>CM068361.1:16920834-18344334 GCA_034769755.1 Odontamblyopus lacepedii | reverse complement strand
AAATAACAACATCTTCTCTTTAACTTCCTCAACTATGTTTCCAGATGTGGCCCGGAGGTGAAAGGTCAAAGATAAAAGTACCAGGATGTGGTGTACCCCGACATGGAGCCGGGTTTGCAGTGTGAGCATTCCGCGCTGGAGGGGGCCGACCAGCCGTGTTTCTTCCTCGCGGTGCCCCGGTGAGAGGCCTCATTTCGCGGGCGGGTGAGTTATGACACCCCCAACTTGTGCACTCCTACTTTGCCCATGTTTACCGATGGCAACCCAGGCAAAATGTCAGCCGACTGAAATGGAGGGGCATTAAAAAAAAGTCAAGTCGTCACGTTCTTGCGTTCCGGGCCTCATGCTAGCTTGATACTCGCTCCATGGGATGTCGTTTATAGCTGTAAAACCATATCATTCGTAGAGATGATTTAGGAGTGTATTTTTGATTCTCAAGATAAATTGCATTTCAATCACTTAGTCAAAATACTGACACATTTAGTATTTTGTGTAAGAGAAGTTGTGTTTTGAAAGTTCTTTGTAATTCTGTGAGGTTATGGCTGAGGACAGAGTAGATTGGCCCTAGTGGACACTATGTGAAATTGCATCAATGGCAGGGAGAAGGGCAGTGGGTGTATATTTTCATACCTCATCATTTTTTGACTCACCTCTATTACAATAGGACACCAAATTTCTAAAATAGACAGCTAAAAAAACATTCTTCATCATGAATTCATATGAAATCACGAGTAAAATCATATCATTACACCTTCTCTGTTGGATATCAATCCTGGCTTTAAAATAGTTAGCTGCTTAGTATGGTTTGCTGTGATAATTACATGTTGTTTATGGAAGTGATATACAGATTTTAATTTCATTTTGAATTAAAAAAAATGGTTTCATTGATGATGTGTTGATTAAAATACATTCTTGGCCCAGGTAGAATAATGTGTTTTCCCACTTTAGTTGCTGTTCTGAGATAAAGGCAGCTCTTTTTCAAACATAATTGAAAGTTAGCTAGGCACAATATTTTTTTCTTTTCAAAATGGTGCACATATAAAAACATATTCCTGTATTTATGTTGAACTGCACTAAAAGAAAAAAAGCACAAATTAGCAATTTAATTTTTGGTAAATATAAGAAACAAAATTACATCAAGATTTGAAACGTGCTTTGATTTTAAGATTAGAAAAAGCAACATTATTAATTGTCAAATTTAGCAGGCCTAGGAGGGCGCCTGGCTTTGACTGATAGCTCTGCCTCAGCTGCGGCCTTCCCAGCCCCACCCCCCTCGCCTGTGCTCAGCTCAAATAGAGACATCACAACTTAGTTATAAGGAGCATCGAGTGGAGAATTTGCCCCTGAAATTGGACTAATTTCTTCAAAAATGCTAATATGATTATTTGGAGTGTGTCGGCAGCTTAATAAGTGTGGAAATTGGCCTGTCATCGCAGACCTGAGAGTGCTGGTAAATTGCATGATTACAGTCACAAAGCCTTGGCCTGCTACATTGTTTCTTTACATCTCGTAATCTCAAAATTAAAATGGGCTGGACAACTCCATTATAATTCTAAAAAGTGGCTAACATTAATATGACAGAGACAACTTTATCGTGGTATTATGATAATAATGAGATTTACAGGGTCTGCAAAGATTACATGTCCCCTGAGATTGGTTCTTTTATTATTAGGGCTCCAAAATGTTCTACATTACCCATAGACCCTGGTAGACATGATGCAGGCAGGGACAGGGAAATAAGTAAAGAAGACAATGTTTTTAATGAATACACAATATATTACATGATTTAGGATGACCAGAGTATCTTAGATTTATGAAAAGCTCTTGACCTGATAATACTTTTGAACACTTTTGACTTTTAAAAAATTTGGAAGATTATAGCTGTTCTCCAAGGTGAACATACCCCACAGGGCCACTAGATGGAGATAGATCCCACAAAAGAGCACTGGGACCTCAGCGGACAGAAGACAGTATAATTGTACCAGTGGAAAAGCTTCAGCTGGGCCAATAATGCATGCTTCCCCAAACAGACCAAAGTGCCCTCACAGTCTGTCGGTGCATAAACAGTGTATACATATATACCATAGGGGCAGTTTGCTTTATTAAAGTAAAAATGATAATCACCTTTACTCACCTTCATGGCAGCTCACACAGAGAGCTAATTAACTAGTGTTTGGTTTATCTACAACGCTAAATGTACAATGGCCACAGTTTTGCTTAATAATTTTGGTTCATCCTTTTAATAATAAATTAGTCTGAACTAATCAAATCAGTACAGTAATATTTTTGGGGAAAAATAATGAATAAATAACATGTTGTTTACAAAAGCAAGTAAACAAAAACAACAAACCAACCCAAAAGCTTTAATTGTGAATAAATTGGCCGTGTGAATCAGTGTAAAGTGACACAATGCAGTTCCAGTTTTATCAAATCTCCAAATTAATTTTATTGTCAACAAGTCTATATTTGCTCATTACTGCATAGTAGTGGTATCGTTAATCAAGGCTGTAGTACCTGTGCTGTTGTATGTTTTTATTATTAGCCTGGATGAACATGCTATAGCTATTAAACGTAATTTGGCAGTTTGATACAGCTTTCATGTTTTTCCTCCAAAGTGCCATTACTGTAGTTTGAAGCCTAAATTTGTGGTCCCCTCTGACTGGCTCTTCCATATGTCAGTGTTGTGGCAGAGACGAGAGCCCTGTGAGTCGACACAGAGCAGTTTAAGGACAGAAGGAAAACAAATTCAAATGTTGGTCCCACTGGAGTCAAGGTGATCTCAACAGATGTTTAATGTCGTGAAGGATATCAGTGTTTCTGTGCCTCTCTCAGGTGGATAGCGCCATTTAGCATGTAGCAGTTGTGACAGGTAATTGACTTGGGGATCCGGAGAGGACGACTGGTGTCACGGTAAATAATGCACGTTTCAAAGCGTGGCAATTATGAATATGGATAGCTCAAGTTTGTCACATTAAACAGTTGCCATGAGATCAGTTTGAGTTTGTTTTATGATGTCTAAATAAGGATGCACAGTGCAAAACTCTGTCTTAGAAGTTGTCAAAAACTAAGGATGGTCTGATATTTTTTTCAGACGATACCCATATTTGATTTTTATACTGCTGTTGTAACTGATATTTGCTCATATCAATAGTAATGTTTTAAAATTGCTGGCGCCAAATTGAAGTTAAGTTGCAGTAAAATTCACAATCATATTTTCTGAGTATTCAAAAAATCTGTAAAAAAATCTGTGAATATCCCTGCTGAACATCCCTGATACCGATATTGGCACCGCTATATCTCTCATTCCTTAACAAAAGCTTAGATTGATTACAAAATAAACATAGAAAGTGAAACTAGATACCATTGTGAGCATCTGCAAAGGCACTGGTTTGTCTCGCAATGCCAAGACATACATCATCCCAGCTATAGTCTATCCCAAGTAGAAAGCCCTCCATGTTGTCCTCTCAGCTGTCGCATATAGGCAGCTGATGTATTCCAAATCACCCCAATGAATTAACCATTGTTGTTGGATGATCTCATTTGCGGGCCTGCATTGAGCTCAAACTTCTAATTCTCTTTATATACTGAAATATTAAAAGCCTAATATGTCATGTGTCACTAGCATCATTTATCATCGTAGCAGCGCCGTGTCCTGTGGGCCCGTATAGATTCCCCTTCAAATTACTTTTGATTAAATTGCTCACAATTGTTCACAGCTTATATGCCTGTCCATCTATTTCATTTTAGCCCTGGCACCATTCGCAGCTGTCTATCTTAAGCTATTGCCTCCATTCACCAAAACGACCCCGACATCCCCATGTTTACTGATTAAGAAGTTGGCTTTTGTTAATTTATTCCGCCATTTTTTGTTACATGGTCATTGTTGTGTTTTGAAGTTTTTACCCCCTAAATGGAAGTCACGCTAATTTTCGATTTCCCCCTTTTCTTGGAGAAGCTATTTAGGGGTACAATGTAAGATGGATCTGATTAGTCATTCAGGCCGGCCCCTCGCTTTTATGCTTACATTAACTAACACAAAGAGCCCCCCTACAGGTTAAAGTTTAAATGTGGATTAGCAGATAAAGCAACTTCTGATTGGGTTACAGCACGGGCTCTGAGGCAAAGAATTTTCCTTGGACATTATTCCACAAATATCTTCTTTTCTTCTCATCCCCAATCCCAGCATGGATATCTATTTTGGCAAAAAAAAAAAAATCTTGGGAACAATTATGCAAATGCGTGTAAGGCGATGCACAATACAGTATGGAAATGGGTGGCAGAGAAAATGGACTCATTACGGACAGATGGCATGAGTGCTAAAAGCCATTTGTTCTGGATGCAAAGGGAAAGACATGGCAGACAATGTCAAAAAACCTGGGAGTCGTGGAGATATGTTTTTCACACCAAGCTGTATTTGTTGTCGTGCTGTAGTTCTTGATTATTTGGGCATGTTGATGGTTATAAATGAGCCCTCTACCAAAGCAGATGAGGCAGACTTATAGATATGCATTGTGGCGGCATATGTATTTTGTTTAAGTAGATTTTTTTTTTGTCTTGCACAGTTACTTACGCTCTTGTAGATGATGTCATAGATCATGGCTGTTTAGGAGCAGAATACTGTGTGCTTGGCTCTTCTTTTGACTGTTGTGTTGCAAAAAGTGGCAAATATTACTACAGAATAATATTACTAAGTTCAAAATTCAAATTATTCACCTATATTACATAATAAAGAATACAGTTGTAAAACTGATGTTGGAATTTTGGTTTTTAGACAAAATTAGGTGTCTAACAATTAATTTTAAACAATTCAGGCATTACCAAAACTACATACTGTATAACTACCTCCTCTGGCACAGTGGATAGCATGATTTGGAGAATGTTCAGATGCCCTTCCAGGCACATCTCTTCCCGTCGATCCAGTCTTGGGACCAGTACATTTTGCAATGCTTAAAAGCAAACTGTCAAACTAGAGCTTGTCAATTTCAAGTCGTTGAACCCAGTATCTTTGGTGTCACGTGTGGACATATTTCTAAATATACTCAAGTAAAAGTATTGTTGCTTCAGAAATATGTTAGTATAGAAAACTTTCATGCAATAAAATACCCATAGAAAACTAACTCAGTCAAAATGTGAGATGCACTAAATGTGTGTTAAAAGGAGGCTTGTCCTGAGATAAAAATGACATGGGTGTATGCATGCCGGCATCCCAGTGCTTCCATACGTTTTCTCTTCATACAGGGGAAATTGAACTGCATATAAAAGAGCAGCTAAACGCTCACCAGAGATTAGCCACCCCATATATTAAAACGTGCTTTGAAAGGCAACACGGGCGCGAGGTTGCAAAGTGAACAGTGGGGTTTTTCACAATTAAAAAAATTACCTCTTTGGTTTTTTTGCCTCTTATGTTTGCAGTGGATAAGATGGTATTATCAGCCAGGCTTAGCCATGGGTGGCACAGACACATTATTTGCGGCAAAGATAAAGATGGAGGCTTCGGTGCAGATGGCGTGGAGCAGGTAGGGCTGTAGAATGTGAGTTTGTTTAGGCAGTGGTTCTCCATAGGCCTCCACTGGTCCCTCTGACTGGGCCTTTGATGTCACTTAGGTTATTGTTGACTATTCTCTGCTGTCTGCAGCAATATTCATCCCAGCTCACATGGGACAGGCAGGGAGAGGCGCGAGAGCAGAGAGAAAGCCTGCCATTTATTCCAACGCTAATTTTCCTTTGTGATGGATGGCTTTCTTATTGTGTCATTTGCGCCTTTGAAAAATGCTCCTTGGAGCAGAAGAAATTATAGCAGCCTCCGAATCATACAATCAAGCACAGTATGGAGGACACATATGATTGACTAAAGCATATCAAATTATACAAGGAGTGATACTGGCTTTTCAGATACAACTTCTATCAAGTTGGAGAGATAAAAGTTGTTCCCTAAATTGTTGTGGGTAAAATGCTTTATTTTGGTTACACAATCTCAATTGCCAAAAACCAGAACACCGAGAAACCAATGCCAGGGTTCAAAAGTTTTAGTCATAAGTGAACTGCTGATTACGATAAGCGATGGCTGGATTTTCATATTTCATAAAATCATTTGTGCAATTCTCATGAGCAGACTAGTCTAAAATACCAGGTCATCTCATCTAAATGTTGTATATTTTTTGGAATTCATCTAATTAGAAAATGTGTTAACATATTGCTAGAATTTACATGTTAGAAACTGGTGAAACTACCACATAGAGCTGCAACTAACAAATAATAAATTAATTGTAAAAGGACCACGAGTATTATTATTTTCTTATTTTTTTCTGAACCTAGATGAAGCTAAAGTGGTGTTGTGTGAGGCCAGTCTGAGTATATTTACAGACACTGATTTTCCATCAGCGTTTACAGAATTTGACCATAATTCAGTTGCTTTGGGGTCTAGTCTCACAATTATGCCATTTTGAAATTAGTTGATTATTATTTTAATGATCAATTAGAATCAATTCTCTTGTTTCAACTCTACTACTATATATAACTTCCTCTCACTACTTATTTTTCACACTATGTCATTAAGAAAATTGGTTTGAAGCTGGATTTTATTGAGTTTTATTCACATCTAGAATCAGATTTGTAGAAAATAAGATCACAATATTGCCATAAAATAAAGTAGTTTGAATAAATAAGGCTAAAGAATATGAGTGCTGCTACGCCACCACTGCGCACATTCACATGCATCAAAGTGGGCCCAGGGAATCAAGCCTTAAAGGAAAGTTTCTGAACAAGTAAATGGGGAAAATCAAAGGCTCCCCCATTCACGCTCTGCCTTTGTTGTATTCAGGTTGGCTTTTGTCTGTCCTCCCACCATTGTGACAGGACACACAGACTTTAAAGGCCAAAGTTTCTTATTAAATTATTTCTGGGTGAGATGAACTGGGACTGAATAGAACCATTAAACTTCACCAGTCATAGGGCTCCGTGCACCCTGCAATGTCGTCCACCGCCACATGAAAAGCTGTGCAGTTTTCATGGTCCCTTCTAAACCTTTAAGTTGCATTGAAAAGATATGACATGAATACTGGCAAAAACACAAGGCCATGTGAATGATGCTTTTGTGGTAAGTAAACATCAATCATGCTCAATACTGGGAAAAACAATGCATTTTTGTTTGCATTTGAGCGCTGACAAACAACACTTGTGGACTGGCTTAACGTTGTCAATTCGCATTACTCAAAATCGGAGGCAAATCAGAATTAAACTGTGGCCCTGTTGCTAGGCAGTGGAGTTTGCTTGACACGGTGTCTAGTTTTTCTTTCAGGGCCTGACAAGAGCCAAGTGAAAAGAGTTTAGAAAAAGTTGCTTAAGGCGCTCAGAGGAAGGGGATAATTGGAGACTGTGGATTGTGTAGTGGCCCTTGTGTGTGGAAACTTGCAGGCCTGGGTGCACACAGAGTCGCATGCAAACCAAATTTTAACTCTTGTACACAAACTTGACCCCGGGACTGCTGCAGGCTCTCCACACTTCATCTCAATGTGGCCCGGCGACAACTGGCCCCAGACATTCACAGTACAAGTACCACAGCACTGGCAATTTCTGATACTGGAATCAAGTACAGTTAATCACGAAATAACTTTACTGTATAGAACTTTTGAACTATTATATTATATATATGTTTTGGTTTACTGTAGGTACCTGTTGCCACATTTATATCTTGTTTTTGTGGATCACTCTTTTTTCCAGTTCTCTTCAGTTGGAGATTCAGGTCTGGGCCCTTGTCTCGACACTTGAACAATGTAAACAAGAGTATTTATCCAAGTAATACCAACAGACAGCAGTAAATCAAACCTGATATTTGACACTAGATGGTGTAGTGAGCTACTGAACTTGTACTGTGAAAGTGCATGGTTTCATTATATTGAATACTGCTGTATTTTGACATATTTTCATACATGCCAACTGGTTAACTGCAAATGCCTTGGATATTCAATGTGTCAATATGTCTATGGTGGTGTGGCAGGATTATTGTTTACTGTAAAGATAGAGGATTGTACTGTATGCATTACTTTTAAAAGTACTGTTGTCATTATATATATTTTGAGAAGAAGTATCTACTGTTCCCCACATCTATCTAAGCACTGTTTATGGTAGATGCAGGAGCACTGATGTGTGCATGACTTTACCTGCAGGAGGATGAACAGCTCTGACCCACACTGACGCTCAGCCTGTGGAGGTGCCCTCTCAGTTAAAGAGGGGCCAATTAATGCTGGCTTAACATTCATGGATATTTACAGTTGCCTTTGTGACTGTTTGTGCTCCTGGACTTGTTCATGGAGGATGAGAGCGTGTCAGGGAGGGGCCCAGGAGAATGGGGGGTTGTTTGGACGCAAGAGGTGCAGCGAGGTGGCTGGGTCCATTGTGAGGACACCTCCCCTCTTATTATGCCCTCTCAATCAGCACTCCTGCTCACAGGAAGCCCAGGCTGTAAAGCCCATCTGCCATAGCTAATCTACAGCAGGGCCATGCCTGCGCCTGGGCCTGCTCCCTCCGCCACGGCATTATTCTCAGATCCAAGGCTTCGCCAGGGATCAGCCAAAGCCCATTAAAGTCAATAATAGGCCGAAATGACAGGCTTAGTGTGGATTGGGAGGAAGTCGAAGACCAGTTTGAGCTGTGAGCTCTGATTAATACAGAGAAGCATTTTGGGGAGAGAGGGGTTAGACAGAGAGAGAAAGTGGGGACGGAAGAAGGGAGGGAGAAAAAAATGACCTTAGCCCATTGTGAAGAATTCCTCAACCTTTGGGTTGTTAGGACTAGTGCTACCGTCTGAAGCATTAGCAATCCTTGAACTTCTTTTGCTTTGATGAAGCTCAAACAGGATGGGGCGAAGGCGAGAGGGGAGGGCTGGGGAGACGGCGTTCAGGCAGGGGGTAGAATTCAAGCCACAGTCCATAGAGGGCCCAAACCCAAGAAGTGTCAAGAGTCAGTCTGAGAGGTAAAAACAAGTGGGCAATCACAGCAAGACCAGGCACACCACCCAAGGCACAAGCCCCGAGGTGCAGCACACAGAGGGGAGGGGGGACACACTGGATCATTTCAGCATTTAATGATCATTTTTGTTCTGAATCTTTGTTTAACAGGCTCAAGATGAATATGGAGATCAGATTTTTCAAAAAAATGTTTTTGTTTTATTTTGTAAATGTGATTTGTGAATTGTAACTGCAGCAATAGTGACCGGTAAGTGGTTTTGATGCCAGTACAGTGGGCACTGGATTCAGCTGACCTTCAAATGAGCCTCTTTATCACGGTCACCTTAAGGTTAAATAACTACTGCCTTCCTCCCTTGGGTAAGTTAGCATGCTACTGCTGGCCAGGCTGTGTGGAAAGATAAAGATTTATTACGGGTTATTTGCTAGTTAAATCATCGTTTTCTGCACATTATAATATACTAAAACAGCGACTATGCTCTTGTTATGAGTGGAATGCAAAGTAAGTTGTGGAATAAAAGACTGCCACTACCACAAGCTGGGACGTGGTGGGTAGAAAGTGTTCTGGAGTGTAGAGCGCATGGATAACACTGATCGCTGGAGTGCTTGCAACGTCCGCAATGGGGATGTTTATTGCTACCAAAAGCTTATTCCACTTTGTGCTTGAGCTCAGCCGCGGGATTTAACGAGATTTGTCACCGGGCCGACAGTGGAGTGAGATTATGTGAAACAGTCCCACCTCTGCTTAACTACTGTAAAAATTGCTTATACGCCTGTGAAGGAATTGGAATGCATTCAGGAAGCCCAGTGATCACAGATGCCTCAAACGCTGCAGTCTGATTGGTCGATGTTCTCAGACATCCAAGGAGGCAGGAAGAAACAAGTTAGCGCTGCTTGAAAGGTACACTAGTCCACTTTTTTTTTTTAAAGATGATTCCTTATTGATCTATGACTTTACTTGGACCTTCAAAAGAAGAACAAACAGACATTTGAGCACTCCGGACTCAGAGATGTAATGAAGAATTTAACATCTCCGAAATGTTTTATTGACATGAGTGCGTAAAAAGATATGATGCATCAGAACTGACAAGGCCTCAAGGGAAACACTTAAAGACTTGTTTAATGGTATCGATTTTTATTGTTGAGTGAGCAGTGTGAAGCCTTTGACTGGTTTATTGAGCGGATTTAGACACATGCTCTTAAACACAGAGAGGAAGAAGAGTTTTCACTTCTTACATTTAATCCATCAGACAATGTGTGCCTTGAATTTTAATCAGTTTTCTGCAGTCTGGTCAGTAAGTTTTACTGTAGCTTCTTTTACCAAATTTCTCTTATGTCACGAACTCCGAGGCCTCTCATGGCCTCTCAAGTTTTTTTTTACAAGCTTGTTATTAAAAATGGCAAGATTTTTTACTAATAATGAATTTTCTTTATACATATTGCAAAAGGTTTAATAGACCTTGGACTTAACTGGGATCTGAACCAAATCTATATGACTTTAGTTTTCAAAGATGCTGTTTTGAGATGCTAACTTAAAAATGTACCCACACTTTTTTATTTGAGTTCAGGTCTGAACATACTTCATGAATGCAGCCTAGGAGCAGTGCCTTGACATTTTGGTCAGTACTTTATCTTAGTATAGCTCTCCATCTTGACTATGGTTGTTTTCTGGCCTTGCTGCCCTATCGAGATGTCCTAAGCACTCATCCTTAGCTCGCCAAATGAACCCTTGCTTTCCTGCGTACCACAAAAGTGCCACTGTGTAGTGTCACCCGGGTTTTTCTTCTTTTTTCAGCGAGTCAGTGTGATTTCTATATCCGTTGTCATGGCAATGTGCCGAGGAGGGAGGAAAAATGGAGGTCTAACCTCTGGCTTGAGCCCGGCTCCCAGGCCAGACACTGCATATACAGAGAGGAAGAGAGCAGGAAGCAGGCCCTGTTTGTTTGGATGCAGACAATGTGAGCTCTTGAAAAGGTGAAAGTGAGACATTGGCCGGTTGTCAAATGTTTTGTACTGAACACAAGGCTCTAATAACAACAAACTGGAGCATGCTTAGCTAACACATTGCCACAGGCTAACAGTAATCTTTTCTTTGCATTTTTTTCCCCTCTTTGAGGTCACTACTCCTAATTATATGCTTCAGTTTGAATTTTAATTTTACCACTGATTTTATGCCAGATGCCCTCCCTGACAAAAACATTTAGCTTGTCATTGAATCTAATGCTATGTTATGTTCTGGTCTTTTGGATACAGACTTGGGCATACACATGGTTATTGTGCCATTTGGCAAGACAAACTTAGCTTGCCTGAAGTGTGAGGTTGGGTTGGCCATAGGCATAAAAAGGCAGCTTCTGCATGGGCGACTGTGACCAGGTGTAACAAAGCTGCGAATAAAGTTCCAAACTGAGGGTATTAACTCAAGATTTAAAGTCAGATCCCCTCCCTGATCTAATATTCTTTCCATTTATCCAGGTTTTGGACTGACACAAACAATCCTCCGGATAGATATGATTTGCTGTTAAAGATCTGTGATGATATTTCCGGTGTTCCACAAAGACTTCTTGCTGATTTAAGATGAATGTAAAATGGCTCACATGCCTGCTAATGATGAGGGAGTGCCATGGCCAGTGGAGGGGAAGAGGGGAACACCATTTTCTGTTCATTTGGCAGCGTGCCCAGATCTCATTCAAGCAAAAAGTCTTCTCAATCCAAACTTAATCCCAGCCAATTAAATGATGCCGTTGCTTGTCCTCCTTCGTCGTTATGCTGATGAGCTCGCAATTCATCACATGGAAGGAAGGAAGCCAGGCAAGGAGGGAGGAAATGAAGAAAGGTGGGACAATGGGTTTAATGCAGTTTAAGGTCATGGCTTTTAATATTAGCACTAGAACAATTTGCTAATAAACCATGGGTCTATAATACTATAAAACATACAATTCAATAATCAAGAGTGTTGAGGAAAATATAAAGAACAGAAGTTTACTGTCATTTCAAAAACAATGTCCAGATGAGACCTTTTCTGCAACCTAACAAGAAGTAAGGAGATATTGTTGCATTAAAAGCAAAAACAAACACTGATTACACAGCCTATTCACATTTTGTGAAGTCCTTGACACTTTTTAGTACATTTCTGATGGATTGAGGAGATTATCTTTAGAGATGTGTGGTACATCAGTTCCTATGTCAGTATCGGCAGGTATATAAAAAAATATTGCCACAGTATTTGGCACCAATATTTTTCTGGTGGGGCCCCAGTCTCTGTGTGTCCATGTGTCAACCCCAGAGTGTCAACCCCAGATTGTCGTCAGTGCATCAGATTTGTCTTTTTGAACACACTAATGATTACAAATCAAAATAGATGAGCAATTAGGCTAAAATATGGCTGTAAATTTACATAATCATGTAACAAATTATTTTATATCCCAGATAAATACATTTAGTTTTTATTTTTACAAAAGCAAAAAGTTAATTTGTGACATTTATTCAATAAGATACATTTGTGGGCCTTGCTATGGATTTTAAATGCTAAATATCAGTTATTGGCCACAGCAGCCAGCCAAATCGAATATGGGCATTGACTCCAAAATTCCATACTAGACCATTCCTACTCATCTTAGATGAGATAGATAGATATAGATATATAGATATAGATATAGATATAGATATATAGATATAAATATAGATATATAGATAGATAGATAGATAGATAGATAGATAGATAGATAGATAGATACTGAATACCTCTGTTGAAATATATAATGTGGCTATATTGGATCTACCTCTGGTTAAACATTATCCTTTGACAGTCAAAGTTGCCCATTACACTATTACTACACTACTATTATTATAAGTATAATGTGTGGCAATGTAGTGACAAACTTGAAAGAGCATTGATCTGAGAGAAGAGAATGAATATTTATTGATGTAGAAAAATATGCTTTGTGCTTTTCCCGGGCTCCTGGAGGGAAGGTGTGAAATCTAATAAAGCCATTCTCAGGAGGGGCGGCTTTGATGAGAGATTCTCCAAACAAGCGGTGGGTCCCATGTGAACGTGAGGATCTATACAGGCCGACACGTGCTATCTTTACATCTCTACCTGTGTTTTTCTTAAAGAGACTACAGTATTGGAAACAGCTGAAGCATTTTCTCTAGCGCCCCAGGCAACGTTCTGCTCCTCACTGAAGTGTCAAGAGCATGCCGTATGTCAGCCATTGCCATCCCACTTTTCATCGAGGTGAAAATCTGATATGAACATGTTTTTATGCTAATTCCACGGCTTACAGTAGCGTTTTGTCATGCAGTGTATTTGAGCCAAGATGTCAGAGTATACACAGAATTATTTGCTATATTAACAGTGTGAAGCGAGGTGTCTCTGTGTAAATCTGTGCATAATCATGTACTTTCTATTGCCTTAGGTTTTCTGTATTAATAGATTTGCTAATATTAAAAGCTGCTATGTTACAGTTATGTTGAGTTGATTGCATGAAGCAAACTTTTATTGGACTCACAGCTTGGTTAAACCTCACTTCTGCTATAAGGCTGATGCTGCATTCAAGAGCCCTGCGTATTTACCGTTACTGCTAAATGATTGTTGCACCTATAAACTCTGCTAACGTACTTTGTAATCATTGTTTGCATAAATACAAATGCACCAACAAAGCTTTATAGTGAAATAGGTGAGACACACAGTTTGTGGTTTGCCGTAACAGTGGCGTTTGGAAGCACAAAAATTTTGTTTTTGGAAAGCAGCCATGTTTCTTATCAAGCATAACTTTGATCCATTCATGTTTTGTTAGATTGTCCAACTGGTTAATATTAAAATCTTATGTGCTGTTACCGCACTGGTGTAAATTGGGGTTAAGGCCAAGAGGAAAAAAGAGGAAAATAAAAGAAGAAAAAGCAGAGGCAAACTAAATTCAGTCAAAAGTGAAACTATCAATCATTAATAGGTGTTAATGTTATAATGTTGTTACCTCATCAAAATCATACCTGGAGTTGCATTTTGTTTCTTTGTTTCATTCACACGTTTGAGTAATCATTTATTACCATATTTTCCAGACTATAAGCCGCTACATTTTTCCCAGGCTTTGAACCATGCGGCTTTTACAGAGGAGCGGCTAATCTGTAGATTTTTCTTCCACCGCTAAGGGTGCTGGAATTTCAAAAACAAGATAGACGGAAAATTAATCCAAAGAAGAATACACTACTTTTTATTTAGCAGATATAACACGCCCAACAAATTACTAACTGGTAATTATTTTCAAATCCTCGCCCCTTTATCATGAAAAGCACACGAAGGAGTTTGTATGATGTAAGTTTTAAGTTGAAGGCATCGATCTTGCTCCAGGAAAGAAACCGCTGTCGAGCCCTGCACCCGCGGGACCAGCGGGATTCAACACAAAACAGCGCGGCGCGGGACCATGGATGTAATAAGAACATTCTGAAAGAACATTTTGAAAGAACATTCTGAAAGCTTATTGTGGGTGCGGGCGGGAGCGCGATCGCACGACGTGGGAGCGGGCAGTAGCGGGACTGAAGATTGCGAGAGCGGGCAGGAGCGGGACTGGAAATTGTGTCCCGCGCAGACCTGTACTGTGCTGCTGCATGTAAGCTTGGCGTCAATGGGTTCAGGAAGATGATTAAAGTGACTTGTGGTTTCACTGCACAGGAGAAATGAAGGTAATCAATTACTGGTTCTTTTCTGTTTTTGACCTCGTTTTAATCAGCACAGTTGCTGCCGTGTTAAAAGGCACTGTTCAGAAAGAATCTGTTCAGGTACATAAATGTACATTTACAGTACAAAATCGTTCTGTATATGCAGTAAATATCTCATTTTTCAACATAGATATCAGCGGCTTATAGCCCGGTTGCGGCTTGTATAACTTTTCTTAAATTTTTTCTAAAATAGAGTGGATGTGGCTTATATACCGGTGCGCTCTATAGTCTGGAAAACGGTATTAATCTGTCTACATCTCCCAAGATCAAAGTGCTCTCTTCCACCTTGTGATGTCATGAAGCTGTAGTTTTCAAGTTAACAGCTACATTTTACCTTTAGTTCAGTAGAGATTGGCAGTGGAGCACTTTCTGTATTAACACATTACATCACAAGGTGTAACAGAGTGTTGAAAGAAGAACATAAACTACATATGCAGGGTTTGCGTGTTAAACGTGTGTATGAAACAAAACACAACTCCTGGTATATGATGAAGAAACAATATTATAGCATAGAACAGAAAATTGCGTAACATGAATACTTGACCATGAATCAGACACATAAAAAACAACCTTATTTTGATTCTAAAGTTGTTGTCCAAATGCCCATGCAAAGGCTGTGGTCTGGAGGTGCGATATAGACAGAGAGTTGATACGCTGAGCTGATGATGCAGACTGCTCGGTGCTGGGTCGGTATTCCTGCAGCGTCAGTGTGTGCCTCTCTGTGGGCCTCTCACTCTCCAGAAGGTCACACAGGAAGTGGCTGGGCCCGCTCCCCTCACTCTGGAGCCAGCACCTTAAAATAGACAGCCTGGTTTTTCTGCTTCCAGTCAAACAAGTAAATTCAATCTCTGCCAAAGATGTATATTATTATTTGTTGTTTCAGAGTGATTACAGTTTTCATTTTTATCTCGATACATGTAAACGTCAGTGGTTAAGAGATAACTAAAGTCATCTGCTTCACACTTTGACTTATTGCAATCACTTTCCCAGGGCAAACAATAGAAGGGGTGGTAAGAAAGAGTGTTTGGAGCATGTTTGCATTCAAGAGAAAATTTGTGAATCATAATATGGTGATTTGATCAAATTTAGATAGTCATAAGAATGAGATCATTATTGGGTTTTCATCACCATATTAACCAGCCCTACCTCCAACTATACTTAAAGGTGCATTAGGTAACTTTTCAGGGGTAGAGGCTCCATGGAGATTCATTGCTATTGTTATTGCTTTGCCTGCATTGTTCCACAGACGTACACTAAACAGGGGGCAAGTTACAGCTCAGATGCATGTTTTTCAAGGTATTATTATGGCTGTTAAAACACCTGTACAGCAATAGCGTCTCCATGAAACAACCATGGTAGAAGTGGCAGAACTTCTACCAGAAAAGTTACATAGTGCATCTTTAAAGCTAGATCATGTTCATAAGGATGATATAAAATAAGAAGCAAGGATGCGCAAACAACCATATCACGGTAGACTAAATAAAGCAATATATTAAGGTAACTGATTGGATATAGATTTAAAAAAATTGACTAGAAGTGAATTTTTGTTGCTGTAATCTGTAATATATGCAATATTAAGGTGTTTATACATTTATTCTCATGTGCCAGTCATAAATAAATATATATATGATGACATAAAACTGATTTGTGTCATTGCAAATTTAAGTACATTAAGCATTTTGTTAAAGTCTTATACTTTATACTTTGTTAAAGTATAAGACATGCCATGTTTTCCTCTCATTCTATATTTAGTGAAGTGGAGGTTCCGGGGAAGACCCAGGACACGCCAGAGGGACTATGTCTCTTGGCTGGCCTGGGAAAGCCTCGGGATTTTCCCCCTGAAGTGTGTGGAAAGGAACATCGGGGCATCTTTGCTTAAACTATTGCCTCCATGGCTAGCCCTGGATAAAGCAGAAAAAAAATGTAGGGGATGGAAAAAATCAGTGAAAAAACCTCTTAACCTCTTTATATTCAAGCACTGCACGACTCAGACTCATTTTAACTGACATTCTTCTGTGGTTGTCATTTTAAACCCATGTAACCACATCCTCAAATTCAACTCACATTCAACTCAAGCTACAGTATTAAACCATCAAAAGAAGCAGGAAAACTCTAAAGCCTGCTTAGAACATGCTCCAGTGGGACGGGCCCATGCACTTAACTAACTACTTCCTTCACACTGGCTGCACTTTGACAAACAGCCCTGCTCCTCAGATCCTATACGCAGTGTGGCTCAGCATTAAGGCTAGGGCCCGCTGGTGTGGTCGGCTGGGCAGGCGGCTGACGGATGGCTCTATTAGAACCCCCCACCACGACTCCTGGTCCTATCCCCGGCCCTCTCTCTCAATCGGGACGGGCTGCTGACAACGCACTGATGGGGCCGGAGAGGAAGACGGAATACAGGGTCCAAACACATCAGCAACCACTTTCAGAGATGCTCCAGTAGAGAAATGGACATAGGAATGGTCTTATAAGCCATTAGCTATTTTGAGACCTAATAAACCTTTATGATTTCAATTAAACTCAAATTGCATAGTCATAGTTTTTCATGTTTTAACAAGTCAGTGCAAAGGACAGAAAACATGAAATACAGGGCCGTGTTGTAGCCATAAAGGGACAGGAACTTTCCTCCTTGTGTCTGTAATTTGGGGCTGTGATCGCAAAGTTTTCTTTTTTAATAACATTGTATCGTGGTATATTGTGGTACATTGCTTTGTTGGGGAGTATGTCAGAGCTGTAGAAGACTTATGTAGAAGACCTTGGTACCTTAAAGCTTTTGTAGCTATGCAAATGAATGGGGCAAAATGTTAAACTAAGAATAATTTACTTAACAACAGTTTCCTTCCTTCTTTGTATTTAGATATGGAGTAACTGGACATTGAAGATGACCAAATTGCAGAATACACTTCTATCTTTCAATTCCCAAGAGGCTTACAAACTATTCAATGATATGTAACAATCCAATGTTGAAAACTTTGAATGGAAAAACAAAGTTGAATTGACAAAAACAGGGACACACGTGAGAGGAGACTGAGAGAGGAAGGAAAGGATTTCTCCATGCTTCACCTTCTTGCATTGGGCAAAGGAACAATGGCCTTCCCAAACACAACACACAGCTGATCCCCGGAGTCTGCCTTCTTGGTCTTGGCTTGTTTCTAGGACCACCATGGAAGGCCGGTGAAAGGCAGGCTCCTGATAATCAGCTCTGAAGGGGGCCAAAAATACAATTCATATCTGCACTCTTCTCGAGGAAAGCAACCACTGGAGCAGGAAATGACATAGGATGGTTTAATCTTCAAACGGTGGGCACCATGCACCCTCGGGCGACATGCAAGGGTCTGCTCAGATGTGACCAGTGACCATTCACAAACCCAGCACAGCCCAATACAGCTGACAGTGTTTTTCTCCAGTCTGGGTGACAGGCTTGTCTGCAGAGTAACTACAAGCAGGTTAAGTGAGGTCTCTGGGTAGTATAGCAGGAGGTATACTCTCCTGTGGCCCTGTTGGCACTGCTCTCTTTAGCTCCACTAGGCTCCTTGGCACCTGTCAGCCATGGCTGTCTGTACCACTCAAACAAGCCGCTCAGGGAAGTGGAGCTATGACGTGGCAAAAGATTCCATGATATTGCTTTCACAGCTCTTAGGATAATTTTCATGTATATTTAGAAGCACAAGAAGGAAATAAGTGAGAGGAGAAAAACTATACCTGTGGCATTTGACCAAATAGGGTGTCTGCTCCAAATTTGTACCAAAATGAGCTCACTCTATCACTGTCAATAAGCACAGCTCTTCCACGATAGACTTGCATATTAATTGAAAATAATCAGATTAAGCCTCTAGAATGTGACATTTTTAGATGGGCACTTTATCTTCTGGGCTGAAGAGATGCAAGATTGCCTACGTACAAATCAGAGAACACTGCTTAATTGCATGTTATCACCCTATGATTGCCTTGGCATTATATAAAACAGTATGGTAATTACTCCACAGATAGTGATGTAAATAGCCTGAGGCGGCTGCTCTATAAGAGGAAGTGGAGAGAGGCCATAGGGCTGAACATCTGGGCCAAGAGCCTGCACAATTACAGCTCTATAGTCAGGTGATTAGTTGCAGCATGTTAGCACAAACATGGATTTGACAGCTTCAGTCACTCAAAGCTCTTGACTCTGGCCTTTAAACACTGTCAGATGAAGAGTCCCTTAAATGTCCTTAAACATGGGTTTAAAAGTGGCAGCTATAGGAGGATGTACATGTAAGTGCTCTTGGGCCCAGTGCACAGATGCATTGTGGGCCAGCTGGAGGTCCCTCCCTCAGCACTGGGGCCCAGCCCTGGAGGAAGGCACCTCTCAGGGCTGCTGTCATATGTTTCAGCGTTTGTACAACGCCTGATAAATGTCATGTAAAAGGGCCTTTGTGTGTGGGGCAGTGGGGGTTGACTGTGATTGCTGGTAATAACTGACTAATAGAATAAAGCAATAACGCGCAGCCTGAGGGCAGAGCTCTGTACCCACAGTTTCATACAGGAGATTTATCAATGTGTGGAAATTAGCATTTCAGTCTGTTCACTTTCCCATCTGAAGGCACTCCATCAGATACTGGGCCCTAAATATCAGATGTAGGTCTGCAAGTCTTTGAACGCCCCATAGAGACACACGCCTGCTGTAAGCTACTTCATAAAGGGAAACTGTTCTTATACAATTATACACCAATCTGAAATGGTACTTTGTGTGTCTAGTTGTTGCCAAGTAGTTTATAAGTTAACAAACTGCTTTGTGTTGTGTATAATTGCAAACATTGTGAGTCTTGTAACTAAACTATTAGGGGTGTTTATGACAACCAGATAATAACACTGTCACAAGCTGAAACTGAATGGACTCTGTGACCTGTGAAAGGCCTATTCACCATGTCCACTCTGCCATGAGGCCTCAGACAGACAGATTTACACCCTTTTCTAATGTAAAACTAAATACAAATAAACTTCAAATTAGAAAGTACTAACAGTACTTTAACAGTACAGCACAGAAGTAAAAGTGCATCTTGATTCACATTCATCACATTATGTAGCCTAGGTGTGTACATTAGTAGTGGAGTTGTGAGAGTATCCCTTGTTTGGCCTGGTAATGCGAGTACATTAGTCTTGTACGGTCTCTGGGGACTCGGGTGCGGGATGCCTCTGCTCAGTTGACAGGATGCATCAGCGAGCGGGCGGAGTGCAAAATACTATAGCGGTGAGGAACAGCCAATAAAAACATGACATCCTCACACTCACTAAAGAGAGGCCTTCCAAGGGTCACCAGTTTCTTTGTCTGTCTGCTGTTGTTAAGTGTCTTGGGAATAGCTCTGTTTGGCCTCAGAGTTACTGACTGATAACATAGAGAAGTCAAACTGTGATCTTGTCTGGGTGATGGTGGAGATGTTTTAGTTCATTGGTAAATGATTGTATTGTATTGTGTATTCCTCTGTTGTAAAAATACAGCATAATTTATTGACTGGCCAAGAGGTAGTTTTTTTGTTTTTTGTTTTTTTTTACAATAACTTGCAAATTTTTTTTATTACTTATACTTTTTGAAAATGGATGACCACAAATTACACTATTTATTTTCTCAAGTGTATGGAAACAAAACCAGCCAGGTCCAATTCACTTTATAATCTCTGTCTATGATTCTGTGTATGACAAATGTTCATTGACTTCACTTAAAATGAATGTAATGTTTGGAATTGAATTCAGTAATTGTACAGTGGTAGTACACACCAAAATACAGCAGTGTTTACAATAACTGTCAAGCTTCATGCAGCACAGCTCTAGGATCTTAGATAAAATACAAAAGAGACATATTATTAAGAGCACTAAGAGCTTAGTGATCTATAGATTATTACTATTAACACTCTATTATTAGTGCTCTTCTAGATGATAATCCAGTGAACCCATTGCTTTTTCTTGGATTGACAAAATTTGTTAAGAAATGCACCATCTAAAGTTCTGTTTCTCTATTTAAACCCAATCTAATTCTTTGAAATTCCCTGTAGATGAACTGAGTGAAAGTGGCATTTTGTCTTCCTGCCTTAGTGACGGTTAGTGTGCGTTCAGGATGTGTGAGCTGGCAGGCATGTGGCTTGTGGCACTAGACTGTGGTGAATGAGTTAAATCAGCCCTTCGTGAACTCAGCGCAGTAACGTCACTGGAGGAAAGGGGCCAGAGCATCACGCAAGCAGGCTAATCCAACAGAGACTCCCCACTGCTCCCAGAACGGCTCAAATAACTCCCCATGTGCAGCCAAGGAGAGCAGAGGACAGGCACACATCACAGGGAGGCCCAGGGGAGAGGGGGAGAGGAGGAGAGGAGAGAGATTCATCTTGGAGTTACAATTGTTAGCCTCCACTGACTTGTGTGACTGTCATCCATTTGGCCAATAGTGGAGACCCTGACTGTTGGAGCTCATATGTGGACTGAGGTTTATTGTGAGGAGTGGGTGTCTTATGGGAATCAATAAACACCAAACAAGATTACGTCACTGTCTAACTTAAAGCACAAATTTAAACAGGATATCACAAGGGCTAGCAAGAACATTATCACTTTTTTCCTACATTTTTTCTTTCTGTCACATTTTTTATTTAGAAAATGACTTTCCTTGCTTCTCTTTTTTGCCGCATATAAGACTGGGCTGCTTAGTCCATTAGGTTAGTGAAGTCTAGTTAACTAAAGTTGCATTGATCAGTTGGTTTTATGCATTGATCAGTTTTTTCCACCATGACATCTTTTCTAAACATTGTATCATCTATTTAATTAGACTTTGTTTTATTACACTCTGGTAATTCCCCTCATCCCCTTTGCTCAGTCTGGTCAATTAACCGCTGTGCTGGACATGGCTTTTGCAAACTAACCATTTCTTTGCTCTACATCCAGTGCTTTCAAATACTTCATGAAGCTCTTACACCAAGTTAATCATTGATTATATTTAAAGACCTCCCCGCTACTAGGAATGGTTGAAATATTGGTCCCAATATTGATGTCAGAGGGGTCGCACAGATATTGAGATATTGATCAGATGTTGAAACTTTTGCTGATATTTGCCACCAATATTTTTCCTTAGCTGTGTGCCCATTCCCTGTTTGTCCAGAGTCATGCAACAATACATTTTAAATCCCAGTTAAATACATTTCTTTTTTCTTTATTTTTACTAAATTCACTTTTGTAACTATATCTTTTTACATCTTATATTGCAGATATTTGTTATTGTCCATGCCATATGGCCCAAATGTACTGCTTCAGGGGTGGCCCGTTTACAAAATGTTTTTATTTGTAATGATTTCACTGCATATTCTGTCATTTTGTAATAAACAAGATAAATAATAAAAAGCAAGATAAATATCAGTATCAGTGAAAAAAAAAATCTATATTGGACCATTCCTACTACACATTGTACTTCTTTTTTCATTTTCTCTATATACTGTAAACTAATTAAGGTAAAGCCTGCATCTCCCTAAGCTGCTTTCTGTAATGAAAGGCAAGTGCCAGTCAGGGCCGGAGCCTCACTGCTGGAGGACATTAAAATAGCGGTGTGCGTGTGTGTGTGTGTGTCGGTGTGTGTGTGTGCGTGCGTCTGGGCCGTGGCAGGGGTCCGAGGGGTTGTGAAGGGGTCTGGAGGTGACTGCCCCTGCCACTGGACACCACCTGCTTTGCTTGTTCACGCTGTCATCGATGGCCTTTTTTGGCGCTTGCACAGTCTTTAAGAGTTTAGCTATGCCTTTGATGCTGGCTGTGATTTTTAGAATATGCACAGGATCAATACAGAGGAGACTTCAAAGCTGAGCCACTCCTCACCTGCTGTTGGCCACTTCTAAAGAGTTTCCGATGGCGCTCTCCACAAGCACAACGGAGCCGTCTGGCAGGGAACAAGGCTCCAGGATCAATCAGGAGAAAACTGATTAATTACAGTTTTAGGATTGGCACCAACAGCAAATGGAGAATGTTGAGTCAGATATGGCTCATATCACCCTATACAGATTTGTCAGAACATGTTTTCTTTTTTTGTTGCATAAACGTAATTTTTCGGGTAGAGGGCCTACACCTGCTTGTCTCCATGGAGATATTTAGCTTTGCCTAGAATGTTCCACAGTATGGCATTACATCTGTATTTTGTATTGTTAAATTAGTTTTCCCTGCTAAAATAATACCTTCAAATATGAATTTTTACTGTGAGCGGAACTGCCTCTCCTCAGATCTGACCTATAACTTGGCTTGGTGATATATACGTTTAAAGATACACTACGCAACTTTTTTGGAGGAGGGTCTACTAATAGTTCACATTATCAAAGTATATAAGCAATATTTATGATTTTTCATGTGTTTTTTCAGTCCTGAGTGCCTAAAATGGGCTCATGAAAATGGCTGCAATAGAATGGAAGAAAACCTAAGAACTAAATAATAATAGGATAAGCACAGTCCTTTTTGTTATTAAACAAAATGCACAGTACAAAAACTTTATTGACAGAAAAAAACACACCTTTCAAACTATGCAAAAGAATGACATTTTTACAAGCAAAAATCTATTCTCCTAATTCTACTGTAAACTTGCATTGACTTCAAAGTGCTCAGATTACCATAATAATCTTCTCTAACCGTTCTCTGGGATGTCTCAAAGATGTCAGTCAACACCGAACAGCCCTTCTATAAATCTACTAACCTAAGTGGCAGCAAGTTCAAAGAAGCACATTTTAATACATGTTATGGAAATAAACCCAGTCCTGATTATCCTTTAAATCTCAAACTGCCCCCACCCCCTCCTCCAAGAAAAAAATATCCGTCACGATGAAATGACTATCCTTTATTACATTCTTCTCTCTAATCCTCCTCAATTTATTAGAAGGGGGAGTGCCTGGGTACAACAATGCCAAAACTCATTTCTATGGGGGCTCACACTGCATGGCGTCCTTCAAAGGGACAGACAACTGATTTCCTATGCAGAGGGAGGGGAAAGGGGGTGCAATGGACCCCTTCCTTTATGGTAAATGACTTGTGTTTTGTTTAGGCGGGGGACGGCAGCATGACTTCTCCTGCAGGTGCGTGGCTAATTACAGGTGTGGACAATGGGTCTCTCCGTGTCCACTGGGGCGACCCTTGGCTTCCAGTGCAGACGTTAGCCAGGTACGAAGAGAATAGATCAGCAAGAGGCTCATTTGCATAGGGTCATTCAAACTGTGCTGTAAACTGGAGAGGCCTATTCAGAAAATCTTAATAGTGTGATGGATATTGCAGTGTGGGAAAGCTAAACTTTGAGAGCGGAATTGACAAAGGACTTACTGTCTGCGGAGTGCTGCCATATTGTTCCTAAGAATAAATAATAGAAAGCGGAAAAGGGGCGTTAAATGGTTGAATGTTGAATCCTATAATTGGAAGTTTAAACAAAATTTAAGCCACGTTTTTTAAAAATAAATTTTGCTCAGCCTCGCCAAATCCCCCATGTCCAATTTAATTACGCACTTAAGAGAAACGTGCGAAATACTGAAAAAAATCGAGCAAGGGGAGCGCACAGAAACTTCCAAATGAAAGGTCTCTCTTGAAATCCCAAATGAGAGGAAATTACTCATCAAGTGATTATGAAACTGTTGGCATTATAGAAATCAGGGTGAAAGAATAGCGTCTGGGGGCGAGGGGGTGTGGGGGGGCTGGCAATTAGTTCTCAATGGACGGAGGATGAAGAGGTGGCAAGTTAAAGTCTCCAATCTGAAGGGGCTCCTTGTAAAGCTAATTCCAGTTAATGGCCAAAGGGGGGCGAGGCGTGCTCCAATTCGCTCACATCCGGGCTGCAGGTAATCACGCGGGCATTAGTGCGGCGTCTGAAAGAGACAGCCTCGTCATTGGGAATTTTCCTCATTGGTGCCGAAAATGCCAGGCTCCACACCTCTGACTGCGTAGCCCCCACATCTATTACCCTTATTGATTTGGCATCCTGCTGTGGCCCTCCGGAGACCCCGCCCTCTCGCCGCCGGACTGAAGTGGATCAATCCTATGCCGGGGGCCACAACTCGATAACAACTCAGAGCTTATATAGACTTGTGCTGTTTACATCCAGGAATGATACACACGTAAGGGATTATTTCAGTGGGCTGTGTGGATCTGCGAGCGTCGTTTAGCCTCGTGGGTTTCGGGGTATGAGGGTGACTTTGTGTAGGGGTAGACTAGTCATTTGTTGTGGAGTAAACAAACTTTTCAGACGATGGTACTGTGCCAATGTCAGTAAAAGACTGCTTCAATAGCTATCTGAAGAATATATTTTGATTTAGGAATTTCTATGGACAAAGAATGATTTCTGGATCCAATTTTATATGCCATGTCTAAAAAACAATCAAATCTTCAGTTCTTCAGTTTTCTTTAATTACCACTTTTGCCTAAAAGGTCCAGCATAGCATCTTTCTGTATTTTTCATACAGAGGGATGTCACCACTTCCTCCATTGCGTCTCGCACCAGGCCACAACACGGCGTAACACGTGATAAGAAGTTAGAATTTAGTGCTTCGCTCATTAATTCTGCAGTGATAAGTTTTTTTCCTTTATTTTTTCCTCTTAAGCAGCCATATTTGTTTTGATGTGGACAGACCGTGCGTTTCCCTGATTGGCTAATCCAGTCACTCCATCTGAACTCTGGAAGATTCAACAATGACCAGACTCACATCACATAAAGAATATTGAAGAAGTGGGTATTCTTGATTGCATGCACTTGTATATGCATTACCATTGGTCTAAGTTTGTGATCAGCTTCATGAAATCCAACTTTCTGAATGATAAAGAAAGGTTAAAGCAATCTACATTTAGGTTTGCTTAGTTTTTGCTTCAATTTTTTTCACTTTTTTTTCATTGAGCCCTGAATACTCACAAAATATCAATGAACCAAATCATTTTCACATTAGGCCAAAAATACTATATCGACTTATCCTTCAATACATGACCGATGGTTTTTGGGGGTCAGTAATTATCAGAATCAGAATCAGAATGTTGAATCGTGGGGACATTTTACTTTTTTCTGTTCTTCTTCTTCCTTGACTCATTATAGATACAGAATAACTACTTATGTCTTGCATTATGTTATTTATTTATTGCAATTCATATTTTTTTAACAATTTTGTACATTTAGAATCATTTTTGGGGGATAAATCTACTTACTATAGTTTGGTTTCAATATTATCATTTATATTGACTTCACCAATATATCACACTTTCACACTATCACAATTTTGTTACCATGACAGGCCTATTTGATGCCCGATTGCAAACTGGAGAGTAGATCAACAATTTCCCTCTTTACCTCTCAGCCCTTTTGTTCTGATTTTTGAAAAAGTTGCAGTCAGTCAAACGTGATTTCTTGAGTTGGAAATGTTATTCGGCGGTGCTCCTGAGGCTCAAAAGTCAAAACTGCACATTGATTTTCAGTGCAGTTAATTTGCTCTAACAAAGTGCCCCCCAGAGTAAACATTCTGCATCTAACACTTGAGGCAATCAGCACAACCCTGCCCCACCATTGTACACTTAAAGTTTAATCAATGCAAATTACATGTAACAAAAATGCTTAATATTTGATCCTATATTGTTGCCAGAAAATGCCAGCACAAAGCAGTTAAAATGTAATAAATAAATAAAATCAAGCTTTAATTTGGTAATTGCAAGTCTAAGAGAAAAATAATTGTATTTTGGTGACTGCATGTGCGGCCATATTTCTCTCTTCTTTTTGAAGTGGAGTCCCATGAAAATAGGCATCTGTAAAAACAGCCCAGTGCGTCTTTAAACTTTGAGCACATTCTTAGTGAGCAGCTGTGAAAACTCGCCTCCACAGGCACATGAAAGACACTGATCAGCTTTGTAACACTTCACACTTTGGTCTTCTCCGATTATAATTGTGTGTTGTTTTTATTCAGCCCACATTTACAGATTTTACAGATGTACAGGGGATTTCTAGTATCATTTGTTGCAGAATTGTCATAAGCAATACAATTTACATAAATATTTGCCTATTGTGAGTCATGATTAGCATTTTAGTTTGGCATATCTGTTGCGCCACAACCATTTGCATTTATCAGCTCTTGGTTGGGATTGAGTAAAGTGTACACTGATTTAAGACAGCATTTATTCATGAAGTAAATAATGTTATATCTGTTGTTTCAGATATGCATTTTTCACTAAGCAGTTAGTAGCTTGAGGTGGTTAGTTCTCAGTTACATTTTCTCAGCCACAAATAATTAAGTCATGTTTTAATAAAATAAAAACTCTTTCGAGTGTTTTTAACATCATAAATTGACTTGATTCATGTCATACTTGAGTAAAAGTTTGATGTTGACAGAACTGAATGATTTGAACATTTGTTTTTTGCTCAGCTCCTGCAGATATAGTTTATCTTTTCTTATGTTACTGTCTATCCTTCAAAAATACAACATACCATTTTAGATTATAATTCAGATGTTACTCTATTACTATTACTTGAGTAGTGTTTTCTCAAATACATTTTTCTATTTTTAATTTCTTGGAGCACAGCATATAGTAACTGTACAACTTGATTTTGATTTAATAACGTACAAAGTTTTGGCTACTCAACCTGTTTCTGATGAAAGCCAATAATGAAAACAGCTCTGCTCCAACTCTGTTCCCAACCATAATCTCAAACACAATCCCATCTATTCATCTGTAACTACATGCAGTCTTTTTATTGATATCATTTCATTTGGAGACAGTTTGCTCTGACACAAGTGTTGCACAGTGATTGTATTCTCTGCCAGAGTAAATAACTTACAACACTCCAGTGTTTAGTTTACCAGAGTGGAAAGAAAGCCTGGTAACCCCCTGCATGCAGTAGTAGTAGTAGTAGTAGTAGCAGTAATAAAGTGATGAAGGCATAAGAATTGGTGTCGGGAAAACGTGCTCTCATCTGCGACTCATCATCAGCCAGTGCGACCCAGCGGGGGGAAGAATGTACACCCAGGGCAAGTCTGTAAACACCAATTTAATCTGCATGGAGGAAGTTACTGTGATCAGCGGTGACAGCCAAAGCCTCCGGGCCACACCAACTCACTCTTCTCCCCCCATATCTGTGTCAAACACAGACATTAAGCCATTACGGACGTCAAAAATCTACCACTGAGAAGTTTTTTCCCCCTTCTGCCAGTCAGCACTGCTCCATGGATTTTCACTGTCCCAGTAAAAGTGTGTGTGTGTGCATGTGTGTGTGTGTGTGTGGGGAGAGATGCCCTGCAGTGGTGCCTTAACATTAATTGCCACACAAATTGCCATCGACCTTTGGAATTAAAGATGGCATTTTAATACAGTTTAATTTAGTAATCTTACGCTGGATTTTTTCATTTTGACAATTACTGGTAAAAAGCAGCGATGAGGAAAATTTGCTCCCCTTGTCGGTCAGATGTTGTAATTAATTTGAGGTTGTAAGGCATCGTAAGAAGATTTGTTTCCATATCTGTGCTGTTTGAAAGCGGTGCTGGGTGTTGTTTTTCTGGCAGTGGACCAGACTGAAGCAAAGTCGACACCAGAGACGATGAAATTTAACAATAATGAGAATTACTGGCGGTCCCTCCCCCGTTTTTCATACCCTAACATTCCGATTTCATGGGTGACACTTAAGGACCCCCCAGGCTTGCTAATGTGCGCTTGGGGACCCATGTGGTAGTCATAGCCAAGGCGTCCTAACAGATATAAGGAGTCGTGTAACAGTACAGTAGAAAGGGGCAAACTGATTCTGAGGGCTTTTTGCATGAGGATTAAGTGGTGTGCTTAGGTTTCCTTCTGGGGTTAGCTTCAGAATACTGTTGAACACAAACCCTTTCATTTTAATGTAAGGATCAGGCCAACCATTTTCCCAACACCAGTGGGCGATGTCAGTGGACTGGTGGTGGGGCCTGCACGAGCTGCGATCTCTCAATCCTTTTAGGGTCACTTTGTTTGCAGTGACGGGGACTTACATGGTTCAGCAGGCGTGGGCCTGAGAGGAGAGTGAGGGCAGGGCCAGTGGGCTATCACTGCACCCTGGGGTGCCCTCTGACAGGGCAGAGCATCAGGACAGATCAGGGAAGGCACAGGCCACGGGGCGCATGGGAGGGTCCAGCAGCGAGGGAGCAGCCCTACAGCCGCACCACTGCCTAGCACCCATTACTCACAGCTCATTTACAAACAAGAGGAAGCTGCCTGTTACAGACTGGGCTTAGGGCCTCATACTCCACCACTGCTCTGTCAGAGACCAGTGCACCTGTGCAGTCTGACCTTACAAAGGTATAGACGGGCACAGTGCTGCATATAAAGTATGTGATTTGATTTACCTAACTCTGTGTATATTTTCTATTTAATCACACTGCAGTCCTGCCGATGTGTGATTGCATTTAAAGGTGGAGGAGGCTGGGGAACAGCTCCGGGAGTGCCACATATTGCATCACCCCTACTGTTTTAACCCATTTACTTCATATGAGCGAGCCTGGGCTGGGGATTCCTGCATGGGAAACCTTTGGCATAATGCTGGGCTAAAATAATTAGACGACACCTTCAATTGTCTTGTCACCCCTTTAACTGAGACACTCACAGTGGCTAATTGAATGAACTGAAAGAGAGGAAAGCCCAGACAATTCAGCTAACTCGTAAATCTTCCAAAAACGTTATTTGTTGGTGAAAAAATGATTGTATCTCATGCTGTTAAATTCCTAGGGCCTGCTGTGGTCGATTAAAAGGACAGTCGGCTGGACACCCCTGTCCCACTGGGTAATGGTCAGTGGTCAGCCTGGGGACCCCTGCTGCTGTGAGTAAATTAACATGGCCCCAGACATTCTCTGTTGTTTTAAATCACTATACAAATACATGGGACCTAACCTCAGGAGGCCACATGTCACAGGCACAAGTATATAGGTAAAACACTGTGTGGAAAGACGTCATTTATGTGAATCTTATCTAGTCTACATATTATCATTAGGAGCAACAGTGATGTTGTGTATTTAAGACACTATTACACTATTCCCCAGGACACAGATAATTAGGATTTCCAAGCCAAAAAGTCATGCAGAGTATGTAAAATATAAGAAAATCTTGTTTTTCTTCCTCATTTCGGTCTAGTCTATTTGTATGGTGGATAAGTTTGTATTTAGAGTATGTTGTGTTTAAAGTAGTTGGCAAATTAGCAGTTCATCAGATAGTCTTGATAAATGCTGACCTCGACCAGTGGTCATCTAAGGAGCTCTATGTAGAAAAATACAGACTATATCCCTCCTTATGTTTCTTTCTGCACTGCTTGTTTGTTGAATATCATCTTATTCATAAACATTCACATATATAGAGTTGGACTTGTGGTCAACAGGACATATACATTATAATCAATGAACACTACACAATGCATTTGAAACAGGTTTAAATATTGCTGGTGAAGGATATTGTTCTTTGACTTTCACTAATGCAAAAGGAAGGTAACCTTTGAAATGTAAATAGTCCATGTTGTAACTTGAGGAGAAATAGAATTACACAGGGATAAGACATAATTATACCATTTAAAAATGGAGAGAGTCTAATTATTGGTGAAGCAGCTTAAGTTGCTTTGCTCCTTAATTGAAGTACATCATGAATGCACGGTGAATCTGTGCTGGCATGTTCAAACCAAATCTAAATCTTAATTAAATTTGGTGCAAAAGAAAGTGCAGGAGAGGAGCTCTAATCCATTTAAAGCAAAGATGGTGAAGGCCTATTACAGGGTGTTAATTCGTTAATCAGAACTGTGTGTGGCTATCCTTTACTATACCAGAGTCTGCCGTATATTTGGACCACGCAGCGGGCGGCATACACAAACAGCCTCTAGCCATTGTGGATGTAGGTGCTGGGCCAGGAAATTACAAACGCCATCGAGTGAGTTGAGAAAAATACCTTGTGATGTGGCAGCGTAATATGTTGCTTTTTCATGCCTTTTCCCATTATGTTGTCCTATTATGCCAGTGTTGATATTTCCTATTGAAATGGGATCATCCTCAAACAAGTACCTTAGACAGGTAAGCTCAAAGTATAGGGGTGGTTACAAAGGCACAGCGGCGGCCATGTTCTCTGTGTAAAACCTTGTTAATAACCACATAATGGACAGAGGAGCATGGCCTAACTACGGACTACAACTTCAAAGTGTGCAGATAGGGATGGAGAGGCTGGGGAAAAGGAGCTTAGCAGATGAGGAGGACCTTTGTATGTAATGGACACACCATCTATCCTGGTGACACAGCATGGCCTCTTGCTTCACAACACAAATATATGCACAGAAATGCACAACAAAGCCAATTGCCTTTAAGCCGCAATTGAGTTTCCCCCAGTCCTTAATACAGCCGCTAAAACCATTCATGATGTTTTACCAGTGGAACAAGAAAAGTTGAGGGCACATCCTTGACAAAATCCTCTTTTCAGCTGGTAATCCACCTTGCAGCATTTTACTTGAGGAGTGAAGTGTGCAACATCTGATCTTATCCCTGAAGCTTTTCACCAAGTCTACGTTAGTCTGATTATGTTCTCGGACCCTTTCACCTCCTCTCATCACACCTGGGATAATAAAGAGGATTTAAACAGGCCTGAATAGGTTAACCAGGTGTTGAAACAAATAATGGTTTAAAAATTGTAATTAACATGGGCTTGAATGGAGCATTGCCTCTGCTAAAGGTCTGGTCTGCTGAATGACTTCGGTATGTGAGGCCTGAAAGAGCTCCTGTCTTTGTCACTGCAGAGAATAAGGAACTAATGGGGAATTAAGATCTTTAGAGCGTCTGTTATATGGTGTTTCCCCTTTTATTCTTGGAGGTAATGCCACAGTTCACAGCCCAGTCCAGCAAATGAGTTGCTTTTGCCCTAAATAAAAAGTAACCTTATTATAAAATGAGAATACCTTAAATCCATTGCTATATGGAAAAACTAATCTTTTGCAGTTTTTCCCTCAACACATGTTCATATATATGTTTTAATTAAAAGCAGAATGTGAGATTTGCTCAGAGGATTGGGTCGGTATCCCCAGACACAGACGTGATGTACTGTACATCCCCAGCCCTCACCTAACACTTAGACATGGAAAGCATTAGCATTTAAATGGCCTCCTATTCTTAATGTGGGCATTTCATTAAGAGCCTCGGCGGTCAGAAACACATGCCGCCTCTGTAGCTGATAGATGAAGCTGAACAAGAGCTTAAGAGAATAGAGAATGTATTGCCTCTGTTTGTTGTAGACTAGATTGAAATACAAAAAAGTGGAGTTTTTTGTCTCTCCTCCACGGCATGAAGTCACCGCCAAAGGGTCACATTCTGCAAAGTTTCCAAACATCAGCCCGAGAACTTCCACATGCTTCTTCATTTCCTCTGAGTGTTTTCAAGCCCCCCGCTGGGAAGGTCCTAATCTTGACGCATCAAGCAATGAACAGAGAAAAAAGACTGATTGCAGGTGATTGACAGGCCATGCCGTTACCACAGTAACTCCTTTTTGGCTTTCTATGGAAGTCCAATTCATCATCAGAATGAGATGACTCTAAAAGGTTCCATTATCATAAGGGGAGCACACATGTGAGTGCAGCATCGACTACCTGAGAATCGATTGAACTGTCTGAGTCGGCACTCAACATGTGTGTAAAAATAACAGGCCAGGCCTGACTTAGAGCTTTGTGTTCTGTGCCTTTTCCATCTGCTGCACTCTCAGGTCACATCAGTGCATTGGTTTATGGATGACCTGCTTAGAATAGGTTTCAGCCTTAATGAATAGCCGGGCTCGAGGTGTGACATAACTATGAAGAAAAATGTGGTGGATGTTTACTATATTCTGTTTAGTACCAAACTTGAGCCAGTTTAGATGACATAAGAGGGAGAAAGCCGTGTGCCCCATGCAGAGGCATGAGTAATGAGCAAGCCAACCTCCACCTCTCCCTCTATCTCTCCTCTCTCTCTCTCCCTCTCTCCCTCTCTCATGTTGTGCCTCAAACACAGTAAGCACAAAATTCCTACATGTTTTTTGTAACATTCAGCTGGATTGAATATCATTTTGTAGTAAATGTAAAAAGGTGTTATGAATAGTTTTTTATGAGACATCTACAACAAATGAGCATGGATTACATCAGACTGAGGGTGCCCTTAAGGTTTGAAAACAAAATATAATTTTCATTATTACAATATATACATTGTTCAAAGTAAATAAGGTATAATCAAGGAATACAATGCAGAAATCATTCAGTTACTTTCCCTTTTTCCCCAGTGTTGTTGCAGGAGCATCAGGCTAAATCATACCAATATTTATCTCCCTCCAGAACGCGTGCCCCCCATGAAGCAGATACGCACATTTTATACATTTGCAAATAAATATTATGTGCAGACTGTTTGTACCCCGCCCAAGTATTTACTATGTGTTAATGTACTACGTGTGTGTTACGTGGTCAGGCAGTGGAGCAGAGCCACAGTGAGCAGGGAGGGTGTGGGCGTCAGAGCTGCGTACCATCACTGTGTCAGAGGCAGCAGGGGCCCGAGCACCCATGCAGGGCTCCCATCAGCGCACCCATGGGTCTGAGTCACCCAGACAGCACCGCGGCGTACTCCGAACTTACTTAGTGTAATTAAAGTTGAGAAAGGTTAAAGTATGATGCTAAGACAATGTGATGGCGTCTTACTTCAAGGCAGAGGACAATACAGGGAGTCCTAGTCAAAGTGCCTAAACGGTGAATCTTCTGACCAGTGTAGAGAGTCAGAGACATCAGGGAAATGTGCTCCCACTATTATGTTTAGATGTAGGGTTGGAAAATGGCTGGACAATACAAGGCACATTTTTTATTTAATAATCTTTAGTGTCATTAATCCAATTCAAAATAATATAAAAACACTCAACCGGAAGGAATTGTGGGTAATAGTCTGCGATCCGTGGAAGTGCTGTGCTGTGAATCCTCAAGTTTACCGCACCCCCCTATAACTATACTATAACTAACTATACTATTTTTTAGATGAGATTATAACATTGTAACTGGGGAAACAAATCTGACCCTAGAAGCCTTATTTTGATTTTGTTTGTTAAAACTGTCTTGACAATTATAATATTGTAGTGTACGGGATATGTAAGATTTAACATTCAGCATCTTGGTACATATTGACTTAATGAAAGTAAATAAAGACTTACCACCATACTTTAATATTAGAATAACAAATCATGCCTGGGTGTTTATTTTCTGCAGTAAAATGAAAATGTTTTGTCCTCTGGTCTGTTTGAGCCCATTCTCCTGTATTAACTGTGGCTCTGTGCCTGTATAGATGTCAGCACAAGCACACAGCAGTGCGTCTCTCAGATGCTAATGTAAAAGGTGGTTCAGTCAGCCTCATGTGTCTCGGGCCCTTACACTGAGGCCTGTGTTTTGTTGATGTGTCACTTGCACCCTGCTCCTCTTGTGAGCTCAGACCCACTTTCTGTAAATGATAGCCCTTTTGTCTGCTATCAAATGTACCCTTTTATTCCTCACTGGCTCCTGGCAGCTGTCATGCAAAACCAATGAAAATCAGTTCAAATTAATTCATCCAATCTATAAGTAATTACATTTTTTTTCTAAATTCCCCCTCAGTTGACCCCCACCACCTCACACCCGTCATAATTATTGCTCCTAGCAACAATCTATAGCCCCCGAAAAACAAATAAACAGGCGTGGGGCCAGATCATTTGTAAAGTACGCAGTGATGCCTAATAGAAACATCATTAAAATCATACATTTATTATGCAAAGGCTGATAGAGTTAGTTATGTCTGTCCAACTGTCTGCATTACAAATGCCTCACTTGATTAACTGTCAAATTTGATTACAGATGCATTATATATTTAACAGCTGTAGGTAGACCACATCCTGGGCTTCTCCTTTTATGTTTCCTGGTCACTCATTAGCATACAATTTGCAAGTGTATGTGGCTGGGTAAATGAGCCTGTTTGAGGCTATATTTAACACTTTATAGATCAGGGCAAGTTGTAATACAAATGACCTGAGGTAACCCTGGTGCACATTAATGCACTACTGTGGTGAAAATGGCCTGATTTCTCTGTTGAGGTGAAGAACACTGAGAGCTGCTCACACACGGATCCTGTAGAGTTATTTTTGGTCAGGGTATGATGTGGATTTAGATGATTATGCAGTAGAAGACCTGTCAGTCATTCTGTCTTCACTTACCGTCATAAAGCTGAAACTGTTAAATGATAATGTGAAAAATACATGTACATGTATATTGAATAAAGCAAAACTATGTGGAGAATGTAAATTAAAGTCAGACTAAAGGGTAGAGAGAGTTGAATAAGGCACTGCTTTGAGCTATAACAGACTGTAAAGTGCTTGCTCACACAACTATTACAAGGTAATAGTCACTTCTCGTTCACTCCTTATCCCTTAACTCTCTCATGGCATTTTTAATCCAGTTCAGATTAAAACACTTCTATTCTGATACTCCGGGTCGCCAATGTAAAGCTTCTAATCTCTGGTTCCCAACTGCAGTAAATCCTATTAAGATCACCTTCAGTTTAGCAGCCACATTGTTATGAAATGCAAAATGTGCAGCTTCACCAGTATAGTTTTAATTGAGGGCAAAGTGCCTCAGTTGTGAGATAGTGCACTGTATGCAAAACCACTGGAATGCTTTTGAGCCCGCCTGTCATTGGGCCCTCCACAGCCCTCCTCTCATGGGGCTCTGGGCTCAGTGGCTGGGTGGGGGGTACAGGGCTTTGGGGTGTCACTGTGTCTCCGGAGAGGTGCTGGCTGGGGAGGATTTGACTGATTAGGTAATATTCCTGCATGTTCTCATGTAAGCAACATTCTGAGAGCTCATTTCAGAGGCCTATCCCCTGTAATGCCCCACGCGTCACTCTGGCATGGCAACCCTCATCTCTTAACATGGCGACGGTGCTGTGCTTAAAGAGCCGCCGTGACAACAGCCTTGATGGCAGTGGCAGGCATCAGCTTTCTATCGCAAAGCCACTTACCCAAGAGGGCGCCCCCCTGGTGGAGACGGTGACGCCTAAATTGCCCTCACGTCCACCATGGCAACCGCGCGGCGACAGTGTGTCTCGGTAGAGCTTTGCTACCATTCATCATCATAACCTCCTGTCCCCCAGAAATGACCTCATAAATGCATCCAGCTCATCGACTAATGAGAGGTTGCTAACCTGTTGTTTCTGACAGCAGTGTCAATCACCCAGAGTTAAACAGAAAAAAGAGGTGGTTTCCAAGGTGACCGCAGCAATGGCGAACATGGCTAGAAAAGGCAACAGAATTTCCAAACAAAATAACAATGAACTATTATATTTTATTACAAAGCTTTAAAGATCAGTGCTGTACCACAAAAGGTATTTAAAAATATGTATTATTGAAGCACTATATTTTATTACACAATCTTCTCAGCCATCATTGTTTCTGCCCAGTTTTCAACCAAACACCATTAGGCCTGTCACGATAGTGACTATACTGACTTTCGTTCAATACATAATAGCTGTAATACAATACGATTTGAACTCTTATTACTAAGTGATTCATTCTACTATTTATTTAGTGCAGTTCATGCCTTTTAATGATATTGTTTATTTAAAAATAGTCTCCTGGGATTATTCTGAATTACTGTTATTGTGTCAGTGGCATAAAGTAGTTTCAATCTTGTAATATATTGTACTTCAAAATTTGTTATTGTGACAGGCCTAATCACCACACATCTTGCAAGTAAATAAAACTCCTCTGCTGTTTTGCACCTTACAATTGATTAGCACACTGTACCTTCTGTAGTTCAGGTATCAGGCCATCAAAACGCATCCAAAAGAAATGCTCAGCACGTGACAATGCTTTCTTTGATATGGGCAACCTTGCTAATAAAGTATCTCTACCTGACTGAAGTTAAGCTTATAAACTTTGCCAGTGCAGTTCCTTTGAAGCCTTAACCCAAAAGCGTGTGCCACTTGACTGGAAGAATTGGATGACATGTGGTGTATCTTTGATGTCCCTTCCTGACTCTCTGAAATAGGTAAATATGAATTCAAAGATCAGGCTGTTTTTGAAATTCCCACTCCCCTCTTGTATCAAAGCACTATTACACGCCCTCAATCTGATATTCACCGCTAAATAAAGCTCTTTACACCTTACGGCACCTGCAACCCAAAAGACTACTGTACGCTATCTCCGCTGATTCTTCTGTGGCAGACTTAACAGTAATTGGACAGTAATCATATTATTAGATTATCTTTTGTAAAAGGAATGAAGGGCTGTCTAGGAGAAAGCAAAGCAGAGCACTTGGCTGGAGTCATGGATATTATGGGGAATGGGGGGGTAGTTAAGCCCCGTTTTTAAAGCATAACAGCTTTGGTGAGAATAGATGAGCCTTTTATTTCTTCGGATTTGGGATTCATGGGTTTCAAGAGATGCTAAACCCAATTTTTGCAGTCCTTTTTTCAAATGAGCATGTGTTGATATGCGCAGCGGTTTTAGGACGCTGGACAAGCATCTGTTTTAAAGATAAACGTGTGATCAAAGGGCATAACAAAACGTGTAAGGGTCTTTTTTTCCTCTTCTTGAAGGAGAGTTTAAAGAATGTGCAGCGGTTTCCAGGGGATACCAATGAAAAGCTTTCAGAAATGTGGGGAGGAATCAAACTGGAGGGGAAGCATCTGAGAGAAATTCCCCCTGTAGAATTTATTATTTTTTTTGGTGGGGAGAAGAGTTAAGGAATCACCAGGGTTTCTTATCACACAAAGGAGAGACCACAGAGTAATAAGTGTCTCCACAGCTTTTAATAAATGTTTATTAATAAAAGAGGCAGCGAAAGACCGGTGCCCTGCGATGACCTTTGACCCCTGCAGAGTTCACCAAAATGTCTGCGGCCATTTCTCTGCTGGTAGCAAGTGCTTAAAATAGGTGCTTATTACACAGGGTCACAAAGGTGAAGTATTGGCATGGCCTATACTACTCCTGCACATTTTTTAGTCTGTTTCTTTTATAAGAGACCCTGGTGGACATTAAATGAACTGCATCACATTGTTCTTGCTGTTGAATGTATATGTAGTGTGTGTGCTGGCCCCATGTCCTATAAATAAGAATGGTCGCATCAAGAACGCACAAGCCAGATTTAGCTTATTTAATCAGACTAAGTTATGCATACAATATTATCAATCAAGCTACAAGGGAGGCACATCTTACACCAGTCTCTAACCCTTGTAAATTAGGAAAGAGAGATTAGCATTCTAACTAAATCAAGATGGAAATATGCAGTAAAGCTTTAAAGAATTAAGGAAGCTACTAAACTATTATCCTTTCATTTAAAGTTATATACACTCAACAAAAATATAAACGCAACACTTTTGTTTTTGCTCCCATTTGTCATGAGATGGACTCAAAGATCTAAAATTCATTCCAGATACACAATATTACCATTTCTCTCAAACATTGTTCACAAATCTGTCTAAATGTGTGATAGTGAGCACTTTTGCTTTGCTGAGATAATCCATCCCACCTCACAGGTGTGCCACATCAAGATGCTCATCAGACACCATGATTAGTGCATAGGTGTACCTTAGACTGTCCACAATAAAAGGCCACCCTGAAATGTGCAGTTGTTGCTTTATTGGGGGTCTGGGGACTCAGAACCAGTCAGTATCTGGTGTGACCACCATTTGCCTCATGCAGTGCAACACATCTTCTTCGCATAGAGTTTATCAGATTGTCAATTGTGGCCTGTGGAATGTTGGTCCACTCCTCTTCAATGGCTGTGCAAAGTTGCTGGATATTAGTGGGAACTGGTACGCGCTGTCGTATACGCCGGTCAAGCACATCCCAAACATGCTCAATGGGTGACATGTCCGGTGAGTATACTGGCCATGCAAGAACTGGGGCATTTTCAGCTTCCAAGAATTGTGTACAGATCCTTGCAACATGGGGCCGTGCATTATCTTGCTGAAACATGAGGTGATGTTCATGGATGTATGGCACAACAATGGGCCTCAGGATCTCATCACGGTATCTCTGTGCATTCAAAATGCCATCAATAAAATGCACCTGTGTTCTTCGTCCATAACAGATGCCTGCCCATACCATAACCCCACCACCACCATGGGCCACTCGATCCACAACATTGACATCAGCAAAGCGCTCACCCACACGACGCCACACACGCTGTCTGCCATCTGCCCTGAACAATGTAAACCGAGATTCATCCGTGAAGAGAACACCTCTCCAACGTGCCAGACGCCATCGAATGTGGGCATTTGCCCACTCAAGTCTGTTACGATGAGGACGCCGAGCATGCAGTTGAGCTTCCCTGAGACGGTTTCTGACAGTTTGTGCAGAAATTCTTTGGTTATGCAAACCAATTGTTTCAGCAGCTGTCTGAGTAGCTGGTCTCAGACGATCTTGGAGGTGAACCTGCTGGATGTGGAGGTCCTGGGCTGGTGTGGTTACACGTGGTCTGCGGTTGTGAGGCCGGTTGGATGTACTGCCATATTCTCTGAAACGCCTTTGGAGACGGCTTATGGTGGAGAAATTAACATTCAATGCCCGAGCAACAGATCTGGTTGACATTCCTGCTGTCAGCATGCCAATTGCACGCTCCCTCAATGCTTGCGCCATCTGTGGCATTTTGCTGTGAGACAAAACTGCACATTTCAGGGTGGCCTTTTATTGTGGACAGTCTAAGGTACACCTGTGCACTAATCATGGTGTCTGATGAGCATCTTGATGTGGCTCACCTGTGAGGTGGGATGGATTATCTCAGCAAAGCAAAAGTGCTCACTATCACACATTTAGACAGATTTGTGAACAATGTTTGAGAGAAATGGTAATATTGTGTATCTGGAATGAATTTTAGATCTTTGAGTCCATCTCATGACAAATGGGAGCAAAAACAAAAGTGTTGCGTTTATATTTTTGTTGAGTGCGTATATATATATATATATATATATATATATATATATATATATATATATATATATATATATATATATATATATAAAATATATATATATATATATATATATATATATATATATATATATATATATTTTAATATGAGTGTCTTCAGCTATGAAGTTAACATGTTATAAATATTTTTCTGACAATTGTGATGTTAAAGTGCATATGACAGATTTTTATGACTCTCTAATTTTTACTTAATTTGGTTGGATTAGAACTATTGTAAATATAAATGATCGTTTTACACAAACACAAAAAGCAATTTTCAAAGAAAAGTTGGAAATGTGAAGTCGAGTTCTAACATATTGATGACACCACACTAGGGAGAATTATGTCCAAAAGTTTGTCACAATTTAAATTTTTTCCTGATACTTTAAACAAAATAAAGATGTTTTCTTATATTTGTATTTGTCAGATAATAATTTTGTTGTATATTAGAAAAGTTTTTGAGGTAACAGGTAAGAATTCCATTGTGTTTCCAAACAGGATGTAAAATTTGAAACCTAAAAAATGGCCAAATTGGGAAACTGAATGTGAATGAATGTGAAATTGTTTAAATATAATCATCTTAACTGTAAAATTAAAGGTTCAACCTGTCATAGGCATGTAAATTTATTCACAATTACAACTATACATGATCTAAAAGCTGTTTATGTTGACATTTTTCACTGTGGTCATTTATCCAAATTAAAAGCAAAATTTGGGTTGCCAGATCCTATGACTAAAACTAGTTTAGGATAAACCCAAAAAAGCTATGAAGTGCCTCCCTCAGGATATGAATGTAATAGCATCCTTGGTTCAGTACTGTAGTTTTTACACCAGTAGGATCACATGTTACAGTGATCAGATTTAAATGTAAAGAATTGGTCTATATTGCCCATCCCCTCATTATTATAAGTCAGTTATCCAAATCCACTTTCTTCATAGGGTTCGGGGCTAGTTAACATGATGTCTACTTTAAGGTGAGACAAACACACCTCAAACAGCTCCACACAAATTGAAACCGCATTAGCAACCCTCTTTTGTTGTTCGAGCGCTGACAACTTCCCCTCTCCATCTGGAGGAAGTGTGCTTTAAAGTAGTGCTCCTGTGTTACAGATGAGCACTGGAGGTGGAGTCGGCCTCTCCACTCTCTTGACCCTCTTACACAGAGAGGATTAAAGAGGCGAGAGACATCTGACAGAACACATGCCAGACACACGCACACTCACTCCCCTGCTTTACATACGCACACACACAATCACACACTTACACTTACACAGGGAGAAGGCTGCTCTGTTTAGATGCATACACTGTGCATCTCACTTCGGCCCTCTAGACTGTAAATCCAGACTGAATTTAGAGCTTAATTGTCAAATGATGCCACCAGTTAGTGATTTATTAAAGGCAGTATATATTATGCAAAACTGACTCTTGTGTGCTTAAAGCCGTGTTAGAATGCTGTTACCTCATCAAAAACGTTGTTTGTGTTTTGTTTCATTCACACATGTTTGGGTAATTCTTTATTATTAGTCTGTCTACCTTGTAATATCATGAAGCTGTAGTTTTCAGGTTAATATATATGGTATAATCGAGTTTAAAAACTCAGTGGAACACTTCTCGTCTTACCACATGACATCATACGGTGGGACAGAGTGTTTTCTATTTGAGAGAAGAGCTCAGCTCTGTAGCATTTGTGTGTTAAACTTATATTATTATTGAGGATACAACATTATTACATAGATCAGAAAATAGTGTAATATGGATTTAATACTTTAATACTAACTGTAGGGCAGAATCGCACGTATCATGGAGGAATTATTAATTATATTTATGTATATATTATATAAATATAATTTTTTGTAAAAATGAGCCCATGAAATGTATTCTATATGCAAGTTCAACGTTTGGATAAATGAACAGATTCCATTGAGAAGGGCATTTGGTTTTAATTGATACTAAATCATTATGCAAATCGCTTCACACAAGGGTGTCAATACTTTGCTGTGGTGACCTGTGGAAGAGTTTACATATTGGCTTTAATACACTTGGCATAGACAGCTACAGGGTAAAAATAGTTGTTGAAAGAGTTGGGTTGCTCACTATAGGTTTTGCATAAGCTTATCAAACTGCTTTTGAATTTTAACAACCAGTCCCATGATAAAGTAGTTTTCAATGCTTTGTTTCAGATTTTGTTTTCCCCATTTAGCCGAAATCTTCTGCATCTTGATCCAGAGATGTTCCCATTATTGGTTTGTTGATCATTCTTAGCCCAGTGCCCTCATTAAGTCTGACAAGTCACGCAGTGCTTAAAAATTGGAATGCTGCAACAACAGTGTAAGCATTAGGATCAGTGACTGCCCTAACTCCCAGTGACAAGGAAAGCCTGGCCAACCACTCCTCTCCAGTCAGTGGGAAACCTTCAGCCTGGATGCCTTCTGCCAATTCAACCTGACAGCTTCTCAAAGTGCAAGAAAGACTGTGTTTTTTCACTGCATCTCTCTATTATTATCAATAGAAAAGTCTAATTAAGTGGTGCACGTACTTCTAATGGAAAATATGGTAATGTCTTTGGTTTATGATACCCCAAAAACCATGGTGATAGTGGAATTTGTGCATAAATACAACAGATCATGGTCCGAGCTCAAGGACTGTAATTAATCATTTCCGAGGACGACTTCACAACTCAGACAATGTGCTGAGACTTCCATTCAAAACAAGTACTCAGTGTAGCAGCATGGGAGCCAAAGGAGTCACAAAGTTTCCTCTTTAATTCTGCTTCCTATCAGACTGTGAGAAACATTAACAACGCAAAATGCTTCACAAAGGTTCTATGCTTTTTCCCTTTCTAACTTTAACCAACTGACTGACAAGTTTTTGATTGTGAGACCAATTCTCAGAAGTTTTTTGTGAGTAGGTTTCATCTTAACATTAGGGCCCGACTGATGGATTTTGTAAAATCTGTTATGATACTGATAAAACAGACTTTGGAGGTGCAGATAGCTGATATAAAAGACAATATATTTAGTGATGTAAAAATTCACTGTAAATCTTCAACTGATTATAAATCTTAAGTTTGGCTCTATTGAATTTACAGCAGCCAAGCGCTAACCAATGAGAAAAAAATAAGTAGCTTCAAAACCAACACTCCCCACTCATACAGACACCTCTCAGATCACAAGTCTTCACAAATAAGTGTCCTTTTAATCCTGACTCTAAATGATCGTATATATTCCAGCATGTTGACAGCAGCTCAGTGTGTGTGCCCTCTGTCCATGGGACAGTCCTTTGTGCTCTGCACTTGCACTTTAGTAAAAACAAGCTCTAGTTTTGTTGCTTTCCTAAACTGAGCTGAAATTCACTTTTATTTATAGTTAGTATCTTAGATTAGACACAAGAGCAGATACTGCATTCGCACTGGTGTAAACAAGAGCACGGGAGTCACGTGACGTGACTCTGGGAGTGGATTCATGTGCAGTACGGCGTCACACGAACAGACAAATTACTCCTCTGATAAATATTGATGCGGTGCTACATATTGGGACATTTATCTGTCTGTACATTGGGTTAAAAGGATATAGAGAGTCTAAGCTTTATATTTATTTAATTTTAATTAATAAGTTAATTAATATATTTATTTTTAAAAGGGGACCATATACAATTAAAACATAAATGTTACCATTTGATGCATTGTACCAGAGTTAGCCTAAGGCTAATTTACATCTGCAGTCCCCTGGCAGGGAAACAACCCATTTTAAAAGCTAAGCACTTTAGTCACAGACTACTAAGAGTTGACCACCACATTACATATAAACATACACTATTTACACATAAAATTCACTACAACCTCACATACACATATATATACAGGAACAGTTTCATACAGAGCCAGTACCAATAGAGCACAAGACTAATGGTTACAACATTGAGTGCTCTTTAGATGTTTTTTTTAGTTCTGTTTTCTGCTTTTCTGAGTGTAACACATATATACACATATAATGTGTTCCCACATGGGCTATATCGGCTGATATATTGTCCAGCTGATATATAGATCGTACTCTTCTTAACATAATTATAGTGCTGAAGTATGACCAAATTGCTGTGGATGCATTGACACAAAGCATAAGTAGAAGTGTACGATTTCATAAACCGCAAACTTGAGATTTTTTTTCATGGCCGATGCTGAGCACCATTATTAGGATCCAGAGAAACTGACGCCCAATAAGCTCTGCTCATAGTTTTGGCTGTGAGTTTGAGTATTTTCCAAAAATTAACTTTACTACAAAGTCACCCACAGCCCTTTTTAACAGGGAGCTTGAGAGAACTGTGTAGTCACGTTGTCTCTTCAAACTATAAAGTGGTTGAATTAACTTCTATGTATATTCTTTAGGCAGCTGGTTGGGCCAAAATAAAATATTGGCCCCTACTGGAGATTTAAGGCTGATTTAAGACACGATATATATCAGCCAACCGACATATTTCTACTGCAAATGAGAGTAAATGGCAGATATTACTCAAGCAAATTTGTCTAATGCCACTGCTGTCCTTCAGATGTCCACCTACTTTGTACTATACAAAGTACACGCATATCTGTGTACTAACACGTAGTAGTGTTTACTGCATGTGTAGCCAGGATCTCACACATGGACTTGTTATAATGCACTCCTGTTTGTGTTTTGTGGTGAGAAGTGACGTGTGCTCCCATCTGCTCCTGGTGAAGACTCAGCTCCAGCCAGCCGGACTCTGGCCTGGTCCCAGCCGGACTCTGGCCTGGTCCCAGCCGGACTCTGGCTTGATCCCAGCCGCTGTCATCACCCTCGCCCGCTGGGAGCACGAGGAGCAGGCGGAGCACAGGCTGGACCCACACATACAGGCTGTACTGTTATGGTTTGTTCAGAGAAAACAGTCAAGTTGCATTAGTCCTCTCATATGCTGTGGTTCAGGCTTCTCATATCTAGGCCTATTGTTGTAATGAAGTAAAATCAAATTATTTATTATGGCGAGACAGAAAGGACAATAGCTGAGTTTATTAACACGTCCTCAAGGAGTTGTAAAACTGTGGATCCCCATCCCTTTAGGGCTTTGTGAAAGACACAATACACAGTGAGACTGCTTTGAACCAATGATTTTTAGACTCTTTTATGGTTTTTACCAGTATGGCAGCCTGTAGAACTGGGCCACAAACTATAATGGATAACACATTTTCTGTGGTGATTCAAAATAGAAACCATTAACAAGTGGATGCTTGAATAGCACTTATTCTTTATATTTAGAATGCAACGATTTTAATGCTATGTTTTACTTGGACAAGTTACAGCTCCAACCAGTGAAGAACCAAAACAACAAACAGCTCTGTGCTCATATTTAATCCAACTACTACAAAACAATTCAGTTGGAAATATTAGCATGGTTAGACTTCCTCGACTCAAAGCCTCTGTGACCTGATGGTGCTCTATTGAAGAGCACTTGCTAAGCAGAGTGACTCAAGTTCACCACATATTCTTGAGAGACATTTTAACATTCTGATTCCTCTGTGCCAATGTTTTTAATTATATGTTGGCAGTGCTTAAGATCCCATTAAACGTGCCAGTATCATTTGGATGCTTGAAAGACAGCTTAGTGTCAGTCAGTACTCTTGTGATGGATCAAATAAATCCTAGGCTTTCTAATCCAGCCATGTTAAATTCATTTTCCCCAACCTGCAAATAAACCGCCAAGACAAGCCTCAGAAATGCGTAATAGCACATGTCAGTGCGTTGGGAGACAAGTTGGAATACCCTTATTTCACAAATGTCGGATAAAGACGGAGAGAAGTCTCGTGGAAGCAGATTGTCAGCCTGGAAAGAGAAATACATCTTGTAACATTTGTCAGAAATTTCACTGGGAACACAAAGTAACTGGGACTGTGCTTCTGCTGCTTTGTGGCACTCTCACTATGGCAGACTGTCATTCACTACATTGTAAAAATCTGACAAGACCAAAAATATGCAGCATTATTTTGTGGTTCTATTGCAAACAGTCAAATGTAAAACTCTTTGGACTGATAGATGCTAAATAGAAGAAATGAACAGACAATACATTAATGGTACGTGATGTAACTTTTTTCTTATTGGTCCGCCACCTGCATGGAATGTTCCACAGCATGGCTTTAAACCTATGCATTCCTTGGACAAGCAGGTGACAGCATCAAGTTACAGGTACATCTGCACAGAAGTGATCCTGGTTACAGTAAAACACCAGTAATACATTGTGTAATATCATGTATGCAAGACAGACAAGTTTAATGCTATGCTGTGGAACATTTCAGACAGGCAGTGACATGAGACAAGTGGGTGGTGTACCAGAAAAATTACATAGCGTATCTTTAAATAAATAAACTAGCTTTCAAATCACCCAGTCAGATTTTCAGGCTGAAGGCTGCAGGCTTAGCACAAAAAGTATATGTTATTTAACAGTTTGGCATATACTTATTTTCTTTAAGGACAAGACCGTATAGAGCTCCTTGTTTTGATAACATTTTCACATTTTCTCAAACTACAATGGAAATCCAACCCAAATTGCTGTCCCTAAGGCCTGGTTTACGTTCTTGTTCATCACACATACAATATACTCAGAGAATGTAAAGTGCCCTCTATAAAAATAAAAACACTTTGACCACTAAATAGCATGTGGGGATTTGCCTGCCTGATTGCAGCTTGGTGAACCTTACCCAACACACTGCTCTTGAACGTAACCACAATGCACAATAAAATGCTTCACCCGGCCTCTAGCCATTGGCCCTTCGGTACTTCTACAAAACACCATTAAATATGTTGCAATTAAAAGAATCACGCTGATCCTACAAACGCCTTGTCCTCTCAAATTAGCTCACTTCCAGGTTTCTCAATCAGTGCATGGATTAAGATTAAGGGATTGTAGCCACTGAGCCAGTAGAAATGAATGAAGATTTAACACGTAATTACTTCACCTGATATTGACAGTGAGTATTGATTTTTCTACTTCACAGACTACACTAAGTAATAGACTCCTGGGTGTTGTGTTTGCGCCATGCCTTTAATTTGCAGCTAACATGGCGAGGCAAATTATTCATCTGTACGTATATATATTTCTCCCAGACTTCCCCTTTTATTAGTGAGCTGTGCATAAATTTGATTTCTTCCTGTTGCAAGTCCAGGATGAACAATAGGGGGTCGAGTGACTGCATAATAAGGCTGACATGCTAATCAAAATGCTGCTATTACTCTAGTTACGCCTTTACGTCTTAATGACTTTACATTGTGCTACCTATAGCTCTGCGAAAAGCCAAGTAAACGTGGGCAGGAACACAGAGATTTTTGTGCATATGTCTGTCTTAGAATCTCACCTTCTGTTTATTTCTGTAATTGGGACTAATTGTTTGACTGGTTACTTGGGCTTTGCTAATTTCGTAACATGTTTTTTTTAATGTTATGCACCAATAACAGATGCTATATACACTGTTTCTACATTTTATTTTACTTGTACATATATATTTATATAATAATGCCTTATTGACATCAGTCTCTTGCTATTTTAGCTACTTATTTAGAATTTATTATTATCATTTATATTTTTGCTCTGTGTTATTATAATATATTGTGTGAGTGTCCCTTGTGGATCAATAAAGTCTAAGTCTAAACAGTATTACAGTAGCAACTTTTTGTTTTTTTTTCCTTTTTGTGACTTTTTTAAGCAGTTTTGCTAAACGCTATGGATATTGTGAATGATGTAGTGACATGGATTCCAGCTGCTTATTTTTGTATTTCTTTACGGAAGTCTTTCCTGTGCTGAAGAGCTCTCTGTCACCATCTCCTCTGCATCGTCTCAGCCCAAACAGTCATCCATGCATGTAACAGAGGGGCTCAATGATCCTTTATCATTTAGAACAAAAACAAAAAAAAAACTGTCACCTTACATTTATGTTATTTATTCCTGGAAAGCGTCTATGTTTGATACAGCCTGACCTGAGTGTCTCTTATTGGCTAATCTACCTGTCACGATCATCTGAACCCAGGCAGCTAAGACGGGTGCCCAGACTTCTTTCTAAAGTTTTGGAGTAGCGTGCATTCTTGTCTAGTCAACTGTTAGGTGTCCATATTTAGTCATGCTTGTTTCATTTAGTTGAAGATGGTGATACTTGTAGTGATCTAATCCAGAAAGTCTGCCTAGTATGAAAGTGGTGTGTGTGAGTGTGTGTGTGAGTGATGGTCGGAGGGGCCGATGGAGCAGATCGGCAGCCTCAGTTCCTTCAGTCTGCCCCAGGGCAGCCGTGGCTTACCACCATCAAGTGTGGTGTTCATGAATAATGCTCTGTTAAGTGTCTTTGAGTGTCCAGAAAAACGCTATTTAAAAACTAATGCAAGTGATGCATTAAAGTTCACCGACCTATAAATACAACTATGCATTAGTGAACGTTTCAGTCCCAGAGGTGGATCTACTCAAATCTCCAATGCACTATTGTATTTCCCAATTCACAATTCACTGTTATCATTTTGTCAATAAAAACATCGCGTTGTCTGAAGGATGAGAAATCATTTAGCTGCTTGTTGCTAAAAGGCGTCAGCAGCGGCTTCAGCAGATTCTTGTTATACACAACGAATGTTAGTGTGCCACTAAATACACTCAAACAGATCTATTAGTGTATAAAATGTCGTCTTAGTAACCGTTGTAATGCACACGTCCCTCTTCCCCAATGAGACTCGTGCAGTTCATTTCAAAACAGCTAACGATCCCCCGCTGTTTGTTTGTATTTGAGAACGCTCCTATACCTCGGAGAATGTCCCCCCCAAACTCCAAAATTAGATCAAAACAATATAAAACACACACCATCCCAGAGCCAGCGGTCCAGAAAAGCAATAACAGGCTTTTTTCTCATAACTGCATTAATGGAGTTCATTCATAACAGTTTAGACTAATTCTAACAAATTGAAAGATGGGCTCGGCATTAGCAGCAGTGAACAACTACAATGACAACTCCATTACCATAAGTACAAGTGTGCATCATGGAAATCGTATTAAAAATTGCTCCCCAAATTGCCATATTAGTTTCTTTATGGGGTAATTTCAACTCTACACGCAGTAATAGAATATTTCCTTTACCCTCCAGTGCATATTAAACCCACTTATCTTCCCTTATAAACTCTGGGCTTTGCGAGTTTATGGGGGAATGGGGGAAGTTGACTATTTTGTTTTCAAGTGAATTTATTTATATGAAAAGCTGTAGAATTCTTAAATGAGAACTCTAACAAAATAAAACGTGTGACTTTTACATAGAATAGCTGAACGATCAGACAGACACTGGACAACAGTTGTATAGTCATAGGGATTTTGGTCAACAATTGTTTAAACATGATCCTATGTTACAGAAATCAGAATAGAACAGACATTTGCATTTGCCTTAATTATTATTGGCCCATAGAATCAGATGCATGACTCTCAGTGGTTGAGTTGATGTCAGAAAAGCACAGACTCATTGTTTTAGAACATAATTTTAATAAACATTATGATTTAACCCACAATTTGCCATACCCCAGCCAAAATCTGGATTTGTTTAAGCTTTTTTCCTAAATAAATCTGTTTTTACTGACCTGACCTAACATGGGGACAAAAGACTGTACAATATGAGGGCATTTATATTTTAACAGAATATTTAAAATTTCAAATATTTCTAATTAAATGATCGCTGGCCATAGTTACTTATACAATTTATTCATTCATTATCGATAAATCCTACTTTCTTTTTTATTATTAATGCTGCTCAGTGTTGTTTCTGCGTTTCATTTTGAACCTCTTGTCTTGAACATTTGAATAACTGAATACTGAATCTTAAAGTCCACAAGCAAAGTTCTCGCATACCAATACGTGAGTGATAAACGATCTAAGTTTGATTGGGAATATTGCGATTTTTCAGTCTGACAGTGGAATAAAGGAATCAGCACAAAGGAGTGGTTAGTGGCTTTTTCATAATTGAGAGTGGCCCTTCCAGTGGTGCCCTACAGCTCGTCATTAATCAGGCTGAATGAAGGCGAGGGGGCCTGACAGCGGCGGACAGCTCGGAGGGCAAGTGCTTTTTCAGGTAACCCTCCAAAGTCATTCATCCACAACTCACCAGTGCAACTAATTGTTTCTTGACAGACGACAATTTTATCTCCTAAAATGACACTCACTCAAATGCATGCACTCTCTGTACTTCACTGACACTTTGAAGTTGTCATTCACTTTTATTATGACTCTATACATATTTTTTCCAGGATAAAGTGTGATAAATGTAACTTTGAATTAGACCGATAATGCTAATCGGATGATATCTTTTATAATCCATCAGAAATGTGCAGTAATGTGGCTTGAATGCGGGACACGTATTGAAGGGAATAGACTGTAAAATTAACCCAGGAAATATCACTAGTGACTACTTTTTTTCTCCTTTTGAACAATATTTGATTTTCCCATTAGAATTGTGATGTCTTTACTGTGGCAGGTTTTGTTGAAGGTTCATTTCATAACTTTTCTGATGTCTGTCACCTGCTTGTCTCTATGCTTTGCTTTGAATATTCCACAGTAGGGCTTTAAACTTATCTAACTGTATTTATTGCATTTATTAATTCTAAATTGGTACTGTTTGCAGAGTCACTGCTCCGTCTTCTGTTTGTCTCCACAATGGAACATTCTAAACAATGATCGGGAAGAGAAGCTGGTGGTGTACCCTTCTGAGACAAAGAATACCAACATTTAAAAGTGCACAATGTAACTTTTCTGGTGAAGGGTCTGCTACATGCTTGTCTCCATGGAGATGTCATTGCTTTGCGTGGAATATTTGCCTGGAATGGCATTATCCTAATCTATTTTGAATGTATGAAACAACATATGGTTTTATTACTCAAAAAAAATTGAAAAACATGCATTCTTACTATGAGTGTGGGCATCTTTCCACAGATCTGAACTGTAACTTGCCTCTTATTATGCCAAAAATATTCATTATGTCTTCTTAGTGCTTTAACTTCTTAGGTTCTTTTTTAAGACCATGTAGTCAAGTGTATTTACTTTGTTGACGGGTGCTAGCTGCGAGCCATCTTCAGAACTGTGGATTGGATCGGAGAAGAACAAGTTCAAACGCTGGATCAGGGAAGCCATTGTGATCAGGAAACGAGGCACTGACAGCATCAACCGTGATGACAAAGCGTTCCTCCTTTCACACATATACGACACGTCACCACCAACACCGGTGACAGTTCTGAAGATGCTCGCAGCAGCAGCCGAAACATGTCAACAAGGTAAATACACTTGACTACATGGTTAATGTAACTTGCCTCCCTGGAGCTAAATGAACTGAATGCTGTAGAATGAAGTGGAACATTCTGAGCAAAGCAATAACATCTCCATGGAGACAAGCAGGTGACTGACCCTCCACCAGAAAAGTTGCATAGTGGACCTTTAATATAGCTTTGTAAATAAGCCATAGTCACATGAGGGAACTGTCTTTTTATACTGTGTAACTTTACTGTGACATTTGTGAGGGAAATCCACAGGTTGGTACCTCTTGAATAGTACAACTGGAGTACTCATTACTATTAAAGACATTCATTAATTAAGCCTTTTAATTGGATTAGGTGCAGCGGGGTGGTCAATGGCGAGTTCTTCCTGGGTGCCACGCCTCTCTCTGTTCTATTAAAGAGCAGCATGTCCCCTTGTCTCTCGGAATTGCTCTGCTCTTTATTGATTAATGACCCTAATTTATTACAGAGAAGAGGCGCTAAACGTACAATTAATCAACGTTCAACGTTACCACATGAGAACGCGCGCTCGGAAATGCCACAGGAAGTGCGGGGGACTGAGTGTGAGAGTTCCCCTGGCTCCGGAGTCCAAGGTGCCGATTTGAACCGGAGTTAAGAGTCTTTCATTGGACTAATACCTCCTGTCTTATGTGACAAATGCTCGCGATACAAACTCAACATAATTCCTCGTGATGGAGCGTCCGTCACATTCGCAGTCAAGCCCGGCGAGAATAATGAAACACGCCACGACTATCTATTAATTTCCGAATAGCACCAGAAAATGCCCAAAGCTTCAAATACATCACAGATAAATCAACAATATTATTAAGGTTTAAAACAGATGAGAGGTTACAGAACTGCAGGCGAGACTACAATGAATTTTCAACTCGCTCATGACTGTACGAGCCTATTATTTCCCTTTGAGCGTAGCAGACGTTTATGACATTTTAAATCCAGCTTTGTAAAAACCACAATTGATTATAATTTTTTGAATGCACAGGCCCGATCCAGCAACCCGCATTTATTCTGAAGGCATTTCAAGCCGTCAGAAAAATGACTGCAGCCGGGTACGAGGCATTCACACAAGCAGCCAAAAAGTAGGGTTTTATAATTATGAAAAAGTCCAAAAGGTACCACTTAAGCTGTTCTAAGGTGAGACTTGTAAAATGTTAACTCCTGCCATAAGTTAAAGGTGTCTCGAGATATCCAGTAATGATAGTAGAAAACTTAGGAAGAGAACAGTTCTGTGTATATTGAAATAGGTCATATACAATAATGCTCTGAGCTAATACAAGATATGAGATATATTAGTCAAATTAGAAGCAACTAAGACTAATGCAAGGTTTTGAATTGAAAGCTTGAAAATTAAATTTTGCCCAAACATATTTATCAAGTATTATGCCACCACTGTCCATTGTGTTTTTGATAGAAAGATGTTATAATCACTATTTTCTTATGGGTTCATATATTAGGCATTAAGTTGTATAACATAACTATTCTATGAAATCCACACATATGTAGTGTTCCTGTTTGTATTACTAAAGGGCCAGTATCACACTATTTTCTGGTCTCTGTTATAACGTTGTTTCCTCAATAAAAACATACCTGCAGTTTTGTTTTGTTTCAGTCATGTTTAACACTCAAACCCTGCATATTTAGGCTGTGATGGCTTGTGATGTCTTGTGGTAATATAGGAAATGCTCCACCGTGTTTTTAAACTCTATACACTTTGACTAGAATCACTGGGATGATTTCAATTACTACAGCTTCATGACATCACAAGGTGGAACAGAGCATTTTGAGTTTTGGAGATGTAGACAGACTAATAATAAAGGACTACTCAAACGTGAATGATTCTAACGTAGCTCATAAGAGTTGATTTGTTCAATATACGATCTTTAAGCAGTTGTTGATCAATATTGAGGTGTACAAAGAGCAAAATGTAAACTCATGATCTATGTATGTTACCTTAAATACCCCACAAATAGATATGTCTTCTTCTTAAATGTTTAGGTCATAAAATGTGTTGTACAAAATTGTATCCACATGAAGCTTAACAGTGGCCCCCTGCATCTTACATAATCAAATAACTATTATATTAACTAATCAGTGAATTAGTGGTGGATTCTTTCAATAATGGATTACTCATGATAACGGCTTTGTAACCCTAACGCTATCCCTGCAAGAACACAACACAACCACTAGGATAACCCTGCATTAGAGTGACTGTGTGAACATGGCTAAATAAGCAAACATAATGCAATGTTTAATGTATTTTCATCTCCAAAACTTCCCCTTATTGTGATTTGCAATAATGGCATGAGCTGGACCAAAGCAATAAGACCATTTGATTCGAAATTCAGGGAAGTGTGAAATGGGTTAGCAGTCATTCTGAATGTTACAGTTGCTCTGAGAGTTGTTCACATACATAAATATTCATTGGAGCTTTGCTAGACTGCATGAATACTTTACAGCGCCTATTACAAGCCGTTAATAGTTGTCATGTTACTCGTGATGAGGGCCTTGTGTTTTACTCAGGACAGACTCTTTTGGTTGGGTTTATTTGACTGTGAATGTTGTATTGTGGAATTTATTGTAATGCTGTTGGGACCGTGTTTGTGCATTATTTTTTTGGAAGATTGAGGAGAAACGAGTTCAGGCAGTTTTTAAATCAAAATATCTTTCAAAATTTCAAACAGTTTCAAGTAAATAAAATGAATAATAGAAAATTTTTCTCTAAACTATAGATACAAATTTAAATGATCATATCGTATATTAGTTCAGTTATATTTTTTAGCATCTTGTAATAATCCCTCATAGTCTGTGCAGACAAAGGTTCAAAGATAGTCATCAGGACAAACAAATGACAGAAAACTTCCAGATGACACCTTTGAAACAATTTCTACCATCTTGTAATTATGAGTGTCCTTTTGCACTATTGCTGTCAATATTTTCAGGATATTAACATCTAAGTGTCAACATGTAGACATGGCTACAAAACCAACCTCCAGCACCATGTATGAAACCATCAGCACTTTATTTAAATGCAGGCCTTGTGTCCCTCAGGAGCAGTACTTAAAGGCTAGCGTTAGCACGTATGGTAGAAGCTGCTGCAGCCTGCCACATAATCAATTAGGTCTCTGAGGTAAAGCTAAAGGTTAAAGGTAATTGTAAACACGCCGCTATCTGGTTACAATGGGGATGTGTATTCCCCCAGGAGCAGCCCCAGTGTCACACACAGAACAAGGTCAGAGGAAGCCGTTTGCAGCTGAACTCACAGGGGAAATGTAACATGTACTTCCCAAAATGGCTCCACGCTCCGACATGACAGGAACAGGCCCTCGTCTCCTTCACATCTCGTGGAATTATCTGATCTTTGTAACAGACACTAACCTTGACGCTCATTTTTAATTTCCTGCGTGTCACTCACGTGTGTTGTATGGCAGGTGTTCGGGATCGGGGCTGCAGCATGCTTGGCTGAGCTGCGAAAAAGCACTGCCCCATGATGATCGGGGACAATCCTCTGGTTTGTCAAAACCTGGCAGAATCTCTGCTCCAGCAATAGCACCTTGTTAGATTGAGGTGCTCAATCAGGGGAGTGCTGGAGTGCCCGGCCAGGTTGAGAGTGGTGATTACCGGGGCACGGCTGTCCAAAGCCAGTGAAATGCTCCACCTCTCCACAGGGGGCCCTCTGACATTCAAGCCTGCATTTTCTGAATCAGTCTTGAGTGATTAGGGCAGCGACAGGCAAAAGGACAGATCAAACAATTATTCCTCCTCTCTGTCCTTTTGACATGTGGAAGAGCAGAAGGCAGCAGCTCCCATTTTACCCACATTAATAAGCACGCCCGGACCAAATGCTTTTATTCTAATCATTTCATTCTTTTCCTATAAAAGAACACAAATGTTTTTTTCCCAGTGGAGACATCTATGGATAAATGGAATCTGAGTTTTTTTTAGGGCAAGCACCTTTGTAATATGTCATGAGCCATATACAGGAGTCACAGGTGAACACAACTGTATTTTTCTCTTCTCATTTTTGACCTTGGTATATTAAAGGTGAATACAGGAGATGAAGGAGTCTGAACAAATCCAGTCATTTATTTTATTTATTTAAAAACAAAACAATAGATATAGATAGAATAGATCATTTGAATCTCTCATTTAATCTCATAGTTGCCTTAGCAGCTTGAACTGTTGATCTCCATGCAATCGGATACTGATTGTTTAGCTACACAATTCCTGCTATTGATGACGCCATTATCCGCCATTAGCATTACTGCGCATTGGCTTTTCACAGTACCTCAAATAATCCCCATATATTCCAGCCATAACCATACTAATCCTATTGTCAGGGCCTGGTATAACTCTGTTGTGAGGCTTACCCCACAAATACTGAGCGTGTTTACATTTCATGGTGCTTTCAAACTGAGACCTGTAAAAGGCCTTACAATGTTCCAAGTGGCCTTATACAGCCACTGTGCTGCTGTGGGGCTGTTTGGCTCAGTAAAAGATGGTCACTATGAGTAGGCCTATGTTATTTGTCAGAACATGGAGCAGAGTCAGAGTGGAGGCTGAGTGAGTAGGTCTGAAACTGCAGCTTATGAAAGTTTGTTTGGTTTGATTAAAAAGCCAAAAAATAAAACAATTATAGTTTCTGAACAATCCTCTTATCATATCATTTGACCATTAAAGGTAAACTAAGTAACTTGTTGTTGATGTTGTTGGTTTTCCATTAATATTCCATAGTATGGTAAAAAATACATCTTGCATTTATTCAGTTACACATGTTTCCTTGCTCAAAAAGACTGTACTGTGCCTGATTTTCCACTAAATGCAACTGCCTATAGTATTATGTTGACTATCTCAAACTACATTTTAAGTGTCCTTAGTGAAATCTGTAATAAACTGGTTCTGATAATTGAGACAGCAGTCTGTCCGGCTAACTGGCCCTCCCACCTGAATCAACAGCCGTAAACCTGTGGTGGACTGCACTGGCTCTTCTCCCACAGACACACACCGGCCTGAGATCTGAACACACACACACACACACACACACACGGACAGTCCAGGAGCAGGGGTCACACTTTGATCTCAACAAGAGAAAATGCAAGTGTTTTCACCTAGATGAACAGAGGGGGCAGGAGTGAGTTCTCTGGATTGACTGTCCAACATTTTCATCACAAATATTTAGAAAATCCACATATATTTAACCTAATTATTTATATTAGTGATTAGATTATTTTATATTAGTGATTAGATTATTTTATATTAGTGATTAGATTATTTTATATATGCCAACTGACAATATACATTTTACCTGCACCCTATCTCAAATAAACTTTACAGGCTATAATGGAATCTACAAAACAGAAATGTTGTTGTATATTGGTATACAACTACATATGACATGCCCTCCAATTAAAAATATGCATAATCAACAATTGTACATTATTATGTCAAATTTCTAAAATAATAATTAGCAGTATTAGCTAATTAATACAAGAATAGACAGAGGCAGTTGACAGGATTTCCTTTTAGTAGCTTTGACACTGTTCTGAGAAGATTAGAGGAGATTATGGGTAATGAGCTGAGAAATAAATGTAGAAAATGTCTGCTTTCTGTGCGTGCTTCCAGAGCTCACCTGTTACAGAGATAGAACGTGGATACAGGGCAAAGCGCGACTCCACTGGAAATAACTTAAACATGATCTTCATCCTGAGCTGTGCAGAGAAACTCCAATTACTTCCGGCAAATAATTTGAGCGAGCTAATCCGAGGATAAAATGACACAGTGTATAGGTTTAATGACGCTGATAAGCCAAAGACTGTAATCCTGCACTTGGAGCAGCAGAAATGTCACACCAAGATTAGCATCAACAAAAACAGCCACCGTCACAGTTCAGTTTGTGCAGAATTTAATGCAAATGTCATAAAAATAAATGTTGAAAGTGACAAAATGGGCTTTCGATTGGATAGTTTCAGAATTTTCAACTCATCTTCTGCAATGGTTGGTGCTGTACCTGATTTTTACTATTTTTGAACGTGAAAAACAGAACTAGTTCATTTTAAACCGTTTGCACTGGTCCAAAGTTACTTACCTTATGGAGTCTGAACATCCTAATTATTCACTGCTATTCGCTTTTCACAACTCTAAGACCAGAATAAAGTTTTACCGTCATGGTAAAGCTAAGAACAACTACCATGCTAATGTGCACTTTCTGATTATCCAGGGTGACCAGAATTTCAAAATAAAAAACTGTGACATCCCCGGTTTTTTGGTGGTTGGTAATAATAAAATTGTGAAACAAGTGCATAATTAATGAACATTGTTGTACAGAGACCATTCATGACTAACATGTGAGACAGTATAGTCACATTTTCTTTGTGTTTTGGTCATTTTTAAGCAGCTTTTCTGTATTTTACCTAAACAAATGACAATTTATGCCTCTCTTTACAGTTGGCAGGTATCAAATTGGTCAAAAATAGGGACAACTGGGACATTTTGTGTATAAAACTGGGCAAATCACTGGTTTTGGATAAATCTGCTGGGACAGGGGACACAGGGCTCAAAACTGGGACTGTCCCGGGGAAATAGGGACATCTGGTTGATTATCAGACTATGAAACACTTTATAATTCGACACCGATAATACACAATGGACATATTTTGATCTTAAGAGCTGCTTATACCTTATATCTGTACTGTGGCAAGACAGATTTGGGTACAAGGCCTTAAATCTAACAACCAGACTAGCCAAGTAGTAGCTAGACTAGTATTGGCAAAAAACACTACATAAATAAATAAAAAGGAATAAATGGGATTGTATTTTAATAGCTTGCATTAATTTTGGGGTTGTAAATATGCATCCAGCAACCAAATGGAACTAGAGATAGAAAATAAACATATTATTATTATTATTACATCTTCAGTATTTATATAACAATGTGTTTAAGAAGACAAAACAAGAACAATATTTTAAAAGAGGTCAGATGTACTGCGTATTAAAAATAACTCGTATTTAAACACAATTTCAAACAGCCATACCAATGCCAAAAGCCGTATTATTTAATCTCTTTATTTGCCAGTAGCATATTCATGGCCTGGTTTGGAGCCAGTGGGCGGGGGCACTGTGATTTTGAAAAGTGGCCTGGTGCTTCAAAGGGACAGGGATTATGTTTTTTTTTCATCCCATAATTAATATGAGTGAAGAGAGAGCACCTCCAAACTGGACAGGGCACCAGTGTCCTGCTGTGGTGAGAAAGAGCCTCCTGCTACCCACAATGCACCAGGCCTGGCTTCATCAAAGACACAATACCATGTTCTCCCCATGTCTTCATTCAGCACACATCTTGCATTGTTGTTCAGATTCAACGTCTGGATTTTATTTATATGTGTTTATGCTGGAGGCAGGTGACGGTATCCAAATAGTTGGTTTGCGTTTATCTGTCTTAAGAAAAGTGTAAAAAAAAGAATCAGAAAGAGCACAATTTGCAACATGTGGGCCAAGAGATACTTTTTGGGAATGGATGATATATCGGATGGGCTCCAATCTTGGTATAAATTTTATATTGAACATGTAGCCGATATTTGGCATTTTGTCATTGTCCTAAATGCATCAGATTTGACTTTTGAACAGACTTATTAAATGGAAATATATGTTATAGGATATAGATTTTTGCACAATCATGCAACAAATGATTTTATATTTTAGATCAGGGGTTCTCAAAGTATTCTCAATTGTTCTCCGTGACTGCATCACAAAGGTTCAAAACATGTTTAATCACAATTGGATGAAAGATTATTCATAGTCTTTATTTTGTTGGTTTAGTCAAAAACATTGCATGTTTGGGTTAGTATATCATGAAATTGTAGTATTCAAGTAATCTTCATTGTTTTCAGTCTTTTGGGGAACCTCCAACACATGGCCCAGGGACCCCACTTTGAAAACACTCTCCTAGATAATTTGGGCTTTTGTGTTTTATTTTACAGTTTATTCACTTCTTCTGTGATTCTTGAAAGACATTTTAACACATTTCTGTTAGACTGCAAAAATATAATATAATTTGTCATTGGGGGAGTAAAAATAAAGCTTTTTGTGTCAACATCGCCCACTGCTAGGACACGGTAAATACTGTTTCTACCAAAGCCTAAAATGCTCCTTTTGCCTCCCTGCATTTTGTGACCCGCTTTCTTCCTTGTCTTTCCTCTATCTTTCCTCTTTCCCATGTCCCTTACTGTATATACTGTGGCTTGACATTTTATTCTCATGTAGTCATCTCATGGCAGAATACAGGTGAAAGGTTACACTGCTTTCAGAGGGAATGCTGATTTGAAATTGCCAGCAGTTGTTTTGGAGAATTCCCTTGGTCCCTTTGAAGTCCTGCACCCCACTGAGTGTCCTAACTTTGACACAGAGAGCCACAGCTATTTATACATCTTGTGGGAGAATAGGTTTCCCCCTTGTAACAGTTTTTTTTTCAGTGCAAGCCAGGGCTATCCCTTGAATCCGCCCATTGTGATGCGTTGCAGTGTTAGCCAGATAATCCGTGAAAGTGAAAACCTTTATGAATCATACATGCTGTTGTTATTTTCTTGTCTTTTCAACTTCCATCCAGCGGACACGTCGTGAACTAAAGCGTCTCTTACAATCCTCTCCCTCTATTGATTCTCTGGTTGAAATTTATGTTGCTTTTCAGCGCGGACCCCCTACCGCGACCCTCACTGCCTTGCCCCCCAGGAGGGCAAGAGCGACCCAAGTGAGAGTGTGGTTGAGCCAGATGCCGAGACAAGCCACATCCCCGGAGATTCGGTGGCACAATCAACCGTCGAAATACCCCGAAGTGAATCACCAGTGAAGCCCGCGATTCCTTCTTTTTTTTAAGCAATTGTAAATCACTTCAAAGATAACTGTTGAACGATGAAGACTGAAAGAAACTGTGACACAAACGTGAGACAAAACAACCCAGCTAGTGCACCTTTGCCACTCTTTGTAAAGGCCTGCGTGTGAACAAAACGCCGCTTTGAAGTCATCACTGTACTATGGCATCGCTACGGCCAACTCCTAAGCCTCTACAAAAATGCGCTTGGCCGATTATAGAAAATGCTATAGAATCCGATCATAAATCAACGGAATTTTCATGCGAATGGGCGGCACCATGGGGTGTTTATGTAGCGTGTGTGTACAGCGCTATTAAAAGGAGCACTTTGGCACCTAAAAGGGAGTTCATTGAGACATCACAGAGACTGAAACTTCAAGGTCAGACACTAGCAAATAAAAACACAGAGACACACATAAGGTACAACAGGAGCAGAGAGTCGTTAAGGCTTTTATCTTGAAGGAGAAAAATCCACCCGACGTCCCATAGAGTCCTGATCAATCACGGCCTGACTGGTTCAAACTGTTTGCGCTGGCTTCCACATCTATCACCATCCTGTGCAATTCTGTGTCCAACTACAGCATCAGAAAAAAAAAGACTTTCAATTAGGCCATGGCGGAATAGATTCACACCATTTGATTTATAGTGCACGACTAATTGCACAAGTCTCTCTTTTTTCTTGCAGTGGAGGCTGAGACTGAAGCCCCCAGCCCAGGCCTACTACTGCTGTTCTTAAGCAACGTATTGTCTTGAGTGAAATGGGCCTGAGTGACACACATGAGAATGGCAGCTAAGTGCCCATGTTTTTATGAAAAGAGCTTCATAAAGAAATAATGGGCTACATTGGGCTTATACAGATTTAGATCACAAAAGATAACAAAAGAAAATTCAGAAACTAAAAGGCTATGTGACAAACCTTGGGAGACCTGTTGAGGACCTGATCATTTTAAAAGAAGCATGATAATATCTGTAGTAACATGCAAATACAATGCACTCTATAAGGGAGCACTAATCTGTGTAGATACGTTTGTACCTTCTCCATTCAGTGGGACTGGTTTTCCAGAGTAAGCCCTGTGCATGTATGACCTGATCTGACATGAAATGTATTATCTATAAATAAAATGTGAAACCCCTTCAATCAAAATATATATTAAAAACAGACATATTGTGATTGCCAATAATGCATATGCAATGGAAACTAAAACACATACAAGTAAAATAGCTTTAGGGCTTACCTCTTGTGAAACAGGAAGACATTCTAGTCCATACATTACAATGCAGCAGAGATGCATTCACTTTCATTGCAGCTGTCCTATAGTATGCAGATATAGATTATGTCATTTCCTTAAATGCTGCCCTGCAGCCTATAGCTCAGGGGAAGATAGGAGGCTTAACAATAGGTACAAGCCAAAGGCAGAGCACTGGGGCACAGTGCACCTCATGAATATCATTAACTGCGAGCAGGAGCTGTATTACTTTGGGATTACAACTAACCCTGTAATGCTACCTGATTGTGATTGCAAACTGGAAATGTATAATAATATAATCATATGTAAAGCAAATGTAGAAATACAAATCATGTTGTGGTATTAAAGCTGACTGTCGGCTGGTTCCTGCAGAGAGGGCAGGCAGGCTGGAGGTTTTGATCTCCTGAGGCCTTTTATGGAGTTTAACTCAGAGCTGTCCTCTGTAGAACCCTCTACATACAGACATACATATATACATACATACATGTAGAACATTTAGGCACATGCCTTATCACCTCTGCTCCAGTCAAGCAGTGCAGACTCCTTTTCTGTTCTTAAGATGGCTTTTACAACTTAGCCACTAAGCACATAATTATCCAGCCCACTACACTCTCACTCGTGCATTTAACACCACTAATCAATGTAATCAAGGGACATTTGATCATGTTCTTTAGTCAACTCTGCTGTTCTGTGTTTTTTCTCAGCTCATGGCTAAGGAAGTCATACAAACCTGTGATATCCTACAGCACACTGTGGTCCTGAGGGCTGAGGTGGTACGGCTGGTGTCAGCTTCATCTCTAAAGTCACACTTTAACAGAGGAAGCCCCCACTTTACATATACTATAGCAAGCATGCATCTCTAGTGACTACCTAGGATTTACACAGCCAAATGAAAACTTTTGCTCATATTTAACTTTGTGTAAGGCTCACAACTATGTGAATACGGAAGTTAGGTTGTGTAGAAAAAATACCCCATACAACAGCAGTGTGGTTAAACATTCTCCCTCAGAAGGTACGAGAGATGTGAGCACTACACTATACTTAGTGGGAGTTTGAATGTTGGATGTTTTCTCTCCGATGCCCCAGTTTTAGCTTCCAGGAAATCATGCACTCGAGGGTCTCCTCAGGAGCCATGGCTACCCTGTAAGAACCATTTAAATCTTATTGCCCTGAAAAAAATGGTCTGAGAGGGGTTGCTCAAATTGCAAACAGAAATTTGACAACAATGACATGACTTTTAAAAAAATAATTTTCTGTCCTGTCCAGCATGTTTAAAAAGCTTGATTGTGGTCGATGTTAGACCCGCATGTTTTAATCACACTGAGGAAACATGACTTTGTTATAACCTCTGGTGAAGCTCCTCCCTTGGGAATTCTCCTCCTCAAAACTTTGAGAGGGAAATTTCAAATGTAGCAGGACACAGGACAGTTAGAGGAGCAGAGGACACCAGTGAGCATCCAGGAGGATTATGGGAGCTCATCTGGAGGTAAGACTCAAAGTGAGGTTATCAGTTCAAATTGAAAAAACTAAAACAAAATAAAAATCTCTGGATCTTTCAGAAAAAAGGAAGATGTTTGCGAACCAACAAAACACAGACCACAGAAGTAAACCAAGTAAAACAATTTTAACAGAATTATATTCTTTCAAAATATACTTCTTAGTGAACATTTATCATGTGATTGTACTGTAGGAGGAGTTTATACCAGATGTCCTACCTGTTACTGCATCTTGAGGAAGAAAAGCAGGACATGATGAGTGTTGTTTATGAATGTACAATTCTAATGTACAACTGTGATTCAGTTCTGGTCCATTATCGTATTAGAGAATAAAAGGTGCTTCAACTATATTTAAACATGTACAAAGCAAAGTATATCATCATAAAGTGACCATGTGTTATTCCTGTTTCCACAGGCAGAGACCAGAGCTACTTCACTGGAAAAGTTCTCATCTCCAGACTGTTTTTCACTACCTGGGCTCTCTGTGTGTTTAATTCTGTTTTCTGAGTTAGTGGATGATGAATAAAAATTACCACTACACAGTGACATCTGAAGCAGTGTCTAGGTGATTAAATATAAGGTACAGATCAGCTGGTGGTTAAGGCCACCCTGACAATAAATGCCAGATCTGTGCGTATAGCTGTGTGCATAGCCCCCTCACTCCTCCTTAAGTGAGATGAAAGAACATCATGCCTGATATGTGCACCACACCTCACCAGCACCAGGCTTTGACGCCTGCCATCGACCAGCCCCCAAAGACGTGTTGTGACAACAGATGATCTGCTTGTGTACAGTAGTTACAGCGTTCATACCCGCTCACGTTCACTCCAAAGAGGAGCATTTCAAAGTCACTGCATGTCCGCCCTAATCGTCGCGCTGATTCTGCCTGTCCCTCTCAATGTCACCGATCCGGTAAATATCAGAATATAGTTTAGTAAAGATGCCACCTTATCTGTTTGTGTCAGGCCAGGGCCTCGGTCACATGACATAGGTGAGAGATGAAAAGGGATCATTTACTATGTTAGTGGATAATCACAAGGTTAATACTATTTGGTGAAGTTTGAAACTCTTGGATTAAAAATAAAGCTGTATTGCATATTTTTGCAAGCAAGGTGTTTAATCTTTGAAAATGACATACACCTCTTATAGAAAGTGAATTAGCATTTGCAACAGTTCAGAAGAACCAGAACAGACAAGTGTGGAAAACCAATGGTAAAGGGGACCTGTTCAGTTGCAGATGTGTGGAGTTTAGCAGCAGTCGCTCCAGAGCTCTTTCCCAGTGCCTCATACAAATTGATTCAATTGATATTGTTTCTCACATAATTTGTCCCAAAGCATAAAAAACTCCACTATAATAATCAGTGTTGAAATCCAAAACACATTTTCAGATTATGATTTAGGAAATGTATCACTTAATTTCAGAAAGTTATTTTGCAATTGGAGAAAACAAATAATTTCATGAAAAATGTTTTAAATGTGTTTTTCTTTTGCACTGCTGCTGCTGCTGCTATAAAACAACACAAAAACCACTGTTGCAAATCTGTGGATGTAGACTGTTACAGGCAGACAACCAAGTCAGTAGGGGTCCTCATTTTTTGAGGTACGTTATATCCTTTCACACTTTGGGAATAAAAAATATGATTAGGGGTAATTTTCCTTCAAATGTTCCACAATGCACATTTTGAATTCAATTTCACCACATGATGGCTTCAGAGGTCCTGGCAGATGTCTCCATAGCTTCTTTAACCTCTACTGGCTCTCCCCCTCTCAGCCTCTCCCTCACCAGGATCCCTGCTGTTCAATACCGTCTCATTTGTCATATGGATCAAACTTGAATGTAGTGGCTCTCACATATGGAAAGATCTGGCCCTGATCCAATCCTCCTCTGAATAAACACACAGGCCATTTGCAGGTTGCCCGAAGACAAGATATTTGTCTCTTAAAGCAGTGGACCCTGCTTCTTTAAAAAGAGATAAAGTGCTTATGGGCAGCAAATGTGATGAATGTGTTTAGATGAGTTTCTTAGAGGTCAAAAGTTTCAAACTCACATTTTTTTAGTTTTAGCAAGAAGAATGCAGGTTCTTCAGAGCCTTTCATCTGTGTTGTACTGATGTGCCTGATGTTCTTCCAATCCTGCACCATTCCATGGAAAGATAGAACGTTAAAACCAGACTTCTCCATGGAGATAGAGTGGCTTTAATTGTCTGGTTTAAATCCTAAGGAACAACATTTCTGGAGACAAACAGGAAGAGGCCCTCGTGGACCAAATGGAGTCAGGTTTGTGGAGATGCAAGCTTGCATACAGTAAGGACACAGTTAGTGCAATTAGTTTTGTTTCATTCACACATTGAATCAAAAGTAGTTTTTACATTTAATATTAGTCTGTTTACATCTCCCAAAGTCAAAAAGTTCTGTTCCACCTTGTGATGTCATGAAGTGGTAGTTTTCAAGTTTTCAAGCTCCTTTTAAATTTTGTTCAGTAAAGACTGGAAATTCCTAAACCTTATTCCACTTGAATAAACTGAACCACATTAACTGCTAACAACCTAGAAATAGTGCCTTTGTGTGTTTTGTAGCTCCCTCCACGCCTGACTTCTACCCAGTGGCATTAAACACACATGGGGATGCAATGACATACATTTCCAATACAGTTTTAAAAAATCACTAACGAATGACAATTAACAGTTGACAAAACACTCTTAAAACTTAATTAAAAAGCTTAACCTGTCTCACAAAGAGGACCTTACACTATAGACTTTACCTTATTGTGTATTCATGGGCTGCTCTTGTTTGGAGATGCCTCTTTCTCTCACACAAAAGCTAATGGGCTCTGCGGTTTCTGTCACTTTAAACAAATAACAATGACAGAACAGGCCTCTACTTCGACTGAATGTGAAAACCCCCACAGTGGATCCCCTCGCATCACAACACACAATATTAACATTTTCTTTGCAGGTATACACAGGCTGGTTTTCTTTAGCTCACTGAGGTTGAATGGGAATTAGTGGATAATCAGAAATTAAAAAGGTAAAAGAGGACACAAGGGAAGGAGCTCAGAGAAAGGGCACAATCCTAGCCCCGGGCCTTAATGTCAGTGCACAATGGCCGCTGAGGGCAGTGAAGGAGTGCATGATTCTTCCGCGCCCCCTCCCCTAGTGCCACCTGCATTACAATTAACCTCATGGCAACCTTGAGCTCCCTGATTAGTGATGGCCTATTGTCTGGGGCCGGTAATGCTTGGCCCCCGCGCTGCCCTCTGCGTCACTCACATCAACAAATCAAACCCACTTTCACAGGGAGTCACTGGCTTCACCAACATGGGCTAATGCTAACTAGCTCAACTAGAGTACATGTGGCTGGGGTAGAGCTGTAAGTAGAGTGTAGACTAGAGTAGCAAGGAAGGGAGGAAAAAGACTACGCCATTACAGTCTACATTTTGGCTATTTTCTTTTCTTTTTACTTTGTATCTGGAAGAAACTACATAACAGTGATCACATAGGGGATTAGAACAGTGGGTCTTAACCTGAATAAAAAAAATAAAAAAAAATGGTGCAGTAGTCTTAAACAAGGCTTGACTCCCTTTAAATGCACCGGTAAATGTAGATTCCTTTTCGTTGGCCTACCAGATGAATTTCTCTAGGCCTATGGAGCATAACAGTCCCGCCCACTTTGAAGTCTGAAGTGAAATTTCCATTTTTTCCATTGATTTTTGGAAAATTTGAAATATTAAGAGTTCAAAGACGCTGAAGTGGTTAAGCAGCTACGTGGTAACTAATATCCATAATGCGGTTGTTGTAAGTCCAAAAAGCACATTTAAAACACAAGATTCTGTGAAATGTTTTAATAACATGGCAGTTTATAAAGATTCAGAAACGATTTTAAATAAAATTATAGGTCTTGTGGTCATTAGTTAGCACGCAGCCCTGAGCAAGCTTTCAAGCTTTTAATATACATTTTTTAACTGGGGATGGGCTGTCACCGTATCTGCTGAAAACATATAATCCAACATTAGACACAATATATACAATTTTATAGACAATAATATAAACATTTTGGGGGCAATACACAAGGCAATATTGAGAGACATTAGAAACTGAATCTCTCTTTTATTTTGGGAAACAAAACTGAGGCTCAGACACTTATATATACTGACAGAATCAGTGATGCCTGTTTTAAGACTCACCAGTTCAAAGTCATTTCTTTTCTTGCTTGTAGATTTTCCTGCCTCACCTGGGGCCATGTTATTCTGCATTAGCTTTGTGGATCAACAAATCCAGGAAATTGGTCCTTCGTCTGCCTTAATTGACAAACACACTGAGAATCCAAACATTTGAGAGCCCATGCCGCTGTCGCTAAGCTCCCGAGTAAAAGCAGAGGCGGAGGGAATTTGAAAAATTAAAAGCGCACCAGATGTTGGGAACCCCCGGAGGAATAAAGCGACACATTAAACATAACATCACCTCTCGCGCTGGAGTGCAATCACGGCTTCTCTCTGGGGAGCTCTTCTACTGTGCGCCGCTGCTATAGCCCAAATCTGAACAACTAAAACTACACTGGAGACTGGAGGCCCACACAGACAGGGCCTTTGGGAACATCTGATCTATAAGACACTCATTTGATCACTATAGAACATAAGGATGAAGCACACAATATCCAAACCACCACTCCAGTACTAACTCAATACTTTAACTAGAGGGATTAAGTAAAAGTATCCAGTATTCGTGAAGTAATTGTAGTAGTAACAGCAAAAGCAGTAGAAATAGTTGATGTAGTAATAGTAACTGTAGCAATAGTAGTAATAGGCTATGTCTTAACTTATAATTTACATAATCATTTGCTTATTGCTCTTATCTGAATGAAGTAATTGTGTAATAGAAAGAGGCTAGCTGGTAGTAGTAGTAGTAATTTGAGATTGACCAATATGTTTTTATTTTCATAACCGATGCCGATATTTTTTGGACCAATTTAAATCAGCCCTTTTTAAACCATAAGAGAGCTGTGCAGTCACGTTTTCAACAACTATTTCTCGTAGTAATAGTTGTAGTACTAGTTGTAGTAGTGGTACTAGTAGTAGTAGTCAAGTAATATGTTGTTGTTGCTTAGTATAGTGTAAGCAAAATAATTTCATTGCTTTTACTTGTCTACAAATGTCTGTTATTTGAGAACTTGTGGTGACAGTGAAAGCAAACTGTGATTTTGAAGCTTTGTTCTATTAAACAATAATGTGCTATTGGAATATATCATCCCAAAATGTTGTTATGAAAACAAACAAATTGCCCAAACACAATGCATATTTATCACTATAATGACAAGATGAATCAAAATGGCTGAAGTCACTACTCCTGTTTTACGCTACATGTTTGCTGGACTGATTAGCAATTTGCCATAAATGATCATATAAAATGTAATCACAGTAATTATTGTAAATAGACAACGCTTAGTATTCACATGGGGATGTGGGACGACTCTTTGGTTTATTCTCTCTTGACTATTCAAATTAAAAGCCCAATTTTAGTTGTTTATGCCCTTCAAAATAAAACATGTCAAGATAAAAGGGAAAGCAGAGTGGCCATTATGAAATAAACAACACAAATCCACCACCAAAACAGTGATAGATCCATTATAAATATATTGAAGAAACACATTCAGAGATGAACAGAAGTGACATGTGTGCTATCTGGAGAAAATGTTGAGACCAAAGACACAAGAAGCTTTTCAGTTGTAATTGCCAGTTTGTTGACATTATTTGGAAATTAGAATTAGCTTTAGCGAACGTTGTGGAAATGATTTGTTGTATTGTGGCACTAATGGCCGTCCAAGCCTCTCCGAGCGAGAAGAGAGGGTCAATTTATTCTGAGATAAAAGAGCATTTCTGAACACGCACAAGCACATTCAAAACATATGGCACCCGTTTGGACAATAAAACACAGTAAACCAGGCTTATACTGTATGTAGTACACAAGGCGTAGCATGTCCCACTATAGGAAACTGAAAACAACATATAGTCTTGACTCAGGAGAATTTGTAGTATTGTAATATGGGGGCACTAGACTTTTCACAGTTGAATATTTCTGTAATGTGGCCCTATGGTCTTTTAAAACCTATTCATTGGACAAATTTAAAATGTGCACTTATAATTTGATTTTAAAATGAAATATGCAGTCCTAAAATTGCCCTATACATTTTTTGTATGCATGGAGGTGCAGGTGAAGCCATCAGACCAAATTACAGGTCAGATCTGTGGAGATGTAGCACCTATACCTGAATAAATGCAAGATAGACAAGTTTAATGCCCTGGAGAACATTCCAAGCGAAGCAATAACATCTACAAAAGACAAGCAGGTGTTGGAGAATCCACCTGAAAAGCTTTATAGTGCACCTTTAAGTGAAAATAAATAAATAAACAATTTCCGATATTGTCACATTTTCCTGTTCTCTACTTTAGAAATATTCTGATAAAATATTTGGCTAATTTAAATTTTAAATCCTCAAACTTGAAACAGCATCACTAAATAACACACACTGATATTTTCTCACCAACAAATGAAAGTGTTGAAAGCGCCGACAGCTCCATTTAGCATGTATTTCTGCTGCTCCAGGTGCGTCTGGTGCTTCCACAGCGCATGCAGCAGTTAGGGCGTTTATGCTGTGTCCAGTGTGCAGGTGGCGCTACAGCTTCTGGGGCACACCTGCCACCTGATCCAGCCATTAGCCCGCTGGCCCACACTGTCTACGGGACGCTCCCCAGAGACGCCCTCTCAGCAGGCACGTGCACAACAGGGCCCGGCCTGATGGATGGCTCCACCGAAAAACACTCTTTACCGTACCTGGGTGAGAGGAACTGGACTTTTGTGTTTGGGTTTCTGTGCAAAAATACAGCAGTGCTTAAAAGGGCCGCATGGGTTTGGACAAACAGAATTGGAGTTTTTCTGATGTGGTTTGGGCTGTAGTTCTTTTGTCATTTAGGTGCCTTAGTCGACCAAAATTTGCATTTGTTGATTAATTTTTTACATCATAAAAATGTATATTTGCAACAGCAGAAAGAAGGTGTGGAGTGGATTAGCTGAAGATTTTTAAGGTGCATTATGTAACTTTTCTGGTGTAGGGTCCATCAAATGCTTTTCTTCATGAGGATGTTACTGCTTTGTCTGGAATGTTTTACACTGAACCTTTCTATCTTCATGGAGACTGAACCAGACCAAGTTACAGGTCACATCTGTGGAGAAGCAACCCTGCTCAGTCAAAATGCCAGTTTTTGTTTGGAATTTTGAGCTATAAAACCATAAATGTAAAGTAGAGTTGTTTAATGTCATACTATGGAACATTCTAGCCAGAGAAGTGACATATGTGGAATAGTTTACCTTTAACACTGAGAGAGTGCACTACATATAATTCTTTTAAAGCTCAACTGAAAAAGTGGCTCTGGTCAGACCAACTTGCACACACTAGATGTCATGTTATGTTTACTGATACTGCGTATCTCTTATGGACCTTTTAAGACTGACTGGAATTGTTTAGTGTTGTACGTTGCCTGTGTGGAGTGTGGATACTAAACTGAGTGAATGTTAATGGAGTTTTGTGTAAAAGTGACTATGAATTGTTTGGTTTCTAGATGATTGTGCAGTTGGTGAGTATGAAAAATTGTATATAAGTCTGATTATTGTTTAATGTAAATTTTACTGTTGTTATTGATGTATTTTTGACAGCTGTGACCCTGACCCATGGGACTACGGATGGAAATGAACCTTGTGGCTACAATCCGTGTTTACATTCATGCATTTTGTCATGTCTGTTCATTAACATGCATTGTCCCAATCAAATAAACAAACAAATAAATAAATATCCACAGAAACAAGCAGGTGACGGACCCTCCACCAGAAAAGTTGCATAGAGCACCTTTAAAGTAAAGGGAAGGTGTATTTTCCCCTTTTCCATATAAATACACCTTTTCCTATACTGTCTGTATACATAATAGTTTTTGCATGAACTCACATACAGATGTAGTAAGTACTGTTACCTGGTCAGATTCTGTACATAATGAGCTGTTTGAGAGCTTTTGCCATACCCCATTTTAGTTGGGGTGTGGCAAGTTAATCGATTAGCAGAGCATGTTCTTAGTCCACCAAGAATTTCTTTAGACAAAGGCTGTTGTTAGATTTGTGGTTTATGATTTCAAAGTGCGCATTTTATACATTGCAAGGAGCATTCACATTTGAGATAAGACTGACATGTGACGTGCTAATATTTTAGAGCATTTGCGTTTGTAGAGGTCTAAACTGCAAGGTCAGCAGGTTCGGTTCATAATAAGACCCAAAGTTCAGAGAGGAAATGTATAAATAATTGCATCTTTTTGGGATTAGCTCATTGTGAAAGTTCAAACTGCGATTTCGATTCACTTTGTGATCTATCCTACAACCCTAATCGTTATAGAGAAAGTGGAACAACATTTTATGCTCCGTTTATGTTGTAAAAATAGTTAGGAAAATTGGAACAAGCTAAAATATGATATAAAAACAGTTTCATTAGCTAACTACAGAGTTTTGCGTGGTTACAACATGGGTTTGTAATATTTCAATGAAAAACAGTAACTTTGCCAAAGTCGCTTCATTTCTCATTCCTTCTTATGAAAACATTGGTAACTACACGGCTGCTTTGTTTGCATAGCTTTGCCCAGTAACCACTATACACTTAAATATACTGACCGCAGTCTACCCACACTGGATCACCCAAAATGGTACCTACAAATATAAAAATACAGATACGTTTAATTGGCTATTTCTTTTGAAATATTATATTGTTTTACTGGAATCGTTAGGTTAAGGTACACGACTTTTTCAATGATGGATGTTTTTACGGCTGTGTGACATCCATGGAGACGACCAAGAGTTATACAGTGCATCTTTGAATATAAGTCATTGTGTTGTACTCGTTTATACATTCATAACAAAAACAATACATGATATGGTCGTACAGCTTCTAAAATTACTCCAAGACCTTTTTTTTATAGCGTAATATTCTAATTTGTCACTTCACAAAATGAACCCCATAAAGTTACTATAATGCAATCGGGATTTATGAAGGAATATAAATAGGGGGCATTTTATTAATATTCTTAAAGGGATGCAAAGGGCTGATGCTATCTTGCACCAGATTCATCAGTGTTATTCGTTATTGTCCAGACCCCCCACCGCTGTAATTCTTTATCCCTGCCATCTCACTAAACTGCATTATTTAGTTTGGAATGAATGTGATTGCGTTGCCCCTGCAGAATCAGCCCTGCGCAAATCCCCTTTAAGTGACTTTGTACCACTGTGGAGCTTTATCTCACACAAGAGCCAATTAAATGAACCTATGATTGCAGCCTGTTTTAATATGGATACATGCTCATAGCTTTTGTTTGGTGTGACACTATGTGGTAAAGATATGAGTTTATGAAAAGCACTGAGCAAAGAAAAGACAAACAGACAAGGAGATGTTCTTTTGAGATGTGGGTCCTATCTCGCAATGTTACCCAGATTCCTTTAAAGGTCCTATATTACGCCAAATTAACTCTTGTGAGCTTTAAGTCATGTCAGAATGTTGTTATGTCATCAAAACATACCTGAAGTTGTGTTTTGTTTTGTTCACACATGTTTAGGTAATCCTTTATTATTCATCTGTTTACATCTCCAAAGCTCAAAACGCTCTGTTCCACCTTGTGATGTCATGAAGCGGCAGTTTTCAAGTTAACAGCTCCCTTTTACCTTTCATTTAGGAGAGATAGGAAGTTCGAGAGCTGAAATTATCCAAATGATTCAAGTGAAGGTGTATGGAGTTTAAAACACTGTGGAGCCACATGACATCACAAGGTGGAATAGTGTGTTTTCAGTTTAGGAGAAGAACTCACCCTAAATATGCAGAATCTTTGTGTTAAACATGTGAATGAAACAAAACACAGCTCCAGGTATGTTTCTGACGAGGAAACAAGATTATAACACAGATCAGAAAATAGTGTAATATGGGCCCTTTAAGACTTACAATGTAATTTTGGAGTCACTGCACAGAGGCCAATCTTATTTTTTTCTCTCTTTTTTTTGCTAGATTAAAATCCATTTTGAAATGATAATATATAATGCCAACTACCCAATCCTGCGAGTTACATATTAGATGAGGACATACAGAAGACTTTGAGGACATACAGAAGACTTTAGTGGACAGAACAGCTGTAGTGTGACATGGGGAGTGATGAGAGGGTAGAGACATTCGGTGAACCCACAACGCAGTGATGGTAACAACAACATTTGTGCAAAGCATATCGTTGGACTGGATTCTGTCTTTTGCTGTGGATCCTTCCTGGACGACTGCAGGATTACAAAAGCATATGTAAAGCCTTAAAGGTGCATTGTGTCACTTTTCAGGATGCTTTTATACATGGACATGTTATTGCTTTGTCTGGAATCACAGTATAGCATTAAATCTTAGATCTTCATGGAGACCAAATCAAGTTAATCAAGTTACAGGTCAGATCTGTGGAGAGACAACCCCGCTTACAGTCAGAATGTCTGTTTTTCTAGGTATTTTTGAGCTATAAAACCACCTGTAACTGAATACATGTAAAACAGAGCTGTTTAAAGTCATACTGTGGAACATTCCAGGTAGAGAAATGACATATCCATAGAAACAACATCAGGATCAGATCTGCTTTGAACTGTTGTTTTGACCAGCCTCCGCTCTGAACTCTTTGTTAAAAGCGTTCAGTAAAAACCTCACTATTTTTCACACTACATTGTAATACGAAAGCTCAATTGTTTACTATAAAAATGTACCTAACTCCTCACAGACTTTAACTACCACACAACGCCATTTGCATTCAATTTAGCCTCGGTGATTCATTTCCCTCTAACAAACGCCTGCATTGTTTTCCATTGTGCCGAGCTAGCTTGATTTCCTCTTCTCCGCAAATTCGTAGCGGCGTTATTTACCCGGAGCTTGTAAACAAAATCATCATTAACCAACCGGCTACGTGAGGGGGAATAGGCATTTTGTGTGGATAAAAAAAGAAGAAGAAGATGATACCAGGTGAGGCGGAGTGTCTTGACAGGTCGGCCATTTTGGGGCCCACTAATTTGGTCTCTCTGTGGCAGTGGCAAGTCCCAGCACAGCGGCAGTACAATTGGATCCAGGTGCAAGGATTTGATTCAACAAATTCTAGGTGGATTATTGCAGCCTGCTCCGTTAGCCCCACACCCCAACCGTCCCACCCTCTCGCACCGACTCGCCCACCCGCCCCTCCCATTGGTTGGTTGGGTGCTCACTTGGGCCAGCGCAGGAGCAGGTGCCCTTGAAAAATCTACAAGCTGAACTGAGGACCTTGACAAAAAGCTGAAGCTGGTCCAGGAGCGTGAACGTGGTGAACCGTGCTGTCTATAAGGGAATAATTGGAATGGCAGCAACTGGAAACATTCGCCCAGATTTTCCAAAAGATAATGGGACATGCTAATGAGTGTGGAGAGGAGCCAATCAAAAGGATAAGGAAGGAGGAGGTATGAGGGGAGGAAGACCAGGGGAGAAAACAGTCATCTGAAAAGGTAGAGGTTAGAGAGTACAACCAAAATACTACTGTTACTTCAGACGCTTATGTTTTAGTAATAGTAAAACAAGTAATGCAAAGAGGTCCACAGACACACACATGTTCTGGCTTTAGTAACAATCGCTAGAGCATTTTCCCACTTTCTAGAGGGTTGATGGTTCAATTCCTGCTCTCACCCGGACCTGAACAATCCGTAATTGTGTCCTTGGGCAATACATTTAACCTGAATATCCTCCTGAATGAATATCGCAGACAAATCTTAAACTAGTATCATACTTATACTGCGATCTTTATATAAAATTAAAGGTGGACTGTGTCATCTGTGTCCATGATAGATTTAAAGCTGTACTATGGAACATTTCAGGCAACGTAATAACACCAGAAAAGTTACATAGTGCATCTTTAATCATATCTCGTCACAAAAATATTGATTATCTAAATATATTCTATTATATATGATTTGTGTTGCATTTTTGTATGAAAAGCGCTCTATAAATAAAGTTTGATTGATTGATTGATATTAAAGGTTGGGTTGGTTCATTATTAAAAGGAAAAATACCAACTTTTTCATAATATAAAACCAAGGAACAAAATCCTAATACAGAAAAATAAAGTAATACCCTTTGAAAGTAAATGTAACTCACTCAGTTTTGTGTCCAGGTGCGGGGGGAGCAGTGCTGTCTGAGGCTGTCACACGTGTTGATGCACATTTGGAGAAAGTAGGATTTGGAGAGCTTGCACCTGGCAGACTGAGCTATTTCATGCCACGCTGCAATGCCAACGCGCTCGAGCGGTGCCATGCTAAACCCTGCTCTATAGTCTGTCTCTGATGGGCACAGTCAAAACACGGGCATACAACTATAAATACACTCATATACTTTTGACAAGGCTGTAATACACTAGCTTGTGTCAAGGCCAACTGTGGAGAATGCTGTGGACTGTCTAAATTATGATCTCAATAACTGGGATGGAAAGAATATAATCGGAATATGCAGAATGTGCACTTCTGACAGAGTCTGGGTTTTAAAGTATAAAAAAAACTATTCTAATCCCAGTGCTTCTGCTAAAACTGTTCAGGCTTAAAGGTCCTATATTGCAGAGAGTTGACTCTTGTGAGCTTTAAGTCATGTTATAATGCTGCTCCCTGCTCCAAACATACCTGCAGTTGTGTTTTGTTTAGTTTTCAGTTTTTTTTTTTACCTTTAGTTCAGTAAAGATCGGAAATTCCAAGGCTGACATTATCCAAATGATTCTAGCGAAGGTATATGGAGTTTAAAAACAATGAAGCACTTCCTGTATTACCACATGACATCACAAGGTGGTGTTTTCTGTTTGAGAGAAGAATTCAGCTTGAATCTGCAGGGTTTATGTGTTAAACCTGTGTGAATGAAACAAAACACAACTCCAGATGTTTGTGATGAGGAAACATTATAAAAGAGATCAGAAAATAATGTAATAAGGAACCATTAACACGTTTTTTTTTATGAACTGTTGGTAACACTAGTTTAGGGACCACATATAAATGACTAACTAGTAGAAAAACGCATATGTGCTTAATTACTTCTTAGTATTTGGAAGGTACACTACCTTAAAGGCCCTGTACCTGATATTTTTCCATGAATTTGAGCAAAATGTATCTTGGCCCTGTACAGATTGTATAAGCAGGTCAAAATACGTCTGCTGCGTGCTGTCTGCATCTAATTATAAAGCGCTGTATTGTCAGAGAATCAGGAAGTGCACAGTTAGCATGGTAGCTCTTGTTAGCATTACCGTGGTGACAAAACTCTGCTCATAATTTGGATCTTCAAAAGCCTAAAGTAAGCGAGGAATCATGTTGGACCACTGCACACAGTTTAAAATGGACTAGTTCTGTTTTTCTCATTTTTAAGACAATAAAAATAAAAATGGCGCCATGAAGGAAGGAAGAAGCTATAACTTAAGTTAGTGAAAATCACCCCCGGATGGCCATCGAAACATCTCGATTTCAAAAACATTGTCCAGATGACTGCATGTTAAACCTTTTTGACCATTATTATGATTCAGACGAACAGCTGAATAACCACTATCAAACCAATTCCTCTGTTCGTAAAACTGTAGTGTAAGTGTATTGTTTTGAGCTAAACCTCTCTTAAATGTTACTGCCCACAGACACAGCTTGTATTGCAGTATCTTATTAAAAACTCCAGCGTGCATCTCAGCTGTACTGCACACTGTGTCATGGGTGACACACTACATCTCAATCCTGTGGACAGCTGATTGGATTTACTCAAAAACTTGGGCCGGAGAATGTTCCATGCTGGGAGTAAAATTGACTTAGGCCTGCATTCAGAGGCAGACATGAAGGGCACCCTGTCTTATCACACTCTCTCCCATGTCTCTCTCCGCTTCCATGTGTTCCTCTGTACATGTGGAGTCAACACCGGCCTGGGATGGAGAGCCAAAGGGAGGTGCTGTCGAGTCCCGATCTCCATCCAGCATTTTTACGGCGTTGGATTCAGTTCGTATTGTTCTACCGATGAAAGAACAGAGCGGGAGATAGCTTCCAGAATCCAACGCAAATAAAGACGTAGCGCATGTCAGAGCTTAATTGTGTAGCAATGCACCAATTTCCATAACAACTACAAATGCGTTTAAAAGTCAAGCATAAATATTTTATCGCGTTACATATGAATTTTATTTGATAAGGCCAAAGAGCGTTTACGGAGGTGTGAAACTGGGGGGTGAGAGTAATTTCATTCCCACTGCATCCTCACCGGGGAGCTGCTGCGAAGTCCAAAGGCACAACACAAGGCTTTATTGGATTTGGGAACTCCCCCTCTCCCCCTCATCAAGTGTCCCAGTATGGAATGTCTGCATTATTACAGTGCTGACAAAGATTGATGCGTCCCCAAACCATCTGCACATGCAACAATCCTAAACTTGAATGAACTTAATTGGCAAAAAAAGGCATAAGAAAAAGGCGTTTGTTGTCAAGTGGAATAGACAGAAATGATGGCTGGGGCTTTGTATGTACATATGTTTAGTAAAAGAGGAGTTCGCTAATGAAGAATTGGGTTTTCCATCAGCAAAGTGTCAGGAGTGAGTGATTTATTAAAGCTCCGCACGTGGTCATAGAGCTGGGGTGAGTTTTAGAAGAAGTGCTTTGTGAACTGTATGTATAAAGAATATTTGTTTTTTGGTCAACAAACTATAGTGGCCAGCATGAGGTTGGTAGAGTAGCCAAAAATGTTAAAATAGTTACTTCAAATCAGTGTTACTCAAGTAAAAGTACACTGTTTTCATCCAAATAACTACCAACGTGAAAGTTCTGTGTTTATAAAAGGAAATTACATTGCATCCATGAGTTTCAGAACGATGGAACATTTGGACCTTTGTCACAGGACTTCACAAAACAAAAACAAAAACTCTGTCTTTTGAATTTTGGAAAGTGCCCAAGAAACTGACACCAATTAATATAAATTATAATAAAAAAAACACACAAAAACTGAAATAATAGCACATTTTGAAGCACTATATATTGCTACAGAGATAAACGATAATATTGAAAGTATCTGATGCCACTAATACAATAACCTAAAAGCAGACTGAAGCAGTACTTAACCACTTAAGTTACTTTTTCAACCATCCACAGCTCAAATATTTCCGTATAATATCAAAAACACCTGAAATTTCCCCATTATTGCAAAGAAATTGTCCACACGATAAATTTTGAGCCCAAAACATATTATTCCATGTATCCTGATATAGTAATTATTGTGACACAGCTAGAAATAACTACTTAAAATATATTCCACCTCTATTTGAAGCTAAATAACAAAGCATAACATGTAATACACTGTTTTACTCAAATAAAACGGACCAATATTCACAGTACACTTCACCCAAAAGGACTCAAGTCCATTTAGTAATGTAAGCTCCGTGTTGTCAGTATTTTTTGGTGCTTGTATAAAGTAGTTATGTGCGGCCTCCACTTCACTACGTTCGATAATCCTGTACTTGTACTACACATAAGCAGGTGTGTGATGTGTCTCCTCCCATCACAAAGGCCCCTGGTACTTCCACTGTAATCCCCTGGGATAACAGAACCGTACATCGCCATTTTGTTTAACAAGGGCCCGGATCAAAACACTAATCCCTCGTTCTCCCCATTGGTTATAATTAACTTGCAGTGCTTGATGCTTCACTATTTTAAAAGATGTGTTTCTATGGAAATCTGATCCTATTCAATACAGCTTTTTTTCAGGATCACGGTAAACAAGTAAAAAAAAACGGCGGAGTTCATGTTTTTGTAATCACTTTTATTACAGATACTCACACAATCACAGTGAGTTTAGATACATACCCGAAATTATCATACAGGATTGACAAAATTGTATAAAAAAATATGTAAAAGTATCATTTTTTTATTCTATATTTTAGCTTTTTATGTGTTTACGATTGTCATCATTCATAAAGTCAAAACATCAACAGAGGTTCTAACAGTGGGAGTCAGACTGCTATTTTTTTATGCAATTATTCGTGAAAAGAAAACCAAAACAAGCTTGGATATGATGATTTGAAAACATGTAGATAAATGCGTCCTGGACAATAAATGTTTGGGCATTCAGTTGCACCACGCTGCTGCTTATGTGTGCGGTGACGACAGGAGCAGAAGTTTGAGGAGGAGTTCAGCTGGTTTTCAAAAACCACATCAACACTCGTCCATTAGAGACTGACCACTGCTGTGTGCCCATCGGAGCAGGGGGCCAAAACAAAACCGGGACTAATCATGTGACGTTCAAATACCAAATGAAAATGAAGTTTGGTAAAATGTCAGTGTTTTATAAAGTGCTGTGATTTGGAAATCTCGAAAATGTAAGAATTTAAAAACTGTAAATAATTTTAAATACACGAACAGTCAAAAGTCTGGATGTAGCTTGCTTTTTTTTCTGTTTCTCCTTTATTTCCGTGATTGTTTACACTGTAGATTCTCACCGTAGGCATCAGAAGTGTGGAAGATGCATATGGAACGTAGCAAAAAAACAAAACACCTAAAAATAACTCTTAACTTGTTTCAGATTTTAGCGGAAAAAGTAAAAAATAGCTTTGGTTGGATCACTGCTTTTGAGAATTGGCCTTTCAATAAACCTTATTGTGAAGCTCATTGAGAGAAGAGAGTTTGTAGCGCTGTCAACAAAGCAAAGGGTGGCTATTTTGAAGAATTTGAATCTAGTTATTTCACTTTTTTTTCTTTGCTACATAATTCCTCATATCTTGCTCCATATATTTGATGTCTTCTGTGTGTATCTAAAATGTAGAAAGTCGTAAAGATGAAGAAAAACAGCACTGAATGAAAGAGCATGTCCAAACTTTTGACTGGTTGTCTAATTTGAGAGTAAGCAAAAAAATCTACTGACAGGAAGCCAACGTCCATAGAGATACATTATCAAAGACTCTATAATAACCCAATAAGATGCTGGGTCACTACTGGTAAACACTATAGAGTTATAATACTTATGAATGAATGTTAAGAGCTCTATAAAGGGATGAGTGAGTAGCAAAAGAACATTTGTGGAATTATGAGATGTATCCGGTACATTTCCACAAGCTTTACAGCTCTGTCTCGTAAAATGGTACAGATGTTAAGTATTTTCATTAGGCATTGAATTAGATATTTTCTAACTAAGGGTGATGTGGTTTGGTTTGTGTTATGCTTTTGGTTATGAGGGGTTGTTTTGTGCAGTCTGTATCCAGTGTCTTCTTTCTGCTCATTCCAAATGCAGTGTTCCATTTTCGTTCACTTTTATTAAATCAACTTCAACAACATCTTTTTATCGTCTCAAGTGCCTTGACCTTTTCCATGAGCGAGGTTTCATTTGCCCTTTCAGGAGCACATGTCTTTACAGCGCAGACAGAGTGTATGCAAGGAGCACTACACATTCTACCAGATTTCTTGATATTTCTTGGTACTGTAGAGTGATTTGCTACAAGCCAAATCTTCACAAACTCTGATATTGTTTATTTATTTGAACCTGTGTCAGTTCATTGTGGACTAAGCACTATCGACACAAAACCTTTATGTCTTTCAGTTATAGGTTATAGGTCGTTTTTTGTATACAAATTGCTACAGCCTCAGTTGTTTCTTAAAGAGGGGGTATTATTATTAGTGATTTTTTATTCTTTCTACCATGTCATAACATTGGTCCCTCATCAAAAACATGCCTAAAAAGGTTCTAGGTCCACACATGTTTAAGGGCCCTGTTCGAATCCTCTTTACGGTTATCTGTACAATGCTCCGCCCACAAGCCTACGTCATCCTTGATCCCACGTGACAATTCTCCATAAATAAACAAAAACATGACACAAAACTGTACACAGCAACTTGACAAACCTGATGCGATGTGAGGTAGTTTCATTAGTGGGATGCACAGTGATTCTATTGTGATAGTGCTCTGAAGGGGGAGTGACTTAGCACAGAGAGCAAAGAGGGAAGAGTGTCGAGAACGCAAGTTAACCTTATAAAACATGTTCAAATGTTGTTGTTTTTGCAAATATAGCATTTTCAAAACAATAAACGGAAACATGGTGATCTAAATGTTATGTGAAGTGTAATACCCCCTCTTTAAGGTGTTTTCTTTGATTAAATTAGAAGTTGTGAGTATTCTCTAAATAATGTTTTCACGTCCAAACACTTTGTGGCTTTGGAAATACACAAAATTAGAATCAAGAATAAAAAATATTTTTAAAAAGAGCTAATTAAAAAATAAACATAACAGAGACTTGCAGGGCACTTTCCTTAACAAGATAATCATTTGATATTTTTTCGCTTTGGTTAGATTTTACATTCATTTCGTGCAGTGTTTGGACCTCAACCACAGTATTTCCAGGTTTGAACACAATTCTGATTCTAATTTCCACACAATTTAAGGAATATTGTCATCAGAATAATCCAAAGAAGTATCAAGGTATTCATTTTTTTCAGTATGGCGGACCCGTAAAAAAAATTCATATGATTTTTTTCCACTTTTTTCCGGTCTGAATGCTCGATTATCTGGCAGCCAGCGGTCAGCCTGTGGTCAGTGTAGTGTAATTTGCATTGCAGGTGTAAACGGCTGCTAATGAGTGATTAATTGAAGTGGGTGGAAAAAGAATGTGCAGCAAACACCTGGACTGAGAGAATTCAGGCCAGTCATTATCAATCAGGGGTGACAGAGCAATGGGCCGTTTGAAACAATAGAAGATACGCAGATATGAACAGTACAGTAATGACTTTTTATTGTGAAATGAACAAGTCCGATGGATTACAGTACAAATTAGAATACTGGCAGTCAGAAGACGGGATCAGTGCGTCTTTGTAGAACTATCATAACTGTAGTTTCGTTTTAGTGGTCATCCCAGTGGGGTCTCCTCTCACTTTGAGCTAATCTGTATTTTGGCCTAGCAGTGTCACCTTTACCTGTTTCCGTGGAGACAGATCAGTGTAATGTTATACTGTGGAACATACCAGGGAAAACAATAACATCTCTTCTTAGAATTTACATTAACAAACATGTGCTATAATGGGTTAAAAGTTGGATTTGGTTTACCAAGAGAGTTAAAAAGAGTTAAAAATTCTTATCAGTTGTAGGGTAATAATCCGCTTGCTGCCTTAATACAGTTCTTCAAAAAGTCTATAGTAATAAAATGTAAAAAAAAATAAAATAAGATGTACTATATATTTAAATCATATATGACAGAAGACAAAGGGAGGAATTTGATCAAGCATGTAAAATTATATCATTTTAAAAAGCGCGCTCACCATTGCAGGACATGACCACCACTGCCTTTGCTGAGTTTTTTTTTTGTTTTTTTTTTTTACAACACAAGTCTACACATCTAATTCATGCACAAAGCTTCTCACACCTCATTACACTTTATGTGGAGTGTAAATATACCACTGTAACATAAAACATGAAGTTGTACACTGCTCTAATGCTGTCTGTAAATTGTAGCTCTCTAGCACACAGGTTGTGGGTTGCCAGGTCTGCCTTGGCTCAATCTGCGCTAAAAGTTGCATTTCCACCTGCATCCCGCTGGTGCAGCTGCTGAAGGAGGTTCCGTTGCCAGGCGAGCGGCTCTGATGGTATCCCACCCAGCGCATTTTGTTTGCCAGCTTTTTACTTTTAATCACTCTCTTTTCGCACTGCCAAGGAAATTCTAAATGACTAACTGTTGAGAGACTCCAGGTAAGAACGCATTGCATCAGACGGTATGCTTCAACAGGCGTGATTTAAGAAGAAGAAAAAGAACTTTATTATTTCTGGTTTCAGCTTCCTGTGCTATGCAGCATTTCAGGACTTTTGTTTTGAATTTTTTATCGTTGTGACATTTGTCCCAACTTTTTCTTCGTTCAAAAACCCTTAGATAGTTGCAGTAGGGGTAAGTACTGTACAAAGTAAGGTTTGTTTGACATTTTTGACAAAGCTTATCTACAAAGTTCAAATCAAATATTACATTTTGAATTTGCTATTGGGATATAAAAGTGTTTTACATGGAAATATGAAGAGGATTAACTGCTGAACTATATTATTTTTTACGTTAAAACTACATTCTAAACATTGCAACATAGGGCTCAATGCCTTTGCGGTGGTCTGTGTTTTTATAAATGCTTTTAGTTTGAACAGTAACACTAAATATAGACGGAATACAAATGAACAAATAGTTTATTAAGAATAACACAGGCTACATTGTAAACATTGCCAGAAAGGGCTCAGCGCCTTTGTGGTGGTCCGTGTTCTTATAACAATTAAGTTGTAGTTATAATAAAATGGTACAGTTTTAACATTTCTTTGCGCACATTTCTTATTTTTCCCTGTAAAATTCTTAAACTCAACACTGCACTTCTTCTATGATAGCACTTTGAAAACCCACAACTACATTGAGCCATACTGCGCAGTGGACTCCGATGATGGATGCTGTATCATTACCAGAATCAAACCGAACAACAGTGAGCCAAAACAATTACAACGCACCAAATGTTTGCGGAGGAAAAAAATGGTGTGGATATTAACATTGAGAATAGCTATAGCAATCTAAGCCAGCGAATTATGAATCTGCTTTGTTTCATTGCACACATTTTGTTTTTGCTGGAGTGATTTACACATGAGGAGAGAAAAGGGGAAAATGGAAAATATTTCTGTTTGAAATATATGCTCTCCAAAGTCCAGGCAAGCGAAGCATCCTGTATTTATTGCCGCTTGTCACTGAGGAAGGTTGGAAGGTCTCAGGCTTGGGTTCAATAGGAAAACAATGGTGCATTTCAAGACAAGCCAAAGATCAAGTGTATGAAGAGCTCACAGGTTTTGTTCTCTCAAACTTTTTCTCGTACATTTTAATCCTGTACTGTGTAATTGCAGGTGTAGAGTTGTATGGCAAAACATAGTAATGAGCTGTACTGTACTATGAGTTTTTATTATAACACACATTATTATTTCTTGTGCATATGAAGAGCTCACAGGTTCAAATACTTTGTCGTACGATTTAATCCTATACAGTGTAGTTGGAGGTACATGGGGTACAAGGCGTTGCTTTGTTAAAATAGTGAGTACTTTTTCAATGAGCTATACTGTACTATGACACATATTATTATTTATTGTGCATATAAAGAGCTCACAGGTTTGCCAACAGTTTAATCCTGTACTGTGCAGTTGCAAGTACATGTAGGAGTTATATATTAGAATAGGGAGTATTTTTTCAGTGAGCTACGCATTTTCTGATAACAAAAATGATTATTTACTGATACAAAAAGCTCTTAGGTTTTGTTCTCTGTCAATTTTTGTCAACAATTGAATTCTGTACTGTGTAGTTGCAGGTGTAAAGAGTTGCGTGGTAAACATAGTGAGTAGTTTTTCAATGAGCTGTACCTCGAATTTTATGTTTTGTGTTTTTTTTTATGTTTTTGGATTTGTAAACATAAACTTTTTAAATTAGAAATGATTCTGTATTTTTATATTAAGCATAATGTTTGATCATTTCAGCCCAATTTGTATTATTTTGATCCAATTTTTAACCATATGAGCAAACATCTAGGCATTGTAAAGAGGATTGAACGTAAACGTTCCCATATAGACCTACTGTAGGCCTATTTAATTTCACGTATTACGCAACTGCAGCGTTTAATACAATGTAATACTAATGTCCCTTTAATTAAAATGCCACATGCCACTAAACACAATTACGAGTTCATATGGTCGTGTTTGGAGCTTATAAAAGGTGGCACGGAATGTTGAAGTGGAAGTCTGTCAGTGATTACGTTTGGCTGGACATCCTCATTGCGAAAATAATGAGTCATTATGGAAGTCATCAGATCCGCAGATGTCGCCTAGCTGCTCTGTAAGCGACAAGACCTCTGCCGGCTCAACACTACATTAACGCCCCATATGCAGCGCCCTGATAGCCTGCTACAGTCAAAAACACAGCCACCAGGAGCAATTTAGAAGTCATTTTGGGGTTAAAGAAAATACGGCCCGTGAAAGTTACGCAAGCACTACTATTGTTCATTTGAAGTATCCTAATGAAAAACTTAATATGATAAGAGTTTGGATAACGCACCACATGAGAAGCAATCGACAATATGTAAATGCAATTATTGGTTTTCTTAATAAATAATAAAAACAAATTTAAGATATGGGCCTATGTACTGTTGTATAATATATGCGGCTTATTTTATAAGCAGTCTTCGATATCAGAGCTAGTTTTAAATCTAAACGTATTTATTTCTGCATTTTTGGTTACGTTTTGGTTACGGTTGTTTTTTTAGTTTGATATTTTCGTTATCTTGAAGTGTTTGGTAATATCTTTTCCAAAACAGCGTCCACTTCTAACTGATGTTGGTGGCGGTTCGTTCCATTCTCATCTCCACCGCTTTAAAACACTTATAATTAAATTTACGCGTGAATTTGTTAGTTTTTGTTGTGGTCTCTCTGGGAGGCAGTAAAGGTGTGCAGCAGTCTCACCATGTCGCAAAGAGCTAATTGGAGTGGCCTCATTTAGCGACACGTCAAAGGGGACGCGACAACACGATGTCAGCGCCTCCACAAATCTCCCCCTCTATTCCTCCCCCCCCCCATCCCTCTCCCCCCTAGTGCTCTCTCCACTTAATAGCGTGTCACACACCATACGACTGATGCGACGTAGGTCACCGTGAGCCTATGTTTCACTATAACGAAGGCGCATCCGAGGCCAGCGAGGGGACAAACACGAGACGGATGTCCCAATCAGCCATGCGCTTAAATAGAAAGAGAGTCAGTCAAAAGCCAAAGGAGACCACGACAGAAAAAGAAAACATGACTTTTACAGTTGGGAAATATGTATATAAAATTGACTGAAAAATATTTAATTTGGGGATACATTTGGTGGCAACGAGGAAAAACAAATCATTGCATCCATCTATAATAAAAAATAAATAAACTTCAACCAGGATTAAAGTAAGTTTTTTTTTCGTTCTACTAATTAACAATGTGTGTAAAAAAGCCCAATCTGATATGCCCAGTTCAGTTACTGCTCGTGGTCAGGTCACTTGCTTTGAAGAGATTATTAATAAATGTGCGTAAAAATCAATATGTGATTGGTGGCTATGCAAATCCTCGGTGTCAGATGGATGGCTCCCATTACAGACACAAGCTGCCAATAGAAAGCTGTCATGGAGGCATATCCAGCACAAATGGCTTTCTATCGCAGAGGGGTTTTTTTTCGCTAGAAATGTCTACACGGCAATAAACTTGACTTGAATTTGACCCTTTTTTCTGTACGGCTCTTTACGCGCAGCAGATGGACACCGTAGGATGCCATTGTGCAAGAGATTTTATAACTTGCAACTTTGGGGCGTAGCTTTTAAGTTTTATACAACTCCCAAAAACTATTACCACTAAGAAAATACACTAAGTTGTGTGTTTCTTGAAATGTAACGGTTAAAACAGACCGAGAACTTGACGATAGTTCTCATAACAGCTGGGCATCACATCAGACTCTTGGCATTGTGCGCCTAATCCATCACGGGCCACTGTGCTCTTCACCATTTTCCACGTGGCTGTGTGTGTGCTCACTAAAACTAAAATGTCGTCGCGTTTATTTGGACACCTTACATCCAAAACTCAATCAGTTTGCCGATGTGGGAATAAGACGTCGCCTCAAAGTCATTAAGGGAACCGTGGAACGCGCGGCCAAAACACGCCTAGCATCTGTTTTAAACCATTTCATCATAGGGACATATAGAGGCAAGCTGCCATCTCCTATGTTCGGCCTGATGTGTGATGTACGCCGCTGTCTACCTTGGTAACACAGTCGTAGGGCTCGCTTTACTGGCCACAAGTGCTGCTGATAAATATTCATGACTGCAGCGCCTGCGCCCCACACGTCTCTCCCAGTGTTTGTCATTTCCAGACTTGAGCGTAAATACATGCTAAAGTGGGTGTTTTTGCCTCCACGCTGCTGCTACTATTTGATGTCACCGCTGCCTCAGAGCCACGAGATGCAACCTGTCTCCGACTCTTGTCTGTTTTTATTTTTTTTACGAGTGTTTTATATTTCTGATAAACTGAAGCAATGCGACACAAGCGTGAAGTGCGAATTAAACCTGAAGCTGTTTGAATGAGCGTGTGTTGCCACGTTAGGCGCAGCTGCTTTTGGCCACGGCCACAAGTTTAAAAGACCGTGGGAAATAAAAAAAAAAAAGTACTTTCAGTTTTGGTGCAAACTGTTAAGTTGCGTATACATTTTCTACATTTGTTTTACCCACATATATATTTAACTTTTTCTGCTTCAAATGTTTGCCCTGATGGAATATTTTATTCTCATAATAATGCAGTGGTCCCTAAACATGGCAATTGTCCAACATCCAAACCAATTTTACTCCCCCACAGCCCTATAGAAACTCTTTCTATAAATCTTCAGATTGGTGCACGCGCGCACCGTGCACGTGTGTCTATAGCAGTGAAGCATCAGCAGTGGAAGCTCATACAGACAGTGTTAAATAGAGTCGAAAAAGTCGTTTTATTACCATCTTTCATTTATCTCCAAAAGTAATAGTCCGTGAAAAAAGAAAATACGAATACATTTCAGTGCGATTGGATAAATCATCTAAGATGGTGGCTGTTTTTATTTTAGAAAGAAAGGAGGGATACGCACACGCACACTGCAGGCGCACGCACATATAGATCCCATGCTGGCGTGTGTACATTTCGTATTAAAATTGCCGTTTGGTCCTGGCCTCGTGCGTGTGCGTCCAGACTGACAGATCGTGCACGGCGTAAGCGTGATCAGTGGCGGCTGCTGATGTGATCTCTGCCTAATGGGGCGGTCAAGCGCGCGGCACCAGGAACAATGAAGGGGCCAACACTGACTCATTCCACACACGAGGAAAAAATCCGGACCAAAACCAAAAACAAGATTTGAAAATTAGATTCCCTTTCAACAATTAACTAACGCCACATTTTAGGCTTTACATTGAGGAACAAGCGGCGTGATTAATCGATTTCATTTGCACGTCACTGCAGGGCAAAGTGTGGGCTGTTCATTTGGGATAAACACGAGGGGGGTGAATTTACGTATTATTACTGTCACTAAACTTGGAACGTGGTGCAACCTTTAGCATTGGACTTGCCCCCTACTACTAACATGAAACAGACACTTGTACGCACGACATGCAAAAACAAAAACAATGTAATGCAACTTCCGTTTAGCTCTCAAAAATGAACCTCCAACGCAATGCATTCTGACATTTTTTAATCCTTTAATATAGTACGAAATGTATCCAAACATTTTATGTAAACTAAATTTAACATACGAGCGCATTTCTCCATAAATACCGATCATTTTCTAACACGGTCCTTTACATGCGGATAAATATGGAAAATTGAGCTACTTACATGGAATAATACTTCCTTTCAGACAATTGACAGAGAGTTTTGTGTTTATATTTATCACGTACATAAACAGATTGACACGGAAGTTTTCAGGCTTTCACTACACGACTTTTTATCGACATGACATAAATAACAACAAATACTGTGCTACTCAAACTGGACCTTGGACGAAAATGTTGCACTGAATAGGCTACAAAAGCACATTAATACTAATAAGAGTCGGTTAGGTCGACGTGTAGACTGTAGTAATACTGAATAATTCACATTTGGTACACAACTAGAACATTCTTTTGAAATCATCGCAATATTCTTATCTTCATTTCCATATATCTAGGGACCACATTTTCACAAATTCCCTTAAACTGTGATATTTACAAAATAAAATATTACATTTTAACTTGGTGAAATCCGTATGTACAAAAATTGAGGCCTGGAGGCGCACAGAGCATGCGTTAGACAAGTCTTTTGCGTAAAAATAAAGGAATATGGAGGAAAAGGGGGCTCCTTTGTCCATGCATTTCTCTGACTTAAAGATCGCGTGGGCCTCCGAGTGTTTTTCAGTCCATGTCACTGGCTTTTAAAAAAACAGTCTTTTGTTTCGAAGTGTCTCTTTCTAAAATATTTACACGTACCATTCATTGAAATTGGACGAGAGCGCGCTGTGGCTGCTCGTGTGGTGCACTGCTGACGTTGCTGGTGATATGGAGCTGCTGCTCTGGTTCTCTGTGGACGGGGAGACGATTGTGGGCGGTGTGGACGACTCGTAGCCTGAGCTGGCCGCAGGAGAGGGCTGGGACCCCCCGTTATTCGACTCGTGGACCTGCGTAAAAGACAGAGGCACATGTTAAACCCTAGAAATATTTGTAATTGAGGACGTCTGCATAAAAGACAAAGGTTTTAGGTCATCTGGATCTTAATCTTATTTGTCGGTTCAAAGCAAAAACAGAAAGTGGGTGTCAAAGCAAATTAACTTGTCTGATTTGAAAGGAATACATTTGCGAAATCTACTAACAACACATTAATTTATGCACACACAAATTATATAAAAAAGACCAACGTTAAAAAAAAAAAAAAAAACACACACACACAAAAAAAACAATGCAAATTACCTTCATGTGTTTCCGGAGGGAGCTGGGGTGTGTGTAGGATTTGTCGCACATTTTGCACAAATATGGTTTGTCCGACGTGTGCACGTGCATGTGTTTCTTGCGATCACTGCTATTTGCAAATCGTCTGTCGCAGCCGTCAAACTCACATTTAAAAGGCTTCTCACCTACAACATAAAAAGGATTTAGGAAAGGCAATTTAAGCGTGAAGCAGATTTTAAATATTATTCTTATCACATTATAATTACTACTACTATTCAATCAACACTAAAGTTTACTTTCGAAAATTATGACAAATAAACTAGAATAATTAGAATAATCTAGAATCTAGAATAATAATTTGCCGTGTAAATACAACCTATAATACTTACACGCAAATTATAAATACAGTTTATTTTAAAAAAAAATGTAAAAGATTTTGTTAGTCCTAACAATACTGTTTAAATATTAACAACAATTGTTGTCATTTTTTTAATGTAGAAAATGACACGGCCTTACCGGTGTGTGTCCTCTTGTGGATTTTCAGGTTTTCCGAGCGCGCGAACACTTTGCCACAGCCGGGGAACGGGCACGGGAACGGCTTCTCCCCTGTGTGCACTCGAATGTGATTGACCAGTTTGTATTTGGCTTTGAAAGGTTTTCCCTCTCGGGCGCAGTCCTCCCAGAAGCAGACGTGGTTCGTTTGCTCCGGTCCCCCCACGTGCTCCACCGTTAAATGTGTGACGAGCTCGTGCATGGTGCTGAAAGTTTTGTTGCAAGACTTCTTGGGGTTACTTAGCTGCTCGGGTTCTATCCACTTACAGATGAGCTCCTGCTTGATGGGCTGCCGCATGTATCTGAAGAAGGCCCCCGCTCCGTGGTGCGCCGCGGCCATATTCATGTTCATGGGGCCATAGCCGTGCAGCTGCGTGGATGCATAGTGGTCGGACCGCGGGCTGGTGACATGCCCGTACTGCTCAGCCCGTCCGTACACATCCCCCGAGAACCCCAAGCGCATCTGGCTATTGACCACGTTGGACGAGGACGCTTGCTCGTGTAGCCCGGGGAAGAGCAGGTGCCCCGCCGCTTCAGAGTGTCCATGTGGCCCGGCAAAACTTCCAGAAGCAAATAAACTGTGCTGTGGCCCCGCAGCGTCTCCAAACCCCCGATTTCTGAATAGAAAGTCCCGTGTGGAGTTAAATGTGGAGTAGGAGCCAACGTGGGTCGCGTGGTGGTGGTGTCCTAACGCGGCGTAACTGGGTGCCTGGGACGAGAATGCTGTCTGTCCTGAGCCCAAATCGTGTGAGCTGTGGTTGATTTTGAAGGCGCCCATCCCATCCGCGAACGGGTTGATCCCCAACGCCACTTCTCGCTCCGTGACTTCGCCTGTTGAGTGATGCCGCGAGGAGCCGAAAGTAGTGACTCCTATCGCGGGATACTGCGGTCCTGCGTCCAAGAGCATCTTCAGTGTCGACTCGCCCAAAACGACTGAGAGCAGAAATCAACAACTCACGCACAGATATTCTTCCTCCCCGCCCCTCTCTCTATCTCTTCAAAATCCACCGCTTTCCGTTCGGACTTGTTTCTCTTCGCGAAATCCCCCCTTTCTTGGTGCCGCGTCTTCAGCACACGCGCGCAAACATGTATACACGCGATATTGTCTTTTGCGGTTGATCTTCCTGTGGCGCAACTTTCACCTCCTCAGTAAGGCGGTGAGCTCTAGACTGATAGTCGCAATCATTCCTGCAGATAAATGAATTGAAAAGACAACACAGTCCAGCCCTGATGAATGGAAGAGGAGGGGGCGGTCACGTGAAGCAGCAGCGAGTCGTTCATTGGATGTAGCCCGTTTCCCCCCAATAACATCCACTCACCAAACAACAATCCACGAAGCAGGGCCCACGCTTCTATTGGCCTCTTTGCATCATCAATCCCAGAGATAGGAAGAGTGCTGACTGTGGATTTGGTTAAAAAGCTGAATTACAACAAAGTTAAAAGACCAGACATTTTACGCACGCTTTACGCACAGCACTAGTAGAATGTGCAATAGTTTACAGCCAATAAACACGAGAATATCCACAAGACATGCATATAACTGTATTCTCTAAATAAGCAAATTTAATCTAAGGTTGCAAATGCTCAACTTTAACAAAGGACAGAAGATGCATGTGTCTTCAGTTGTCAGGTGTAGACGGCACATATGTATCAGGCACAATAAAAGCTGTTTACAGTAGAAAAGCCACTTAAAATAGAAGTACTGTCATCACTTTGTCATTAACCTTTTTTTTTTTTACAAGATGTTTCTCTTTCGCATCCTTCAAACATTTTCATTTGTGTTTATGTGGATGGGTCATCTTAAGGGACAATTCAATTAGTGTATAAAGCTATTGTGCTCACATCCATTGACTAATACGAATACATTATCATTCTTGCTGCTCTTGTAGAAAGGTGGAGCCAAAAACACTTGACACTACTGGACATTGATGCTGTTTGATTATCTGTGTGCTATAAGACTCATTGTATTCCCTGGTCTAAATTTGTGTCCGGTTAAACTTGAATATGTCCATCCCAGTTGTGCATAAGTAACTTTTTTCGCAGACCAGTGGTGCATAACCCGTGTGTAAAACGTTGTGGGTTGTCGAAGTTATCAAGTGGGATTTGCGGCGCTCTCTGCAGGAACCTCCGGCTGCTAGAGTTCAAAGCCACATGAACAGACGTGCCATGCGAACCATTAAAATATCTGCTTGGGCCACTTTCTGGTGCGCTTTCTGTGAGCTAACTCTTCAGAGACCAAGAGTGGAAGTTTTGTTCTCAACTTAACAAGTAGACATAGGACTTGGCTTGACTATTTTCAAATTTGGGAGTTTTCAACAAGTGGACAACGGTAAGAATAATGTCACTTAACAATATGTAACTATGAAACCTCCTAATGTTTTGGTGTTTTATCATTTAGTTAACTTACTCCACACAGTAATGGCATACAGCACAGGGATGGCTTTAGTTTAGCTGATATTGGGAAATTTCAGATGGGAATTTCAAATATGTTCCAGCAGATTTACAATTTCTAGCTCTCACAGTGAAGTGTTTTTATGTAATCTGTCGCCTATGTCATACCGTTATTTTGTTGTTGGCATTTCTTTCTTGTTGTCATCCAACTCCTTTCCTTTGCCTGACTGCAGAAATGCACGCACTACTTAAAATAGACCTCGAAAGTTTTGCATTACGCTTTGAGTCCTGATGCCTGGTTGGTTGTCGAAGAGTGAACCCTATGCGTAAAGGCCATTTAATAAACATCTTTCGCATCAAACGTTTCCAAATATTGACTCAGCCTCGAACGTTCTCGATGTGAAACTGTCAGTGCAGATTGTGACGAGTCTATTAGGAATGTTGGTGTTTCACATTGGTGTTCAGAACAGCGTCACGTGTAAAAGGCATTATTTATAACACAGTTGTGTTGTGGAGCGTGTTGTGAGGTTATGGCGTAGCAATAAATTAGCCGCAGGCATTGCAACCTTCAGTAATAATTTATGGTCACTAAATAAATTGTTATAAAAATGGAATGCCTTTTAAATTGTAAACAATTAATTAACTAGGAATACATTTCAAATATGTCCCGCCACGTTGTAAAGTTAGTTTACACGATGAATACTCTTTTAATAAAAATACTAAAATGTCATAGCTCAACAAAAAACATCAACACAAAAATACATCACACAAAATTGACAGTAATAAAGATGTTATAAATTACACAACCTTAGAGTTAAAACTGCCCAGATTTTACTACAACCCCACTGTGCACTCATGGCTTAAAAAGTCTCAATGGAAAAATATTAGCACTTTGTATGTGATTTTAACAGCACCGTTTAACGTGTCTTTTCCTCGTGTTTAAATCGAATATAGACTGAAAGTAGTTGCCCTGATGTGGAAATGTGTTACTTACAGTACACACCCGATACATTTAGAACTTTGTGCGCCGCAGCACCGCCTCCTGTGACCCTCGTGTGCTGCCGTCCGCGCTCCAGAGCTGAGCTGCTTCGGATCACAACAACAGGTCCCGTCCATTTCTCTCGCTGCGATGGCTCCGGTTCGCCATGTTGCAATCCGCTTTAACTGCGGCACCCATGCTAACGGACTAACGGATGGATATGTAAATATGGATACTTACAAAGAGGCATGTTAATGCGGACTTTTTTCCCCCACTACCCCTCTCTCTGCAGCGTCGTGCCGTGCGTAACCCGTGCGTAAAGTTCTTCGCGCTTTGTACTCGAAATGGAGATATCACTTCATTATTAATGTTTCTAACAACTTTTACAGTGACAGTACGTGACAGTTTTGTGGTTGTGTCTGTTGTAATGGCACAGTCAAGGGAAAATCGCTTTTCATCGCGTCTCAACCCTTTGTTCGTGACCACAAAGACATAGTAGTATATCCGCGGCAACTTTTTAACACTTTTATCGTATAATAATCTTTACATAACAACTCTTTTTCAACAGTTGCCCGAGGCTGTGCGCATGCGTTTTGGCTGGTTGCTGTCACTAAGCCATTTTTCTTCACGTTGGAAACTGTCACTGGTGACGTCAATCATAGCGCTCTGACCAATTAGAAAGCGGGATGATTGTTTAGCTCCACGGGCTGCAGCGCCTACCATGAATCTCTATTCAGTATCAAAGCGTCCTGCTGCTGCCTCTCAAGCGAATGGGATTCCATGTAGTCTGCAGATAGACGCAACTTCACAAACTTTTTTCCTTTATTTTTTCAGTGCGATTAAAATATATTTGTCATCATCATTATTATTTTGCCTGCTGTCAAGTTATTCTAAAATTAGGGAGTAATGAGCGTGGATGCATTGGGAAGCCCCGTGATGGACCCTACGTTTTCCAAACGGAACACGGCGCTGAGATTAGTTGACTTGGCAGGGGCTCACCACCATCACCATCATCACCACCATACCCCTCAGAGCGTGACAGGCTTCCCGGGGTTCAGCAGCCATCCACACTCAATGGCTCACGCGCACCCTGGGGAGATTACTGCGGAACCCCGCCTGGGGCCGAGTCCATTCGGGCCAGAACACATGGGGCACTCCGCGGCCCTCAAAATCAGCCCAGCCCATCATTATCCCCACCACCATCACCACCACCACAACCATCATATGGCAGGCCACAGCGACGTGGTCTCCAGTCAAACGGGAGCAGCTTTTGGCCCGGTTCAGGCGACGTCGGTGCCTTATTCTATGTCCCATCCAGCCGCAGGTAGGGATTTCCTCATCCGGAGAGATCTGACAGCTCAAGCCATGCCAGTGCTCACTGACCAGTCTGCTGGTTCCGCCTCTCACCACGGAATGTTTGTCTCAACAACAGGTAGCTACCCCGGACACTACGGTCATCATCCTGACGGGAACCATGCACTCTTCTCTGGACTGCACCACGACCAGGCTGCGAGCGGATCCCCGGGGGGGCAGGCGTTGAACGGACAAATAAGACTTGGACTGCCTGGAGAAATGTATGTCAGGTCTGAGCACTTAAGTCAAGTGGCGAGCTCCAGGGCTGATCCGTTCTCCGCGTCGCCGCTGCACGGCTACGGTGGACTCAATCTGAACATGAATCTGAGCGCTCACCACCACCATCACCACCACCACCACAGCGCGGGGGCCTTCTTCAGATATATGCGGCAGCCCATCAAGCAAGAACTCATCTGTAAGTGGCAAGAGCCGGAACTTTCACCCAAAAAGCGCTGCTCCAAAACCTACAGCACCATGCACGAGCTGGTTACGCATGTGACCGTGGAGCATGTTGGAGGACCCGAGCAGGCGAACCATATCTGTTTTTGGGAAGAGTGTCCGCGGGAAGGCAAACCTTTTAAAGCCAAGTACAAACTTGTGAATCATATCCGCGTGCACACGGGAGAGAAGCCTTTCCCCTGCCCTTTCCCCGGCTGTGGAAAAGTCTTTGCCAGATCCGAAAATCTCAAAATCCACAAGAGGACGCACACAGGTTAGTCTTACTTGTATTCCAGTTTGCTTTTGACTGTGCGTATTATGCAGACTCTATGATCAGTAATACATCATTATGCATGTATTAGGTCTATACCTAACAATAAGTGCTACAACTTCCATTGGCTATATACAAAAGCCTGCCATAGTCAGGACTGCTCAGCGAGGCGTTTGACGCGTGAACCTCTTTACACCGCAGCACAAAGACTGTATGGCTAAAGTGTGTGAGTGACAGCTCAGATGGAGAGGTACATCTTCATATTTACTTTCAGCCAGTGGCTTCATGACACTGTTATTTTGACTAGGAGCTAAGAGTTTATCACTTGTTGCCACATGCAATTAAGTCATTTTAAACTGTGATCGATTGTATATGTTATTATGCAAAATGTGCCAGATCAAATAAAAAAAGCCAGTAAACTTGTAAAATATCTATGTTATTATAACATTTAAGATATGCGTAGCTAAATGTTTCTCAGTATGCAACAAGTTGACACACACATGCCCTGATCTGACCTACCAACAGGTTGTAAACGCTAAATAAGTAAATATTATGTGTGAAGTGCAGTGATTTAATCCTTACTGTAGAGTATACATGGCAGCATGGCTCCCCAAGAGTATTCCAGTGACGTGTGGAAGAGGAAGGGCCCAAAATGTCGAGTCACATTCGTAAATGAACTCATTTTCCATGCAGTGGTTGAACGAACGGCACTCCCCCTCATTCTACTCCAGTTTTGAGCCCTATGTATTATTCATATCATTTGCTCACATTACCTAAGTACAAATGTGTTAAATTATTTCTGTGTGTTGACTCCCAAGGGGGTTGCTCTTTGGTATCATGTTTAAAACCTAGCCCAAAGTGTGCTCATGACTGGGGCTGCCCCTGGGGTCTGTTCTCGACGCTTTCTTGTACTACACTAATATCCTTGATTGGCTCTCTCAACCCAACAGCTGAAGGTCAAATTGATATTCAACCCGCAAGTGTAATTAGACAGAGGCAATTACATATTCTCAAAAGCTTTAATCGGGAGGAGAAAAATCAGCAGTGGATGATTTCCGTGTAATTTATTCAGAATGTCTCATTTTTTGTGCCTCGTCATAATCAGACAGAAATACTCGTTATTAAGTCGCGTTTTAGACTGAAATGGCAGACAGCACACGAGCAGTGGGCTGCGCTCTCTGTCCACTTGTCATTGTTTTCAGTTGGTTTTAGGCCTGCTCAGCCTGGGCTCTATAGCCTGTCTGTTTTGACGTATGCCTTGAAGCGTGCAGACGCCAGGTATAGAGCGGTGGCAGTAGGCGTGCTGCCCCCCTGGTTACTGCGTAATACGCACGCTTTCTTTGACAGATGAGAACCATTTTAAATTTCATCACAAAATAAAAATAACACATTATATTGTATTGTTATATGGGGATTTGTGAGAGATTTTGTAACCTACATTATTGGCCTAACAAGTAAAATAATTGTCAGCCTATACTTTATAACTGGTTTTGAGGTTTTTTTTAAATTTACGAATGTAGCTAAAGACGTGTCACAATGTTGTGTGCGTATAAAACATACACATTGTTTATAGTCTATAAGTAAGTAATTTTGAGGACCTAACTTGAAAAAGGTTGTAAATGTTGTAAATGTTTAATATAGGACGTCTGTGCTACTTTGTTCCAGGGGAGAAGCCGTTCAAATGCGAGTTTGACGGCTGTGACCGGCGGTTCGCCAACAGCAGTGACCGGAAGAAGCATTCGCATGTGCACACCAGCGACAAGCCCTACAACTGCAAAGTACGAGGCTGTGACAAGTCCTACACACACCCAAGCTCTTTACGAAAACACATGAAGGTCCACTGCAAGTCCCCTCCGCCTAGTTCGGGTTATGAATCCTCCACGCCGTCCTTAGTGTCCCCATCCTCAGACGTGGGGCGCGAAACTGGGGGCGGCTCCACCGTCATGTCCGAGCCCATGGGAGCCAATCAGGCTGCAAACCTGAGCGAATGGTACGTGTGTCACAGCTCAGGTGCGAGCGGCGCGCATACACCGCCCAGTGGGCCCTCCACGCCCGACCCCACAGAGGAACCCTCATACAGACACGTGGAAAATAGGGACCACTACTGACCACAACCATGGCCCTCTCTGAACGCACTGTGGACACGTAATGAACGAGCCAGATCGGGTTGAGACCACACCAACAGACACAATAATGGAAAGACAGCTGGAGTGTTCCAAAGTTTGGCTCAGTATGGCCAACGTGATCTACAGTAGCTAACCTGAAGCTCCGTGGCTAGAAGCACGCTGGTGTCACCCAATTTTGTAAATAGATTTATTTATTTTTCAGCCCGAATAGCCTAAACATAAGGTGTTTTGTATTATGGAACCAAAGTGCATGTTTGGATTTGGACACACTGTACATTTGTACATTTTGTAACTTTTTATGTGTTGATGTGTACGTTTTTGAACCATTTGGCCTCCTGGCAGTAATTTGTATATCAACCAACAGTTATAATAGCCTAATTTTCACTTGCAGTTTGCCCTATGAGCGGATCTGCATTTACGTTTAATATAACTGTGAAATAATCAATGTTGAAAAGGTGGGCATTTTGTCAGTACATTAATGTCAGTATTTTTGAATTATTTTTTAAAAAAAAATCTAAAATGAAGCCGCATTAAAAATGCGCACCAAATGCCTTGTACCTGTATTTTGAATAAACCTTGTTTAAGTGAGCAGTTTGGTGAATTTTAGCTTCAGTCGTCAGCACACGAAACAATAGTCCATGTGTGTTTAATAAAAATATTGCACATGCCTCTAAACAAACATAATATATGACATGTTTTGACACTATAGCGCCTAACGGTGACCCCTGACATCCATGTAATATCCTAGAGACGCACAAAGGTGCTGGCAGATCCGACTTGGCTTTGTTTTGTTGAGTCTTATTTTCTCAGCTGAGCTGTGAGTGCACGTGGGCCGTTTGGTCAAAGCCACAATATTCTGATCCAGACTTCAAAGAACACTTTGTACAAAGACACATTTTTTTCACGACGATGAATCCTCACGGTGAATTAAGATTTCTATAGCAATAGCCAAGTCAAACTCAAATGATATGGGGGTCCGTGCACTGAAAGGGGCGCTCTAAAGAATGTAATATTTGCTTCCCATGGGGTCGGAAACGGTAATCTGTGTTCTTTATTCCACAGACCGGGTTCGTATAAAAAGAAAAATATATTCTTTAGCTTCGACACTACTTTACAACAATCAAAGAAAAGCTTCTGAAACGCAGTTGTCTCGCTCTGCAATAGACCTGCTTTAGAAGAAAGCAGAGCCGCACTGTGAACGTTTCTATAAAGCATAGTCACTGAGCTCTAAAGAAGTGACTTTATTAAAGAAAAGAAATGAATTTATACAATAAACAAGCACGATCAGGCATTTTCTCAAAAATAAGCAAACGCTTGTTTAAGCAGGCTCCCCATGCACAGGGGGAGAAATACATAACTCTAAAACCAGGAACCAGTCTAAGGGAAGAGTGGCCTAACTGGTGTTTGGTGAAAGAACAAAATTAACACCAAAGCTACGACAAAACACAAAGTGTTGATACACTTAATGCGCGCCCCACAGTGTAAGAAAAAACATAATTTTGAGGTGACGCGCCTCTCTGGAGTGGAAGTTCATATGAGAGGGATTCTTACGGTCTTATGAACGACGGAGATGACATGGAAAGACCTTTGTTTGAGAACTGTTAAACTCGTTTCTAAATCTTTTAGTCCCACTCCTTAAAAAGGAACAAGAGTGAAGGATTTATTAGGAAGGCGCAAGTCATAGAATGAGAGTTTTTATTTGTCAAAATTAAGGTCTTTTTTTTTTTTTTTTTTTTTTTTTAGAAAAAAAAAAGGCCAATACAAACAAACAAACAAACAAACAAAAACAAAACACAGGCCTAAATCAGAGGCCTAACAGAGATTGTGAAAGCAGCACACAGACAGAGCCTCTGCTCTAAAAGAATCCAAGACCAAGTCTAACAGAACCGTCTCTGTTGGGCTGTTCCGTTAGGGCTGCAGAACTGTTCAGGACTGAAGTGCATTAGTGACCTTTGAGCTGATAATCAGAGGTCAACGATCGACAACAGGTGTAGACCTATGCGTGTGTGTGTGTGTGTGTGTGTGTGTATGTGTTTGTGTGTGTGCGCAAAACAAGGTTCAAAACGTGACGTCATTTGGACACTTAAATTTTACTCAACAGAAATGCACATGATTATCAAAATTGGAGTAGGGCTTTCAATTTAAACGTTTTATTCTGCGCAAAACAGCCACATTCTGGAGCTCATTTAGGTGAGAAAATATAATTTCTTTGTAAAATAATGGAGGCGGTAATCCTACTTCCGGAAACTGTCGTAGCACTATTGAACAAAGCCCTTTTAATAGGGGGATTAGCAGCACTAGGAGTAAAAGGCTCGCTCAGTGCTCTGACCCCTCCCTCCTCTTCCTCTGGTCCTCACGCCCTCCTCGCGCTTCTTTACTTTCCCCAGGTCAGACTGATCACATGTGAAGGGGCTGATGCAGCACTGGCCAAACAAGACAAGAAAAAGTGCATTGAATAGATACTTTGTATATGTTATGTAGTACTTTTGATAATATTTACATTTACTTGTTTATTTTAGTCACACACACACACACACACGCACACACACACACACACACACACACACACACACGTTTGGGGCTGCCACATCTGTTTTGTTTCAGAAGCAGCGGCTTCTGAATTACATTGTATTATAATTCAGATTATTCAGAAAATACACAAAACATTTTTGAATCTAATATTGAGATTAGTATTGGTATTTTGTAATAATGTGTACGTTTGGTAGGCCAATACATATGGTGGAATATATTACTTTTTGGTCAAGGCAAGGCCATTACAAAGGAAGGATTCTCATATTGAAAAAATGAACTTCGTCTCCTTAGACCTTGAAAGGCGCCAAAATCTACAAGTAGCCTACACCACCATAAAGCCGATCTTTCGTTCTCATTTATTAATACCGGTATCACCCAAGGTTACTTTCCAGGGGATTTACAGGATCACGTGCTGACGCTATAATGTATAGTCAGCCATGAGCTTCCGTCATAAAGATTTATGGTAGCCTTTAAAGCTAAATTAACTGTATTCGACGTGTATAAAAAGGTGAGCCAGCAGAGTTAAGGCTGGTTTAAGGCTACACCCTGCGGTCGCTTTTGTATATAGCAGGCAAAACTCGCATAAGTCAGCGTCCAGAGGGAGAAAAGTGCCAGTAGGACATTACGCACACCCCCTCCGACGCAGGAGGATTACCGTCATGCGCACATCTCAGGAAACCAACTTCTTAGGCTTTCATAGAGCGAGTCAGCCCCCCGGTAACGCCGGAGCAGGAGCAGTCTCGACATTCTATGGCAGAGGCTGTCACATAGTTCACACCTGCAGCTGAATGGAGCTGCGTGTGGATGCGCGCTACGCCTGTTGGCCCGGCGCTCAAAGCAGCTGCGAAGGCGCACGGCCTTTTCTCCTTTCTCCTTCTGCACTCTTCACGTGCGCTCCGAAAATGGCGCTGTTCTTAGTGCTCTGATGACTTCATTTCAAGTCCTAGACGCTCGAGGACTTGTTGCCGCAAACATGTAGTCAAATATAATTGTGATGTATTCATGTACCACGTGCGTGTAAACAGGAAATACGCATTTGAAATTTGCAGTATAATTATGCAGCGTCATTTGAAGAAACAATTGTCTTAAAAGGTAAATACATTTGTATTTACGCTTCAATTGAAAGCCCATAATAATGAGTTCGCACATTTATTAAAGTTTAAAATTCATGGCAGGGCACTGAAAACAGACCAAGTGTCTGCTTTGTGTATATGTAAAGCGTCTACCTCGAATGCCCGTACTATCTTCATCAGTGTTGTAGTTTCTTTAATATTTATAATTACATACTTAAAAATAATATTAAAACATACCAAAAAAACAATGGCATACCAGGCAACATTCCTGTCTTTGATAATTCAGCATTTTAAATAATGTCAAATGAATTAACTTTCAATTACATTTCATTTGGATTTTTAGCTGATACAAAGGCATACTGAGAGTAAAATTGGCCTACAGAGTTTGCACCCCAAATGTATCTAACATGGGCTGATTTGGGTGTTATTTATTTATTTATTTATTTATTTATTTATTTATTTATTTATTTATTTATTTATTTATTTATTTATTTATTTGACATATTTTCGGTAGCCTACCTTTCTAGAAGTTTGGCAGCTGAGTTGCTGATGCAGTTGAAACAAAGAAGAGAACTACTCTCTTCATCTAGTTCACAAACAAGGAAATGAACCGTTTGGGACAAAAACCTCCCACTGATTTAGCCACAGCCATAACGACACAAGTGCGCCTCTCCTCTCTATGAAAACCACTGTATATCATCATATATCAAAGTAACACATAGTATTAGTGAATGCAAATGCTTCGAACATTATGAATCATTGGTTTATCTGCACTATTTCACACGTCAGATGAGAATATGTTGGGATGAGACAGGCGAATGCACAGTTTGAAAAGCGACATAATGCATGTGATCAGTGTAGCAGTTATCGGAGACTTTGGGTCATTTCTCCATCTCCCGCAGGAAGCACATTACGCTCTCATATTTACATACTCTTTAATATTTGTCAAACATTCATAAATTACAAACTAATGAAATGTTTGGCGGTCCTTGGAGATCAAGCTAATGAAGACAGAGACGTTTCTGCCTTTGACACATTTTTGTTAGGTTTAATGCTATTCTTTGTATCACGCTCTATTAAGTATTATTATACTGATGTCAGCCCACCGCTGACACGTTACGACATCGGGATCACCTGCTGGAGGTGGCCACTCTGTGGGATATAAATGGCCCCATCTATAACGCCACTAGCCCGAATACAGGGCTGCTAAATGCTTGCGACATTAACACTATAGAGATGCTTTATTTCAGGCCTAAACGTTGCTCACAATTATTTTATATGTTTTCACATTAGCATTAGAAGACGTTAATTTGTTGTTAATATTAAATGAATATGCCATACATAATAAAATATACATTTTGAGAATCCACACGAGTACGCATGCGTTATCGCACCAAACGCATTTGTAGTTGGCTTATGCGAAGGGCCGAACCTTAAGAGAAAGGGAGGCGGAGGCTGGAGGTGAGGAGCGGTATATTAATTATGGAGGAGTGTTGCCAGTATGGAGTTAATTTCCGCTCTGGCCACGCTTTTATTTAGTCATCCGTTTGTATTATTCAGCTCTCATTTCTGCACCTTTGACCACTGTTACGCACACTCTCCACAACAGACAGCGAGAGCGCGTTGATCAAAACTTCATCAGTGTTAGTTTATGTCATTGTAACAATACAGATCCTTGGAGACGTGTTTATTTGACAGGGTAAATCCCAAGTGTGTCAAGGTTGTCATATTCCTTCCCCTTCAGTGTCCAATGCAAATGGCGCGCGGTAATCACATGCACATCACATGCAGCGGCGACGGGAGCACGGGCACAGCAGCAGCATGACGCGTTTATTACTATGTCAATCATTTTTAGGGGACAGTACGGAGACAAAGAGCCACACGCAAGATAATAGAATTAGGGGGAAAGCCTTTGAGCGACTGGTGAGTACTACGTGTGAACACATGTCTCGTCGAGGTAAACACTAATAATAATAATAATAATAATAATAATAATAATAATAATAATAATAATAATAATAATAATAATAATAATAATAAGGCAAGAAGACCTAACCCCTTTAATATATTCAAAGAGGGATTTTTTCGATGTGTTTTAAAGACAAGTACGTTGAGATTCCCTGCGCTTAAGTCATTTCTATAACGCAGATTTGTGAAGTTTAGCTACTCTTGGAGAGACTACCAAAATCAGAAGTATTTTGGTCAATACAGACTTAAACTTTGAAATAAGATAAGTGTTTATTTGCTTCTAGATCCAAAAGAGAGAGTTGTTAGGAACGAAATCAACCTCTGTCCTCTCACAACCAAACACTGAGGCTGTCTAATTTTTAGGCATAATTAACTTTATGCTCAAAATCAATTGTTTCCTGTACACAGCCAGGGTCCAGGACTGCAAGCAGCGAGAGGCCTATTTGAGCATGTGAGAAAGCAGGAAGCAGCCCTACCTGCCACTCATTAAGCCCACAAAAACTCAATACAAAGAGGGGGGAAGAAGGATTAGACCTGCTCGTTATACCTGCCGCGCAATTAACACTACTTATTCTTCTAATCCATCTGTCCTAGAAATAATTGGACTGGCAATAAGAGAGTGCAAAAAACACGACCCACAGAAATAGCTGAAAAATGCAGGGATAATCATTGGACAATAATAATAATGGCTGTGGTGTGTTTATGACCGGAATCTTTGTTGTAAAGGAAGGAGGCACTTATAGGAGCTACTGAGAATCTGGTGCAGATTTGTGCAAAATAGCACAATCTCGCAGTTAATGTTGAAGTGGAATCTTGGCCTGCTCTATTAGCAGGCGTGTAATCACACTGGCTTTTGTGGGAGACTGAGGTATAGCGTCAACTCTTTGTGCCCCTTGTGTCGTAGGTGAATCGGAGCACACTTGAACTGAAAGAGGACTTGACCTTTGCCTTTATGTTTCCCCCAATGTTTGTCTAAATCACAATTGTCTTTTGTGCGAGGACATGCGCTGCCTTGACACGTCCTATTCATGGGGATAGATGCTCAGGCTCGCTCTCTGTGAAGAGCGCGTCAGCGCCTCAGAGGTGTTTGGAAACTTTGGGCTTAAACGGCCATTTATCTAAGTCTATAGATATCCTAAGCTTAAGCAGTCGAACCGTGATTACACATGATACAAACAGAAGATTTATGTGTTTTCTAAAATGTGAATTCTAGTAGTAGGCTATACAAACAGAATCTACTGCATCACGCGTAGGCCTATTCATGAAATCGTTTTATTTTTATTTCTTAGGAGCCCATTGCTCCATATAGGCCTAAGATTCCAAGGCTTCGTGTCATGCGGGTCAGTGGACGATTCCTTGTTGATTTAAACGTTACTTTTTACTGTTTAATTCTTCATACACCACTCATAGACACCGTTGCGCACGGATTTGAGAATCTCGGTAAAAGTGATTGAACAAATAGGTAGGAAATAGCCAGAGGAGAAGGTCTCAGGTATCCTATATGTAATAGACACCCGGGGGAGTTATTTTGACGCGTAACGCCTACAGCTTCTAAACTGCACACCCCGCTAACAGCACGGTGAGACCTGACCGTCTTTCCAACAGACTTTTGACACGCTGTAATTCTCCAGTTGTTGGTTTTCACAGTATCTTTATATCTATGTGGTGAATGCGCACTCGGCAAACTGCAGGAAAGTTGCTTAGAAGCAATAGAAACACTAAAAGACCTGCTGTTTATGACTGGAGGGATATGTTGGGCAATAGTCCATAGGAGCGCCAGTCGGCTCGTTCATCATGACTGCAGTAGGACTGCACTGAGGTCACATGAGAGCATCCTGCAGAAACTTCAACAAATCCCTTAATGCAGAATATTTTGTGCATATCAATGGCCATGAGGTGACAGAAGTTTATCATTGCTCCTGAATCATTTGATTCCGCACTACAGTTTAATAAAGCAGACGCACTCCCACACTTTTCAGCAGTGTTATACCCTGTTAACTGTAGTCACTGGTGTGTCTTATCAGAAAAGGTGATGATCACGCATTCTCTCTTTCTGTGTCAAATGTTAAAGCTCTCGCGAGAGTTGGGGAATATCATAATTAATGTCTAGGGCAGTTCGAGATCTAGACGGTGGTGGTTTGAGGGCAAGAGGAATGCAAGGAATTACATGTGCTCCTGGTTAAATCCCAAATATAGACATGCTCACCAGAATTATTCTCAGTCTGATTTATTTTTTATTTAGAGTTGTTTGAATCAAAAAGCACTTTAAAGAAAACAATAATGCTAATAAATATGACGCTGCGTAAAAGCCTCACTGTCATTTGGGTGCTGTGCGTATTTCCCTCTGCACTATTTTGTTCCTTGTAGACCGGAGATCAAAAGCGTCTAAAATTGGTGCCCCTCAGATGTACATTGTAGGGGTGTCAGGAGGACAAAGCACAGTGAAAGCGTGGTCTATCAGACATGTCAGGCCGCAGAAAGAAGAGGGAGGAGAGGGCTGAGAAAAGCCCGGGTGTCGATTTAATTCGCCTACTGGAGGAATGTAAAGCTCCAGACTGGGGCCAAAGTCTCCTGCGCATCTGGGATTCAAACGCGCAACAACGGGATGCTAATAACGCGAGAATTTCATTAAGTGCAAAGAAAGCTGATGAAGTATCTTGTCACATTCTCGCCACCGCTTTATTGAACACAATAACGTAGGCTATTGGGTGCTAACAAAACTCGACACTTCTGGAGCTGGTTCATAACTATAATAAACGAAAACCCGAGTAGAAGTAGGCCTACAAAGTTTACCCAGCTTGCGTACGCGCGCCTGGAGGAGCGTTCACGTCCACCCCGGGTTTAGCGCTTCAACCTGCTGCTCCGACAAAGAAGTAAATAGTCAAAAAACATCTTCAGTGAAGGACTTCAGACACTCTCAGAATAAATATTTGTATTCATTTGAGAAATGAGGATTTGAACAACTGCAACAAAAAGGAGCCGCGACAAAGGCTCAAAAAGCAGTCATGAATGCACGCATTGTCCGGGCCTTTTTCACTTCTGATTCACCATATCATAACCCCTGCGAAGAAAAAAACATCAATATCCACAGCGCAGAAAGACACGTTTCTATGGAACACCAAAGAATTCTTAAGCATTACGGACCCAGGGCTCCAAAAAGACGCCCTGAAAAGGGATCAAAGCTTCGGCTCAGGAATCCTTTGGAAAAGTCGGACAGCGGTGACTTTTGAGTCTTCTGACAACGGCGAAATGCTGGAGACGCTCGATTGTTGTTTGTGACACTAAAGCTTCACTTTTAGTTTAAAGTACAGTTTAAAAATGTTTATTGTATTTTATGAACATTACAGTTCTAACTTGGACATTTTTATAAGATGATGCTTTATCTATAGCAAACAAATGACGCACACTTTCTTCCCATGATCTTTTACGTCACCAGGCCTATTTATTTTTTGATTTCTTGGATGATAGATTGATCCAGAGAAGACGTCTTAACTCGATCGAAGACGCACGTTCTTTTCCTAAACGCCCAGACAAGCAGAAAGCATCGAAACAACACTAAAGTAAACACTAGACGAATCCATTTTAAGAGCTCAGGCAGCTGGCCAGCCCTCCATTATCCCGTGGCAGACTGACCGCATCCTCTCCCTCTGCCCCCTCGCCAAGCCACTGCACAAAAAGACAGGGATGTTCTGCTTGCATGGGTAACACTGTCGTTCCAGCCCTTAGACGCGCTCTTATGGTCTGCATTGAAAAGAGTAGGAGTAGTGGACACAGGCTGATCTGTCGCAGGACAAAGGCTCTCCATAGAGTCCCTCTGGAGTGAAAGGAGGGGCTGCGCTGTTCCAAAAGAGGGTCGGCGCACGGGAGAGAGGACGGAAGTTTAATTGTTGTGCTTGATTTCCCCTCCAAACTATGGCAGCACAAAACCACTTGAGCTGGTTTACTCAACTTTAAAAGAGCCCAGTTTGCATCTGTATAGAAGCATCTAAATTTGATTATGTGGATAGTTTCAAGAGAGGCATCAGAGGTCTCAACATACCAAAAAATAATAATAAAATTTTCACTGACTAGGCACAGAATAATACAGGATCAATTTCTAAAAGTAAAAAAAAAATCTTCCAAAGTCATTATTTTTATTGAAGCTAATAAAATGCAGTTGTCTTCCTAGATCTAACATAATGTGATGGTATTGGATTGAGTCAGTGACTGGATGCGCGGAGCTTGCCAGAGGAGGGAATGGCAAGCCCTGTGCCCTCAGGGAGTCCCATGCTGGCAGGGTTTATGGGGACGTGCACACTTTCAACACGGATTGAATATGACCCTGTTGTTTCAAAATGGCCTCCTGATTTATATCCATCACGCTTTAGAGGGCTTGTCATGTTTGCTGAAATAGAGGTGTTGACAGGCGCACTTGACAGCTCCTGGTTCTGACTCTTTTAATGTTTGCTGTTCTGCACTGTGGCCCTGCGAGTTGTGCCCATGACACAGACAGGTATTTTGGCACATGGAACAATGCTCTTGGTGTGAGGTTCATTTGGCCCTGCTCCTATCACTGTGAATGTTTACAACTCTCTCCTTACGTGACAGCTTTTCCAATAGAGTGACAGATGGGCAAAATTAAAACAGGATGAGATTTCAAGGCAAGTCTTTGCAACTGTTGTGCCACTTTGGTTCATGAATAGAAATAAAGCTCTTTGGATCATCCATGCCCCTATATCAGAGGAGCAGACTGGACTCATGTTTAAATTGAAAACATAGAGACATGGGACTCCCCACATCCCACGAGAACTGGTGTAGCCTGAGAATGCTCTTTGAAAGCACATTCCGAGGGTCACAGAGCAGACTGCACTCAGTTGGGCTGTTTCATCCTCATCAACATTTGTGTGGGCCACACAGCCGCCCTCAGGCCAAAAGAAACGCACTTGTCTATAGTTAGAAAGGCCAGCTCCTCTGGCTCCACTGAGCAGGCCACCAGTGACATCAGTCCAAACACACCTCTGATTGGTCCAGTCGGGTAGAGGAAGTAAGTCCCTAAACTCTGGTCCGATTGGGTTTCAGTGGATCCAGTGTGCACTGTTTGAACTGCAATTGAGAGTCATTGTTGGTGTACTTAAACCATGCACAGCAGGCCTCATGCACTTTGTGTAAATAAAAGTGAGCTGATGGTTTGCTCCCAACTTCCTCTAGCCTCATGCATGTGCTATTTTAGCCCAGTGTGCACAGTGATGGTGCATGCACTTCTAAAGTCTCTCCTGCTATAATTACATCATCTGAGCCTTGTCATTCAGACAGCAGCATGTGAAGCATGTAAAGCCCATGAGCAGCTGTATATCAGCCTGCTTTGTTTGACATTTACACTGGCCTGCACTCATGTAATTATGAGTGCACTGTTCTGTCAAATATTATATGACCTGTAAAACAGCCGGCTATTTACACTATGGCAACTAGTGCACAGCTCTATGTGAGTGAGCACAAGCATGTATGGAAAGGCTGGCATGTGAGCCATAAACACCATTACAGCTGAGCCTGTGGAGCAGCGCTATTCATGATGCCAACAGACACCGGTCGCACCTCGTTTATCAAATTACACAAAGAGAATGTTGTATTTATACCACACAGGCATTTTAGTACAGTACATGTGAAACAGCAGGACCCCTGGACTTCAGTGAAAACAAACTGCTTTGTGAGCCTGAGGCTGATCAGGCCTTCAAACATGATGTACTGTTACAAAGTCAATACTCACATAAATTACACACAAATCATTTACTAGTCAAGCAAACTCTTCCAACAGCTGATACTGCATACAGAACAGTATTCACTTAAATCTGTTTGATACAGGCAATATATAGACAAGCAATAATTCAATAAGGGCTGACAACATATAGACAACATATTGAACCACAGTGACACATTTACAGTGACTATTTACAATATGACTGTGAAGCACATATATTTACAATGACATTAATATAGGATACGTTACATTATACATTGGTAAACTGTTTATTCAGCAGTCCGATAGTGTCAGCAAATCAAATATTACAATTTATTTCTCAATATCTCTAATCTGTAAAACGTTGTGCTCCATTTAACTCCATGTGAAAGTGTCTATTGAGCAGCATGTATTTGAGTGAAACTAGTCCGAATAATGTTGAACACATGGTAGTGAATAATCAGCTCAAAGCAGTGTCCGGGACGACTTGTGAGTGATCCCCACTGCAGGAAGCCAGCGCGTGGGAAGAGCCTGCGCGCATGGCCTCTATGCACTGGCCCCTTACACTTTGCACATGTAGGTAAACAATCCCATCTTGTCTTGTGAGAGGCCTGCATTTATACAACATGGGTGCAAAACATGTGTTGCAGCCCAAGTCCCATCAAAGGTCACCAGGCTAAGCTTTGAACACTTCAAAGCTGGGGGATGAGACTGTAGCTTTTAAGTTTTATGGCAGGTGTACGCAGGGGTTGCTGACCAGCCCAGGGTGGTCTGCTCCCTGGTCTGGACTAGCCTCTGCTGCATGAGCTGAGGGCTAGAGTCGCAGTGCTATGTGGCCAGGCTCACAGACTGGGAGACTGGTATTGGGGGCAGGGGCATACAGTCTCCATGCTGCCTGCCACATTTGGAGCTCCACAGTTTGGACATAGGCAGACGTCCACTTCAAGCCTCTCTGGTTTCAGTGAACCCCAGCAGGACATGTCTCAGACTTGTGTCCATCTCATTTGGGGGCAGATACATGGGCAGAGCGGAGTGCACAGGGGCCGGAGCCTGGTGATGTCCATGCTGCCGGACTGACCACAGCACTGCACCGCCCCTATAACAGAGCAGAAACAGACCCGTAAGCAAGTTCAAAGGATCCTACTGGGGTCTCGCCAAAGTTCATTCATCTGAGCAGCTGATGTGGTTCACTGGCCCTTGTTTTTTCAGGCATTTCAGTTTAAAGTGTGGGACTTCAAAAGGCTTGGTGTTGTGAAGGTGTCTCGATTAAAATTAGTCACTCTGGTCTGGAGCACATATGCAGAGCGTGAAGGTTTCAGAAGATAATTGGGCTTTGAACAAAGATAAAACATTGGCACTTTTATTACCATTCGAAAGATGTTTCCTGCTATTGACAATTTTATTTGGGCTTAATTTTAAAGGAGATATATTATGCAACATCAGCTTTATTTAGGTTTTGACCTTGTTATAACGGTGTTCTCTCATCTTTTGTATTTTGATTCTCTCATCTTTTGTATTTTGATTGCTTCATCATACTTGAGTAATCATGTGTCTTGTTTTTGAGCCATGACTGCTCTGAAAATTCCTATTTTCATCCATCCCCTATCTCCACCTACATCAAAGTATTTAGTTGCAACTATCTGAATAATAGTCTGTATTTTTCGGACTATAAGTCACACCAGAGTATAAATCACACCAGCCAAAAAATGCATAATGAATAAGAAAAAAACATATGCAAGTTTTTGGGGGAAATTTATTTTATAAAATCAGTGACCAAGAACCGACATTTTATCTTGAAAGACAAGTTATAGAAGTTATAGTAATAAAAACAACCCAATAAAGAACAATCCGTGTATCATTCGTTTGTTTGTTTTTCAATATAGAACCAAAAATAAGAAAACGAAAAAACAACCCTTTTCTTTATTATTTGTCTCTAAAACCAAAATGAAAAAACAGATAACAATTTGTTTTTCATTTTAAATTCATATATACGATTCATATATATGGTCTATGAACTGTCAGTGTAAAAAATGTAATATATAAGTCGCACCTGAGTATAAGTTTTTTCAGACCCTGAAAAAAAAGATTACTTATAGTACAAAAAATATGGCAAGGTTAAAAAAAAGTCGGCGGCACGGTGGCTGAGTGGCAACACTCAGGCCTCACAGCAAGAAGGTTGCGGGTTTGATCCCCGGGTCGCCCGGGCCTTTCTGTGTGGAGTTTGCATGTTCCTCCCCGTGTCTGGATGGGTTTCCTCCGGGTGCTCCGGTTTCCCCCATCAACCCAAAACATGCCCGCACCCCTATGAACTAACATCAAGGACCATGTTGTCCACCCTCCTGTGGGCTCACCACCTGCAGAGGGGTTCATAGGGGGGGTCAGGTGCTATGAGTATTGGGCAGCAAGCTGCCCCCGCGACCCAGCTGGATTAAGCGGGAGAAGATGGATGGATGGATGGATAAAAAAAAGTCACATAGCCATTTTTTATTAACAAAATCTGCTCCTTCCTACAGTGGTATCCTGCTTTGATTAGCCAGGGCCTCTCAATTCTGCAATTTTAAGCCATTATAAATGAATATTGTGATTTACAATGAACAAAATGTAAAAGAATAGTATACGTATGTTATAATTCAATACTAAATACATGCTAAAAGTATTCTTATAGTATCCTTCTTATAATAACTTAGATACTGCTTGTGCCTCAAGCTACACAAGTTTTCCAAACCAGTGTTTAGAATCCACGCAGTTGGGCGCACAATAATCCGAGCACATTACGAACATTGAAATCAACACAAAGTGGCTTAATAACTCCTCCGGTGACAGATTGGGCTAAATTGATCATTTCTGAACGCTTTACAATATCCATAATTATAGCAGCGGAATACAAGGTGCTGCGCGTCTGCTTGATGATCCCGAAATGACAGGTCTATAACAGCTTAGCACATGGAGCAAAAACCATTACGTGCCCAGGGTGAGCCAGGTGCGATCATGCCACTTCACAGATGGCAGCCGGCGTTCTTAATGAAGAGTAAACAAGCAACAACAACAGCCACGAAAAAAGTTTCTTGCGTCGATGTTGCTGTAGCACTCTTCTAACTTGTCAAAACAAAAGAATACAAGGTCACGAAGGGTCCCATTGACCTCTTGCTAATAAGGTCTCATCCGAAAGCGCTGGAAAACATTTTGCAAACTCGTGACGTATTGTTTCGAAGCGTTTATGGTCTTTAGGTGAACGGCGGCCATTGCTTTTAGCTTTTGTCCAATAACAATGCATCGCTTAATTGACTGAGTATTAATGACATTGTATTACACCAACACAGAGAGAGACATTATCAAGCAAAGTGCAAAGAGTTCTCGCGATTACGGCTGCACGGAGAAGCTGAGGGGAGATGATTAAAAGAACATTATACCTGGACCCAGTGATTCCCTGAATGAGCCATGCTAAATGACTTGTTTTCTAAGTGCTGATTAATGGAACTTCTGCAACCACATTTCAACACGCTTTGTTTTTCCGTCCCCAGTCATCACCTATTATCAAAGACAAATTTTCAATATCTCTCTAGGAGTCCAATTAAGGATTTACATTGCAACATGATTTTTCACTTTAATTACTATACGTAGTGCAAACCGGCTGCATTTCCTTATTTATCAAACAAACATCGTAGATTAGAATTCATCAAGTAAACGGATAGTGATGTTGGCTGTAATTGCGGAGTCTTTTTGGCTGAGGGAGGAAATTTGATGAAGAGTTCAATAGGAGCTGCAGTGGAAATGGCTACACAGCATTTCATTGTTGGATGTATTGTTTTATGTGATTGGGGCTGGGTGATTGTATATGTAGATAAATAGGGAAAAGGTTTAAAATATGAGCATAGCATTGGGCCGTAACTCAGTGAGTGCTGTATTGCAACGCCACGGGTTTCTGAATAACAATGGCTTGCAGGACAAATTGCATGGTCAGTCATATTAATTTTATGTGACCACATATTGTGAGAGCTGTTGGAATCCCTTTGTAACAGATTGGTGCGGAACACTGGTGATGCCTTGTGGCCAGCGTGCTGACAGGTATGGGACAGTGGCATTCTGGGACAGACCTCTGATACAATAACTTCATTGTAAGAAATTCATAACAGATATTCCGGGGCTTAGCTTGCATATGGTTTCAGTGAGGAGTTCTAAACTAAACATGGCCAAGGAGCTACATGCTACAGGCTTTTTATACCATATGTGGCTGCAAATGTGGCAGAAAACCTTCCAGAAGAAATACTGTAAGGGAATGAACCATTTCATCACCAACCAAAACACCAGAATAGAGTAAGAACGAGACCTTTCCTGTTATGTTCACCTGGTTCTCCCTGGACACTGCTGTGATGCTTGGACTGCAAGACACAGAGGAGGGACAGTTTTGACTCATCCAACAACGATTTCTGTGGTGTTTTGTTTGTCCAGTACACCAAGCTTTAAGGGGACATATATAACAGGCCCGTAGCCAGACTTCCAAGGGGGGTAGGTCGTTTTTTAAGCCAAAAGTGACCTTTTTATACGGGTGCCTTTGCGACCCAGTGATTGTACTATAAGTACATGCTCTATGGCATGTGATGCAATGGGTTCAGGGGCATCCTCACCCATATATGCTTATAAGAACTGGAATTTATTAAATATGAAACAAATCTTTATTAGCATTTTAGAAATGGTTTACAGTATATCGCATTTACAGCACTCAGCACTATTTTAAAAAAAATATTTTTTGGAAAAAGGTGACCCCAGTCTCAGAGGGGGGGTCGTCCGAGCCCCTCGACCCTTCCCTGGCTACGGGCCTGTATAAGAGCTTTTAAAACATTTTAGAGTTTTACCTCAGTTTTACCTTTAGTGTTTTACCTCATCCAAAACATATTCTGAGTTGTATTGTGTGTTTGAATAATCTTTTCCTGCATTAAAGGCTTGTGTGCTCAAAAAATGTCTGTTTTCACCTACCACTTATCCCTTCCCACTGCACTGTACTTGATTTTGTTCAGTAATTGAGACTCCTGGTCATACATACAGGGTAAAAAAAGTCACGGAACCACTTTTTCAGAATCAGCTGCTTGCTATGGTGAAGTGACTTCCATGAAATGTTTCAGTTTTTAACATGAAACCAATGGAGCCGTTTCTGTTATTAAAGGATACAATAATGATCTATGCACGTTATGGTTTAATACTAAATACCTGAAAATAAGCATATGTCAACTTTAGAATGAAATGTAAACCGGAGACACAAATCGTCTCATAGAAAGACCTGGATGGGGTCATAGTTGATTTACATTTTGTGTGTCACAATACTAAAATTTCAAACTCGATTTCAATACGGAAGAAAAGCCTTGATACTCAATAGTGTTTTGTCAAAAAAATCTGAGTTTTTTTGAGATTACCACATGGTTTTATACTACCGGTAGTCTAGATACAATATAATGTCCAACTTTGTCTAAAAGTTATAGCTACTAGTATTGATCAGTATCTGTTTTTGACATGCTTCTGTGTTCTGCATCCTCCTCTGCGTGACCCTGCAAACATCCTCTAGGCCTCTTCATTAGTACACAAGCTCTGATTCTGCAGTTCATTTACCAAAGCAACACTGTACTTTTTTGCTACTGGAACCCTGCCTCGACAAACTCCCAACTCCAATACATAGCATGTGTTTTTCACTCTTCCCTCATCTATTCTAAGTGCTTCAGCAAGTCTCTAATACCTCGCATCGAGCTTGTTTATAGCCAGCTTTCTGCTCTGATCTTGTCATGCGCCGCTGATGTGAGCACGGCAGTGGATCATGACCATAACGCTTTTTTCCCCTGCATTGTTTGGGAGACCACTCGCTGCTACAATTGACCTGAGAGTGGAGCTGATGACCAAAGATGACTGACCCCCGGGGAGCACAAGTCAGGGAAATCATGCGAGAGATGGAGAGAGACAGAGTGGGAGAGCAAGAGACCAAGACATACACACACTCTCACACACACACACACACACACACACTTTTCTATCTGAAGTGTGTTTTGGTTGGGAATGTCTGCGGTATACGCGGGGAAACCACATTTATGCAGGCTCATGTGGTGCAGGGGATCCTAGGGAGAGGCTGGCAGGAAGTGGGGCGACCATGACAGGTGCCGCTTGGCCTGACAGGAGCAGCAGAACCCAGGGCCGTGCTGAGAGCGTGATCCTGACTTGGCACAGGCGGTGGCACCACTCACTGGAGCTGAGTTAATTGTGTCGCTCTTGGGAGAAGGAAAAAAGTGAGGATGAGGAGTAAAGAAGGCAGAGCCACACTTTTGGAGTGTTTAACAATGTGGATAGGTGTTTTAAGCTTTGCAGATGTTAATACATTTGTAGGAACTCCCTGGAGATGTAAAAGGCCCCATATCATACAAAATAGATTCTTGCGAGCATCATGTCATGGTCTAATGTTGTTACCTATCTCTGAAGCTCAAAACTCCAGGTATGTTTGGAATGAGGAAACAGCATTTTAACATAGATCAGAAAATAACGCAATATAATATAATAGCATTAAGCTTTGCCAGAACATTTATTCCATTACAGATTTTATTATGCACGGTGGCTGAGTGGCAACACTCAGGCCTCACAGCAAGAAGGTTGCGGATTCGATCACCGGGTCGCCCGGGCCTTTCTGTGTGGAGTTTGCATGTTCTCCCCGTGTCTGGATGGGTTTCCTCCGGGTACTCCGGGTTCCCCCATCAACCTAAAACATGCAGCACCCCTATGAACTAACATCAAGGACCATGACGTCCACCCTCCTGTGGGCTCACCACCTGCAGAGGGGTTCATAGGGGGGTCAGGTGCTATGAGGATTGGGCAGCAAACTGCCCCCACGACCCAGCTGTATTAAGCGGGAGAAGATGGATGGATGGATGGATGGATAGATTTTATTATACTGCAAGCGGATTTGCTCTTCACAGATCTGACTTTTAATTTGGCCTGATGGCGTCATTCTGGTTGTCTCCATGGAAATAGATAAGTTTAATTTCATACTGTGGAACATTCTATGCAAATAGTTAACCTCTCCAAGGACACAAGCAAGTAGTGGACCTTTCACCAGAGTTAGTTATAGTGCACAAGTTTGCATCAATTTGCACATTTTTATTAAAGATTTTCATGTTTTGTGCCAGATGCCCTTTCTTGCAACCAACCAAGTGAATTTGCCAAGGTTCTAATAAAAGCAACAGTGACAGAGGCAGCAGTATTGGGAGAGAGACCCACTAACTGCACTTCAGAAAGAAACTTCAACCACATTTCTGTGCTCATTTTCGTGTGATTGTGCATTGATTGGTGGAGAGGCTGGAGGTGGAGAACGGTGGCCACATCTTGGTGTGAAACTGCAAAGCAACTTGTTGAGAAATGCATTATTATATATAATAAGAATGTACTGTATGTATGTAAGAGTAGAAATCTATAACACACTAAACTACCTGCTTACACCGCAAAAAGCGACATGCTGGCAATTAAAAATGCCTTAAAGTGAGAAACTTTTACTTTGAGTAGGTTCAACTTGACAAGTAAAATGATCTACCAATGGAAAATGTGTTTTTATTAATTCAAGCAACAGTAGATTTCATTTCTTATTTTAAGTGCAAAGAGTTGTAGTTTAAAAAAAAAAAGTTTTATCTGTGTAGCAGATGTATTTTCATATTTTAAGTCCAAAAAGTCTTGTTCCATTGGTAGATCATTTTACCTGTCGAGTGAAATTTACTCAAACCAGGATAAAACCTTCTTAATTCAAACAATCTTTACATCACTAGATTTAAGTTTTTGCAGTATTTCTTTTGCACTATTGTTAACATGCCTCTGAACAAAAGCAAAGTAGTTCTTCTTATTGTCCTGAATGAATTGTGGCTACCAAAATGTTGCAAATCAGAGATTTTTGTCAATAAATATCCAAATTCTCCGTATCCAAAGTAAACGAAATAGCAAATGCCTTGGTAAACACCTCTGGCTGATAGACTGTTTAATCCACAACCTTCTTTACAACATACAAAATTGACTTTAGTGCTTCGTTCAAGTTTTCCAGGTAAAAGCGTCATTAACTCTTATTCGAAGGAGGCACGAAAACAGAGTGAAAAAAAGACAAACTCACCGTGAGACATTTGGAAACATGTCTCTCTGCACCACAGGGTTTTGAGTCTGCACATGGTAAACATTAAGCACTTAACACATTGAATAAAGATGGGCCAAAAATGTCTGGGATTAGAAACAAAATAAAAAAATAAAAAAGTGGAACTGAATAAAACAGGGTGGGACTTTCAGATTCGATTCTCAATTTGTCATAGAGTTCATCACAGCAGAAGAAGTGTGCATCGCCACATCCCACCTTGCTTGCAGTTTGCTTGTCGGGTCTGTAATTAGCACTGGCAAACCATTGTTTCCATGACAGCCACCACGAGGAAGGAGCAGACAAAACAGAGCCCGGAATAAAAAGAGAGAGAGAGGGGGAATGGGCAAAATAGAGACAGGTGAAGGTATGGAACAGTGGCTGAGGGGTAATCAAATATGCCACCGAAGATTTGCACTGAACAAAAAGGAGCTGATGGAGTTTAAAAGTAGAATGACATGTGCATATCTTAATGGATTTTGTATAATATTAACAATACTGATAACGTGACCTTTCTGTGATGCTGTTTTTTTCTATGTTGTTGTTGCTGAACTTTGAATTTATTATTTATCTTATTTGAATCAATCTATCTATCTATCTATCTATCTATCTATCTGATGTACAGTAAAATGGGAAGTCGTTCAATGTTCTTTACTTTGCAATTATTCGAGTCTGTATGGACTGTTTAATGAAAGTAATTCCAAACAGCTACAAAAGGTGGTGGTTGGTCAAATATTTGAGCATAATTTTGAGGTTTATTAAAATTTTAAATTCTTATATTTATAGTCACAGTAATTCCTGTCTATCTCCAGTCACTTTCTAGCTTTTGTTGTTGTAACATACACACATGGATGCACAAACTGTAGGTATTGTACTCCTACTTTTATTTTGACATAAAATTGCAGAATGCTTCAATAAAAAAAAAAAAAGAAAAAAAAAGTTGAACATAACTTGTTTAAACCCTTTTTTTTAATGTGCATAAAATATTTTGACATAGTATGGTACTGTCGTTGGGAACTGAAGAAGACATTAGCAGAATATAAGTTACTGAAATACCTCTTGTTACAATGTAAAAAAAAAAAGATATTTGAGTCAGTTATTGTGAGAATTATTGTGATTTGACAATTATTCCTGATTTGTGACACCATAACCAAAATTAAATTCATTATTCACTTCACTCACAGTGCCTAATACAATAACGTGACAATGTGCATCTTTATCTTTAGGAAGACTTTTTGGAGTAAAGATGGAATTGAAAATACTTATTTTGCTTCTAAAATTTCAAGTTTCTTCAAAATATTTTTTTACAATTACACTGTCAATTGATTAATCCAGATTATCAATGAACCCCACAATCTTAATAAAATAATTTTGACAGTCGCAGAGTAAAAAAACAGATGTAAATCTCATATTACTATCTAACGTGATCTTCAATTCCTTAAATATTCAAATAAAATAGAAATGAAGATATGTTTTTATGTTTTAATACAAATATGAAGGTTTGTGACACTGTTTTTGAGTGTTATCACAGTGCGTACATGTAAAACAACTCCTCGCCTTCCTCTTCTTATTTACTTCCCCGCCCTTTGAAAAGCTCTACATCATAAAGTTATGCTCCGTATGTCCATTTTTCTACATGCGGCGGTTTGCAGGGGGCTCCATGGAATGAGTGAAATCAGGTCTACAGATGTTTCCGAGATGTTTTTTCTGTCAGTTGCAGATTATCCCCTGTAGCAAGATCTCATTAAAGAGCAATTTACAGAGCTGCACTCATGTTGCCATCAACCAAAATTAAAGGCATTAATTTTTCAAAGAACTTCAACCAAGTCTTCACAATAAATGATGGAGCACTTCATTTGAAGGATTAGCAGAAGAGTGTCATTTTTACTATAAGAAAAATTAACTTGTATAAATATAGATCTGGGAATTTGGACATAGGCTGGAGAAAAGATGTGTCCATTTAGTCAGGGAGAGGCATGCGTGATATAGCTACCATGCTGAGACAGATGAGGGGCCGGGGAAATAGGAAACCATGATAGACCTTATGCCACATTCAAAAAAGACATTTACTCCACCAGAACACAACTTTTAGCGTTTCTGGAGCAATAAAATAGAATAGTAAAATTGGACATATGCCTGCACACGGGTCAGAGATTTCAGTATTCGGTAAGATCATTGAAAAAGCTGCCCTCGTGGCATTTATATTACAAATTAATAAATAATAACTCCAAAATTAGCCTGCATGAAATAGATGGCTCCAATAACGTTTTACCAGAATTAGTGTTATAGAGAGTGAACTGATGGTGAGGATATATCTGAGCTGTTAGAAGATTTCAGCACTAACAAAGCAGAAGGTTACAACACCATGTTCCAACATCACAACTCATGAGTAACACTTTCAAATGCACATTAGCACATACGAAAACATATTCATATGGCTGTTACAGATAGACAAAGATAGCAACCATAAACATACAGCATGTGTCTGTTGGTATTATTAGCCATAGTTTAATTACACTTCTATTAATGAGATAGAATTTGATTGTTTTTACCACTATCAGTAATGGTAGTATTTATATTATTTGGGGTTCTATTAAAGGGAATTTTTAGGTGTTGAGAAATGTGCACCAATGCGTGTAAATGATAGGACTTTTCAATTATAGCATTTATATAAAATAGTGGTAATAGGAAAAACTGAGCTGCACACACGTATTTTATTTTGTATATTATTATTATTATTATTATTATTATTATTATTATTATTATTATTATTATTATTATTATTATTATTATTATTATTATTGTGAGGCTGTGTGTATATTGTGCTGGGTTGTGTCCTGTCTGGTGGAGACAAAGCGCGGCGGATACAGGTTTAATGAAGTTAACTGGTGAAAAGATGTCCCAGCATGGCGCACGCCGCTGCCCGCTGCAAATAATGTAGGCTAAAGAGCACACGCACGCCTTTCTTCTTTTTTCTTTCTCCCTCGCGTCGCTTCGTCCTGACGCCGAAGCACTCGTTTTTGTCCTCAGCTCACTCCGCCGGCTGCCCACATGAGCCACATATGAAAGATGCCGGCTGCATTCTGACCTTATTTCCTCCCGTGCCACCTGCTGACGCGAGGTTAACGCATTTAAATGGACCGCTCCGGCTACCGAAAAGAAAAAATAATAATAATGTCATTGTCGTCTTTTTTCGTTTCATCCTCAAATGCGGAAATCATTTGTGAGGAAATTATAGGCCTCGCGAGGGCAGCTCTTTTGCATACTAATTTTGTTAGAGTTACCTCCCGTGGTCAGTGTTCGATGTGACCATTAGCGCGCGCACCAGACTTGATTTTATTCGATTGAAAAGACGGTGTTTAGAGTAATGTGGCCGAGGCGCCTTATGATAAATGGATGGCACGTTATGATGGGCTGGACTGGGGCCTTCGTGCGCAGGAGGGAGCCACGGAGCTTTTAGACTAACTCTGGCTTTGTTGGACACTGCGCTCTTCACTGTTTTTGCTTCTTATTATTGTTATATTGACGACGTAGGCTAAAATATGTTTTTGCGTAAAGGTGTTGACCTCTTTGGGGTTTGCGAATGGTGGGTTCTTCGAAAATAAAGTCAGCTCAAAGGGACATTTAAGCAGGATTATAGGTTTAAAAAAAAGAACAGAAAAAAGTGAAATATAAAGGTAGTCCTATATGGCAATGAAGAGGGAAAAAAGTAAGATGTCGTTATTGTAGGATAATTACTTCAACCAAGGCCTACTGCTGAATAATAGACATTTTTCTTGAAGTACCTATGTTTTTGTCCCTTTTTTAAGTTAAAATAGCTTTATACCTGTCATAATCTTTACAATACATGCTACTGTTTATATATAGGACTATAAAAATATTTATAAAATGAAATCACCATTGTTTAAACGGATCATAATCAATAGGCTATTTTAGAGGAGATAAAATTACTCGTAATATTATAAGGTGAATGAAAATGAAATGAAAAAAAAAGATAAAATAATAATAAAATATATAATTATAACACAGAAAAATGCAGAGTAGACATAACATCCTTCATTCATGCTTTCACATCTGTCCAAATATCCCGAGGAGCTCGTTACGGCCTATCTGTGGCCTTTTACGCACAGCCTACTTTAATATCTGCGTGATTGAGTTACACAGGCCCGTATCTTGCTCCTATAAGGCCCACGCTGCAGACACACTTTTATAAGGTGAAAGGAAATATTTTTTACTGGCTCAAAAATCAACACTTGTCCAGCTCTGGGGTTTGTAAAAGAGGTTGTGAAGTGAAGCCAGGTCTGGATCGTTTTTTCTTTTCCTTTTTCTTCTTTTTTACTGGTGGTTACTTGGGCAGTGGGAGGCGGTCCAGTGGAGTTTGAATGGCACAGAGAGGGGAGGGGGAGAGGACTTCAAAAGCAGTAACCAGCAGGGGGCGACAGTAGTACGCTCGAGCAGCCCCACCCCTTCAGCTCGTGCTCGTGGACTTGTGTGCCGTAGTATTGACAGGTGCTTTACTGAGCCGGAATTAAAAGTGAAAGTGTGGACGTGACTGTATTGATCAATGATGATGAGGGGAATGCACCAGTTATTCTATGGTTTCTGTTCAGAGGCTCATGTTTGAAGTAGACAGCGCTTTGGTGATGTGTGCTCTCCATAAAATAAACTATAACGAACAGTGAGTAAGTGAGGCAGTATACTGAGCTGTACGTTTGAACAGAGATTTAAGAGTACAGCTCTGTGGCTTTGTTAGACACTTTGTATTTGATTCTTATTGTTAGCATTATGAAATGTGGGTAAAAGGTGTTGACTTCTTCAGGGTTTAAAATGCATGAGTTGATCCCATAGACCAAATAATGTTTTAAGTAAGATATAAAGCACAACACTTAATCAGCTCACAAATCGTAATAACATACTGAAGAAAAGAAGCAGAGGTTTCCGAGGATTAAACGATATGGTGAATAGTATCTTTCCTTAACTTACAAAATGAAATATAAAATAAACTAACAAATGTGAACATTCAGCACCATTATGTTGAAGAGTCTTTGTTACTTTGGCACAGAAGAGTGGCCAAAAAAATCTCCATTAAGTAAGTGTCAATCATCCTCTGATTAAAAACAGTCCCACTGTAGTAAGTATGGAATAGTGTATATTTACACTACTGCCACAATATGCTAAATGATCTTTTATAAAACAGTAAAAGGAGTCAACATGGCATGTTTTAACTAACTGTCTAAATGTATGTTGATGTATTGTCTGATCTGTGCTGCTGTTTGATAAAGAGATGAGTAGCAGTAGTCTCCAAGAGGCTTTCCTAAGTAAATAAAAAAATAAAATAAAGAAGAGATATTTTAACAAACAAGAGGACCTACATGAGCATTTTTTAATTCATTATGTTTGTTGTAAACTACAATATTAATCAATACGATTAGGGCATAGGACAAGTGCCGTATTGTCCAACACTGTGTAGCTGATTGGCCCACCCCTTGAGAGGGTCATTTCGCTGTACCAGACAGCAGATTTTTATTTTTGTTTTATTTCAGAAAAAAATGGTTACACAACATGTTTGAACCCAATTTGGATGACTTCATTTTTCTCAAATAATTGCTGCCAAGTTTAGAAGTGGGCGGGGATAGGGGTAGGTCAAAAACGGAAATTTTTGACAGGATCACTCAAACATGCATCAGTCAGAATACAACTCTGAGTAAGTTAATGATGAGGCAACGCCATTATAACAGCTCCTACAAGTGAGTTTCTGAATAATGCATATCCCATTTAGTGCCATTTTAGAGTTACTATAGTAATTAACAGTGAAAGACAAAGTTGATGACAGTGACGGTCGGTTGGACAGTCCATAAAGTGTGTGAACAGTCGTGATGATCTCCACGTCCTCTGTGAAGCCTTCTCCCCAGTGGTCATCCCCCTCATGCGCTCATTCTGAAGATGAATCGCACAATGCATTTTTAATTTCCCTGTCATGGCCCGGCTCCAGAGCTCTGTGGGTCAGATGGAAATGAGCGGCGGACAGCCCAGCGCCGTGAGCCGGAGCGGGGCGGTGGCACTTAAGACATGATGTACGATGGTCATTAGCCCGGGCTGGTCAGGAGGGAGTGTGGGTCACTGCGGCCACAGCAGATAGCAGCGGAGGAGGCCGGCTGTGTCTGTCCACTCTGGAACAGTGCTCTTCTGCAGTGCCCCTGATGGCTGAGTGCTCCCTCCAGACAGCCAGGGATTATTACCCATCCTCACCTCTGCTCTTTGTTCCTGTACAATGCGCCGCTCCGACACTTGGCACGCGTCCGCTCATTGTGTTGCATCACAAATAATGGCTCGACATATGTGCCTCTTATCAACACGTCTGCCGACAAGTTGGCAAGTCACACATCTATTTTAGTTGGAGGTCGCTTGATTAGTGGCGCAGAGAGGAATCAGAGGCATGTGTCACTAGCACTACTTTTGCGCTGGCATGGTGTAACTCGGGCGCAGACGTAGCTTTCGGGCTAATTACCAAATGTCTGACGGCCTTTTTCCTTCCCTACCTATTTGATTGAAGGCCTGACTCGTGCCTCCTGAGATGTTGCTGTGAAATGGCTCTTCTTTGTGCTCCGGGTGGTAACGTGTGGCAGTCTGGCTCGCAATATTTGGGGGCTGCACTGTTGTGTCTTCTGTCACAATATTTGGGGGGCAAATAGAGAGCAGAGCGAGGTGTGAAATCGCTGAATATCATCGCTCATACATCTGATCTGAAACCTCACTGGCAACGAAACTAAAGTGTTTGACAAGTAGATGGCTAATTGCATTCATAGCCTGCATCCAAAGCGCAGAGAGGACAGTGTGTCAAGGAGATTAAGAAGTGAGCCGGGATAAGAAACGAGAAGGCTCAAATGAAAGGGAATAAGCAAAACTAAATAATGCGCCGGACCACCTCTGGAGTGGGTACAAGTGTGGCGTCTGTGTCAGATGTTGTTAATTAACGTCAGTATGTTCCTCTCTGGCTCTTGGCTTCCTGTCGTGGGCGCGGGGCAGGTTTTGGAGGAGCAGTGGGCAGGGGGGCAGAGGGGGGGCAGAGGGGGGCAGAGGGGCACAGAGCAGCAGAGGCGGCAGAGGCAGGGGGTGTTAATCCCACTCATTATAATTCCAGTCCATGGCCTGTCGAGGGAAAGAGACTACAGGGGCCTACCAGCACATCCTATCAATATGCACTTCCCCTTTTTCACCTCTCCCAGTGGCTTCGGACTACACACTGGCTAACTAGCCCACTGTCCCACTGACTTCTCGTTACTGGATACGGCTGATTATTATTAAAGCTGAGATAGGACTGCCAGAAATCTTGCTATAGGCAGAATAATAACTTGTATTCTCACTATTAGAGAATGTGTGTCGGTTTTGCCAGATAATGAAGTGACATATTGCATATCCTTCTGCTTAGCTTCACAGTTTGTAATTTTGTTTCCAGGAATCTCTGCTGTCCATGTCACAATAGTGCAGAGATGTGGCTTGAAATTTTGAAAACTGCTAATTCCACCTTAACACATCTGACAGTTTCCAGTGCACATCACTGGTTATTTCTCTCTAACAAAGCTGTTGTCAGGTGCATGTATATTTAGTCATGTCTTTTGGGAAATCAAAGAGTTTAAAGACAGTAAATTATTTTTAATGCTTGCACAAAATAATAGGCCATTTTCTAAATGACGTGCCATGCTGGTGCTGGGGATCATCAGGACGCCAGTTTCGCCTCCCTGTTGATCGGCTAATTTGAGACAGCGCACCTGGAGTGTCTTATTGCGTGCACAAGTGCTGAGAAATGGCACTCCATCTCCAGGCCTTAGTTATTCCCATGCAGAGCAAAGGTACTGACGATGTTAGCATTAACGGCCCATTAAAATAAAGATGGATGGAGACATTTGCACAAAAGTTGCTGCTAAATAAAAGTGGTATGGAGGAAGAGGAAGTGAGGCTTTGAATATGGCATTCATGTCATTTGCACCAAACTGCCGAAGTAAGTTCCTAGTTTGTGAATTTAGTTCACTGACAATGGCAATAAAACCTTTTCTGAATCAGATTCTGATGTCATAAAGTAAAAAGCATGTTGTCTAACCAAGTGAGAAGGATCTGGTGGCAGCCAATGAGGACAGTGGAGCTCCATCCCAACAATTTTCTATGTAGCTTTTTAAAAACTATTTTGATGCGATGTAATGGAGCAAATCAACGCCAACCTTTGCATAGGGTCCATCCATAGAGCGACTGCAGCCAGACCCTCTTGGATTGATCTGTTGTCCTTTATCAAAGTTCACTGTTCTACCCACAACAGACTTTTTGCTTTTACAATGGTTCAAGTCTAATTTCTAAGTGTATCCTCATGTAGTTCATGAAGCTCCATAGTTGTAGAGCCTTGCAGAACAAAAACAGGAGAAAACGCAAGTACCATTTCCAACATGGCCGTCTGTAGTCTTGTAATATGCAGCAATTGGCTTTTATATGCTGGACCTCACATGAACGCAGACAGGAGCGTGACAACAGTGGTTCGAATGGACTGCAGTTGGAGTCCAGAGGGGCTTGTTCCAGACGCTGTGCCTTGACGGTAAAAGTCTAAGTGCGTAGTCCACATGTTATAAGCATCTACCATTTGAAAAAGGACTCCAGCAGCTGATGGCTCTGACTATGAGGTCTGTATCTCCTGTTTATCACTTTCACCTGCTCTGCAATCAGACTTTTGTAAGGGGGGGAAGGGGGTCTCTCGCCTGCCGCCGTTTCTGGGGGAGTTTATCTTTTCAACAGGTCTTAGCGTTGATGCGGACACAAAAAAACGCAGACAGAGGAGGCGCAGTTTGGGGTGGCGCCACACCTCTGCACTAATTTCAGGGTTAGCAGAACGGCCCGACAGGAGGACAGCATCGCCATGGCAACAGTTACCAGCTAAAAAGCACTGTCTCCAAATCTGATAGGGGCCCCAGATAATCCGTCACAACACACTGCCGATTATAGCAGCCTTTTGGGAGATCGGAGGAAGCAGTTAAATCCACATTTCTGACCTGGTAAACATTTGTCTTTCAATGCAACAACGAAAATCTATTATTCGTGTGTTGTATTTTTGGTTCAAATTATTGTCATTCCCCTTGGGTTAAGCGTGTTTTTATCTGCAAAGGCATCCTATTAGTTAGCATTCTTGGCCTATCTTCAAAGTAATAACACATGGATGATAGCTTTATCCATTTCTCATTTATTTTTAGCAGACGCACTGTGTAATAAAATAACCATTACACCAACAAAAGCAAATTTACTCTGCCCGTATTCGTACTTGACAACGAAATGATTTTTTTTTTCTCTCTGTAAAGTGCAACACATATAAAAAGCAAATGAAGAAGGGGAGACGGCAAATCAGAGAGAAGCAGAGAAAGAGAGAGAGACGGAGAATAGGGAGTGATAGTCAGTCAGGGGAGACCACAATACACTTTCCATCAGGATCTAGTCAATTTATCAGCAGAAATGTTATTAGCTTCCAGATAGCATCAACCAGCAGCAGCACAGACATCAAGGTATTTTCCTCCCCATCAGTCTCCGATATATTTTTAGATGTTCTTTATGTGAGTACAATGGCCTCAATATCAAACATTTTAAATGATGCTTGAAATACCAGTCACTTGACTTTGATGTCACAGGCAATTAAATCCAACCTTACCCCTTTTCCACCGTTAATAACAGCAATCTCGCCCAGCCTAGTGCCTAATTAATATGTGCTATTTGTCACTTTGCCTTGACACATGTATATCAAAGTGGGGGTGGGTAGACAGCGGCTGGAGGAGGGGGGAGGGAGGGGCCAGTGTGGGGAGGTGATGTCGGGCAGTAGTAGTAGTAGTAGTAGTAAAGGCTAGTACTACACTATAGCAGCGGTTCTTATCAAGTGTGACAAGAACGGCAGGTGAAGTGTGATTGGATTGCGAGACTGAGTGGTATTGGGCTGCTGAAATAAAGGTGCTATACTATAATCAGGTGAGGGAGGACAAGGCACAGATGGTGATCAGGTATGGGCTGGAAGTCAATCTCTGTGCCAAATTTGTCCACGTGCACATGCATTGGCATTCATCTGGGGTCGAGTGTAGTGGGAAATTGGTGTACAAGTTAGATTGAAAAAGGTGAAGTGCATAAACTGTGTGGATTTTTGTGCACATATTGGTGAATGGCATATGCATTTGTCTTGTGATGAACATTAAATATATAGACTTAAACTTAGTTTATTGATCCACAAGGGAAATTATTTGGACACAGTAGCTCACACATCACAATATATTATAATAACAAAGAGCGACACTATAAATGATAATAATAAATTCAAAATCAGTTGCAGAAATAGCAAGAAACTGGTGTTAAATGAGGCATAAATATATAAATGTATATATACAAGAAAAATAAAAAATAGAAACATAGTAATACAAATATATGAAAAATATACAGAATTATGATTTGTTTGCAAAGTATGAATTCACAGATATGTCACTGCTGATGCTGCATTGTATAAAATTTTGCACCATTTTCATAAAATTTTGTATTAAAAATCTGTAAATAATTGCCTTCTTTTGGAAACTGCACTCAAACAAATGATGTTGAAGTGGCTTCCTAATTTCACAGATAAACTCATGATCATATTTTGATGTCAATTTCTTTATAATTTTCTGCATTTTAGGAAGTCATCATCCTTGAGTGGAGTTTGGCTGGGGAAAAGTGGGGCTTATAATTACAGGCGTGTTTAGCTTGCGTGTGTGTTTGTGCATGTGCTGTACACATGCCTTGTCATTGCCAGTTTCCACTATGCCTCAGCAGGGGCTCAGGCAATGCTGCAACGTCGCAATGAAATCAATGATCCATGGTTCTTTAGATGTGACCAACAAACTAAGTTGTCATCTCAATCTCAGACAAAAGAGGTGACGAGAGGGAAATGAAAGCACAGTGAAGTGGAGATGACAAAATGACTCCAGTACGTGCTGCCAAAGTCATCCTGTGGTCACTATAGGCACTGTCATTAATACATATAGTGCCCCATTGTCTAATTAGGACAACAGCCCCAAACCTTCCATGCCAAATGCTGCCAGTCTCTCACATCTGTGCCCAAAATGAAATGTATCCTAGAGCCCTCGGAGTCAAGGATTCACTTGTAAAGAATGCAGTTTTATTGGATGAACCGACTAATGTACCATGCAATGTAGTTGCACTAGCATTTTATGCCACATTGAAAGAGTCAATTAATTTGCATAATTCAAACGAGCCTGTACTGCTACTTTCAAGGCATGGCTGGGCATCTTGGCGAGTCATGCCGCTCCTCCATTTCTGATAAATTAATCATTCTTGCCATACAATTAATTACATTTATGACAATTTGAACCTTTTGTCCCACCCACCAGCCCCACAGTTTTACAGCCCAGCCTCTGATATCAGAACATCCCGATGAAAGCCTGATGATTTAGTGAACACCTTAGCTGAGGGTTTGATGCCTAGGGCTGAATAAAATTAATATTTTGTTTCCCATCTGGTGGAATCAGCAGAATTAATGAGGGAAGGAGGCCCGTAGCTACATCCAATCCAGGGATCAATCTGCCGCTCTCCGCTGGTTGCTACTCTTTTAGCTGGAGGTGTGTTTGAGAGTGGGGGGTGATGGTCTACCCACAATGCACTGTGCTGATCACTACTGTAAATGAGTGATTACTGCAGTGCCAGTCAGTCGGCTCAGCTCTGACAGAGCACACTTCCTGGCCTCCTCCCTACTGCTTATGTCTTTGCCTTGGTCGCTGGTTTGCAGGCTCTAATTGAATTGCATTGGGGCACATGTCTTTAGGCTGGCACTGTGCTTATGGTGGGCCATGGACAGGCTAGTTTAAGGCAAACTGCTCAGCAATAAAGCTGCATGGGGTTTCTGTCACCATGGGGACAGCTCAGGGTCAAAGGGAGCTCTGATGCTGTCAAAACAGGAAGAGGAGAATGGGAATCTCCCTCACCGTTGTGTTGTAGTGCAGAGTCTGACTCAGGATAGCTTTATTTGGATATGTATTATTTTATTGTGTTAGCCAGAAGATATCTTTTTGTCATGTTTTGTTTTTATCCTATATTTTTATCCTATATTTTTTTCTAATTCAAACAAGAAATGGTGCTATGTGAGCTGTGATGTCATGTTTATTTGACAACTGACAAGTACCAACACTGAATGTCTTATTTATTCATTACAGTCAGACTAATGTTTAATCGTCCAAAGTCTCTCCGTGTTTGGTGACACACTGACAATGGGTGAGCTATATGATAATTATTGATCTTTGATCATGTGTGTGCACAGAGCCTGAGACACAGTCGTATATCAGATTGAGCTCTCCCACAGCGGTCTCTGTCTGGGCACCCCTCTCCTCTCCTCCCTCTGCCCTGTCCCCTTCACCCCCCTGTCTGACTGCATGCTCCATGCAGCGCTGTGGCGCACTGAGAAGGTGCTAGTCATCTCTTTGAAGTATCACTTCAATTACAGGGTTTAACCCCACAGGTCAGCCCTTGATTATTTACTCAAAGCTAGTGTAATTCTGCTGGAAAACGTTTGCTTTGCTGTGAATACAAAGACAGGCTTCACTTAAATGGACTGAATTTCACAGCGACATTAGCCCTGCTCTGGCCTGTGTGTGATAATGTTTTGAAAGTTACACTTGACACATGTAAAGTGGATGTGTTAGTGATATCAGCAGACTGGGCTTGAATTACATGGTTACCACAGTTGTAATAGAATAAAGAATACACTGAATATTATTCTGGGAGCTGATTGGACTGGGTGCTTTAAGCACAGCGGGCTAACAGTGTGAATTAGGTTTTGAATATGGTAACAACATGATGTCATCAGTGAAGTTACCGGTTTGAAAGCCTGTGCGGAAGATTGTTGCGCTTGGTTTGTCTGATAAATTGGGGGCATGTAAAAAGTGCACCTGGCAAATAATGCCATTGAATAATAGATTGTTTTGTTGATCAGGTTGCTGTTTACTTACCCTTTAAAATCCCTATTCTGTCTCCACTCAGCTGGTGGCCTTCTATTGACTTGTTATTTTTTCATGAAGTAAAGTGGGGGCAACATCGAGCGCCACCATCTCCCCTTCTTAAATAATATAAACAACTAAACAAGAAAAAGGTAAAGTCTAAGTCATCTTCCCTGTTAGTTCATTTCAGCTGAGATGGCCTCGCTCGCTGGAGCATGATGCGTGCAATGAAGAGACGAGGGTCTTCTCCTCTCCTCCGCCCCACACGCACCACCCCCATAAAAGTTGCAACTGCCAGCTCAGGTGGAAAAATGTTGGCGAGTAAAAGATGTATTCAATAAATAGAGAGGGCCAGCATGGGGCCTGAGGAAAGTGTGCATGAGACGGAGGTTTGCGGAGAGGAATAATGGAGGAGAAGGTAGATGGGGCATGAGTGTACATTAAACAGCAGTGCTTGACGCCTAAGAGAGGTAGCACACCGCTGGGAGTATAACTCTTAACTAGTATTGTCTCCTTTCAATTTCAAGCAGAAACCAGAGCTGTCATCTTTATAACTCTTTTCTCTAAAGGCACAAATCACAAAATTTTCACTATTCAAATGGATTTTTGGGGGGCTGGAGATAGAGCTGTCAGCACTATGTGGGCATGGCTGTCAGTCAAGGTAAATAAAAAATGTAAAAGGATATTTTCAAGAATACAGTGAAAAAGAACTAAGATGCAAATATATACCAGTGAAGTGATGTGAGATGGAAGATAGTTTTAGGTATAACCTTGATTTAATATAATGTCTACAGGATTATTATTTAAGGTTTTCACACAGCTGAATGACAACATCTTGTTTCAAAATCACCGCATTTTAAGCTTTATTAGATCTCATAATCTGTGCAAAATACTTTTCTTTTACTTTCACTCTTTAAGTACATACAGATAAACTACTTTTAATACTTTTACTATGCTCTGTGTAACTTTTCTGGTGAAGGGTCCGCTATCTGCTTGCCTCCATGGAGATCTTATTGTTTTATCTGGAATGTCTCGCTGTGGCATTAAAAGTATTCATCTTGCATTTACTCACTAACATGGGTTTTTATTGACTTGTATACTGACTGTGAGTGGGCTCATCTTTCCAGAGATCTGACATGTAACTTGGCCCTGTGGTTTCACCTGCTTTCTCTGTAGAGATAAATAAGTGAAATGACATACTATGGAATATTCCAGGCAACATCTTCATGGAAAGAAGCAGATGATAAACCCTCCACCAAAAGTTACACAATCCACCTTTAAGTAGATTTTTTCATGTTATACTTTTACTCCAATGTTTCTTTGGCTCCAGTATCAGTGATTTTACTTAAGCAAAAAAACTGAGTGCTTCTTCCAGCATTGTCTGTAACACAAATGACCATTTTCAGAACCGTCTCTTGTTGATTAGATGGTACCAGTCTTGTTGTATCCAGGCAGTTTTATACCCGGTGGGCGTTGTGCAACTAAAGACTTCAAGTTGTGCGTAACCCAACAATACCACAGTGCCACTTTAATGCTGGTAATTTTCCATAGAAGACAACCATTGTACCAAGATTTCAAGGCAATAATTAGGAGCTAAATATTGACAGTGGCTAATCAAACTCCAACAGGACTAATACAGTAGCGCTTAAGTGGCATTAGAAGTGATTAAATGCTACGTGGGGCTCTTCAGCAGCCACAATGCTGGTGATTACAGTAGATATTTGAGCTTTGATGAAAGATCTCCACTTGACACCGATCCATCACGCTGATACATACCTGTCACAGAAGAGAGAGGAGAGGGAATACGCCATTGTAGTCACGCCGTTGTTACCGAATTTGAGCGTGCACTGCTGGTGATGGGCTTTGAATGGCAACCGAACGTCTCATTGTCAGCTTAGCAACTCCCATGACCTCCCTAGAGTCTGTTTGCAGGCTTCACATAAAGTACTGCTACCCTCCCACCCACCATCAACTCTGCATAAAGGACACATTATCCAGTTGATATGGGTGTATGACAGAGTGAATAGTGACGAAGATGACAATGATTTGAAATCTTTTGTTCGAATTTCACTGGTATATAAAGTTGAAGCAGTCGTGGAAAATACTTTGTTGGGTTTGATTGACTAAAATTGCATAATGGCGACGTCGGAAATGGATGCTGTCGTCCGAGCTATTATCTCGCGCTACTCCATGTGATATTCCGAAATTTGAATAACATAAACTGTTTTTTAAAAAAGCGAAAAGGGTACAATGCGGCAAAACGGACACCCAACAAAGTCCTGATGGCGTGTCTTTGTGGTACCGAGCAACATCATTACACCTCCTTCTGTCTATTTCGGAGAAGGCATCAATTTGGAGAGGTATCATGGCGTACAAAATGTCACTATTACGTCTGGTGCTGGTTGTCTGGTGCCACGGGGCCCTGGGATAAAAAGGGAGCGGGCCTCACAGTGCGTCTTTGCCATCTCTGCATTCCCCACAGAGACATTTGAGTGAGAGATGACTTCTGCTCGTCATGCTGCGTATAAGCACAGAACAGAGAATTGGGGCTCGTACAAAGAAAAGCACTTTTTTGTCCAACCACAATTTACAGCATCTGCTTCACTTCAATAATTCAGTGCGTTTCAATGTTTTATAGGTAAACTGTTATTTTTTATATGTTGTTTCATTATAGTGTTGAGTCCGTACAATCCTACATCATGCCAGAGTGTAAAAGAAAATATTTATTATTACGGAAATCTTAATTTGATCAAAAACATAACTGAAATGTTTTTTTGTGTATTTGTAGCTGTCGGTAATTATCACAGCAACTATGTAACTCCTAACTAGCATGAAATGACCTCACCAAGATCCCAATTTGGCATAGGTTTTTCATTGTTTTTCTTTCTATTTTCTGGGTAAAAAATTTCTTGACTAAGTTTAAATGAGAAACAAATGTAATGTGGTCTTTAAAACAGCTAAAGTCCCAAAAACGGGAGCTCGTACAAATTTCGGCATCATCATTTGCAGCATCTGTTTCCCTTCCTTAACTGACTGCATTTTAACGTGGTATATATGTAAACAGCCATCTCTGAAATGATCATGATACGACATTTGTTATCGCGATTAACCCTTCGTGACCTCCGTATTCCCTGATAGCTGTAAACATAGCGCAACGTACTGTATTGCTTTCCACGCTGAATTACGGCCATTTCGCGTATCCACATTACTGCTGTTGTCATTTACAGCCTGAAGACAATAGCCTAATAGGATCAAAGATGAGGCGATTCCAGCCACGGCGCCTCTCTTCCTTTATTAACATCTCTTTTATCTCCCATATCATCAAAACGCTATCACCCGCTAAAGTTAACAGCACAGACCCTGAGATCTTCTTCTTCCTAGTGAATCCGACGCGCCATCATTTGTGGATTTTTTCCCCTTTTCCATTCCTGCCCCCGTGACTGATTATTATTACCTTTTCTTGCAAATACCATGCTCATTACGTTAGTGTACAGCCAAAACATTAGTAGAGGGAGCCGATCTCTCTGGTGGAAGAGGAGAGAGAAGGAAGAGCTATGGAGGCAGATTTTTCCCCTAGCCTCAGCAGCCATGCCCGGCGCGCTTGGCTATTAACCACAATGAACATGCTCTTTGTTATTAACATCTGTTCATCAGGGATCGGGCCCAGGCCTAATCACCCCTCGCACCTTCTGTTTCGGAGCAAGACGAGAGGCAATCAAGGGCATCATTTGGCAGCTGGCTGGAACTACTAATGCTTTCCTCTTCTCCGGCGCCCCCTACCTCCTCCTCTTCCTCCTCCTGCTCCTGCGCGCTTTCTGACATTATTTTCCAGTTTTATACTCCAAAAATGTCTCAGGGTCGTTTTGCTATTAGGGTTAAAGGTGCATTGTGTAACTTCTCCAGCTGCTTGTTTCTATGGATGTGTTGGATATGTTGGATGTTGCTCTGCCTGGAGAGATCCTGGATTTGGCTTGGTTGGCAATTCCAGAGCTGAAATCATCCAAATGATTCTAGTGAAGGCATATGGAGTTTAAAAACGCTATGGAGCACTTCCTGTATTACCACATGATGTCCCAATGTGGAACAGTGTTTTCAGTTTGAGAGAAGAACACAGTGTAAATATGCATGTGTGTTAAACATGTGTGAATGAAACAGAACACAACTCCACGTGTGTTTTTGGTGAGGAAAAAACATTATGACCGAGAACAGAATATACCATAATGTGGGCAATTTAAAAGCCTCAGTCCAAGACACAAAATAGTTTTAAAGCAGAGAATTTACATTCAACAAACAGCACAGTCGTCAGGCATAGACTCTTCCAGTGTTTGTAAAAAGAATGGTGACATTCTAAAAGCTGGTATCATTCCATATATTCAACTGTTTTAGGGTTAAAGGTGTATTGTGTAACTTTTCTAACAGAGGGTTCGTCACCTGCTTGTTTCTAAGGATACGTCATTGCTCTGCCTGGAGATCCAGCACTACAGTCATACCATACTCCACACAAATGTGCCACAACTCGCCCTTATGTAATAAATAACCCTTTGTCATGTCAATCTTTACTTTCTTTGCCCTGTTTCTCCTGGTGACCTCCTTATGACCTCTTGTATTTGACAGACTCTCCCCCAGAAAAGTTACACAATGCACCTTTAAAATAAAACAAAATCCCACGAAAGTCATAAAAAATCAATCAAACATTACGATTACATGGACATAATGATAAACAGGGATTTCAGTGACTAGGTTCAAAATAACAAGTGATGCAAGTTAACAGGCTCATGTGCCATTGTGTTTTGTTTCATTCACACATGTTTAACACACACACCCTCCATATTTATGCTGAGTTCAAACAGGAAACAGTCTGTTCCACCCATACCAGCCGTGTGTTCCAAATAAGACGCTCTTCTGGCTCCCATCGGCTTACATAGGAATATTGTAGCTCCTCTGTCTGTAACTGCTGCAGTGATTTTGGTCTTAAAATGTTTGTATAAACCCGCTTTACATGATCCTGGTGTTTTTCCCCCCGATATATGGTCCATTTAAAAAATCCTATTAAGATTATAGCGCCTGGCTCCAAATTTGCCCCTGTAAGTGCTAGCATCGCAAGCTTCATTTGCCCTATAGGTGACGTCACACTCACTTAGTCCACTTCTTTATACACTGTGGTTCCACCTTGTGATGTCAGGAAGTGCTCCACAGTGTTTTTTGTAACTCCATGCACCTTCACTAGAATCATATGGATAATTACAGCCCTGAAATTGCTAATCTCTGCTGAACAAAAGATAATAAGATAGCTATTAATTTGAAAATGACAGCTTCATGACATCACAAGGTGGAACAGAGCATTTTGAGCTTTGGAGATGTATATCTAATGAAGCGAACAATGAGGAGGGTGATTCGGAGAGCAAAATCATGATTAATTTTCTCTGAAGGTTGGCAGTTCGAATCCTGCCCCCTCAAATGAATGCTGCCGTTGTGTCCTTGGGCAAGACACTTAACCCATCTCGCCCCCAGTGTCGGAATGAGTAAGTGGTTCCTTAATGTAATGTAGCACTTTGAATGCCTTAAAGGTGGGAAAGCGTTATATAAAAGTGTGACCATTTACCATGACCAAGAAGTCTCCTCCCATTATTGAACCTCATGAGGAAAACCAAAGAATCCACCCACTTTTGCCAGTCCTGCCAGCCATTTTACAGCCTGTACAGACAGCAGTAATGCCAGATACATCAGAGAGTTTCTTTCAGATCCATATCGATAGCTAATATATATCTTTTCCTTTTCCTCATTCTTGACATTCTTTTCGACAATGCTCACCAAAATGTACCATTACATTTATCATTGACAAAAACACATCCCATTCTGCCAACTATTTTCCTGCCTTATCCTTCAAAAGTATCTGCTGCAGCCCTTTTATGGGATTATGTTATTTGGTGCCCACATACACAGCAGACGACTTTGATAGTGATGGGAGATTTAGTGATGGCCGTAACAGTCCGGCTCTGTGGGAGACTCAGGACTTCACCTCATCGCGGTCTCCATCTCTCTTCTGTCCGTCCTGCTGTATCTGCACACGGCCATATCAGGAGGGCTTGAATACAGGCTCACACTGACACAGGGATACATGGAAAGATGAAGAATCTACAGTGGTGCTGGAGATAATGGGGAGATTGACAGAGAAGCAGTGGGAGTCATTGGGATGTCAATAAAAGAAGAACTGTCCCTGAATGATGGTTTTATTTGACTTTGGTGGCAGTAAACAATTTGAAAGCCAAATGTTACACTTCTTTTCTCAGTCTCTCCTCATGATGGTTCTGGACAACTCATAGTTGCTTGTGCCTTCATCTTAATGCCACACATAGCTCCTGCTAAAATTCATGTGTAAAATGCATTTTAGTGCAGTTCAAGTCGTAGTTTAGCTGCAGCACGTAGGGTAAAAATATATTTCTACATCACTAAGCTGATTCCTGGCCCAGAATATACAGAGATACTATAAATGAACAAATTGTATCGTATCCAAAAGATGTAAAAGACAAAATAAAACTGTAATAAAACAAAATTGACTCTTGTGAGCTTTAAGCCCTGTTATATGTTTTTCAGGCGGCACGGTGGCTGAGTGGAAACACTCAGGCCTCACAGCAAGAAGGTTGCGGGTTCGATCCCCGGGTCGCCCGGGCCTTTCTGTGTGGAGTTTGCATGTTCTCCCCGTGTCTGGATGGGTTTCCTCCGGGTACTCCGGTTTCCCCCATCAACCCAAAACATGCCCGGACCCCTATGAACTAACATCAAGGACCATGTTGTCCACCCTCCTGTGGGCTCACCACCTGCAGAGGGGTTCATGGGGGGGGGTCAGGTGCTATGAGTATTGGGCAGCAAGCTGCCCCCGCGACCCAGCCGGATTAAGCGGGAGAAGATGGATGGATGGATGGATGGATGGATGGATATGTTTTTCAGTATCTTTTATTATTATTGTGTCTCCAGAGCTCAAAATATTCACCTTATGATGTCATGTAGTGGTAGTTTTCAAGTTTACAGCTACCCTTTTCCCTTTGTTCAGTAAAGATGGGCATTTCCAGGACTGAAATCAGTGTATGGAGTGTATGGAGTAAATGTGGAGGGCTTGTGTCTTAAACATGTGTGAACAAAGAAAACACAACTCCAGGCATGTTGTTGACGAGGAAATAACATTATAAAATATCTCTCTGGCTTTTAACACCGCGTGAGTTGTCCTCTGTTATCTTTTATTGTTTTGATGTATTAATTTTATTTATTTATTCTTATGGGTCTAATTTGTTGATTTGATTTTACTCTGTTTTTATTTATTTATTTTTATTATTTGATTTCATTTTTTATTATTGTATATTAAATTGTAGATTTTTAAAAATGCACAAATTTGAAAAGAGTGTTAGTGCCATGGAAATAAAGTAGATTGGATTACAATTTCTTAATGGTGTGAAATACTGTATGTGCAGCAGGGCAAAAGTAACATAGCAAGATGGAGTTTGTAACTTGCCCCATGCAAATCCAAAGAACCTCACACAGAACTATTTCACATTTCCAAATCCTCTTTCCTTCTCTCTCCCTCGTAATGACTGTGTGCATGTTTGTGTGTCCTCGGCGCATGGACCATATGATATGTATTTTCTGCTATGCCGGAGATAGCAGCGTTTGTTGTGGTGGGATTAATCCTTTGTCAGCTCGGGCCTCTTGAACACATTGCAGCTCCTTCTGTTACCCACAGGAAAGGAGGACTGGGGCATCTGTGTTTGGGTTGGCTATGTCTAAATCAGCACTCCTCGCTCTTCTCGCTCAAAGCACACACTAACACACACACAAACACACACGCACTTGCACAGAACAACATGTCCTCAGTGTCTCTGCAGTGGAGAGTCTCTGCACAATGCCCTTTCATGTGCTTGGATGTGGCCATGGGAGCCCTGTCACTTTTTGGCACGGTTCTCCGGCACTGTCAGCTGGAGATGATGTCTGTTAGGATGCTACTGTCAGTCTGTAAACCAGCACAACTTGGCAAGTGTTGCGTTCGGTTGCGTGTCATTCAAAATGTGCACAAGATTATGTGATTCACTGTGGTGTGGTGGCTAGAGGGTTAAAAATGAGTGATGGAAGCTGAATCGTGTACTCAATGAAAGATACAGATTTGTTCTATATTGCACATAATTGACTCTTGTGAGCTTCAAGTCATGTTACATCCTCAAAAACATATCCGGGGTTGTGTTCAATCTTCAAAGCTCAAAATTCTCTGTTCCACCTTGTGATGTCATGTAGTTGTAGTTTTCAAGTTAACAGCTACTTATTACCTTTAAATTATCCAAATTATTCTAGTGAAGGTGTACTGAGCACTTCCTGTATTACCACATGACATCACCAAGTGGAACACAATCTTTTCTGTTTGAGAAAAAATATGAAGGATTTGTGTATAAAACATATTTGAATGAAACAAAACACAACTCCAGGTACAGTATGTTTCTAATGAGGAAACAAGAGTATAACAGAGATCAGAACATAGCATAATACGAGATTTGGACTGTAAAACATATCTGATAAATAATAATTAATTGGGCACTGAAGTAATTAAAAAAGAAAATTAAAAATTAAAATTGAACAGATATAATGCGGGCCAGCTGTATTCTAAAGAGTGCTCCATTTCTAAATAATTCCATAAAGCAGAATTTGGTGAAATAGTATGTTATAATATATACTGGTCTGTTATTATATTAACATTATTGCCTCGTTACAAGATTTTACACTGTTCTTTGACAACATTTAGTCGGTGCGATTGTTTGCACCCCTTCTATGTATAACACTGTTGAATGTTATCAGAACTTCTAATTAGACCATTTGCAGGCAACAAGCATCACGTTTAATGAGGTGGCAGGTTGTCAGGGTAATTTCTCTTTATTTAGATTGTGTGTAAATGCCAGGATGTTTTCTTGTTCAAGCTTGTTTTAATTGAACATTTCAGACTCAGGTTGTCTCCTTTTGTTAAGTCAAAAGGTATAACTGCAGATAATTATGCACAGTCCCTTAGTGCCATAAGCCATAAACATGCAAACATCACACCAACAAGGCACATCAGCAGGCAAGCTTAGATGTAACTGTAAAATAATATGAACAAACACAGATGTGAGTGTTTTCTGTCTGAAACTCATCTTAAATATGCAGGTTTTGTGTGTTAAACATGTGTGAATGAAACAAAATAAAACTTCAGGTATGTTGTGATGTGCAAATAACATTATAACAGATCAGAAAACAGTGGGATATGGGCAGTTTAAACATTTAATTTTCACATTCCAAATAAATCAAATGAAAAAAATGCACTGTGCTCACTGCACTGTGCTATCTGTAACAGGTATCATGGGAAAAGGAGCATGTTCAAATAGTGACTAATAGCATCATAAGGCAAATAAATACGTAGCTGTTGTGAATGAAACAACTTATTTAAGTTTTTAAGATACAAACAACATCACAGTGCAGTTAAAAGCCCATAAAGATTGATTTATGCTCAGCCTTAATGAATACCGATACTCTTCATGCAATGTGCTGTTTTGTGAGTGTTTTGGAAATTGCCTGAATGATATTGCCATATTCTCTACCTTTTTTTTGTTGCCGAACGGTGTGCTTGTGCCTTTATATAATTCATATTTGCTTCTTCCATCTGAGTTTCCATTTCATCTGCAGGGGTCAATGATAAGGGCTGGCTGATGTCACTCAACAATGGCTGCTCGGTCATGGCTCACAACGTCCACACAGTTCCTCTACAGACAAGGTTCATCAGTTTTATTGTTTAAAAGTCATTGCGCCCACCATTTGCCCTCTCCCATTTCCTTTCATTTCTTGACCTAACTACCCGTTTACCTCTATGACTTTGGCACATATGTATTCACAGCCCAAGACCTGAGTATTTTCACTGCTCATTTTCCATGGGCCTCTATTTCTCTAATGGCCAGCCATTATCTGCCCATCACACAGGGTCTGTCCAAATCATTTGCTCATATCCAGATCCTTTCACCTTGGTGTCACCCACATCACCCATGCCTCCATAAGGGTCATTGTTACCTACGTTAGAATCCTAGAAGCTAACTCAAGAACATTAGGAAGGTTTTGTAGTCTGAACATGTAAACTTGTGGTTATTTTAAGGCGAGGTCTCTACCACTGTCCGTACAACTTCAGACACAAATTGTATTAAACCATAACTGACATAGATACATAGATGTTCTGAACACTCAAGCCTCGAATGCAGGACAATACAGGATTACTCTAAATACAACTTTGAGGAAGCTAATGATGAGGGAATACCATTATGAAAACCCATTTAAAGCTCATAAAAGCCATAAGCCATTTTCATAATATATTTTTTTAGTTTTCACTTTACACCAAAGTTTCCTTAGCCTTACTCCAAAGCTAGGACTGCTAGCCATTCCAAACTACTACCCACATAAATAGCAGTGATTTTTCAGAGGAAGCAAACTTGCAGTGGAAATGATAGGAGTAGAGCCTTTGTAGGCCTATAGCCAGGGGAGTGCTAGTGTCCTCCTCTATCAAAGTAAAAACAGTGAGGTGCTAAACACCTTCCATCCCAGCAGTGGCAGGGGGCTCACAATGCCATTAGAAAAGTGTGGACTAACCCTGGCAGTGTCAATTCCTCAGGCTGGTTATAGTGCAGAGCTGTGTCCGGGGAGCGCTGTCCTGCCGCTGGGACTCATGGGCCTGGGTGCTGAGGTGGGCTTATGTGTGGAGCTGGAGGAGTAGTGTGTGGGGAGGGGGGCGGTATGGCAGCCTGTGAGGGATGTACTGCGCAACAGTATATGTGGTCTGACCCCAGGATCACTATTTAACTACTCGCCTAAATGCACAAATCCCCCACCCACAAACTGAAAGAATGGGACCCAGTGCTAATGACTGTGCATCCATTAAAACGTATACCCGTGTGCACAATGTAATGACAAAAACATCCAGATGTATGCCCACACGTGATAAGGGAGGAGCGGTTCGGGCCCTGATGGGTTAAATGGCCTGGTCCCCCTGTGTGCAGTGGGAATGTGCTCCTGTGCTGTGAGCGATGGCTTCCTCTCTCTGGGCTCCAGCATGGGGCCAGACTGGTGGCTGTTAGCTGGAGATGGATGACTCCTCAGTCTGCCTTTTCCGACAGGAGCGCACAGGCACAAACCAACACAAACCCACATACACTCCTCTTATACTGTACACAGTGCTGCATGGGCAGTGGGAGTGAAGCAGGGTCATGCAGATCTACTGTCACTTCTAACTGTCAGCTTGTCTTATCACTTGTCTCCCTGTACAAAGTCATTTGCATATTGTAGACTTTTGTTAGGTGTTGTTTTTCTATCTATCTTCAATGAAAAAATAAATATGGCACTGTATTTTTAATTGAGAAGGTGCTACACGTGTATTTGGGTTTGGGACCAGCATTTAGATTTATTTAATGTTACATATATTGAAAGTCTCAAGTAAAGTAAAAGAATGTAGAAATAGTGATTCGATCAGGGTCGGTTATGACAAAACTGAAGCTTCACCAAAAAGTCTCCCAGGTATAAAAAAAAACATGCATCACCCAAAGAATCTCATTTGAACAAACAGCTTTGTGATAACATACACATTTTGTGTTTCTGTGGTATCGAGTGACCTTGAACGCCTCATACATAAAGTTAGCCAATCCTGCCATATTGACTTTAGCCTCCCCTCTGCGCCGTTCACAGAGCCCTGAACAATGTATCTAAAGTGAGCTTGTCCCAGCAGGTAGTGGCTGAAACGGGTCCCAGGCCAGAGGCACCTCAGGAGGGATCGGATGGCTGCAGCCTGCAGGCCCTGGCCAAAGTTTGACCCGTAGTCAAAAACAAGGCCTGTTCCACACCATTACAGCGCTCCCCCCGCTAAAACAACACAGAGGAAAATATGTGTCAATATAGCGTTAGATTTGGTTGTAAAAGTTGTGTGCGTGGTGAAACGGGGGCATGTAGAGCAGAGTGTGCACCTGAGAACACTGACCCAAACGTGGGTAAACACACAAACGACTGGCCCATGTGTCTCCTTTGAACTTGTGTGACGTGGAGCTCAATGTGTCAGTGCCTGAACAGATGGAGCGTGAGTGGACGGTATTCTTCATGTGAGGTCAAAAGTGGGGCTTTGTAGAGACACTTCAAAGACCATGGACAGTTTTGGACACCTTCTAGACACCTCTTGGACAGACCTAATGGTTGATTAAAATAAATAAAATAGCTGGCAAAGTACAAAACATATTTTCCTCTGTCAGTTATACACTTTCATTACTTCCACAAATATTACAAGTAATGAATCTGCTACTGAAGATTATAATTAAGATTTCAAAATGTAAATTATTTTGACTCTGGAGTATTCATCTTATTCCACCAGGCCTACTTTTACTTCTGACTGCTACTGACCCACACTGCCGTTGTTGTGGCATTAGCTGTTAAGTGGAAATTCAGTGTATTTTTATGGAGAACTAGAAAAAAGGCTTGCTACTAAAATATTATATGAAGTAGGTTAAATTTGCCCCAAATCTGAAATGATCATGTGCAACAAGTCAACAATACACACTTTGGGTAACATATCTGTAGTCTGTACTCGTATATCCTTTTTGTTCTTGAGATCGGTATTTCTACGCAAAATAAAACAACCTGCAAAAGATATCGGCGGTGTCCACACCAACTTCCTGACTAAAGTGTTTTGTTGTTTTGTTTTGTTTTTTGAGCGGTGACTTTCAATGGTGACGTCCAGTTTCAAGCTTTGCGATTTATCTGAGCTTGAGGCTGGAACAAAGATCACTGTGGCTTGTGCCCCCTTGTGGTTGTATGTATATTCTAACTGACCTACATAGTGAAAAACATGAAGAGGAGTTGATGACCACCAGCTGCTTGGCCCGCCCCCTGGTCAGTGACTGATGGGCCAAACTTGACCTTCTCTGTGAGCAGCATGGGGTCCAGAACTGGGGGATTGAAAACATCCAGCCGGAGTGATGGCTGTTTCAGGGGCTGGAGACGTGCGAAACATGGAGCTCTACTCTGGGCCCGGGATCAGGAGGAGCAGCAGTGGCATGCCAGACATGTCACCCATGAGCCAAGGCAGGCCAGGAAGGCCAAGCTGAGCCAGCAGGACACCCCTGGCACCAGCGCCTCCGAAACAAGACGGCTACGTTTACAGGGAGCTAGAGGTTGTCTGCTCACTCTCTTAAAGCTCGCTATAACTTTCAAATGTCCATTACAATTTGGGAGCCTGCACGCAATATGGCAACAGCTTTTTTGTATGGATCTATTTCTAGACTTATGACTATGAGTGTCGCTAATGGTCGTAGTATTTTGATGGTTTTCATGTGAAGTTATTGTTTTGGGTGAAGTGACTAGAATCTAGAATCGTGGCCATTGAGATAGTGACTTTGTTAAACCAGTGCATTTACAATATTTTCGGACAAAACTAAACTTAAGATTACAATTTGGACATTGTGATCATGTAGTACTACGCCCATTTCAAAGTTTGAGGTTTGAGGTCACTGCTTGGAAGGTTTGAACTAAATCCAGCTATATTATCAATCCTACGTAATGTTAAACTAGTCTTAGATGTGATGAGGTTTCCAGTGCTACAGCTAAAAGAATCTGCAATCAAGAACTTGGATTCGGAGTACAATTTTAGACCATTGTCCAAAAAAATCCATCTTATAGTGGAAATGACTTTGATTGTTACACTGGGTGGCCTGGTGGCTTGCATGTATGTATGATTCGGCGGTGATTTTATCCAGCAGTTGAAATCAGTGACATACAAGCGGTTAGGTTTTTTTTTTTTTCTTGCAGTAGTTGGCACGTGGGGTCAGCCTCTAAATCCATTTGGAACATTTGACCCTGTATTTACCCTGGACAATTTATAGCTCATCGGAGGTATGTGCAGTGCATGGGGAAGTGATGAAATGCTGATTAAAGAGTGTCTAATTCCAGAGTGTCTCCATGTGTCTTGTGCAGAAGCCATCTTGGCCCTTCCCCGCGGTGTTCAGGCGATAATGGCGGTCGCTGCCGATCAGATTGCAGCTGTGGTTTTGGCGGTGACCGGGCAGACAGAGTGACATGTAACAGTGTCACATCATCCCGGGTCACACGGCCACATGGAGATTTCACAACCTACAGACCACAGTGATGGACAAGAGGCGGACAAGAGTGGAGCAGTGGAAGGTTTGAGCGCGAAAATGTTTAAACTTGTTGATTTGGGTGTGTTTGATTCTTTTCTTTATGGTTTATTTGGACAATTTTGTATATGAAAACACTAAAATATTAAAGGTCTATATTATGGTATTTTCTGATGTATGCTATAATGTTTTCCTCATCAAAAACAGACCTGGAGTTGTGTTTTGTTTCATTCGCACATGTTTAACATAAAAACCCTGCATATTTAGGCTGAGCTCTTCTCTCAAACTGAAAACACTCCACTTTGTGATGCCCTGTGGTAATACCGGAAACACTGTTTTTAAACTCCACACATCTTTACTAGAATCATTTGGATAATTTCAGCCCTGGAATTTCCTATCTGAACAAAGAGGTACCAGTTAACTTGAAAACTACCTCCATCACATCACAAGGTGGAACAGGGCATTTTGAGCTTTGGAGATGTAGACAGACTAATAATAAAGGAATACTCAAACATGTGTGAATAAAACAACTCTGGTTATGTTTTTGAGGAGGTAGCAGTATTATAACATGGCTAAAAGCTCACAACAATCAATTTTGTGTAATATAGGGCTTTAATATGTAAAAAAAAAACTGTCTGTCATATGATTTTTTACTTATTTATGGGTGCCCATTTTTACTTTGGACCATTCAAAAGACTGTATATGTCATTTTGAATGACTAATTACTATGGCAACGATCCTCATTTTCCATCACTCTGACCAAACACAAATATCACTAGTATTCATTAAATCTGATTGCACAAGGTTTCAAAGAATTTCATAGAATTTCAAGATTTGCACCACAGATTAAACATCTGACTCAATAAAAAAGCTGAAGAGTGAATTTAGTTTAGTCTCATCAGAAATCTACTCTATCTGCACTTTTGATTTTGTTTTAAATGTCGTTCTGTATTATGTTTTTATCCAAGGCGCTCTTAGGACCTCACCTTACTCTCTTTGCACTGTTTGACCAGGCAGGTCTGTGTAGCGGATAGGGTTGAGTTAGCCACACATAATGCTAACGGGAGGACATCTTCTGACAGTCATGCCTCAGAAGCGCCATGAGAAAATGATGTACTCCCAGGTGGTCAAATGCTCTTTTTGTCTCCTACCAGCTCTGGCTTCAGTGGCTGTTTATCACTTTGAAGGAGGAACCATGGTGGGTGTTTACGGTCGCTTGCCTCCACTGACTCCTACCTCCAAATGACCAAGTGCTTTTGTTGACATGAAAACTTGTATTATATATGGTGTGACTATCCGAAGAGTCCGCCATAAACAACGCTCATTCAAGTCAAGTCAATCCTCTTTCCCTTTATGCTCCTCACTAGGGTCCCATATGGACTTTTACATACAATGAGCAAAATGGCGTTCAATTCATTTCATGCCATGTTACGTATAGATGTATACAATAGTGGTCCCATTGGGCATGTAGTTGAGAACATATTGTTGCCAGTCATTAGTCCCAGATTAATACAAGCGGATCTATACATAAAAACCAGCGGAAAGCAATGTCTAGCGAGTTGGCATCCATAAATTGTGGAGATCTAGTGTCTCTGGATAGGAGACATATGGCCGTGGTAGGACACTGCTCTTTTGTAATTGAGCGGCAGAGCAAGCAGTCCATAAAGATGCCAAGACATAGTTAAATATTTATGCAGACGAATTGAGTAATAAATAAATGGTTAAATGAATAATGGCTTGATTAACGCGATCGCAATAGATACGTCATGTTTTATTCAAGCTATCTACGCCATTAAAGGACACGCCATTACCACATTTATTTAATTTGCTTGGGGTGTAAAGAAATTGCAGGCTCTTAATAAAGTTGACTTTTGTAAACTCTTTTATATTTTGAATAGAAGAAACACTTTGTCACTTTTGATACTGCGCCATTGTGAAATAGCAGCTAATCAGAACACGCTCTACCTCTATTTGTGCGCTATTGGAATATTAGCGTCCCCCAGCTACACAAACCCATTTCCTCCCCTTTAAAGGAGATGAAAGTCGCCTTGTGCTTTTCTCCTGTGGGGATATTGTCTGCTGGCGCCCCACTGGGTACAGGCAGATTGCTGTTTCACGACGCCCTCTACAGGCTACAAGCAGTACAGGCTGCACGTTGTAAAGTATGAGAAGAAAAGTGCAAGTTATGGTCAAAAAAGTATGATTAAACAAATGTAATTCCAGACAAAGAGTTGAGGAGTTGTTTTGGTTTGACAGTGCAGGGGCCGTAACATGGCTTCCTGAATGGACTTAAAGGGGAAGTGTTGCGGCTCTGACACAGGTCCCACTGTGAAGTCAGAAGCATATCAGACATGAAGCTGAAAACTGTCCACCGCAAACAGCAGGGCCCCTCGGCTCTGCTCCTACACATCCTTTACACAAGTCTGCACTGCACTGACTTCAAACAAGACCGATAAAAAGTCCAGCAAGAAGCGGACAATAGTTGGAATTCAGAAAGTTTCAAGGTGTTTGTGAGTTTGAACAAATTTAATCAAATTCTTCTTGTTGCATATTGCTTCTTTAATAGTACACCATGTTTCTTCTCATTCTCAAAACTCAAAAATGTTAAAACATACAGTGCCTCAGGACCCGTCTGAGATTCGTGTCTATTATCGACAGACGGTTTTTATTTTTTCTCCAAAGAATATAAAATTAGACACAAAAATGTCTACAAAATAAAACCTGGAATTTCAAATAATCCATTGTAAAGGAGAAATTCAGTTCTGTCAACTGGAGAAAAGTGTGTAATATATGAATAACTTGCTTGTTTACATAAAGAGAACATACTGATAAACATGAAGTACATTTAAACATGTTCCTAATGTTGATCTAGTACTTTATAAACTACACCCACTTAACAAATTGTATAGCACGTTACTACTGTGTTGCTAAAATCTGATAGTCACATGAATTTTACTCCAAAAGATGTAGCAGCATTGTCCATGTGTTGCTTGTGTGTGTGTGTTGCCTTTGAACCCTCCATCTCTGTCTCTATGCGTCTTTATAGAGGGAGCAGCTGAGGCCCAGACTGCAGCCGTGTCCTGCCCAGTCACCAGACTTCTTTCCCCCCTCTCCGTCCTCTCTCCTCTGGCCTCTTTGAAGTCCGCCTCCCCTGCCCCGAGCTTCTCCGGACCTCATAGACACGCCAGTGTACATCCACCAACTCCCGCTAAAAAACACACGCGGTAACAACTCCGTCCCTATTTACATGTTTTTGTTATCGAACTGGAGACGAAAGTTGTTTGATATCCGTGGACAAAAAACAGGCTGTTGGCTCGGGGCACGCTGGGGTGTCTAACTGATTGACTGCATGGGCAAAGTTCCCAGGGTCCTGTCTTTGTGTCTGACTGCTTTTCAAACACCCCCAGGCTTGAGAAAGTTTGGCCGCGGGCAGAGAAAAAAATGATAAATTAGAATTACATTTTCTCAAATCAGAGTGTCTAGTTTTTCAGAAAGGTGAAAGAAACACATATCCTTTTATCATGCGGAATCAAAGGACAATGGCGTTTTTGACATGAAGGTTTTTTCGCCGTTTGGAAGAGTAATCATATGAATATGCAAAATCAAAATGCGTCCTGCTGGGCTGCTGCCATTGACGGGACACTTTGAAATTTCGCACTTTACATTTCTGCATGTTTTGTGCTGCTCTTTCAAAATAAAAATACACGGATGATTAATATGGCGGTTTCAAAATATTCAAATTCTGACACCATTTAGAATTACAAAACCCATAGGATAGCAGAACGCAGCGTACCTGTCTACTCTTATCTTGTGAGTATGTACTGTCCTTCAAGGCAGCGAGGGGAATAAAGGGAAGCCAGCGAGCACCCCATGAGGACAGCGTAGTCGAGAAACTACCATGAAAAGCCTGCAGATAAAACAGGAACAAGTCTAAAGAAAGAGATGTATGCTGTCCCTGTTAGCCTTTGAGCTCGGATATAAAAGGCTATAGACACAACTCACAACCTTTCCAGCGCTAACAGGATTTCAATCACACACCTATGACAACACACGGAGCCGGGCTAAAATACTACACCAGCAACTCACAAATGCGTAATGGTCTTTATCATAAATATCAGTACTGCAAAGGTTATACTGAGATGGATACGTCCCTGTGCCCCATTTAGTTGTACGGGGGACAGTGGAGAGTGATGCGGAGCGGAAAAACAAGTGGTCCACACTCAGGGCTGATCTTAACGCCGGTGAAATATCTGCTCTTGTGTAAAGGTTATCTCAATATAACTTCTACATCGTTCGGCTCAAATCGAAAGCGCACTTGAACTAATGGAAGACCTTGCCATTTTGCGCTGACTTAAAGGCAGCACAGAGAATATAGTTGGATTTAAAAGCAACTCAACAAATACAGAAATACAAAGGCAATACTTAACCGAGGTGAGTTATGGTTTACTCGGGAGAATCATAATAACATGATAATATCTATTGATCTCCATTGATTTGCTATTAGGGGCTAGTTTAACCTTGATTAATAGAAGATTGGCTGTCAAGTCCATGGCCATAAAGGGATCATTGACACACTACAATAGCTCTGGTGAAGCCGCCCCTCAGGTCTGCTTCTGTGGCCGATCGATAGCTGACCCCTGCCTCTTATTTACCACAATAAAAGTGCAGGTTTTCCCCCACGTGATGAACAGTGTCTGTCTGAGAACCAGAGGGCACACTGAGTTTAACCTTGAGCATGAGAATGTGGTTTATTAGACTTCATGAGGGTTTTGAGGGATCAAACTGGACTCATTGGTGACCAGTGCTATAATTAACCACTTAGGAAACACCACAAAGAACAGCATCTTTTCTGTTGTTCATGTAACGTTATCTGTGAATCTGAGAGAAACATTGTACATTCATAACAACTTTTCCAACTAAATCTTTAATGAGAAGCTTTGCTAAAGTTGGGAAAAGCAAGTCGAATACATTATTGTGGGGGTCTGTTCAGTGAGTGGAAAGTCGAGTCTTTAGCTTTTCCCAACCACTAATACTCATTTACCTTTCTTCGTTTGAGAAGCTTGCAGGGTGTCTGGTTCAAACTTGAACCATGATGTTCCTGCATAGACAAGACACTTCATTTGCCATTACCTGCGAAGACATCGTTACTGGTTTGTTTTGGCAACCATGAGACTGTGAAGAAAGTACTGAGAATCTCAACAGGACATTTTGGTTAAAGGTCCTATATTACACAAATTTGATTCTTGTGAGCTTTAAGTCATGTATAATCAAATACAAACCTGGAGTTATATTTTGTTTCACTGTTTGAGCAATCCTGGTTTATTAGTCTGTCTATATCTCTAATGCTGAAAATGCTCTGTCCCACTTTGTGATGTCATGTAGTGGTAGTTTTCAAGTTAACAGCTACTTTTTACCTTTTGTTCAGTGGATATCAGCAATTCCAAGGCTAAAATCAGAGGAATCATAATAACAGGATAATATCTATTGATCTCCATTGATTTGCTATTAGGGGCTAGTTTAACCTTGATTAATAGAAGATTGGCTGTCAAGTCCATGGCCATAAAGGGATCAGTGACATGTCTGCAAATGAGTCTAATGAAGGTGTATAAAGTTTAAAAATACAGTGAAGCACTTCCTGTAGTACCACATGACATCACAAGGAGTGTTTTTCGTTTAAGAGAAGAACACAACCTAAATATGCAGGGTTTATGTGTTAAACATGTGTGAATGAAATGCTTTTGGATTTTGGACGAAAGCCTGCATTAGTTAACTCATGACAAACTTGGACATGCAGACTGCAGATTGAGACTGTAGGTCATCAATCAACAACATTTACAACACAACACCAGACATCATGGAGCCCTAACCACTATGCCACTAACATGTATAGAAACAGCCTGGATATTTTCAATACTAATCTAATAACAGCAATTATAATCCTGAATTATGAATAATCCTGCTTTAACAATAGCCCCAATGTACAGCCTCTCTCCCAGTCCCAGAAGAGCTGCCTTATAAAAGCTGCATTGGCTCCCCATTAAGCAGGACCGGAGGGGACAGAGTATCTCTCACTCCATGACCTTTATTACAACAGGGCCCATAGGTCAGAGCCACAGACAAATATGTATGAGGCTGATTAGGACTGCTGCCCTGAGCCGGACCTGCAGGCGTCCAGCAGCATGATACCGGCCTCTCTGTCCGAATTAAGACTAAATGACTGGGCCTCGCAAGTGCCCTTTTATTCAGCTCCAAATAAGAAAGGGTTGGTGGGCTGTGCACCTTTTTATTTTTGTGTGACAAAGAGAAAAAAGGACAATGTATCTTAGAAGAGCTGTTATTAGTGGAGTGGAAAAAATTAAACCAGGCTTTTTCAAGCCGAGTGCAATTTTACAGAACTCTTTTCAGCAGACCACATACATTGTATTTTCACACAAGTATCTGCATTTATCCAGGCTGTGGAATAGTATAAAGAGTATTTCTCAAATCTGATTTGACTAATAACAGCAATCTCTGCTTCTAGTCTTCATTTATCAGCCACTGTGTGGGTTGGTTCTTGTTTCACCCTGGTTTAGAACAGTTAGATTTGGTTGTACTTGAAGAGACAATATTCTTCAAAGATAATATGAAGTTTTAGAACTCTTGGTAAAACTTTATAACAACTACACCTCAAATAGACTTAACAAAACTTTATTCATAATGAAAAAAATCAAATGATTCAGACTTAGTAACTACTTAATTCCCCTAACCCCATCTCCAAATCTTTATCAGGGCTGTCCAAATTATGGTCCAGGGGCCAAATGTGGCCCTCTGACCTATTTTAATTGGCCCCCAAATGTTCTGCTAAAATGGCCCAAATGATCATAGGCATTAATTTTAACAGCAAATTTAAGTAATTCTACCACCATAACCTCAATAACATCACATTGTATTGTGATACAAACCTAAAATGATTAAAGGTATGGTAGCTCTGTCCAAACTAAAATCCATCTGAATGATCCACTGTATTAACCACCAGCCTTTGGACCTCTGCTTCCAGCATGTTTCAGTATGTGGCCCTGGGTGAAAAAGATTTGGACTCACGTGCCTTTCAGTAGTAACTAGGCACAAATCACTCTGCACTCTGCAAACTATTTGTTCATCAGGAGTCTTTATTCATATTTTATAAAGAATGTTAATAGTGTGTGATGATTCCTTTACCCCATATTTCATGACAAAGTTTTACATTATTTGTATCACTGTTGAGATGATTATTTTACAACCTTGAATTCCTTGATGAGCGAGCACTTATGTTGTAAATTTCCAGGCTTAGTTTAACCTCGTTGCACTAAAGGTTGCTTTCAGAAGGGCATGAGTCCATAGGCTGCATGTCTGTCGGTCAAGCCAATCTGATCAGACAGGTGATGTGGGTGAGTAATCCATTAGAAGGATACAGAATCCCTTCCTCAGCAGTGCACTGTTGGAGCAGGCTCAGTGTGAACCTTGACGGGCCCCAAAGCCAGGGCCTGTCAGGAGCCAGGAGGCAGAGTGATGGAGAGCCCCCGCCATGGTGCACTGGACCCTGGCTCTCACCCACGCACCACCGCTGGGTCTGCCGTGCACCCAGGGGCCCCGCTGGTCACCGCAACACAATCCAGATGTATGGAGGTATGCACAGGCTGACAGTGGTGATGGGAGTGCGCCAGTACAGTGTCAGAGGAGATTAAGATATTTCCTGTCAGTCTACTGTCTGTCTCTGGGTCCCAGGGGTGCAGCCCATTTCCATTATTGAAGGAAAATTCACTCGGATCCCTCAAGCTTGTCGGCCAATCACAAGTGCTCCCGGAGGACGTTAATGAAAAGGCGAGCAGATCCCAGAAGAAACATCTCTATGGCTACACACCATAATGGCCATGGGAGAAGCAGAACAGCACTCGGACTGAGTTTGCCAAAGTGGAGTTTTTCCTGCATCCATCTTTACTGATATGACAAGAGACCTTGTGCATTTCCAGCTTCACTGAGGACACAGCAAAATAAATAGCACCATTTTCCTGTTGCAAATCATCTTGGGGAAAAAACTAAACAAAAACACATCATTTCCCAAAGGATGTAGTCTGTCTTTGTCAGCAGACATTTCTAAATGTATTATTTAATAAATGAATGCGAATGGTCATAATGGCTATAATGATGCCCAATCACTAACACCAGTTTGCTGTATTATATGACATCTACTCATCAATATTTGGTTCTTCAACAATTCACAGTCCAATAACAGTAACTCTTTTAAACCAATAAGTGTTCACCGTTTAAATAAATCAATGCACACGGCTTATGAAATGTGTAATATACCTACTCATGTATAATTGGAAAATGAACAATAAGAATCCTGAACAATACAGTAAAAAAAAAAAAAAATCAAATCTCTGTGGGCTCTTTAAAGTAAAAAGACAAAACTCCAACTCCACAAATTGCAGCAATGATTTTTAAATAAGTGTGTGGGATTCCTTTTCTGCCAATTGCAGTGACTAAAGACACTCTGGGTTGTTATGAAACTGAATCAATAATGCAGAGCACTGCTGTGTCTTTATTGCATCGGGGGAGCTACTTATTCATACAAAAGGCACATTACATTATGGGCTTGGCTTGCCCAGGGCTTGTAGTTATTGAAATTAAAATTATGCCTAACATCAATGTCTTTTGTAAATACGCCTGTTAATTTATTAATGCATTAGTGTAGTGTAATGATTCATTTAAAGTTTTGAATGTGAGAGTTTGTTGCTGACATGTTACTAATTACTGAACAGTTGGTAAATGACAGAGTGGAAATGTTTCTCAGGAAAACGTGTCAAAATATTACAAAAATTAACACAGTGTACTATGGACTCTGTAAAGTACATACAGAGCCTTAACAAATTAACATCCTTTCAGCATATGTGCAGATGCTGTGTACGTCTGTCTCCTGTGAGTGTCAGTAAAGTGTGAAGAGGGAAAGGGTTTGGGCTGTGAATTCCCCGTCAGGGCGAGGGGCTTAGGGATTCTGGGAAAATTGTTACAGCGAAACATGGCACTAACACGGAACGGTCACATTGTCTGTGGTGATGTTGGGTTCATTTTTCATGCATCAAATGCAGCATTTACTTTTTTGACTCTTGAAAGTACTTGTAATCCCTTGACTAAAGCCGAATATTTTTTACATTTTTTAAGTTTCAGAAGTTGAATATTGCTTAGTGACGTTGATCAGACAATTTTGTTGACCTTATGTTCTTAACATACAAAACCATCTGGATTATTGAAAATGTATTCTACTTTAAAGACACAAAAGGTTAAATTGAGTTGCCACTTCTGACCCCAAAAGTCCAGGAAGAGGTTTTAGGTGTGGGTTAAGCTCTATGCTTCCTTGTCCCAGTTCATGGTGCTCACATTTGAAAGTATAAAGCAGTTGAATAGTTATAATAGTTGTCTTAAAACTGGACAAATTACACTTTAAACAACTATTTAACTTAAACACTACAAAACAAAAGTGTGATATAAAATGTATGTGAAATTTACCTGGTGTGTAAAGAGGTCTGAACATATTCTGTACATTCCTGTTTTGAACATAAGAGAACATGCTATATTTGAAGTCTTTCATTATGTAATATAATGCTTTTAAGCTCTAAATCCAATGCCCCACCACAGCTTAGCATAGATCCATATCAAATATTTGCATAGTAGTATTTTGACCGTTGTAAAAGTTAACCAGCTTCCATCAAAACACCATTAACAGTAATTGTGAGTCGGTGCTGCTCGGTGCCCTCTAGGTGCCAGGCCATCAGAGTGGGTTATGTAAAGGAGGACATGATGACAGCTTTGTGTATATGTATGTGTGCATATTTCACTGGTGTGTTTGGGAGAATGGACAGTTCGCGACCCAGCAGGGACGTTGGCGCTCCGGCTGGGTAGGTAATGATATCAGATGCCATGCTTGACAACAACAGGTGCCTTGGCAGTGGCACCTTCTACCTCCACGCTGAGACAATGACATCAACACACAGACTCTGGTTAATTATAGATCACCAATCCCTCACTCTACACCGGACGGCTGGGAGAGGGCGCTTGTCGGAGAAAGAATGACAGGTTTTGAAATGTGGAAAATGAAAGTGGCTGTTACTTTTTGTAGTACTTTCTCCTTTGCACTTGGACCTTGAACAGAATATGCTTCTTTTTTCCATAGTATTTCAAATATTTCATTTAAAAGGCCCATATTACATAATTTTCAGATCTATGTTATTATGTTCTTTCCTCATCATATACATACCTGGATTAAAAACCCTGAGATCTTCTGATGTCATGTGGTAATACAGGAAGTGCTTCACTGGGTTTTTAAACTGCATACACCTTCACTAGAATCATTTGGAAACTACTGCTTCATGAGATTTTGGAAATGTAGACTAACTAATAATAAAGGATTACTCAAATATGTGTGAATGAAACAAAACACAACTCCAGATAATTTTAGATTTATTATACCAGGGCTTAAAGCTCACAAGAGTATATTTCGTGATATAGGACCTTTAAATTTATGAAGAAATATTAGGCTGATACTGGGCCTGATGCAAACAAAAATGATAAACTAGGTCTAGGCCTCCATTTAGGAATAAAATTGGATTTTAGCATTTAAATTTATGGCTGGAAGTTCAGAAATGCGTCCCAAAAGCAAGATAATGGAAATTCATAGCATTCCGTTCTATCCGAAAATCTATCACATTGTATACTGAATAATTCTATCACTAATATTACTCAAATGATGACATCGCTCCATGTCTCTGCAGCAGTGTACATGAGTTTATGATCTTGTTGTCTCAAACACTTGCACTGATTCAGAGGGAGCTCCCGGAGGAGACTGAAGGCACATTTTAGGTGCACCAGTTGGATGACCATATGGAACTCTTTGTGGCGCCAAGAGACCATGCCGCTCGGAAACCTGATCACCATCTCCCTAGTGACAGCTGGAGTCTTTACACCATCAGAACATTTGTAGACTTCTAATTTGTCATAACCACCTCCTGTGGCAAAGAAATATGCTGCAAAAAATTAGGTAAGCAAAGTTTGGAATCTCTGGTATGATGGGGAACGAAGGCTTGGCAGCGTGGTGGAGAGGAATGTGATTGCATGATGAAGGAATTATAGGAACTTTTTAAAACTAAGTTGGCTGAAATTGAAAACTAGAAGTACAAATTACTTTTCACAAATCTGTTTCTAAAGTAGATGAAAGTGTCCCAGTCAGTACAGTCACTGCAGGTAGAGATCAACTTGAGGGGTGGTGCAACTGAAAAAAGGGAATAAACACTAGCAGAATAATAATTTGCTTTTTCTTTTAATTAAGAGAAAAAGTTGACTTGTGTTGTGTGTGTCTGGCTGGAGATCGCCATTGCTTCAAATCTAGTCACACTGTTTTTGAAGTCAGCCATTTTAAATCAAATCGCAAATGAATTAAATGTCATTTTAAAAAAATTGTCCAGTGACTAACTTTGAAACCTTTTCTATTGCTCCTCTACTTTAATTATGATTTCCAGGCATTGATAAACCCAGTGGTATAATTAAAACCTTTCTTAATCACCTTCATGTTATTTTCGTAACCAAGCAAAATCACAAAGATGCCCTGATACTTGGAGAGAACCCAGGAATCCACAGAAGGAGTATCAAACCCACAGCCCTCTTGCTGAGTGGCAGCAGCACTAACCACGAACCACAGAGCACATAAAAACAATAAATACTGCTGTAACTTTTTATGTCTAAAGCCACTGTTTTATGGCCTTGTATGAAACATGTATTTTATTATCCTCGAGCATCTAGAAAACTCTGCAAAATATGATACATTAGTCTGTGATATAAAGTCCTAATCAGTGGTGGAACACAAAGTAAAAGTGGTAAAGTACTATACTTAAGTAAAAAATGTATCTGTACTTTACTTAAGTTGACGACATTTGAGGGCAGATATACTTTCCACTCCACTACATTTTTGACCAGGACTGAAAAATAAAAGTATTTTTTATTATTGCGTGAATAGGCTGAGGGTTTATTTTTTAACACATTCATAATTTGTGAAAAAAATACATTACTTATACTTTACTGCTAAATAAAACATTTGATTCAGTTGGACAAAATTCAGCACAAATCTTTATGTAAATCTCTGTACTTGAAGCCTTATAAGACCACACGATCTGCGCAAAAATACTTTTAAGTACAGTACAGTAATACTTAAAAGTACAGTACAGTACAAGTAGATTTTTTCCTGTCATACTTTTAATTTCTTTGCTCTGGTATGTGCCCTTTAACTTAAGTAACAAAATCAAGTACTTCTTTCACCACTGGTCCTAATTTCTGATGCATTGTGGGAATCAGCCGCTCTCCACATCCTCTCGAGGTCCTGACCACTCTGCGGTCCACTCTTGTGTCCAACGACAACTTCAGAAGAGTGTATTTCTGTGTATTTTTCATATGTACGTAGTCCTCCCCACTGCACTGCCAGTCAAGCCCTCCTCTCCCTCCTTTAGATCCCTCAGGGCCACTGTAGCTTGTCTGTAAATATACCCCATTAATATTTCATACAGCTGTTTTTTGTTGCCTCTCTCTTCGTACACTTTGTTGTTTCTCCCCATCTTGTCTGAATGGACCATGTACCTTATGTTCATCAAGCAGAAAATGGCCCTATTTCCCCCACCCATCCTTCTTGATCTGCAGCTGTAAAGTGTTTTCTGCCCCACGGCACACATCTCTTGTCATAGTTGTACACCGTGAGCTTGTTGCCGTGTGATGTAATTGTTTTGCTGGGAGACCTTACAGAAGAGAAATACGAAAATGAAAAAAACACCATGATCTACACGCCGCTAAATCCGTTAAACTCACACGGAGCACTTAAACCATGATTGTTTAGCTAACAAATTAACGACCCGCTAACAAAACAACTCATAGAAGCATTGCGGTAATTGCCTGAATGCAAAAGCAGCAGTTGAATTAGCGTTATGAGACTGGAACATCAGACCAAAATTGTAATTGTACAGAGCAGGAAAGGTTAGCGAGTTAGCTGTTAACCTACCGAGGGGATCGTTTATTTATTTATTTATTTGCTATGGCGGTAACGCTTTCTAATGCTGATGGGGGATTCTCTGCAGGCAGTCGCACTATTCTCAGGTGGGCCCTTTCCGAAGCACTAGCTGAATTAAGTGGACGTGCTCTGCCTTGACGTTGTCTGGTTGGTAAGTGTTCTTTGGTGGGTTACGGCACACTTTGGCGTTATGTTTTGGACAGAGCAGAAAGGGAGCTATGAAAAGCAGTGGGGCCGACAGAGGGCCGAGAGGAGCTAGAATCTGTTCTTGGTAATTTGGTTTGAGCTGGCGCCCTCGGGAAAACATAAGACGCAGCCAGGTCCAAGTGGGCACCAGGGACAGTTTGAGAACAATGCATGAGAGGAGGAGGGCTATTGTGCGGAAAATGGAGGCTCTTTAGCTGTGTTGGGATCACACTGAGAACGCCTATATGCTCATGTGGTACTGGGTCAAAAGGGGACGCTATATATGACCTGTGTGTGACCTCAGTGGGAATAACAGTCAACAAAAACTTTTTGAAGATATATACTATAGTTTTACTATTACTATAGGAGACACTTTTTGGGCACGGTGTGTGTGTGTATGTGCATGTGTGTCCTCACCCCCGAGAGAGAGAGTGGGGTCACGTGAGCGAGGGTGTGTGCGGGCGTGGAAGTGTTAAAGGGTGTGCACTCACCTGGGCCAGGGAGGAGGAGAGAGGTTGGTTGGGTAGCCGTAATTTTTGTTGACTGCTATTGCTTTGTTTCTGGCTTTACGTTATCAATACAGTATTCATCATTGCAATATTCCTGCTCTCTGTGTCCACGTTCATACGTTTCTGCTGTGATGCCAGTTAACCATTCATTAAATCATTGCAAAATATCTTACTGGATCTAACCTCTTTGTTTGATATAGCATTCAGCGCATCATAGTTTTTACTGGACCCAATTTTACCTCTCCGCGGCTATTCCGGAAAACAGGTTTCATAAAGCCGCTACAATTACTTTACTTTGGTGGAGCCATAAATGTACAGCTGAGATGTTGAATATGTAGGTTGAAGTAGTTTAGTGAAAGTACATAATATGCTTCTTACTGTAACTATGAAGAATGGAATGTCCACCAAACAGAGTTGTACATTTGCCTATAGTTTGTCTCAGCTCTCACTTGCTCTTGAGTTGAATCAGACCTCCACTTCACTAAATGGTTGAAATAGTGTTGTTTCTATAAAAAACCCTTTCACACTTCAATGTCCAACAGCAAACAAAATTTATGTTCCACTAAAAGCAACAAAAGTCACTCTGAAAGCATAAAAGAGAAAAAGGTGAAAGGCCTGCCTTTCTAAAGGCTGCAGTGGCGGCACAAGCCCACTGTAACTTAACCATGTAGTTTAGAGAGTGTGTGTGAGGGGGACTATGGATTTTAATCCGTCAGTCGATAAAGGTCAGTGCTCGAAAGGGCTTTATTCCTGCGCTCCACATCAAAGTGTAAATCCGTTGATTGCAGGCCCTGAATGGGGAGACAACAAGGCTCCATTTGTGGTCCGTTTCTATGGCGCAGTGTGTGTAAGAGCCCGCGTGCTCACACCCGTAATACTGGGGGCCCTCAGATCAATGGGCCCGCTGACCTTTGCATTGTGCGGTCGTCTTGGCCCGTGATGTCATGCCATCTATCCGCTCCTCCACTTAAAGGGACCTGCAGAAAAGCACGGCAAAGTCCCACACCGTCCTCCCACTGTGCCTCTGAAAAGATGTCCTGAAAGACATCATCTGCAAATGTATCCACCTGAAGGATTTCCCCTTTAAATCACACCTCTACCGATTAGAGCCAAGGAGTGCAGAGGTGTCAGCATGCCTGGAGGTTAACCTCTTGGAAGTTACTACAGTCTTTTGCTGGGTCACGCTTTGAGAAGGTGTTTGCTGACTAACAAAAAGCCCTATCATTTCTGGAGTGTTCCTGGGCCTTGATCTATGGCTATTGAAATGTACCGTGGTGCGGCAGAGACTCCAGGCCGTATAGAGAAAGCGAATCCCCCTTCCTTATTGTTCCCTTGTGAAAAGGTCCTCTTTATAGTGCACAGGGACGATGGCAGCTGGTAGGTTCGTCCCTCTATACAAGATAGAGCACTTTCAGCGAGTTGTGGAGTGCGTTTGAATGGAAATCTAAAGAGGTGGGCGTGAACCATTTGTTTTGCCATGTTTGTGTTTGCTGTCAACACGTCTGTCTGTGTTGTGGGGCGGCCCCCTTTTTAACCAGGGACCCCCGTTTTTCGACTTGACCCCACCATCTCCTCCATCACGCCCCTTCCTCCCCAGACGTAATCGTTGGGGAGGAAGCACAGTGTCCCATAGAAGGGCCATCTTTGTGGGCAGGCTTTGTCATGGCGGCAGATGTTGTAATTGCCAACTGATGGATCACTTGTCAAGAAGCGTTGTTACGATTCAAGGGCCTTTTTGGCTGGAGGAGCAGGTTAAAAGACTGGGAAAAGATGGTCCAGGATCAAGCGGGCGAGTTTGACAGGCAGGCAGGGCACATATATCAGCCTTTTGACTTGCAGCGTGGAGATTAATAATGTGATTGGCCACGCTTTGGGGCAGACAGTGGAGGGGATAAAAGGGGGGGCGTTTCTGCCGCCTTGTGATGGCATGACGAGTTAAAAGAACAGGGCGTGCAGACAAAACACAACTTCTATGGGATTCTAAGGCCTGTATAAACACTTGGACATTGTGCGGGCCAGTAATCTCATGAAGTGGTTGTAGTATAAAGCTTGTGATTCATCAGCTAAAATCGAATTTCAAAAACAACTTTTATTCGATTTTGTTGATCCGTGCCCAAATTTGAGCAACTCTTTTAAGAATGAGTGGGATAATTTCTTTGGCACAAATAATTGGAACTGTCGGAAAAGATCTCTCTTCCTTCTCTACCAGACGGGATGAGTGTTTGGGAAGCGTCGTCCAATGGGTGCTGCCATTCTCTGGTGGGACATTGTTGATTATTTAAACAAGTGATCCCCAGTCTTACAAAGTGTCATTCTCTCCCAAAGTAAATTGTCAGTTTGTTTATATTGGCCATTGGATAATGCCATTGCGCACACACCGTGGCCACACTACAGAGACACAGGCACCAAATGCTCCCCAGAGGTCAATTAGAAAGACAAGGGGCATTCAGACAAAGGGTGCTAGTGGCCCAGGGAAGCACATCATTAACAGTTATAAAGTACTTCAGTCTCTTAATTTAATTAGTTAATCCTTTTATCAGAGTTGCTTTGTTGGAAAGAGCCATTACAGCGGCCTGTATTCTGTTTAGGGCTGTTCTGATCGCACATGCAATAGTTTAAAGGACTATACACAACTATGTTAATCCACAATTTGCACTTTTCTTCTTAATTATCAAAAGTATAGTGCAAACCTGGCTCACACCAGATTTATGAAGTTCTATTCATGTATGAATCTGGAACAGCTTTCATTGATGGCCATCAGGAAAAGGTAAATGACAAATATTTGAATCTGTTTGAATGAAACAGCACAACAGCAGAACAAGCTGAAAATCGAACTTATATTACATCCAGTTGAGAGAAAAGCACAGGCAGCATCTTCCCTGTCCACAAATGCACAAAGCGCTTACTTCTGCACATTTTTCACAAACAAAATAGTCACTGCTAACCTCAGTAGTGCTCTGTGATTGGGCCTGTGATTGGCAAATTTGAACCTCACAGCTCACAACATGGATTCTGTGAACTCAAAAATATTGCCAGAATCCCTCTGGCTTTGCAAGTTTAGTACAGCAGGCAAGAGAACTTTCCTGTGCACTCAAGCCTTAATAAGATTACATTTTGACAGAATGTTCCCTTTAATAATCAAAAATGTGATTACACTGGCTTTGTTACATAAACAACTTTACTTTCAATAATTAAGAAACTGTAGTGTTGCAACAACAACTGTATCAATACAGCAACCAGCAATCCTGCAGTATGGCTCAGAGTCACAGTGAGATACCTGCCTCAGCACAGTTTGACAAGGTCTTTGGCTGAATGTCTCCTCCCACTCTCTCTCTCTCTGCATGCCTGTAGTGCCCTACACAGTTTAAATCACTGCTGTGACCAACACGATTCTTGATGTATTTTAAACACAGAAAACATTGCCTTCCTTGATTTTATACAACATCCCACACCTCAAGTGTAGTTCAGATTCAGTTGTAACAAAAACTGCTCAATCAAGAGCAAGAAGCAGGCTATATTTTTCAGCTCTGAAAAAAAAGAAAAAAGAAAAATAAAATGTGAGATGCTCATTTGAATAAACTAGCAGCTCATCCCTCTCTCTAGACCTCGTATCTTCACACTGCAGAAATTATTCAAATGACCCCAACTTGCCATTACATTTTACTGCACCACTGGAGGCATTAACTCTAACAAGCATAACGTTATGTGATGGAGCAAGTACACACTCACCTCTTTTCAGGTATCACCTTTGAACATCAAATATTTCAATAAGACGTTTAATAAGCAGTGGTGGCGCCCCCTACAGGGTGTTGGACTCAGGATACCCCCTAGGCTCTCACCCCCCTAACCCCACTTACATCAGAATTTAACTTGGAGCCCTCCAGGACAGAAACACTAGAGCCCAGAGAGGAATATGCAGGGAAAATATAATCACCAGCCCGGTATGTGCCCACTGCTCCATATTAAAGTGGTACACAAGGTCCTGCTGATTGCTACAATCCTTACAGTCACAGCATAACGCCATTAGAGATAAATGGGCTGAGCTGCATACAGATGGAAGGGATAAATATTGCACACACTCACAGCTCGCAAAGTACAATGTGGACAAACAAGCAGGAAATGGGTGTTGTTCTATGAGGAATAATAAACCAGTGTGTCCATAGAGCTCGTTCTATATCCACTCCTTTATAATTACTGTTTAAATAAAGTTGGGACAATGTATTATGGAGTTACAAAACAACAAAATCTTCTGAAATTAAGTTTTAATAAAATGCCACTTGATTTGCGGGTTCATCAGTAGGAATTAATCTTGTCTACCAGGTCAAGTTGTAAGGCTGATTTATGGAACACATATTTTTAGCAATAAAAACAATGCTAGTCCAAGATAGAGAAGTTTAATGCCATACTGTGGAATCTTCCAGGCTCACTAATAATAGCCATGGAGACAAGTAGCAGTCCCAAAAGGAGAAAAGTTACATTAATAAAAATCCAATATATTCCATTATAATTTTCAAAGTGAAAACCAGACTTTTGTTGTCCTCTCCCAAAATACATGTGGCAACTGTCTTCTGCACCTGTAGCTGTTTTCTGAAAATAAATTATAAAATGACCTTAATTTTCCTTTCCTCTTGTGAATAACGCAGCCTACTTTTCACAACATTCTCAAATGATAACATTTTATTTCTAGTCAGTAGCACTTCCATGATTTTGAAACAGGGTGGCCAACTTTATCACATAAACATTTTGGGTGGCTGGATCAATAAGTCTGGTATGACCTTTCTCCACACTGTACCTCGTTGAGAAAAGGGGCGGTCTGGAAATTCCATCTCCTTCAGAAAAAAATGAACTTGACGAATCACATTTCCAGTTGTTTGGTGTACTTTTGGGGTGTCAAGACCGACCCTTGTGGGCACCCTGCAAAGATGTTTTTGTGTGTGTGTGTGGCAGTCACACAGCTCCTTACAGGTCAATGTCTACAAGCAGTCAATCTACTCACATATCCCAGATGGCTGATGTGTTTACTGAGAATCGGATTTTTTGATTGCAATCAGAGCAGACCAGTATGGCTTCATTAGGTCGAACCCAACTCACACTGCTGTACCTTCGCCTGCTCGTGTGCATTCGAATCACCAACATCTTCTGACAAGCCAACGTAATGTCTGTACATGCATCACCACAGAATGAAGCCAGGCTAATTAACTGCTCCTGCTGTGGACAACTACACTACCCATCAGCCCCGTGGCCTCTTCATAACAATCTTCACCTTTTCCTAGTTACCTGATTACGCTAATAACCCACTGTGTCTCTAGAATTTTCCATTTGTGACCAATTTGAATAGTTTTCAGAACACCCAACTGTAAGTAATGTGTTATGTTGATAATTGCTGAAAGTGAATGAAAAGTAAACTCATTCGATTTTGTTCTTGATGTCTCCACTACACAAAAACAAATAGAGAAAAATCAACAAATCTGTAGATCCTTTATTTATTGTTTTTATTTTTTACTTTTTAACCAGTAGAATACCATTAAGATGACACCTCTTTTTCAAGGCAATCCTGGCAAAGACACAGCAAAGTTCCACTCAGTTACAACATACAAAAAATAACAAAATGGGAAAAAAGATTATGAAAAACAAAAGTGCACATTACTGAGTCTCTCCAAGGCTTTCAGCTTGGATTTGTTTAAAGATAAGAAAACTCTGTACTAAGGAAAAATGATATGAGAAGGCAAAGACTTTCTTCTGATACAGCAAAAATAGGAAAAATTAGGCCCTTTGAAAATGTGAAAAACTAAGCTATTTCATGTTCAACTGTTTGCAGCATTCCAAACGTATTTCTCACTTACTTTATCCATTCAGAGCATGCAAATTATTCATGGTGATGAGTTTACAAGTGCTTTTTACAAGTGTTGTAATGCTAACCACAACTGGCACGCTAACAGGACAATAAAACACTTACAAATTTGATGCAGACAGTAGTCAGTGGACTTATTTTGATGTCAAGAGCTGCTTATACAGTATATGTGTACTGCGTCAAGACAAATTTTGCTCAGATACATGGTTAAAAAACAAAAACAAAAAAACAGGTACTGGCGGGTACTTTAACCTTTAACACAGTAGTCCACACATGAATAGTTTTCTTCACAAAACTATAGTGTAACAACAGAATATGATTGAGTCAGTTAAATTGTATTATAAATGAGACTTTCACTAATAAACTATGTATAATAGGCTATAGGGAGATGTGTACAAACTCTGCCTAGCATGACATTATGCTCCCTATAACGTGCAGTGTTTGATGGGGATTTGTGCTCCCGAATGGAAATGCATGTGAAATGAGCAGCCCTCTGTGGCCCCCACGGAGTGCAAAGATGGCGTACAGCAATAATCTTAAAAAATGTAATTAAACACAGATAAGATTAATACAATCAGGGCGAGATGATTGAAAGATGCTGTTGTTGTGTTGGCGGGGTGGTGGGGGCCCCGAGCTCTGGGATTAGCTCAGCCAGGTGGGGGGAGCATTTAAATTAGCAGTGAGATGACAACCCCCATTAGGAGGGATTAAGGGCCCGCTGGCACACACAACTGCACTGGCAACTGGCAGGGGCATCCGTCAGACGAGACCCAAGGCGACGAGCTCAAGTCACTCACTCCACGAGCTCACTTGTTTTTAATACGACAGAGGAAAGTATTATTATTCAGGTTTCATTTAAGTGCATCGTAACCAGTCTAGGGCAAAACATGTACAGGGAGTTGTGAATTATTTTGCCAAACTCATGATGCCCGTTCTCATTTATCCACCACGAGGTTCTTTTCCTTGTGCAACCATTTCTGTGAAACTTTGAAATTAGTTTAAATCTGCATTGTGCAATTTTTCTGGTGGAAATGCTTTTCTCCCTGGAGATGATACTCTTTGTCTGGAATGTTGCACTGTATGGTGAACCTTTCTATCTTCATAGAGACAACTGTAAGGCAGAGCTGTTTAATGTCATACTGTGGAACATTCCAGACAAAGTAATGACAAATCCGTAGAAACAAACAGGTGATGGACCACAAGCAAAAAGTTACATAGCACACCTTTAAAATATTCAATAACTATATCAAAATTACGTGGCAAAGATAATCACATGTTTTTATCAAGTCTACACTGCAAAAAGCAATATGTAAGTTAAAATTACTTTGAGTAAATTTAACTTAAGTAAAATTATCTACCAATGGAATAAGTGTGTTCAAGCAACATAAGATTCCGTTTCTTATTTAAGTGCAAAGAGTTGACATCTATTTTCATGTTTTAGGTACAAAAAAGTCTTGTTCCCCTTGTAGATTATTTTATTATTATTAGTTTTTGCATATATTTCGTAAAGTCTATATCTTTGAAACTGTCCTTGTCATATTTGAGCTTCACACTCTGTAACTCCGCTCCCCACTTCTGCCGCTAATTGAAAAAGGACAGCGGCCAGGTTCTGTGCGGGGCGCCCTCCCACCGAAGCGAGACCCGCAGTTTGGAAACCCGCGGCGAGCTTGTCTGTGGCGATGCCCGTACGAACGTCAAAAAGCCACACGGAGGAATTACTGGCTTAGTGCCACCTGACGAAGGCACTTTTTTGTTCCCGGTGGCATTCCCTGTGACTTCTGCAAAACAAAACAATAACGCGACAATCCGATTAGAAGCACGCTGATTAACATACATTAGCATGAGAATGGCGCTGTAGGATGGGACAGTAGGTGTGCATGCGCGGAGCTCCATGTGGTGTTATGGCAAGGTTATCCCATTGGAAAAGCATGCTCCCTGGCTCGCTCCGGCCTTCACTGCTCATAAAAGTGTCATCTCTCCCACAGAAGCTTACAAACAAGAACTTTTAGAGCCCACCACCTGCTGGAGCCAGAAGCATGGGCATTACGGAGATGAGAGGAGCGTCTCCATGCAAACTATCTGCTGACAGCTACTACAGATAAAAAAAGATATGGCTCCGCAAAAGATTTATTAACCGATAAGATGCGTTTGTCAGTGAATCAGTGAAATGTTAAGTCTTATTAATGTGTTGATTTATATTTGTAATGTGTCATGCTAGTTGGAAAAAGTACTCACAATCCTCTTCTGAAATAGTAAAAGTAAAGTACAATTCCTCTTTTCTTCTCCACCTACTTTTACTGTTGTTCTGTTCTGTTCTGTTGTTTTTCTAATAAAGCGGGAATGCCATTTTATTTCAGTGGAAAACTCATGAAAAGTCTCGCAGTGAAACTATTGTCGGTTGGTTTGTGTAAATGTCAGCAATGTTCCTTTTCTGTGGGTGGTTTGAAAATGGATTTGTTGTGTTTATATAACTTATTTGCTATGGAAATGGGCAGCCTTTTACAAAATCATACACTAAAAGGAAAGGTACGAAGTGAATATCTTATTGAGATAGTGGGAGACAAAGTATTTCTGCTGTGGTTCAAACTCATCCAAGAGTGTTCATGGACTTCACTCAACTGCAAAATGCATTATTATAAGTTTGTAATTTTTGTGTTTGCTCGATGAGATCTTGGGAGACCATTGCGAGACAACATCAGCGCCTTGGAAGTGGTCTCTCGCCATGAACCGATGGAGATTGATAGAAGCAACTGAAACACACAAAAACCTCCAACGTTATTGAGTCACTTTTCAGATTTGTAAACCCACAAACGCTGCAACCTTGGTCTAATGGAAAGGTTAGCTGTGAAAACAAACAAAATCACCACAGCGACGGTTGGGAACAGCTTGAGATGGAAGAGGGCAAAAACATGGCCGACAAAACCGGCAGCACAGACACGAGCACTTCACATGTGACTGTTTGGTATTTCTACTAAACTCAGGAGAGAGGGGCGCCTGGAGCCATCTCACAGCTCCCACACGAGTGAGGAGAGAGAGGGGAAGGATCCAGGCTCCCCCCGGCCTGCAGGACGCTCAGCTCTCCAGTGACAGCACAAAATCAAACAATTAGCAGGAGGCAAAGGAGGTAAGGTTCAGGTTTAGCCTCCAGCGCTAGGCTAAAAGGATGGTGTCACTGACTAAAGTTTTCGGACATGTTTGGAAATCTAAATATCAGAAGTTAGAGCAGGTTGGAAATAGTGCACTGATGTTGACTGTAAGTAAGTAAGTAAAAAAACACAATATGTAGCAGGGTCATTGTATTTGCAAAATGTCTGATGGCATGTTGGTGGTAAAAAAAAAAAAGAAAAGCACATTTCCAAACATAATTCATGAAACTCTATCATTGCTTTGTAAGAGAATTGTTGCTTATTTGATGCATAGATAGTACTATTTCTGAAATTAAACTGAAAGTATAAGCTAAACTACAAACAAAAGACTACAAACAAAAATTATTTCACGTTATTAAGACAATAACTTTGCACAACAAATCTAAATTTTGCTGAGACAAAACTTTGCACAATCAAAACTTTGCACAAATAATTTCCCACGCTTAATGATAAATATTTATAATTTCACTATTTATATATAATATAATAGAACTTTATTAAACCAATTTTTTCATGGCCAAAAGCTTTACTACAGACAACAATCTCTCACTGACAAAATAAATAAAATATCTGAAGGAATCTGAAACAGGATGACCCACAATTACACCATTTATAACTGTTTTTAAAGCTCACTGTGGCTATTTTCAATTCCAAACATGTCGTAACAGTCCTCTGCACTTGAAAGTGAAACAGTTCTTGTGATCCGTGAGGACATCGGTGCACATTTGCAGTTGCTGTTCTTGCGTTTACAACACAAAAACACGACCATGGCCTTATACTCGCAGTGGAGTTCACCGCCTCTCCCTAAGTGGAATTCTTGACTATGGGAGCCCCTCACAGCGTGCAGTTTGGTGTTTACATAAAAGACGGCGGGCCACGGTCTAGCCTGGGACATTGCACCCGGGACCACGATCCTGCGCTCCTCTCTCCTCTGCCCCGCTCCAAATGGAGAAGGAGAAAAACATGGACGTTAAATGTACAAGCAGAAAACAAGCTCCATGTGTCTTGTTCCCGACATGAAAGTTTGCAGCCTGGTTTGTTTTAACACAATTGAGAGCTTTATAGGACCAAGTGCATTGGAAGGGGGGAAACCTGGCAGCGTAAATCTCCATTCGTTTCACATGGGCTCCAGCTCTTCATTTGTGGTAGGATTGAGTTTCATATGTAATTCAATGCAAACTATAATGTTTCATAACAGGTCTAAGCCACTGTGCTCTGAGCATTAAGTGTGAAGAAATGTATCGTGAAACATGTTATAAGCAAGACAATGACAATAGAGTAGAATTTCACATATATTAGCCTATATAAATATAAGCTATATATATTAGCTTATATAAAAAAAAATGAAGTAACAAATCAATTTATAATATTGTATGTGAGACTTTTAACATAGCACTATATATTTCATATTTTTTTCTTCTCTTTGCAATGTGCAGAGAAAAGTACAATTACTCAAAAAAAAAAATACTTTGAGAAACAAAACAGTTTTGACATGTGTAAATGATGAGATGAGTTTTATGTTGGTGCTGGAATAGCTTAGAAGATTTATGATTGCTCAATTAGTAATTGCCAGTTGTATTATTATTATTATTTGTGACTTATTTTTTCTTCTATAACTGTCACTGATTATTACATTTTTTTAACCATGAGCACCAGAATATTTTGTATGTACTATCTCAAAGAATGGGCCCACACCACAATTTGATGGTTGTAAAAATAATAATAATAAAAAATAATAATAAAAGAAAATAATTATATAAAAGTTAAACTTATATTTCAGTTCAGGCATTTTTTGGGTTAAGTGCCATTTTTTGTATTATTTTACCTACATATTCCAAACCAAAATCTAAAAAAAAAGAAGTATTTTTTACAATAGATCTTCCCCTATTCTGTCTGTGTGTTTTTCCTCCAGCCTATGCAGCTCAGAGTTCCACAGTGCCCCTCCACAGATCCACAGGAGTCCAGTGTTGGCCTGACCCGTGTCCACTCTCCCTCCAGCCCGCCTCGGCTCTCCCCACATCCCTCTAAGTACTGCTTTACTCACGCTCCCCTCTGGGACCCACCGCCACTGTGATGGAGATGGATGCGCCGGTGCTCTACTGCCCTCTCCTGGCCACTGTCCCACACGCGTCCCGCATATAGGCTGAGTACTACGCGCTGACAGTATACAGCGACATAGTGTGTAAACATTGTGAAAACTGGAGGAGGACCAGAGAGGAGCCGTGGGGAGACAGGTAAGGCTGTCCAAGCATGATGCCGATGCAGGAGAGGGAAGTTGTGAGAGGAAACCAGCTGATTTGTTTTTCACATGTTCAACTGGTGATGGCCAGAGAGCAACAACGTAAGCAAAACGTAAACTGTCTCTCAAAAGGAAAACACAATTACATAATCTTAACATGTATCTGTAGCAAATATATTTATAGCATGGTATTTTATTACATTTATCGTTTATTGCATATCAAACTGGCTCTTTAAATTTGAAAATGCATGATTCATATTTGTCACTGAAAAGATCCTCGGCTGTATGCACCATGTTACATCCCTGGTTAAAGAGCAAAGTTAAAATGATCAGCATTTTTATACACACATCTAGATATCCAATTTGTATCTATAGAATAACAAAAGGCATTGAACATTCAAAGTGCATATAACAGGTTAGACTAGTCAATAAATTGTAGTTAAAACAATTACATTTCAGATTTTACTAACAATATTCTCTAGTTTTTTTTTTAGTTTGACAATTTTGACTGACATATATTAGTCTACTTTACTTCCTGGTAGGACATAAACAGCAGATGAGACATGCATAGAGGCAATTCTGTAAAGGTTACTTAGAAACTATAATGTAAAGAAGAAAACCCTGTCTAAAGTTATGATTTGACAAAGTATAACAATAACTTTATTTTGTTAACTGTCAGTCAAATGTGTTTCTTGTGCATAAATTGTCTTTGCATATTGGTTAGACTTTAGTGTATTATTGACTTCCTGTTGAACTGAGCGCTACGTCCTGTAATTTTGCAGTTAAATTTTTGTCACAACCTCCCATGATGACTGATTAAAAACTAAAATAAACTACAGTAAAAATAAATATCTGACACGTGTACTATCCCACCAAACCAGACAATCATTTGAAAAACATGAAAACTTAATCAAATGCACTTCAAACATTTGTGACTATACATGCGTTTCAGAATGGTCAAAAATGAAGACCATTGCCAAAGTGATAAACAAAATGTGATTTCTTTAGAACAGGAAAAGTCAAAAATATTGCTTCAGTGGAACCTCATGAATAGCCTAAAATGTGAATCTAACCGAGGATATAAGCGGGATAGTGACGTATAGTTTTGAGCGCTCGTGGTCAGTTGGTGCTCGCCGTTCGGAGGCCCAGATGGCTCGCTCACAATGGCGGTGCGGGGTTGCCTTTGATGGCTCTGAGTGATTGATTTCAGGCTTGACTGGCTCTGATAGAGTCACCTCAGGAGGCACTGGCAACCACAGGCCCGGCCATCTCCCCAGCCCCGAAACAAGATGGAGCCCTCGCGGATGCCCAACGGCTCCAACCACATCCCCACTGAGGTCCAATCCTCCCAGGCAGCTCAGGGACTCTGCTTTTGGATAGATTTTGTCACTAGACGCGGCTTTCAATGGTCAAGCAGTTTACAGTACACGAACTGGTCACTCAATATTTCCCAGCGTGTTCAGAGACAGATAGTGTGGACTTCTGTATTGTCTATGCACAAATATTTCCCAACAATTATCAACATGAATAGAAAGATGTGTTGTGATTTTTGGTGGAAATCGAGTTTGATTTTAGAACAATATTGCGTTTCCACGTCTTACTGCTCGGGTGAATGTTGTAATTTGCTTGGCGTGATGGTATTGAGTGATGTGCGTAAGTGAATATGGGGGTGACATTTGGAGCCCTCTGCTGTGCTGTGATGCCTCCAGTGAGCGGGCAGGGCAGGGGCCACTGTCGTCAGGAGAATCTGCCCCAGACTCTGCTCAGTTACCCCCTCTCGTCCAACAGCCCTCCAATAGTCAACGAGCTGCACCGCTCCAATACAGATCGCATATATTTTTGATGCGTGCAAGTGGCTCAGAGTACAAAGCCTTTTAGTGGATTATAATGAATGTGGCTTAAGAGCACCGTGCTCTGAAATCTGCTTAAATGTGCAATTATGTTTGTATTTCTAATCACAGTGGCTAATTGCTTTAACTAAATAAATCCCACTCGGATTCGCCATGGCAATAGCATTACCATGGTAATAATTACTACTGTGATGACATTGACATCAGGCAGGTACCCTTTGGCTCATTTGAATAATTAACATCTCAGAAGCACTGCTCTTTCTCCTGGAGCTGCTCTCATCTTCCACTCCTTTAATTGTGAGTGTATTAAGGCCACGGATTGATGAACCCTCTGCATAATTTCACTATTAGTTGTACACGTTCAAAGAGGCGCTCCCAAATAACATGCTTCACATTTATTTAAGATTAAACTTTAATGCGTCTTGTTGCTTAAAATGAAGAAATTAATTTAGCTGGGAATATCCTCGGGCCATTTTCCTCAAGTTCAGGATAAATCTGGGAATCCGATGAGTGTTTCCGAGCTAAATGTGCGTGGCCAAACTGTTATCGGATAGAGGATATAAAAATATGTGAATACAGTAAGTTTGACATTCTTGCTTTACATGCTAAGTGACGCTGCACTGTAAATAGAGGATATCACAGCTCGCACTCAGGTTCTGAGAAGAGGGTGCTCTCACATATATCTGAGTGGAGACAGAGGGGCGGGCAGAGAGGTGAGAGTGAGGCCAGGCCAGAGCTGCCCGCCTGGGGAGTTTGGCATGTGCCCTGCCTGGGCCTCCTGCGGACCGGGGTCACAGTAAATAAAGAAGAGATGTGCGCCGCCCCTCTGCTCCCCCCCGTCCCCCCTGTCCCCCTGCCCCCTGTACCAGCCCCCAGCCCCCCAACACCAGCCCCTTTTTCCAGCCCCTTCCTTCCACAGTGCTAACAGGAATCAGGCTGTGAGTGACCACGCCCTCCGGGGACACACCTACAACTCACATGCCAGCCCTGTCTGCAGCACCTGAAGCACCCACAGCTCTATTTAGCCTTACACATCGACACTATAAGGCCTTCGTGTGTATTTGCAAACTTATTTGAAGAATTCATTTGCAAAAACAGATAAGTGCCATTTGAAAAAGTCATTGGTATCTTGTCGTTTATATGTAGTATACGAGTAGTAACACTGGCAAAACTCAAATGTTTTGTACTGCTATCAATACATTATTCAATCCCTTCTTGATGTAAGTCAGTAAACATATTGCAATTGATAATATCTGTAGAAGATGGTAACAAAAAAAAGAGTTTTTGCTCTTCATTTCCATCTGTGGAAACAAATAAATCAGATACATAAAGGTGTATCTATATCTTGAGGCATATCATTTAGTGAACACAATAAGTAATACAAATTAAATTCATAAAAACATATAACCTATTGATTGAGGATACTTAAACTTAGACAAACCCTACTGAAGCACAAGGGAAGTTATTAGGACGCAGTAGCTCACACATCGTAATAAACGGAATAACAAAGAGCTAAAATAAAAATCTAAATAAGTAGCAAAAATAGCAAGACTGGTGTCAAATAAGGCATAAGTACTGTGTATGTACGAGAAAAAATATTGCAAATATATCACGGCGATATACAAGGAAAAACAGTGCAAAGATGAAATAGCAAATGGCATGGCACTGAGTTACATTTATATGAGGAAAACATTAATTGGATGTAGTTTTTGTTATTTCTTTTATTTAATTTCTCTTTATTCCCATGATAATCACACACCACAGAGATCAGTCACGACAGTGGAAACATGCTCTTGCTCTGCCACCCTCCTCTGACAGTTTATCTTACGGCTGGAGTCTAATATCTTGGTGCACTAATATCTTGGTGTATGAACAAATTCTGTAGCCAAAATATGCCTGGGCACATCTGCTAAAGCTAAACCAAAGCCTGCACGTTTCTATCTGCCAGGTTCGCGCTGCTCCTGTTCATACACACTGTTGTAATGAAATCCAGGGATGCACGTTTCACTGGCTTGGGGAAAGACTGTGTATAGAGGGGAGGCAAAAGAGAAAAAAATTCCAGCATAGAAGTAGGTGGAGAAAAATGCTTTACACGTAATAAAACACAATAGGTAGCCGTAGACCTTGCTGTGCTCCTGGTTGGAAACGGCGGAAATACAGCGAACGAGGTCTGAAAGGCCTTAGAAGCTTTGGAAAATCTATGTCTTTTTAATCTGGCCTGTACCAAAGGTTAACTCACATATTTTTCCTCTAACAAGTTCGGCATCTGCTAACTTCACAGGTTTGACCACTACCGCTACAGCTAATTAGTACAATACAAGATCCCGCCGTTTCTGCTCCGCTCTGCGCTCGGTCCAGCTTCCCAAACCTCAAATCAGTAAGACTTTTCATTCAAGGTTCTAAAGCGAATTGCACTAAGTTGTGTTGATGTTGTTGTTTTTATTACAGGTTTTATTATATCAGGTGTGAGTAGGAATGTAAACGTGTCTCCCTCTTGTGGCAAAAGTGGGGAATGGAACTTGCAGAATAGTGTATTAGCAGCAAAGTTAACTACGACATGATGCAAACAAATACCTCCAATATAATATAGACAATATGAGCTATGACGTGTTGGGAGCTTAGAAATAACAAAACTGGTATGATATGGTAAACAATATAGAAATTAGGACATTATTACATCTCTTATGATCTGATACGATTAGAATTTATTTATTTTTTCATTTTTAGCCAATACCCATATGCAATATTTGTCTTTCTGCTGTTGCTAGACACCAATATTTGCCTATACCGATTTTATAATCCATTGTAAAACTATGTGACTGTTATTCTCCTTAATGATGACTGATTCCAGAGAGTGTCGCCAACGAAATGAACAAATGAAACAGCAGCAGCCAAAGTCCAGTTTAAACATGCACTGATGAAATGTAGAGATGGATTTTGTACATCCCAGCAAGGCCCACAAGTTACTGTCAATAGAAAGAACACTGAGGCTGGGTCAGTCTAAGCTCATTCAGCTATTTAATTATTTTTAAAAATCTTGGACCAATACCAATATCTGAAAACCTCATCACCAATATATCACCAATACTGATAGAAACTGATGTCACTCATCGCCTTTATCATGATTATTAAGGGACGAATGGACTCCTGTGAGCTTTAAGCCATGTTATAATGTTGTACCTTATCAACAATGTACCTGGAGTTGTTTTGTTTCATTCACACATGTTTAAGTAACTCTTTATTATGACTGTCTCCATCTCAAAACGCTCTGTTCCACCTTCTGATGTCATGAAGCGGTAGTTTTCAAATTAGCAACTACCTTTTACCTTTTGTTTAGTAGAGACTGTCAATACCAGAGCTGAAATGATCCAAATGATTCTAGTGAAACTGTATGGAGTTTAAAAACACAGTGGACAACTTCCTGTATTACAACATGACATCACAAGGTTTTCAGTTTGAGAAACAAACTGTTAAACATGTGTGAATGAAACAAAAACACAACTCCAGGTATGATTTTGATGACGAAACAACAAAACAAAAACAAAAAAAACACAGATCAGAAAATAGCAGAATATGAGCCCTTTAAGTCGGCCATTATTTTTCCCCAAACTTAAATACCAAGAAACTTCTTCTACTCTGCAGCCTATAATAATCAACAAGCATTTCTGCATAAACAAAAACATGAACATAAACATGCACTTTTGAGTAAATACAGAAGACATGTACACTGCCCTCCCCTTCTCCCTCTCCCTCTCTCCCTCTCTCCGCCTCCCGCTGTAGGAATTCCCAACCCTCTCCACAGGTATCCGAGCAGCCCAGACCAGCCGAACATGTGTTTTCCTCCCCTGGTCGGGTCAGCGCCGGGTCGTCCATTCATTCCCAGAGATAGTGGAGCCATGCTTATCACTACCCTCACTACCCCACTACCCATCATGCATTTCACTCCCACCAGAGCCACGCTTGTAATGGAAAGATGGAGAGAGACCCCCCTCCGCTTTCTCAGACGCATCTCATCCCAATCCAGCTCAATCAGTGACAATTTTAAGAGGAGAATTGAATGTTTTTTTTTGGACAGAGGCAACCATTTTGAACTTTGACCACCAAGTTATGAATTTTCCTTTAAGGCTCAGAGGAACTGAAGGAAAATATTTTCAGGACAATGTACACAGGAAGTTCATGTTTCAAAGCAAGTTTAGGTTTCATAACGTCGAGACCCCCGCTGTTACAACAAGTTTGTTTTGTTGGCTCCGGAGAACATTCCTGGTGTTGATGCTAGGTGTTTGCATAACCCCATCACACTGTTGTTCCACTGTTAATCAAAGAACATCAAAACTTCCAATTTGTGCCAATTCGCCGCAGATAAAGGGATGAAGGCTTTATTGTACTAGTCTCGAGGTAAGCACTTACAGATGCAGCATGAGGAATGCTTCAAGGAACGTAACGCACTGTCAGGGAATAAATCAGGCTAACTGTTCTATTGTGATCTCAAATCCTCGCAGCATACGTGGAGTACAGATACAGAAGTCAGTTTCACCTCATCAATGTGAGTCCAAGCCCCAATTTACAAACTGAAATAGATGCAATTTAATTCACAATAAAGCAAGAGTTTTCTGACAAATACCTTTTTTTTTATTGCGATATGTTGTAATACAAAGGGCCATATGGACCGTCTGGAATTTTATTGTTTCCATTTTGAAAAGCAACTTGATGTTTGTGATATTAAAATGCCTGTTCCCTATTTAAAAACAGCACTGACCAAAATAAATAAATAAATAAATAAAAAATAATAATAATTACAACTTTTTCAGGTGACTTTTTGGTGACCTTTTGGATGGAAAAGTATAAGGTTTTTGCCAAAACACATTAAAAGCAACACATGTGGGTCTAGTGCATATTGCTTGGTTGTCGTTTGGCAAGACACTTCATTCTCTTCACTCCCCTTGCCTAGCATGAATGTGATGTGTGAGTGATTGATTTGTCGGAAGGTCGATGGTGCAGATTGGCAGCCTTGCTTCCTGTCAGTGAACCCCAGGGCAGCTGTGGCTACAGTAGTATTTCAGTATTTCACCAACAACAAATGGGGAGAAGGAATAATCCAATGTGAGGCCTTTGGGTGTCTTGAAAGGTGCAACGTAATTCTAAAGAATTACTATGTTATTATTACTATGTTATGCTCTATTGTGAATCTATTCCAAACACTTTGATTTGTAAGTGATTTTCATGTTGTCAATTTAAAAAGAGGAAATTAGGCAGATGTAATCATACTACTACATCACCATCTTCTAATCTTCCCAAACTGTACTAAAAGGCAGTGCACTCCTAACGGTGCATTATCTGAATAAACAACAATAATATCATCGCCGTCACAAGCTGTACTCAATGTTTATCAGGTGTCGTGGCGGCCATGACACCGCACTAAGCACGGCTCCCAGCAGGGGGCATCCTCTTGGCCCCGTCACCAGCATGTGGCCCACGATGGAGCTGAACAGGCGCGACAGCAGATTAGGCTTTGTCTGCGCTCCTCTTCCCAGCCTCCAACACAACAAGCTCTGATACCGACCTTCTCCACCTCCCGTAGCACACTCTGGCCCCATTTTTTCTTATTACCGTTAGCATAGAGGACAAAATCGTACGTACTAATAGAGTAAAAATGACCTCCCCAAATCTCAGAGGCTTTACTTTTCCCAAATCCCTGCTACAAAACCACTCAAATGGTACTACGGATTTTGGGACATCTCATGAGTGGCTGGCTGAAATGTGCTGTAATAGGGGGAGAGTTGGTTGGAGAGACTCAGTGTATCTGGACTCACACTGGGAAAAGTGTATTTATCAACTTAATAACAGGTGTCTGATTGAACATGACTATGATTACAGTAAGTCTCCATCTTTTGGGACTCTTCTTCCCCTCTTCTTGGTCGGCTCTCTCAAGTGTAAAAAACTGTGCACTGTGGTGTAGCTCTTTCGCAGCCTATGTTCAAAGTTGGTTTTCTTTATAGATCATATTATTAGTAGAAACTAGTAGGCGCTGATAACAACACTGAGTTTAAAAAGAAAATCTGGTGCATAAAATCAATGCAAAACAATATGTAACTTCCAGCGCATAATGCATGGGTGCATTTTTAAAAAGAAAATATCTCAAAATGAGATGTACTCTGTATGATAGTTGTACATCTAGATATATGTAGATTGTTGCATGAGGAAGGGCATCTGATTCAAATACAATAAATACTAATTCAGGTTTGACAGCTTCGCTCTATGTGTCATGAGTCTATATAATATATGGGTTTAACGTTCTGAATGAGTGACAAAAATATTGCCCTTTTTCATGATATTTTAATTTTTTTGTGATGGACTAGTCTGGGCTGCTAGAACAGGGGTGCCCAATACCTCGATCGCGATCGACCAGTCGATCGCCAAGGTAGTGTCGGTAGATCGCCAGGGTAGATCGTAATGTAGTACTCGAGAGCGTTTCTTTAAGGTCTTGGACCGCGTTGGGACTTGGTCTTGAAGGCGTTTGGACTCCGTCTTGTCTCGGACTCGAGATGTGACACTCGTCGAGTGATGCACGATCATTACAGCCGCTGCAATAAACTCGGACCGGTGTGCGGGAGCGCGGGCCGTCTCTCTGCAGCCTGTGCGCTCGTCCGGAGCCCGCGGACACTGCGCGGCGCCTCACCACACGGACTGTTATGGAACGCCAAGACTGCCACAATTCGCACATACTAACTCACGTTGAACTCAAGTTTTGCGCGTTTTTTACGCGCGTTTTGTGCATCAAGACGCGCGTTATGATAATGGTATCCAGCCTTCTTGTCTGACAGCCAATGACTTTGAAGTGTTTGCGCCCAATGGCTGATCAAGACAGGCAGACAAAAACAGTTCAGCACAGATCACCTATGTGGCAAAGATTGCTCTAACTGAACTGCATTATATTTTCACATTGGCTGATTTTTGTGGTTGACAGAAAAATAACCCATAAATGAACCTCATTGTTAATTTGAATCCCTATTTCATGATACGTTTCATCTAAAATTTGATTTTTTTTTTAAATGCTGTGTCATGAATTTAATTCTTTTAGTTTTCTCATTGAATTAGTCTGTAGATTGTGGTGCAGTGGTTAGAGCACCTACCTAGCAAGACATGTAGTGTGGAAATTCAGGTTCAAATCTTGCAAGACTCGAAGTTATTTTCTTCTCTCTCCCATGTTGCTACTTTGTTGTGCATTTTTTTGGATAGATATCCATTTACTTTGGGGGGGTGGGGGTATTTTGTTGTGTGTATTTTGTTTGGATAGACTGATTTTGCAGGCTTGTGTTATTACTAAACAAAATTACAGTAATGTGCCTGCTGTCCATCTGCAATTAAGATATGAAATTACCAGCCTGTAGATGGCGTCACACAACCAGTACTTCTCTGACGCACGCATATCATTATCTATGTGAAATTTCCAGCAAAGTTGCAGGTTCGAATCCCGAAGGGAGTCATGCCTTCCTCGGTGTTTGACTCCCTGAGGAAGGCATGACTGCCGAAACGCGTTGGATTCGTTTTAATGTCTAGTATGACCAAGCCATCACAATAAAGGCTTTTTAATTTTTACTATAAGAGAGTGCCTTGGATTTCCTTCAGAGTTTTGCATCTTCAGTTTTTCCCTTCCAAAGAGCACCTCAACCGAACTTTCTTTGAGTCCAGGAAGCGCTCCTAAACAAACTGTCTTTTTATGGTATGCTATGGTAACTAATTGTAAATAATGTATATCTTACGTTACAATTGCAATAAAACTATATATACCTTTTTATTTTAAAAACCCTTCACACATATTTTGCATGCTCCTGTCGGGATTCGAACCTGCAACTTTGCTGGAAATTTCACATAGATAATGATATGCGTCTTGATGCACAAAACGCGCGTAAAAAACGCGCGTCTTGGTGGACACACAAAACGCGCGTAAAAAACGCGCGTTTTGTGCATCAAGACGCGCGTTTTTTACGCGCGTTTTGTGTGTAAAAAACGCGCAAAACTTGAGTTCAACGTGAGTTAGTATGTGCGAATTGTGGCGGTCTTGGCGTTCCATAGACTGTCAGCGTGCGCAGCGTGTCCACAACATGTGTGTGGCCTCGCGTAACAGTGCAGGTTAAACTTCTTAAAACATCCTACCTGTCCATCTGCCTCGCCTTTTCGCGCTCTCGCTCCTCCCCAAGTAGAGCGCACATAGACTCCCTCCTCAATGCGCGCTGATTCGAAGGGCGACGAAACGCGACGCAAAAACTAATCAAAATGTATGTTACTGTGTTGGCACAGAGCAGGTCTACAGCACAAAGCAGACCTACCGCGACGGGTGGAGTTTGACAAAATGCCACAAATGCATCTGTACATGTGCATTTGGTCAATGTGCAGAGGCTGCTCAATATCACTGCAAAACTAGTAAAATAATGTAACTCCAGGTTTAAAAATCCTACACACTTTCTTCACAGTTTTCTGTTAAGTGCCAGTGGAAGTTCTTTTAAAGAAGGGTTGTCAAACTGTGACTGAGGGTCCAAATAGGGGCAGAGAGTGTTCAGTACAGTTTGTCTTATTTTAAGATTAAATTAACATTTATCAGATAAAATGTAGATAAATCTATAAAAACGTATTTATTTGAGTCAGCCTTTTCCCACATGAAGATCATTAAGTCCAAGTACTGTTCCACATAGACTGATTTTCAATATATTTATAAATAAAGAAATCATTTGCATTTTTGTAGTAGGTAGATCATTTTGACTTGGTCATTTTATAAGTAGCTCGCATGCTGAAAAAGTGCTAGAATCTAACCATAACTAATATAAAATTGGTTGTCTCAAAAATTGTACTGTGAAAAAGACCAGATAACCAGAATGGATAAACAAGGTATTCTTTTAATCTGTCATATATCAAATGTTGGTGCTTGCGTCAGAAAAAGAAAATTTAGATGAAGAAAAAAGTAAAAAATAAAATTAACCACTAAACATTAGACTATACATTATTTGTTGTGATGCCAGTGAAATACGTCTGCCCAACGTATGTTAAAGAACACATATTGTGCCTGAGCCTGCTATATAATTATAATGATGTTATCATTTGCACAATGCTTAATGGGTGCTGATGTTGCAGTAAATAATAAAATGTCATCACAAAATAAAGTTGGAAACTCTGACGCACAGCTGCAGATCACACTAGCGAGGAGCAGTTGTTTTTCATTTGTATCAAAATTACTACACGACACTGACAAATCCTACATGTATCTCTGATGAAGAACATAATGTATCCCCGTGGTGAAAACGGTGGTTGATAGACATGAATATGGTGTCTTGAAAATAAGTGAAAATTGCTCAAACATGGAGGAATCATTCTAAATACAACTTTAAGAGTGTAAATAAAACACAAAAACAACTATAACATGGTTAAAAGCTCTGAAAAGTGGATTTTGCATAATAGATCTGCTTTAAAACAAAAGCAAAAATGAAGTTTGTAAACCATGAGTAGAGCATCGTTCAGCTCAAAAACCCTGGTGAACAAACAACCAGGGGAGGAGTGTGCTGCGGAGGCTGGGCCCGTTTAGCTGATAAGGCAGGAAGGCCCTTCAGGTATCTGCTGCTCCACTGCTGTGTAAATGAGCTCCAATTAAACAGGCGGCCCCTAACTCCTCTGCCCCCTCCCCTCCTCCAGTCCCCCCCCCTGCTCACCACCAGGCCCAGCACACCCTCTGGCTCCTGCATCTGCTCGCTCGCTCCTCTTCCCTGTGTCTCTGTCATACTGTGTGACCCAAAGGCCTGCTCCACTCAAACGTGTGTGTGTGTCTGTATATACTGGTGTGTGTGTGTGTACTGTATGTGTGTCTGTGTATATATGTGTGTCTATGAAGATTTGGGAGCCCCGCAGCACTTCAGCTCATTGTCAGCCCCTCATAAGTGACAGCGTGGAGGAAATGCTTGCATCCCAGTGTCGGGCTGATTTGTGTATATAGCTGTAATTGCACAATTGCTGGAAAGTTCTCATCAAAATGCAGTGTGATTTTGTGTGTGTTTTGTACATTATCCCTTAAGCCTATAGCATGAGCTTTGCAGTGGAGACTCAGAGCTGTTGGATTCATGGCTATGCACTGACCAAACACAACAGTAACAGTTTGCAAACATGCTGCAGTCACTCTGAAGGCCTTTGCCATGCAGCGACAGGGGGCAGACAGCAGCGGGGGACTGCCCAATTAGATGAGCCTGTGATTTAGGTGCTGAGACTGGGGCAGCTGCATCTGGCAACTGGCCAGCAGTCCAGACCTGACACTGGTCCTGTGTGAGCCAAGGCAGGAGCTCCTAATGACCGCGACCAGGGGAGAGGGCTGTCCACTGTGCATGTGCACAAGTGTCTGTATCATAGAAAACCTCTCCACCGGTGTCTTCACGGCACCCACACCCTGTTCCTCACTGAAGTGCCATGTACACCATCAGCCACTCCCTTAATCAGGCCAAGAGATGGAAGTGTCCTGCTGCCAGTGACCAAATGCCTCCTCCATTATTAAATCAATAAGAGCTTCACTTTTGCTGCACTTTTTTCACCGTCTGTAGCCACAACTGCCCTGGACAAACTGTGAGAAGCACAGCTGCTAATCTGTACCCCTGGCCTCTCGGAATATCCCAAAACACCACACTCACACCAAGTGGATTAAAAGTTTTGCACAAAGACACATCACTAGTATGCACTGGTCGGAACTGCTTCAACAGCGTATTATATTTAATACATACTGTTACAAAACTGAACAGACCACATAGAAAATCATTTAGAAAAACACACAAATGCCATAAAAAATTGCCACTTCTCTCAAAATACTACTTGTCATTCTGCCATCACCATACAATAAAGAAATACAAAATAAATAAGGTTGCCTCTGTGGGTGATCAAATGTGATAATGTACAGAATGTTATAGAATTTTATGAACTTCAATTGTGTTGTCAATGTGCTTTATTGTACATTGTAACATCTAATTGTAGTACGTTTGTGCTACTGCAGTTTTTTTTTAAAATTCAGTGCTTTCTAGAAAAAAGAGTTCAGTTTATTAATAATAACAACATAATCCCAACCCTAATCTTACATAAGTACCTGTACTTTTACCATTCACATATCTGTCAGAGAGTCTTGTGTTGGGGCCGTGCAGGGGGCCATTGTTTACGTGGATGGTCCGAACACTGAGGTATTACCCCCACCACCCGCCGCAGCGCTCCCACACAATTAGCTCTCCCTTTGACGTAGCATACAGGCTCCTGTCAGTGGCTTCGTGCATAATACATACCTGACATTCTGCTAGCTCCTGCCACATGTAACCAGCCACACTGTAAAAGCTCCCCCGCCAATCAAAACGCAAGATATCAAAAATTAATGGCTGTGATTAAGATACTTTAAAACTTGCAAATGGTATATTTAAATATTAAGTCACATGTAATTAAGCAGGGGAGAAATATTCTTCCCTGTCGTTAGGGCAATTATTACAATTTCCATCAAGGGATTTCTCAGCTTGACTTTTGTTCTTGAGCTGTAGTGATTAACATTGCGATTAATTGGAGCAATTTCTTGAAAACTTGCGTCATTTCATCTTATTGTGAGGAAAAAAGGGGGAAAATAAGCCGGACAGTATGGTGAACAGCTGGGGGTTCGTCCAAAAACGCAGGGGAGGTCAGGAATTGTGTTGCATGATGGTTAGTTTGGTTCGGCCACCACACTGGGGCAATAATGATGGTGTTTTTCTTCTAATCATCTTTAACATATAAGTATAATTGTCCTATTAGCTGGACAGTAGGAATAAATTATACAATCAAGTCTCTATACCTCTCACTGACCTTTCTTACGCTACTGGAAAACTCTATAAAACTTTGAACTTTTACTGCTCTGTCAAAGCATATCCCAAACTACGTCTGTCCCAATTAATACATTATTTCCATATTACAATTATTTGAGCTAATTGCACGCTGCAGTGTTTTGCATAATGATGGCGAATGATTCTACTCACCTGCTCAAACACAGTCAGATAAAGCCCAGATCTTATTTTGGATGTTTGAATGGTTCAGTGCTCACCTGAATTACATGTTTGTCTGCTATATTTATGTTTACCCATTACACAGGATACAATATAAAGGATGCACAACAAATCCACAGCAGAAGAAGAATTAGACAATAACTATAGATGTATTTCTTGCATTGTCATTGACTTAGACTTAGACAAGCTTTATTGATCACACAGAGTAGCTCACACATCACAATATAATATAATAAGAAAGAGAAAAAAATCTATAAACTGTATTAATACATTCAAAATAATTAGCAAAAATGGCAAGACTCGTGTCATATAAGGCATAACTGTATATGTACAAGCAAAAATAATAAAATGTATAAATATAGTAATACGAATATATACAAGAGGCCATAAGGAGAAACAATGTAAAGATGAAGTAATGATTGACATGACATAGGGTTATCTATATCTAAGGATCAATGACATGACATTGTCCAGTTGCAGTTTCCTCAGTTAAAAAGGTTCAAATTTCATAATAATTCACCACATTTCTGTAGTGACCTCCATGGAACCAAATCATTTTTTCAGAAATCATGAGTTATTCTGCATGTTTTTTGTACTTAAAGTGTTAAAATGTCATGTGGTGCGACCGTGCATCATGTGGTGCGACTCATAATAGCAGAAATTCTATGTATACCTGGGTGAATGGGATTCTTTAGGCATTTTTCTTCATTTCTTGCATTTTACAGGGTAGTAGTTTGTTCATTAAACACAAGCAGGTGACTGTCATATTGCACAGCCAGCAAAAGAAAATATCAATATGCATTCAAAATCTAAAGAAATGCCAACAGTTTGTTTCTATACACTTCATATAACTCAGAACTTCGATTAATATTAGAAAATAAAACAATTCTAAGTTTATTCTTGGTCACATCACATGACATTTTACACTAAAAATGCTTAATATAAATGTTAAACATAGATTTACGCACCTGTAAATATTTGAAAAAAGTTCAATAGAATTTGTGTCATGATTATAGGCGACATTTTGAGGGCTAAAAAAAAGATAGAAGTTGCCTGTTTTGTTTTAAATTGTTAGTTGCTATGGTGATTCTGCAAATTTTTCTTCATTCTAAAACTCAAGTATATCTTTTGCAGTCGTGTAGTACAAATTATTATTATTATTAATGAACATATTTCCTTTTATTTCATTTGGGTGTTAGAGTATCCAAGCGTACAAATTGGAGTAGAAGTAACAAGTAAAAGTAATATAATAGAAACATTATGTACTATAGTGAAAGTAGAAAAACATCAGTAATCGACTGCTTCAGAAATAGTAAAAAAAAAAAATAAGTAAGTAAAATTAAATTATATTAAATTGAAATTCAATAAGCAAACAAATAAGAACAATTACTATGCTATAAACTGCATGCTACTTACTTAAGAATAGAATTTTCACCCGCTCCATTCGCAGTCAGAATGAAGTACAGCCATTAAGTCAAGTGAGTTCAAATATCCACTCCCCCTCCCCGGTTTTGTACACAAGTTCCCCTCTAGTTCTTTAAGACTTCCACATTTGAATCCTCATCCTGACCTCATCTCTCCTCAGATAATTACTCTTGACTTTTAAGTAAACGTAAACTCCGCGGTAGTTTCTCCAATCAAGACCTGAGTGTTCCAACAACTTCACAAAACCACTGTATTCGCTTGAGTAGTGTAAGTGATACTACTGCAGTACTACCACTGCTGTCACACACGCAGCAGTGACTCTATTGAGCGCTATTACAGATTCAGGCAAGGTCAGATGATACACGCCACGCATTTTCTGCATTAGAGCTTTTTTTTTGTGTGTGTGTTCTTTCTGCGTCGCATATTGACCTTGGCGTTTTTGACAGTCGCATCCATCAAAAACGTGAAACCATTCCAACAGGCAGAGGAGCGCAGCCAACTGAATCAGATTAAGGAATATAAGACCGGACGATGGATGCTCGACGTCAACATGGTGGAGGGATCAGCCGGACTTATCCAAATGTAGTCCACCTCTACTCAGCTGTAATGACCGACAATACTGTAGTACACAGACTTTGACAGTACTGACTAATGGGAGAGGGACTGTGCGTATTTTCAGATTGGGAAAACCAGCAGAACAGCTCCTAAGTGTAATTCATCACAGTCAATTCTGCAAATGTTTATTTAAACTGCACGTGCAAAAGGCATTAGGGCAGAAAGTGAGAGAGGAAGTGTCTGGGGAGAGGGAAGTGTGGGCTTCATAAGTAAATATTCGCAGTAGTAGTAGTGGTAAGAAATTGCAATAGTAAGAAGTGATAATAGATGGAATTGTATCAGTATATATACATAAAGAAACAGTAGCCTACATGACAATGATCTGAATGGCTAAAATGTTTAAGTAATTAAGATTATTAATTAAAAATATATGATTTAATTAGCTAAAAAAAGGTTTTTAATTAACATAATATCATTGGGAAATATGTTTATACTACTTTATTCTACTACTACTAATTTCTTCTACTACTACTACTACTGCTACTGCTACTGCTACTTTTTGCTACTACAACTACTACTTCCTTCTACTACAACTACTTTATACTTTTACTTGAGTAATAATATTTCAGGTACTCATACAGTACCTCATTCATCAATTAAGCCGGCCCATTTCTGAAAACATGATTTTGGAGTAGAGTGAAGTACAGGACGTAACAAGAGGCGCTGTAATAAGCATAACTAAAGTTTTATAGGTTTTCCATCATGTCACTGCAGGGCGTCGTATTCAGGACTAATGAAAAGAGTCATTTACAGTAAAGACTTTGTTTTCAAACATCACACAGCTCTGCTTTCAATTTCCTACACACATTTGTTATTGAACTGTTGTTCGGGAGTTATTTTTAAGATTTGTTTCCCTCAACTAATTAAAAACACCACTGGAGGATCACAGTTCTGCTCAAGTCAACTGTCTATCTGAGTGAAGGTTCTTGACTCATGCCTTGGGAATCGTATCATTTTTGCTACAAAGCCGTCAAATATATTTTTATTAGAATTCACGTAGTTGCTTAGTTGAACAGCTGATATAAATGCACACATACAAATCTACTACACATATAGACTTGTGATATAAAATTCACATAAATATTAAACAAAGTTAAAATAAATGCATAAATATGTCAGAGTGTATTTTAAAGCAGGACAGAGGCACATTTAAAAAATATATCTTTATTTAAGTGAGACAAGCCTCTACTTTGACAATGTTTAAATCCAGATTAAACACGGTTCTAGCTGTACAATACAACTGGAACGATTTATTCTGCATTTTTCGCTTTTTATGGTAATTTTAGGATAATTATTTATGTTTTGATTTGTTTGTATTATAATTTTGATGTCTTTCTTATACTGTAAAGCATTTTGAATTACTTTGTGCATGAATTGTGCTATACAAGTAAACTTGTCTTGCCTTATTCAGTCATGGCTACTTCACTTCATATGACTGCAGACAATCGATACCACTATAAACCTTATATTTTTGACACTAACTGTATATGATCTTGGTATTTTTTCATATCCATTCCTGTCAGTGTTTTGTCTTATGTTTCAGGATGAGAAAAGCATCAGCTCCAGGCCTGAGCTTTGTACAGGATTTGAAAGAGGAGCGGAAAAAGACATTACCACTCTGTTTGTGTGTGTGTGAGAGAGACGTGTTCAACTACTCAGCTGGGAGCGTCCACCCACTGACCCCTGAGTGTCCGAGCGCGCCATGACAGCCCTGCAGTGAGCGCGCCAGCCACAGAGCCACAGATAGGAGCTTACAGAACAGAGAAGTGCATTGTGGGAGCTCGAGGCCTCCTACCGGTCCGGTCCAGGCTCATGTACCGCGACCCGACCAGGAGTCCTGAACCGGCGCGACCCCTGACCTCTGAACTGGCCCCGACACAGGCCGAGGGAGGGGGTGACGAGGCCAGGTCCAACGCTCGCCGCATGATAAGAGGGAGAAATGCAAGCTCACTGTACGAGACAGGGGCCGCCATCTATCATCAGGACATGTGGGGGCCGCTTTCACACACACTCATACTCATGGGCTTCAGATGACTGTTGTGTGTGGCACATTGAGCACTATTCACTATTCAGGAGATATTTGTTTGAAATTGTTCTTTTGCTATGGCGGCAGTGCTAATTTTTCATCATTCTGAATCCCACGGGCAGAGTGAAGGTGTATAGATTCTGAGGTGAGACGTAAAACATGCAATGATTAAGAGTGCTTGTATTTAATTAAAAATATGGAAGTGTTTTATTTTGTAGTGAAATAATTAAGAATGGGCAATGACAGATGAATATATTGGTGTAAATAAAGATTCTGTAATGTTTTGAAATGACGAGAACATGCATTAATAACTGCCAAAATGTGCTGGGAAAAAGACAAGAAAACAAAACAAATACAAAGAAATTCTGTAAAATTGCAAAACAAGATTGAAAGAGATGTTTGTCAGTGCACGGGTGAACACTTTTCAAACTAAGAACACTAACGTAGAGTTTTATCAACAGACTGAAGAAGTCACAAAATGAAATCATTGAAGATTCAGTGCGATACGCTTCAGTCTGACATGTGATGGTACAGTGGTCTTTTTAAAACATGAAACTGTTTTATTAACAAACAGTGAATATGACCATGATTGTAGAATAAAAACATACTGTGATAGAGTAAAAAAAAGCTGTCAAAAATAAATAAATGTTTATTCTTGTCTTTATTGTCACTGTCCTTGTCTGATTTAAAAATGGAGCATGTGTCTGGTGTAAAGATAAACTGCATAAAGATGAATTGAAAAGAATTCTAACAATGAACTGAATAATACACAATGCAACATGTTGAAATTGCATATAAAAATACGTTTTGTTTGCTTATTAACCTTGAAAATAATATTTTCTATGTATAGTATTTATTCCCATTTGTCAACACAAGCATTTTCGACAGGCAACAGATTCTCAACATAATATTTTAGTTTATTCTGATTAATTTTGTCCTATTCCATATGGTGAATAATGATCAAAATTAATAATTACAAATAAATAATTAAATCAAACCAACACAAATTTATGTTGTTTCCACAGGGACATTTATTCTGCACAACCCAAATCTCTGATCCTACATCTTCAGTATCTCTGAACAGTAGAGCGCCCTGCAACATTTTACACTCCAAAACACAATATTGTGCTCTCATATTTCATCCTTTCAGATTAAAATACCTAACATTTGTCCAAAAGTGCGGCCGCTAATAGAAAATAAAACCATCTTTCATATTTGTATCATTCTCAGCATGAGGGTGTTTTGTACAATCACGTTTTATGGGGCTGCCAGCGGGGCTCTGTGTCCACGGGGAATCTGCAGAGAAAGAGGTGAGGACCAGGTGCAGCCAGCTTTCCACTGCTGTTACTACTGGCCCATTTTTAACATTACACACCCCAGCCTCAAATACACAACTACTGCACCACTACTGCATACGCTCCTCTTGTACAATTTCACAGTGAATTCTGCATTGACAAAACATGGAGGACTCAATCTAAAATGGGTCCTTTGATTTTTGGGGGAGAGCTGGTTGTGGGGTAGACTCCAGCTGACTGGCTCAAAACGTGGGCCTGGAGCTCCCTCTACCCATCACTCTTCAAAGTGCAGCCACTCCAGCCACAGCGTGTAGTGAGCGATTACTTCAGGAGGAAAAGGAAATATTTTAGTTGAATTATTTTGCTTTTTGAATGCTACATAACATTTTTGCTTTTTTGATGATTATTTTGTATAATGTATCAATAACAGTGACAAATAGTAGCAGCTGAGGGAATATTAAGTACAAATATTAATAGTGTAATGGAAGTATTTGACTCGTGTATCATGACTACTCTGTACTGTGTTCATGATCACAAAAGTGGTAGTTTAGTCTTATTTTTGCAGTACACACAGATGCTATATGACAGAGATTCTTGGATGGTATAAGTAGAAATCTAGTTTTGTTGGAAGTAACAATACTACGTTCTAATCACTACAGCTAAATTAGCCTTAGAGTTATAGTTATATTAAGGGTATTAATTGTGTAGCTACTAAGATTGAAAATACTATTTGTTCATTCATTATATTTGTTCATAATTCTTTGTTAATGCTTTATTAAGGCTATTAAAAGTGTAGTTTTTGTAAAATGTTACTGAAGTAGTAGTATTAGTAGTACTCTAACACACAGAAGCAATTATAGTGGCGCAACTTGACACCAGTGTCTAATGTCTAATGTCAATGACCAATGTCTACTTCATACTCGCCCACAAGGAGCCAGGCAACAAGGAGACAAGAGAGGAAATTAAGAGAGGAAGCTAGACAAGGATAAGAGGAGAGGATATTAGGAGAGGAGATGAGAAAAGAAGTCTAGGAAAGGAGGCTATGAGAGGCGACTAGGAAAGAAAACTAGAAATGGAGGCTAAGAAAGGAGACTAGGAAAGGGGGCTAGGAGAGGATTCTAGGAGAGGTGTCGAGGAAAGGAGGCTAGGAGAGGAGGCTAGGAAAGGAGACTAGTAAAGGAGACTAGGATGAGAGGGTCTTGCGGTCCGAAGGGGGCAGAAGTTTCCCAGCTCCCCTTGCAGGCGGTCACACTCTGCAGGAGGTGACAGGAGTCGCTTTGAAAAATCACACCTTTGTGATGGTCAGGGCTGGGCCAGTCCACAGATGGACATGGAGATACACGGAGAGAACGGCTCTGAGGCTGTGGGGAGGGAACCTTGATAAATGTTTACTTTACATCGCTCTGATTTTACATGTCAACAACATTTAAGTATCATATTTTTGTTTACTGACAGAGGAGAAGAGTCATGATCTCCTTTCAGTATTTCAAAGCAACGTGAAAATCCAGGTAATAGTTATACTTCAATCACAAACAATACTTTACTTATGGTTACTACTGTTAAAAAATGTCCTACACTGTGGCATAAGTAGGATTTGCATGAGCATTGGTACTAACACAAGAAAAGCAATATCCATGTAATGAAAGATTAACACTGTTACCATGGCAATTAACTATTCAGAAAGTCCTCAAATGTTGCCAGTAAAGGTTGAAACACATGTTTGTGAGCAATGGTAAATTAGACATATTTTTACATCTACTACTACTTAACTCTATCACTCTGTGTTTCTACTTGAGTAATATTTTGAACTTTAAATTTATTGTAACACAAAGTGAAATCATTTGGGGGAATTTAGGTTTAATTTTGACGATGTTTTTCGAAACACATAGTAACACGCTGTTAATAGTACATCAGTAAACGTTGGAATTGCAGTAACTAATTAGGGAACTTGAAATGACAATATTTACCAAGTATGGAAATGCAGTACTTGTAGTGTAACATAATGATATTGGTTCATATTGAGTAGTAGTATTCAGATTATAGTATGTGAACATGTCATAATCCCAGTTAAGGGCCAAGAGAGTTTTTTCTATTAGACTTTACTTTGTACTTTAATATGGAAAAAGGTAAATTCACAAAAATATTTCAACATTTTAACAATATTCATCATTTATCTGTATTAAATATGAATGGGGTGTAGAATGTCGTGATGTAGCTGTAAACCCATAACTAAACTTCTGCGTATTTTGCCTCATTCCCATTATAATTCTACCTGTGATCTATACATCTTCATGCTCCGTCCTTACCCCACCCTTTACACCCCCGTCTTCTCTCTCCTACAACACTATATATGCATCTTCAACAGGGACAAACCTACAGCGAGTACCAGAGGAGCTCCAGTGCCAGCGTGAGTGCCAGTCTGAGGCAGGAGATGGGCACGGCGCGGGGCTCGTGTGGCCCGTAAACAGCTGTGTATGGAACCTCCTTTGTGCAGTTGGCCCTTTGCTCTATTCAGGGCTTTCACACACTCTCACTCACTTCTCACTCCCTGGGTTCCTCCTCTCAGGTCATAAATTAAACAGAGGGAGGCAGGAAAAAAAGACCAGTCGGGATTTTCAGTTTGAGTTCATTTTTAACACTTATTGCATCAGAAAAAAGCCGAATATTGGAAAGAAGGTGAACAAGTGTGGAGTGTGTGGATGTGCAGTGGATACGGTTTTCACTTGGGGTCATATTTCATAGATTTCTTTTAATGCATCATATGGTATCATGGTGAGTTTATGATATAGAAAATATACTGAAAAATTTGAACCAAAATCATTCACATTTTGATAATTTTAAGGACAATTTTGCAGAGAATTAGACTTTTTTTTGCCAATAATAATTTCCATAGCTCATAATATAGATCAGTGGTTTTCAAAGATGATTTTAAGGTGTCATTTTAAAACTATGACACTGTATCTAAGCAATTTGAAACAGTAGGCAGCAAGTTTTACTGAATTAGGTCAAATAACGCAATTAACTACTCAAGTAAAGGCAATTAAATCTTTTTTTTTGCAACTGAAAAATGCTACAGATGTCAGATTGCAATGTGTAATATATTGACATTTATTATAACTAACAGACAACAATAACTGTCTCGAACGAGCAAATACAAAACAAAAAGAAAAGAAAAGTGCTTGTGTGCTAATTTTGAGGGTCTTGGGCTGAAAAGTTTAAGAACCCCTCATAGACAGACACAATGCCTAAAAAGTAGATTAAATAGAACGTCTTGAATGAGTAAAACATACTTTATAACTTTATATAACTCCACAAACACAGTTGAAAAAGTATAGTACAAAGTATAGTTGTTATTACTCGCATTAGCTGGTGCATGAAGCGACTAAGACAGTAGTGAGGGGTCAGCAGGGGGGCACAATATGGTCACACACCACAGGAGTCCTCAGCCCCTCCTGTACAAATAAAGCTGGTTTGAAGTGACCGAATCACCAAGCGTTCTACCTTAATTTGTTTGTATGGCCTTCATTTTCCGATTGGCGTATTGAATTCAGTTAGGTCTCATACGGAAACCCACGGTGCACACTGCGACAATGACTTAATGACATGAAAGGGCCAAATATTGCACAGCTCAGTGGCTCGTATTGCTCGCGATTATCTCTTTGTGAAACCGAAAAGATCCAAATTATGAAATATCATGTGGCATCTATTGAGCGGAATCACAAAAAGTCCCATTCAAAGCGCTTTAAATGGCTTTGCATGAGGCTGTGCACAGAACCATATGGAGGCCTCGGCATCTCCTCATTTCATACATGTTTCTTTTGACATCAATAACGCCGAGGCATCCAGTGGCGCTTGGAACGCATCCAAAACAATTATAAAGTTGCCGTGGAAACTGGCGTCCTGTGCCAGGGCGAGGCATACTGTCTGCGCTCAGATAACCGCATGGAAAGTCACGGCAAACAAAGCACTTGACAGGGGAGCACCAGAGGAGGGAGTGAGGGATGGGCACACTTGATGGAATAACAAAAGCTTGTGATGTGCTGGATTTGGATGTCCATAAATGATAAAACGTACAGTGCAGCCATTTTCAGTTTGGGGTCTGGATAAAGAACACTGACTAGATCAAACTAGAGTAATATAAAGATAAAGAGACGGATCATTTGGAAGTATTTTTTTTTATATTGCAAGATAAAGAGTTTAATGTCAGATGCCCATCTTAATTTGTCTACATTATAGCCTTCAGAACACCTTAAAAACAGCAAATGCCTGACCACACATACTTTGAACCTTGTGATACTTTATGATGGGATGACTTAATTATATTATTTGGATAAACGACCAAAACTTAACAGAAAAAACAAAACTTAACAAAACTTACTTTGCCCCATGACTGTATATCTAAGTAAAGGATCCTCTCATCCCCTTGAAGTATTTCTGATGGAGCTTTAAAGCCTCACTGTACAAGTCGAATACTTTTGACCCAGGTTAGGCAATGAATGATCACTCATAAGCACTACTTCTGGCAGCAACCCAGGATTCATAGAGCCATAGTTACATATTTTGGTAATATTACATGACATGTGGCTACAAAATGCTCCTTTTGTTAGATTGGTTATATTCTGAGACATAAAATGTATAAACAGCTGTATTATTTCTTGTGATAAAAAAGTTAAAACTAGGCTAAATTGTTTAATCTAAGATCTGCAAACTCTTTTTTCATTTTAATTTGAACCCTAACTTTTTTCCAAATTGTGTACTCTGAGAGATATCTGAGAAGTTATTGTTTAAACTTTACAGAGGTGGACAAAGGTTTGAGAAAACATGTTGGCTACAGTTCATTAAGGTTAAGGTTAGCCTCATGTGTGTATCACTAACACACAGCTCGCCCATGACACCTGCAATTTTGTGTGTGGAACATTGAGAGCGCTGTAATGTATTGTAACCTTATGCTAACCTAATGAACAGGGGGATGAAAGTGGTGTAATGGAGGTACTTTTACATTCATCTTTACGCTCCTCATTATGCGCCCGATATGACAAGCTCGTTAGGAGTGCACGAAAGATTACCCGGGCTGGTAAAGAGCACCACCTTCAAACCACAAAAATACAAACGGATAAATATTTGGGCAGGTAGAGGCTACACCTATGCCCCAAACCTGGTGGAAGTCATGGTTTTCTTACAGACACATTAAGGACCTCTGTGCTGTGTGTACTCAGACGGGAGAGAGATGCCATCACACTATATTTGTGCAATACTGATGAAGACAGTTGTTTTCCCAACAGCTGGAATAGCAATACGCATCCAGATCCAGAATGCTGTTAACTTAAATATAGATCTTACTTAATCAAATGCTCTTTCAAAATTAAGTCTTTCTGTAATGTGTCCGTATGTTGTAGCAGCAGCTGCCCTTATTGTGCAGCCGTTTAGATTCTCATTTCACTTTATGCATTTTTCCAGGCTTGGGACTAGCACAAATAGTATACTTGCATGAGACCATACACTGTTGTTTTAAATAAACAACATTTTATTTTATTTTTTCAGTGTGGATTTAAAAGTATAAAAGTGATTGTACAGGCTTTCTTCCTAAAGGTAACTGTACACAATTGCAGTAAGATGAATCAATTAAAACAGTTGTCGGGCTGAAGTGTCAGCAGATCTGTGGTGCAGTCATCATTTGTTCTCATTAGTGTTTCTTAGAAGAAGGTGAAAAAAATCAGCGGTGCTTGAGGAAATCAGGTAATTTGTAATCGCAAATAAGGATACTCGACCTAACAACGCACTATCGTTTGTAACAGAATAGCAAGTGTCTATTTGTGACCATTTGCTCTTACAATGAAAAGGCATTTTGCACATTAGTCTTTGTAAGGAGCCAAGGCCGAGCATCATCAGCTCAACACTGCACTCCACTGGACAGAAACGTGTAACTGCAACTACATGAAGATGCCCTGCTGTTTTTAGAGGAATACTGACAGGTCAGTGGGATAAATGTAAAATGGCCTACTAGTGACAACTGTGGGATTGCACTAAATAATAACATTTGTATTTGGGACATTTAACCCATTTAATCCCACCGGGCACAATAGTGACCGTAAAAAAATATTTCATTTCTAAGGCTATAAAAATGTTACTAAATGATCTATCAATGCATTTCCAGCAGATATTGAAATAATAAAGGGTCTCAATTAAATATGTCACCTTTTTACTGTAAACTGTCACACGACCAGAGCTGTTTACTGCCTGCTTGCGCCAAGAGAAGAGGATGGCAGCAAGAACGCTCCCAAAGAAAAGATTAGAATAGTATGTTAACATAAAGATAGGACATAGATTTTTGGTACACATCATGTTTAAGGTGTCTAGTATTGATATATTCATTTGTTATTACACAACTTTGTTTAATGTGGTCATAGAACTCACAAACACACACACACACACACACGTGTGACGTGTCTGTGTGCTCTGTGCATGTTCTCAGTGCTTCTTGGGGACATTATACTGACTTGCATTCATTTGTTGGAGACTGATCCTAACTTTAACTAATGGCTTTACCTTAACCTAAACTCTAACGTAAACCCATATCTGAACTTTAAACCATGCTGCTGATCTAATACAGCTTTTTTCAACACTACAAACACTAAAGAGTTTCCAAAACTTGTCACTCAAGGAGAAAAAGCTCATATCCATTCTCCATCCTTAACTCTCATATCAAAACTACAAGACACTATTTGCAGAACCTGAAACACAATGATCGACTGTAACGGTCAATCTGCATGTGCCATAATCTGTGTACTCAAATACTGCACACAGACCAAACAGAACACACAGGAATCACAATATGAAGAGATTTTACAGACACAGAAGCACCAAAACACTATGTAAATACTTCAGTAGTGAAAATCTGTGTGAACCTGTTTTTTATTCTGAGACTTTGATGCCAAAGTTTGACAAAGTTTAGAAACCAACAGCTAAAAAGCACAGATTTGAAAATTGTAGACATCCAGTATTAGAACATATAGTGTATGTCACTCTCTAACCAGCAGAAACAGTGTGAAACTGCTCACTTAGGTCTGTGATTCCCTCACTGCACGTCTCTGCTGTGTCCAATGTTCATAAATCTGATGACTGTGTCTGTATTTTAACCTTAGAGTCCTTTTTTACAAGAATGTGTTACTTTTTGTTTTGCAAAGTTTGCAAGTTTGACAGATTTCTAAGAAAGGTTCAGAAAATGTGCCAAATGGCTGACACTCCCCATGAGCGTGTGTGTGCAGATTTAAGATCATCAATGTGATAAATACCCGTCCACACAAACCAGTGAGTGGACACGCATACACACATGCACACAGACACATACACACACACACACAAACACGCACTCAAACACACACACGCACACAGACACACAAACACACACACACACACAGACACACGCACGTAAACACACACATACAAACACACACACACAGACACACACACAAACACACACGCACACAGACACACAAACACAAACACACACACACAAACACACACACACAGACACACACACAAACACACACGCACACAGACACACAAACACAAACACAAACACACACACGCACACAGACACACACACACACACACAAACACAAAAACACACACGCACACAGACACACACACACACACACAGACACACACACAAACACACATTGTTTTATTTGTTTTCATTTGGATTTTTTGCTTATAATAAAGTATACGTTCAGTTTTGTTTCAGTAACAAACTGTGAATGATGGTTGTGGAACTGGAAATTTCAGCGGCTCCTTGTCCTTCAAATGTCTCCTGTGGTTGATTGTTTATAACCCAGAAGCGATTTTTAAAAACTGCTAGTACCTGCTAGTAATACATTTGCAAAGAAAAAAAAAAAAGAAAAAAAAAAAGGGAACTCTACAAATTAGATTTGCACATTTTTTTCCGCTGTCCTACAGGGTGCTACACTGCTGCATACTGTTGTTACATCTTTATTACATGATCTTTACCAGCGGAAAGGGTAAGATAAGTCTACCTGTTATTAACCTGCAATCACATTTCTAAATCAGGATTTGGAGCAGATTTAAGAAAAAAATTAGATATACAATTTTTATTTTAAACGATAAGCAATAAAAGTTTGTATTATACTCAGGAAAATAGCCTAATACTGAAAGCAATGTTTGCTTTTAATAAGACAAAACTAAAAATCTTTATTGACCAACGTGAAGGAAAACAGAAATCGTGTTTTTTTTTTTTTTTTTTTTGCTATATGCCTTTAAGATTATTCATGATAGTCTACAACACCCATCATTAGAGCAGAGGGTGAATAAGGATTCCTCACATCCTTTGTCAACAATAACTAAATCCATCATATGAGCTCGTTAAAAACGAAACATTGGCGCATTATATTCTTAAACGCTTTGGTTTTTCAAAACGCTTTTCTTTGCAGCATCTATAATCCCACTTTGCGATTGGCGCAGAGATATGGGAAGTGCTGTGACGTTATCCAATCAGGTCACTTCTTTATCCCATAGGTTTGGTTCCGGACTGGCCTGTTATTCATAGAAGTAGCAGGTGAAATCGGTGAGTATTTCACTACATCTGGACGAAAGGTTTTCCAGGCGTGTGCGTAATCTGCTGCGCATGTGATCCGTGTTGAGATTGTGTTGTTGATTTTCCTGTGGTTCTTCTCTACTCTCCCTGAAAAGTGTCTGTAGAAGATCTGGGGGTGCGCTCTATGAAACAGGCGGGCGTCATAGACATTCCCAGTAAACAACCTAATGGAGCACGGAGAGACTCAGACGTGGCCTACATTTAGGAGACGCTCTACTTAGCCTGCACTTCCCCGTCTAGAAATTCGCACAGTAACGGGATAAGAGGATTTCTCACGGTGTGTTTTCCTAAGAACCTCGACACTTCTCGATAAACAGGACACGTACCCTGAAGCCCACCACCCAGAGGTCCGTAGTCTCTCCCCCAGAATGTGAAAATCCTGTCAGTACGCGTCTGTATTGTAATGAAGCAATCGCGCGTAATGAAGAGACGTGTATGTTCGTAATACATCACAGCATCCTCGTTTACAGTGATTTTTTTCTGTTTTGAATGATCAAAATGAGCACAAGATGGCGCTATGACCCAGTTTTGGCGCTTCATTCATCAACAGGTCTCCCCTCTGTGAGGCATGAACATGTATGCAGTGCCCAGCCCGGGGATACCCGGCTGTCCGCCTGGGCTGGAGTACCTCATTACGGCGAGTATCTGCAGGATCACCAGGGTGTACACATTTTTATTGACACTGTTAACTTTCACATCAGAGAAGAAGTATAATAACTCTTAGAATGTTAGATCACAATAGAGAATCAACTAGACAATTGCCTGACACTGTACTTATGACCCTTATACAGGCTGGGGGCAGATTAAAGTGCAGTATTCAGTTTCTGGTGAAGGGTCCATTCCCTGCCTTGTGTTGTGACTTTACCTTTAATATTATACAGTATGGAATCAGTCAAACTTATTGATCTCAATGGAGACAAGCAGGAGACCTCTAGGCCAAGTTACAGGTTAGATCTGTGGAGAGCCGGCACACAATAAGGTATTTTATGAGCAATAAAAGCACACATTATGGAATCACTTTAATATGTGCTGTGTATCATTCCATACAAAGAAACAACATATCCATGGAGACAAACAGGCAAAGTTACATAGTGTACCTTAAATAAGATATGATTTTTAGAATGATGTTTTTCTTTACTCTCATGTCAATAATTTGCATTTGTTTTATAGGTGGACCAGCTTTTGATCAAACAGAAAGTAGAAGTCATTGAAGGTACACTGCAGTATGAATATGAAATAGTTGGCTCTAAATAATACATATTCATGTGTATTTATGCACGCAGCCCTGGTCGGTTTTGAAAGCAATAACAAGTATGAAGTGCGTAACACGATGGGTCAGAATGTGTTCTATGCTGTGGAGGAGAACGACTGCCTCAGCCGACAGTGCTGTGGGCCTATGCGCTCCTTCACTATCCACGTCCTGGACAACTACGGCCAGGAGATCATCACCATCATGAGGCCTCTCCGCTGCATGTCCTGCTTCTTCCCCTGCTGTCTACAAGAGGTCAGTCTGCACTGACAGTCTTCTAGTGTAGGTAATGTACACTTCACTACTATAAAGAAACAAAACACTGAATGAGAAGGTGTGCCCAAACTTTTGATCGGCCGTGTATGTTTAAATAGCACCAGTCAAAAGTTTGGACCCTCTCTCTCATTCAATGTTTTGTTTCTGTTTTTCTTACTGCTTTTTACATTTAGATACGTACAGAAGACATCAACTATATGATGCAAGATATATAGAATAATTTAGTAAAGAAAAAAGTGTATTAACTATATATTAATATTTTTCAACAAAGCAAAAGTGTGGGTAATTTGGTTATAAAGGATTTGGTTATCAAATATTGAAACAATATTTAGTAAAGTTATTTAACGTTTTTCTTTTGCTATATAATTCCATACTTCTTACTTATATATTTGATCTCTTCTGTATGTACATCAAATGTAGAAAGTAGTAAACTTATAGAAAAAACATTGAATAAAAGGGTGAGTCCAAACTTTTGACTGGTAGTGTACATCGTATGGATTCAGATCAATCACAGTTCATTCTCTCTCAATCCTCCACACAGGTGGAGGTGCAGGCGCCCCCTGGGAACACAGTGGGGTATATTACGCAGCAGTGGCATCCACTCTCACCCAAATTCATAGTGGAGAATGAGCTTAAAGAGCCTGTACTGAGGATCCATGGGCCTTTCTGTGGATGGAGCTGCCTTCCAGATGTTGACTTTGAGGTGAGTTTCCCTAAGAAGACTACAACGTGGTGCAGTAACCCTCTGGCCCTCTGGACATGTGGAGCAGAAAATATGTTTCCAATAATCAGGGCAGGGCTCGGACACAGGCTCACAGGGTGGGCCCTTGTGTGGGACAGTGCGGCCATTGTTTGATGGCTCAGCTGCTTTTATTAGATTGAGCTGTGAAGGCGATGTGGGTCAGTGATGCAGAACTTTGACCACACATACAGAAATTCCTGATTTATACACTGCTTACAATTATTTCCACACGTAGCAAACAAATATATGGCAAGGCTTGGACGTACTTGGACAGTGACACAACATTACTGCCGATTAGTGTTTGACATGCCATTGTAAACTTATCACAGACATACGCTGCAAATCCTCATAATAACTGCTGTCCATATAATTCCAGACACTGTTTTTATAGTAAAGTTAACAGCTAAAATGTTTGTTTATTTCTTCAGATCATAACAATGGACGAGACCAGTAAGATTGGAAAAATCAGTAAACAGTGGTCAGGACTTCTTCGAGAGGCGTTTACGGATGCAGACAACTTTGGCATTCAGTTTCCCATGGACCTGGATGTCAGGATGAAAGCTGTGATGATTGGTGCCTGTTTTCTCATTGTAAGTAGCACATTACTAAACCTGCTATCCCAGCCTGATGCCACATTAGAGCACTGAGCTGTTTCTGAGAAAGGATAGAATAGAATAGAAAAAAACTTTATTGGTCCCTTGAAGGGCAATTCATAGCAGTCACCTGAGTAAAAACACACACAGCAGGTACACAATAACTCATAAGTATATGTCCTAACAGTTCACATGGATTCAGAATAAATAACAGAATAAATAACAAGAATAACTAGTGTATCTAGTATTAAGCAGTCTTTAGGTAAAAACCTCACATAGAGTTCATGAATCTAATCGCAGAAGGAATAAAAGACAAAGAGTAGCGATTAGTTCTAATCAGAGGCATCTGATAACGCCGACCTGAGGGCATTAAGGGAAACCCTGAAGATAGGATGTGCCTTTCATCTTGGTCAATAATTTGACAAGCTTTCCTAGTGACCCGACTTTTCCAGAGAGACGTCAGATCACTCTGCTGAGCACCAATTATTTTAGAGCATGCCGTACAACTCATGTAAAATGGATATTTCCTCCTCCACTACCTCAGTTGGCAAACATACTATTAGTCTATTGATACAGCTAACAGCCAAATTCTCAAGAATGCTGACTAACTTGTGAATATAATTTGCATTGCTCCAAATATTGTAAAATATCTTATCTTTTTTGTTTCAGGATTTCATGTTCTTTGAATCAACCAACTGATGGGCCAATGAACAACGAGCATTTCTGGAAGGAGGCCACAAAGCCATTTTAATCAACACTTTCATTGAACAATTTTCAGAGCGCTAGAATTCATTAAATAGGTACCTCAGTGTTTCTCTTGTGCATGAACAGTGAAGTAGGAGGTCTTAGTCATGGCTGCTCAGGTCGGTTGCTAAAACATGTTGCTGGTTGAACATGTGCTCTGGGCAGTGTGCAGAACCGTGTTATAGACAAAGGAAGTGTGTGTTTACAAAATGGCTGCTGGGCCTTGGCTATTAATGATGACACTTGAATAGCATATGGGTGTTATGGGGTTCAGATTTGTTCAAGCTGGTTTGAATGCCGATAAGTCCACCGATAAGTCTGCCGATAAGTCCGCCGATAAGCACGAGTCTAAGATTTGTTAGATTCAGTACAATTAGTATAAGCCACTGTTTGCTTGTAGCTTTATTGTGTTGACACTGAATGACACAGGCAATGTTGTAGTTGATTTGAGTCCTTTTAACATTGAACAATGTGTGCACTGTATGTGTTGTGAGCTCTGAATGTACTGTGTGTACTGAAGCATAGTAAATAATAAGATACCTTATCAATGCCAGACAGTATGTACATGTTGCCAACACTGCTGAGGTTCTTTCAGCTTTTGGCTAGACTTGTGTGACTGAACTGAATTTTGTTCCAATTCAGTCCACAAGAGGGAGCTAGCTTTTCAGCAAAAATAAACTCAGCCTATATGAAATAACTCCTCATTTGCTAACGCCATAAGTTTTTATTCAGATGTTGTATATTTTTGGAAAAACTCAGGTTGAAATGCATGTTATTGTAGTGCTATTGTGGGCTGCTGTTGGCAATGAGAATTAACAAATAGGATAAAGGACAAACAAATATTTCAGAATTATTTTGGACATTACCTTGTTTTTTAATTAGATCATTATTTACCATTTATCTTTAAATATATGTCTGCAATACATTGCAGCCTGCTCCACTTTATGATTCCACATGGTGATGTAGCTGATACATTGTCCATCATTATCACATCTATAGGAGCTGATGTGTTTTCCATAATTCTTACAGTATTTGATCTCTGTTTTCACTTGTTTTAGGGTTTTGTATATACACTGCCAGTGGAGTGTTCTGTGATTGCTTCCATGTATTTCCACTCTTTTGTAAAGTCTGATTAATAGGTTAATTGAGCAGCTGAGTTTACATGTTTGAGTGTAATTCAAGATTAATGGTTTTACTGTAATGTCATTGTTTAGGTAGAAAGGTGGGTATGACCATCTTATTTTACATTTAAATTAACTTTAGCCATTAGATTGAGATTGCTGCCTGAAGTGTTTCAAGTGCCATGCAGAATGATCAGCAATATTCAGAAGTATATGTATTAAGTATTGACTTGCAGCTCTAGACAGCCTATGAACACAGTAGACTTTCTGATCTGTTTTGGCGTTGTTGTATGAGATGCTGGTGCTACATCTCGTGAAGGCTCTGATTGTGTAAAAACCAAATTGCGGGTTTTTAAAAATAAAACGGGATCTTTAGCTACCACAGTGTTTAGCTATTCTCATATGTTACTTATTTTAAATAGATTACCTATTCTTCTACTTTTGCACTAAAACTGTGAACTAACTGTTTTGTCATGCAATGGATGCAAACACATTTTGTGTGCAAAGCTAACGTGTCATGATATTAATAACACAATAAAAATGTTGACCAGATATGGTTTTGTGAGTTTATTTCTTGCTCATGTTTCTTTTACTTTTTCTTTTTAAATCACAAAATCATTTCTCCACCAACTACGCCCAGAATGATTTGTCAGCTAGCACCACTATAACTCGAATGCTTGAATATAAAAATATAAGTCTTGATTATCTAAATGGTAACCAGCTTTTCTGGCCCGTTTCTTTACAAAAGAATAATTTCTTGCAGTTAAAATGACTGCATTCATAATGTCAAATCCAACAGTCCTTGAGCAGGCGAATATGAAAGAAGAAAAAGGAAATGTTTTGCAAAGGACTAATTTTCGTGAAAATTTTAAGTTATTCTATTATTCTATTATATATTATTATTCATTAAGGTCAAACCGCAATTGTTCAGAATTCTAAAGGGACCATAAGGCTTATTTAACTCTTATTCTGCTATTCAGCGACTGTAACCTTAATTCACCTCTTTGAAAATCAGTTCCTTGTTTACTCCACATTCCTGCAGAGAGAGCGGTGGAGAGTCCTGGAGAAGGATGGACTCCACACCACACATGGGTGACGTCACTGGGACATTAGGAGCTGATTTGTAGGGTGAGAGCTCCCAGTCCGGCCAAACACAGATGTTTCCTTCAGCCTGTGGTGTCCTTGCATTTACAGGCCCGCCTCATAATTAAATATACATAGAAGCTCGCAGGGAGCAGGCTGTGTGGTCACTTAGGGAGAGAATTTGGAAGCAAACAACAAAACACGTCAACATGGCAGAGGCGCAGTAAAGATGTGGCACTGGAAGTTGTTGACAGGTGATAAACGGCTGTAAGCTCAAGGCCTGAGGTTTGGAGTTTATGAATAACAACAGAACTGAGGCCCACACAGTTCTTCAAATATAATGTCATTTATTGTATAGGCAATAACCCTATAACAGAGACTGTCTAACTACTTCCACTATGCCTACTACTACAAGTACTTATTATTATTACTACTACTACTACCACCGCTACTACTACTACTACCACTACACTTACCACTAAGCTTCTACTGTACCTTCTATTACTACTACTACAACTACCACTACTCCACCACCTACTGCTACTACTACACCACTAACTGCTACTACTACTACTACTATATCACCTATTGCTACTACTATTACTACACCACCTACTGCTACTACTACTACTTCTACACCACCTATTGCTACTACTGCTACTGCTACTACTTATACTACTACTACCACACCTATACCTACAGCTGCTACTACACCACCACCTACCGCTACTACACCACCTACTACTACCACCTACTACTACTACTTTTCAGTTTTGCAGTTCTGTACAGAAATCACTATCACTAGATTGTAAAATATACATGGTAGTACATAGTATACATAATATACATGGTAGTACTCCTTATGTCCCCATTACTCTTAGTGTCGATACCGATATTTTCCACATCTGCATTTGATAGAAAGCAACTTTCCTAAATGCTGCTTTAAATGGGCCAGACAAGATTAAGGCAGCTTTTCGTCAACTGCTCTGTTTTAGTGATCACAGCCAATTAGTAAAACCACACACTAAGTGTCTCAGGCCTATATACTTGAACATTTCCCCAGGAACTATGACTCCTTCCACTTCTAACTTGCTGGTGTTTGGATGATCCAGGTAACTGTAAGTGGAATGTTCTCGAGAAGAAGCACTGATATAAACAAATGCTGAAGCAACATCTGTGCAAATGCAGCCCAAGAAAGTGATGCTGAGGCAGATGTGAGACAGGCCCTTCTGTTTGATAGTCTATTTACACTGGGCTCTTTCCTGCGAGAAGAGTACACGACTGACTCCGTGTTCAGAATGAGGAGGCTTTGTTTCAGCACATGAAATACAGTAGACAGGCTGAAGTTCATGGAGAAGCAGGAAGCAGAGAGAGACAACCCTATAACCATTTCAGATCACCTTTAGGGAGAGATATTAAAACTTACTACAGAAAATGTACTAGTACTACTGTTACTACTACATCTCTTGCACCCTTCAATTTGAAAATAAGGACTTACTTTAAGTTTACACTGAGAGAAGCATCAGGTACAAGCACAAAACATTTGTAGTCCTATTGATACTTTGCAGCTGACATCATCAACATTCTCTGGGTCGGGGGATGTAGGCACTGCTCTGTCTGAGGCTTTGTTATTCTTTAATCTGAGCTTTGTTTTCACACTGTCTGACCAGAAGTAATTGAATTAGTTAACCTGAATTAGCTGAAACTACAGCAAATGAGCTGATTTGTACCGGTAAAAATCTAATTTACCAGTTAAAAAGTCTAATTATTTACATTAGTCAACAGTTTCATTTAGTCACACTCACCAAAACAAATGTTCATATTGATCACAAGCTCCTGAAAATGTGTTGTTTAAATCACCATGGTAACTGCTAAACATTCTGACATAAACATACATGTGCGCACCCAGCATGATATCACTGCAATGTATCAATTTGTTGAGTCGACAAAATTCTATGCACTTAAAATAAATACTGCTTTGTAATTGCATAATAATACAGTAACAAAAGATGGCTGCCCCCAAGAAAAAGAAAGTGTTTAAACTTTCTTATCATCAGGGTACAAAGGATGTGAGCAACAAGAATAGCCTTGTTTATGTTGTGATGGGGCAGTCCTCCAGGCCAAAAGCCACAGCGTTTGTGCTACGGCCACAACCTCCCTAACAACTTTCTTTTCCAGGTTTGATTCTATTCTTGCCTGTACTGTAGAGAATGCATCATTACCAGAGCTTAATGTACCACATCACCACTATGTGACCTATTTTAACTCATAAGCCAGTCTGAAGACCAAAAAGATTTTTTTTCACCAAATATTATAGCATAAAGTGTACACTTGTCACAGATTTCACCCAGGTTGGAGGTTTTACCCAACTAGAAGCTAAACATTAGAATCTAGTTAATGTGGATATTACTCAGTATGTTCACATGCTAAATTGAATCACTACTACTCCAATATGACAGAATCTCTGAACTAGTAGAACTCTGGAAGTGGCCAGGAGCCGTTGTGCTCAGAGCCAATTGGGAAATCATCAGATTTCAACAACTGGCCAAAATTATTGCACTCCCCAAATGTATTTCCCAGTTGTTATTTACCATCCGTTACTTGTCTCCCTGGAGATATTATTGCTTTGCCTAAAAAGTTCCACTGTGTGGCAGCAAACCTATCTATCTCCATGGAGACAAGCAGGTTATATTCATAGGGTTCATGGTGATACCAGGAAGGCTGAGTCGGAGGTCAGCTCTTTGAAAGGCTGTGAGAATGCATGGTAAGGTGTGTGTAGAAACCCTCATTCGTCCAGGTAGCATCCATGGCAACGTAGAGTTAAATTTGTCAACTGGACCAAAGTTTGATAGTAGACGTTTCGCCGCTCATCCGAGCTGCTTCTTCAGTTCTGATGCATGGTAAGATAAACAATAAAAACACCTGTAATTGAATACCTGTAATTGAATAAATGCAAAATAGATATTTAATGCTATAGTGTGGAACATTCAAGCAAAGCTATCTTTACCAGAAATGTGGCAGAGCACACCTTTAACCTTCTATTTTACACATTTATTTGTGCACTGATGTATTTATTAGCGACAATAAATACAGTAGAAACAATGCTGATGTGTCTTCTCCAAAAGTGCATTTCATCACTTCTCCAGCACGTGTCTTCCAGTAAACCCATGAAAGACCCGCCTGGATTAACGTGCTCTGATCCACGTCTCACCCTACACCCCTTCTGTTGTGACACCCCAGGGTGACGCTTAGCACAGCGCTTGTTAAATGTCTCTGGTGTTAGTTTAACTGCTATTTACTAGACTCCTCATACAGACCACACCCTGAGCCATAGAATCCACATAGGAGCCCTACACAGACATACAGGGGCCATATATCGCTGATGTGCTCATGAAGAAGAGATGAGCGAGCAAAAGGAACTGCCCCCTCCATTGATCTGGACTTGTAATTACTCCCTTACCATCAAAGCCTTTTGGATAAATATAAATTCCATTCTTTTTGGGCAATGGTGCAATTGTGGGTTTTGAACGAGGACAAGGGGATGGAGTTGTCTAGGATTTGTGACTCACGGAGCAATTGGAAAACCATCCTCGGGTACCACCACGCTCCAAAATAGATGCAAAAGTAGAAAGAGGCCAAGGTGTGTCCTAACCACTGGCCCAAGTGAGATGTGATGTCTTAAACAAGAAATACCTGGATATTAAAGATATGAGGTCTATTTTTATGAAGAAAGCAGAGATACAATGAACACAATAACCTTTGCTCAAATAAAAGTGATGGCATAGTAGTAGTTATAGTAGTAATTGTAATATTAGTAGTAGAATGTAGCATGACTAAGTGACAATAGAAGTAGCAACTTTTTTTCTGAATTTAAAGGTGCATTGTGTAACTTTTCTGGTGGAGGGTTCGTGAATATTTTTCTTCATGGAAATGTTATTACTTTGTCTGGAATGTTGGTACGTTTCTATCTTCATGGAGACTAAACCAGACTGAGTTACAGGTCAGATCTGTGGAGAGGATTTCTAGGCATTTTTGAGCTATAAAACCACCTGTAAATGAATAAATGTAAAGCAGAGCTGCTTAATGTCATACTATTTTAGGCAGAGAAATGACATCCATAGAAACAAGCAGGCGGCGGACCTCTAACCAGAAAGTTACATATTGCACCTTTAAAGGGCCTGCACCTGATTTAAGTTTTTTTCTTGCCAAGATAAATGCTCTTTACATCATGTATCATATGGAAAAATAAACTAAAGAAGAAAAATATTTAAGGTGTAAAATATAGTCTATTCATTTTACAATTTCTCAGGTAATAATTAATACAGAAACTACTGACAGGGTCACCTTCTTTCGTCCAATCACATTGCTTCTAAGAATCATGGGAAACCAACTGCCTGATACTATTCTCTCAGTCTCAGTCATGGTAAATTTTCAACTGTACAGAACACAGGCAGTTTGCAGAAATCTGAGAACAATAAGGAAACATCTGCATGGCACTATCCCAGGCTTTTGTTTTTGTGTGTGTTCACGTTTACATAATGTCACTTTTCAGATTTGTTTTTGTACTTTTGAACTTGGTAGACTTGGTAAACTATGATATATGGAGTGGGCTGTGTCAATAAAGATAGTGCACATGAATTGTATAAACCCAGTCAGTGCACAAATATGCAGAGACTTTGCAAGGGAGAAAACTGCAATACAGAAATTACAACTTGTATGAATAATGAATAATATAACTGACATGGGATGAATATTATGTTATAGGTCTTCTGGCAGCGTTTGTCTTTCATACCGTGTTTAAATCTTCACTCTTTTTTTTTTTTTTTTTTTTTTTACAGTGTCCCAAAAGAATCATGAATTTCCTCTGGCGAGAAAACCTGTACACTCAAACAGAGCTATAAACAGCTGTCTGCGCCCTGTGCTGGCCTGGACCAGTCAGGAAGTTCTGTTTAGTCTTTTCTAACCTGACCACCACCAAGTGAAGTGTGGAGGGTAGGCACAGTAACAGAGGTGGACAGTAAATACACCAACTGAACAGTTTACAGCTGTATTTGATTGTTTTTATTTATAATTGGATACTAGTTGATCAAAGTAGGAGTACTATAGTAGCCTAGTGAAGGTAGTAGCACTTAGGTAGTAGTTGTTGTAGTGGTGGTGGTTAGGAAAAGCAGAAATATAAACACAAATAAGCCGTATGAATCACAACAGTAAAAAAAAAACATTCTTATTATGAGTGGGGTCGCCTCTCCAAAGATCTGACTTGATACTTGGTATTGGTGGTGCCTCACTGTGGAACAGGGGTCTCCAACCTGTAACTCGGGAGCCTCCAGTAGCTCTCCACCCCTTTAGAAGTAGCTCTCAAAGAGAGTTATGAATTATACGTATTGTACTGAATAACTCAAATTTGATTAATTACCATAGTAAATGTGTTATTTGGAACGTGCACTAATAAATGGATATTTATAGGCATCTAACTGGACGACGTGGGTCCATCCTCCTGTGGGCTCACCGCTCACAGAGGGGTTCATAGGGCTCACATGCGCAAAGGACTGGGCGGCGAACTGCTGCCCCCGCGACCCAGCCAGATAAAGCGGAAGAAGATGGATGGAGGCATCTAACTGTACAACATTTTTTATCAACTCAATTTCTTGCGACTGCAAAAATGAGTAACTCTGGGATTTTTGTTTTGTAAAAGTAGCTCACCAGAGGCAAAAGGTTGGAACCCTCTGCTGAGGAACATCTCAGACAAAGTAATAACATCTCCATGGATACAAGAGGCTAGTGCAGCTTTAAGTAGACTATCTGTAGTTAGAAAAAAAATCTAATTTAAAGGTCATATATTAAACAGAATTTACTTTTGTGAGCTTTCAGCCATGCTATAATACTGTTACCTCATCAAAAACATACCTAGACATGTTTGAGCAATCCTTTATTAGTCTGTCCACATCTTTAAAGCTCAAAATGCTCTGTTCCACCTTGTGATGTCATGCCGTGCTAGTTTTGGAATTAGCAGCTATCTTTTACATTTTGTTTAGTAGAGACTGGCAAATCTTGGGCTGAAATTATCCAAATGATGAGTGATGAGTGAAGGTGTATGGAGTTTAAAAACAGAGAGGAGCACTTATTACCACATCAGAAGTGTTTTCTGTTGGGGAGAAGAACTCAGCCTAAATCTGCAGAGTTACTGTGTTAAACATGTGTGAATGAAACTAAACACAAATAGTATGTTTTTGATGAGGAAACATTATAACATAGATCAGAAAATGAAACCGTGTAATACGGGCCCTTTAATGTTACCACAGTACAGTAGCAGCAGTACAGTAGTAGTAGTACAGTAGTAGCAGTACAGTAGTAGCAGTACAGTAGTAGCAGTACAGTAGTAGCAGTACAGTTGTAGTAGTACAGTAGTAGCAGTACAGTAGTAGCAGTACAGTAGTAGCAGTACAGTTGTAGTAGTACAGTAGTAGCAGTACAGTAGTAGCAGTACAGTTGTAGTAGTACAGTAGTAGGAGTACAGTAGTAGGAGTACAGTAGTCGCAGTACAGTAGTAGCAGTACAGTAGTAGGGGTATGGGAGTAGCAGTACAGCTGTAGGAGTACAGTAGTCGCAGTACAGTAGTCGCAGTGCAGTAGTAACAGTCCAGCAGTAGCAGTACAGTAGAAGGAGTACAGTAGTAGCAGTACAGTAGTAGCAGTGCAGTAGTAAAAGTATGGTAGTACAGTAGTCACAGCGCAGTAGTAGCAGTACAGTAGCAACAGTCCAGCAGTAGCAGTATAGTAGTCGCAGTACAGTAGTCGCAGTACAGTAGTAGCAGTGCAGTTGTAGGAGTACAGTAGTAGCAGTACAGTAGTAGGAGTACAGTAGTAGGAGTACAGTAGTAGCAGTACAGTACTAGCAGTACAGTAGTAGCAGTGCAGTAGTAAAAGTATGGTAGTACAGTAGTCACAGTGCAGTAGTAGCAGTACAGTAGTAACAGTCCAGCAGTAGCAGTATAGTAGTCGCAGTACAGTAGTCGCAGTACAGTAGTAGCAGTGCAGTAGTAGGAGTATGGGAGTACAGTACAGTAGTCACAGTACAGTAGTAGGGGTACAGCAGTCGCAGTACAGTAGTTGCAGTGCAGTAGTAGCAGTACAGTAGTAGGGGTACAGTAGTAACAGTAGTAGCAGTACAGTAGTAGGGGTACAGTAGTAACAGTAGTAGCAGTACAGTAGTAGGGGTACGGTAGTAGCAGTACAGTAGTAGCAGTACAGTAGTAGGGGTACAGTAGTAACAGTAGTAGCAGTACAGTAGTAGCAGTACAGTAGTAGGGGTACAGTAGTAACAGTAGTAGCAGTACAGTAGTAGGGGTACGGTAGTAGCAGTACAGTAGTAGCAGTACAGTAGTAGGAGTACAGTAGTAGGGGTATGGGAGTAGCAGTACAGTTGTAGGAGTACAGTCGTAGCAGTACAGTAGTAGGAGTACAGTAGTAGCAGTACAGCAGTAGTAGTACAGTAGTAGCGGTACAGCAGTAGGAGTAGAGTAGTAACAGTCCAGCAGTAGCAGTACAGTAGTAGGAGTATAGTAGTAGGAGTACAGTAGTAGCAGTACAGCAGTAGTAGTACAGTAGTAGGAGTACAGCAGTAGTAGTACAGTAGTAGCAGTTGTAGTAATCATGTACAGGTGTACCTTGATGTCAGGGCGACCTGCTGCTTCCACACGTCATTGTCTCGTAGTTTACCAGCACAGCCCCCGGATACTGCTGTATTCTGATGTGCTATTTTACTGTAATTAGACCCAATCTGGCACCACACCACAGGGACTGAGACTGGAGCATGTCATCAGCACCTCTGCCCTGTCGCCCACCTCTGGACACAAGAGCACGGCTGCATGTACATATACTGCAGTAACATCCTCTATGAGACTCGTGAAAGTTGGGACAGGCAGTAATCAAATCCAGATTTCCAAATGTCCAAAGTCAGACCTGGGATATTGAACTAGCCCTAAACTATTCCCTGTCATATGCAGCCAAGATGAAGCTTGTACCACAACCACTGAGATTTTCCAGAAAGAGAGAATTTCCTAGTAACAGACTCAAAAGCCCTGTTAGATGTCTGTAACTGTGCCATAAAACTGAGAATACGAGTGTTACTAAACTCTACTAAACTAAAATGCTGTTTTCAGGACAGAGAATGGTGCTATCATATTTAAAGGTGCACTACGTCACTTTTCCGGTATCAGCATGTGTTTAGACGTGTTATTGCTTTGCTCAAAAAGTACAAAATTAATAAAAGCCTTTATTAGCTCATGGCAGATCAAGTTACAATCACGCCAACGTTTTTCAGAACTTCATTTTCGTTTTCCACAGTATGCCATTCAATGTTTCTGCTTAGAACTTATTCAATTCAAAGAAAGTTTTTATTGCTCACAAAAACAAAAAAATAGCAGTTTCACTTTTCCATCTGTCTGCAAATTGGCCTGGTGTCTCAGCCATTTGTCTCCATGTTGAGGATGGAACATCCAGGCAAAGAACCAACATCTCCAAGGAGACAAGAAGGTGAACCCTCCACCAGAAAAATTACATAGTACAGCGTTTGATACTGCTGCTACAAAACCCTGATTCCACATTGCCAATCAGATAGTTCTGCCAATAGCAAAACACTAGTATGGAGTTCAAAACGTATCAAAGTAACATGAACCATTCAGTTAGGTTTCATTAGTGGACTGGCTCTATTTGAAAATGTGGTTGGTTTTTCTGCCATGATTCTGCTCTGAAGGTTTCCTCACTGGTTTTCTTTGGAAATGAATCATATATCAACTCTCCAACTCCACAATGCTGAAAACCATAATGCAGTGATGTCATTAAGTACAACAATATGGCCAGTGGCAGCAAGGTAAACCTACCAGAGCGGAATAGTTCAAGCAGACACAAATGCTCACACTGGAGACATGGATGAGGTAAAGCTATGGTAAAGTCAGGTTATACAACATGACTGTAAAGAATATCTGGTTTATAAGTCCCTATGTGTGTATTTACTGCAGAAGGGGAGCGAGGGGTCAGATTACATAGTGCATGTCTAGTGTCAGAGCTGATAGAGGTTGAAAGGACATCCAAGGTGCCATAAAGTAACAAGTGAAATGCTCCATGATGTGGAGGAGTTGTGACAGACTGGCTTCAGGTGCTGGATTCCGGCTTCTCCCAATAACACTCTCATGCCCTTCACGGAGGCTTTATGTTTGGGAGTCCATTCTTCATATGGTTCAGTTCAAATCTTCTAACAGCATAGTTACACCATTACAATAATCTTTACAACTTCACTAACTGTGTCATTGTGCAGTCATTGCATGTCACTTTAATTTGCATTAGATTTAGTCTTGTGGAAATTATTGTCAAAATGTTGTTTTCTAAAGCCTACTTTTTATGCTATGCAATATGAACAATACATGCAATAAATAGCCTAATAATAAACTAGTAACTAAACTAATAATGAATGAAGTAGACCACACTGCACTACAGCCACACTTCTTCAAACGGTAAACTGCTGTTAGTGATTAACTTGAATAGTTAGAGAAAGTGTGACAAAGTCTCCCGCTGCCTGCAGAGTGATTTGGAGCACGTCTCTCCTCCTGTGGGCCTTTGCACAGGGCGCTGGGAGGGAGGGGGCCGCGCTGGTGCCCGCTCCCGTCTGCGCACACACGCGCCCAGGGGGAGGGTCCGGGGGGGCTGGGGAGGGAGAGTCCGACAGGGCTTCAAATACAGCTGTGCATAGTCACACTTTCGCTCAGGACTGCCCTGTGTCAGCGGGTCCTCCTGCCTCCTTATCTCTTCTAATGGGACTGTAACTCAAGAGGGAGGCTGCTGATGCTACAGAGGAACCTCTCATGTGATCTTACATTTTGAACATTTAGCAGAGTTGTTCACAATACTTCCATTAGTTTCATTTCATCATCGCGAGAGTTTATTCAGGGTAGCGCGCTTGACCACCGCTCTCCATCCGCGAACACGCGCTGAAACTGCCATGGAGTACCTCAACTTTTGTCTCGCCTTCTCGTTATGGTTCAAGTTTGCCTCTTGTATCTACTCTACTGACTCTCCTCCCGCGCCTATTCCCAAAGGTGAGAATATTTGGATTATCAAAACTTTAGCCTCACAAACTTAAGCAAGCATTTCTACAAAAAGTCTAGACATTGCAAGTTAGCGTTTGGTCCAGCATGATGTCACTGTGTAGCCTACACACGGGGGCTTGTTACGCACCCCAGGCTCCCCGTCTATATGTTCACAGCGCATGTTTGGGGCGTAAAAGTGCATGATAAGGACCGACACCAAATGAGTCTGCGGCTTGTCGCAATATCGTGTTTATTTGATGCGTGCCGCTGGAGATTTTATGTGTCTGTGGGCTGAAAGTGTCGGAGAGTCAAACAAGTTCATTTGAAGGCGCAGCTTTGCGCGGAGAATTGCTTCAGTTAACGCGCGTTCAAAGACGCTCAGATGGAAGGTTTGGTGATCAGGCGCTTTATGGTTCACGCATTGTGGCTGGGCTTCACTGACAAACTGCACTATTAAAATAATAGGTTATGTGGAGTAACATAGAGAAGCTTTCTCTACATTGAGCCACTCCTGGACGAATGAAGGACTACACTGTCTATGAGGAGCAACCTGCCAATGGCACAACTTTTTCTAATATAGGCCATTCATGCTTTATTATTAGAAACTTACGTTTCACGTAACCAATGGAATAACTTGAATAGACTGCTTATTACCAATACACATTCTAATATCATTCTCTAGTTCTATAAAATCCTGTTACCCAGACAGCAAGTCTAGTTGCACTGTAGTTTCAGTAGTGGTACCTGGAGTTGCATCCCTGTAGTGTTGCAGTTATTTTAGTCAGGTCATTGTTTATATCTAAGGCATATATCTACTTGAGTACTATTCCATGTTGAGGCTGCAGTAAGTTTACTTGAGTACACTTTTCCTCCACCTTAGGATCCATTGTACAGTGGGCTCTACATACCACAGTAACCTCAGTGTACCACAGCTTTATAGACTTGTGTGAGACGCTTAGCCCTGTTAACATGTTGCCATGGCTAAATTGCTCTAAATTACCCTAAAATCATCTCAGTTAAATAAGACTCTGTTTGCAGTCACAGCCTCAGTATAAAACTCCACACGGCACTTTAAGTGGACTCATATGTTTCTGGTGTCACAAGTGTTTGTAGGTGAGATCTCTAAATCTGAATGTCCCTGAGCTGTAATGTTCCATAGACTTTCTCTTCCCCTTATCTTTGGGCACTTGACGTTCTCTCATGCAGAAAATGCAGAGAATAACTCGTGACAAACTAAAATTGGGCTTTCTATAAATTAGGCCGTTTATGACTAATTGACTGAAACCACTTGTGTTTTAATTGTACTAAAGTTAAAGCAGACCTATTATACAAAATTGACTTTTTAGAGCTTTTAAACTTGCTTTTAGAGCTTTTTATTTTCAAGAGGGATTATTACCAGACTGCTCTGTACATACTTTGTGCTCCAATTTTATTTTCTAATCAGTTATACGTGTAGCAGCATCATGTGTGTACCACATTTTGGTACAAATGAAAAAAATCTGCTGCTCGCTATAATCTGCAGTTATCCATCGGAGGTGCCAACTCTTTGTTGTGATGACTTTTTCGATTCCCGTTGGCCACTACAGTTTTTTAATGGGGAAGTGAGCACACTTATTTCTTTTATCGAGTCATTTTAGATTAAAATTGCAAATTAAAATGCACAAATGATAAGATAATGATCCACGGATGTCATAGATTCTAGCTATTCTAGCACAAATACAATATGTCTTCTTTAAATCATACTTGAATAGTTGGGAGTGTGGTTTAAGAGTAGTAGAAAAAATATTGAAGTAGAAGTACAGTTACATAGCTAAAATGTGCTCAATTACAATTAAGTACTGCTGCCAGATTTGTATAAAGTATGCATGGAAAAGTACTAATAACGAATACATTTGACTTCAATGTTCATACAAAATTTGATTAATTACTGCAATCTGTATCTTCTCTGAGTTCTGGCAATGCAGTGTCTTTATATACACAGATACAAAAACATCTGTGCACTGAGACGAATGGGACCTAACTCAGTAACGCCCATGATTTTAAAGGCAATTCCAATTCCCAGGCTTGAATTATACTCACAAAGTACAAGAGTATTTGTTAGTTACTTCTTTCTGCATCCACATTTCAGTAGGTGTCAGAAAAACTCATTTAACTTTCCACACTTCCACACAGTAACACTTGGACCCTGCGATGTCCTTGACGATGTGTTAATGGGCTGAAAGTCGCAGTAGTGGTTGCAGTAATTTGATCCAGGAATGGTTATTATTCACATTGTTCCAGAGTGGAGAGGAAAAAGTGAAGTACAATGATGTCAACACGTTACTGACAAGCAAATAAAAATAAGAAATATTCAGACGGTCAGATCATTTTGAGCTGTGGAGGGTTCGAGAGCAGGTGGTCAGCAGTGGTCAAATGCACCTGTAAAGACTGCGGACAGGACACAGACTGTTCCCTTGTGGTTTTGGAAAGTCTATGGGTGGAGTAGAGTAGATCCCTGAAAGGAGTTATTCAGAATCTTACAAAATGAACACGCAGAATACAAAAGAGTTATAATTACGTCTTGATAACAGATATTAGTGTTCGGATTACTGTGCGAGGAAAGATTACAGTTTAACAGCAGGACTAAACAACAGTTAAAATCTTTAATTTTCTGTCATTTTCTTTTCTGATGCATTGCCATTCCCCAAGTATGTGACATGTTTTACAAAAGAAAACTTTCTTAGTGATAAATTGAAATTAAGGTGACTTTTTTGGAATGTAGTTTTCCTTTTTTGCCTTTAAGTGATCCTATTTATTATTTTCATTTTTGACGATTATGCTACTTGTAAAAAATAATTGCACTACTGAACAGTCTTGAATTCCTTCCTTGAATTCTTATCTTCAAATACTTTTCTTGCTAAAAACTCCTGGTACCAAAACATATTCAGCGCTCCAGAGATGGTAATTGTGCGTCTCAAGAAAGTTTATAGTTTACAGAGGAAGAAGGAAACTCCACCTTATGCTGTCCACAACTTTGGTCCTGGAAATGACCTTCTCCATCATCTGTAATTCTAGTCTAACAAACTAACAAACACAGTCGCCGCACATCACCACATTGTCACCTCCTCAGTTTTTTTTTTGTAAAATATTTGCATTTAGGCCGTGCAGTTAATCAAATTTTAATCAAGATTGCGATTCAGTTCCATTTCCATTCATTTCTAATGGACAAGACCCAAGATGCTGATCATCTTGGGTCTTTTTAATCGTTGATAAAATAGAGTCAAAACAAAAATCGGAAAATGTCTCATATCAGATAAGATAAGACCTTTCCTATGCCTCACAACGGGGAAATTCCATTCAGTATCATCAAAGTAGCAGCATTTCTTACTACTTTCCTTTATCCTTTTACTTTGCTTTTCGAGTCATAGGTCTACAGTCTTAATCTTAAAGTCCTATATTACGCAAAATGGATACTGGAGATTAAAGCCAGTTTGTTATAAGTTATAATGCTGTTACTTCATCAAAAACGTACCTGGAGTTGTGTTTTGTTTCATTCACACATGTGTAATGTCATGAAGCAATAGTCCACTAAAATCATCCTAATAATGACGAGAAAAGAACTGAGTAAAGGTTTTTGTGAATGAAACAAAACAGAACTCCAAGTATGTTTGCAATGAGGAAGCATTATAACAGATCAGAAAATAACCTAATATGAGGCCTTTCTTTTATATCCGTCAGATAGACTACCGTAACTCTGGTTGTGTCCCTGGGCAAAGCACTTCCTTCATGACTGGTGGCAGAGGCCAGTGGCACAGATTGGCACCGACTCTCTTGCAAAATGTAATTACCGTGGTTACCTGCCTAGAAATACTTTACTCCCCCAAAGTTTTGACATTTTGTGGAACATGTTTATACATAGGAACCCATGCAAAGGAGACACTGGCAAGCTCATATATTTTCTTTATTGTAAAATGGAACAAATGCGCAGGAACACAGCTAATAATTATACCATTAGACTAACAAGAATGACACATTGGAAACTTCTCATTATTATATGGTACAGACAGTTCCTCCTAGCAACTTTTAATGATGGCAAAGAACTACATTGCACATCTGGTAGAAGTCTGTCAGGAAATCCACAAACTGAATCAAAAATGCGGCATGTTTCTTCTTTTATATTCTGTATTTAAGGTGGAATTCCGAATTTTAAGATTGATTGACATTTAAATGATCACTGCAGCGTTCACTACACTGACCTCATTGTTTTGGTATACAAGTTTAGCCCTTTTTGCCTTAATTGTAGTGCATTTTATGGCAAACTAAGTACAGTATTTGGAGTGATGCAAAGCGAGATTCCCGACTTATTTCCGTGCCGGGGGGCCGGTGACATCATGCCACTTCCTTAGGCAACAGGCCTGTGGTTTAACACATGTAATTGAAAGCCCAGACGCTACTTGGATTATGGCCTCGGAATGTTTTATCAATTATAGTAAGTGAATTCTCAGCTATATAAAATGTCCCACCTCAGAGGGGATTTCTGGACATACCCTTAATGTGGTTATGACGTCTATATGGCAAACACATGGAGCACTACTTACCTCGAACCAGTGGTGGAAGTACAAGGTAAAAGTAATAAAGTACAGTACTTATGTATACATTTTAGGTATCTGTACTTTGTGGATAGTTTTTACTAGGGCCCGACCGATACATCGGTTGGCCGCTATTATCAGCCGATATGGGCTCATGGGAACATATCGGCTATCAGCCTAAATCTTGCCGATATGGGCCGATATTCCACGTGGCCATGTTTTACCTTGTTATAAAGATTAGACTCTATATTATGTCCATTTAACCCCATTTACAGACAGATAAATGTCCTAATATGAGGCTCCGCATCATTATTTATCGCCTGTGTGTCCATACTGCCCCTGAACGCATCGCCATGTGCACTTGTTTACACTCGCAGCCATAGATCCATGTGCGCACATATACCGAACTGTCTATGTGTGCGCAGCACTGAGATTATATTCCTTTAACGGACAATCAGTTTGAGTCTGGATTAAAAGGACATTTATTAGTGCAGACTTGTGATCTGAGAGGAGCCTGTGTGAGGCTGAGTGTTGGAAATGCGTTTTGAAGCTCGTTTTGGTTCTTTCTCATTGGTTAGCGATTAGCTGCTGTAGCTTCCACACATAAACAGGCTGTTTTCTCTTCTATTAGCGACTGTAAAGTGACTATAGTGGCCGTATATATGTTACTGGACACGCATTGATATGTAAATGAGCTGTGAATAGAGGTGTGAATTATCGGCATTTAGCATAACATTAATTACCGCGGCGCACACGCATTTACCACTAAAAGCTAATAGCGGTAGTTTGCTTACAGCACTTTCTTTACTGGCTAGAATATCACACAAAAATGCCATTAGGCCGACCTACTGTCTTTAAATATGATGTAAAGAGGCAGAAGAACAATAAATGTCGCCTAAATAAACTTGATTTAAAATCCAGTAGAGCCAAATGTAAGTTTTATAAACAATTGAAGATCTACAATGAATTTTTACATCACTAAATATATTGGCAATTATGTCGGCGATTGGCAGCTCCAGTTTATCGGTATCATATTGGCTGCAACAAAATCCATATCGGTCGGGCCCTACTTTTTACCTTTACTTCACTACATCTGAGAGCAGGTATCTGTAGTTTCTACTCCATTACATTTTTAACAGGACTCAAAAGTGAAAGTCTTTTTTATTATTGTTTGAGACCTGCTGAAAAGGCTGAGGGTTTATTTTTAACAGTTTGTGCAAACAAAAATATACAAATAAAAACAGCGAGGGAAAAAAGATTGACCCAGTTGTTTCTATTCAACAAAACTCACACAAATCTCCCTCAAAAACACTACATTTGTTAGATCTCAAAATCTGCGTGAAATACTTACTAGTACATTTTTAAACAAGTACTTTGATACTCCTACTTAAGTAGATTTTTTCATGTGCTACTTTTACTTGAATATTTCTGTGCTGTTTTTCGTACTTTTATTTCAGTAAAAACACTGAGTGCTTCTACCACCACTGCCTAAAACTGTAGTATTAACTGGTCAAAAATGCAGTATTCATGTCTGTGTTTGTGTCTAGCCTCGGACGTTTGGGGTATTTGGGCCCTTTCTTGTAACTGTTGCATCGAAGCCAGAACAGCCTGTGGTCATATTAAAATTCTGATGGATTCTACGGCTGGAAAACCCTCTGTAAGGGCATCTATGTTTAGCTGTAGCTGAGAATAAAGAGTTTGAGGGCTGTGTTCTCTAGTGAAAATGACACTGCCTGTAATTGGTTCACTTCTAAACTGTTTGTGCGATGGTAAAAATTGACTATATATTGCAGCAGGGTCGATAGTGCACACACTGACTTTATTGTATCACCAATTGTATAGTTAGTTGTGCCAAAGTGGTTAGCATATACTGGGGTTGGTTGCGTTGGCTGTAAGCAATTAGCAGTGTGTAAACTACTGTTCACATAGGGGGACATTTTTAGCAAAGGTCAGTAATTCACATCATCTGGAACAAATAGATTGTAAATGTATTATTGTTTATGGAAAATAAACACGAGATAACTGTTAGAATATGATTATTCCCTGAACAAGACTCATTAGTGTTAGGTTAGGCGAGATGTGACCAGTGTGTAGGCGGAGTTTGTTCCCTCAGTTTTTACTAACCTACTTATTTGTATTTATTATTATTTCATTTTAAAATTATTTTATTTGTAGGAAGGAATATTTGTGCATCTTAAATTACAACTGTGTATGGATAAAAAAAAATCTGCTAGTATGTGTTATTAAATATGAAAATTTCAAGTTTGAATAGACTTGGAATAAACTTGCTACTCAATACCGATTCCAGTACCACAATCCTAATTCAGAACACTCTTTCTTTAGAATACAGAATGTGATTTTCAGCTTTAAATAATAGTACTTTCTTTAATATTACCATGCGGTCTTATATCTATGGAATCCCTCAGTGCTCCAGGTAGGTCCCTTAGAGGTCCAAGGGCATTTATTATTTTATGCGCTCTTATACTTGTTCTGATACAGCTTAAGATCCTAGTAATTAGCATCTGATTTTCTGTACTTTTGACAACCTCACTGGTGTGACCTTAGCTGCAGTGTCTCTGGAGTTGCTTCTTGCAAGACATTAAAGAGAGTTCCAGCTCACTGCAGGCATAATGAGACTGTAATAACGAAAGAACTTAAGGCTTATGTACAAAGTCCAGTGGGGCATTTGAGTGCATGGAGTTTGGCAGAAATGTGTTTTTTCACCAGTAAATTTCCAGTCCTATAATTGTGTGGAGTTAAGCATCCTAGTATTAGTCAGTCAGGCCGGCACACATTTGGGAGTATTAACTACAGTTTTTTTCCGTGGCCTGACAGTTTCCAGATATTTTGTTGAGTTATACAAATATTTATGTATTTATGACTGATCCCTGTAAGAAAAGGGTTATCCCAAAGTTTGAAGTTTATTCCCGCAACCTCTCTTAGTATGAGCAGCCAGGCAGTGGTGAAGTAAAAGTAAAGTATTATACTCAAAAAAAGTAGGTATGTGTACTTTACTTGAGTACATTTTAAGTGGATCCATTTTACTTTTGTACTTTTGGTACGTGTGCTTTCTACTCCACTACATTTTTCAACAGGACTGAAAAGTAAACATATTTGTTATGATAGTTTGAGACCGGCTGAAAATCAAAATAAACAAATAAAAACTAAAATATTGATTCAAAAGGTTTTACAGAACAGAATTTAGCACAAATCTTTATTAAAATCACTACATTTGAAGCTTTATAGATCTTAAAATCCGCATGAAATACTTTTAACTCCATATTTTTAAACGGGTACTTTAATACTTTTACTTAAGTTGATATTTTCATGTGATTCTTTTACTTTTACTTGAGTATTTATTACTTAAAGGTGCACTGTGTAACTTTTCAAGTTACCATGGAGATGCTATTGTTTTCCACAATATGGTATTAAAGTTATATTACCGTATTTCTCGGACTATAAGTCGCACCAGCCAAAAAAAGCATAATGAAAAAGAAAAAAAAAACATGTATAAGTTGCACTTTTTGGGGGAAATTTATTTTATAAAATCAGAGATCAAGAAACGACATTTCATCTTGAAAGGCGAGTTATAGAAGTTATAGCTATAAAAAACGATCCAAAAGAGAAGAATCCATGTATCATTTGTTAATTTGTTTTTCAATATAGAACCAAAAATAAGAAAATGAAAAAACAACTCTTTTCTTTATTATTTGTCTCTCAAATCAAAATGAAAAAATTAATAACAATTAGTTTTTTCCATTTTTGATTCATATATATGATTCATATATATGGTCTATGGACTGTCAGTGTGTCGCACCAACCAAACCCTGAAAAAACCCTGCGACTTATAGTCCGAAAAATACGGTAGATGCATTTATTCAATTATGGGTGTTTTTATGACTCAAAAATACCATTTCAAACATGCATTCTTACAGTGAGTGGGGTCAGCTCTTCACAGATCTCGCTTGTAAATTGACCTGGTGGAGTCTCCAGCTGTTTCTATGGAGACTGAAAAGTTTAATGCCATACTCTGGAAGACAAGTAACTGGAATCTATACCAGAAAAGTTGCTTAGTGTACCTTTTAGTAACAATATTGAGTAGTTCTTCCACCACCGCAGCTCGGAGCTCATGTTAGTGTGAAAGTTTACCTAGAGGGCTGTGACCGGGGGAGCAAGGGAGCGAGGGGGGAGTGAAGGAGGACCACCAGTGTGCGTCATTGCCTTTCTTGGAGAGGCTATGCTCCAGTATGATCCACATTCCAGGCTTCTTTCTTTGGCTGTTCGTACTAGGCTGAGAAGAGAACACAGAGACTTGATGTTTACTCTAACACCACACGCTCGCTCCAAATCGCAGCTGCACACTCTCTCTTATTCGAAGACAAGGGCTACTTTCACTGTCTGCTCTGACCGGCCACGTAAATGTTTATGCAGACATCTAGTTCTACTTAGGGTTGGGTGACAACATGATACCAATCCAATCATGAGCTGATCCCTGTGATGATTTGTTATTTGTTTATGTGTACTGTCTTAAAAATGTGAAAAACAGATGATTTTAAACAGCTTGAAGTGGTCCATAGTTTTTCCGCATTTGCCTTTTGAATTCAAAGCATCGTAATTATTCACACAGATGAGTTTATAAGCACTTTTCACAGCTGGCATGCTACCACACCCTTCCTGATACTCGGCCAATAAAACTAGATGCAGACAGTACACAGTGGACTTAGTTTGACCTCTAGAGATGCTTGCACAAAATATATGAACTGGGGCAAAACAAATGTATTCAAATACATGAAAAAAATGAAACATGAATTAAGTATTTTTCAGATCACACACGATACATATTCTTCTAGCCTCATTTAAATTTGGGGTAAAAAAGTGTTTACTTAGCAAAGTGTAAACCGTTTACGAACCGGATATCAGCAGTTATTTCAGTCAGTCACGATTCATTTCTGATTAATTCAAGCTACCCTGCTGCACAAGCCAGTGTTGCATTTGGAGCAGTCCCAAGTCTGGATAAACACTGACTATAGGCCTACCCAGTGGCTTTCACACGTAAAAAATACATAAAAGAATGTTAATTATTGGCTAGGGTTAACTTTGCCTTATGAGTGCTATTTTATCCACTCGTTTTAATGACACCTTACATAGATAGACTTGTATAAATCAGATGTCTGTCATGTGAACTGTATGAACCGTCCCTGTTAGCGAAGGTTAAAAATAGACATACGTTTGGCACATCATAATTCTTAGACACACGCTTAGACACACTTTAATGTTCAGCCTGAGGTCACGCAAGGCCACGGAGCACCTTCTCATGTCAGAACCCTGCCGACGTAAAAATGTCTGTCTGCTTCCGGGGCTGTTCGTCTGGATCCCCGGGCTCTGTGGGATTCTGCTATGTTCAGCTGTACACAAATATATATACACAAATGAAATGAACAGCAAAAGTGTGTATGGGCGGTGAGGTCACAGCACAGTCACAGAGGGGAAACTGTGGGTAACCTATCCATTTCTCTCAGGCAGGAAATGCTTTACTGATTTCACAGACAATACTGGGCTTTTGTGGAATGTGGTTCTGGAAAACAAAGTCTGCAGCAGCAACAGTGACACAGACAACAACAAGGCTACTGTTCCTAAACTATTTTTACACAGACAAAATATACATTAGAAAAAGAATACAATAATAAAGCAAACTGTGCTAAACTTTTACTGACCAGATTCAAATGAGGTCACTCTCTGTTGTCAATTACAGAAATGTATTCAGAGCCCAAGCGAGCACATGAATGTCTTCCAAGTATATCACTGTCAATTTGAGCTGTCAAAATAAAGCAGCTATTCCAAAATACCCATTCCAGCCCGTATCATTACTGAAAACAATCAAAGAGGTTACGAGAATTCGAAGTTTTGTCCCATCAAAACTTGTATATTTCAAATCAAGTTTGAAATTTTGGTTTTGTGACAACGCTCATTTCAGTAGAGTACTGACCAGAATATACAGTTACCAACGTCCATGCTTCTGACCACTAATGGGTATAGGTAACTAATGGTTGAATGTAACTAAGTACAAGTAGTAATGTACTGTAGTTATGTAAAGAAAAATGGTATCTGTACTTTACTTAAGTACATTTTAAAGTGTTTACTTTTTACTTTTACTTCACAAGATTTGAAAGTAGGTATCTGTACTTTCTACTCTACATTTTTGAATAGGACTGAAAAATAAAAGTATATTTTACTATTGTGTGAGACTGTCTGAAAAGGCTGGGTGGTTTATTTTTAACACATTTATTAAAACAGCTAGAAAAAAACAAGAGAAAAACAATTCACTTGTGACACTTTTTCTTTTGCTCCGGTGTTTGTACTTTTACTCAAGTAACAAAACTGAGTTACCACTGTAGGCAGCACTACTACTACTGCTACAACTACACTACTGCTGTTTCTACCGCTACTATTAAATACTACTATAAGTGAAGTACAGGGAGGATGATGCAGTAGCATGGATCTGATTTGTATTTCTTTTCATTTCATAGTCTTTCCTACAGCATGTGGACTCATTTGACCCAGACTTGACCTTTGCCCTTTCACCTAAGTTGTAGCGACCTCGGAAGCATGTAAATTTTGTCTGTTGCTATAAAGCCACTTGTTGTACACGACGAAATGTGTTTTCCAGATGTCTCCCACACCCTGTTCTCCCTGCATCAGCTCAGCCAAGGAACAGCACAAGGAACACCTGTGCTCAGAATAGGGCGTCCCAGAGCTGCACTTAAGTGTGTGAGCTCCAAGACAGACGTGACCACTGTGTCCAACCTGGGAGTGTGTGGAAGGGCCTGTGTCAAAGGCTGAATAAGCGATTGAAACAGCAACAGACTGGAGCAGGATTACAAAACTGCCCCGTCACCAGGAAAAACAAGGAATAGGACTTTTTTGTGTCTTTTAGTGGGGTTCAGTGGTAATTATGAAGTAGCAGGTACAGAGGCAGGATTGTAAAAATCTCCAAGTCAGATACAAGACAATTCTAAAACCAAAATCAAAACGACATACTTATTTGAGCATGCACTGATACAAAAAATCACATGAATACACTTTTCTTCAATTATTAATTAGAAAAGAACTAGTAAATGACCAAATGGTTATATTAATGAATTATTTTGTGTAAAAACAACAGTCTATTGTCTAAAAAATAGCATTTTTCATCGTCATTGTGGTATAAAAACTTGTCTTGAGTCTCAGGCCAATGCCTTTTTATAGAATTTGAGTCCAAAATGTTTGTAGAGTGACACTATACACTATACTGAGGAGTAAATACTGTAATACTAATGGAATCCAAGTAAAATATTGATTAGTCCATATATACGGTGTGTAAAACATATTTAAATTATGTCTCTAACTGGTTGCTAAGTTGTTGCTATGTTGGCCTTACTGTTGAGTGTGTAGTACTAAAATCAGTAGTGTAAAGTTGTTGTACTTCCAATGACATAATGCATGATATTTGGGAAAGCCCACCCTGAGGTCACTCTATGCCCTTTGCTTGTTAAAATGGGGAGAGCTGCACCAAGAAGAGCTATTTTTTAATTTTCACTCAACTCCTTAAATAAAGTCTGTAACGTTTGCAGTATTTTCTCTACTGCGGTAGTTTCCCACTGCATTTGGCATAGCATCCATTTCATTTCGCGCCCAGTAAAAGATTTATGTGAGCAAGTGAAATGCGGTACTCTGTGGTGTATATGTTTACTTTTCTCCATAGGGGGCTGAGAATGGTGCTTTGTTAAAAATAATGGCAGAAGTTTTGACTTACATTTGAAACCATAACAACTCCAGCTGTGCAGAGTCATCACGATGTGGGGCAAGGCTTAGAGCGCAGCATTGAATTCGTATTAAGTTGTGTTTTTTTAATATATATTCCCAAATGTCCAATAAATATTTTACTAGGCTTCGTTGAATCAGAGGCTGGATGATTAAATAGAAAGCTCCCAGGAAACAGCATCGCTATTCAAGTGGCCCCATAAAACTATATTAAAGGATCGGGACATTGCATATATAGAAGGCTGCCGAAAAGCACAGCTACAGAATGGAACTATTGCGCTCTATACTAAAATACATTGGACATGGTTGAGGTGGTTTGTCAAAAATAATAGAAAAGCGGAAAGTGGCCAGGGGCTGTAGCAGGCTCTTAAACTCTTCTGGAGGTTACAGTGTTAATTTATATTTGGTCTAACCCTTTTCTAACCTCAGACTCCAGCACTGAGAGCCACTGGAAATGTCCTGAAATTATATGAGGGCTCACTTCCTCCAAAAGGCAAAGAAAATATGTCTCATCCTTGGATAAAAATATGCTTCTCTTTTTGAATCATGCTAAAACTTTGGTGGATTTGCTGGTATGCTGACACATGTTAGAACTGCCAGCTGCCTCTATAAAGAGACTATAAAGAGATGGTGCATGGAGTTTTCTAAGAACATCCAGGGAATTATTTAGATTTGTATTTGTTAAGATGAGTTATCAAAAACATGTGTTGACTTCACAAGTTTTTTTCTCCTTTTTTTTTCAGAAAAGCTGCTTGTCCTCACAGTGGCCACAGAGGAGACAGATGGCTTCCACCGCTTTATGCAGTCTGCAAAGTATTTTAACTACAACGTCAAGGTACGATGGGCTCAGATAAAATAAACTAGAGCATTGGACACTTAAAGAGGGATTAGTCCAAAAAATGTGCACAGCATAAGGAGCACTGGACCACGATCACACAGGATTGTTTCATGTTTATCTACGGTTAGGCTGTTCTTGTAAGCTCAGTCACCAAGTATGCAATTGATAAAGAACAATATGTCTCTGCTTAGTGTAGATTATTCAGAAATGCACTCAGTTAGGTGTACATGTATGAATTCTTGAATTGTTCAGAACTATGATGGACTTGTGTCTCAGGTGCTGGGGATGGGAGAGCCGTGGAAAGGAGGAGACGTAGGCCGGTCCATCGGTGGAGGTCAGAAGGTCAGACTACTGAAGCAAGCCATGGAGGAGCTGGCCGACCAGGAGGACCTCGTTGTTCTAACTGTGGACAGGTAAATACATCTTTAAGTGACACCTACAAACTGGGACTCTCAATATCCTTATACCGGTCACTACAATGCTACAATTTAAAGCCACACTGTTTCACTTTTCTAGTAGAGGATCTGCCCCTGTTCGTCTCCATGCAGATGTTGCTTTGTCTGGAATGTTCCACAGTATGACATTTAACTTATCTCCATGGAGGCACGTAGATAGGGAAAGTAACAGGTCAGATCTGTGACAAGGCAAGCACACCCACAATAAGAATGGACACTTTTAAGGTTTACTTGAACAATAAAAACATCTGTAATGGAAGAAATTCATTAAGCAGACCTATTATGTAAAATTCAAAGCTTTTAGCCATGTTATACTTGTTTGCCCTTTTTATTTACCTTCTTGTAGTTGTATTCAGAGTGATTTGTGCATGTTTGAGCAATCTTTAATTGCTTTTTTTCAAGATGCCATATTGATTTTTTTTTTTTTATCTGTTACTCGCTATTATGATCTGCAGAAGTCCATAGGAGTTGGAGACTCTTTGTTGCATTGGGCACCACAGTTTTCTAACAAGGGAAATGACTTGGGTATAGTAGCTCACACATTACCATATAATAACAAAGTGTAAATACTTCATAATAGAGTAATACTATCTCCATTAGGACAAGCAGGTGGCTGACCCTTCACTAGAAAAGTCACAAAGCTTTAAGATTAACAGCTGTGTTTGTTCTTTTATGTGGAGGTTTTCAGTATTTCATTTTGTTCTCATAAAACGTGTCACTTTGATGATGCCAATGCGTGATCAAAACGGGAACAGTTCACACCACAGTGAACATTTAACTGCCGTGTGGATGAAAGAATTAGAAGTAAAACTAATTGTCATAATAGCTGCTTTGAATGTTGTGTCTTCTTGAAGTGAACCGCTAAGCCACGCACACATTCTTAAAAAGCAGGTAGCACAATTACAAGGCAGAGTTAGCGGTTTAGGAATAAAGATAGCGCTGCAAGCTAGATTTCCTCAAATAGACCATAGGATGAAACTACTTCACTTAGTGAACTCTGCGACTCCAATAATCCCTGCTACAATTGCCCAATAAAAAGTCCACACCTTTCAATCAAGTAGGTGTACTACTCTTATTTTGAAGGAAGTTGTGTCGTCACAGTAAGTTCAGTCGAAAATTTGATGTCATTTTGTTATTTCAGTAAAGTAAAACTATAGTGTATTAAAGGCGTTACTTCCTGCTCTGTGCTAAATGGTAGTTAGATGAAATTGCACTGAATTACAGATGAAGTTTGTTGTGCTTCTTTTAATATAGTTTATAGTGCTTCTGTTTATAGTCAAATAAAAACATTGTTGTTTCTAATAATTGAAGATTTTTAATGTGAGTGACGTTTTAATGTGAGCATAACTTCTGATTGTGATTTTCTCAATAATGTTTGTTTACTCTGAGGCCAGTTTCTTAAGTTGCCGTAGTGACAGTGATGGATGAGATCGGAGGCGACAGAGGCTGCCTGTATGAACATGTGTGCAGCATGTGTGGGTGTGTGGATAAGGCACAGTGTACAGTGCAAGACCTAATCAGCCAAACTACATTCCCTTGTGCTTTCTAGGGGCCAGAGTTTCCCATATCCGTAAATCAGGAGCACCAACATGAACTGTGCAACCAAAAATCCTGTTCTTTTTCTGTTGTCTTGGAGATTTGTTTAATATTGGTAAAGTTGGCCAATAATCACATTTTGATCAAATGTTTATATAATTTTAATATAGTTGAGGGCTAATGCTTTGAAGGTAGCAATTACTGGCTTGGTGATTTTCAACTGGAGTTAGACCTTTGGAGGACCAAACGGAGTACTGATATTTTGCAGTGGCATCCTGCGTCCAGCTATGATCTCATCTTCTGCATTTATCTTTACAGTTGGAGTTACCAAGGACACATTGGCAAACATTGTCAATTTTTTTGATTGTTTGAAAACTCAAGAAAAAAGACAAAATTGATTTAAGCAACACATTTTTAGGAGTCTAAACAATATGAGCACTCACTGTTCTGTTTTGAGTTTGATTTTCAACCAAAATGTGAGAGGCAACTTGTGACTCACTTCTTGTACTTTCAACTAAGTCATCTTAGAGTAACAGAGCTTCAGACAAGACAAGAGTAGTGCTTCCAGTTAGCATCACACTAAGGACTGCAGATGGAAAGTAGCATTGTGCTAAATCTGGTGCAGCCCTAATGTTACTTCACACTGTCCTTTATATAAATAAACTAGAGAATGCTGATGAAATCATTTGCAAAGTATCAAATCAAACAAAAAATCCTGATTGCAAGCCCTGTTTAGAGTATGCTGCTTGTACGGAATTAGGTTCTAATTGTAACAAAAAGTAAACAGTAAAAAATAACTACATGCAATATCTTTTAATTGTACAAATTACAAGTTGGACTAAGAATTGTATGGATATTCTGCCAAGTTGTAGTAAGTAGGCCAAAAACCCAGCCATGACTTTCTCAATGGGAGTAGAATAAACCTTTTGCCAACTTCCTTAACCTCAGACATAGTTTTCATGTTCTAAAATATCACATGCTAACATCAATTACTGCAGTACGTACAGTCTGTCAGTGTGGGACTATATGCTTGTGCTGAGGCGTGGGGCGGCACAGTTCCCCTCTATGTTAAAGAATGTAGGCAGTTTACTCTTACTTCATCCATCTCCCGCATGTTAAGACAGATCCTATGTCATCGTTGTCAGCTTAACCCTAAATAAAAAGGTCAATGAAGTGTGTGTTTTCTCTTTTGCCTTCCAGCTATGATCTTATCTTCGCCGGGGGACCAGAAGAAATTCTCAAGAAGTTTCAGCAGGCGAACCACAAAGTCATTTTTGCTGCCGAGGCCTTGGTCTGGCCCGACAAAAGACTGGCAGACAAGTATCCCTCAGTACGCAGTGGAAAACGTTACTTGAACTCTGGAGGTATGATTCAGTATTGCAAATATCTTTCTAGTTTTTGCTTGCAACTTCCACTTCCTCATTATTGGACTACAAAACGCTTAATAATGAGAGCCGACAGAATGCACAAGACTTATTTTGACCTGCTTTTACAGTATATATTTGGACTGAGGCAAGCCAAGTGTTCAAATACATGGGAATAAAATTGAGTCTTTTGTAAATGAATAAAGTCATCAAGCATAATTTTAACCTTATGACAAAAAAGAGATTCATACTTGACAGGATGATCTTAAAACTCTAGTAAATCAGACTTATTGCTAAAAACAGTCTCTCTCTGAGTTGAAGGTTCTACCCTATGATTAAAGTGTTGTTCTTGGCTTGTGGGTGATTCATTTTCATCAGGAGGTAGTTGTCTGTGTTTAACTTAAGGTGACTGTATTTGCGTGACCTAGTTAACTGCTGTGGGATTGTGCATTGCTCTGTGAGCCGTCAGACTGAGTTATCCCAGACCTTTTTCAGCGAACTGGAGGCTGACCACATGGGATAATGGAGCAATCCTAATGTCCAGCTGCAGACCCAGGCTAAAAAGTCAAAATAGGAAAATATATCTTGTGAAGAAGACTATGAGGACAGCTCCAAAATCTTCAGGCAGAGCAGCATTGTCCCTCCACACTCCTACACTGTATACTTCTTATTTCTCTCTGTGTAAACTTTCTTATTGGAGCCATTTCCTGTCCAGAAGAAGGGAGCTGTTTTTGGACATGATCCCAAAAAGCATGCACCCCCACTGTAATCTCAACATTCCTTCGCTCCCATTGGTGTTACAGTAATTTCCCTGAACAATGGAGAAATCTGCACAGGAGGTCAGATTTAAAAGGCCATTCTGTAAAAGAGAGATTTGTACTGTAGTATTCTAAACTCACACTCCAAAGTAATATGGGCTGTTTAGTCTTGCTGTGCAGAACGGTGAATTACTGCTTTCCTCTGTGGTCATCAGCCGGTCTGACCTCCCATAGAGGTTTCATTCTGATTAGAGACTGTTATAGTGTTCATTGTCCTCAGCCTGACATGTGGATTTGCTTTGGCCACGTTTTGTATAAAATTGTAGGTTTTGTTTGTGTTTATACGGCTACCGCCCAAGTGACCACTGGGATTTCATTTTGGTGAGAAAGGCAAAACAGGGCAGGATGTGGAAATCTATTACCACAGGTGGAAGAGGACTTACTAAAAATACCTACTTCACCTATACAAGTATTTTTAGAACTTGTCATGTGAAGGCTCTGCTACCTCCTTGTTTCCACGGATTCGATTCCTTTGCCTAAAATGTTCCACAGCATGTCATTAATTGTGTATCTATTGCACTTATTCATCTACACATCAATTTAACACCCAAAATATATTGAAAAATGTGGTTTATTATTGTGAGTGTGGCCCCCTCTCAGCAGATCTGACTTTTAACTTGCTTGTCACCTTATAAAATATACTAGTGTAACAGTAATGCCATAGTGTGGGACATTTCAGGCAAAGCAATAACACCTCCATGAAGACAAACAGCAGACCCCACATGAGAAAAGTTACACAGTGCACCTTTAAGTAGGGATGTAACAAATCGAGTCAAGTCTCTTTGCTTAAATTCATTGTTGATGATAAATAAAAAATGCGGCAGAAAAGTAGCATATTCACAATTTGTTTTTTTGCCTCCACAAAATATGGTACGCTGAGATGCATATCGTGAAAATATTGTATCGAGAGATGAGGATATTGTTATGCCCATACCTTTAAGTAAGAGAAGTTGGTGAATGACTTCATATTGCATTATTAAAAGTACATAAAAAGTACAAAATTGTTTCTAATTGTTTCTTCCAATTGTGTCCTGCATATACATAGCTTGACATATTTTTAGTGTATTTTTTGATGCTTTTCAGATAGCAGCCAACTTTTCCCTCTCTTAGATCACTTCGTAACAACACTGACATGTTGATTTAAAAGCCGTTATTTTGTAGGACGCTACTGCCGATAAAACTTGGATGTCATGATGCTCTTTAGGCAATCGGCTGCTGCTGCCAGATGCATTATGTCATGTCTCTCCTCTGACTTGTTTACGGTGTCTGAGGCGCGTTTGAAAGCTCTGAGATCCAAAGCAACACAGTCCTATAGCCCACAATCAGAGGCTGTGGTCAGGAGGACGAGGAAAAGCAGGGAAACAGGAGTAGACGGTGCCATGAGAACACACACTGGACTTCTGAGAAAATCACAAAGGCTCTTTTGCTTTCATGATGATGGGAAGATTAAGGCTGCAAGATTGTAGAAAGAAATGTAATTGTGATTTGTTTTGGATAAGGTTTGAGATTAGATGTGAGTATAGGTTTAAAAAGCAGGATTCTTTTCTGAGTGTACATTCTAAAAACATCTGATACAACAAATACAAAAATACCGTACATTTCAGAACATAGACTAGTATGTAGACACTATGGAACCTTCTGGACAACTGAGGGATTACACAGATATAAGGCCATGTGGTAATACAAAATAAAGTTTAAAGCTGAAAATGACTATTGTCTGAATAAGGAGTGTTTTTTATTACTGTATTATCGTGGTATCGGAATCAGTATTGAGGACTGAATCTGTTTCTTAGTATCAATCGAGGTTCAAGTTTTAGTATCATCACAACACTCCAAAGACAGGATACTACAGGATAATTCTCTGCAGATGACATTCAGTTATCTAAAGAATTTCACCCTGATATCAGAGTCTGCACAAAATGCAACTCATGCCACATACTTTTTACTGGCCTTCACTCCTCGCCTGATTATCTTTAAAAGCACAGACTTTGACCATGGGAACGTTGCCAAAAATCACACGTTTTTCTCTTCTGAACAGGAGCCAGTGCTCTAACGTAATCGGTCTGCCCGCTGTAAACCTTTACTAGACACTTGACAGCTGGAAATCTATTTGACACTCTTAATACTTGCAGGTATAATTGGATATGCCCCGTACATGAACAGAATCGTGTCGCAGTGGGATCTCCATGACAACGACGATGACCAGCTCTTCTATTCAAAGATATATGTGGACCCACTGCAACGGGTAAGGGTCACAACAAAGGTTTAGCAATAGGATAACGCAATTTGAAGTATCAGGAATATATCAGAATAATATGGAAACTGCTTTGTGCCACTGAAACAATAACTCTTTTCTACATAAATTATACTGAAAATCACTTGGAATAATGTATAATGTTATTTAAATGGATTTAAACAACTATTATAGTGTTATTTTATTGAGTCTGTGATCGATACAAGCATTCATGGTTCTGTTTAGGAGTTGGATTTTCAACAAAAAAGAGTGACTTAACTGAAAAACTATTTGGATAAGGCTAGACTATAATTTTATTTGTGAAAGACTTTAACAGCACAAAGCAGCTTACCTGTTATTTTAACACAAACTAAACCAGTTTGTGTTAAAATAAAGCTCAGATTAAAGTCTAAGAGAGCCTCAGACAGAGCAGTGCCTCCTGTTAGCTTCACAAGCCCATTATCAGTTTTTGCACTACAAAAAACAAACACATTTTCTAATTAAGAAAAAGAAAATATGCTATGTCCATTTATTATTTATTGAATGGTAATATGGTAATCATTATGCCAGGCTTATCTATCAGTGTACCAAAATGACCCCTAAAACTTTTACATCTCTCAGTAGAAGAATATTCTCTTTCAGCTCATGTCCTCATAACTCACTCTAATGAAAAAAACACACTCAGAGCAACCAGTGATCCTCAACTAAAGTTATTTGACAAAAAGTTTGTCTCAAAAGTGAAAATGCATAGAACTGATGGTCACATGTATTGAAGTATCGATATATCGTGATACTGTATTTGGTGAGACAGTATTATTATTGTAGACTGATGTATTGATAAATCAGCAAGAGTATTTTTTTTGTTTACATATTCACTGTTTTGATTGTTAAAATTCATTAGATGTATTTCATATTAACTTAGCACAAGTAGTGGTTTAACAAAGGAATATTGTGGCTAAAATGCATTTGGTTCTTAAAGGTGCATTATGTAACTTTTTGGATTGGGGGTCCAACACCTGCTTGTTTCTATGAATATATCATTGCTCTGCCTGGAATGTTCCACCTTATGACATCAAACAGCTCTACCTTACATTTATTCAATTACAGGCAGTTAAAATACCTAGAAAAACCTGCATTCTGGCTGTGAGTGGGGTCGCCTCTCCACAGATCTGACCTGTAACTTGGCCTGGTTTGGTCTCCCTGAAGAAAGAAAGGTGAAATATTACAGACAAAGCAATAACATTGATTCGTACCACTGATGGGCCCCAAAAGGTTAAACAATGCACCTTTAAAAATAAAATCCAATGTATCGATTATTCCATGTATCACCTTATAGTGATAATATCGTATCGAATCGTGAGGGGCCCTGTGATTCCAGCCCTGGTTAGTGTCAGTTGAGAGTATAGCTGTTATTAAACATTAAAAGTATTAAAAGTATTACATTCAAATAGCCATCTAAATAATTGTCTTGTTTCTGCAGCTGAATCTCAACATGACTTTGGATCACAAGTGCCAGATTTTCCAGAACTTGAATGGTGCTGTTGGTGAGTAATGGCAGAACATTTAAAACATGCCACAAAGTTGTAATTTCATCTAACAATTTCAAATAAATCATTTTAAAGTGTTCCCTGGCTATTTTTATGGAGAACAATGAACAGTGGAATTGCATTAAACTGCCTTTGTGTAATCGTGTTGTATTTTCACAACACAAAAGTTTTACAATTTATTCTCAAGGCTGAAACTAACAATGAGCTTGTCAAATGTTCCAGTCTCTCCCTTAATACTTCTTTTACCTTGTTTTGGCAGACGAGGTGCTTCTGAAGTTTGGCACTGACCGTGTTCGTGTCCGGAACACAGCCCATGACTCTCTCCCAGTGGTTGTCCATGGCAACGGGAATACCAAAGTGAGTGAGAAATGCACCGTGCAGCCTGTCACATTCTTTACACTTAGCACGCAAGTGAATATAAATGAACAATTGTTAGATTTTAGCACTTTTCATATTTGTTGGACCTTTAAGATGCCTACATGTAATCATGGATTAAGTGAAAACAGAAAATAGCAGTTTTAGCCAAAAGTTTGCAATATTTTTTATATAAGTGTTTTTCATACAGAACTTCAAAGTTCTGTTGCCAAGTAATCTGGACAAGTCATTATTTAAAAGGAGGGTCTAGCCAAATTTCCCCCATAATTTTACCAGCAGGATTAGTCTGCAGTAAAGCTCAGGAGCAGGCTTGTAGGACATTTAAGGTCAACTGTGTTTTTAAGTCAGCTCTGCCACCACTCGGCTTTCTCTGAGTCTGATTTTACTAAATCACTGGTAATAATGCGTTAGTATTTGGAGACAGCAGTACTTTGCCTGTTTGAACCCCAGAGTTGGCCTGAACAGTAATAAGAGAAATCTCCATGGAGGTAAATATACACAAAGCATGGTAACAGTAGTGTGTCTACAAAGTAAAATAAAGCAAAGCAGAGGCTGACCTGCTGCCAGGGCACACACCTGGTACTTCTTGCACATAGTATTACGTTACTCCAGTCCATAGACCTGTATCAACACAGCTCTGTGTCAGGAGACACGGCATTTCTTCTCTGAGTGCAGGGCTGTTGTTTTAGCACCTGTGACCACACATCACACCACACAAACTGTAGCACACACCACTGTGAAATGTAGTGCTATGTGAAAGATGGTCAGTCAGGTTTTTATATATATTCATTATTCGTGTTTGTTTATTTACAGATGTACTTGAACTACTTGGGCAACTATATCCCCAACGCTTGGAACTATGAAAGTGGATGTGGCCACTGTGATGAAGACAATGTGGATCTGTCAGAGTTAAGAGTAAGTGTTTTATGATAAAGCTCTTTCCCACCATGATCTGTGTGATTGTGTCATTTTCAGTCAGCCTTTAGTCATTGTGACACGACTTTTCCTCATCAGCCTTTAGGATGAATAATGTTGTCTGTGAGAGATAAGTCACACACTTTGCAGTGAGCACAGAGTGTGTGCCCGCTGGTCCTGTTGGACCCTCACAAACACAGTGGTGCCAGGGAAAGGCCAGGGGCAGAGAAGAGGAAGTGCGGCGCTGCTGCGGTGCACAGTATGGCTATGGGCTTTTCACAAGGCTTCATTTAAAGGGGTGTTACTGTGGAGCAGCCTGCTTTTAGTGGCCTCCTCACATGGCTTCTGTCCACAACAGTCACCCCGAGTGGTCAGGCTGAGAATTTGTCACAGAGAAGGGCCAAGGCTGGCACACAGTACACACAGTACACACAGTACACACAGTACACACAGTATAGAAATGTCTACGTTTATGTGGCTTCAACAATCAAGCCATGCACGAGGCACTTTACCCAGACATAAATACATACAAGATCATTTTACAATAACCATTTAACCCTTCATTTTATAATAACCATTGAAACCTGCTTTAAATGTTAATATCAGACTGTGTTCAAACCTGCAGTAATTACTGTAGAATTTATTAAACCTCCACAGCTAGAGTTTGTTCAGTTCAAACTGTGTGGCACAAAGCCTCCTCTGAGTGTGGAGGGCAGTGAGGAGCAGGTTAGCCCGGGTCACTACTGCACAGTAACTTCAGGTCTACCTGCAAATCCTTAAGAAAACTTGAAATTCTATTTCTTTCTACACACTGGGACAGTCCATCTGTATCCCCGCAGCAGACTGGCATAGTGCTGCATGATGGTGCTCCTGGTGCCAAAAGCTGTCATTGTGGAACTTGCAAATTAGAGTGTTGTGCTGGACTCTTTTTATATGGGTCCAAACCTTCACTGTGAACTGGTCATCACACGTCCAGACGGAGCTGTGTGGGCTGGAGCACAGTCATGGGAAAAACTCCTTCAGGCTGTCCACCCAAGTATCCATCACATTCACTATTTCTCTCATTTAAGCCATTTAAGTGACCTTCTTGTATTATTCAAATGATAATATAACTGATAAGGTCCACCAAATACTGCAGTTGTAATGTCACAAGTTAATTATGATTTTCATTTACAGTTTATTGCTCTCTCACTGGCAGATTTTTGAAATTTAAGCTCACAGGAGTTAAAATGATTTACAATAAAACTAGTACAGTGTGTCCACTTCTACACTATATGTAGTGAACTGTATATTTCACAGGAATTATTTGTAGATAATGTGATTCATTGTCTCACCGCAGCTGTAAAAATACTGAACATACATAAAGTAAAACAAGAAGGATAGTATTTCCATGCACTGTACACCTAATCTAGTGTTTCTGACACTACACACATTTAGCACAGTTAATGCTTTGTGTCTGTATATATACACAGTACTACTGAAAGACTAAACAAAAACACATTAGTAGTAACATTGTCTTCTCCGTTCTAAGGCAGATTTCATGCTCTAAGGATCTTTGGTAGTAGAGTTAGGCCAGTCTGTCAACATAATACAATTATTTACAGATCATGGCTGGCCCTGAATACATAATGTGTAGTATTTATACAGTGAAGTTGTGTTGTTTATTGAAGAATAAGTTATTAACCATAATTGGATTGCCTTTGTAATATATTAGTATAATTTTCAGTCTCTGCCCTGGTTGATAGCAGGAATTAAACCTGCAGTCACATTTTCCACACAACGCGTAAAAACTATGAGTAAACTGGGGCTAAACCGCGAACTAAACCTGGACTAGACCACTGAACCAGCACTAGAGCAGGAACTAACCAAGTCTACATCAGAACTAAACCAGGATCAAACCAGGACTAAACCAGAACCAAATCACAACTAAACCAGGTATAAACCGGGACAAATCTAAGCACAAATGTCCTCAAAGTACTGAACTGAACCTGCTGGATTGGAGGGTTGACGGCTGGAATTTAATATCTCTGGGTCGTTGGCTTTCAGAGCACCATCTGTATCTTCTCACTGTGTATGAATACATAACTGCACATGTCAAAGGCAGACATGACTAATGCTAAACACATGTTATATGCTGAGCCAGTGTTTGACACGCTCCCTATTTGTTTCTTTCATCTAAACAGGATCTGCCCAGCGTTCTCATCGGTATCTTCATCGAGCAGCCCACTCCTTTCCTCCCAGAATTCTTCCACCGACTGCTCACCATGGATTATCCCAGAGACAAACTCAGACTTTTTATTCACAATAATGTAAGAGTATCCATGCCAACAGCTGCAGCACTGTCCACGTAGCAGCTCTCTTCTATTCCCTAAATATTGGTTCATTTTCCAGGAGGTTTACCATGAGAAGCACATCCAAAGTTTCTGGGAGGCCAACAGGAACGTGTTTAGCAGTTTCAGAGTGGTGGGACCGGAGGAGAATCTGAGCCAGGGAGAAGCCAGGAATATGGGCATGTATGTATGCTTTTCAGGTCGCTATAGAAACGAACAGTTCAGAACTAAATATTATATCTTTTAAATATTTTATCTTGAAATCTTTTATTTCACACACAACTGTCTGAATACTTTTTAGTGATATCTATCGTGAGTACTTTAACCTCTTCAAATCTGTGTTGGTTTATTATTGCCCTAACTGAGAACTGTTTAAGCATTCAATCTGCGGTTCCAAAATACAATACCCGTAGACTTAACATAACCCATTCTCCATTCAGTCACGCAATAATTCAACCTGTGGGTCGTCATTACGCAGAGCTGATCAAGAGCACACAGTGAGTAAAAGTCAGGACCGGCCTATAATAACGGTTTAATAGCAGCCTCTAATCTTTGCCAAATCACTTGATCCACTGCAGACATAAAGATAGCCCGCCAGTCTGCAATTTGCCCTGACATCTTATATTTAGGAGCTGATGAATTTGAAACGTCATTATTTAAAGCGCTGCATTGACTGTAATCACGCTGAATTGAGTGATGATTACTTTCTCTCCTGTGTCTCCGTGTCTTTTAGGGATCTGTGCAGGCAGGACTCCTCTTGTGACTACTACTTCAGTATCGACGCCGACGTGATGCTAACCAACAGGCAGACGCTCAAGCTGCTAATCGAGCAAAACAGGTAAAAACGGTAGCGAGCATCCCACGCCGCTTGTTGTGAATTGTCGAATGTTTGTTTCTTAATTGGCCAAACCGCAAGAACATTACGGAAAAGAATAAAAGTTTAAAAAAAGTTTAACAATGCTGCTTTGGTTTTCCTGATTTGGACCGAGCTGCATGGAAATCTCTTGCTCAAAATGTCACTTTGCGTTCGAAACAAAAAGCAACAAAAGTGAAAAGGTCTTTTATTTTCTTTCTGCAGCCAGTTATGATTGGGAAACGCTATATAACTATACAACCAGCGGCAGGCATGCAAAGCACAGCACAGGGCCTTCTGGGATATTTAAGGAGTGCATGGGAAATTTCCCTTGGCGTACAGAGGAGCAGCAGGAGACAGCGTAATGTCTGTATTCTAACCAAGACAAATTAACATCACGATAAAACCTCGGTGTCATTTATCTTCAGGGACACTGTCAGGTTCATTTCGTAGAAAGCATATGAGTATTCCTTACATTATCTGAGGCCCACATGAAAATTGTGCTTTATGAGGTATGCATATTCATAGAAATAATCGAAAACCCTTTTATTACAAGATGGATGGTGGTATAAAATGTGCATGCAAAAAATGACAGACAGTACAAAACATTCCCTGGGCTATATGGGTGTATATTTAACATTTAAGGATATAAAAAGGCAGGACAGCCGTGATTACCTGTTTCAAAATCTAGATTAAATTCACCGTTTTAGTGTAACTAGTCTGTTACTGTACTGATTCAGAACATATCTACAGTACAGGGTAAAGGACATTTTATTACCAAACTTACTGCAGCATTTGCGATTTACTTTGGACTAATCAAAGCGTAATTTGAATTCAGTTGGAATTAAAGTCGATGAGTTAGAGTTTCTTATTGTCAGATCTGTCATTTTGTGTCACATCTTGCATTAATCTTGTAGCAATTTTGAAAAAGACTGATGGCAATTAACTTTTGGAGTTAAATTTCGTTTGCTTTTTTTGCATTTAACGCAGAATGCCAACTGTTTTATAACTGAGGTTGTGTTGAAATTGCATGAACTACTTCTTAAATTACACGTTGTGATTTATGGCTTAGACCACATGCAAATTCAACGAAAACACTCATACTCTTAAATATCTTGGTCCAGAATGATGCATGGCTGTATGTGGGTACGGTAGATCACACAAACACACAACACTTTCTATAAGAATTCCATTGCAAAAGGCCGTTAGCCTGAGTTTTATCTCCTCTGACAGAATTACCATCTCTCCTCTGCCTTCTGCCTCTCTACAGGAAAATAATTGGACCCCTTGTCACTCGTCACGGCAAACTGTGGTCCAACTTCTGGGGAGCCCTGAGCCTGGATGGTTATTACGCCCGCTCCGAAGATTATGTCGACATAGTGCAAAGAAAACGTGTGTAAGTACAAGCGCATTTACCTCACAGCGCTACGGAGGAAGAGCTGTGCCTTTGTCATGGTCTGTTTGTCTGCATCTAGGCATTAAATCACTGAGTTAATGGGATCACGACTGCACTGGGAACTGTTAAAACTGTAATAACTTTTACATGACGAATCTTTAAAGGTAAAAAATGCAAACAACAGCAACGTAAACAATAGCATTTATATGACTTATTTTGTGCAGTGACTGTAAAAATAGACAGTTGTAGCTGCAGTAAGTGTTGAGATTAAGCCACAGAGAAGAATTTACTTGTAGTAGCAGTAAGTAGTAATTTGTAGGTGTGAAAATAAAAATCGATTCAGTGATATATCGTGATACTTCATTGCACAATTCTCGAATCGATTCAAAATGCATCTGAATCGATTTTTTAAATAATATTTTTTAATAAAATTCATTAGTTGCATTCACTGTTCACTGATGTAAATAAGGTAATCAGTTATATTTCATACAATTTGGTTCTCATGAAGGTGTCGTTGAAAATCTTATTTGAATTATTGATAAATTGCAATATATCATCCATGTTTTAGTATTGGGATATATCAAATCGTGACATGCATTTCCTGATATGTATTGTATCGTTAGACTCAAGGCAATGCACACCCCTAGTAAGTAGCAGTAGTAGTAATAGTAGTAGTAAGTTTTAGTAGTATTAGTAATGGCTATTGCGCATAATTGTAGTTTGTATGAGTGTTGAAGAATTGTTTTATCTTGTGGTAAATTAGTGATAGAGGTAGTAGTAATTGTGATAGTAACTGTAGTTGCAGCCACTAATATTGTAGTAGTAGTAGTAGTAGTAGTAGTAGTAGTAGTAGTAGTGGTAGTAGTAGGCCACTTTGAAGTTGTGGTACTAAGATATTTGTGTACCTAAAAATACTTAACTGTATTAAGAACTTTTTTTATTTGAATGAGCCATATCATGGGCACACAAAAGAAGACTTATTTCAAGCCATAAAAATATATAATCGGCCAATTCCAAAATAACATCAGAGCACTGAACATTTTTTGCATGTGAAAATAATGTGAAATGAGCCCTGTACAGTCAAATAATATACATCGAGTCACCACAGAGGAAGTTTAATATCCCATGAACTTGTGGCCAGTCCAGGGCCTACTTTACTCAGAAGGGGAGTTTGAGAATAGCTCAGATCTTTGGCCGCAGGAGTGGACCAAGACGGCAAATCAAAAAGAAGAAGAGGTTTAAGTCAAGCGTTAAGTTCAGAGCAAAGATTACAGTGGAATGTAAAGTAAGTAACGATTCAGATTAAATCTTCTATAATAGCAGAAGTGAAGACATAGGCCTCTTCACATCAGGTATTAAAACACTTGTGCTGAAATATGATGGTTCGAAAATCAATCATGAGCTTTCATTATTACTTGTTTTGGTTTGGTTTCCATTACTAAGTAGAATCTGACATATTTTTATATTTATACACCTACTTGGCCTGGTTCAAACCGTGGTGAAGCTTGTACTAAAACATTACTGCAATACCTTGTACCTATAAATATGGCTTAATGGAAACACTCTTAAAGTAGTTGGAAAGTAAAGTAGAGTCAGTGGAAATTGGCCCGTTTTAGGATTAGGTAAATTTAACAAGCCGCAAAAGTGTATGTTTTATAGTATTATTATACAGTACATTTAAATATCCTCGACCCACTTTCCCCATGTATGTGAGCAAAACATGTCTTTCCCCAGTGCAGACTTACAGTAGTGGCTGAGGTCAAAACAAGTCATCTGCATGTTGTCTGCATCTAATCAGGAAGCATTTTATTGTCTGATAATCAAGAAGTATGTGTTAGCATGCTAGTTATTGTTAACATTACCGTCACAGCAATACAGATTTTTAAGAGTTGGGAAAAACTGCAATAATTCAGCCTCACATTCATTAGATTTACTGATGAATAAATGTCTTATTGGAACTGAGCTAACAATGGACCCTCTACTATCACACAGAGGGGACAAGTAGCCTCCATCCCAGTCCGTCTGACCGTTTGACCGCCTAGAAAGAACGGTTATCAAGACACAGTGTAAACAAGAAAAGCCACATCCTCACGCATCCGTGGAATGCTCTTTATAATAGGCCCTTGCACTTGTTGTTTTTAGGGGCGTGTGGAACATTCCTTTTATGGCGCACGTCTACCTCGTCCAGGGCACCGCATTGAGGACTGAGCTGAAGGAGAGGAACCACTTTGTTTTGGAGAAACTGGACCCTGACATGGCTTTCTGTAGAAATGTCAGAGAGCTGGTGAGACCTGACCTCCTGTGTGATACTTGTCAAAGTTCAATTTGTGTTCTTTTATTTCCCATTTTACTGTATATGTGGGTCAGCAGATATGTTTTAGTCTGAAGATTAAAGTGCTTATGACAGGTTAGAATTTTACTAAAAACTCTTGCCTAGTTTTTTTTTTCTAGTATTTAAAGGTCCTATATTAATCCCAACCTGGAGCAGAGCGATAAATATGCAGGATTTATGAGTTAAACATGTTTGAATGAAACAAAACACACCAAATATGTATATACTGTATGTATATATAAGCGTAATATGGGCCCTTTACATTTTTTGTGCATTTTGGATGGAATTTGGGTGTCGATAACATGGGTAGACAAATTCTGTTTCAAAATTCTGTGCTACTTCCTGGATTTTTTACTTTTCTTTTCAACTCACGTCCTCAATCTGGCACTTATTCAATATAAAACTATGAGAAATATTTACAACAGATACTATCACACCAAACCAAGTCATAATTATAAAAAAAAACAAAAAAAACATGAAAACCTGTCATATGTACTTGAATTTACTGAATGTTAACCTTGATAAATCAACAGTGCAGCAAACAGGACACGGGCAAGTATAGTGAATGTGGTTCTTTTGTATGTCACCGAGGCATGGCTTGCCTGTGTTTATGGAGGGTTCTGCGGTGCTTAAAATCTTTAAACTGGCCTTACACTTCTACATCCATCACCCTCTCCGTCGTATGTGTCATGTGACCACAGACAGTGCACTCAGCTTTAACGCCTGGCTGACAAGATGACAAAAAACACTTTCAACTTTCACCTAATAATTATAACCGTATCCAGAGTATGTGCTTTTGGATTGTGTGACTATTTCTCCCAGCATGCCTTACACTTCCTTACAAAGGCATATGAGCTGTCCTCCTTTAACTCTGTGTGTGTGACAAATGTGTCTGTCTAACTTAAGTATTTATGTTATCATATTGACATAATGCTTCTCCTTTATTTTAGACCAGTCACAGAGAAAAAGACTCCCCTTCTCCGGAATCATTCCATATGCTCAGGCCCCCAAAGGTTCCCATTTGTTTTATTCTAACGACATGTCCAGTGGCTTAGGTCATAGCACATTTTTCAGTCTTTAATGTGCATGTTGTAAACGCAAAAGCCAATTAAAATATAGTATTGTAAAATTATCAGCAGTTTTATGTGAAAGAGCAGGATTCGTTTTCAATAAGGAATGCCTGGAAACAGTTTTGCCAGTGAATCTAAATGTAAAAGTATGTGGTTTAAGTGGTAGAAAACACCTGTTGTTTGTGTTGGTTTCGTCAAAGAGGAGGAGGGTCCATTTGCAAGTCCTCTGTCCTGATGCTTTATTTCCAAAGCCCCTTAACCGTAGCCACCTGCTCACTCAAATCAGACTGATCTCAGACTAGGCTGCAACTTTATCACGTAATATCTTTGGCATATGCTCAAGATATATATTTGGTAATTCCCTTTCCAAAATTCTTACTAATTCGTCACATTTGAAATCCTACAGAAAGCCTAGTCTGATAGTGAGTCCACACATAGAGCAGCCTTCACTTTTCCCTCTAAGATAAGTAGTATTCCTTAATTTGCTTTATCCCAAACCACGTCCTTTCCCTCCTCCTGTAATCTAATCTCACTCCCAGCCCACAACGCCCTGCAGCACCCATAAATAATCATAGATTATTTATATGGCATCTATATTTCTGTTGGTTTTACCCACCAATCAAGCATTTGATTGTGACAAACACTCTTTCTGCAATTAAACATGTTTTATCCAGTGGAATTAAAGCTATAATTGAATGCCTAAATCAGTTAGAGTCACGTAATGAGGACCTGCCGTGCATTAGGTTTTCAGATTGTGTCTAAATTTGGATCCATTACTGGTAACGCCGTTTCATGACTTTGAACGGAGCTCACTGAACTTTTTTTTTCTCCGTTTGCCACAGGGAGTCTTCATGTACATAACAAACCGCCACGAATTCGGGAGACTCATTTCCACAGCCAATTATAACATTTCTCATTATAACAACGACTTGTGGCAGATATTTGAAAACCCAGTGGTAAGTCATTATGCCTGTATATTATTCTGCTTCACTGTGAAATAAAGAAACAATTACTCCTGTAGGCACAAATGAGCAGCAGGCACCTGTGAACGGTGAATTAGCTGCAATGGAGTAAAGGAGAGCGGGGAAATAATGGCTTGTGAGTAGAGGTGGGCGATGTATTATATTGAAAATGTCTTGAAGGTATTCCAAATCTTAATATTGACTTCATTGTCTTTAATAAGTTAACTGCCAAAAAGATGCAAACACGGTAGTATTTCGGCACTTTTTAAAATTATACAGACCATTAACTTTTTACGTGCAAATTGCCATTCACAGGCCCATCAAAATATGATCCAGTATTGTTATCGTATTGGGAGAATCACTGCAAAATAGTACATTGCTTAACATTTTAGCCAAAAAAGAATACTAAAATAAAAGCATTCTTGCAAATCTGCCTGGAGAAGGGCCACCGCCTGCTTGAAATTGTATTGCTTTGGATAAATGGTTTTTGAACTTTCCATTTCAATAAGTTACACAGTGTTGATTTAAGATATACACTTTTATGTCAGCATCGCCTGCCCTGGTGAATGAGAAGATGTGAGGTAATATAAACATTGGGATCTTAGCCTGGACTTGGCACGCTTGGTATTTGAGGTGGGGTTAAGTCTGTAAGGTATGCAGGCCAGCAAACACTCTAGACAATACAGGCCTTGACTAACAGTAAATCTAATCTCCACAGGACTGGAAAGAGAAGTACATCCACCAGAACTACACACAGATTTTCACACACAACTACTTGGAAGAGGTAATAGTTCAAAAACATAATAAATACTACAGCAGTATGAAGTATAGAGATGACATGCTACATTCCGCATGGAGTTTCTCGGGGTTTTGAATTCTCCCTTTGTGCATGCGCGTGTTGTAGCCCTGTCCGGATGTGTTCTGGTTCCCCGTGCTAACAGAGAAGGCCTGTGATGAACTGGTGGAGGAGATGGAGCACTACGGTTCCTGGTCCGGAGGCAAACATGAGGTCAGTGCCGAGAGCGGAGGGACACTGGACAAAGCACACCAGTCAGCACTCGGCGTCGGGTTTTCCTCTGTGCGTGCGCTATTATGCAACGCTCAGGGGCTCGGTCAGTGTTTGGAAGATCGATTTTCTTAAGATGTAGTTTTTGTTTTTGGTAGGTGATTACTAGATTATTGTTCAGTTGTCACAAAATATATACTTTTTAGGGGGGGATTTATAGACTTTATCTAGTGTCTCCAGGAAGTCTGTGAGAAGATGATGTGAACCATAGTCTAGTGCACAGGGACTAGATAAGTACTTGAACTAAAGTGGTAGTGGTAATGATGGTACTGCTATTAGAAACGATAATAGTGGTGGTGGTAGTAGTGGAAGTAGTAGTAGTAGTAGTAGTAGTAGTAGTAGTAGTAGTGATAGTGGTAGTGGTAGTAGTAGTAGTAGTAGTAGTGGTAGTAGTACTTTATTCAGTCATTTTGCAGCACTACAAAACAAGTGGTGGTGGTAGTGGTAGTTGCAGTGGTAGTAGCAATAGTAGCAGTATTAGTAGTAGTAGTAGTTTATTCGGTCATTTTGCAGCACTAAAAATAAGTGGTAGTAGTGGTAGTAGTAGTAGTAGTAGTAGTAGCAGCAGTAGTAGTAGTAGTAGTCGTAGTAGTAGCAGTAGTAGTAGTAGTAGTAGTAGTAGTAGTAGCAGTAGCGGTGGCCGTGGTTAAGTAGCAGTGGCAGTGGCAGCGGTAGTGGTCGTGGTCGCGGTAGCAGGTAGTGGCAGTGGCAGTGGTAGTGGTATTATTAGTGGTAGTGGTGGTCGTGGTCGTGGCAGTAGTAGTGGTAGTAGCAGTGGCAGTAGGCAGCAGCGGCAGCAGCGGCAGCAGTCGGTCATGGTGGCGGTGGCAGCAGCGGCGGCGGTCGTGGTAGCGGTAGCAGTAGCAGTGGCATTAGCAGCGGCGGCAGGCGGCAGCGGCAGCAGCGGCCGTGGCCGTGGCAGCGGCAGCAGCGGCGGCAGCAGCGGCCGTGGCCGTGGCCGCGGCAGCAGCAGCGGCAGCAGCGGCAGCAGTAGGTAGCGGTGCGGTAGCAGTGGCAGCGGTGGCGGTGGCGGTAGTGGTGGTAGCGGTGGTCGTGGTAGTGGTAGAGCGGTGGTAGGCGGTAGTAGCGGTGGTGGTGGTGGTGGCGGTGGTGATGGTGGTAGTGGTGGTGGTAATGGCGGTAGTAGCGGTGGTGGTAGTGGTAGTGGTAGTGATGGTGGTAGTAGGTAATGGCATAGTGGTAGTGATGGTAGTGGTGATGGTAATGGCGGTGGTGGTAGTGGTAGTGGTAGTGGTAGTGGCGGCAGTGTATTAGTAGTATGGTGGTAGCGGTGATGATAGTAGTAGCAGTGGTAGTGATGGCAGCGGCAGCAGCAGTGGCGATGGTGGTAGTAGTGGTGGCGGTAGCAGTGGCAGTGGTAGCAGTAGCAGTGGTAGTGGTGTAGCAGTGGTAGTGGTGATGGTAGTAGCGGTGGTGGTGATGATGTAGTAGCGGTAGTGATGGTGGTGGCAGTAGCGGTGGTAGTAATAGCGGTGGTATTGACGTGGCGGTGGCGGTGGCAGGTGGTAGTGGCAGTGGCAGTGGTGGTGGTGGTGGTGGCGGTGGTAGTGGTATTGGTGTGATGGTAGTGGTAGCAGTGATGGTAGTGGCAGCGGTGGTGGTAGTGGTGGTAGTGAGTGGTAATGGCGGTGGTAGCGGTGGTGGTGGTATTGTAGCGGTGGTAGGTGGTAGCGGTGATGATGGTGGTAGTGGTAGTGGTAGTGGCAGTGGCAGGTGGTAGGTAGTGGTGGTAGTGGCAGGTGAGTGGCGGTGGTAGTGGCGGTAGTGGTAGTGGTGGTGGTGATGGTGGTGGTGGCGGTGGTAGTAGTGGTAGCGGTGGCAGTGGCAGCAGTGGCAGTGGCAGTGGCCGTGGTCGTGGTCGTGGCAGTAGCGGTCGCGGTGGTGGTAATGATGGTAGGCGGTAGCGGTAGGCGGTAGCAGTGGTAGCGGTAGTAGCAGTGGTAGGCAGTAGTAGCGGTGGCGGTGGTAGCGGTCGTGGTAGTATTAGTAGTAGCGGTAGTGGTAGTGGTAGTGGTAGTAATGGCAGTGGTTTGTTCGGTCGTTTTGCGGCGCTAAAAATGAAGTGGTGGTGGTCGTGGTAGTAGTGGTAGAGTAGTAGTAGCAGTGGTAGTAGCGGTAGTAGTAGCAGTGGTAGTAGTAGCAGGTGGTAGTAGTAGTAGTGGTAGCGGTAGTAGTGATGATGGTAGCGATGGTATTAGTGATGGCAGTGTGATGGCGGTGGTAGTAATAGCAGTGGTGGTAGCGGTAGCGGTGGCAGTGGTAATAGCGGTGGTGGCGGTGGCGGTGGTGGTGATGGTGGTGGCAGTGGTGGTAGTGGTAGTGGTGGTAGTGGCAGTGGTAGTAGCGGCAGTGGTAGTAGGTAGTGGTGGCAGGTGGTAGTGGTAGTATTAATGGCGGTGATGGCAGTGGTGGTAGGTGGTAGCGGTGGTGGTAGTGGCAGTGGTAGGTGGTAGTGGTAGATGGTAGTGGTAGCGGTGGCAGTGGTAATTAGTGGTGGTGGTGGTAGCGGTGGTAGTGGCGATGGCGGTGGTAGTAGTAGTGGTAGTAGTAGTAGTGGTAGATGGTAGTGGTAGTGGTAGTGGTAGTAGCAGTGGCAGTAGCAGTAGCAGTAGCGGTGGCCGTGATGGTCGTAGTCGTAGCGGTGGCAGTCGCGGTAGTAGTGGTAGTATGATGATGGCAGTAGGCGGTAGCAGTAGTAGCAGTAGTAGCAGTAGTAGCAGTAGTAGCAGTAGCGGTAGTAGCAGTCGTAGTAGTAGTAGTAGCAGTAGTAGTAGTAGTAGTAGTAATAGCAGTAGTTTATTCGGTCATTTTGCAGCACTAAAAAATAAGTGGTAGTAGTCGTAGTAGTAGTAGTAGAAGTAGTAGTAGCAGTAGTAGTAGTAGCAGTAGTAGTAGCAGTAGTAGTAGTAGCAGTAGTAGTAGTAGTAGTAGTAGTAGTAGTAGTAGTAATAGCAGTAGTTTATTCGGTCATTTTGCAGCACTAAAAAATAAGTAGTAGTAGTAGTAGTAGTAGTAGTAGTAGTAGTAGTAGTGGTAGTAGCAGTAGTAGTAGTAGTAGTAGTAGTAGTAGTAGTAGTGGTAGTAGTCAGTGGTAGCATGAGTAGTAATTGTAGTAATAAACAGTGGTAGCTTTTAGTTTGAAGTTATTTCAAGGATTTTTTATTTTTTATATTTTAAAATGTAGTTTCATGAGTAATTCCATTTTGCTTTGGAATGTCCCCTGAGCACAATTACTGTATAACACACATAAATGATAATATATGATACATTTCCTTATTTCGCAGTTTAAATTTGATTCCACTCTGCAAATTTTCTTTGAGTTAAACCTTTTAAATTGGTATTATAATCTGGTTTTATAAATGTAATGCCCGCGCCTGTTTTATGTAGTTAGAAAGTGTAATTAGCACGTGGCACAGTTTGCCTGGAAAGATGAATGGGTGCGTTTGGGAAAGGCTCAGCTGTATGGCCCATTACGCCTGGTGCTGCAGACAACAGCACTCCCTGTGGTTAATAGTCACCAGACACACACTTCTGCCACTGCCAAAACTCTGTCTCTCAATTCGAGGCGGCCGCGTCATTTGTTCCGTCGTTAATCACGGCGTTGTGTCTTCTCAGGACAAACGGATCTCTGGAGGTTATGAGACAGTGCCCACAGATGACATCCACATGAAGCAGATCGGCTATGAAAAAGAGTGGCTGCACTTCCTCCGAGAGTTCATTTCACCCGTGACGCTAAAGGTCTTTTCTGGATACTATACTAAGGTGAGTGAAAAACTGTAGAAATAGACAGACATATTTGTACTCAAGGGCTAAAACTGATCACAATGAACTCAAAATCTCAATTTGAATGGATGTAATTAGCCAACAACAAAGGCTGCAATTTACTATAAGCACTATCATTTCATTCACAAACAGCTGAATATTCTGTTGTTTTCTGGATTTTAGAAAAAAAACAACTGCTATCCCTGTAGTTTAGATCTTTTCAAATATGTTAAAGGGCTTTTATTAGGCTATTTCTGATCTGTTATTATGTTGTTTCCTTATCAAAAACACCACCCAGTTTGGTTTTGTCTGATTCACACGTGTTTAACAGTTTCAGTAGAATCATTTGGATGATTTCAACCCTGAAATTGTTGATGTCTAAACTATCACTTGATGACATTACAAGGTGGAACAGAGCATTTTGCGTTTTGGAGATGTAGACAGACTAACAAAGTGTGTGAATTAAACAAAACTCAACTCCAGGTATGTTTCTGAGGAAGTAACCGCATTATAAAAACGTCAAAAACTCACAAGAGGCTAATTCAGTATTTTTGTCAGTTCTCCTGGACACATATTAAATTTCAGTTTGCCGTGTTTGTCAGAATATTTTTCCCCAATCATTCATCCCCACATCCCCGCACAGCCACAAATAATGGGAGTGATAGTGGCTGTGTGCCTTCTGCTAACATGAGTGCACCTATTCAGGGCTATGCCGTGATGAACTTTGTGGTGAAGTACACTCCAGATAGACAGGCGTACCTCAGGCCTCATCATGACTCCTCCACTTTCACCATCAACATCGCTCTCAACCACAAGGACACAGACTTCCAGGTACTGGGATTGGATTATGTTTGTTTTTCTCCATTCAGCTGTAATGAGTGTACTTGAGAAGAAACAGAAGCAAGATGATGCACCTCAGGCTGGGCAAAGAATGACATTTTAATTGAGATTCAGTCATTTCTAATCATGAATCATCAGCTTTATAATCCAGATGTCCATAATCAGCCAACCAAACAATCCTCTGTCTGTAAAAGCATAGGGATTGGACCAGAGTTTAGGGAATATTTGTGTTAAATGGCAATGGTTAAAATTTAAGATTGTGGCCCTAGCCCTAGATGCACCTCAAAACAATACTTTGAGCTCCTTGTGTAATAATGTCATGTGTTTTAGGGTGGAGGCTGCCGTTTCCATAGATACAACTGCTCCATCGAGTCTCCTAGAAAAGGGTGGAGCTTTATGCACCCAGGACGCCTGACCCACCTGCACGAGGGCCTGCCCACCACCAACGGCACTCGCTATATCGCTGTGTCCTTCATCGACCCTTGAGCTAGGCTTTTTTACTGTTTCTGTTTCTTGTGGCTCAGATTTGCTTTACTATTTTAAAGCCAATGCTTTAAAAGAATAAAGAATTTTTATGCAATCTCTGTCAAACAGAGTGAAATATGTTGAAATGGAAGTGACAATATTCACACTAAAGATACACAAAAAACAAGTGACGATCATCAGAAGAAAACAACACACAGTTATTTATTGTTGGGAATGAATCTGCTAAGTTGAGTCTGTAAACACACTGGTAACCTTATGAACTGTAGTGGGGTTAGCATTGGCCTGCTAACTCACATGGTGTTTGTGTATCTTTTGATCATTCAGGAAAATGTCACTGAACTTTTGGTACTGTAATCTGCTACTGGTGCTGCCCCTCTGTGCCTTAAAACTATAGCTGGACTTTACTTGTTTTCTGATCTTAAGCTGTATGATTTTGTGATGTTTTTTCCACAGTTATAAAAGCCTGTAGAATCAAGTTATGTTTAGTTTAACAAAATGCAACAGTCTGTTTCTTCAGTTTTCTGTCACAAATTCTTCAGTCATGTTTTTTTTGGACCTGTGTGAATGGATTTTGATAAGCACCGATTAAAGTTGTTTAACTTATTTTTGAAATAAAACAAAAGCCTGATAAAAATGCATTGGACTTTATGGGTTTGAGTGTGTCTGGAAGTGATTACATCCACGATGTGTCATAGCTCAGAACAGGTCCATGGAGGACTGGAGTAGAGTACATAGAGGAACACATGGAGAAACAATCTGAGCACGGCCGGTTCTTCTGGGACACGCAGAGGAGGAGGAGGCAGGGCGTGGTGATGATGTACATTAAGTGTGAATGTAGTAGAGTTTACCTTGGGGGGCACGAGTAAACATGTACTGGGCTGTTCAGGTGGAGGGGGGAGAGGCTGCTGATGAAATCACAGGGAGCCCAGTCCACACAAAGTCAGCTTTGAAGAAGAAATGAGTGACTCACGCTTTTCTGTCAAGGCCACAGCAACCAGGACTAACTAAAGATGGGAAAATATTGAGGAGCTACATTTCTTTCAGTTAGCTCAAAAATGGCAAAAAAAAAAAAAAAAAAAGTTTAAAAGTAAAATGTTCAGAATCAATTTTTTTTTCTTGTTTTGCCATTGTCAGTGAACAAAATTTGCAAACCTTGGATGAAATGTTTTTGCAATCATTTCACAATGGTTTTCAAGTACTACCACCTAATGTGATTGTTTTAATATAACTTTGAGTTGATTTAGACACTAAAATTTGACAATACAATTTCATCATCTTGTAAACCAGCAAAGGTACTAGTATATGGCCTGGAGAAGACTTGAAAACACGTCGGTATCTTATCAGATCTCCCACAGTCCCCCAGAGACCACCCCTCGCCCCCACGACTGAGGAGCTCCATCCTTGGATATACTAGTATGTGCACGTCTACAGAAGGGCCTGGGCTGGATGTCTGAGAATCTGTTGGCGCTTGAAAGGGAGAAAGCGGGAAAGAGAGGAGGGAAAGGGAGAGAGAAGGGGGGAATGAGCAGATTTAGGTCAGCACTGGGGGTAAGGCCTGCACCTCAAAGGACTCCTTTGTAGCCATCACTTCCCAGTCTGTGTTGTGTCCAAAAGTTTCTGAAAGGTGACATTGATCCCAGGCAGGCATGCAGGACATACCTCATAAAGCAGCCGCCTCACAAAGATAGGACTTCATACAGGGTGAAATGAATGGCCAAAATAGTGAGAGAAGGAATATTTAGGAGGGCAAAATGTATAGTTTTAAAAGGGTCCAGGAACACTAGTGCAATTCACCAAAAGAACATTCTTATAGCTCATAATGTGGGTTATAAGAACATATGATGGACTTATTTTAACACCAAAATGTGTTGTTTAATGGTGCACTATGGAACTTTTTCTCATAGAATGTTCCACAGTATGGCATTAAATAGCTCTATCTAACATTTATTAAATTACAGGTGGTTTTATCAAAAATGACTAGACCAGCATTCTGACTGTGAGCAAATCTGACCTGTAATTTGGTTTGGTCTCCATGAAGATAGAAAAGTTGAATACCATACTCTACTGCAGACAAAGCAATAACATCTCCATGGAGACAAGCATTTGACACACCCTCCACCAGAAAAGTTACACAATGCACTTTTAAGTCAAACTGTGTATAACATGTAATCACTCAACTTAAATCAAGGGTTATATCATCTTGCTGTGAGACTGTCAGACCCATTTGTAAGTATTTTTACTGAATAAACCTCCTGCATAGACCTGCTCAGGCCCAGGAGGAAAAGCGTGACACTACACAACATACCAGAATGCACTGCACCACTAACTACAGGCTGCCATAGAGACAAACAGTGTTTTAGAGCAACACTTCCTGCCTAAAAAAACAGTGAAATTAGGTGTTGGGATGAGATGCTTGAGGTCACACTGTGCTTGGGCATTTGAGGAATCCCTGGTTTAGATCTGTATGGTCCAGAGCATAACCACTGGTGCCAGTCTAGCATGTGGTGAGCACAGAGACGGTTGATAGTGAAATGTTTAGATGAGCAAATGTATCCAAGATAAGCTTAAACACAAACTAGTGTGAAAGTGTGTTGGATGATATGTAGGGTTTGGGATAATAATGATAATGAGGAATTAGGACAATGGCCATAGTGGTCCTGTATTACACTAAACTCTTGTGAGCTTTAAGCCAAATTAGAATGCTGTTACCTCATCGAAAAACATATCCAGAGTTCTATTTTACTGCATTCACAAATGTTTGAGTAACCCTTTATTATTAGTCTGTCTACTCTCCAATGCTCAAAATGCTCTGTTCCAACTTGTGATGTCATGAAGTGGTAGTTTTCAAGTCAACAGCTACTTTTTACCTTTAGTTCAGGAGAGACGGCAATTCCAGGGCTGAAATCATCCAAATGATTCTGGTGAAGGTGTATAGAGTTTAAAAACATAGTGAAGCACTTCCTGTATCACCACATGACATCACAAGGTGTTCTCAGTTTGAGAGAGCACAGCCTAAATTTGCAGAGTTTGAGTGTTAAACATGCATCAGTGAAACAAAATACAACTTCAGATATGTTTTTGATGAGGAAACAACATTATAAAATAGATTTTAAAAATGACGTAATATGGGCTCTTTAACAATTTAAACAATTTTTTATCTTCAATGCAAAAAAGTCCACAAAATGTTGCATATACGCAACTGGAAACCCATGAATAGGTTGATACATACTGGCTGTAGTTTCCTGCATAAAGTAACACCAGTTGTGCGTATACTCAAACCCAACAAGGTCCAAACATTTCACCCTAGAATAAACTCGGCTCATTATTGTATATTATTGCAGTATTGCCTAATGTATGAAGCCATTAGAAACACCATAAGTACAATCACTGCCAAACTGTTTAGGCTTGACTCCAGCTCGGGCAGGCATCCATCAGCCAACAGAGCACTTATGTCCTGGCACTTGTTGAAGAAAAGAACATAACAGCAGGCCTCTGCTGTGTGTGCTGTGTATATGTGGTATGAAGCGTATGATAGGCAGTGTAAATGGACTGGGTGGTGTTTGGATAGTGGGCTTTGGTAGGGGTATAAGGGTTCAAGTGCAGTGCAGCTGGGAGTCAGGCCTTTAGTGGAAAAGTACTGAGACGGAACACAAATATGACCAGGAAGTGTTGGGATGCAGTGTGTGAGGGTAACAGGTAGATGGTTGTATTAGCTGGACTCCATGACAACTTAAAGATGAAGTATATGTAATGTAGAACTTTTTTTATATTTGAATGTGATGACCTTAAAAATAAATTACATTTGAAGAGAATGTCATCTTATGCAAATTTAGGAGCGTGGTCTGGGGTGTGTTTCCTTTTCCCCCCTCCTCCTCTCCTCTTGTTATGCTCTATTGTTTTTCTTAAAGGTGCGCCGGAGATAGGCTGTGATATCTGAATATCCCCTTAGGAGATCTAAAGTATATTTGAAATATTGCATTTCTGTGCTGTATCAGCCCCACACTGCCAGCTCAGTCATTTTTATCTTGGACTTCAGAGGTATAATACTTCCTACAACCGAGCATTGGCTAGACAGTACTATCAAATAATAATAATGTCATACACTTGTAATGCGCTTTGTCAAAGCCCCGCACTGTAGTCATTATTAATTCACACTGGGTGGTGATAAGCTACTATTATTATAAGTGTATAGTGTATTATTTAGTGGCCATACCAGTTTGCCAAAGCCTGATCCCATCAGATCTCAGAAGCCGAGCAAAGCTGGAATTAGTTAGTACTTGGATGAGAGGCCACTGGGAAAAGCAGGTGCCACAGTGGAGCGCCAGTCCCAAAAACTTAGTGGTTGTGTCCTTAGGCAAGGCACTTCACCCACATTGCTTAGTATAAAAGTGGAGTGTGTGTGAGAGTTGGTGGTGGTCAGAGGGGCCGATTATTATTATTATTATTATTATTATTATTATTGCCACAGATGCCCATCGGCCCCTCCGAGCACCACCAATCATTCACGTGGGTGAAGTGTTTTGTCTAAGGACACAAAGACATTGGTCTGAGCAGGAATCGATCCTCCAACCTTCTGCGTCTCCAGCCTCATGTCTCTGCTTCCAACTCTCCGGCTATTTTATTTACAACACAATGTTAAACATACACACCAATTTATGATCAGCGTATAGTAGTTTAGGGGTAAATGCTCTGTAATCACCAGTCCCCATACACTGGTGAAGATTCTCCTTGTGTTCTGATGCTATCTTGCAATATTGTGTCAAATACCTCAAGACAATGCTCTGGCCCCAAACAAGTTCTAACTCTCCCTCTCTATTCTTAATTACAGATTTACCCTAAAATGTAACTTTATATGGATGATTTCAGAACTAGTATTTCAGCTTGACTTTGACCTAAAATAAAACTTCCAGGTAGGTCGTGTTGAGTGGTATAGTCCATGGTGCCAATTAGAGCAGATTGCATGCTTTTACTCTATCAGCAGCTTACTCCCTTTTTACCAGACTGTTTACCATCCTGGAGTAAACTGGAAGCAAGTGCCATTTAACCAAATTACACAGCAACGCTCAGTAAAAACAATCACAGCCCCACACTCGCACACACTAACAGCAGGCATGTATTGATTTATGCCAAAGACAAAGGCGTAATAGAGACACAGTGAAGGGAGGAGGAGGAGGCCACGTATGAACTAGGATTAGTGACATTTTGAAAGTGGGCAACAGCGTGTATGTTCTGAGTACTGAAAGTTAGGAAAGTTTGTCTCTAAAAATATTGAAAATCAGATATTAAAATTAGAATAGAAACTAGATACTCATTTGCAAGTATTGATGCTGAAAGTCACATTTGTAGGATAAAAATGAACCTTTCCTGAATAGTTTTATGAGCTGTACCAGAACCTACCTGCACAACAGATGGATTACAGAAATATAAGTCCAAATGGTAATATAAAAGAAAGTACAATGATTTAATGCTGAAAATTACATTTTAGTGACTAAATAATGTGTTTTTTTTATGTATGTGTTTAATTATTATTGTGGTATCGGAAACAGTTTTCAGTATGGAGTCTATTCATCATAGTATCGAAATTTTGGTACCATGACAACTCTAGTCACTATCGATCATGCAAAAGATGATGAGCACTCATTTCTTAGCACTATTTTAATATTAGGAAAGGAATTTGGCACAATGTTTAAAGCTCCTGTCACACACCAAGAGGATTTTGGGTTTGATTATGAAAATGTCACTATACATTAAAATCATCAAGACACTCATCTCCTAATCTATTCCAGATGACAGACAAAGAGAGAGCCTTCGACCTCCACATTCATCATTCTGAGTCTCGGGTGATTGAATGATGATAGGAGCGACCGAAAACACACATATTCAGATTTCTAAACTAACTTTTAACTTGCAGTTTTCAGGGAAAGTTGATGTCATACTTATCAACAATGCTGTGGTAGAATTATGGGAGTTTATTTTGATACCAATCTAAGGGGGTCGAGAATAAGAACACATAATTAGGACGGGTTAATACCATAATTCAGTATTTGATCATCACAACAGGTACAGTGGCACGCAAGCAATTAAAGATAATGTATGCAAGCTATTAGGTGCAGTTTTGTGCACATTTAATTCTCTTTTTTAGGGAGTTTAGATAGAGTTTCTGTTCACAGGCATTATTTTGACTACTTCTCACTAATTATAGAGCCCTTACTGTATATGCTCTATGTTATAATGTTGTTTTGTCATCACAAACATACTGAGAGTTGTGTTTTGTTTCATTCACACGTTTAACACACAAAACCTACATATTCAGACTGAGCTCTTTACTCAGACAAAATGATGTGGAATACAGGAAGTGCTCTACTGTGTTTTTAAACTCCATGCACCTTCTATAGAATCATTAGATATTTTTTAGCCATGGAATTACCAATATCTACTGAACAAAAGGTAAAAGGAGCTGTTAACTTTTGAGCTTTGGAGATGCAAATGAATAATAATAATATTTCTCTGCACAATACTGTATCCCCTCTAGCTCCATTGCATAGCAGCGAGTAGTTGTGGCAGATGCAGCGATGTGGAAGACTCGTGACTCATTCCCACTGTGGCCCGTATGACCTCATGCCATAGACAAACTCCCTGCACTGACTGTCTGCTGCCACCACCTAATTGTATGTTTCACTGTGCTGCGTGGCTCCTACTCCGGTTCAGTTTTCAGCTCTTCTTCTCCAGGTTTTGTGCTCTTAAAAAGCCGGGTGTGGGTGCTCCAAGTCCTCCCCGTGAACTCCCTGCTCCTGCCAGCACCCATAGGAGACTGGCAATCTGGTGACCACAGCACATCAGGACAAAACCAGCCTCCCATCCGCCCCTAATCCTTCTAATTGCAACTTTTGGCAGTGAGTTCAAAGGCGTACCACAAGTTAAGAAGAGGTTTTTTTTCATTTGGGTACCTCTGTTGTGTGCACAAAAGGAATCATCCATGTTGGACGCTTGGGTTAAGAGTTCTACTGTTGTGGTTTAGGGCTGTTATGGTAAAGTCATCATGCTGGGAGCCATCTTTTTTATTTCAGAATTTGCACATTGACGTTATGATCTGGGTGAGGTGGAAGCAGTCATGCCGTTTTTTCATATATCGTATTTTGTAGGAAGTACATACCCCTGGCCCCACGCCCCAAATATTAGTACTTTAAAGAGGATTGTGTTAGTTTTGTATGATTTATGATTAAAGCTACATATGATTTCCAGTGCTTTTATCAACATCCAAGTCTGAACACTTGAATGTAGAAGTCTAGAAATTTGGCAGCGGAAAGTTTTGTTAGTAATGAACATCTTAGCTTTTATTAGACAATGCTATAAGTAATTGTCCAGTTTAAATGAAAGTCAACATTTTGCAATTCAGGGCTATACGAAATCACTTCAGTCAAGTGGGACTGTGGTTGGCTGGGTGTGTTTTGGAACTGATTTATTCCCAAACATTAAACAACTCAATAGACAAAGGATTTATAGCTGAATTAAATCTGTGCCCCAGTGCATTCGAATTTGCCTGAAAGTACAAAGTATATTTTATTTTCAAATTAGCCAGTAGCTGATAATAATAATTGCAGTCATCTTATATAAGGCTTTTCCAGATGCTCAAAGTTCACTCACTTTACAATTTTGTGCATTATTCATTCTATAGTACTTCCATACGATTGTAGCCACAGCTGCCTGCCGTAGATTGCCGAAAGGGAGGCTGCCAATCTGCGCCAGTGCCCCCTCCAACCACCACAACACTCACTCCCACAGAATCATTCATACTCTGCAACGTGGATAGTGTCTCGCCTAAGAGCACAATGATTAAGCTCTAGACTGGAGCCATTGTCGCCCCACTGTGGCGTCTTCCTACCGTCTCCCATCCTCCTGTTTTGCTTCTGAGATCAGATGAGATCAGGCTTTGGCAAGGAGGTATGACCAATGAATAACATACAAACAGAGTGTTTGTATCAAGGTAAAAGATAAATGATGAAGTATAATATGTATTTTGATGTAGTAAAGCGGTGTCTTGTAAATTGGTTCTGTCATAAGTATAAGTAAGATAATAAGTAAGAAAGTTGCTGTATGCCTAATAATAGTGTGCTCTAGGCTTTTACACATTTGTATTCTTGCCATTGTTTTGTTTTAGCTTAACCTATTGCATCTTGTACCATTGCGTAACATCTGCTTATCTGGCCCTGTGAAGGAGACTGTGGTGCAGGAGCTAGCATATGTCTTTGAAACGGATCAGTTAATTTAGCATTTAAAGGTCAGTGATTGTTGGAGAAAAAAGTTCTGGTTACCATGGTCCCGTACCCCCATCTCTCACCCTTATAACTCCTTATAGGTCTGTGAATACACAATATGGTCAGACAACAGAATCCACCATTGCATATGAAGTTACCCAGGCGAATAGGAATGCAAGGCTGATTTGCAAGGTCAAGTTATTCTTTACTGTCTCGGCTCACGGCACTGTCCTTCTGAAAATATATGTTGCGGTCAGTAAACTATAAAAACATTGGAAATAACCCTCAATGTTTGATATATCTTTTTATGTGGATTAGGAGCGGTCAAAAAGTGGCAAATATCCTTGATTTATTGCCTGGTACATACAGTCCATATGGTTCTAATTGTGCAGGATCTAAATCCCAGTATCAGGTTTCCTGTACACTGTGGACTGGGTCAAGGATACACAGAACACACAATGAAAACAGTTATTACAAAACAGAGGGGGAAGACACAAAAAAAAAAAAAACTTTGAAAGAAGGAAAGTTGATTATTCCATAATATCAACACTCATTAATAAAATATGAGCAAATATGTAAACAAAACGGATTGAAGACAGGTTGGGAGAAACAGACAGTGCCATGGTCAAATTCAAGGTGCACTATGCAACCTTTGTGTAAGGGCCCATCACCGGGTTGGCTCTATGGAGACTGTCAGGCCTAGAATCTTCTTGTATATATTCAACTACAGGGGTTTTATTGCACAAAATAACTGCCAAAATATGCATTCCACTCCACATATTTGACCTTTAACTACTTGGCTTGTCTCTGTGGATATAGATTTGAGAATCCATGGAGAGGTTTAATGCCATACTGTGGTATATTTCAGACAAAGAAAAAACATATGTTTGGATGCATTCAGATGACGGACCCTTGACCTGACACATATGCACTTCTAGTACAGAAGGGCAATATATTTTATTTAGTAATGTATTTCTGTATTTTTCACAAAATGGTAAAATATAAAACAAGATTCCCTGTAAAGTTTAATTTGGTTATTTGCAATTCATCTGAGAGAAAACTATAAATGCATAAAATTAGCAGGCAGTTCATGTTGATTGGCATTTCAGTGAGTAACATTATACTAACTGTTCCTATTTCTGACATTAAAAATCAATTATGCGGCGCTATAAATGAGCTGGAGGGGCCATCTTGTATGATTAATAATTCATATCTTTGGACGTTTATGGCCATCCCACATTGTGATAATGATCAGATTTCCACTTTCATTTCATATCACAACCTCAAGGTTAATATCCCTGGATGAGAAATCCATATGCTTATTTACATGCAATATGATTCTACTCCCACTTTAAAGATCACAAGAGCTATGGGGTCAATTACTGTTTACAATTTACTCATCATTTCCACTCCTCCAAACTTGCAAACTTTTGCTTTGCGGTGATGATATCTTGTTCTCAGGTGGTGGAACTCCACGTTATGAATCACAATGCAAATATCTGGAGATTGGGCTGGAAAATGATCTGTGCATTAGCGATAATGATGTGGAATGGTTCTCGAGTGAGCTGTGATGGAGCGAGGAACATCAGCTGCAGCATTAAGCTCCGATCATCATCACTTCTGCTCACATGAAGAATTACATCACATAAGCACAGCGGCACTGCAAGGGAGAATTTACACACGGCTACAATTATGCCAAAATTATTATGAAGTGTGCTAGGATCCTAATCAGATAGGAAATTGGATATGCAGGTAATATAATGATTTTAAAACAACATAATCTTGAGAAAACAACACTGTACAAAATGTTTGAACTAAGGCTTCATATTATTAGTGGTTAATTTGCCCACAACCACAATACTGTACATGCTTCAGTACTTTAAGAAGATGTGAGTCTGGTCACCAGTGAATCTCCACATTTTCAGGTGGGTGTGACTGACAGGTGGATTAACCAGGAACATACATGGTCTGTCTGTGTCAAAACAAATATGGCTGCTCACGTGGTAATGTGAATGGGCAGGTGGTGGTAGTTTGTAGCGGCCACCATTAGGGGGCGCCTGACCGCAAGATAGAAAAGGGCAAGGCAGACTTTACGCTGTCTCTTGTTTTTTGTACTTCCGCAATGTCTGTGTAGTTGGTTTGACTATGCTCTGTGTCTGGGGAGTGCGTCATAGTGTCCTGGGCCCAAATATCACAAGGGACTGAAAAACATCATGGATAAAATGAGCAAAGCACTAAACTCTGTTCATCTGAAGGAAGAGAAATGTAGTTTTGTTTACATAGGAGCTCCATCTGTTTAACATGCGTCACTGAAAAAAACTCACAGCACAATCACGTTTGGCCACCGGCTTTAAAAGGAAACAGAGCACGTGGAGACCAGATTCATATAAACCTGTATTTCCAGAGATTTCATTCTGAACATGCCAGGGAAGTGGTCAATAACTTGTAACTCTAAATCAGAAATGTCCTGATGTTTGTTGGTCCCAAGTCTCCCAAATGGCCCAAATGCTCAAACTAACATACAAGCAATACAGTACTTTTAACAATGAGCTTTCAAACTCCTTTACCTTCAAGTGTTAGACAAACGAACTTTCTGAGCTTGAATAAAGTTGTGGTGAGTCATTCAAAGCAGAGCAGAATACAATTTGAATGATTCGTTGTATTCAGTGTGTCACCAATTTGGGCAGCCTTGCAACAGTGAAGTCAATAATGTCATTCAGTTTCTCTTGGCGACCCACTGTCTTTCCACATTTAAGCACTATTTCTATTTTGGAATTGTTTAAGTTTTGCTCAAAGAGGCAGTGGATGAACTACAGTGAATGACTAAACAAAAGTGATTTGCCAAATATGAAGCATTCAAACACGATTACCACAGCAATGGGTGACCAATGAGGAGTGCTCCAACTATTTATTTTGGTTGATATTGCTATAGCTACAAAGGGAGAACATGCAAACTCCTATCTGATTTAGACTTAACCTTTTTATACCAGCTTTACATTTTATTTAACATACTTCCTGTATCCTTATTGTGAAGAGTCACATAGGGTGACGTCTTCTCCAGGAGGGGTGCACCTCGTGTGTGACAAGGTGTTTCGCCCCATCACGATTTATGCTCCTTGGACCTGGTTTGTGGATCTCAATGGCTTCTCTGATCCAGCAGTGGAATTAGTTGTTTCAGTGCAGGTGACCTTGGCGGCCTTTCTAATCTAATATCATCATGTCACAGCTATTCCGGGTGACCTCCTGGAATAGCTGTCAAAGAGGGAGTTGTATTGTGGTGAGACATGGCTGGATGGACTCTGGAAATGTAAACTTATAAAGACATGTCATGGTTTTCAAACCTATCTCCAAAAACACCGTGAAACAGCAGTAGGCGACACCATAAAAGTCTAAAGATATGAATTCCATAAAAAGAAAATGTATGTTATTGTGTGATCTATTTTTATACAATTCTTGTGGCAATTCTTTAGTCACAGTTTCCTCTAACTTGAAGCCAAAACCATCAAGAGTCAAAACTGCGACCAATGCCGTTCAGGCTAAATGTCAAAACTACTTCTCTGTCCATGACCCAAATGAGAATCCGGGAAAGAAAGTCCATTCTCGGGGAAATCGGTTATTGCCATGTCTAATATTGTCCTATTTTCATAAAGGGTTCCCATAAGTTACAGTCGGTGGCAGGACATTTGGCTTTCAGAGACATTTTCTACAGAATCTAATGAGTCATGGTAGTCTGAGTGGAGCTGACATCATTTCCTTCGGTCTGGAATGTAGCCTTAACCGTCTGCACCGGGCGAGCTGTGAAATCCATCTCCTATAGCTAGCGGACTATGGCGGACACTGCAAAACTCAAATGATAGAGCGCTAGCGATAAGGAGGCGCAATCATAATAGCATTTTTTCTGAGCCACTTTAGGAAGCATTACGGTAATAATAGGAACCGGGAGAGGACAGCATGATTCTGGTATTTTCCCCAAACGCTATTTACAGAAAGGAGCAGTAATCCGGACTTTTTTAAATTGCAGGGTTGAGCCACAAAAATAGGCATTAAGTGAGTTTTTTTGTGTCTATTATGCACCAGCATGAGATGGAACATTAACTAAAATGCCAAATTCTATGGTGTCATTACTGCTATCTGATAATATAGTGCAGGAAACTGTTTTAAATGGGCACTCAGAGCAGGGCTGAATATGAATAGGGAAGTATAAACAGGATATTTGCAAAAAAAACAAACAAACAAAAACATCAAGGATAACATCTTTTCCTGCAAGGCCCTCCACCACTGATATTGTGAATGATAAAATGTAAATAAATAAGCTGAAACTGTGGGAGCTACATTATAAGATGGGACTGGTCCATAGTGCTGTGCTGCGGGGGAGAGACGGACATCTGCTCAGTGAGCTATAGGGAGTGGAATGAAGCCAGTTAGGCAAAACTGTAACCAAACCCATGGACTACAGTAATCCAGGTGGCCCGAGTCTGCACGCAGAGGGACGCATTTTGAATCAGACAAAACATCTCATGAATCAGGTTCATAGGATTAAAAGGCTATCCAAGGTCTGGGATAGGGTTACACTGCTATTGTCCAGACTCCAGGCTTCAGTCCAGTCTGACGCTCCACTGAGGTACTGATTGAAAAATGGGTCAAATGCATAATTCTGTATAAGGATGCTGATAATCAAATAAGTGGGTAAAGGCATTCACATTGTTCATGCTTTTCTGGGTTACAGGAAAAGCCTAAAAGAATAATAAGCAAATTACAATTGGTGCTATCTTATAAGTTAAAGGTATTATATTGCACAAAATGGTTTCTAGTGAGCTTTTTGCCATTTTATAATGTTTTTACATCACCAAAAACATACTCAGAGTTGTGTTTTTTTGTTTCATTCACACATGTTTGAGTAATCAGGGTTTAATAGTCTGTCTACATCTGCAAAGCTCAAAATGCTTTGTTCCACAGTGTGATGTTATGAAGCAGTAGTGTTCGAGTTAACAGCTCCTTTTACCTTTAGTTCAGTAGAAATGGGTCATTCCAGGGCTGAAATGATCTAAATGATTCTAGTGAAAGTGCATGAAGGTTAAAAACACATCCTGTATGACATCACAAGGTGGAGTGTTTTCTTGTTGTGTGTTAAACATGTGTGAATGAAACAAAACACAACACAACCAGATTTGTCTGTGATGAAACAACATTCTAACATAGATCAGAACATAGTGTAATACAGGCCCTTTAATATTATGTTTAATCTGACTAACTTATTACATCATTTACTTTTTTTAGGCTACAACAGTAAGAGAAAAACATAATCACATTAGTGTTCATTCAAGTCTGCTCTGCACAAATACATGTAAAAGGACTATTATAATTGTATGGCAGCATTTATTTCGGGGTAATTGGACAATTGTTGTGGTGGCCAGAGTGCTATATTTTCATATGCATGAATTGGCAATCTTTGGTTTGAAAACAATAGAAATGATAACATGCAATCAGTTGTGTTCATGGTAGAATAAGGCAGCATTTTCAGCATTGTGGCTATTTTTTCCTCTAAACATTGGGAGCATATGGGGACATCAGACAGGCCACTTCAGCTCATGCACTCTTTTAGCTTTCAGTGTTTGCTCAAATATTCTTGGCTGCTCTGGAGTAGAAGTGGTCGTCTTGAAGGATGCTTATGTGGCTCTTTGGAAAGCGCTGTCAATCAAAAAGAAAATCACTGCAGAGATAGATTGCTTTTCATATAGGCCCTAGACAGTCCACTGCTATTCCAATTTCACAGAGTGTTTAGTAGTAGCACGGGCTTAATTTTCCCTCATTTGTTTTCTGTTTATTTGCTGCATGGTTAAATGGTGCAAAAATCAATTGTCCATAAAAAGCCTGTAATAGCTTGTGATGTAAGGCCCTGGACACTTGTAACTGAATAGAGAACAATATATTTGAGAAGCAGTGGCTCGGTGGTTAGAGCAGTCGCACACCAATGCAAAGGTCAGTGGTTTGATCCAAGTCTGGACCAGATCGTAAAGTCCTTGGACACACATGGTCCTAGCTCTTTTATGATTGTACTGCGTGAGCGAGGGATGTGGTGTTGGAGGGCGATAGCTCACGTTGCCAGCTTTGCTTCTGTCTACCCCAGGGCAGCTGTGACTATAAGCAGCTACAAGCACCGCTGCATGTGCAATGAATAAACAGTGTTTCTAGAGCCCTGTCAATGAGGTAAGGTTCAAAACAAATGTTAATATTCAATTTTTACTCTCAAATGTGTGTGTTTTCTGTAACCTGAAGCATAATGTAAATTAAAATGGAAATGGGCTATATAATTAAATTAATTTCTACAGCCCATAAATCATAATAGCAGCCGCTTCTCAAGGCTTAGCAATATTGTTGATTTAACCAATAGAAAGTCTGAAAATGAAACAGTGAAACAATCATTGGCATAGACTCTCACTGTATAAAGAAGTGGACTGAGGGAATGTGACGTCACCTATAGCGTTTGGCTTCAGTCAAATGAAGCTCATGAGGCCGGCGGTTATAGGAGCGAATTTGGAGTCGTGTTCCATATTAATAGGAAATTTATTTACAGACAAAAGTGAAATAAAAACACCAGACTCATGTAGAGCTGTTAATACGAACATTTTAACACCAAAATGATGAGGCTCACTGCAGCAGTTACAATGAGGGGCGACAGTTTTCAGTGTAAAGTCAATTGGAAACAGTAGATGGAGCCAGAAGCGCTCCCATGCTCACTTCCTAACGCAGCAGCTACCATTTATATACTATGGTCAGTAGTCTGTGGTCATTGGTCAATAACAAGTTAACCAACTTTAACAAATTTTAATAATTAAGAAATTAAATAAATGTCACCTGCAAAGACCATAACAGTGTATTGCTTTAACCTAGAACGCCACAAAACATAATGTAAAAGTAGTGCTATTAAGTTTGTTTGTAGCCTTGACCTCCACCAGATGTCACTCTGCGCATGTCCCTTTTCTCCAGCACACATCCAGCATCAAGCGCCATTCAGTAAACGCGATCATTTGAATCAAAAGGAAAATTAACATTTCTCCTCATTCCTTCGTGCATTAATCACACGTCTGCTGCCTCAGAATAATCTTAAAAAATAAAGCCTGTGAAGTCTCTGTCAACATCATTAACACCAAAGGAGAATTTCAAATGAAAAGCGCACATTTGATCCTGGGATGAGAGAGACGGTCCTTTGCTTTGGTGCGCCACCGTATTCCCCCTTGTGGCCGGAGACGGGACACAAAAAGAAAGAAAATATAATAATTAGGGAAGCCACTAGTCCTGTTTTAAGTTTGCAGGCTGAATCTGATCTGAAGCGTTTTCCTATGAGGTCATTTTTTGCGAAACAAAAATACCACCGTTTTATTTGTACTAATTTTGAGCCTTGGGCAAGACAAATTAATAATACCAAATAATAACAGTGCTTTGCAGAAATCTAATTATTAAAAAAAAAGAAAAAAAAAAAAAGGAACAGCGCAGTTTTGCGTTTGACCACAGGGTAGCGCCAGTGAGCCACAAATGAACTTTCACCAACTTTCAGGAGCTTGGAAAAGGTTTTTAATTGACGATGAGGGTTTTGGAGCCGCTCGCACCGTAGACTGGGAGCAAACTGGGTCATGATTTACAAACATCATTTAATAATAATGCCAATTCATTAGCGCAAGACCCCGGCAATCTCTTTCATCATTGCGAGTGTATGGGAGATTGCCAAGGGGGCTGCTGGGAAAAAAACAGGGTCGAGGGGGGAGGCGGGTCGACGCAGGGGGGTAAACAGCGCGCGGATGTTCCCTGGCACAGACGCAAATTAATTATCTTGAGATTTCGATGGTAAAGTGTGGGGTGGTGAAAGAAAATACAACTTACTTCTAGGCATTTCATTTTGGTCAAAGTTTTGAGGAATTCTGGGTTAAACATTTATATTATTATTCAACGTTATAGAGGCCACTCGAGTCACAAAAATGCATAAATTCACAAACGCAAATATAACAGTGTAATTTGCATACACATTTACATAATCAAACAATGACCTCTTTTGTTAATGACAAGAGCCACATATTCATCTCGCACTATGTGGGTCAATGGAGGAGGCTCAACTGGAGCAAATGGACTAATTGCTCAGGCCCTGGTTTGTGCAGTTTTTCTTTAACCAGCGTAAAAATGGTTTACATGTCAAACAGCATTGTACTGGATATGAAAATCACTTTGCATTTGACCCATGCTGCTGTGGTGACCCGTCTGGAGCATGATATTGGTCAAAACATTATAAGACTAGGGTTGGTGTCATTAAAAAGTTGCCAAGAAAATGCAATATGTTTTTCGATACGGTGCACTTTCGATTCAGTACGATTCGATGTGATATATTTCAAATCAGTTTAGTACGGTTCAGTGGAAAACAAAGTCTAAATCATGTCTGTGATATTAGAAGTCTTTATTAAACCACAACGTTTGTGCAAAGTTAATATGAGTTAAGTTTGCATGTTCTCCCCGTGTCTGGATGGGTTTCCTCTGGTTTCCCCATCAACACAAAACATGCTACAGGTCTCCAGGGAGAATAGATGACAACTAATTGTAAGTGAAATATAATCAGTCAATTCAAAGACTGTCTAATACATTACTAAATACTCAAAAAAACACAACGCTAAATAGAATCAGTCTAAATACAATCAGTACTGTCCCACTTTAACTGTAGCCTTTTAACTGTCTGTTTTAATCATATTTAATTTGTTTATGTTGTTGTAAGGTGACTTTAGGCATCCAGAAAGGCACCTAATAAATAAAATGTATTATTATTATTATTATTATTATTATTATTATTATTATTATTATTATTATTATTATTATTATTATTATTATTATTATTATTATTATTATTAATAATAATAATAATAATAATAATAATAATAATAATAATAATAATAATAATAATATTATTATTATTATTATTATTATTATTATTATTATTATTATTATTATTATTATTATGAAAAACCCATTTTACTCTTCAAAACACTGATTAAACATCAATAAGTTTACTTTCTCCACACAAACACCACTCTTGTAGCTCTTTCACAAACTAATTTGGTAAAATATACCAAAAAATACTGCCACAGCCCACAATATCAATACTGTATCATCAAATTAAATGATACCATCGATGTTTAAATATTTTTGCACACCCCTAGATAAGACGGGGTTGATGGGGTGAACCAGAAAACCAAGAGGACACTCAGAGGACATGTAAACTCCAGAAAAACCTCCTGGTGCAGGATTTGAGCTGAACTAATGTTACTAAAGCTGTCGTCCATCTGCAAGAATCATGCAACAGACTGAAGATACTTGACCTGTCATTATTCTTCCATATGCTGAAGAAGAGTTTTATATCTTTTTTTTTCTCTTAACTCTATTTAAAGTTAGAGCATCTTTAGTTCTGATCAACGGTTTTTGTAATTTCCCCATTGTGGGACAAATAAAAGTTCTTTTAACTTCTCTTATTGGACCTTTCCAGTAGTCTTACATTTCAAAGTGATACTTTGCAGCTGATGTCAACATGTTCCGGGGTGGTGCTAACTGGAGGCACAGGTCTTTCTGATGCTGGTGCTTTGTTCGTCTTTAATCTGTGCTTTATTTTAACATAATAGGACCATAAAAAACTGACTTAGCTGGAACAACAAGTGAGCTGTGCTGTGTTCTTATACAAGTCTCACACATACACTACAGTCACAAACTAGCATTAGCCAACAGTTTTTCAGTCACTCATTACTCACTAAACAGGCTCTTGGAAAAGTGTTGTTTAAATACATTTTTTTCCTGAGTTTTTAGACGATCTTAAAACTTTTTTTGTTTACATTATGTCTCCATGGTAACTTCTGAACATTCAACAAAGCTGTAAGTAGGGACATGTCACTGCAAAGTATCAATAGGAATACAGATTTCAAAAAATTTTTTTAATGCACTCATCAATTCGGTTTAATATGAGCAGTGGTTGCGAGATGTTAAGTGAGTGAAGTGATCTTTGTCCCTTTGGTGGAGCCTCCTGAAGAAGCCCAACAGGCCTGTAGGTGCTTTGGCCTGAGCAGCCTGCGAGCTCTGAGCCTGGGCCATTTCACAGGGTGATGAGGTCTGGGCCATGATCAAGTGTTCTCATCGAAACTCAGACCAGAGCACTGAGAGGGCTCTTCACATGGAACAGAGACGATTATGGGACTTGTAGGAGCACATTTGCACCAAGTTGAAACTGTCGAACATGTTACCGTGGAGAAGTTTCAGTAATATGGTCAACAGTTTTCAAGTTCAAACTCTCCTCCTGACCACTGCAGACTGAGTACTTTCACACAGACAGAGGTGCTATGGAACTGGTGAAAGAATACTCGTGTGGTCAAATATTACCTTTTTGGTGGTTTACATGATTGCAGAATATTATAGTGCAAAATCCATGAGTGCGTTTTAGCAAAATGTAGCTTCAATATAAGAACTGCATTTCATTATGTGTAATTAGCAGTCAACCAGGATATTACGCATCATAACAAAACGGGAATGAATGGTGACTCATATTTTAGAACACGTACTTTTGTAGTATTGTATGTGTAATCCCTCAATATGTAGTATTACAGACCAATATCAGTCCACTGAATGTACACATTTTGGACATTTAGTATTTTCAAGCTCAAATCAGTCTCAAAAATCAGTCACCAACATTTTCAATAACTTTAGCGTTTAGACAGTTAATTATATCAAACAAATATGACTAAATGTGTTTAGTCAAATTCTAACAATTTTGATAAGAATTTGAACATTTTAGCGATGTAATGTTTCTAAATACATATGTATGAGACTGAAGAATCATGAGACTTTCAAAACAAGTACTGCAATTTGAGATCTGGTTCAGACACTGCCAAAATCAACCCTTCCCATATCCTAAAAACGAACATGACTGAGGATACGATCGCAAACGCCAGTGGTGGATGAACGCTCGTGAATACCTGGTCTATTTCCCCCATGTTAGTGTCCTGGGACCTGTGATACATACAGAGATGAAGAGTGACTGTGCTGCTGTATGCATGGGACAGGGACAATACAGAGCAATAGAAATTATGGGCCCCACACCAGCAGAGGGCCAGAGTACTTATCACACACTGCTACTGTCCTAAGAGAGTACACCAGGTCAGGAAGCACCCCGTCTGGGTCTACACGAGCTTCCTGTGGATAATAAATACTGTGGCAATTGTAATGAACTGGAGAGGGAGCTGGCAGAGAGGTTAGCCCTGTTTTATGGTTTCATCGACACAAAATAGAAAAACACCTGATTTATTTTATTTTATTTATTTATAGCTGAATAATTTCAAGCATAACTATGTTCTATGTTCTAATTTTGCTTTCCCATCACAAACATACCTGGAGCTGTGTTTCTTTTCTTTTTCTCTCAAACAAAAACACCCTGTTCCACCTTGTGATGTCATGTGGTAATACAGGAAGTGCTCCACTGTACATTTAAACTCCATACACATTCACTAAAATTAGTTGGATTATTTCAGATCTGGAAATGGCCTTGTCTCTTATTGATGAAGCTCACAAGAGTCAGTTTTGTATCATATAAGACCTTTAAATTCAAGTCATGACAGATTACTTCTACTTTGTTAAAAAGGGGTAACATCAGGGCAAATTTGTATTTTTTTCTGACCAAAACTGCATTGGTCTTATTAATTTGAGCGTTTCCTTTTTTGTGTGTGTATAGTTTGTTGATTGTCTTTCATTTTCCACAAAACAAGATTTGAAATTACTCACTCATAACAATAAAAGGCCCTCTGACATTAGCAATAACTAACAGAATAACTAAATGGCTGACCCCATGATCGTTGAGTTGTCAGAAATGTCTGCAGTTTGATTCATTCAGCGTGGATTTGAACTGTGAGGAGATTTGGCCCTGAAGAAAGTGTTGATTAGTTTTTCTAGTCCATCCAATGAATACCAACCACTTAAGACATCTCTCGCCTACTCTTTCAGTTTCAAAATAGTTTACAGAAAGTCCTGATACTTAAAAACAGCGGTGGTACTGGGTCGTAATTTAAAAAAGTTGGTGGTTCGACATCACAACATTCTCAAATCCCGATTGGTTAAAACGGAGCTGGAGGAAAGGTCAGAATTCTACAGCGGAGAAATAGTAGAAATATTTGTTGATCAGGTTTATGGTTAATATCTCTGTAATTATTGGATCTATCCACACAAAACATCTAGCACAAAGTTTGGCATCTTCTCTGTCAATATGTTTTCACAGTAGCTTCAGAAAGCGGTGCCAATATTCCACCCAAAACATGACTGTTGTTAGTTAATACGACTAAAAAGACTTTAATATTGTTTATAATGGAAGTTTTGTGGACCAAATCAAATAATCAACATTTTTGGATTATAGGTTTGGGTATTTCTTTCAAAAACAGTAATATCCATGGGTCTAGAAAGATAAAAAGATATGACTGTTGCCATAGTAACAACTGGCAGTTCAAAACAAATATCTTTTTAATGATCAATCCTCAAATTGGCACCGTAAGAAGCTAAAATCCATGTTTTCCCTGCAATCTAACGTAAAATAGAAATAAAAATGGAACATAATCAGTGCAATTCCAAAATAATTACTGTATATTGATACTTTGTCATGACGGTAGGGGGTTTCTACATGTATGTCTATGGTGGAATGTTCAGCAACACGGTCAAAAAAGTTTTAATATCAAGAAAAAAATACAAAACAGATTTAAACCACTCATTTTCAGGAGCCTGTGAGTTCGATTCCCGTTTAGGTGTTAGTGATTTTCAACAAAAAAAAGTGGCTAATGCTAACTAACTTGTATCTGTAATTTATGTGTGACAGTCAGTTCTTTATGGTCAGATTGTTTTCAGATAAAGCTCAAATTTAAGGTTTTAACCACCAAGCAGCGTCTTAACATCTCTATTTTGATTCCACATTCCCAAAATGTCTTCACTCTCAGCGAAGATCACCCAAGTTAAGACCTTCTGTTATTAAGCCATCTCCTAACACACTATTGAATCTCCAATCTGCACGCCCATCTCCCATTCTCCCCGGGCCCAGCGCTGTTCTGTGGGAGACCGTGCGGCCGGACAATGCACAAGGAGAATTAATTCAGCGGAGAATAAAGGCATTCACATCCAAAGACACCCCCATTGTAGCCGATGAAGTCCCGCTTGGGGAAAGAAGTCTGAATTATTAACACGTGCACGCCTGCTTGTGCCGTCTCTCCATCAGGATCAGGAGTCAATGTCACAAACAGGAGATGGATCCCTGACCTTTGGATCGTACACAGGAATAAAAAAAATAACTGCCTATAGTATAAGATGTAGGTGTATTGTGCAGGTGATGACGCAGTGAGTGGGTGACGGCTCCAGCGGATATTTCAGGAGAGGCTGTTTTGCGTCAGAGAGGGAAATTGATGTATGGCGTTATATATAAAACATTAGAACAATATTGTGGTACATAAAGCAGAAATTGCTTAAAAATTCACCCACAAAGTAACACGAAGACTGGGGTTTTGATTTGATTAGCTACATGTCACCTTTTGCTTAGTAGAGATTGGCAATTCCAGAACTGAATCATCCAAATGTTTCTAGTGAAGATGTATAGAGTTTAAAAACACTTCCTGTATCATATATCACAAGGTGGAGGGTTTTCTGTTTGAGAGAAGAGCTCAGCCTAAATATGTAGGATTTATGTGTTAAACAAAGCACAACTCCAGGTATGTCTCTGATGAGGAAACAAAATTGTTGATATGGGCCCTGTGCTCTGTAAGTGCTGAACATCTGCCTCAGTGAATGTGAAGTAATTGAGTTATTGGTGGTTGTCCTGTTAACTTTATTGGACATGAATATAGAATAATCAAACCCACAATGCCAAGGTGGTAAAAACATGAGCGCCCGGTCTATACCAATACATCACTGGTCAGTTTTTTTGTTTGTTTGTCTTTTTTGTCTTTTGCCTACTAGAATCTCATATCCAGGTAATCTACTGAAAATGAAGTGGGGAATGTGCATGCAGACTCCAGGGACACCGAGCTACACATGAAATAATAATAGAACAGAATTAAATTAAATAACCGTCTGTAAAAACACAACATAAAAGTATTGTCAGACTCAGAGGCTGGTTAGGACGTATCAAAACGTGTATTTACTTTTAATGGTGCTGTACCTGATGTTTACTGTTTCGGAAACAGAACAAGTTCATTTGAAATAGTCTGAAGCAACCCGGATGTATTTCTCACTTCATCTATTCTAAGCATCCTAATTATTCACAGCAATGATCTTTCAGAGGCCACAGCAGATTTTTACAGTCACACAACTGCTAACAACACCTGGTTTGTGAACGGTAAAAAAAAAACGATGCAGCACAGTCTCACCATCACCCTATGAGTTGCTATTTACAATATATCTGTGCTACAGCAAGTGACAAATATTACCTTTAAAGAAAAAAAAAACTTTAACCTTTCCAATTCGGTCAGTCATCAAATATATCTACCCTGTTAGCTATCCCACAATCCATCAGGAACTCAAGACTCATTACAGCACCTCAAACCACTACTAAAAACTCACCTGTTCAAACCGACATTCCCCTGTCTAAAAAACACTATACAAGTCTGATGTATTACTATTATTATTTAATTAACATTTATTTTATTTGAAGGTGCAGTGTGCAACTTTTCTGGAGAGGGTCTGCAACCTATTTGTCTCCATGGAGATGTTACTGTCTCGGTTAAACTGTCCACAGTATGGCTTTAAACTCATCTGTCTTGCATTTATTCAACTACAGGTGTATTTATTGCTCTAAAATATCTTAAAAAACATTAATTCTTACTGTGAGTGAAGTCGCCTGTCCACAAATCTAACCTGTAATTTGGTTTGCAAAGTCTCCATGGAGATTCTTAAGGTTATGGGCATATTATGTAATATTTTAGGTACATCCAACAGACAAGTTAGACATTACACCTTTAATGGGTCCATATTACACTATTTCCTGATCTGTTATGTTGTTGTGTTTTGTTTCATTCACACATGTTTAACACACAACCTATGCCTATTTAGACTACATTTTTCTCTCAAAAGAACCTTGTGGTATTGGTATTTTCTATGTTTTTCCATTGTAAGTATGAATTGAGTCATCAGAGTCTCCTCCATCGCCAACAGCACTGGACCCAGCCCCGCATTCCCATTCCAATCCAGGAGCAGTACAAACAAAAGGGAAGCATAGGGAGAGAGTTTGGGAGGTAGTGGACCTGAAATCTCTGGCTCTCCATATCCTCCCTCTATAAACGCTCTTGTCAAGGCCGGACCGAGGAGCAATTCATCTCCGCCATGAGAGGAGGTTAAAAAACACAGGAGCACAAAAGCTATCGAGATGACAAGACGAGTCCGTGCCATGAATGCAAATGTGGGAGAAATGTATTATTTTGTACTGCCGTTGATAGGCTTGTAATTAAGATTTGCTATTAGGGCTGTTGTGCAACTAATGAAGAGAAGGTTGAAGAGGGAACATACGGAGCACCATACGAGATTACATGGAATTATTAAACGTGTAACAAGATACATGTACACCAAGGCAATATGAAGTATGGATGTTAAGATATTACTCATGCAAATGTGGTTTATTATAGTATTCATCTGTAAGTAAAGCTGGTTACCATGGAAATCCAAAATGTGGATCCAAAAACTGATTTGAACAGTTGTTAGTCATTCTTAGAACCCTGATTACTGCAATTCAAGTGAAGCAAAAACAACAATCATGCCACTTCCTGTAGTTAGACTTCATGGAAAATAAAAGTATATTAATAACTTCTTGGGTTCTTTTTAAAGGTCCTATATTACGCAAAATTGATTTCTGTGAACTTTAAATCATGTTAGAATATTGTCAGCTCATCAAAAACATACCGGGAGTTGTGTTTTGTTTCATTAACATGTGTTTGAGGATTCCTTATTATTAGTCGGTCTACATCTCCAAAGCTCAAAATGTTCTGTTCCACCTTGTGATGTCATGTAGTGGTAGTTTTCAAGTTAACAGGTACCATTTACCTTTTGTTCAATAGAGATGAACAATTCCAGGACTGAAATCACCCATATGATTCTAGTGAAGGTGTATGGCAGTTTCAAAACACAGTGGAGCACTTCCTGTATTACCATATGACATCACAAGGTGGAACAGAGTGGTTTCTGTTTGAGAGAAGAAAGAAGAACTCCACCTAAATATAGAGGATATGTGTTTATTAAATATGTGTGAATGAATTAAAACAGCTCAGGTATGTTTGCGATGAGGAAAATCAGATCAGAAAATGTGTCATATATCATCTTTAAAAACAATCCAAGAAATTAGTGTACAAAAGACAAAATGAACGTTGGATTAAAAATGGAGTTGATCTGATTACGGAAAATTCTGTCACAATTCGGTTTGGATTAGTTTGCATGAGGCTGCCCATCTTGACAGTTTGATACAGAGTATGAAGCCGGTTTAAAGCTTCCCAGAGAGTTGTTGGCGCATGAACACTGAACATTTTACACAAATCAGCCTTTTGTAATATCAAAGTTTAGTGACAAAAATCAAATTCCCCATTTAGAGGCAAAATGAACCAGGTGGAATAAGGTGGCACAGCAACACTCAGGCCTCACAGCAAGAAGGTTGTGGGTTCGATCCCCAGGTCGCCCGGGCCTTTCTGTGTGGAGTTTGCATGTTCTCCCCGTGTCTGGATGGGTTTCCTCCGGGTGCTCCGGTTTCCCCCATCAACCCAAAACATGCAGCACCTGAACTAACATCAAGGACCATGACCATGGGCTCACCACCTGCAGAGGGGTTCATAGGGGGGGTCAGGTGCTATGAGGATTAGGCAGCAAGCTGCCCCCGCGACCCAGCCAGATTAAGCGGGAGAAGATGGATGGATGGAATAAGGTGAATAGTAGGCTATCCCTTTTCAAATGTCAATCTTTTTCTGCTTACAGTCATCCCAATTTCCCCAAAAATCTAAAATGATCTCAAGTCTGTATAATACAACTAGAGATGGGCATGATTAGTCAATTAATCGATAATTGATCATTAAGAATTTCATCGATTATGTTCATTTTAATTTACAAACCAAATTGTAGGTTGCTGTGCGTAAAGTAGCGTAAGGAGATGAGCGGCTGGACTTGTGGCTCCACAGTCCCACATCTCAACTACGGCTCCTTGGAGATCCCTATATCCCCCAATGAGTGTGTTTAAATGCACATCAGTATCCCGGTTATGATCTCTTTTTTTTTTTTGAGTATCCCGGTTTCACGTGTATACACAGTATCTCCAACGAGACATACACACAGAACAGACTCACCAGCCTCATCACATCCTCTGTCACAGAAATATTCCACTGAGTCGTGTCCTTTAGTCCAACAGAAGCTGACAACATCAGCGCACAAGGAAAGGGCTGCTTTTTTCGCTTTCTGTTTATGCAAATGAGCCATGTGGTTTTAAGTTCCATTTCTGTAAGACGTAAACAAATGTGCCAAAGCTGCATTAAGCACATAATCTCACACGGGCTGATGTGGTTCTATAGTGATTATGGTTTATATGTTGTAAAGTTGAATTTATTTATGCTGATTAGTAATAATTATGATAATTTTACAGAATAGTAATAATTATGATCATTTTAATATAAAATATCCATCCATCCATCCATCTTCTCCCGCTTAATCCAGCTGGGTCGCGGGGGCAGCTTGCTGCCCAATACTCATAGCACCTGACCCCCCCTATGAACCCCTCTGCAGGTGGTGAGCCCACAGGAGGGTGGACAACATGGTCCTTGATGTTAGTTCATAGGGGTGCGGGCATGTTTTGGGTTGATGGGGGAAACCGGAGTACCCGGAGGAAACCCATCCAGACACGGGGAGGAACATGCAAACTCCACACAGAAAGGCCCGGGTGACCCAGCAAGAAGGTTGCGAACCCGCAACCTTCTTGCTGTGAGGCCTGAGTGTTGCCACTCAGCCACCGTGCCGCCCATTAAAATATTAATGATTAATCAAAAATCAATCGTTAATTTTCCCAACGATCGATTAAGACAATTTAATTGAATGCCCATCCCTAATGACAACATAACACAATGTTCTAGTTACATTTGCTCTATAGAGTTCTCATTACACATTATGAGGGGAAAACATTAGACCTGGATTCCTATCAGCGGCCTTTCCTTTAGTGCTGAAATCGGGTTTGGGATGTGATTGTGTTGTGTCTATACTGAAATTTCAAAGAGGACATGTAACCTTCAATAGTATTAGGGATTTATTGAATATGTTTAAAACTAATTGCTTCCATTAATTATTCAAGAATGAAAGCAAGCCAGCCCTGAGAGGCCCTAAAACAGCTTACACGAGTCTTCTTTTCACAGCCTCTGAACCAGTATTTTAATAACACTGAAAAATGCCTGTCAGAATGGTTCAAGGTGAATTCTGATCATGCCATGTGGGCAAAGGAGGGTTTGTCCTTCGCCTTTCTTCCATGAAATTATAATGTTCAAATCAAAAGGCGACAGCAGCAGATTTTTACACTATTACACATAATAGTCAGTCTTTTAGAACTTAATTATATTTACAACAAATCTCGCTCTGTCTAATTCAGATTCCCTATGATCTTTGCTGATGGTGAGTTCGCCAACTGCTTTTCCCCATGGAGATGTTACTGTTTTACTTTGCAAGGTTCCACAGTATGGCAATGAAATTATCTCCATGGAGACAAGCATGTGATGACACAGTGTCTACAGGGTTTACAGGTCTGAGCTGTGGAGAGGCATCCTGCTCATTATAAAAATGCATATTTTTCAAGGTATTTCTGAGAAATAAATACACCTGCTTTTGAATAAATGCAGATTATTCCAGTAAAAGCAATAACATCTCCATCCAACATCTCCAGAAAAGTGATATAAATGCACTCGTATCCTGTACCTGATTTTTTTCCCCATGTATTTGAGGAAATTATGTCTTGCCCCACTACAGATGCTAAGTGTTTCATTGTCAAATAATCAGGAAGTGTGCATCAGCATGCTACTCCACACCGGTCTCTGAAAATTTTAAAACAATAAATATATAGGACACCCAGAATGCATAAGGTATGTGAGGAATAACTTCGGACCACTGCTAAAATTAACTAGTTTTTTATGTTTTAAGACATAAAATTGTGCAAACTGTGCATAAATACAAAATGAAAAAGCATAAATTTGAGAAGTAATAATATGGAAGAAAATTTCAAGTCCAAAAGACACAGGTAGAACATGAAAACTCAATCCGTAATTTCACCAGCGAGGTGAGAGCACAAATCAGTTTGTAATTTGCTGAATATTACATTACAGCTCCTAACTCTAAATGAATAGTTGCACACCTCCTCCCTCCACACATCATCCATTTTTAATTTATGCTAATTAGGAGTTGCTAATTCATGTTACCAGACGACAGACATTTTCAGGTATTAGAGGAGAGCAGGCCCACACCCGTGCATACACTGACAAATGAGCCTCAGAGCAGGATCTCTCCACAGGACATGGAACAGGACGCACAGGGATTTGAGGATCCAGAGCAAAGCCCCAGCGCTCCAGAACGACAGAGTAAGGCTGAGTGTAGCATGTTCATGGAATAGAACAATTATAGAGAAAACTGGCAAAAGATAAGAAGTTTCCAAAGATGTATAGATGGACTGGCGTGTTAACATAGCTGACCAATTTAGAAGCTCTCAACTGCTAACCCAGACCTATTGAGAAACACATAAAACATAATGGATTCTTTTTCCCACACAAGTGGATATTGGGTTATTTTCTCAGACTTGTACAGACTTTCTTTGTTCAAGACTACAGCATCATTTATTCTATAACTATTAACATATCCAGTCATTTTTTACATGTTTGAAGCCTGAATAAATGTAAACACAAGAGTTAGTTCAAAGTAGAAGTCATATATGAATACTCTGAGACTCAGAGTAGTATTGTAAGATACAGTTTGATTACTGATCTGATTCATGTGCTGAGGTGGCTGCGCAGTGGAGCCATCACTAATAGAGATGTTATCCATAAGTTACCATTTGGAGAAGATTTTCTGTCTCCATGGAGATTAGAAAAGAGGTCAGGATGTTTATGCCTGTACCTACAGGGCTCATGATAATGGCCTATCATGAAAACAGAAGTATGTGAACTGCATTTTTAAAAGTTTACATGTAACGGTACATATAAAAAGACATAGCTAACCTCCTGGCCTTCTGTTATGATCCGGCTCTGCTAGGGCCAGACGAAGTAACAAAAAAACAAGCTGGAAATGGAATAAAGTAATTTAATTAACAGGGAACAAAAAAGGGATCTAAAATATTTACAGAAAATATTGACAATGTTTTAAACAAAAGAGTAACAAAGTGCAATGTAAACTAAGACAACCAGACAACCAGGTAAACAAAGAACTAAACCAACAAACACAACCTCAAAGTCAGTACTGAACCAGCAAGCACCCCCGGTAAGGGTGGGCACCCAGTCCTCCAATCAGGTTTTCAGGATGGGTTGCAGGGAAGATGGGAAATTGCAGACACACACAGACCTCTTCAACAAAACTACAAATAAAGGCTAAAACTAAAGGCCTGCAGCTGTAACACTGCCACGTTCTAAATGGGACGTGAACATGGACCCGCTTTCTGCTCCATCGACTCCAGCTCCAATTCACTTTGCACTGAAAAAAACTTCTACTCTCATGCTCATCATTTTGTCTTAAAATGTCTGTATAAACCCATTCTACATTATTTTCTTTCTTTTTTTGTCCATGAATCTATGCAAGCCTCGTTGAGCTTCATTTGACTGGAGCTGAACGCTATGGGTGACATCACACTCCCTTAGTCCAATTCTTTATACTGTCTATGCACTTAACACAACATTATTTGAAAAGATAATAAACCAGGCTCAGTATATGAGCTTACGTTTCATTTACAATGAACGTGTAATATGCAGGTTCTGTGTGAACATATATCACATCTACGCAACAGCAGCTATTCCCAAAGCCACATTAAAACAACATTTCATAATCATTAACTTAACTGATCCTGAAACAAAAACCTTTATTGGTTCTTAGTAGCACTGCACAATTAGCCCCAGCTGCTGGATGGCATGTTTCCCTGCTTCCTGCCTGTTTATTTGATCATCAGTGCATCATTAAAGGGGTGCCATGCCTTATTTACTCTGTGTGAAGTATTACTGATTAAGAAACACTGCGATTTCTCCACAGGCAGTCCAGCCGAAAAGCACTGCAATGTACTTTACAGTGGGGAAAGAGATGCATAGGTTACTCTGCGAGGTTAGCTATCCACCCAACCGACTTTAATTGGCTTTATTGATGAAGGCGTTTTAGTTTTAATGCAGTGGAAATGGCAAGAGGCAATGAAATTCTGTTTACGATGCATTCCAGCTAGCCTCTTTTCTCCCAGGTGCGCAGCCACTTTACATTACAAAAGAGAAAAACATAGACAGGAGAAGCTAATTATTCACCTGATATTTACCATTCAGCCAGACAAGCGAACACGCCAGGTTGTTTTCGTAATTTTTGTCTCCGTTTTTGATAAGATTGGAGGCAAAAAGACGAGTTTTAATAAGGCTGGAGCACCGGCAGCCGCCTCTCTGCGCGCCCCGAGAATCAACATCCCACCAGAGCAAGGGGAAAAACGCATACCAAAAAGGAAATCATTATCTGCTGCATTCGACAACGCGGAAAATGAGGGGCACGGGGTTCTCCTTTGGCAGCTGAGTAAATGGGAAAACATTAATTTTATTCAAATCAATTTTAGTCTCTTTCGACATAGATTCAGCTCTCAGCTTTATCTGGGCTTCTGAACACAGATGGTAAGGAAGCAAATGATAAAATGGGTTAAAAGACATAGTTGTCGAGTAGGAAAATCTCTAAATGAGATGCAAAAATGTATTCCAAAAAGTTACTTAAAAGGACTATTGAGTATTTCAGCAATCCTACAAAGAGTAAAAACACCCCTCATTGCACAATGTAAGTCCTGAAGTTCTTTTCTGTTTCTAAACTTAATTCACTATTTAAAGCAGTATCAATCATTGTTTAAGCTTTGTACAAACTAATACCCTTTTTGGTGTGCCAGCAGACACACTGCTAAAGGGCATTGGTGCATTTCCAGGACACATACATTAGTTTAAGTAAAGCCGTTTAAAAACAGTCCAAAATACAAAATAGGACCAGAACCCAGTGCTGTGTTAAATGTGTGTCAGAAAGCATTACCTCTCATGCTAATCCTGACATGGTGAAGCGTGACCTGATAACATCTGATTTCATATTGTGTCACCTTGTGTTACGTACATTATGTAATATAAGATGACATTCCTCACGTGGTCGTAAGTGCGTTGCCTGCTGTGATGTGAGATAGTGTCCTGCAGCTCTCTGATCCATGGAGGCCAGTGTTCTACAGGATTAGACTGTGCACCTCTGCATAACACTACATCTACACATGGAGGCCAGTGTTCTACAGCATTAGACTGTGCACCTCTGCGGCCTCTGCATAACGCTGCTGTGTGGAAAGCACAGAGCTACATCTATGCATGGAGGCCAGGGTTTATATGTTCTCCTCATGTCATTCTGTTGTAATGTTAAATTCTTCAGAGTAGAAACTGATACTTTACAGCATATTTCATCAACATTTCTGAGGGTGTGACGCTAACTGTTGGCTCTTCTCTGTCTGAGGCTTTATTAGTCTTTAATCTGTGCTTTATTTTACCACAGTCTGACCATAATGAACTGACTTAGCTGGAACTAAAACTGTTCACTGCAAAAAACAAAATCTAGTCAAGATAAAATGACTTGGATTAAAAAAGTTTTACCATGATTTGAGTAAATTTCACTTGACAAGTAAAATGATCTGCCAGTGCAGTAAGATTTTTGTACTTAAAATATGAAAATATATCTTGCTACACTTAAATAAAAAAAAAAAAACACTTATTGGCAGATCATTTCACTTGTCAAGATGAATTAACTCAAAGTAAAATGTTTTTAATTTAAGTCATTTTAACTTACCTAGATATTGTTTTTTTCCAGCGTTGAGTTGATTTGTGCTGTTAATAAACAGGTCTTTCACACACAAAAATTACAGTCACAAGCTAGTTAGCATTATTCAACATGTTTTAAGTTACTCTCACCAGTTTTGTTGAAAATCAAACTAAACACGACCATGAGCACAGGCTCCTGAAAATATGTTTTACATGAATTTTGAGTTTTTCATTGTGTTTTCAGACAATCTTCAAACTTTTTCGACACTGTCTGCTAATGAGTGCATTGTGTCACCGTGGTAACTGCTAAACATTCCACCATTAGAGATACATGTAGATCTTCCCCAACATGGTGTCACTGCAAAGTATCAATAAGTAACAGATAGTAACACAAAATATACATAAACATGGTAAGTTGGAATAATAATGTTTACTATCAACAGAAGGGAGGATGAAATTGTCGGTGAGAAGGGGAAAGAGCAGGGGAGAAAGTACACAGCCCTGTGGAGCTACTGATTGTCTGGGACATTTTTGGTATTCTGAACCCTATAGTGTTTTTATGTCTCAATATGTGTACTTTTTACCTGGAAAACTGTATTAATGTTCTGTTTTTTGCATAATTTATTTGATGTTAAAAATACTGTAGGCCGGATATAGCTACATAAGTATTTCATTGCATGAGGTAAAGCAAAGTGAAAAGACCAACAACCAAATTTTGATTCATGAACCCTAATTTAGAAAAATCATAATTCAAGCCTGCATATTGTTTTAACTTTGTCAGCTTTCAAGCAAATGGAGCCAGTTGGTAATTAAGTAGTCATTTTGTTCACATTAACTTCCTTTACTGACGGCACAAGTGAGTAGGCCGTCTCTCCACAGCTGTCAGTGCGAATTCTCCCACGCAGTACTGGCCAGATCTTTTATGATAATGATCTTGAAATTGTCTAATGATCGTCGTCCATATGTTTCGGCCCGCGGTCCGTCTGTGGGCCCATTTGAAGCGTTCCTCCTGATTCTTTAATCTCCTTTCTACAGACTATTCTAAACTGTAGCTCAGAGTAAAGTCCTCATTTTGACTAAGTGGGCGCTCTGCTGGAATCAGAGGACACGACCGATCAGCGGTGCTAATGGAAGAGCTAATTATCCTGATTGTGCTCAGATGCCGCCGCTCTAATCAATATTCATGCAGCTGACCTCGCTCCGGACGGACATGTTCACGCTTTTCAATTATCGCTTAGCGGCACGGGCCAAATGAAGATGCTGTTTAGATGCCGTAAGATTGAATATGAAAGCCTAAACTTTAAAGCTATAAGCAAGATATGACAAGGTTAAGAGGTAGATTGGTCCTCAGTGTTTGACCTGTCCTCTTATGTTATGGTTTTGAACAGTGAGTGTCCTCAGTGCAGCTCCTGGGGGGGTTTCTCCACATGTTGAGTCTGGAGGTCACGAGCACTCGACTGGTGGAGGTTGAAGATGAGTCTATTGTGCGAGTTGTAAAGTCTTTCTTTGCAAAACTGAATTCAAGTTGTTTTAAAAAAAAAAGGGTACAATGTCTTCTTTGAGCTTTCTACCATCTTAAAATGTTGTTTCCTTGTCCTAGACTCAGCCCACAAGTCTACATCAGCTATGCTGCCAATCGGCCATTTTCCATTACTGTACAAAAGCTTGACACAAAACAATAAAACAATAGAACAATGCACAACGACTTCTCAAACCTGATGGGATGTGCAGTTATTCGCAGAATTCTAATGACTGTTGTGGCAACACTCTGTAGAAGGAATGAGTTAGCGAGGGGAGAGGGGGAGTTTGAACATTTTTAAACATTTTATTAATTTGTTTTCAGTGAATATAGCATTTTAAAAACAATAAAAGCACAGTGATCTAAATGTGCTATGTGCTAGAAATGAATACAATATAGAAGTGTAATACCCCCTTTTAAGAAGTGTAAAGAAAATCATCAATGGATTTCTGAAATTCAAACACCCCATTGTGGTAGTGTTGCCTAAGCATGGCCAGACTTAGTCCAGAACTATCTGCAAAGAAATGTCAACAAAGCAATGGAAACGTCCCCAACACTGGGCTTCATACATAGACACACTGATATTAAGTTATGAGAAAACATTTTTGAAAGGATACGATACGAGAGGCCCTCTCTGATCGCTCCGTAATGTTTGATAAGTGGTACACAGCTAACCCATACCTTTTTAACAACAGTGAATCATTTTTGTTAGAGGCAAAAAGCACTGCAGGTTTCTTTTGGTGCTACAAAGAGCCATTTTATAACAATATGTCAAGGAATAAATGGGCTCACCCACATCCTAGAAGCAGTGCCTCTGGACAAGCCTCTTCTTAAGCTGCGATTTGAAACGACAGTGCACAGACACTGTATAATTTACTGTCAAAGTTTAAATATTGCAATGGCCAGTAAATAGCTCATAGCCGTGTGCCCGTTAAGTCACAACAAAACAGTTTATGTATTGCATCATTAATAGAGCGCGCTGTTTATTTTTAGTACCCTGGAGGCAGTGGCATTTCTGCTGGAGGTCCGGTTCACTGGCCTCTCTGTGGCTGGCTAACAGATGGCTGCTCTGTCAGATCTGGACCAGGGTTAACAGTATTTGCATATGAAATCACTCTTTGAGCAGGAGTTGGTCAGCCTGGACTCACCTGTTTCTCCTGACAGTAAAGATCACAAATGAGGTGGCAAAAGTGCTGTGAAGTCATCAATCAGAGGTGACATTATCGCCACCTAAATGAAGTCTAATTTAAACGAATGAATCTGGACTATGTTAAAGACAAAATATAAACCAAAGACACACCAAAACCAGGTCAAGTTACAGGTTCAGATCTGTGGAGAGGCAACCCCGCTCACTGTAAGAATCCCTGTTTTTCTAGGTATTTTGGAGCGATAACCTGTAACTGAATAAATGTAAGGCAGATCCATAGGCCACACTGTGAAACATTCCAAGCAGAGCAATGACATATCCATAGAAACAAAAAAGTGACAACCCCCCAAATGAAGTTACATAGTGCACCTTTAAATGGGCACTATGTCACTTTGCTCGTGGAGGATCTGAAACTTTCACGGTATATGGAGATAATGTTTTGTCTAGAATGTTCAACAAAATAGCAGAGAAACTGCCAATCTCCTCTTCAAGATAACAGGCACTCCACTAAACAAAGTACATTTTGTCATTAAATAAATGAAAGACAAGTAAATAATGTGAAACACTCCAGGCAAAGCAATAGTATTTTCATGAAACAAGCAGGTGAAGGACCCTCCACTCGATCCCTTACAAAGTGCACCTTTAATGGACTCTAGGGAGCGACTTCTGCAGTTGCTTGTCCTTAGACCTGAAGGTCCATCGCTCAAATCCTGCTCCTGGCGAATAGCAGCAAGATCAATTAAAAAAGTTGAATAATTTTACGATTGCTCATTTTTTGATCAGAAGAATAAAGTCTAACTTGTACATTTACCAAAGCGAGTGGTTTAACTGCACCATCATTTGTTTTGACAAAGTTCACAGTCATACATTTTCCTCGAGAGCTTGCTCTGAAAATGGTGATCCTTCTGTCAGCGTTTCAGCAAAAATAATTTCCTCTCAACAAGAAAGGGCCCTGAGTTTCATGAGTGGATAACAATGATAAAAGATGTGCTTCCACACAACACAAGCGCCCTCTTGTTGTTTGGTTTGGCCTAAATTCACTGTTTTGTCTTAGTTTGTGGACGATGAATATGCAGCAGTTTGCACTTTGGCAGTTGAAAGTAGGCACATGTTTGGCCAGCAGATGACACCACCTCCTGCAGACTTCTCATCCTTCCTTTGTCTCTCATACTTCCTGTTTAGCGAAGCACTGCCAGGTTGGGCTTTGTTCTCAGGTAAGAGTCAGGTAAACAACTGTTCCTTCCAAACTCGCATATCTATCATTTGCTTATAACCATTATCTTTAAGCAAGGAGCCACAAGCCACTGAGTCCCATTTCTGAAATCCTTTTCTTGAGTTTCTGGCACTTTTAAAGAAGAGATATTTTGTTTAAGCGCCATGTAGTTATAATCTATAACACCTGAGGATCTGACATTTTAAACCATAATATTCATCTCAAATAAATTAAAGAAATAAGTCCACTGACTCGCATTAGAAAACTGTGGTGCCCAGTGCGAGCTGATGTCGCCATAAGCGTAATCACAAGCTTCACATCATGCTATAGTAGAGGGTTTTTGTTTTTTTTTTCATTTATACCAAAATGACTACACAAGGCTGCTTAATCCTATGTGTATCAATTAACAAATAAAACTGCAGAACACAGTAGGTTTAGAGCAGCGGTGGTGAAAATGGGTTGATTGGAGCAATGATGTCTTGACTACATAAGTAGAACAATTACTCAAACATGAATCACGCTAAATCAGGTTCTTAACCTTGTTGGACTTACTGAACCCCACTAGTTTCATATGCACATTCACCGAACCCTTCTTAAATGGATTTTTTTTTTTTTTCAAATTCAAAACATAGGTGTATATATATATTATTGGTGCACACATGTGAATCCATGTTGCACATATTTCTCCGACCACTTTCTTTTTTTCCTCAACATAGTTAGAATGAAGGGAAAATATTAAGAAAGAAATTACACAAAGTACCATCACGACGGGCGTGTCATCACGAATCCTATGAGTTGGATGTGTGTCTTGACCCCTGCCGAACCCCTGAGACTGACTCACCGAACCCCTGGGGTTCGACGGAACCCAGGTTAAGAACCACTGCGCTAAATACAACTTCCAAAGGATAAATTGAAAGGGAAAACAACTATAACATGGTCAAAACCTGTAAAAAGTCGATTTTGCAGATCACGTTTGTATTAAAGCCTGTAGATTATCAACGTGACTTTGCTCAAGGTTTTAAGGGGGCTGAACGAGAGCACATAACATTCTGAACATAATGATTTCTGTAATTGAATAAATGAATAATTGAAATCCCTATTTTAAAGTGGATTAATAGTGCAGGCTTACTTTGAACCATAATTTTTAAGGCTCAAATACCTCAGTCTGCCTTGACTTTCCCTTGCACTGCCTCTTGCCGATGGGCGAGAGAATATGCTTATACAACACCCACTCACTGCTATAAATTAAACCAAGGAAATGTGATTTATCTCCTCTCCCGTACGGTCCCCTTCAGCGCGACTCTTCCGAATAACAGCAAACATAAATAGCGGGAATAAAACGGGGACTTGAGAGAGTGGATTACACCATGAATCAGTTTATTAACAGTGGGCCGAGCTTCACCGGGGAATTTATCCATTCATAAAGCAGTGTTTACAGCATTTATCTTCACCCTAGAGTAGGGGCCCTAAAACGTAACAAAGCACCCAAACACACTGATACGGTACGACGGATCTGAGGCGCGGGTGTCAAGGCCACTAGCTAGCGCTCTCCAGCTATTCCAATGCTAATGCTACAGGCCGCAAGACAATCTGCAACTCAAAAGAATGATGCCAAAACTGTGTGCACTGATTGGATCTGCATTACATAATACAACACTACAGGGTTAGTAAGATAAAGGATGAAACATTTTCTAGCTTATATGCTAGTATGACCTGAAAAAATAAAAGTAAAAGTATTAAAGTAGCTGTTTAAAATGCACTTAAAGAGTAAAGTAAGCAAATATTTCATAAGATCTAATCCAGCTTCAATTTTAGTGATTTTTTTCAACAGAAATATCTGAATCAATTATTTTTCTTAGATTTTATTTGTATATTTGTGTTTGCTCAAACGTACAGAAACCTCAGCCTTTTTAGCAGGTCTCAAAATATCACTAACTCAGACCACTAAATATTGGACAGGGCTATTCAGTTCTAAGATCCATATTTAAATTGTAGACGTGTAGCATATGCTGATGTCATTGTATTGTTATGCGTAAATAGTTCAAAGTACATTCCAGACAAGCCCATGGACTTTCATTTGTCTATATTTGCTTTGTATAGCAGCTCCTTTGAAACACAATCCTTTACTCTGCTGTCGCAAATTCACCTGAGTCTGAATAAAGGCCAATCTTTATCATTCTGAACATGTTGTTTTGATGAAATAGCTACAGTATCATCGCCGTGTTTATAGGTGGAATTATGGGAGTTTTAAAACCTTTTCAGACCTAATCATAGCGCTGATAGTCACGGCCACGTCTAATCATTTTTTGGCATTTATGTGACTTGACTTAATATTTCTCTCCATCTTGCAATACCAAATTAGATTCATATGCCCTGCTAGATACACACATTTCCACAAAATCTACTTTGTCAATCCAAATCTATGACACTGAAAACAATTATAGGCCTAGTATTTTTCCATGGGCTACCGTAATGCAATAACAAAACAGCTCAGCCATCTTAGAAAAGTCTCCCCTTGTGTGCAAAAAGCCTGCAGATGGATGGCAAAGGTGTTTGGTGATAACACAGGGAGCAGATGGCCCTCAGCAGGAGATCCAGAGCAGTTCAGATATGGGCCCCTCGTGCTGGGAGAGCCACCGTCTAGTGCTGATTGGCGTCGCTCTGACCCACTGGCCGCTTGATTAGTCCCATAACACTCTGCAGGAACAAGTGTTTGTACTGGGAACAGGTCATTATTGTTGGAGTGAAGGGCCCATATTACACTATTTTCTGATTTGCTATAATGTAGTTTCCTCCACAAAAACATACCTGGAGTTTTGTTTTATTCACACACATTTAACACGCAAACCCTGCATATATAAGTAGAGAAAACTCTGTTCCACCTTGTGATGTCATGCAGTAATACAGGAAGTGCTCAGCTGTGTTCTTAAACTTTATACACTTTCATTTTGATTATTTCACCCGTGGAATTCAGATACGCCACAGACTGACCCCAGATCAGACGCTACAGACTGACCCCAGATCAGCCACGCCACAGACTGACCCCACAGACTGACCCCAGATCAGCCACGCCACAGACGGACCCCACAGACTGACCCCAGATCAGCCACGCCACAGACGGACCCCACAGACTGACCCCAGATCAGCCACGCCACAGACTGACCCCAGATCAACCACGCCACAGACGGACCCCACAGACTGACCCCAGATCAGCCACGCCACAGACTGACCCCAGATCAACCACGCCACAGACGGACCCCACAGACTGACCCCAGATCAGCCACACCACAGACTGACCCCACAGACTGACCCCAGATCAGCCACACCACAGACTGACCCCAGATCAGCCACACCACAGACTGACCCCAGATCAGCCACGCCACAGACGGACCCCACAGACTGACCCCAGATCAGCCACACCACAGACTGACCCCAGATCAACCACGCCACAGACGGACCCCACAGACTGACCCCAGATCAGCCACACCACAGACTGACCCCACAGACTGACCCCAGATCAGCCACACCACAGACTGACCCCAGATCAGCCACACCACAGACTGACCCCAGATCAGCCACGCCACAGACTGACCCCACAGACTGACCCCAGATCAGCCACACCACAGACTGACCCCAGATCAGCCACACCACAGACTGACCCCAGATCAGCCACGCCACAGACTGACCCCACATACTGACCCCAGATCAGCCACGCCACAGACTGACCCCACATACTGACCCCAGATCAGCCACGCCACAGACTGACCCCAGATCAGCCACACCACAGACTGACCCCAGATCAGCCACACCACAGACTGACCCCAGATCAGCCACGCCACAGACTGACCCCACATACTGACCCCAGATCAGCCACGCCACATACTGACCCCAGATCAGCCACACCACAGACTGACCCCAGATCAGCCACGCCACAGACTGACCCCACATACTGACCCCAGATCAGCCACGCCACAGACTGACCCCACATACTGACCCCAGATCAGCCACGCCACAGACTGACCCCAGATCAGCCACACCACAGACTGACCCCAGATCAGCCACGCCACAGACTGACCCCACAGACTGACCCCAGATCAGCCACGCCACAGACTGACCCCACAGACTGACCCTAGATCAGCCACACCAAAGACTGTCCTCAGATGAGCCACTCCACAGAAATAAAAGGTAAATGATCGCTGTTAACTTTAAAACTACTACTTCATGACATCACTCGGTGGAACAGAGTGTGTGAATGAAACAAAACTCCATGTATGCTTTTGGTGAGGTAACAGCATTATAACATCATTTAAAGGTCACATAAATACATTTTGTGTAATATAGGACACTTGAAGTTTATCAGTAGTAAAGGCTGAGCTCAAATAAAATTCCATAACCCAGGCAGATGACAATATATTTTGTATGGCGCATTAGCGAGCAAAATGAGAACCATTTTCAACATGGCAAGTCACTAACATCCAAACAAACAATGTGTGTATAAAACCTACTTCTCTTTTCTTACTACGATTCCCAATTGGTATACTGTCTTCAAGGTTAATTTGTCCCAAAAGGTAAACCGCTTATGAATATGAATGAATCAACATCAAGAGAGTTAATGAGGATACAGCTTTACAACATGATTCAAAACCTGTATTTTTATTTAGCAGAGAATGTTTCCTTTCAGATAAACATTTTCAGTTATAGAAGACACTGAACAGTCTCAAAGCCATAAGGTATAATGTGAATCTGAAGCACATTTCAGTGCAGAGCAGTTTAGAGGCAGCACCATTTATAGACTCAAACGTCCCCTCCTGGTCTTGTAAAAGCAAATGCATTACGCCTAACAATATGTCAAGAGTACAGTAAGAGTGGCCAATTTACTGCGGCTAACCTGGAGCTGGTTCCTATACTTACCAAATTACTGTCTGGAAAATGGTTGCTCTACACGGAATAGCCTTTTCATTTGAGCCTGTGTCAGCTCGGTAGCCAGCGGTCAGCAACACTGGCTTTCAGTGAGCAGAATAATAAGACAGCGCATATCTCAATTAGGAAGAGGTTTGTGCTCGATTCAAACCTGTTTTGACATTTAGGCATTCTGAGATGTGTATTAAGAATTATTGCTTCACGTTGCTTGGTTATGCTATACAATTATGTCTTATCTTCGGAGATCGCAAAGTTTACTTGTTATTGCGGAAAGTGATCATTATTTCTAGTCAGTCTTCTAAAATAAAGCAATGTTTTAGCAATGACATTTTCAACCACTATTTATAGAGCAGGAAGCAGATGCCTGTCACTTATTCCCAATATGGTGCAGAGAGCCCGTTTTGGATAGGCTTAGCATCAAGTTCACTATACTGGGAATATATTTGACTACATTTGTGTATTCAAAACAACAAGTTTGGTAGATTTTTATAGTCATAACAAATATTCATTTTTCGATAGTCTTCATCAAATTCCTTGCCCAGGCTGTTGAGGATTTTTTTTTCTTCTTTATCCAAACTGCTGGCAAATAAGAATAACAATAAGAACTTTTTCAATTTCATCCATTATTAATGCTAAGCTCCAAAGTCTTTCTACAGCTCTACCTGCTTTAAAACAACCAGTTTTTCAGCAAATCATGAAACACACCAAGACTTAAGCGGCCATATTAATCTTATCCAGTGTATTTGCTGTGTGAGTTTGCTTTGTACTAAACAAATGATGTGCACATACAAAGCCTTCCTCGAACTCCTCCCGCTGCGTCTGTACCAGCAAACAGTGAGCGCCCTTTGGCTCCCCACTGCTCATTTCTGCTGCTTTGTTACGGCACAGACGCATAAGGATGACTGACAGATTCTAGCGCTCTGTCAATACGGAAATACACAATTATGCAGACATACTATACAATGATACAGGGGACGGAGGGGCCAATTGTAAACAATGTGTGAGAGGCAATTTATGTAACATTTGAAGAACACATTGTTTACAGTCGTATGAGTATACAACTGTGTTAATTACATGCAAAAGTGCCAGGAGTGGTTGCAAGGGCACCTGCTTGTATTCATGATTAGCTTGGTTTATATTAGCGGCTGCTGGCACTGTTGTTGTTTAGTGTCTGCCAGGGTCCCTCTTGGTTAGGTTAGGAAAAAAATAATCATCTCAAGGGAATTCCTGGTCAAATTAATGTTAAACAAACAGAAGTAACACAAGTAAATATACGTAAACACCCTGGAACACTACCAAACACCAGGCGGGGGCGAGGTGATTATTTTGATTATTAAAAAAGATTCAATTTAGCATAGTTAAAAGACATTTGAAATATCTGTGTGCTATATGTTATACTGCATCAGTACAGCAAGGTTAATGAACAGATATAATATAAAGTACTATATAGTTCACTTTTAAAACAACTTTTACGTTATTGTGTCCACTTTAGAACTTTGTGCAAGTAACAGTCATTACATTTACAGGAAATCAGAGTTAGCATTTAACTACTTTGCAGCTAGAATTACTAATAAAGATTATCATACATATAACCACATTTTTGGCAGAAATAAAGATGTGACATCTCATTTATGTTGCACATTTGATTTTACTGGGAACTAACTGTGTGACTCACCAGCAGCACAAATATACACTGAAGCGCTGGTAGTTTTCACTTTCATTTTAACGTCGTGGACCAAAACAAAGCAACATGTGCTCGACGGGTGCTCGGTGAAGAGACATTGTCACACTAAAATGAGTGAGTACACATCCAAACACATGTCTAAAATTGTCCTGACTGTTTTCTTACCCTGTGAACGCCTCTCCTAGTATGCTCCTAATGTAACTGGAACACGCAGCATCCTAGTGTGTATCAGCTTCTCCAGATGTGTCATTGAGATCTTTGAGATACAATTCACAACACCTCAACTGTAGTTCCTGGTTTTATTAGCATTTTGATAAATCGGTTTAAATTAGACAAGGCTTTCCTATCCAGGTGTCCAGCTTTCCTCCCGTGCATGGAAATGTAGTGAGGGAGACACATTTAAATGGATGTACAGAACGATTTTTGCCCAAATTCAAAGAACAAAGCATCCTCCTCACTGTTAAAAGCCAAACTCTTTGCTTCATAGTTACTTTTTAGCACCTACATTAAAACAGAAAACTAGGATAAATAGAATAGAATAACAAAGTCAAGTCTTCGACCACGATTTCTGGCACATACATTTACTCATATGACCTTAAAGGAGATAAAATAACAAATGAACCACCCAGTTTACATTATATTATCATTATTCATGCGAAGTATAAAACTTTCCCTCAGTCTATATAATTTGTATCCCACTAGGTTGCCTTTGGTTTTGTAAACTCTTAAGTGCGCACATGAAGCCTCTTTCCAACTGTACCTCTGCACAGCCTGTTTAATGGCTAATAACTGCCAACCTTTTGCCTGCACTTGGGAAGTATATATCAAAACGCCTGGAAGACAGCTCTTAGAGGCCATTAGCGTAGCCGGGCTAACAGCGTGTGGGCAGGGTATGGTATGGCGTCGGTTGAGGTAGTACACGGAGAGCCAGGCTTGTTTATGTACTCTACTGTGCATGTGAGAGGCATATTTATAAAACCATGGGAGCTCCAGCTGGCGGTGGCTATAGCGTTGTGTGAGACTGTTGCATATGGCAGAGAAAGGCACGAATCAGCAGGAAGACAATGATCATGGGGTGTGATGGTGACATTGCTTTGAACAAAAAAAGTTTGTGGAAGCTAATAGTGTTAGGTAGACTATCAATAGCACATGGAGATGAATATATAAACAGAATGGGGTACAGGCTAGAAAAATGTGATGAATTAAACTCTAGCAACATTTCATCCAAGCATCATTTCCCCTCACTGACCCAGATGGGAATTGTGGTACATGGTTTTGTAGAATGTTTTTGCCTTGTAGTCCGGTAGGAGTAAACATAAACTGTACTGACGACATGTGTATGACGGCACAATACAAACAGGAAGTGCTCCAGGAGGCTCTTCCGGCTCCTTCTGACTCTGGCTCCCATTGACTTATACTGGGATCTTGTCGCCTCTGTCTCTATGAGCTGTGAGCCTTGTCATTTTGGTCTTAAAATGTTCGTATTAACCTTCGTATCAAAAAAATCCTTTTCATAACATAAAGCTTGGCTCGAGATTCGCTCCTGTAACCGTTAACATCGCGAGCCTCATTTGAACGGTGCTCAACGCTATGGGTGACGTCACACTCGCTTAGTCCACTTTTTTATACGGTCTATGATCACAATTCGAGCTGGCAGTTATCAAATTGCAAAGGCTGCAATCATTTTAGTATTCTCTGCCAAGACTAAAATATTCTGTCTTTTTATAGAGAAATCTTGTGCCTTGCCTGGGGTCCAGAATAACCATTTCAATGCTTTACAAAGATGTGAGTCCGGCCACTGTTAAATCTCCCTACGTTCAAATGGGAGTGAGTGACAGGTGGAGTAGCCAATCAGGGAGACTCATTTGTCTGGTCCATCCACATCAAAACAAATATGATCACGCACATGGGTCCCTGAGCATTGCACTGTTGCTCACTACTCCTGATGAACTAAATCTACTGCATTGAAGGATACGTGTCAAAGAATACAAACATTTTTTTCGTGTTGCATGTTTTCATATGAACAAAATGGAAACATTAAAAGCTGATTCACTGATCACGCATCAGGATGTCTTCTCATATCTCCATCTATTTTTTTTTATTTTATTTATTTATTTATTTATTTGATATGGACATAACAATTGCATTGGACAAACCAGATGCATTGTTTCAAGTGTTATAACACAAGTGCTAATTTACAACACCTGTCCACAGGAGGCTTTTAGAAAAGGTTCAAAGTAATCTACAGAACCATATGATCATATATAACGACATGCGGTAAGTTCAAGTGCAGTCCATGTCAGTTCAAGTTTATTCCTGCTTCAGTCAAGTCTTCATTAAGACAGAGTCAAGTCACAAGTCCAGATCTGATTAAAAATAAATGTTTCACATAACACTGGCTCTGAAATAAACACTTATGTATTAGCCCTATTTGTTGCGCCAAGAGCCACTGCCCTCACCCTCATACGCTCTTTCTTAAAGTGTAAATAATCCTGCGCTACTGTCAGACACAGAGTTCTTTTCATATAGAATACATACAGAGTGACACGAGGCGTTCTCATATTGGTATTCTGGAGATCAGGTGAGGCCAAAAAGGACAAAGGCACCCGCTAAGTAAGTACTCCCTCCTGCCAACATGCTCTTGATTCGCCCGTGGCCTCTTGCACTGCTGCTGCATAAAACACCAGCAGAGCCTGAGTTCAGCCGTCACCGTGGACACACTTGACAACCATTAATAACACCTTAAGCCTTCTGAAATGAAAAAAGCCATGCTGCATTCAAAGTTTCGCACCAGAGGGGAGCTATAGCTGATCAAGAAAAATATAAAGTTAATGGCGCAGTGGTTAAGATGAATAATCGTGACTATTTGACTATTAAAATAATCTTAAGTTGCTCTGTGTAACTTTTCTGGCGGAGGGTTCGTTAAATGTTTTTTGTACCTGCACATGTTACAGCTTTGTCTGGAATGTTTCACAGTATGGTATAAACCTTTTTATCATCATGGAGATCAAACCAGACCAAGGTACAGGTCAGATCTGTGGAGAGGCTCACAGTCAGAATGCTTATTTTTCTAGGTATTTTTGAGCTACAGAAACACCTGTAACTGAATAAATGTAAGGTAAAACTGTTTAATGTCATACTGTGGAACATTCCAAGCAGAGCCATGACATATCCACAGAAAGCAAAAAACAAAAAACATGACTATACTAATTCCAAATTGTATATGTGTGTCTGGGTGCATGTATTTATATGTGTTATATGTGTATAGGTATATATATGGGCTATATGTGTGTATGGCATATAGGTGTATGCATATGTGTATATATGTATGTGTATTTATGTATGTGGGCAGGTGTACATACACTTATACACTTGTGTACAAGCACACATGCACACACACATTTTGGGTGATATTTGGGAAAAAATTTAAATGTAAATTGGTTTTGTCTGATTACAAATTTTAAAAAAAATTGCAAAAAAAAAAAAAACAGAAGCCAAAAAGTTACATAGTGCACCTTTAAATGTGCTGTATTTGATTTTTACTGTCTTAAAAAAGAAAACAGATCCAGTTAATTTTAAACATGTCACAGTGGTCCAAAGTTCATTTAACTATTAACTGCAATGTGTTAATAAGCACTTTTCACAACTGACTTTTTTTGATACGACAGCAAAGCTAACCCACACCTAGCATGCTAAAGTGCACATCCTGATTATCAGACAGTTTTCTAATTAGATGTAGAAAGCACAAAGCAGATTTATTTTGACCCAGAGAGCTGCTTATATAATATATCTGTACTGGGGTAAGACACATTCAGCTCAAAAACATGGAGGAAAACTCATGTACATAATTTGAATAGGACCAGCCCCCATCACTTTTAGCTCGATACTAACTACTTGAAATTTTAATGTGGCTGCAGATACAGATGCAGGAGAGTGACAAATGTTACGCTAACTGAAGATGATCTATTTCCAAGATAGACTTCATAAATCATTAAAGATTTGAACACAAATAAGACTAATGATTCTCAACTAGTTTAAAAAGCCAAAAAATACCTAAAGGTGCACATCGTAACTTTTCTAGTGGAGGGTATGCCACTTGCTCGTCTCCAGGCAGATGCTATTTCTTTACATCCCACAGTTTGTTTTCAAGGTATATATTCTTAGCAATAACAATACACCTATACCATAAATAAAAGACAGATGAGTTAAATTCCATACTGTGGGACATTCCAGGCAAACTAATATCTCCATGAGCAGTGACGTTCATTCATGATTCAGCTCCTTTGAACGGTTCCTAAATGTGAAAGATTGGAACAGAATCTCAATTTTTAAAAGAACAAATCTTTTTCTTTATAATTTGAATACATTTTTATTCTGATTAACCCTGAACCAACACAAGAAGCAGAGGAGGCAACATGAGTAGTGAGAGCTGCACAAAAAACATATTTGGAATCATAACAGTTTTAATTTGTGTGTGTGTGTTTTGTTTTTTTGTTTTTTTTAAGTATTATTAATGCAGTGCAGTGCTTTATTTAGATTATACATAATTTCAAAGGATAAACACACACTCACTTTGAACAACTTTAATAAAATCTTAGGCAATTTTTTCTGTGATTAGTTTGTAGATACAATGAGTTCTCTCATTGGCTTCTGTCATTAAAAATATAAACAGAGCCAGTCTTTAGAACGGCTCTTTGACGTGAACAGATCCAAAAGATTCAGATCCGATAAAAGAGATGAAAGTCCCATCCCTATCCATGAGACAAACAGGTAGCATGCAAATCTTCATGCAGAAATGTTGCTTCTATATTGAATCTTTAAAATGCTGTATCAAGTGTTTCCTGTTGCTTTTAGAGGTGATAAAACCAGCACTAGCCAAAAGCACCATCACATAAGGTGAATAGCTCTCAGTTATGGTGATTACATTTGCTCAACAACACATAAAACGCTGAAATGTCTCTTCCACAAAGCATTTAGAAGCGCAGGCATTTCAGGCTCTCCCTTATTCCTGCATGCCTGTATTCTTCCCTTTAACATGTGGATGTTGGTTTGGTTTGATACAGAAGTGCGTAACGGACCAGAGGTTACCAAGTAGAAGCAACACAGAGCCCAGAAAGATGTTTATGTAGACACAGCAGTAGATCCTGCATGTTCTGGTCCCTGCATTTGCTCCTCTAAATGAAAGCAAAGCAATACATTTAGTGAATGGACCTCCACACATCTTTTGTCCAGGGTTCCAAGAGGCAGCCTTGAAAATACTCGATGTGACATGGCTAGCAAGCTAAGACTGTCTGCTGCAGTGATGGAGGCGGTCAAGGCGCTTTCAAATCTCCGATCGGTTGTGAAAGATGTTCAGTATATATATCTATGATATGTAAATATATGATATACTCCCAACAGTTACACTGTTGACAGGCCTGAGTTTGTATAACTTGGACCAAGGATCATATTAACTACTTGAGAAAGGGCCAGCAATTCTCCAGAGGGTTGATTAGGCTAATAAAGCATATTCACGGGCATGTACTGCAAGTTGATTCCACCAATTAGGAAGGTGACAAACCCTTGGACGTATTCCTTATGCAGACAGAATCAGAATCTCATGTAAGGATAATGACGCAGGGGAGGCAGGCAGAAACTGAGCTTAAGAGAAGGACAGTGGTGTTAGTTGAACTATGAGAGAGAAAAAACGCTGCTGTCAGGATTTTCAGCAGACAATTCCATTCTGTCTGAATTTAGAAAGTGCTCACTGCCTACTAAGTCAAATAAGAAATGAGCCAACTTGTTTTAAAATACCTTACGTTAAAACACATGCATTCTTGTGGCTTTAATTCCCATTTAATCACATTTTTGCTCACCTTGGGATTAGAATTTCACATTTTTGACTTGTTTTTGACTTTGGAGAAAACACTTTACAAACTACACCTTCATTTCTGCTTAGAAATCTTGTCATAAACCAAGGTGCTGTTTTATGGACTTAAAAACTGTGCAGGAGAAGTCCGGATTTTTACCTGTGACACAACAATCCAGGCAAAATGCATATGGAGCTTCCTCAGAGAAGACAACTTTGGGTTAATGGATTAATGAAAAAGGTGAGATTGAACCATCAACTGCCAATGATGTGATAGAACCATCAACTACCAACCCCTTTGGTTATGATTTCTTTAGCAGCTGCTGAGCTACTTTCACCTTGATTTACAATTCGGATTCAGAAAATTCGCACTCATATGTTATTGAAGTAATGTATCTCTACAGTGCATATGAATTGCCTGTAGATAAATCAGTAATTCAGACTAATTAAACTGTGGCAATACAAAATACAAATAGAAGGAAAAAGAAACTGATGAAAAAAGCTTAATATACAGTATTCAGTTAGATTTTGTGGTTCAAAGCTGTGACCTTGAAATATTTATTCTAACTCCCCAAATGTTGGTATCTGGTGCTGGTGTATATTCATGATTTACTCCAACTGTTTGTGATGAGCTGTTTGATGAGGATTAATTGAACCTGTGTGGTACTTTGGAGAGTGCTGTGCGTACCCTGCTCCTCACCTCGGAGGAAGGCGACATAAATCACGTCTTAGCGAGGACTCACATACCACCTTGAGAGCACCTAGTCCCATTTTTATCAGTATTAATGGTTGTTCCCTTACTTAGCCAAAGCTATTTCACACTTGGTTAGGTAGGGTATGAGAACGTCTCCTTGGCTGTATACTTAGACTGGGCCTTTCCTAAATATTTTGGAGATTCCTAATCACTAAGCAAAGTCCGTCATGTGCACTAAGGCAGAAGGAAAGCTCACAAAAGGCATTTATTTCCATTATTCTCAGTTTAAACAGGGTTGGGGTAAATCCTCAATGGGAAATATTAACTTATGTCAAACAAAGTGGTATAACCCAGTTCTTTTTCTGACCCTGTCATTTAGCTTCTAAATGAGCTACATTTGGGGATGCATCATGCCCTGTTTTACAACTTCTCTATGTCAGTGTTCATTGGCTCCCAGTGAGTGTCCTAAAAAAACTAGAGTGTACTAAAAAAAAAAAAAAGTTTTTTTCACAGTCCAATAACAAAAACATTAATCAATCAAAAAAGGTTTGTCCATTTGACATAATACAATTTTTCCGTGCTACCAATCCATTAAGTTGCATAATGTGGCGATCTAAGCCATTTTACTAAATTATTTCTACACATTACAAAATGTGAGTAGCACATTTGTCCCTATACCAGCCTGTATATACTCTTACAGACCAACAAGTACCCAGTCTTTATTTGCATACCGTATATTATTCTCTGACATTTATGTATTATTTTGGGGGCAATTCATTCTGAAGGCCTCATTTTTTATGTCTTGGTGTCTTTGAGGTTAAATCAAGCTAAATGGCAGAGCAGCAGACAGCAGGACCTCTGCTCTGACCTCAAAAGTCTAGGTCTGGGAATGCTTTGAAGCTGTATTGTATTTCCAATGATAAAGATGGCCCTTTCTGATACAAATATCACTCTCAGGTACAGCTGCATTAAAAAGTATCAAAGAGGAGAAACCAGTTCCACTCTGGCACCTGCCTGGACTGTTAAAACACTTGTGAAATAACTGCACGCACACACCCTTTCATGGCAAAGCCACAGAATGATACTTTCCAGGGCAGTAGCTTTGCAGGCTAGCTTTTGTTAAACTTCCACAAAGCTGGTCTTCATCCCTCGCCCCATGTGGCCTTGACTGAAGCACTATCTGTGCTGTCTCCATCTGCAGTGCATGCTGGGAAATGTGGGTCAATATCACCATTACCTCTGTCTCCTCTGCACTGCACAGTCTTATCCGGCTGGCCCACCTGGCTAAAGCACAGACATCCATGCACATAGACAGGCTCTGTGCCAGATAGATAGCATTTGCTATTCAATTCCTTCTCTAAATGGAAGGTTTAGTGCTCTTGCTGGGTCATATCCTCAGTTAAGTCAAACTAGCCGAGCAGTATGTGCATATAGTGCATTGATTATCTCAATAAGGTCAGGAACGCAGCCCACTTCTTACAGCACTACCAATTCCAGAGGTGAAAAGTGAAAAGTTTAGATATTTAATAGGAGCCTTGAAAGAAAACTTTGAAAACACTGCGCCACTGAGCATTCTGAATGTAATGAGAAGTATGAATTACTGTATAAGAACCTTTCCCTAAAGTCAACAAACACGTTTTTAACTTTAATATATATCTACTTTCAGAGTGCATGAGCTAATCTGTTGAGTTTGAAGAATATGCGGGAGTGATTCTACCGTTTGATTGAAACTCAACAAATAAAGTGGCAATTTTTCCTAATTGCTTTTATCAAATGAAATCTAAAGTGATTGATAATGACATTCCTAAATTGTCCTCTAACTCATAGAAATGTAATTTTAATTCAGCCCTGCGAATGGATCAGTAAAGTTTCCTAGTCTCTTCTCTTTCTCTGCAGGATCTGCCAAAAGTCGGTGTGACTTTGACAAATTCCTGCTGCTGCTGGTGAGGGGCCCCGGGACGCTCCATCCTGAGCCTGAGGAAGACGGGCAGGAGATAATTACAAACGCAAACACACTCGGTGGCCATTTAGGAGCCAAAGTGTTTCTAATTTCACAGATGTGATCAACCTTGCCGGGAGTCTGCCTGTCTCCCCTTGTCTAGGCGTGGTGCTGGGTCCCCTCGGCTCCTGCTGGACGTCAATGACAGTGATGATGAAGTGTTAAACAGGTTTGGGCCCCGCACTTTGTCACTGCGCTGTCGAGATGATATGAGGACTCTCCCAGGCTGCACTAGGCTCTCACAGCCTACCACTGGACCGTGAAACTGCAGAATCTCCCCTTAAAGCCCCTGCTACCCTTGAGAAAACATCCTCGCCTAAGTAATTTAAGGATATAAAACCGGCTTTCTCCTGAAATAGATTTAATACAATGGAGCTGGGCATAAATCATGTGAACAGTGAATGCTGTGAGCTTTGCGAGCCTTGAGTGCCGCGTTGACTTTGCTCAACCCAACTGTTCCAGCGGCTTGAAGGTCAGAAAAAACACTTAAAAGAACAGTTAGCTTCTTATTGTCGTTATAGCAAGGGCCGCTAACATTACCTTTAAGACAGACGGCAGGTGCAATCTGTCAAATGGGGCCCCTCACCATGAATCATTGGTGTGGTGTTCCGTTCAAGCTTGGACTTAAAGAGAAAGCATGATTAAAGGGGAAGTGTGACATAAGTCTTATTTAATGGTGAAAAAAACAGAAGTGTGGTGCTGGCGTGAGGCCTGGACCACAGCACATAAATTCTACTTCACTACTCATGCAGCTTGTAAAGGGCAGTGTGACTTTGACGGGTAAAAATGAGCAGACAGTGGAGATTCCTGCATTATTATAATTTTTCTATATAGAACAATAACACAGTCCTTAAGATTTTACACTTTTGTTCTTTAAGTTTCTTCCACTTAAAGGTGCATTATGTCACTTACTGATATTATTAAGGGTATTTATCTTGGATTTATTAAATTATGTGTTTATGCAAAATAATAATAATAATAATAATAATAATAATAATAATAATAATAATAATAATAATAATAATAAAATAAAAAATGACTGAAATGAAAAATATGTCTTCTTACTGGGACTGTGATTGCCTCTCCACAGATTTGACCCGTATCTCAGGTCTCCCAGGCGATAGATAATTTTGCGTTGCGCTATTTTCAGATGTTGTGTCCTCATCACAAACATACCTGGAGTTGTGTTTTGTTACATTCACACATGTTTAACACACAAACCCTGCAAATATAGTATGAGTTTTTCTCTCAAAAGGAAAAAAAAACTTGTTCCACCTTTTGATGTCATGTGGTAATACAGGAAGTGCTCCACAGTGTTTTAAAACTCCAAATACATTTACTAGAATCATTTGGATTTCAGCATTGGAATTGCTAATCTCCACTGAACAAAATGTAAAAGGAAGCTGTTAACTTAAAAAAACACCACGACATGACATCACAAGGTGGAACAGAGCACTTGGACCTTAGGAGATGTCGACAGAATAATAATAATCCAGGAAAACACAAATATGTGTGAATGAAACAAGACACAACTCCAGGTATGTTTTGCGTGAGGTGACATTAAAACATGGCTTAAGGATATGAAGAGTCAGTTTTAGGACCTTTAATCACATACTGTGGAACATTCCAGGCAAATAACATCTCCATAGAGACAAGCAGGTATTAGACACTCCGCCAGAAAAAGTTATAGTGTTATTCAGAGTCTTTCTATTCATTGCCCCAAAGTACAAAACTACAAAGACAATTAACATTTGTTAGTAAAACAAAAACAAGTCCAAAACTGTGGGCCAATACCAATCCTTGACCTTGCTGTGAACATGTAATCTAATCAGCAGTTACTTCTTGAGGTGAATAATAAAAATGTAAAACAGAACTCATAAATTCTCAAAGAGCAGATTGTTGTTGTCAGTGTGAGCCTGAGGTTGTCATTCATGGCATCTGAAATAACACAGTCAAATCAATAGAGCTGATCTTGAGGGGAGTGTCATCCAGACTCTGTGCACAGCCTTGTAGCACAGCACTTCACATGCAAATAGCCCCGGTGACAAGATCCATTGAATACATTAGAGACTGGCCGCTGCTAAACTTGACCCAGAGGCAAAATAACAGCATCTTTCTGAAACATGAGTGCGGAGATATTACAACCAAGGGACAAAATCAGAGTGATCACCAACACAGGCAAGAGTTGTGACTATTTGAAATTCTGCTTTTTCAGACAGGAGATCACATTCTCAACATGACTGAAGAGTAATAGCCCAAAACAGGCTTTGCAGAATTGAAGGGATATTCGGGATTACCAGTGTCCTTAAAGGGATAGTTTTTTTTGTTGTTTTTTTTTACATGAATCTGTATGGCCTCCCCGTCAGCAGTGTCGTGCATCATCACTGACTTACCTCCCGACGGCGTCCGGGGAGCACAGTTCTTGCCCGGCAAGTTGGTTGGGGTCATGAAAATAATTTTCTTCTCAAAACAATATGTGTTCAAAAGAGTGATACATTTGCATAAGTAAGTGTTTATTTATATAGCGCTTTTCACAGACAGATGTCACAAAGATGCTTTACAGAGGATTATTTACAGAGCATTCTTCATTCGCTCCATACCCGGTGGTGGTAAACTACTGTTGTAGCCACAGCTGCTCTGGGACAGACTGACGGAGGCACGGCTGCCAAGCCAACCGGCGCCAACGGTCCCTCCGACCACCACCATCACTCACTCACACAACTTTCACACCTACAGTGCATGTTTTGGGTTTGGGCATCACAAAATGTAAACCACGAAAAAGTCAGACCTCATAATTGCTTGGTAGTATTTTCTGTCCGGTTCATAAAAAAAAAATAAAAAAAACTATTCCTTTATGAGTACCAAAAATACAAAATGTTTTAAAGAATGTTAAGTTTTAATAAAGTTATAAGTCAGTCTAAGCTGGTTATTAGTTTATATGATGTCCTCTAGGGGGAGCTTGTTACATTGAATTAATAGGTAAAAAGATATATATAAGAGTTATGGAAAAGTAATAGCAAAAATTCCATAATCAGTCCAACACAAAGGAGACTGAAGAGTTATTTTCAGTCATATGAGGTCTGAAATGGAGTTTTGGCAGAGAGGCAACTATATAACATCAACTAGCAACTGGCGACACAGTTACTCGGTAAAAGAATAGCACCACCAGTACAAGGTTTTAGAAAGTAAAAAATCTAAGACCGTCTAAGATGGTTATTTGTTTATACTCAAGAACTGCAAAGTAACGTGTCCTTTAAGGGGAGGATTTATATTGAATTAATAGTTTAAAAAATTGAGTTATGGAAAAGTAATAGCAGTAATTTCATAATCAGTCCAACGCAAATGAGACTGAACGGTAATTTTCAGCCAAAGGATTGAAGACATGACAGAGTTTTGGCAAAGAGGCAAGGCTTGAGAAAGTTAAAAATCTAAGACAATCTAAACTGGTTATTTGTTTATACTGAGGAACTAAAAAATATGATGTCCTCTAGGTGGTATTTACATTGAAGTCTATGGGAAATTTTTCAGTTTTGTTGAATTAATAGTAGGACTGTCAACGTTAACGCATTATCGCATGCGATTAATCACGAAAAAATATCGCACCTTTTAACGCAGATTAATCACACAATTTATTTTGAACGCTCCTCTATCGAAAGTGCGATGGTGACCTGAAAGGCGGTGCAGGTTATTAGGTCAGTGATCAGGTCTGTCCATACGCAGATGTGAAGATGACAGATGAGATTGTGACTGGTGCTCAGCAGCAAATTTCTCTTCAAAAAAATTGCCCGACGGGACTTCAGATCAAACTAAGGTAGTTTGCAGATATTGCAGCGATGAACTCTCTTCCCACAGAAGCACAAGTTTAAAATATCATCTTAAAGCAAAACATGTGATTCAGCGGCAGCAACGACGCTACCTGTGCACCAACAAGCCGCGTACGACAACCTGCGGCAATGTTGTCAACAAAACTACCAGCGATAGAAAAATGTCAAAAATATAACTTTTTGATAATAAATCTTTTTTTTTGCAGAATGATTTACTGATTAATCATGATTAATCAAAACTCTAAAGTGTGATTAAGTGTGATCTTAAAACCCACTTTTATTCTTTGGCTTTTAACTCTGCGTGAGTTTGTGTGGTCCTCTGTGTCTCTCATCTATTTTATTTTATTTATTTTAATTCTACTTTGTGATTTTTATGATGTTGCTTTAATTTGATTTGACTGGTTTTACTGTTTTAGGGCTGGTATGACCAAATTTTAGCATTCTTTATGTTTTATCTCTGAAACTGCTCTGTTTGTAAAATGTGCTGTATAAATAAAGTGGATTTGGATTTGGATTAAACTGATTTAAAAAATGTATCATTTCACAGCACTAAATAATAGTTTAAAAAATAAATAAGTTACGGAAAAGTAATACCAACCATTTCAGTTCAATCAATCCAACGCAAAAGATGAATTTTCAGTCAAAGGGGTCTGCACAGTCACTCAGTAAATGAATACCACCATAGCTTGAGAATTTGTGGCATATTTAAAGCCAGAAATATGAAAATTAAATCCACTGCCTGATGCCCCCTCCTCGCTTGCACCTGCATATTTGTCGCAGTGTGTCAACAGTGTTCGAACAACCCAAGTCTTGTCACTGTGAGCTTGACACATGACACGCCTTCACAAGCAAGAAAAAAAAAAAAAAAAGAAGGAAAGCATATGACATGTTATCGACTTAGCCTAGGGTCCTTCTCAACTCTAGCGCACATAGGGACAACATCACGGGACTTATTGGGACCGATCGACTCCCTGAGAGGATGCAATGAATAATTCTCTTTTACCAAGTGAAGGGGAAACTGCCCCAGGAGTATTGAACCGAATCGCTTTTTCTCTCTTTATTAAAAAAAAGAAGTCTTATCAGTATTCAGCATTCTACACCATTGGAGCTAGGATAATTGATTATGTTTAGGAGGTCTCACCATCGGACATGCAGCGGCGTTCACAGCGGGAAAGATATAGCGCTAAATTAACTTTACCTTCCCAGGGCACAGACACCGAGTCACAATGACCTCAAAGAACAGTGAAATCGAAATTACATTCTAAAAAAGGAGAGAAAATAATGAAATACTAAATCGGTTTCGCCACAATCGTAAAGGGCTCCATCTGATTGCGAGCTACATCTGCTCTCAAGTCCAAAAGGCCAGTATTTAGAACTTGAAATCTACTATAAAAATATGTGTATATACAAAGAAGCATAAGTTAAATATTTTAGTTAGTACAATTAAAAACTGATTTGATTACTTCAAGCTCATTCTCCAGCAGGCTCTTCCAGCTCTGCTCAAACAGTTTAAGATACATTCATACTCCAAACAACTGTACGACAACTAACCCTTATGTGATAGACACCCCTATGTCATGTCAACCGCTGTTTCTCCTTACCCACCTCATTTAGTAAAGATTTTGTATTGCTATATTTCCATATTTTATTTTTACTTGTATACTCTATATACACATTTATATAATTTTGCCTTATTTGACACGAGTCTCTTGCTATTTTTGCTACTTATACTGAATATAGTATTACTATTTATATTGCTGCTGTTTGTTACGATTCTTATACGATGTCTGAGCTACTGTGTCCAAATAATTTCCCTTGTGGATCCGTTTGTCTAAGTTCAAGTCTAATTCAAGTTTTTAGCAGTGAAATAAATACCTTTTCCTAACTTCAGCTCCAAAAGCAAGAAGAAAAAAATACTTTAACAGGAGAAAAAAAATCCTACATTGGGTTATGCAATGTGCAATTTAAAAGTTCTCTGGACTTGCTGCCCAATTAAAGGTGTAAAATGAAGAAATGTTGCTCTCTGAATTACAGCCATGTCAGATTATACAACCATAAGAGTGAACAGGTGGTTACATTGGATCCAGAAGCTTCTGCCAAATGTGCAGTAGCCTCTTCTTTTCATTTCTTTAGATTTTAAAAATACATAGTGACTAAAGCAACTCTTAAATATTTTAGTTTTGTTGTTCACCAAACTGTCAAACTGGCCTTCTTTATAGGACCTTTTACACTGAATTTTAAATTAAGCAACATTTTAAACTGCGTTGTACCGTGTATGTTTTCATTTTAAAGTCCTATATTACATAAAAACTCTTGTAAGCTTTAAGCCATGTTATAATGTTGCTTTCGTCTCAAAAACATTCATGGGGTTGGGTTTTATTCAATTTGATTAATCCTTTATTATTAGTCTGTCTATATCCCAAGATCAAAATGCTCTGTTCCACCTTGTGATGTCATGCAGTGGTAATTTTCAAGTTAACAGCTACATTTTACCTTTAGTTCAGTAGAGACGGGCAATTCCAGGGTTGAAATCATCCAAGTAATTGTAAAAAAGTTCTTCTTCTAGTCTCTAGAAGAAGAACTCAGGGTAAATATGCAGAATGTGTGTGTTAAACGTGTGTGGATGAAACAAAACACAACTCCAGGTTTGTCTGTGATGAGGAAACATTATAGCAGATTAGAAAAGAGTAATAGAGGCTCTTTAAATGTCATGGGGATCCTGAGAATAGTTTAAAATGTAGTGCAATATGTTTTTTATGCAAATCTAGCTTTTTAGAACATTGTCACATTGAAGTCTAAGGTAATGCAAATGAAAATAATTGCTGCTGTAGTAGTTGTTTTATGCCCAATTTTGTTGTCCAAATTGCAAAATCGGACATGTGAAAAAAAGAAACAAGCAAACCCAAGATAAAAGTGTTTTACTGTTGGCCTTTTCAACAAGCGAGGCCAATGTTATTCCTTTGGGTTTTTGGCCAATTTACCATTTTATTGCATCCATAATAATAAGAAATGCTACTTCCTTATGAGGTATTTTCAGTAGTCACAGTACATCTCGTTTCCCTCCCACATAGTACATTTTTACTTCATTAGCATCTCCCCACTTTGCCAGTAATATATTTTCATAATGAAGAACACTAAGCAATCAATTACTTTTCACAGTCAATAGACAACGGACGCCACAGTGTTTGTTTACAGCATTACCTTGTCCAACCTCACTTCAAACAGAATAGCTACATCTGTAATTAGTCATAATCCTGTGTTTTACTTTCAGCTGCACATTTCAGTTCCACTTACTCATAAAACCTGAAAACAAGCCCACAAACAACATCGAAATTGTCCACTCTCTTTGATTACTCCAGAAAATGGACGGGTGAGTCTGCATACCAAGTTTTATATCAACTCAAATAAATGTAGCTCTGTGTTTAATGGCCTCGCTAGCTGACCAAGGTTTCTGTACTTCTATAAGATGAAAATAAAAATAAAAAATAGCACTTTTAAAATCTGACCTGGGTTTCTTTTATCACATTGCGCGGCCGGACCTTGGAAATGAAGGACTTATTACGCAAATAAAAATGGAACGACGTCGACACTTACCCTGATCAAGACTGAACATTAAATAATTACAGTAATTCAAACCAGTTTCTTTTAAATGTTTCAACGATTTTATTCTGTTTCTCTCCCGCAATAATTGATCTGATGAAGCCAGACTAAACAAACGACCTTTAAATTAATTGAGATTCTCCCCACCCTATCTGTACAGGAACGGTCGAAAAGCTTTTAAAGAAGAAAAGATAACACCGGAGTTAATAGTAGCCCAAGTCTTAATTCTATTAAAATTAGCCTGGGCCCTGATTCAAGTTGGATTTCCAAGAACAAATGGTCTTACCACAAAATGTAATTGGATAGAATGAACCAATCGAAACTATATAGGCTATTATCCTAAGTATAGCATTTTTTAATACTGTGAGAACGTGAACTGCAACTTTGAGTACTTTGAGAGAACAAGCCTCTACCAAGGCACGATCCTCATCTCGCAGTGGTCTAAAATCAGAATAAAAAAGCGATATAGCTGAAGATTGGTGGCTCAAATCCCTCTCTGAGAATAGCACAGTTGTTGTGTCCTTGGGCAACACTCCATTACCTAAGTATTACAAGAGTATGCCTCTAGAAATGGCTTTACAGGTATGTTCGCAGAGGTATCCCAATCTTTCTTGGATTCAGATGGTATTGCACATTAAATTCAATATATATCTATGAATAATTGGTTGTATTTGATGGTTTGAATCACAAAAAATCGTCAAATCTGCAAAAGATCTGCAAAAGAGGGATAGGTGAGAGATTATGTAGTTATATAGAAGTTATACAGAATCTAACCACAAAAGCAAATTGCAGTTTTTATACTAGTCTCATATTTGGGTGAATTTATAATGACTGCATTGATATAAAATAATGAGAACTTCGCACATCAGTTGCTTGAAATGGGTGTGTTATAGGAGAGGGAACAGAAAGAATATAAAGAAAAAATCCCGCACACCGTCTTACTTGCAAATTGTGAGATTTCTTAGCACCTATTACATTAGGACCTACTCATTAGGTCCTAGAAGCTAAGAAATGTTAGTTTGACCCCTAGAAGAGAGAAAAACGTATTCATTATGACTGGTCGGATCGCAGAAAGACCTTGGATGAGAAAGATTTGAACCCCATTGCACTGCTAATAAGATAAATAAATAACAAAAGGAAATAATAATGCATCAGTTTTATATAGCGCTTTTCAGGACACTCAAAGACGCTTTACAGAGCATTATTCATTCACTCCAGACCCGGTGGTGGTAAACTACTATTGTAGCCACAGCTGCCCTGGGGCAGACTGACGGAAGCGAGGCTGCCAATCTGCGCCATCGGCCCCTCCGCCCACCACCACCATTCACACACACACACCACTTTCATACTAAGCAATGTGGGTGATGTGCCTTGCCTAAGGACACTACGACAGTTTTTGTGACTGGCGCCCCCCTGTGGCACCTGGAATTCCCAGTGGTCTCCCATCCAAGTACTAACCAGGCCCGGCCCTGCTGAGCTTCTGAGATCTGACGGGATCAGGCTTTGACAAGCCGGTATGGCCACAAATTGATAAAACCGAGCATCCATCTTAAATAAATTGAAACATCACTGTGTCCTTTTTCCTTCAAAGACAGAGGAAAGAGCATGTTTGAGTGTGAGTGTGTGTGTGTGTGTGTGTGTGTGTGCACCATGAATCAGCACTGAGGTCATCCAGCTGTAAAACAAACCACACGAGGGAGATACGCAATGAAAAAAATACAAGAAAACCACCAAAAACCTTAAAGTGGACATCACAGGACATGACAAGGAGTTAATCCCGAAAGATGGGGGCCAAGCCCAGTTGAAGGGACCAATCGGATCACATCATCTTTGGTCGCAATTCTGACGACCGCCATCCATCTCCGAGTGTCTAGAGGCAGAGGAGGAACAGAAGAAGTGTGGAGTAATCAGGATGGTACCAAAGTGGGAATGGCCTCTGTATCCACGCTTTCTACTCTGAGTCGCGGATCAAAGCACCCCTGGTCCCCTTTGAAGTGCTGGGGGGAGCGGAAGGTGCACCATCGCCTAATGAATCAAATTTCACCCTGTAATTATCTCGCTGCACGGAATTTCAAAACATCATTGGTCCTTTGGCTTTTTCTTTTCCCTTTTATATAACGCAGGTGTGGGGTCGTGTTAAAAAACAGTTATTAAATCGGCAGAGGAAGAAAACTCACAGTCGGCGTTAACCTTAAAGTTAGAGTGGAAATACGTGACGAACACCCAGCACTGGCAAACTGGATGAAATTTCAATTACCAGATAACTTCACATAATGGCAGAAGTGGCCTTTGCTCGTGTCGGCGCTGCACATGCTAATAGAGCAATTAGGGAGATAATTTACAGATGATTCAAGCTAATACAGTAAATATAGCGTTATTAAAAGGTAATTAAGCTGTGAATGGACCAGTGCTCCGTCTCGTCTCAGAGGAAGATCTTACTTTAAAATGGCTGGATGTACCAGTTAAATATTAAACAAATGCTACATTGCAGTTATAAAAAAAAAACAATTATCTAAAGACTTATTGATCTTATAGAAGCTGTACTAGTACAGAGCAATAAGTCGGTGTAATGCCTCATTACAGGGTAGATGTAAAAGATCAAGACACAGTAAGTACTAGAGAAGGAAATGTTCACTGTTAAACATCGCCCATTATAATCTCTGGGGCACTGCTCATAAGGTACTTGATATACTGTATGTACTGATTTTGCTCATTTTCCCCAAATTACATGAGATTAAGATATAAAAATAAGCACTATTACTGTTATTTTTTCCCCAATTAACTAGGTTAGTAAACTCTTGTAATATTTTTAACAATATTTTGTAAGGTGGCGGTGTTGTGGATTTCTAAATCTGATAAGAATAAAACTGGAGAAAAGTTGTCTGGATTTGTTTAAGCAATTGTGCACCCAATTACAAAGAAATAAAGAAAACAAAACCTTCTGTCCCTCACATGAGGTCTGTCTCTCCCTAATCCGAGTGGCAAAACAAAAACAGGCTTCTTATACAGTTGACAAACGTCATGAAATCAGCATGAGGTAAAACATACGATAGGATTGATCTAAACAGTTATTTGTCCATTGGAGCTGAGGAGAAACTTAATTAGGAAATATACTGGAAAATACTCATGAAAACTTTGTGTTTAAAGATCTCGATTTTGTGTCATTTTTCATCATGTTTAACAGTTGAATGTTTGATGTGGTAATTACTGGTGCATATGTTTTTATCCTATAGCCAAGATGCAATAAAGGCTTTTTACCTTTTCTAAACAGACGAGGTGCCTTGTTTTTTTTTGTTGCCTTATTTTTTAAATGCATTTTTTACCCCACAGACAACTACTTCAATCTTCTCAAATACTGGAAGCCTTTGTGTGCCAAGGTTGAAATAATATTGCCCTCATTTCTGATAATGCATTGTCACTGGAGTCTTACGTCTTTTCCCAGTTGAAGTCCAGAACCCAACCGGACGACACACTTTTCTCATGAGCCCCACGGTCCACTCTTTCCACACTTCCATCTATAAACATCCACCCTGTCATCCCTCCTCTGACTTAGGGCCCGTTGCCAAACAATACTAATTTGACATCGTAAATTTTCTCACACTTTTTCGATTTTATTAGCTTGTCAGTGACAGTGTTTCTCTGCCCAGTTAGCCATCCATCAATCCGGATGCATACAGATTGTCCAATACGTTCTGTGCACTTTCCAAGGCCCATGTCACCCAGCCCTGTCATCACCGCTGTAAATCTGCTTTCTGCTTGCATAGATAAAGTTTGACCCTCTTGTCTCGTTTGGACTTGCTTGATGGACGACCTCAAGACAGCAGGTTGTGAGTCGAAGCTGCCAAGCGAATATCCAAGTTCAGAATTCTACTTTTTTGCGATACTTTTTTGCACTTTTAACCTTTCCGTCACAGAGTCCGGGTGTGTGTTTCCGGAGAGGTGACCAGATCAGTTGGGGTCCGGAGACAGCGACCATGGTCCGGAATGCAATGATAAACAAAGGTGAACTTTTTCCTGACATATTTTGAGATGTGAATGTATTTCTTATCTGTGGGGATGGCAGCGTGACTTGGCATCTTCTCAAAGGCCGAGGATGTGCTGGTGTCTGCTGTGATGTGTTTGGACAATAAGGCAGAATTTGTGCCCTTAGATATGGCCTTATGAGGGGATACGGTAGACAGACTTTCTAAACTTCCCCCTGTAGCTCCAGAAATGTAGCTCAAATTTATATCAAGAGAGAAGGTTAGAGTGACATGATCTCGGCACAGTGTGTTGGAGTTTGGGTTTGAACAGGGACTGCTGCCTATAGAGATCTCACTTGTGCAGAGTTGTTTCTTTAAAAGTGAAAAGCAAATTAACAAAAGTGAATATTTAAGTCACCTTTACTACTGATTAGAGTCTGCCAACTTTGAGAATTTAGATTAAAAATGTAACGTTTTAAAAATGAGAGGTAGACTGTTAATAAAGTCATCTCAGAATTTGCAAATTAATTCACCTTACACACTCAGAGGTGAAGGACAGAGAATTAAAGGCTAGGATTTAATCAACTAAGGCTTTATTGTCAAGAAAAAGTCACACATTTCCAAATCAAGTTATTTGTAAAGATAATTCTTGATGATCTCAGATGGCATAGTGGCTGGTACTCGCGTCTCACAGCGAGAAGGCTTCAGGTTTGATTCCAAGGCTGTGCTGTTTGCATGTTCTACCTGTGTGGGTTTTATCTGGATACACTTTTCCCTAATCAACCTAAAATGTGCAAAATTCAATCAAGTGTACTTATACAACACGTTTAAAACAACTTTAGCTGACTAAAGTGTTTCACCGAAAGTCAAAACATGCAGAAGACAAACTGGGCAGGATTCGCCAGGTAAGGTAGTGCTGACTAAACCTGAAGCTCTGTTGCTTTTGTTGCTCAAGATAAACTTTAATCTGAGCTTTGTTTTATCACAATCTGAACAGAAAGAGTTGCCTTAGGTTGAACTACAACAAGTGATCAGACTATTTTTCAGTTGGTCACTCACACCTTTTGCTGAAAATGAAACTCTTAAACATCACTATAAACCAGGTGTGTCCAAACTTTTTCATCAAAAGTCACATATTAAAACACAGACCAGTGTGAGGGAAGATTGAGGGTCATAGACTGGTGGTCAAAACAGTGAGTAATTCAAATCTGTGCATTATAACAGCTTGAATGACCCACCACACCTTTGTTCATGCTTAGACCCTCAAAAGGACACACGAAATTTGCTTGATCAAGGTAGATTTCAAAAACATGCAGTAAAAAAGTATTTTTCAGACAATCCTAAAACGTTTTTGGCCGTGTTTGCTAATGTGTGCATTGTGCCACCATGGTAACTCCTAAACATTCCATCATTAGAAGTACACGTAGAACACCTCCTACGGGATGTCACTGCAAAGTAAACATTTTAACAACTTCAGACTCGTGTGGACAGGCAAACATAAAACAACGCAGACTGTAGGAGGTCAAAAGAATTGTTTTGAAAAGTTGCCCAGTCTGCCTCATGTGGCATTCTCAAGGTGTTTTCTTTGAGCAGAACAAACCTCCTCGGCACAGGTACACCGTGCTGTGTACTGCAGATACATTTATCCGTGTGGTTTAAATGGGCTTTGTGAGCGTGCTGTGAGGGGGATCTGCATGGACTGCTTTGGCTGTGCTTGTGTTAGACCCGGGATTCTGTTGTGCTTATTCCCATTTGAAAGGATTAGGTCTGACACGCTAAACTGCGCGCAAAAATGTGTACGAACATCACATCGGGACTGACTCCACACTGTTGATTTGTAATTAGGGGCTGTCATTGTACGGCGAGCTCAGATAAGAGGTCAAAGTGCACATGTAAGCGGATTAGAGAGGTGTGCAGAATCCAGCCGGTGACATGCTAGTGAATATGTATTACAGCACAAGCATGGATTTTCTCTTATAGTTCACGGGGAATAAAAATGCAATATCCAAGACAAAAACATGTAATGATTTGACTTCTATTGTGAAATTAAAGTTTGGGGTTAACGCTGAATGGTAAGGGCAAAGTACGGTAATTGTTTTTTCTTGTTTTGGATGGAATTTTATTTATATATTTATTTTTGTTCAATTTATTTTCCTTGACACCTGATCTCAGGACAAAACTTGAAATTCTGAAGATGTTTCTCAAAGGGGAAAAATGTTTTATTGTGGATGCCAATCATGATTAACTTTTTAATTGTTTTTTGGTATTTTATTTATTTGTGAAAGTAAAATGTTTTGATATCCCATTCTGGGGCCTGGTTTGGGGCGGTCCTCTTTTTTTTTTCCTCCCCCTGTCCTCATGTGATGCTGTTTTTTTGTTTATTTCTATCTGCTACCTGCCTTCCTGTCCGGTCCGTGTTGTCTTCCCCATGTAATATTGTTCTCTTTGTATGTTGTAATGTACCTATGGGGTGACAGGTCCAATTTCGATTGCTTTGTATGTCTTGTACATGTGAAGGAATTGACAAATAAAAGGCTACTACCACTACTAATGTTCAATCGTGTCCTATACTGCTAACAAAGCAAACCAAGAACTTGAGAGGAATGTACATAGCAAGACTTTTTACAAATGACATTACAAATGATGAAAATCTAAACTACCCCACCTGGCCTGTAGTGGTTTACATATGTGACTGCCAAGTTTATGATATGTATTCACCTGATGGATGGGACTGCCGAATGTCTCTACCCCTGCTCACCCCATTTCATATTACACCTGTCCTTTCTAAAGCCATCTGGCCAGAAATCTTCAAATAAAATAATTAATAATTTTTTTTTACTTCTTTTTTTCTGAGTAATCAACTGCAAATCACATTCTCCATCTAGAGTAAACTAAACTAAAGTTAAGGTTTTAACAGTGCACTATGTAACTTTTCTGGGGTCTGCCATTTTACCAGGAATGTTCGATGGTATGGCATTAAAAACATTCATTCTCACTATGAGCGGGGTCAATTCTCCACAGATCTGACCTGTAATCTGATGTGACATGCTTGTCTCCATAGTTTCCATAGGCACAGTGTATAGCATAGATTAAAGTTGAACTCTGGCACATTTGAAGCTAAAGTCCATTGCTAGAGGTGGTTGAATACTGTCAGAAACCAAAAAACGGCACAGATCAGTGTTGCCTAGACGGAGATCTCACCGTGGTAATGAACCTGTCAAGGCAACAAGCTAGCATAGTGATTGGGACAACTTCTTAACTTCCACATAAAACGCCAATTTGCTTCACACTGAAGAAGCTTAACACCACTTTCTAACTCATCTTACAACAGCCATGAGTCTAACAAACAAAACGCTCTGCCTGGTTCACTCATTAGTGTCTGGAAACGTTATAAAACAACTTTATAAGCAGCCTTAGCCTTACCATTGTTGATCTCCCACTGCACAAGTGAAAGCCCATTATACTACAGTCAGTAGTCGATCATCTTTTGTTGTTTCTGGCGACTACGAGCCGCTTGCTGCCGCTGGAGTCGGCAGTTGAGTCTTTTGGGCTTTTGCATGCGCAGTTGGAAATCAACAAAGGTAAATCTGAGGCTGCTTATAAAGTTGTTTTATAACATTTCCAGACCACTAATGAGTGAGTTAGGCAGAGTGTTTTATTTATTAGACTCGTGGCTGTTGTAAAATGGGTTAAATTAGAAAGTGGTGTTAAGCTTCTTCAGTGTGAAGCAAACTGGAGTTTTATGTGGAGGCTAAGAACTTGCCCAATTCACTACACTAGTTTGTTGCCTTGACAGGCTCAATGCCACAGTGAGATCTCCACTGAGGCAACACTGATCTGTGCTGTTTTTTGGCTTCTGACAGTTTTCGACCACCTCTAGCGATGGACTGTCAATGGCTTACTGTCAAAATAATTTAAGGCAAAGCAATAACATTTCCATAGAAATAAGCAGAAAATGAACTCTCCACTAAAAAAGTTACACAGTGCCACTTTAAGACTTCAATTTAAATTCAATTAATTTTTGTAAAGTCCAAAATCAAAATGAAAAAAAAAAAAAAAAACTTTAATAGTTGAGCCCCGTTCAGTTTGTACATGGTATTGCATCAGGTGTACAGTGTGACGTGCACGCTGTTTGAGGAGAGATGGCTGCTTGCTAAACAAACAGCGGCAGAGTGCACGGCTGGGTAGACAGTGTCACCCTAAATTATCCTGTGGACGTGGAGTGACAGGAGAGTGCAGTTCACACCTGCACACACTCAATACTCTGTGAGCAGACAGCTCCCAGCCCTGCACGCACTGGATTCACTGCTTTTTCCATGGAGATTGATCTTTTTATTTGCCATCAATTCTAATCTAGTTTTGTCATCAAACAGTAACACAACAATCATGCACTGCTGTGAATTATAGGCGGGTGGAATAAATCTGCCACATGGAGGCTTCTGTGAATGAGTACAATACAGAGTGTGAAGGGAGGAGAGTGGTGCTGGAAAAGTCGGAGGATTCACGAGCTGGATCCAGACTGAATGATATACTCGGATTCAGGTTTAGACCAAGGAGAAAGGCAGAACGAATAGTTTCAAACAGAGTAAAACCATATTATAATTTAAAGGTGCATTGTGTAACGTTCTCCATGGAGATGTTTTTGCTTCGCCTGGAATGTTTCACAATATGATATTAAGCCTTTCTATCTTCATGAAGACCAAACCAGGCCAAGCTACTAGGTTTGGGCACGGTGTCGGGGCGGGGCATTTGTGTGCCATGCCCCACCTAGCAGCCATTGGTGCCCCATATATTTTAATATTATATGTGCAAACTGTAACTTCAATAAAACAAAACAGGGAGATCGTATAGTTTTGGTTGTCAATGCTCAATGTCACTCTTTTTTCAAATTTAAATTTTAAGATTATCTTTTTTAAATAATACTTAATTTACTATGTGGTGTTTCTGTTGTAAAGTCTCCATGGAGATATTATTCCAGATTATAGCATTAAACTGGCATTATTTCAGTTAGTTATATTTAATAAAAGGTCAACATTACTTATTTTTCTTCTGGTTTTTATTTTCTTTGTATCAATGTAAAACTTTATTAAGCCCCATTTAAGTTAATCACTGAAGAAAATAAACTAAAGGCCATTGTACGCATACACAATGATTTGCAGTGGATAAATATTTTGAGAATATGCAAAAAAATATATATTTAAAAAAATAAGGAGAATATTCTGTTCTTTATCTCAGTGCTGTCAGATGGATTCACACTTCATACCACACGGCAGAGGAGAATGCCAAATTGTACTTCGCCTCCATTTGCACCTGATTTCAGGGACATGTTTTACCGACGCCCAGACTGTTTAACATCTGTGTTCTTGGCGCCTTCTTGTCTCCGAAATGCTGCTTTTATCCAGTGGGATGGAGGGAGCGATGAGGCGAGAAGAGCCGCAGTCTGCACGCCTCCCTTTGGGCTACGCTCTGCTCTCCGCTGCTGCTGCTGAATCTTCTGAGCAAATAGTCTCCCCATAAACTCCTATATGACACTGCATTACTGTTTGTAGGGCCATTTCCCCAAGCTCCAGAATAAAACAAGGCCGGCATATAGATATAGAACATCTCACTGACAGCAAAACACCAAATCTTAGAAAACAAACATCTTTTTTTTTTATTCTGGCAATGCTGTTATAAATTAAAAAACATAAACCTTTTGTAGAATAAACTGAAGTGACCCAAAAGTTAGAACATGAGGGAAGAGGTTGGATTTCTAACGCAGTTTATTTACCACTATTCCAGACTCAGCACCCGGAGATATGAACCTTCGAGGCGTCAAAGTATAGTTCGCTCCAGTTTAATCCAGTCCGGCTGTGCTTCCGTTGTAGGGATTATTATACCTCTGAAGACACAGGCCAAGATAACAAGGTGACAGTAATGTGGTGCCTCTTCTGTGTCAAGAACCTCTCACCACGTGTCTTACCCAAGGACTTAAATGACTTGACTCGAGCATATTTTGTACCTCAACCAATCGAGCCATGTAATGTATGGAAATGTATGAATACATAGAATTACACGCCTCAAGATTTGCTTTTTTTTATCGCTTTGCCAGGAATGTACCACAGTATGACTAGAATGTATAAAACGCCAGTAACTGAATGAATACATGTATAGATTTGTTGAATACCAGACATTTTAGGACCAGCCATAACATCAACACAGAGAACAGCACCAGAAAAGTTACACAGTGCAGCTTTAAGAGACACATGTTACTGTTTGGGACAGAGGGGCTTTGTGGTGGTGAGCTGGGCAGCTTTTAGGGGAAATGCTCAAGTTCTTCTGTCTGAGCCATGGTTTCATTTCATGCTCTTGAGTCTAATTTTCAACATGATGGCTTCGACTATTTCTACATCTAAAAGCTATCTCACTTTATATTTCCGAGTTTTAAACAAATATGCATCATCATCCTTGGAATCATTCAAACAAAACTGCCGTGTACTTGAGCTGAGCGCAGGTAAAAGGCTGGTTCAGACACAGGTATGCCTCTCCAGACAGCACAAGGCTAGGTGCACATGTGGGAGTCGTGCTAACACATGTCCCTGTTTATGCTCAGAGTAGAAAGCAGAGGAGTAAGGGCTTCTTTCGGCTGCCAGTAAGACTCCTCTGAAGTTTGTGAAACGAAAGCTTTTACATGACTGGAACAACTAGAAAGTGTCGGCTGTCTGGAGGTGCCTTTGTTTTCCTTGATGCGTTCACATAAAATTCTGTGTTGAAAATGTTATGTTTACTACGAGGGCTGCATGGAAAAGACATTATTGCAGAGCACAGTTACATGGTGAAGTCAGCTTCTGTAGCCATGTGTAATATGATGATTTGACATGTTTTAAGCCAGATGCCCTCCCAAAACCCATCTCTATTGATCCAGACTTTTCACAAATGACTGACATACGAACCAGAAAGGCTGATGGGTTAAAACAATGTGTTTAAGTGTGAGGTTAACTAAAGAAGACGTGTTGTTGCTGTGGCACAGCATGGCACCCTGTATTAAACATGCAGTGTTATCAGTTTGCTGTGTGCTCTTTATAGTCTTTAACACTTTCTGTTAGTCAGCTTTGTGGCTACAGCCTGAGGTGTTGAAAGACACTGATACACCTTCACTTCTTATACAACATGTAAAGGAAGCAGCATATACTTGAAGTGCCAGTGTGTTTACATGTGACAAAGGACACAAGTGCTGCACCTGCTGGTAGAGCTGAGCTTTGTACAAGAAAAAGGTGCATAAAAGTAGCTGCAGTAGATGATAGATTGAGAACCACATGATATTCCCTTTATAAATACTGTTTTAACACTGTCTCTTAAAGGCTCTTAATAGCACCTACAGTCCCTGTGACACAAGAGAAACAATTCATTAGGGAAAAAAAAGTTTATTTAACAAGAGGGGACCCTATTGTCGTTGTATTTTGGGCACCAAACTGGAGGAAACCTATGCAGGCACAGCGAAAACATGCAAACTCCACACAGACAGGCCTTGTGATGCCCAGAGTTGAACCCAGGACCATGTTGCTGTGAGGCAGAAACACTAAATCATACCGTTGTGTCATCTGTATCATATTGATATTAATGCACAATACTCATTGTGTTCCTATAAGAATAGACCCTTTTAGTGTGAGTAAACAGTGATGACGTAGGCACGGTTGTGCACCCATTTTGGCAACAGAAGTACGGCAGAACAGCTTGTCGAGCTCTGCAAAAGGATCATCGCCAAAAGTTTGCGAATATTTCCTCAACAAGCTGACTTGACAAATGGTGTCTGAGTGCCAGAGTAAAACTTTAAAACTTTAGTCCGGTGCTAGAATATCGATTCTGACAACCACACACACAACAATCAGACATTTTGGTGCTGGAAATGTTTTTATCTCCATCTTCTTCTGTCCGAGTCTGAATGAATCGGAATGAATGGAGAACAATGCCACTTCTGTGGCCAATATGCACGCAGGTTTTTTTTTTTATCATTTCTGCCCTAAAAGGGTTTATACTTGACAAGACATAATTATACTCTCATAACAATGAAATTACTTTTCAGTTTGATTTGTTTCTTCTTCATTAGAAAAAAAGACTAGAATAGTTTGGTTCCAAAAACCTATAGATCAAATCCATAAGTCAGTCCAGCTAAAGAAAATCAGATGTGATGTGAAAGCAATCCATTATTTCAAGTGCTCTGGCAACAAAAAAATAAACAGTAATATTTTTGAAAAATGCCCTTTAAAATGACTCAAACTATTGGCATTGATCAAACACCTGTCATGTGCCGCCACAAACCAATAAAAACAATCCTTATGACATTTGACTGACTTTTAAACTTTCCTTAAAAGTTAAATATTAAGAACACTTTTGCTCCTATACTCCTGTGCTCACGCTAAAATCCATACTGCCTGGTATTTAAGTAATTAAACCTAAAATGTACACCGTAGCTCAGTGTGCTAAGACGCCCCAATGGTGGCGTTGGCATTTCACACAAGATAAAACCCGGAGAACAAAGTGGACTGGCTTTAATGGAAGACCTGACACAGAATAGCCCTAGTTTCCCCCGTGAGACCCCACATCTCTTTGGCATTTCACTGTTGAGTAATAACACTTCACGCCAACCGGCTTTATTAAGACCCAAGTCGGCCTCAGACTCCAGCTTTTGGGCACATCACAGTGAATCAACCCCCCTGAGCTCCAGGCTCCCCCTACGGGCTTGTTTTGGCAACTATATGTATGCCAAGACACTGAGCCACCCAGACATTTTTACTTTCTTGTTACTGACAGATTGGCTCTTTCGCACTCAAATCATGTCATTGCGAAGGGAACTGCGCAGAAAGCCGAATAAGTCTGTTGTCTTAAGGGGAGTGTTAAGAGAAATAAACCAGGAGGGCACCGGGAAAGATGGGAGATACAAGAGGATTGCTGTGCAACGTGGGTGGACACAAATGATCAGAGTTTGTTCCATTCGTGTTTCCTGGCACCTGGAGACTGCCTTGGCCCTGCTTTGTGATTTAAACAGCATGAGGAGTTGTGTTAATTTTGAGTTTTCATTTCGTTTGAGGCTTATTTTTAGGCTTTGACTAAAATATTTTTTGATTTAGTCAATCTTTTTCAATCAAATTGTCATGCTTATTTAGTCCATGAAATCTATAATGCATGTGGTAAACCAGAGCATTTGTTTTTGAAGCTTACTGTGGTAATGACATTGCATCCTGGTACATGTACGCAGGATGAGGTTTGTGGTCTGCTAATGAGGATCTGTGATTGAAGAGGAAGAGCTTGGATCTAGTCTCTACTCATCTCCTTTATTCCAAACTTTTGAGTTGACAAAACTGTAATCGTGAAAAATACAAAATAAACTATTACAGTTCAAATGAATTAAAATAAAAACTACCCAATTATTTTTATTTGTAGAATAGCATTGTTAGTTGAATGGCATTATAGTTTGTAGCGTTGTTGTAATTTTTTATATTTTTATAGTCAAACGTCCTCCGCTGAAGTATTCATTTTATTTGTGTAGTTTGAAGTATCTTTAAATATTTATTCATTTTAGAACATCTTGGTAAAAACCACATAAAAAAGATTGGACAGGAAGTAGTGGCGCTCACAGTGAGGTTGCCGGGCGCTATTGTGCACAGAGCCTATTGTACTGTTTAGTTAACAAAAAATGTATGTTTATCACTGATTGCTATAATTTTCATTTAGCTTTAATCGTAAAAAAAACATGACATTGATGACAAAGTATATTAGTGGAAGAAATGCAGATTGCTGTGGTGATGGAAAACCAATCAAATCTGACTAAACGGTCACATGCACATGATAATTGGGATGCGCCCACGAGGTATCCACCGTGTCAGTGTAAGCTGATGCAGGAGTCATGATACTGAGCAGATGGGGATTGCAGGGCTGTATTTGAATTGCAGAGAAGTTCTGAGGAGGCAGAGGCAATATCGCAGTAGACCAAGCATGTTAGAAACAGTCCCTTCTGATTTGACCACCAAACAGGGCCACGAGCAGCAGGGGTTTGCAGCCAAAATGGAAGACTCAGTTAAGACGGTAAAAACAAGTGTGAATATATTCAGAGTATTATCAATTAAAAATGAGGAGATGAGATGAATGATGGTAGGTAATAAAAATGATATTGCGCTAAAAGAAATTTGAGTGAAGAAATTTGTAACACATTATATGAGCTTTAATGAGCCTTAAAGGTGCACTGTGTAACTTTTTGGTTGTGGGTCTGTCACCTGCTTGTTACTATAGATATGTCATTGCTCTGCCTGGAATGTTCCACAGCATGACTTTAAACAGCCATACCTTATATTTATTCAGAGATGGTTTTAGAGCTCAAAAACACTTAGAAAAAAACAGGCATTCTGACTGTGTGCGGGTTTGCCTCTCCACAGATCTGACCTGTAACGGTTTGGTCTCCTTGAAAATAGAAAGGTTTAATACCATACTGTGGAACATTCCAGACAAAGCAATAACATCTCCATGGAGAAAAGTATTTGATGAAGTTACACAATGCACCTTTAACAAAGCATGAACAAAGACTTCATGCAGAAGAGCAAACAGTGACACACAAAGTCAGTTATTTGAAGACCTAATGCCAATCTGGGATGGCTCTGGTGAAAGTGATAAGGACCTATTTTGGTGACTCCAACTGCAGTGTCACAACAGTGCAGTTTACGCCCTTAGAGGCAACTGTTGTTGCGATTTTGGGCGCTACAAAAATAAATTGAATTGAATTGAATTGAACAGTGGAACAAGCCAAAAGATCTTATTTTTGTTAAATCCAAATGAGAGAAAAACACAAACAGCTTTCCCATCCACAAAAGCACAAAGCACTTCCCTCTGCATATTTTTCAATAGTAAAACAGGCTAAAGTATGTCTGTTGGCGCCCCCATGTTTGTTTTGGTCTGCTGAGGAGCTTCCCCTTTGGCTTCCACCAAACCACAGAGCTGCTCTGTGATTGGTCCCATGTTTGGCCTCCAGCAGATGGATTCTAATGAGTTTGTGAGTACACAAATATCGCGAGAATCCATCTTCCTGCTAAAGGTTAAGCAGGAGCAACAATAAACACAAAGCAATAATGAGAGGAAATACAATTTTAATATTCATGTTAAATGACTGATGTGCGCAAATCAAACTCACGGCAATTCTCTGTCATTCTTGTTTTAGCATGCAACCAGTGAAAAACTGACAAGGATAATTTGGCAAGCAGGGGCGGAGTGACAGTGTATGCTTTAAAAATAGATCAGAATGGGATAAAATGTTCCCAGTGCACTCATTAAACAGGTAATAGCCTGGAAGCAAAGATTTTACTCCCAAATCTGATATGTTAAAAGCAAAAAAGACTGGCAAGCAGGAGAAATTGTGTCAGATTGTGAAGACTTGACAACTGGGTCAGACCATCAGCTGCACGGTGCACTCCGGTGTGGTCAGGATCCATCAGTGGTCAGAGAGGAAAGGGGTGAATGGGGTGAACTAGTGACAGGTGAAGTTAGAGGAGAGAAGAGGCAGCCCCACTGAATACATGTTTTAGGGTTTGCTCAAACTGAGACCTGAGATATGATCACAAATTGAGTTTTATAAGACTCATTTGAAACGTTTGACTGTATAGAAAGATCAAGGTTTGTTATAATATTGCTTTTAAGACAAGTCATTATTTTCATTATTTTTCATATTATTGACATTATTTTTACAGATATTGCCCAAGCCAATCAATCAATCAATAAAATTAGAAGTAAAATTTTGTACCACTTCTTCAGCACAATCATCCTCCACAGTGAGGAGAAGCAGAAGCAGTTTATGCCCTCTAATCCAATCCACTTTATTTATATCGCACATTTCATAAAACAGTTTCCAAAGTGCTGCACAATACAAATAAACCATATCCAATAGAAATATAAAATAACACTCAATTTAAGTCCTAGTCGTCGTTAAAACAATAAAACTAGTCAAATCAAATAAGATCAAGAATACCAATAAATAAAAAGGTAAAAACATAAAAATAAATAAAAGACACCGAGGGCCACACAAAACTCACACAGTGTTAAAAGCCATAGAATAAAAGTGGGTCTTGATGAGACTTTAAACCACTCCACTGTTGGCGCTGTTCGGACCATTCAAGGCTTTAAAAACAAACAATAAAATCTTAAAACCAATTATAAAACCAACTGGAAGCCAGTACAATGACGCTAAAATCAGGATAATGTGCTCTTGTTTTTTGTTTCCAGCTTTTGGACCAATTGTAATCGGTAAACTAATATCAAGCAGGGCCAGTCAGCACAGACACAAAAAGGGCTTTTTACTGGCTTCTAATGGGAATAGACAGATATTGTAAGAAGAATGGAAAGCATAGTTTACATTTTGTGGCATTTCTGTCACTTATGAGGCAAAAAACGATTCTATATAAAGATTTGATTAGATTCTTGCAATAATAATATATAAACGGCCTATATTGCACAATTTTTGATCAGTGTCAAAATGTTGCACCCTCATTTGTGTTTCATTCACACATTTAACACACAAACTCTGCACATTTAGGCTGAGATCTTTCTTGTGTTCCACCTTGTGTTGTGATAAAAATGCAGGATCTCTCAAACAAGGGTGAATGAAACAAAACACAACTCCAGGTTTCTTTTTGAGATGGTAACAGCATTCTAACATGGCTCCAAGCTCACACGAGTCAATTCTGCGTAATATCAGACCTTTAAAAAAACAAATATTGATTAAATGTTTGGTGTGCATGTTATATTGAGCAGACTATGTAATAAAACATGGCTACTCTTTTAACATATGCCAATCACAGGATTAAATGATTAACACCCTAATCCGAGTAATTTTATGGTAATCTGATCACTTGTACATCAGGATCATTCGTGGTGCAATGAAATATAATCCCTCTATCCTCATTGATCCCAGTGGGGGCAGTGTCTTTGGGCGGACTGACCCACAACCTAAATACGAGAAAGACAAACAGACCTTGACTCCTGAGAGACTCCAATCCTCCACAGTATAACCTGAGGCCTTTCTATTTATGGATTTTTATTTTTTATACTTTTGGCTTTTCCAGAACGCTCTGTGATGTTAAAAGGGCCAAACGTTGTGAAGTGTGGAGCGTGCTGTGTGCAGAGGAGTAGAGGCGCAGTGGGTTTTGGCAACACACTAAATAAATATTATGAGAAATGCCAACAGGGTAAATGTTCCGGCGAGGTTAGGTCTGATCTGATCAATCTCCATGGAGACATTTCAAACCATTAAAGCTTCCACACCTCATTAATCACCTGTGTAATCCTCTTACAACAAACACTTTCAGAAGCTGTGCCATGCCCTGGATTTTGACTTTGTTTTCTGCCAAACAGTTAAGGGTAATTCTTCAGACCTGTGGTATTTTACGTTTCTGATAACTAAAAACATACACTTATCTATTGTAGATATCTGTGTCTTTCAGCTCTAAAAGGAGCACCTAACAAAAAGTGAATTCAATATCAAAATCCTGGCATCCGGTAATATTTACAGTTTTATATTGTGCTTCTCGATACATTATTGCATTGGAAACTTTCAAGATGCACTATGGAAAATTTTAAGGGTTTGTCATTGGTTTAGAGCCATGGACTTGTTATTGTTGTTATTCCTAGAATGTTCCACATTAAGGCATTAAACATATGCCCATGGAGTCAAGCTGGTGGCATCACCATGCCAACTTACATCTGTCGTAAATTGGCATCACCATGCCAACTTATGCACCCTGCCTCCTCAATGGGAAAGCAGGCGCCCCCTGCCACGGCGCCGTTTCCATGGCGACGGGGGATTCAAACCTTCACATCCTGCCTTTTCAATGGGAAAACAGGCACCCCCTGCCACCGCGCGGTTTCCTTGGCGACGGGGGATTCAAACCATCGCATCCTACCTCCTCAATGGGAAAGCAGGCGCCCCCCTGCCACCGCGCCGTTTCCTTGGCGACGGGGGATTCAAACCATCGCATCCTGCCTCCTCAATGGGAAAGCAGGCGCCCCCTGCCACCGCCCCGTTTCCTTGGCGACCGGGGATTCAAACCCTCGCATCCTGCCTCCTCAATGGGAAAGCAGGCGCCCCCTGCGACCGCGCCGTTTCCTTGGCGACCGGCGATTCAAACCATCGCATCCTGCCTTTTCAATGGGAAAGCAGGCACCCCCCGCCACCGCGCCGTTGCCTTGGCGACGGGGGATTCAAACCATCGCATCCTGCCTCCTCAATGGGAAAAAGCAGGCGCCCCTTGCGACCGCGCCGTTTCCTTGGCGACCGGGGATTCAAACCATCGCATCCTGCCTCCTCAATGGGAAAGCAGGCGCGTTCTGCGACCGCGCCGTTTCCTTGGCGATGGGGGATTCAAACCATCACATCCTGCCTCCTCAATGGGAAAGCAGGTGCCCCCCTGCGACCGCGCCGTTTTCTTGGCGATGGGGGATTCAAACCATCACATCCTGCCTCCTCAATGGGAAAGCAGGTGCCCCCTGCGACCGCGCCGTTTCCTTGGCGATGGGGGATTCAAACCATCGCATCTTGCCTCCTCAATGGGAAAACAGGCGCCCCCCGCCACCGTGCCGTTTCCTTGGCAACGGGGGATTCAAACCATCGCATCCTGCCTCCTCAATGGGAAAGCAGACGCCCCCTGCGACCGTGCCGTTTCGTTGGCGACGGGGGATTCAAACCATCGCATCCTGCCTCCTCAATGGGAAAGCAGGCGCCCCCTGCCACCGCCCCGTTTCCTTGGCGACCGGGGATTCAAACCCTCGCATCCTGCCTCCTCAATGGGAAAGCAGGCGCCCCCTGCGACCGCGCCGTTTCCTTGGCGACCGGCGATTCAAACCATCGCATCCTGCCTTTTCAATGGGAAAGCAGGCACCCCCCGCCACCGCGCCGTTGCCTTGGCGACGGGGGATTCAAACCATCGCATCCTGCCTCCTCAATGGGAAAAAGCAGGCGCCCCTTGCGACCGCGCCGTTTCCTTGGCGACCGGGGATTCAAACCATCGCATCCTACCTCCTCAATGGGAAAGCAGGCGCCTTCTGCGACCGCGCCGTTTCCTTGGCGATGGGGGATTCAAAACATCACATCCTGCCTCCTCAATGGGAAAGCAGGTGCCCCCTGCGACCGCGCTGTTTCCTTGGCGATGGGGGATTCAAACCATCACATCCTGCCTCCTCAATGGGAAAGCAGGTGCCCCCTGCGACCGCGCCGTTTCCTTGGCGATGGGGGATTCAAACCATCACATCCTGCCTCCTCAATGGGAAAGCAGGTGCCCCCTGCGACCGCGCCGTTTCCTTGGCGACCGGGTATTCAAACCATCGCATCTTGCCTCCTCAATGGGAAAACAGGCGCCCCCCGCCACCGTGCCGTTTCCTTGGCAACGGGGGATTCAAACCATCGCATCCTGCCTCCTCAATGGGAAAGCAGACGCCCCCTGCGACCGTGCCGTTTCGTTGGCGACGGGGGATTCAAACCATCGCATCCTGCCTCCTCAATGGGAAAGCAGGCGCCCCCTGCCACCGCGCCGTTTCCTTGGCGACGGGGGATTCAAACCATCGCATCCTGCCTATTCAATGGCAAAGCAGGCGCCCCCTGTGACCGCGCCGTTTCCTTGGCGACGGGGGATTCAAACCATCGCATCCTGCCTCCTCAATGGGAAAGCAGGCGCCCCCCTGCCACCGCGCCGTTTCCTTGGCGACGGGGGATTCAAACCATCGCATCCTGCCTCCTCAATGGGAAAGCAGGCGCCCCCCTGCCACCGCGCCATTTTCTTGGCGACGGGGGATTTAAACTATCGCATCCTGCCTCCTCAATGAGAAAGCAGGCGCCCCCTGCCACCGCGCCGTTTCCTTGGCGACCGGGGATTCAAACCATCGCATCCTGCCTCCTCAATGGGAAAGCAGGCGCCCCCTGCCACCGCGCCGTTTCCTTGGCGACGGGGGATTCAAACCATCGCATCCTGCCTCCTCAATGGGAAAGCAGGCGCCCCCTGCGACCGCGCCGTTTCCTTGGCGACCGGGTATTCAAACCATCGCATCCTGCCTCCTCAATGGGAAAACAGGCGCCCCCCGCCACCGCGCCGTTTCCTTGGCGACAGGGGATTCAAACCATCGCATCCTGCCTCCTCAATGGGAAAGCAGGCGCCCCCTGCGACCGCGCCGTTTCCTTGGCGACCGGGGATTCAAACCATCGCATCCTGCCTCCACAATGGGAAAGCAGGCGCCTTCTGCGACCGCGCCGTTTCCTTGGCGACCGGGGATTCAAACCATCGCATCCTGCCTCCTCAATGGGAAAGCAGGCGCCCCCTGCCACCGCGCTGTTTCCTTGGCGACCGGGGATTCAAACCATCGCATCCTGCCTCCTCAATGGGAAAGCAGGCGCCCCCTGCGACCGCGCCGTTTCCTTGGCGACCGGGTATTCAAACCATCGCATCCTGCCTCCTCAATGGGAAAACAGGCGCCCCCCGCCACCGCGCCGTTTCCTTGGCGACGGGGGATTCAAACCATCGCATCCTGCCTTTTCTTATTTTTTTTTTTATTAGAAAACATACAAGTACATAGTTGAAGAAAAGAAAAAAAAACACTAACTTTACGCCAGGGGTTATACAGTACAAATACACAAACAAAGGGGGGAAAAAAAAACACATTCACAACACAATATTGAATTTTGTACAGAGGTTCACAGTTTTAGAGGCTTTTTTGTTCAGCGAGGCAGAAACAGTATTAACATAAATTTCCAGTTCTTTGTAGAAATAAGTAAAAGATGGTTTAATTTTCATTACTCTGCGCTTATGTATATGGAATTTAGCTAAAATAATAATTAGATTACAGAGAAAATATTCCTCCTCCAGCTCCTTTTTATAAGTGGTAACCAAATAACACATCTTGCAAACGTAACTGAAAAGTATCATAAATATGTTCAATTATGAAACCACAGATCTTACGCCAAAAGTCTCTTGAAAAATTGCAAAACCAGAAAAGATGAATGAGTGATTCTGGATCAGAATTACAAAAGGTACATTTGGTATCAATATCCTTTCTGAACTTGACTAAAAATGATTTAACTGGGTAGCAGCGATGAATTATTTTAAAGGAAACTTCTTTTACTTTGTTGACTAATAGAAATCTGTTGGGGAGCGTCCAAGTCCTGGTCCAACAAATATTCTGAGCATATCCACTCCAAGCTGAGATTGCACAAGGTAGTGAAATAAAGTCCTTTAGAAATAGAATTCGCACAGTCCGGTTATTGTTACATGTAGTGGACATAAAACATATTTCACCAATATGGGTCTTAAGAGGATCAAGCTGAGGGGTCACACAAGGACAACCTTTCAGGGGCATGATCACGCCCTGTGGAATTGCATCAAAAACAATGGCAAACTGCTTAGGGGTTACAGGTATTTTTACACGCTGCAAAAATTCTTGGTAGATGAAAAGGTTACCCTGCTCATTAAGAAGTTGATTTACAAAACAATTCCATTCCTAAACCAGTTATCAAAAAATATAGATTTCTTCTTATAACATATATCTCTATTGTTCCAAATAAAGTAAGTGTTTGGAGAAAAATTGTGCTTGTAAATAAGAGACCATGACAAAAGAGCTTGTGAAAGTTTGACAGGGAAACTGGAAGCCTATCAATATTGTAATTGCAAAGTAATATGAAGTTTAAACCACCCATCTGAGAAAACACATGACTAGATATAAAATTCCATATAGAGGCAGGTTCTTTTAAGTGCTTTTTAATCCAATTAACTTTAAATGTATTATTCAGTATACTAAAGTCAATGAAGTTGAGGCCACCCTTGTTGTAGTCATTCATCATAACAGCTTTTTTAACATAATGTGTTTTGTTTTTCCAAATAAAGTTGAAGAGTAATTGGTCAATATTTTTACACATCTTTGTATCAACACCCAATGCTATTGCAGCATATGTCAATCTGGATATACCTTCTGCTTTTGAAAGTAGAGTCCTACCCTTCAAAGATAAATCTCTTTGTAGCCACATATTAAACTTTTTTTTGGTCTTATCAATTATAGGGTTAAAGTTAACACTACACCTGAGATTCTGATCCTTAGTTATGACTATGCCCAAGTAGGTAACTTGCTCCTTTACTGGTATATTGGAAATAGAAACAGTATCACAACCTTTTACTGCCATCAATTCACATTTCTTCACATTTAAGTGAAGACCTGACGCTAAAGAAAAAACCTGAATAACATCTAACGCAACAGGTACCTGAGATGAATCTTTTAAAAACAATGTAGTGTCATCAGCCAGTTGACTTATAATAATCTCTCTATCGAGCACAGACATTCCCTTTAGACCACTGTTCTGAATATGATTAGCCAATAATTGGGTGCATATCAAAAATAAGTAAGGGGAAATGGGACACCCTTGTCGAATACCACGCATTAATTCAAACCTGGGTGATGAGCCATTCTTTAGTTTAATTGAACTATTACCATTGCAATATAGAGTGCGTATAGTTCTGCAGAAAAAAATCACCAAAGCCAAATTTGTTAAGTGTTTTAAAAATGAATTCGTGCTCAATTGAGTCAAAAGCCTTGTAGAAATCCAAAAAAAGAATGAAACTGTCATTCTGAATATAATCAGGATAATATAGTATATCTAGGACCAAGCGAATGTTATTTGAAATATGTCTATTTTCCATAAAACCTGACTGAGTCACATCTATGATTTCATGCAAAATCGATTTTAACCTTTTGGCAAACACAATGGCTAAAATTTTGTAATCATTATTCAAGAGACTGATTGGACGCCAGTTATCAATCAGTAGATGATCTTTATTAGGTTTTGGCAGTAGAGTTATTAAACCCTGAGTTAAAGTTGTAGGTAGGGTGCCTTCAGAAATGCTTTCTTTAAAGACTTCTAACAAAAAGGGGGCCAGGTCTTTAGAAAAGGCCTTATAAAATTTAGACGTGATACCGTCCACCCCAGGTGATTTATTAACTTTTAGGCTTTTTATTGCATCTATGATTTCTTTAATAGAAATGGGACAGTCACAGAGTTCTTTGCCAGTTTTGCTTATTGGGTTAACAGTTAAGGAATTCAGGAATGAGTTGGTACTATTTTCACAATATTGGGAACAGTATAAATTTTTATAGAAGTTAGAGCAAAAGTTTGCTATCTGTTTCGCGTTATCGCAGACTGTATTCCCTATTCTAAGTTGGTGTATAGTGTTGTAAACAGATTGAGATTTTTCTAACCTGAAAAAATATGCAGAATTTTGCTCCCCTTCCTCCAACCAGCGCCTTCTAGACCTTACAAAAGCCCCTTCAGCCTTAGCTTTATATAAATTATCAATTTTGCCTTGATAATCAAACAATGTCTCTTTGGCCTTGTCCACACGTAGCCGGGTATCTGATAAACCGAAGATGTTTTGCTGCGTTTTGACCTGTCATCCACACGAACACGCATCAAAAACGAGTATTCAGGGAAAACTCCGGCCAAAGTGAAGATTTTTGAAAACTCCGTTTATGCGTGTTTGTGTGGACAGAGATAACTGGGGTTTTGCGTTTTAAAACGTCACTGTCTGCGCCAAAAAATATGAATCTGCCCTGACGTCAAACGTGCGACATTTGTTTAGGCGACTGCAATAGCCAAAGCCAAAGCCAAAGCAGACTATGGATTGGAGTCGTTTCTTGAGAGCTGTGTGTGTGTTGAGAGCAGAATTGCTCCTAAACTGTGTTTAGGAGCAATTCTGACTCCGAGTCTGTCCAGACAAAGGAGCTCGGCGCCCTGTTTTCTGTTGTTTAAGTTTAGGCGGAAGTGACAGTTAAGTGATGGAAATAACGCCATCTACAGGTTTGGAATGTGTATGAATGTGGTTGAAAACGCAGATGTTCGGTTATGTGTGGAAGGTATTTTTTTCGAAGACGAGGTGGTGTGGATAAAACTATTTTTATAAACGGAGGGGGGGAAATGTTCGGTTTTAAAAATACCCGGCTATGTGTGTACATGGCCTTTATCTTCAGGGGTCAATTTATCAGGGCATATAGAGGATAAGGAGGTAATTTTCGCTATTATATTTTCTTCTTCAATTATTTTTGCTTTAGCTAGAAAACTACAGTAACTTCTGAAAAACTGTCCAATTTCAAATTTAAAAAGTTCCCATTTAATTCCATACCTTCCTTCTACTATAGCCTCATTCCAATAGATCCTGATAAGTTCCTTAACCCTTGCCTTACCACAAACATGACTCAGAACAGAGCTATTCATTTTCCAGTATGAGCTTCTTGGGCAATTTGAACTTGGGAGAAGAGAAATGTCAATCCTAATGGCCTTATGATCAGTGAGAGGAGTAGGGAGAATCTCTGTTTTTGTGTTGCTTTTAAGACTACTAGATATTAACCAGAAATCAATTCGTGATTGTCTGGTTTTGGATGCATTACTCCATGTAAACCTTATGTCAAGAGGAAAAAGTTCTCGCCATATATCTATTAAATCAAACCTTAGCATTAGAGATCTTGATGCTGCGTTAGTATTGGTTTGGGATCCTGGTGGCCATCTGTCAACTGTGTTATCCAAAGTAATGTTGAAGTCGCCGCCTATAAGCAGCTGAGCATTAGGAAACTTAGATAGACAGTGGAGAATTCTGCTTTCTACATCAGTTAGAAGATTATTGTTACAATTTACTGAGTTGTAACCATATATGTTAATTATTATGAGAAAAACGTTATTAATGTTAATGATTGTGCATACATAGTGACCATTTTTATCTGTATCTGTATGTAGTATACTTTGTGAGAACCTATTGTGGCGAGAGCGGTAGCTAGCAAGCTTAACTTTGGAATTAACCCAACAACGCCACCTAGGGTATATGGCCCTAGGACCAGATTATCTTGAGGTCACAAATTTTTCACAGAAGGCCGCACAAGGTCTGGACAAAAGAGAGGTGGATTATTTAACAAAATGGAATTTATTTAATTTGTATCAAAAATATTTAAAATAGGCCTATATTCTCATAAAAGATATCAAAACTTTATATTACACAATTACCATTTAAAACCACAGAGCACATGTCATGGAGGTTGCAAGGCACCCTTAAGCCCAATAACTTGGACAATGAAAACTAAATTAATAGGCAACAAGTTAAATCAAGGCAATAAAATGAAAAAAACACAGCAAATCAGGCAATAATAAGTAACCACATTAACAAAACAAACAATGTAACTAAAGAGAACTAACAAAATAAATGCACATGCAAATCAACAAAAAAATATACAAAATAACACACAATAAACATGCAGTTGCCCAGAAAGGCAGAGCTCTCACATTAAATGAGAAAGAGTCTTTGCCTATTTAAATAATTTACTCGCCCAAATGGGGCAAGGTGCGAATCTGCTCCTGAGCATCGCACTATAGAGTGCAAGGCACCGACCACAAGTGAATGAATGAACTTCGCAGTTGTGACCTGCGCGTGTGGACAAAACAGGACAAAAACAACGGCCCCTTTAACAGGAGGTGGCGGCTCCAGCGGGCGCGCGCACAACGCCTAAATAAAACACAGTATAAATAAAAGGTAATGAATTAACCCTACACTGGAGAAAGTGTTGCATCTTACCGGTCGGTGAGAGGCGCGTGCACCTGTGAGCAGCGGGAGGAGGAAGAGCCGCAGGGGAATCGCGGCCACTTCCACAACTTCCCAGGACCTGAGGCAGAATTTGGTGTCAGCCTGGCATTCAACCCAAAGCAAAGCGAAACAATGAGCAGACTTACCCGGGAAGAGCTCCAAGCCCACAACGTCGCGCCCTCGGCGCGCACTCCTAACACAGAGTAAGGCCGCAAGACCTCTGTGAAGTTAGCCTAATGACCAGTCAGACCGTACTCTGGATCGAAGACCCAAAAGATTATTGCTGCCTGCACACAACACAGGTGGGATCTGCAAGGACTAACCTGATAAAAGGAGAGAAGCGCACTGGTTGAGATATGACCCCGAGCAGCGGTCCTGCGGGAGCAAGCACGCTGCCACCTCAAAGCCCACTCGAAGAGGTGTGTGTATCTTGGCAGCGCCATCAGCGCACCTGTCTTTAATGGAGTTAGGTTGATGCCACCCACCAATCACCTTAAGGTGAAGCACACACCGACATGCCACATTCTACCCCCTTTCTTTGTCGGCGTCCCGGCGACACACCAATAACAAGCTCAAAGGCAAGCAGGTAGATCTCGATGATCCTGAAGAGGACCCATTAAGTGCCCGGGAAGATGGTGGACATTAGAATGTTGTCCAGCAGTCGTGCAGTTGTGCGACATAAACTAACTGATCAGAGCTGTGTGGAGCTTCCTCCACGTCTCGGTGAGTACCATCTGCTACACGGATATTCTCGACAGGAGCCATAGCAGGACCACTGGTGGGGCCAGGATCAGAAGTCATGACAGGATTCAGAGGGCTAGAAGTTGAAGGAGCTAGAAGCACAAAGTCACTATCCCCAAAGGAGTTGTCATCCAGCTCAAGGGGCACGGACTCAACTCTAGGACATTCAACCTTGGGCTCTGGCATGATTTTGCCTTCAGCATGTCCCGATGTCGTTACGGGGTGCATGTAGATTGAGCAGGGTGCAACAGTGTAAATGGGGCCCTCCCCCCTGGGGGCTTTCAAGACTTGAAACAGATCGGAATGCCATATATCTTGAATTTTGTGACGCCCCCTAAAGCCGTGGTCGCGAAGGTAGACCAGCTGACCCTCCCATAAAGGGGCTTCCCTGACCCGAAGGTCATGTTTTTCCTTCCTCCGACTAGCGTTTGCCACCATTTGTCTATGTGCACCAGTAAATGCCACCTTGAGCTTGGAGCAATGTTCAGCAATCCAGTTCTGCACGGTCCCAGGCAGGGGATCAGGCACCTGACCAAGCGAAATCAACCGGAAGGTTGGGCTCCGGCCATACATCAAAAAAGAAAAGCGACTCCCCTGTGCTCTGATGAGGAGTGGTGTTATCTGAAAGAGCACTTGGGGAGGCAAAGCCCAGTCTCGTTTCTGAGACAAGGGAAGAGTCCTAAGAAGGTTGTGTAATGTTAGGTTGAAGCGTTCACACTGTCCATTTCCCGCTGGATGGTATGCTGGTAGTTAGGGACTTGTCACGCCCGTACAAGTGACAAACCTGCTGGAGGATGGCCCCCTCAAAACATCTTCCCTGATCTGAATGTATACGACCCGGCACACCAAATTTATAGAACCACTCCTGGGTAATCACTTGGGCAACTGTGGTGGCCCGTTGGTCCCAGTGGGGACAGCCATGGTGTATTTAGTAAATACATCAGTCATGACTAAGACATTCTCGAGGCCGCTGCGAGTTGGCTCAAACAGCGTGAAGTCAATAGCCAAAATCTCGTTGGGCCGGGGAGGCAGAAGGTGGCCCATATAACTGTGGGGCACAGGTGCAGAAGTCTTTAGCCACCTGACACCGTTCACACTGCTGCACCCACTGCTTTATGTCAGAAGACATCCGGGCCAAAAGCATCTCTTGCGCACCAGTTCCGTTGTCCTCTCAATGCCCTGGTGGCCATCCTGATGGAGCTGCTCAAGGACCCACTCTTTGGCCAGCGGCAGGCAGGAGTAGCTGGAGGTTTCTTCTCCCCGTCTGGGCGTGAGCCGGCGGTATAATACTCGCCCTCTCTACAAAACGACTCAATGCTGGAGGAGGGTCAATGTTGATCTGGGAAAGCGGCGGCGTTCTGCGAGCGAAGGCCGTGTCTGTCTCTCCAAAAACTTAAGACATCTCTCAGGCAGGGGTCTTCTGCCTGCAAAGCACAATTTCAGGCAGAGGCGGCCTGGTAAGGCAGAGATTAGGGACTGAGCTGCAAGATGGGGGAATTCAGTTTGCTGGAAGGTCAATGGGACAGAACTGCCAGGCAACACACAAGCAGCCAGCTCAGAAGATGTCAAATACTGCCTAGATAGAGCATCCGCATTACCGTTGCTGCGACCAGATCTGTACCTTATCTCAAAGTCGAACACAGCAAGCTGGGCAGCCATCTATGCTCCAAGGCTCAAGCTTAGCAGACTGAAGGTAACTCAATGGGTTGTTATCTGTGAACACCAGACACTTGTGCCCTAACAAGTATTCACGGAATTTTTCAGTCATGGCCCACTTGGCGCAAAAGTTCCAATTTCATGGAACTGTAGTTGGTCATGTTGCTCAGTGGGCCGAAGACCACGACTTCGCATAGGCAACAGGTCTGATGCCACTCTCAGTCTCTTGTGACAGTACTGCCCCAAGGCCGCTGTAACTCGCATCGGTCTCAGGATGAAAGGCTTGGAGAAATCTGCATGCGAGGACAGGAGCAGAAATAAGCTTGGCTTTTAATGCCTCGAAACCTTCCTCGCATTGGGGAGTCAATGTTCCTTCAACGGCCTCCCAGACCCCCTCTTATGCTTAGTCCCAGCAATCTCAGCAACCAACTTGTGTAGAGGGCTGCCAGCAGCAAAACCCTCAACAAACCGCCTGTAATAACTGGCAAATCCTAGAAAGGAGCAGCAGTTCTGTGGCGTGTTGGCGCTTCCACTCAGACACGCCTCAATCTTGGAAGGGTCGGTAGAGACACCCTCGATGAGATCACATGCCCCAAGTATTTAACCTTGGGCTGGAAGAAAAAACATTTCTCAAGCAGCCTTCAGTCCCTCTTGCTGAAGGCGTCCCAGGAACTCCAGTTCCAGCCTCTCAGGTGTTGTGCCACAGAGGAGGAGTACACAACAATGTCGTCAAGATACAACAACAATGACTGACACTGTTGGTCTCCAAACAGCCTCTGCATTAGGCGTTGGAGCGATGCTCGGAGCATTGCACAAACCGAATGGCATCCGATTGAATTCAAAGAGGCCAAAAGGTGTACAGAAGGCCGTCTTTGGTCTGTCTTGCTCGATTACGGGGACCTGATTGTACCCGCTGGCCAGGTCGATGGTTGAAAACCAGCGGGCACCCGACAGTGCATCCAGACTCTCCTCGATCTTGCGGCAGGAAGGCATCCTTCCTGGTCTTACTATTAAGAAGGCGATAATCCACACAAGAGCGAAGACTACCGTCCTTCTTACGGACCAGGGCGATGGGAGAAGCGTATGGACTGCTACTTTCCAGTATTACCTGCGCATCGAGGAGCTGGTTAATATGAGCTTTTACAGCCTCATATGCCGGAGGGTGGAATCGTCGGTAAGCGCTACCCGCCTGCAGACACGTCATCCAGCAGGGAATCTCATGGGTGACTAGATTGGTACACCCAAGGTCACCGTCATGAGCGGAGAACACTGTGCTGTACTTTTGCAACAGGGCCTGACCTCTGCCTGTTCCTCAGGGTCCAGTGCAGACAGGTCCACTGCATCTAACCTGTTCTCAGGCTCAATTACCACTTGAGAAGACACTGTGGCTGTGAAGGAGTTGACCTCCAGTGACCCCAGGCGGTAAGCTCACCACCTCAGCCTCACTGAGGGCTCCGAGGCTGGTCCTAGGATACAAAAGGGCATCTGTCGCGGCGTTGACAACCGGGATATAGACAGTGCCTTTCTCAACATGCACCAAACAAGGAGATGCCAGTAACCCAGCGGAAGACCAGATTCGGGTGGCTCAAAAGAACAGCTGAACCAGCAAATTGCTGGGGGCAGGTACTGGCAACAAGCTTCATGGTGCCACCAGGAATTCTAACTGCTCGTTATTTCCCCGCACCTTTACTGTTCCATTCATGGCGGCCCGGGCTGGTGAGCAGCTGCCTGATGGCACTTCTGTAAGGCCTCTATGACAGGGCCGGTGCCTGTGTGACCACCGGACATTCAAAAGAGAGGGCCCATAGGCACCAAAAGCTCACGGTAACATCGACGGATAATGTTCATCCCTAGGATGCCAGGTGCTGAAGAGCCAGTAGCCAGGGGATCCTTGACAACCAGTATCCCACAATGGGGAATGACCTTGTCACAAAGAGTGCAACATCCAGCTCCAAGTAACCAAGATATGGAATTTCAAGCCCATTGGCACTTCGCAGCTGCAGCCAATGACAGGAGGCGGAGGCGATCGGCACCCCAAGGTTCAAAATGTTGTCTGAAAAAGCTCTCTGTGATAGTGGACACCATGGATCCTGTATCCAATAAGCAAGGAACAATTACTCCACCGCAGCTGACCTCAATGGTGGACATTGGCGCCATTAAGCCGGAGAGCCCCCAGCTGTGAGCCATGGACACCTCCTGAACTTTGGCTCCCCAATTCAGAAGGCTCTAGTTTCCCTGCTGGGCTGCAGCATGGGAGTGCTCGAATACGAATTTGTTCGGCCCACGGGAATGAAACTCTCTCCCGTCACAGTCACTAGCATAATGGCCAGGCTGAGTACACCTCCGACATATGATGTTACTACGTGGAGGCCTACCAGTCTGCTGTGGAGGCCTGAAGGGCAGCCACTGTCTGGGTTAGCTGATTAAGTTGTTCTTGCTGGCGCTTGAGCAACTCCATGACCTCTCCCAGTCCCGCTGCCGGGGTTGAGGTTGGTATAGAAGAGGCGAGTGCTACCACGAACCTCAAATTGCAGGCCATGGATGGGCGGAAGGGAGAAGCTGCGTTCACGATGGACAGTGGGCTGTCCCTCTCGCTCCCACCTGAGAGCCTCAGCCCGCACCTGAAGTAGAGTAAGCGGTTGGACTTCGCTGAACATACTGCTTCAGTTCCCTGCGCATGGCGTAATCGATCTATGCTCTATAAATTGGTCACGCCAGAAGAACTGAAGCATTCGGCCGCCGTCGAACACGCTGTAACTTGTTCCATAAGGGACATCAGTGCGAGGAAAACTCCTGCAAACTTTCCCCTTCCTGTTGCCGTCTTGAGAAGAAAGCTTGTTGTAGAGTTACATATGGCTGCATGCAGCCATACAGCTCCTGAAGGATATCAAGACACGCGCCGGATCTTCCCGATCCTCTACTGGACGAAACTTAATCTCTACTTTTAGCCTCACCTTCTAAATGGTCAAAGATGAACAACGCTTGCTCCCGTAAAAGCCAGATGGCGGCATACAAGCTTCAACCTCCTCCTTCCATTCATCAAAAGATAGACCCTTCTTTCCATTAAACAGGGGGCATTTCCGGTCTCGAGACATCACAACCACCCGCTCAGTAGAAACAGAAATTCCTGATGGGACATTACCCATAGCAGTACCCGAAGCCTGATTAGATCCGCCGGGGCCGGCCTGGGCTGGAGCCCTTTCCGGAGAATCGCTCATTGTCCGCCTTAAAGCTGAGACAGTTGCTCTCTGAGCAGTTGCAGCTCCTCCTCCATACTGGCCACAAGTACACAACACCACAGCCTTGAGACGAGAACAACTTAAATTTTTACTAACCTTGAGTTTTGGGTCCTGAAAAGCGTAGCCGTTGTTTTGTCCTATTACAAGTTACCACACAGAATCAAACTGAATATAAAAACAAACTCAAGCAACAAAACAAAACAAAAAAACAAAAAACAATAATAATTACTATTAATAAACAAAAGAAAAATAATCACACCTCTTTATGTCCGATCCTGCCAACGTACGCCAGATTGTGGCGAGAGCGGTAACTAGCAAGCTTTGGAATTAACTTAACGCCACACCTGGGTATATGGCCCTAGGACCAGATTATCTTGAGGTCACAAATTTTTCACAGAAGGCCGCACAAGGTCTGGACAAAAGAGAGGTGGATTATTTAACAAAATGGAATTTATTTAATTTGTATCAAAAATATTTAAAATAGGCCTATATTCTCATAAAAGATATCAAAACTTTATATTACACAATTACCATTTAAAACCACAGAGCACATGTCATGGAGGTTGCAAGGCACCCTTAAGCCCAATAACTTGGACAATGAGAAACTAAATTAATAGGCAACAAGTTAAATCAAGGCAATAAAATGAGAAAAAACACAGCAAATCAGGCAATAATAAGTAACCACATTAACAAAACAAACAATGTAACTAAAGAGAACTAACAAAATAAATGCACATGCAAATCAACAAAAAAATATACAAAATAACACACAATAAACATGCAGTTGCCCAGAAGGCAGAGCTCTCACATTAAATGAGAAGAGTCTTTGCCTATTTAAATAATTTTACTCGCCCAAATGGGGCAAGGTGCGAATCTGCTCTGAGCATGCGCACTATAGAGTGCAAGGCACCGGCCACAAGTGAATGAATGAACTCGCCAGTTGTGACCTGCGCGTGTGGACAAAACCGGACAAAAACAACAGCCCCTTTAACAGGAGGTGGCGGCTCCAACGCGGGCCGCGCACACAACGCCTAAATAAAACACGAGTATAAATAAAAGGTAATGAATTAACCCTACACTGGAGAAAGTGTTGCATCTTACCGGTCGGTGAGAGCGCGTGCACCTGTGAGCAGCGGGAGGAGGGAAGAGCCGCGGGGAATGCGGCCACTTCCCACAACTTCCCAGGACCTGAGGCAGAATTTGGTGTCAGCCCTGGCATTCAACCCAAAGCAAAGCGAAACAATGAGCAGACTTACCCCGGGAAGAGCTCCAAGCCCACAACGTGCGCCCTCGGCCAGCGCCTCCTAACACAGAGTAAGGCCGCCAAGACCTCTGTGAAGTTAGCCACAATGACCAGTCCAGACCGTACTCCTGGATCGAAGACCAAAGATTATTGCTGCCTGCACACAACACAGGTGGGATCTGCAAGGACTAACCTGATAAAGGGCGAGAAGAGAGCGCACTGGTTGAGATATGACCCCGAACGCGGTCCTGCGGGAGCAAGCACGCTGCCACCTCAAAGCCCACTCGAAGAGGTGTGTGTATGCGCGCGCGCCATGCGCGCACCTGTCTTTGTGGGTTAGGTTGATGCCACCCACCAATCACCTTAAAGGTGAAGCACACACCGACATGCCACACTATTTTTAAAAGTACCAACACCTGCAGAACGTGTGGATGCATGTGAAAAGCATGCTTCATTGCCCCATTGTGATTTCCAAAATAGTACGTCATCACTCACAGAATGTGTTTCCTGAAAAAAACAAGTCTGTGTTGCATTGTTTTGCAAATAAAAATAATGCTTTGCACTTCAAATTGTCTCTTAAACCCCTGGCGTTGACGTATCCTGCCTTTTCAATGGGAAAGCAGGCGCCCCCTGCGACCGCGCCGTTTCCTTGGCGACGGGGGATTCAAGCCATCGCATCCTGCCTCCTCACTGGGAAAACAGGCGCCCCCTGCGACCGCGCCGTTTCCTTGGCGACGGGGGATTCAAACCATCGCATCCTGCCTCCTCAATGGGAAAACAGGCGCCCCCTGCGACCGCGCCGTTTCCTTGGCGACGGGGGATTCAAACCATCGCATCCTGCCTCCTCAATGGGAAAGCAGGCGCGCCCCGCCACCGCGCCGTTTCCTTGGCGACGGGGGATTCAAACCATCGCATCCTGCCTCCTCAATGGGAAAGCAGGCGCCCCCTGCCACCGCGCCGTTTCCTTGGCGACCGGGGATTCAAACCATCGTAAGTTGGCATCACCATGCCAACTTACGTCTGTCGTAAGGCAGTGGCCAAACCTCCTTGTCAAAGCCTGATCTCAGAAGCTAAGCAAGGCTGGTCTCCCAAGCACTGGTCTCCCATTCCAGGACTCGCCCTGGGAGACCAGTGGGACACCAGGAGCCACAGAGGGGCAAAAACTGTTGTGTCCTTAGGGAAGGCACTTCACCCACAGTGCCTAATATGAAAGTGGTGTGAGTGGGAGTGTTGGTGGTGGTCGGAGGGGTCACTCTGCCCCTGAGCAGATGTGGCTACAATAGAAGCCTATGACCACTGTGAATGGACTGAATAATTCACCACATTGTAAAGCAACTCTGAATACTTGGAAAAGCAAAATATAAGACTAATGCCTTGAATGTTACGCAGTGCTACTTTAGTATCTATAGCAGCAAACAGAAACCTCACTCTTAACAGTATTAAATAGTGCTCAGACCAGGAACATATACTTAAATAGCTTCAAAAAATATTCAAGTTATTCACCCTTAGACATGGCAAAGCATTTACAGTATTCAAATATCATGTTAAAATCTCTATCTATATGTATATACATAAAAAATCAGATAACACATTCTAGAAATCACTCCGACTCAAATACTGTATTTGTAGGAGCCAATCTGAATGTATTGTGACAGTCAGAGGGACGACAAAAGGTCGTGGCAACTGCAGCAGAACACAATATAAGCAATGCATTGATGTCAGATGAAGACAAACATGAGAGGCTCCAGGCTCATGGGAGGGGAATTTCATTTTGTTGTCATGTCTACATTTCAATTTTCTCTCGCTCAAAAGCATCTCTTCCCCGTCAGACTCCGGCCCCTCCTGCCTCGCTGTAGCCATGCAGGAACAGCACCATCTGTAGCTCTGGTAATGATGGTGGAGAGGGACCTCATGGGCTCTCAAAGTCAATGCTCGGACTCGGGGCCCAATGCAAGATACAGCTGTTGTTGTGGTCATTTTTAAGCGATTTCAGTACAGAAGCCCTGAAGGGACATGCTGTTGTCTGTGTAAAAGCCAGCTAATGGGGTCATTTATTATTTTTATTTTATTTTCTTGTAGACAGAAAAAAGCCATGAGCACAATCTAAAAAATGTGCTTGTTTATAGTAATCTAGAACATGTCTTCCCAGTGCAAGATTCAGCTGTCGTTATGGTCATTTTAAGAGACTTAACTATGGAGGCCCAGGAGGGACAAGCTGTTGGCTGTAGAAAAGAAAAAAATAATGAGGTCATCTTATTTTACATTTTATTTTTGTAAACAGTAAAAATAATCTAGAGCATGTCTTCCCAGTGCAAGTTTCAGCTGCCGTTATGATTTTTAAGATATTTGACTATGGAAGCCCTGAAGGGACATGCTGCTGTAAGTGTGAAAGAAAAGCCAAAGAAAGAGGTCATCCATGTTTTTTGTAAACCAGACAAAAGCTGTGAGAGGAATAATAAAAACAAAAGCTTGTTTATCAGTAAACTACAAAATGTCTTCTCAGTGCAAGATTCAGATATCGTCATTTTTAAGATATTGCTATGGAAGCCCTAGAGGGACATGATGTGGTTTATATAAAAGAAAAGCAAAGTACAAAAAATGAGGCCATCTATTTGTAATCAGGAAAAAGCTTTTAGCATGATTCCTCCCAAAAAAAGCTTGTTTATCAGCAATCTAGACCATGCTGGTGCAAAACAGGCTTTATGGTCATTGCACTACACAGTTTAACTATGGAAGCCCTGAAGGGACATGCTGTTGTCTGTGAAAATGAAAAAAAAAATAATAATAAGGTAAGCTGTTCGTTTTTCTTTTTTTTTTAACAGGAAAAAAGCCCAAAGCAAAATCCAAAAAGTATCTTGTTTATTGTAATCTAGAAAATGTCTTCCCAGTGTATGATTCAGCTGTTGTTATGGCAACATCTCTGCTAATTAACCCTGAGGGAACAAAGTGTTGTCTGTGGGAAAGCCAAATGAGAAGGGCATCATTTATTTAGAAATAAGAAAAACGATTCTCACGTACAACTTGTTTATCAGTAATCTAGATTTTTTTTTTTTTTTTAATTCCTATTTCCTGACACAACTCAACTGATAAGGCCTTAAAGGGCTGTTTGTGGCAAAGGAGCAACATCTATTTTTTCTAATCTAAGTGGGAAAAAACAAAAAACTTCCGATGGCAATGTGTAGTTGAAATCAGATCACAAAATAGGCCTAGTCACTGTACAAAATAAAAATCTACCTCCCTACACAAGTACAACTGCTGTTTTGTCCCTTTATTTGAACTTGAGATCAGATTTTAATGATTTTTCTTGTGACGTTATTGTACAAATTGTGGCCCTAACAAAGAAAGAGATGGAGCGGGTTCCAGTGATTTACAGTAGATGATAGTTTTCCATTGGAGCTTCCTGATATGATCTGAGGTCATTCATCACAGTCCAGCACAAAGAGAAAATCTGGAGAGGCTGAGAAAAGACTTTGTTAGAAAAGTCTGACTCAGCAATAAAAAAAAACAGCAGTTGAAATGACAGATAAAGTGCTGGAACATTACCAGGATTTAGCTCAACAGAATGCACTAAATGCAATACAGTATTAGATTTGTAACCAGTTTTGGGAATACGAATTTGAGTAACTGTATGCGGCACTGTTACTACTTAAAGGTCTTATATTGCGCAAAAATGACTCTTGTGAGCTTTAAGCCAAGTTATGATGTTGTTACCTCCTCAAAAACATACCCAGAGTTTTGTTTCATTCACACATTTGAGTAACCCTTTATTTTTAATCGACACCTCCAAAGAAAAATGTTCTGTTCCACTTTGTGATGTCGTGAAGCAGTTGTTTAAGTTAACAGCTTACCTTTTAAACACACAGTGGAGCACTTCCTGTATTACATCACATCACAAGGTGGCGCAGAGTGTTTTTAGTTTGAGAGAAGGACTCAGCCTAAATATGCAGCGTCTGTGAGTTAAACGTGTGTGAATGAAACAAAACAACAGGACTGTTTTTGATGAGAAAACAGTGTTATAAAATAGATCAGAAAATAGAGTAGTAAGGGTCCTTTAAAACAAATACACCTATAAATACAAATACAGCTTTGTGTAGTTACCAATGATCCACTAGTGAATGGCTCCACATGGATTCGTGGAGTATACTGTTAGATTATTTGAGGCAAGATGGTAATGTCTGATCCCAGCCTCTATTGTCTCCACCCTTCACCCAAGTATGTGCTCTGATATCAATAAAAACACACAAACTTAAACTGTCACGGGCACCATTCAAGTGGCTAGCTTGTGCTCTAAAAGTTATTTCTCTACCAATACATAATTTAGGGGCAAACAAATGAGCAAGAAATAAATAATGAAATGAAAAAAGCATGTACACCAGTCCTGTAGGCCAATATTGTTTTAAATGATGCCTTTGGATTATTAAGAGCATTAAGAAAATGCTTACGGCACTTCTCTCAGGACGTGTTTTAGTGCATCTACACTGTAGAAAGCCTGAGCACCACAATGACTCTAGAGGTGGAGTATAAAACACACAGACAGAATGTGAAGAGCAGGGTCACTAACAGCCCATAACAACAGGGAAGGCCTTCTACCGCCTGCAGCCAGCAAACAAGTGCACCGAGCATGATCTGACTACTGCCAGCAATATTATCTCAAAATGGAGAATTAAATGAATTTGAATAAAAGAGAATTTAATTATGGTGTTGCACTAATTACACTGTTAATTTGTATTTTTAATTAAACAGAACCATGGGAATAAATTAGGCAAAACACAGAACTCAGTATATTAAAATGAGCTGTTAAAGTTTTTGTGTGTATGTAGTGGTTTTATCTTTGCAATCTAACCTTTACTTTAAAGAGTTTGCAAAACTTACTTCATAAGAACTTCAAATAATGTACGCTAACATGTCATAACGGATCAAATCGGATCAAACGGCAATACTGTTACTGTCTCCCAGAGTTGCTGAATTAAATCATTAAATCAGTAAGTCAGTCAGATGCCTTCATAATGTTTGGAACTGTGTGGCCTGTGATGGGGACTTTACTGCACTTTCCTGAGTATCTGTGACAGTGATAAAAATAAAAAGTAAAGCAGACCTATTATGCAGTATTATCGACTTTTTGTAATAGTTGTTTCCTGAGCATTTACTCATCCAAATTTGTATTTGGAGTGATTTGCGCATATTTGAGCATTCTTTGATCACTTATTTTCAAGACACTGCGAGACAGATCAGCCCCGATTTTCACCAGCCCTGGTACATGCCCATTGCTCTATAATCATTTAATTCTCCAGCTATTCATTTGTTGTGATGCCGTTTACAATAACGTCAGCTCCCATTTGCCCCCCTGCATGTTTCTAACATAGAAATCATTCGACTTGTTTCTTTTATTAAGTCGCTTTAGATAATAGATCAGATTAGAACATAATGATCTATCGTATAACTAACTATATAGCAGGCTCAAGAACAATAAATATTCTTTAATTTACATAACAGATTACATATTTTTTCCATTGCAAGTACAAATTTTACAGTTTTTTGTCATTTAATAAACCTTTTCTTAAGTGACTGTAGGTCTGCTATGTTTCCTCAAGCATCCAAAAGCTTCTAAAACCACATGGCATGTAATCGGTCATCTCTATGAACCTTATGCCCCAGAGACCACAGGCCTCACAAGTCCAAACGGATACACCCAAACTGACCTCTCCCATGTTGAAGAAATGTTCATATCTTCAAACCCAAGGACACAGAACTCCTTTTAAGACACACATATCGCCTGAACGCTGCTGTTGTCTTTCAATCGTGTTAAGAAAGACCATTTCCATTATCTTTTATGATGTTTTCCTAATGGGGGCTGAGGGAATGAAGAAACTAATAGAAAGTTGTGTTTAAGGCGGCTCTGGAGTACACTTCTATTCCACTAAATCAATGTGGAACTATTTCCTGGGGAATAGGGTTCACTCATGTCACTTTGGATCTCAGGCACTTTTGCTTTGTTGAGCATTACAGAAAGTACAGAGCTGAGGAATTACTTGTATTCTATAGTTATGAAAAGGAAAGCATGGCCGTAAACTTTCCGTAGTCCATCACGAGTCATTCCCCGAGCTCTGGATGCGACGCACAGTGTTTACACAACTGTAGTGGTTTTAGAAAACGTATTTTGAAAGGGCATCGGAAGTTGATTTTGACACCACACACTTATTTCCTGTCTTGCCCCTGCTAAAAACCCTGGAGACTTCAGTTGACGCTGAAAAATTTTAACTCCAACCTAATTTAAGTGGAGCATAGTGTAATAGATTGTCTGGCTGGTTAAAATGGAAAGCGAGGCCTTCAATATGCTGTGCTGCTGCCCTTACGCACTATTACGGCTTTGTTGTAAATTGGGGGCAAGTCTAAGTGCTGTTGTTGTGTCCTTGGACAAGACACTTAACCCACTTTGCCCCAGTGTCTGCGTACACTGGTGTATGAATGTGTGTGTGAATGGGTGAGTGGTTCCTTTCTTGTTGCTTTGAGTGCTCTCCACAGATCTGACCTGTAACTTGCCTGGGTAACTTCACCGGCTTGTTTTTATGGTGACTGAAGCTTGCGACAAAATTTTGGTATTTTACCCACTGAAAATCGTTTGTTGTTTATACATTTTTAAGAGATTTGAACATGCAGAAATATCTACTTACTATTTACATAAACTGCTACTTCAAAATGTAGCTCAAAAGGCACATTATGATCCATTTACGCCACTCGGGGTATTACACAAAGCACTATAGAAGGAAAGATTTCTAATTATGTTGCAGCAGACATTATAGCTGATCATGCAGAGAGTGAGAATGCAAGAAAAAGGCAATAATTACACATTTGGAGCCTGCTGGAGCCCGGAAGCCTTTTAGCATTCAAACAGGTTTTCTACAATGTTACACTGCATTCTAATAACGTCACCCTCTTTCAACAACACTATCATTTCTCTGCACATATGTTTGCACGGCCTGGTGTGAAACGCTCCTCAACTTTAGGAAATCTGTTCACTTTTGTATCAACGCCGGGAAGAAGGCACAGATGTATAGGCAGTGTAGAAATGAATCTACGTTACAGGAGACACAGGTGCTGCAGGTCTCCCAATGGGGATGAAACTATGGGATTGTGTCTAATAATGGGCCTGATAATTACTGATGATCTAATCCATCATATCTTCTATTCTCATGAAAATATGCACACTAAAAATGTCACAATATGCACCATGTGTTATGAAGAGTTTTCTGAGTACAGCTGCTTCTCTGCACCAGCCCTGGACTTGCCTGTGAATTAGCAGCTATTGTTGTGCACTAATGACTGGCTGATTAGAGCTAAGAAACAGGCCAAAACTATGATTAAATTTGGGGAGAAATGCTTACACATTAAAAGTGTAAGGTGTAACTTTTAAAGGGACAGTATGGGACTTTCTGGAGGTGCCACGTCGTCACCTGCAGGATTCTTCATTCTAAAGTTAAAGCCATACTTCAGAACATTCTCCGTGAAGATAGATTACATGACATATTCTAGGCTCTGTGCCGGCCTATGCAGCAAGAGTTTAAAGGGCCCATATTACACTATTTTCTACTCTATGTTATAACGTTGTTTCCTCATCAAAAACACATTTCATTCACACATGTTGTCAGGGACCAAACAGAGAAAACAAGAGGCAAAAAGAAGTTTAAATTTGATAAAGTCCTAAGTAATTTAACACAAGCAAACCAACAAAAACTGGGCCCAAACTGAGGGAACTTAAAGTCAACTGAACACAACCAAAAAAAAAAAAAAAAACAGACAGGGGGCAGGTCTTCTTAAATAGCCCAGGAGACAGAACAAACAAAACAAAAAAACAAAACAAATTATACTACAGAAAATAAACGCTAATAAAGTAACATTAACTAAACTAACTTAACAAAACAATTAAATAGTGCTCCCCCCTTGGCTCAGCGATGGGCTGGTCTGAAAAAAGGGGAAAAAAACACAAATGTAAGTAAATTAAACTATGGAGTATAAATGAAAATGTAAATCTGAACTTAATAAAATACTGACACTGGAGTGGTGGCAGAGGCATCCACCGCACATGTTTAACACACAGGTCCTGCATATTTTGGCCCAGTTCTCTCAAACAGAAAACACTCTGTTCCACCTTGAGCCTTCAGCCTTGGAACTACCGATCTCTACTGAACTTCAGTTAAAAAGCTAGCTGTTAACTCAAAAACTACCACGTCATAACATCACAAGGTGGAACAAAGCATTTTGAGCTTAGGAGATGCAGACTGACTAATAATAAAAGGGTTTGTCAAACATGTGAATGAAGAAAACCACAACTCCATGTATGTTTTGACTGAGGTAACAGCATTATAACATGGCGTGAAGCAATTTTACGTAATATAGGACCTTTAATTCCCAGGTCCAATCATTTGCAGACTGTCTCTACCCAGTGTTCACCTCCATTGTTTATGTAAAAAGTTGAAAAAATGTTCATCTCTCTCATTATGTACTCAGGTTTGGGACTGACAACACATTTGTTCTATCTATGAAGCAATTATTAAGCCACATTTACCACTAATCGTCATGATCCAGCGTCACCTCTGAAAAATCATACCTTTAATATTCTGGTATCTTCTGGTGTGAAAGCGTATCTCCACAGATTAAGCTGTTAAAACACTTCATTAGCACATCTTGTCAGTACTTAGTTGAATGTGAACTCCCCTTTAAAGCAACAAATTAGAAGCTACATTCAAAGCTGCCCTGACCTAACAGAGGCCAGTACACCTCACCGACATCACAAGATCTTTTCTGGTCCAATGGGGAGTTTAGAAGACGTGGACTAGCTCAATCCACAGATATTGATGTGCCTAGGCCCTCAGCTTTCACTCCAGAGCAAAGAACATCAAAGTATAATGAAAACGCCATGCTGTAATTGACCGTTCTCACAGCATCTGCAACTCAAACTAAATGGAATTAAACTTTACCTCTCAATGTGAAAATGGTTCTGAAAATAGTCTCGACATAATGATTTTGAAGGAGAGAAATAGGCTGTGATTGGTAGTTTTGGAAGAGATTAGGATGAGGCTCAGTCTGATGGTAGTAGCGCTGGTTGGATTTCTCAATATCTTGCGGAGATCAAAAGCGTCAACACGAATCGATTGGCCTGAGGTTCACATGGATTTGCCTGAACTGTGAAAGAGCCAAGACTGATAACATTACACTGTATCAAACTAATGTGTCTTATTTATTTGGATGAAAGCTATTTACTATTATGAGCAAAACTAGCAAACACAGTTTTCAAACGATACTTTCACTTATATGTACATGTTTTCCCATATCCACACCAGTTTCCCTAAAAGCTGCGCTGTGTAACTTTTCCAGTGGAAGGTCAGCTTGTTGTGGATGTTATTGCATTGCCTGAAACATTCAGTTTCTAATTTGAATATATTAAATTACAGGTGTTTTATTGCATAAAAATAGCTTGAAAAAAGCAGTTTTAGTGTAAGCAGATCTGACCAGTCATTTGTCTTTGTGGCACCACCTGGACAAAGTACTTGTCGCCAAAGGACAAACAGGTGGTAAACCCAGCACTAGGAAACCACGCTCTTATGTTGAAACCAGTGATATGACCAAATACTGACCACCTATTTTAGACATTTTAACTTGGACTTACAACTGTACACACTAAACATCTTTTGCATTTTGCAAATCGTGTAAAAATTTTACAATACATATAATATAATACAAACGACAACTGAAAAATGAGATGCATCTCATGAGGCTATCCAAAGTCACTGAATACATTGGTGGTACTTTGTGGCTTGTGGAACAGTTACACTCCAAAAAGTAATGACTGAAAAATGCTATTATTTTGTATTAGTTACAATTATTATATTGGGTTCTGATCACCTGTGGAGAACCATTTTTATAGATTTGCATTCTATGTATGAACTATGTATACAGTGACTAGTAGGGGGTGTGCATCGTGATAGTGAATTTAGTGATACAGTATTGTTTTATCATTTCCGTGGGTTGCTGCATTGATACATCATCAAGAGTATTTTTTGGTATCATTGAGTCATTTTTTGTGACTGCACTTCAATTTTGTTGCTTATTTAGTGGAAGGAAACTTGTTTATGCAAAACACATGGCAAAATAGATGTATTTCACTTTGCACAAGAAGTGGTTTAACAAAGAAATATTGTTGCTAATATGTATTCGGTTTTAAAAAAAAACAACCATATATAATTTGTAATAGGCAGTTATCACATGTATCACCACAATGTGATAATATCGTATATTATATCGTGAGGGACCCTGGGATTTCCAGCCCTATTAATGTTTTCACAGTCATTTGTATGCATTTGTTCACATTCAGCCTTGTTGCCTGGGTCTCTGGGCTCTGCAGAGTGCATGACATATCTCTGTCCACACAAAGCCATTTGCCACAGTCCTGCTCCTGATGTTGTTGTTGCCACATTAGCGCTCTTCAGATTGTCATGCACAAGCAACAATTAGACCCAAACAAATGCCAAGGTTAAATATAATGGCTTCCTTTATGAACAAGACATCAACAGAATTAACATGGCAAAACAATGGTTTTTCATATAATAAAAGCATTTTCATCGACTATGGAACATCTCAATATTCCATGTTTTTGTGCCCGTCCATCCTTTTTACTCAATGAAGCTAATTCTTTTTTTTTTCTCAAATCAATTCACTAGAAATAAGTGGGAAGAGACAGTTATATCTAATGAAAGTAAACAGCAGCACACACTCACTTTAATGATTCACTAAACCTACTGCTTTCTGACCACTCTCATTTACTATGTGCTCAAATGGCATGTCACCTTGCTCTATCGCCAAACTAATTTACAATGATAAAACATGAATGACGCTCCAGCCCCAAAACCAAACCAGGGGAACATGGGGTCTCTGGAGTTTTCTTGGCCCACTTGAAAATTCATGGCGAAATGGGAGCTGTCAGAATATCCATCATCATTGTCAGAAAATACACATCTGTATTCATCCAAAGACGAGGGACAAAATGTGAACCTGCTCATCATCCCTCAAGGGCCACAAAGAAGGGTCACTCCAGAAAAGTCAAAGACAGAGCATGCATGCAATGAGCCATGCTACATGCTACATACAGGTGAGGTCAAAGGTTATCAAAAGAATCGAAAATCAGATGCTAATTGATAATGAAAATAGGGTTGAAACAAGATACTGAAAAAGATATTGAAAGATATTGAAAAAGGGAAAAAAAAAATCACAGAAACCAGACACAATTTGACATTTTTAAAAATATGTTTAGTGTTTCCAGAATTTGTATAAGACCACAGTGACCACAAGAAAGTACGGTTATTTAGTGCTGAAAAATAGATTCTCTTGTCAAAAAAGAGCATTTGGGGGAATCAGTATTGAGTCCATTTTGTATCATGACAATACTACATAGAGGCATATGGCTGTTTTACCCAAAATGTGCTGTCACTTCAGACATCAGAACTGCCACTCTTATTCCTTTGAACCAGTTCACACTTAAAGGGCCCATATTACTCCCAGTTCTGATCTTAATCGTGTTCTTTCCTCATTATAACATACCTGGAGTTGTGCTTTGATTCATTCACACATGTTTAAACCCTGTATATTTAGACTGTGTTCTTCTCTCAAACTGAAAATACTCTGTTCCACCTTGTGATGTCATGTGGTAATATAGGAAGTGCTCCACTGGGTTTTTAAACTCCATACACCTTCACTAGAATCATTTGGATAATTTCAGCCCTGGAGTTGGCAGTCTCTACTGAACTAAAGGTAAAAAGTAGTTGTAAAATTTAAAACTACCACTTCATGACATCACAAGGTAGAACGGAGCATTTTGAGCTTTGGAAATATAAACAGAATAATAATAAAGGATTACTCAACGATGTGTGAATGAAACAAAACATAACTATGGGTATGTTTTGATGAGGTAACAGCATTATAACATGACTTAAAGCTCAATTTCACGTACTATACAGCACTGTGCAAAGGTTTTAGACAAGTGTGGAAAAATGCTGTAAACTAGGAATGCCTTCAAAAATAGAAGTGTTAATCATTTATTTTCATCAATCAACAAAATGCAGTGAATGAACAAAAGAGAAATCTAAATCACATCAGTTTTTGGTGTGACACTTTGCATTCAGAAGAGCATCGGTTTTTCTAGGTTTACTTGCAAACAGTTTGTGAAGGAACTGGGCTGGTCGCTGTTTCAAACATGTTGAAGAACTAAGCTCAGATCTTGTGTGGATGGAGCTTCTTCACATCCTTCTGTCTCTTCATGTTAATCCCAGACACACTCCATGATGTTGAGGTCAGGGCTCTTCTTGTTCCTCTTTACGCTGAAGAGTTTTTAATGACTTTGGCTTTTTCTTTTGTTTGCTCACTTGCATTTTGTAAATTGATAAAAACAATCATTATTTATAGTTCAGAAAGCATTCTTTGTTTACAGCATTTTTCCACACCTACCTAAAACTCTTGCACAATACTGCAAGACTTTTACAACAAGGGCATTGACATCAACAATAGACCTGTTACACAATGTTACACAATGAAAAGGTTTAGCTTAAAGGCTTTTGTCCCAGTCTTAACTGTCTGAAGAAAGACAATTATAACTGTTAGCAGCGGCCCAAACCCATCCCTCATTTTCCCCAACACATTCTCAAGATCCCGATTCTTCACCGCAATGAAGTATGTTTCACAACCCGAACTGATTTTACGATATAATTTTACTTAATGGCACAAAAATTGCAGGTATTTTATAGTGTCTTTATAGTCGCTTCGTAAACTGGTGTATGCATGTGAGTGGGTGAGTGGTTTCTTCATTAAAAACGTTTTGAGTGCACATTTGAGGTACAAAAGTATGTGCATATAACCATTTTACACCTGCAAATCAACGTGATAATGAAGTCTCAAAGTGTGCAGAGCTTAAGAGAGCGAAAATCAGCAGAAAGACTGAATCTAGGTTATGTAATGTGATAATACTGAAGGGTGGCCTATAGTTTAGATCCCTTTGCAGTTCTTAATTTATGTACTTTTACTCATAGTGTTAGTACATTTTGAAGTACTGACCTGTATCACCTTTCCACCTACTCTGCTCCGATGCACTATTAACGAGGGACGCTATTTATGACATGAAAATCAGGAAGAAAAGAGCGCCTGGGCCTTATCTCACGAAGAGCTTCTGCTTTTAAAATTCATGCCACTTTGTTTATGACAAATATCTGCCATTCGGTTTGATCTTGTGGGTCATTCGGAAATCTTCAAGCGCCAACTGTTATCTTTGTTCTTCGCCACCATCTGTGTCCGAAAAGCAGGGCGCCGACCAAGATCTCGAGTCTGATTAAAGCTCGCTATTTCAGGAACAAAATCGGTAATTTAAAAGAAAATGAGGCAAGAAGATGGAAAATAAGAAACCTTGATCTTTTTATGAGTCACATCCTCTGCTTTTTTGTGCAAGAAAAAGGGACAAATAAATTAGGAGTAACCTCAACAGAAGGGTCAGGCATCTACGGTACTCCTGCTAGCATTTGAGCAAGGAGGCTACTTTGCATTCGCCGCTGGACATTTTTTCTCCTTCTCTCCTTCTCTCTCCCGATGAGAAAAACATAAAGTCAAATGGCCACGAAATGATTTCCCCAGCCTGACCTCTGCAGAGATGATACGTACTTACGGCACACAATTACGGAGATATTGACTTGCAAAACAACAGTCGGGCGGCATATTTCAAGGAATGAGAACAGGGATCACATATGGGATTGGATGTCGGGTCGAGGATTTATTCTTTTGTTTTGCTGTGAGGCGCTTTATCTTGACGTAATATTAGTCAAACCAGATAGAAAGCAGAAAACACAGCAGATAAATACACATTGCTTCGCTGTGTATAGGAGGGGATTGTCATAGCGAGTCGAAGGATACACGGTGTTGATGTCATAAACAAACTGATTTCTCTGTATCTGAATATGCAACATTCCTTAAAAGGTCTTATATAACGTTAAATGGATTCTTGTGAGCTTTGAGCCATGCTACAACGCTGCTACCACATCAAAAACATACCTGTAGTTGTGTTTCGTTCATTCACACATGCTTCAGTAACTGGTTTATTAGTCTGTCTACAGCTCCAAAGCTCAAAATGCTCTGTTTCACCTTGTGACGTCATGTCGTGATAAATTTTCAATACGGCCCAACCAATATGGATTTTGTTGCAGCCGATATAATACCCATAAAATGGGAGTTGGAGCTGCCGATAGCCGATTTAATTGCCAATATATTTATGACGTAAAAATTCACTGTAAATCTTCAATTGTTTATAAAGCTTAAGTTTGGCTCTATTGGATTTTCAACTGGGTTTATTTAGGCGACGTTTATTGTTCTTCTGCCTCTTTACGTCATATTTAAAGACAATAGGTTGGCCTGATGGCATTTTTGTATGATATTCTAGCAAAGGAAGAAAGTGCTGTAAGCAAACTACCACTATTAGCCTTTAGCAGTAAATGCGTGCGCCGTGGTAATTGATGATGCCACTATAGTCAGTTTACAGTGAAGAAGAGAAAACAGCCTGTTTATGTGTGCGAGCTATAGCAGCTAATCGCTAACCAATGAGAAACAATCAAAACTAGCTTCAAAACCAACACATTTCAACACTCACCACTCACACAGGCTCCTCTCAGATCACAAGTCTGCACTAAGAACTGTCCTTTTAATCCTGACAATAACCGAAGGTCCGTAAAAAGAAAATAATCTCAGTGTTGCGCACATGGATCTACAGCTGCAGCTATAAACAAGCGCACATGGTGATGTGTTCAGGGGCGGGATGGACACAGACAAATGACTTCACAGATAAATATGGATGCGGAACCACATATTGGGACATTTATCTGTCTGTAAATTGGATTAAATGGGCACAATATAGAGGGTCTAAGCTTTATAGCAAGGTAAACATGTCCACATGAAGATTTTGGCCAATAGCCGATATGTTTCCAAGCATGCATACTGGCCGATAATATAGAATAGAATAGAATAGAGAAAACTTTATAAAAATTTTTTTATAAAAAAACTTTATAGGCCAACCGATATATCAGTCAGGCCCTTGTTTTCAAGTTAACCTTTTACCTTTAATCCAGTAGAGACTGGCAATTCCAGGGCTGAATTATTAAGGGAATTATTGGGCACAACAACTGGTCCGAGCTGAGATCAACCAACTGACCTGAGCCACTTTTGCCGGTAAAGAAATTCCCTAAAAGGTCTTAAAAGCAGCAATGTGTTTTGAAACGCCCTTTGAAGCCGTGAAAGGTTCCTAAAAGTATTTATGTTATCTGCTGAACAAGTTGCTATGCTGTACAAGTTCCCAGAAACTTTGTAACAAGACAGGATACAGATCTTGCCCACTATTCTCACATTTGCTTTTTGGGCCAGAGTAATTTAAAGACTTATCTTCCATTGTGCACTTCCACACAGAACTAGATGCTGAGTGCAGATTAGAGCAGGCACTTTGATTAGGTTAAGGATTTTTCTGTCAGGCCAAAAGGAAAAGGTAAGGGGGTCTTTGGCGCCTCTGCCCCCTCCGCTCTGCTTCTTCTTATCCCCCACTGATTAATGGCAACGCTCCCACAGTGTTCTGACAGATCGGCCAGGGAAACCTCCAGAGATGAGGCTCCCTGCCAATTACCTTCCTCAATAATGTCCGCTCAATGGGTGAATGACAGTGGAGTTGGCCCCCGGGGTTCAGCACGGGCTGCTATTTAAGAGCCCAGAGGCAGGGGGCGGCATGTGAGATATGGCCTCTACATGAAGAGAGCGGAGGTTGCATATGGGAACATCTGTGGGCAGGGAAATAAATCAGCATCATGGCTTTTACTTACATAGAGCTTTACCGTGAGGCCACGCTGAGTTAGAGATAAGGCACAGAGGTAAATATGGTGTTGACAGAAGCAGCTAGCTCCACTATCTGAAAATGACTCCATCCCAGAGCCAATTCGTTCACGCAATTGCCTTGTGAAACATAGCCCAGATATGTTGGCAATAGTCATCTTGTGTAACGGCGAGTAACTATAGCCATTACTTGCTGTGTTATCGGCAGCTCTTATGTAACTGTTGACAGGTCATGCAGACAAACAGCCAAACGGGAAGTGTCTAAATGCATGAATGTGATTGTTCAGCACTGTTATGCCCAGAAAAATGATTATTTAATGTTTCTATTGTTACCTAAGCTTGTCAGAACCACACATTTTTTTTCATCTTGGGTCCCTATACTGTAATCCTGAAATTACCACAAGGGGAAAAAAAATAAACTACTGAATATGTCCTGAAATGTAGCACACAGGGTTTCTAACTATGATGCAACAATCCTGGGGAAAGTATTATGTGACAGCCCGGGCGGAGATTTAATCAAACCATCGTGAATTAACCTAATTACTATTTCTAATTACTAAGTATTTTTGATGAGGAAACAAAGTTATAACATGGTTAAAAGCTACAAAAACATATTTAAGAGTTCTAAAAACTAACTAAATAGAAATTGAAAAAAATTATGAGGTAATAATATTCAATCTAGAACAGCATATGCTAACCACTCTGCAACCATCTACATATAATAGTGGGATGTAAATTCATAATAAGTATAATAGTTGGTCAAAATTGTGTATACCTAAATTGACAGGGACAAACTTTTCCAACTCCACTTCGGGTTAAGGGTACAACTTTTCTTTCTCTTCAAGGGCAAGTAGAAAAAGTGGCACCTGTGAAGGCCCGCCTCCTGCTGAGCAGGTAAGTGGCTGTGAGAGGAAAGATTGCCCAAATCAAGAGGGAAAAGTCCCACTGTCCAGCCAGCTCCTGCATTTATTTTAATGGGACACTTAACACTTATTCAGACCTGGAGATTCACAGAGCTCCTCCAGTCATTCCGGGCTTTGTGGTTGAGAAGTGGTTGCCAAGACTGCATCAAAAATACATTACCCATGCTCCTCTGTGTTCTGTGCTCACTGGTGGCACAGTGTATTGTCAGCACTGTACTGCACTGACAGATGAGCAGTTTGTAGACTAGAGGCACAACTGTAAAGAGAATGAGGACAGCCTGAGACACAGACAGCCCCCCATATGGGTGAGTGTGTGAGACGACTTAAGAAACTTTGGTTAACACAAGAAAATACATAGTGTAGAAACACTCAAAGGCAATGACTGCGTTTTTTATGCGTTATGTCAGACACAATAGGTAAATATTTGCATAACAAGTGGCATAGTTACAAACAACATTTACTTTTAATATTGCTTATGTAGGTTGATTGATGTGTTTGATTGTTTCCCTGGAGATGTCATTGCTTATAGGTCAGATCTGTGGAGAGGCAACCATGCTCACATTACACAGTTGCTGTTATCATTTACCGGACACCAAGTAATAGTCAATATCAGACTTAGACTTAGACAAGCTTTATTGATCCACAAGGGAAATTATTTGGAGACAGTAACTCAGACATCACAATATAATATAATAACAAAGAGAAAGAAAAACAAATATAAATGGTAAATAATACATTTTAAATAAGTAGCAAAAATAGCAAGAGACTGGTGTCAAATAAGGTGTTTTAATATGAATGTGTATGTACAAGTAAAATTAAAATATAGATATAGTGATAAAAATATATGTCAGCTTTAAACGAGAGGTTGTAAGGAAAAACTGCAAAGATGATATGATGATTGACAGGACATAGGGTTATGTAAAGGAGCTACTGTGGCCTGCTGCCATTCTCTCAGGCACTCAGGTCAGAATCAGCATACAGACTGAAAAAATCACTACAAAAATGGAAAAAACTGTAACATTACCCCATTTACCCTTTTCTCATTTACCGTGGTTACTTGAATCTGTCCTCACAACAGCAGTAAATCTCTACATTTCACTGAGAATAAAGTTTGCTTTTTGACTCCAAGAGCATCCCTCTCTCCGAGCTTAGCCAATCGATGGGGAACCAAAATCTCATTAATTGTTTTTCTCCACAGCTACTTGCATGCCGCTTCAGAATGTGGACGATTCAATCCTACAGGTCCAACCCAAAAATCAATCTGAAAGGCGCTGAAGGCATAATGTCAGAACACTGCCAGATAAGACCCATCATCAAGGAGGTGCGACGGAAAACAACTAGAGACAGGACCTGGAAGGGCTTACCTTGGCTTTATGTGACAGTATGAAGAGAATGTACCACAAATATGTGAAACACTTCAAACTTAATCACTCGCTCTGAACATTGGAGTTAGGAATACTTTTGATAACTGCATGCCTTTGGATAATAGAACAAAATTCATACAAGATGGTGACACAAGATGTTCCAGAGATAGCCGGGTTTAAAGTTGAACCAAGAATCTTGCACTTGAAATATGTGAAATTTTAGTTCTTGGCCTGTATATGGATCGGAAAGACGTCTGTGCAGGTTTGGATTCTGCAACAAAAAATATTTCTCAGCTTGAGTTGCTGTAGTGAAGTTTCATCCAATCGACATGAAGTATTTGACTGAACTTCCAGCCTTTTCCAATTCCTTTCAACGGAAGGCATCCCAAATTGAAAATGTATAGAATTCAAATAAGCAGGTCAGGTTAACTTCATTGGGCAGGAAAGTGTAAATAGGAGGTGAAGAGTGGAGAGAAACATTCAGTAAATTGCTCGAGACAGGATTAAGTTTCACTATGTTGAATTAGGTACAGAGCCTTGTATATACTGTATGTTGCAGCACATTTCGATGTTTTATTTTAATTAAGAACTTTCATTTACAACTAAGCCCAAGGGGACAATTATGCAAAAGCTAATAAATTACTGACGATCTGATTTTTAAATACGAGTAAATGAAGTAAACAAATTTGAACATGAAAATTAACACAACATGTAGGAAGTACTGGAAGTCAAAAAATGTAGGCATCTGTACTTTAAGAAGACTTTAAAATTGGGTACTTTTACTTTACTACATTTAAGAGCAGGTATCTGTACTTTCTACTCCACTACATTTTTATTTTATTTTTTTTATTGTGTGAGAGCTGCTGAAAAGGGTTAGGGGTTTATTTTTCATACATTTGGAGTTTGCAAAAATAAAAATACACAAATAAAAACTGCTAGAAAAAAACAAACAATAGATTCAGTTGTTTCGCCTGAACAAAATTCAGCACAAATCTGTATCAAAATCACTATATTTGAGGAATTATAAGACCTCAGAATCTGTGTGAAATACTTACTTTAGGATTACTTTAATACATTTTTCGCATGTGATACTTTTCATGCTGCTATCTGTACTTTTATTTAAGTAATAAAATTTAGTACTTCTTTCACCACTGCACGTAGGACCAAGATTTAACTAGCGATTTCTAGTAGTAAATCTGCATTGTGCACCTTTCACACACATAGCTGTTGTATACACCTGGTCATACAGCTGAAAATATATATGGAGAGACAGAAGCTGGCGGTGCATTTGGTCTGTCAAATAACAGCTTTTTGAGAGATTTCGCGGCATGAACAGTCAGTGACCTGTGCCCCCTCAGCGGATCCCCTAAGAATAGCCATTTGTTCTCCTGCCTCCACCATAGAGCATGCATTCAGGGCTCCTCTTGTATCATAATAGCCAGGCCACACTACACCCAATGCATTTGATTCCGAATTGGGGGGGAAACAGTGCAGCGGTCTGGTACATTTTCATTAGCATAGCACAAGGCTAGGCTGTGTGTGGAATATTAATGGCTTTTTCCTAGGATTGTGACAGGCATGTATCTTGGCCTATGGGCGTAACTGAGCCGAAAGAGAAAAATGGCTAGAGCAAGAGTATTTAATTGTGTTTGGACTGAAAAAGCTCGAAGGAGGAAGAGAAAATTAGAATTATCTATAATGTGCTAACAAGTGGAGAGCCTGAACGCAGCACTGGGACTCATACGATTACATTGGTCAATACTATACACTGCATAAATTTGATACATCTACAATTATGGCAGACTGATAATACTTTGATTTCTAAATGGGCTATAATGTTGAATATTGATTTGCAAATGTCAGAAGAGTATTGCAAAGTGGCACTTAGAGAATTTTCCTTGCAGAAATCGGTCTATATTTAACATCACTAATCCACAAAGGAGTGTTTTATGACAGTGCCACAAGCAAGATGCAGAGTCTAAAGAAAAACTCACTCGGTAGCACTCTTTTCATCTCTATAATCGCCCGTACCTCCCCCCACTCCTTTGACGGTACATCATGGCACAATTTTTTCGAGCACTGAGTTTTCCCCCAGGGCCCGAGCTGAAATATGGTTAAAAAAAGAAAGCAGCATATTGGATTCTCTGGTTTATGCTTGCCAGCCAACTGAATAGGCTGCCTCATCTTTACACAATCCATTGAGCTTCTGTCTAGTGGAGAATGGCACTGGCGCATTTGAACTCATCACTACAGCCCTGCAGCAAAAACAGTCAGACCCAGGAAAATATTGATGTTGGTGTTTTCAGTCCATAAGGTGTTGTACAATACACTAAGGCATGCATATAGTGAAATATAATGGTTCTGGCAGTTAACGTTACTAAAAATGTGGTAGAAGGCCTATATTCCTGGTGTCCTGTGGGCAGTAACAAGTTACAAAGTAAGGGATTGCTGTAATCAGATTACTTTTTAGGAACATAGTAATGTAGTCCTGACAAAAATATGTGCTTTTTATAATCTGGTTCCTGAGCTGTATGTTTCTTTTTTTTTAAGTTACTTCAAATAAATTAATTACTTTCACTTTGTAAATAATCCGAGTTATAATTAGATTGCTTTTGAAAGGGGTAACCAGTAGCCAGTAATCAGACCAACACTGGACCTGAATTTATGATGAGGGTCCATCATCTGTTCAGGTTTTTGTTCTCTCACATCACCTGTCCAGGAGCAGTGTAGCAGCACGAGGCCTTTTTAAAACCACCTCTTGCTGCTCTAAGCCTGAAGATTTTACTTCAGATTGATTTTGCTGTACTTTATTCCTACATGGATGTAGATGTATCAAATGTCTCCACTCCAGAAAAAGAAAATAAGAATGTTCTTACATCAGATTTATCTCCACATGTTCGTGTTTCCTAACAAGTGGATAAGGTGTCCCCCAAGGCTGTGATTTAAGCATGTGCTTTCAATAAGTAAAAACTTTTATTTTTAAACACGGCATAGCAAAGGAAGCTATATGGGGTGATTTTCGGGATAATTAATGCTAAATTAGACATTGACCCACAGAAGCAATAAGGGATTAACCGTCCAAAGCTTTGTTATGGGCGAGGTAACACCTTTGCTGATAGGCTAACTGATAGGCCGTGATAGTCTTAATAGAAAATGGTACTAATCGCATTAAAGTGACAAACATCATTGACTGGTCTGAGTAATGGAGGCCAGCTAGTGTTAAACAGTTCAGGAAGGCTAATAGGCTCTGAGTTTGGTATTGATTGGTGGTCTGGTGGGACTGGTAAACAAAACATTTCCCAGCAGGTTTTGTTCCAACTGCTAACACTTGGTAGTTTGTATGTAGCACAGCAACGTGATAAAGAGGCATTTTCAGCAGAACAGAGCAAACTGTGTCTTGCATGCTATATGTAAGTCTACGTGATCTTATTGTACCCAAAGTAGTTTGAAAGGGGGAAGATGAGTCAGGCTTCTTGACATTTCTGATGGCTTTGTAACTGGGTCAGCACTTTTCCAAACAGTAGCTCTTGCAGGTTTCTTCTGAAGTCAAAATAAAGTAGTTCAGATGAAGAATAGTGAAGTGAGGACAGGATATACATGTAGGACGTAGGGAGTATTATCAAATCTAACAGGGATACACTGATCCAATACTGGTATCGGATATCGGCTCCTATACTCAAAAAATTGCTGGACTGGATACCCACTGTCAAATATCGGTTCAGTCGATACCCTGGTCGGACATATAAATTGTAATAAGACTATTCAGTAGTCGTAGTCAGCCCAAAAAGTCTCATAATGTTTGAACTTTTATTTATACAATTTTATTCTGTGGTTACTTTAGATAAATAACAGCTGCATGACACATTTGGATTTGTTCGGTCTTATTTTATTTTGTTTTAAAGCTGCACTATGTAGCTTTTTGGTTGGGGGTCCATCACCTGCTTGTTTCTGTGAATATATCATTGCTCTGTCTAGAATGTTCCACAGTATGACATTAAAATAGCTATACCTTACATTGCTGCTCAACAATACCTAGAAAAACAAGCATTCTGAGAGTGAGCTGAGACGCCTCTCCACAGATCTGACCTGTAAGTTGGGCTGGCTTGGTCTCCATGAAGAGAGAAAGGTTTAATGCCACACTGGGAAACATTCCAGCCCGACAATGCAAGTGGTAATGTGTGCAAAATGATATTCACATTGGTAAACCCTATTTTAGTGTCAGTGCTCTATAGTTATTCTGTTGAGTCTATTAAAACCTGCCCTGATACACTGCAGTCTTCTTTTAACCCGTCTATACAGCTTAAAGAACGCTTTTCATTTGATCACAGTTTCCTGACTCCAAAAGCTTGCCAAACAAATGCTAATGAAATGCCCCATTTCACTCTGATATTGATACAATCCAACCAGCCCACCTTGGCAGTCTTTCCAGCGGTTTAAAATTACCCCCAATGTTTGTGTTCAGTCCCTCTTCAGAACAAGATAAATATTGCCAATCTGGCTTACTCCGGCTTCTGCTTGGCTCCTGCTTCGTGGCCAAAAAGAAAAATGGTGTGCTTTCCCAAAGGGGCCAAAGCAATAGAGCATCAGGCCAGAGCAACTTTAACACCGTGGATATTATATTTTACTTCCTCATCTTAAACAATGTCATTTATCTCTCCGAGCTCGTAGCACCTGATTGGCTGAGACCGTTTTCTTTGTGCACTTTGACATTTTGAGACATTCAGCTAAAATGTAATGTTAGGAGTGAGCCAGTGCAATATCTCAAATGTTGACATGGGAGGGGCGGGTATGGCAAGCCCTCCAGAGACCCGTGCACATCCCTCAAGAGGAACATTTTTCCTAGATTGGATCCACATATGCCACATGCCAGATGGAGCACGATTATGATGCACTGTCTAACGCTGACAGCAGCTGGCCTTGTGCTGCTTATCACAGGCTGCTAAATTTGAACACTATTGTTTGGTACCTGTGCTCCTATCACCATAAGGACTTCATTATCTCCAGAGCAGGCATGAGAAACACACCAGTGTACTTAAATAAAACAACTCTGATATGATAATGAACGCAAAGGATATATACTGACAGCTATAAACTGGATTGAGAAGGTGTGATTAACTTCTACAAAAAAATTTTAAAAATGGATTATGGTGCTTTTTTTTTTTTTGTAGAAATGGAAAGAAATTGGAACATCAAAAATCTATATTGTGCAAGCCAAAACTACCTGCAACAGATTGGAATTGGAAAGGCACCTGAAATCAAATTTATCAATGGTTTATGACTGACTACGGGTGCCCAAAAAGGAAAATGAAATACATTTAGTACAGGAAGCAGTTTCCAAGTCCTCAACATTCCCATTGTTTTGTCAGCAAAAGGTTTGGCTTACAAGAACGGTTAGGAGATGTCAAAGAGCCAGTGTTCTACTAAGATTATTGATGCTATCAATGCTACATTATAATCAAGACTTGAGCCTGAATCAGTGTAGTTCAGAGTTTCCATCCTATAGCTGTGGATCTAGACCTGGGGTACCTGATTGTAAAAGAGGAAGTCGAAATCATTTAGTCAATCAAATCCAATCGTAGCTCTGCTGGCACATTGCAAGTGCTGAATGCATGAATTCATTGGCACGTGCACAACTTTAGAACAGTATTTCCCAATGGTGATGCGAAGCAGGGGTGGACCGCCATCTCACAGCCAACAGATCTCCTCCCAAAATGCATTTCAGTACCGCATCAGGCTGTTTATTTTGAGTTTTACAAACGGCACACATTGCTTCTTATACAGTATAATCAATAAAGTTTGCTATGCTAGTTTTCATGTCATATCAAACAATGGTCAAAAACTTTCCCAAGGCTCGACAGCATACGTCATCATCCCCAAATCAGTTGAGTAAAAATGCATTCTGTACGGCTGAGTTCTATTGGTAACATAGACCATATATATGAATGGACATATTTAACATGCAAGCCGTCATGTGCCAAACAGGAAGTGCTCCAGGACGCTCCTCTGGCTCCTTCTGACTCTGGCTCCCATTGACTTACACTGGGATCTTGTCGCTCCTCTCTCTGTAGCCGCTACAGTGAGTTTGGTCTTAAAATGTTCTTATTAACCCGCTCTACATGATCCTGCGCTAGCTCCGCTCCAACAGCTTGCACTCTGATTGGTCAGAACTGTGTTTCTGACGTCATATTGGGCTGCGTTGGGCTGTGGAAGTAAACTTTTTGGGGTCATGCGCCAGTGAGCACAGACCATTGAAAACAATACGGCGCCATCTTGGATTCATCTTCCAGATTTTATTATAGTTCTATGGAAACAATTAACACATTAGCAAACACAGACAAAATAGGTTTTAAGATTGTCTGAAAAGAAAATACTAAATGGATTTAAATAACTCATTTTCAGGATCAAAACAAGCGTTCATGGTGCTGTTTAAGTGTTTGATTTGCATCAAAAATGGTGAAAATGACTGAAAAAAACTGGTGGCTAATGCTAGCGAGTTTAAGTTTTTCAGCACACAAGTCATCCCAGGTGTCGTAGTTTCAACTCCATCAGCTCTTTCTAATCAGATTGTGTTCAAATAAAGCTCAGATTAAGTCTAACTCGAGTACCAGAGTAGCTCTAACAGAATAGTGCCTTCAGTTAGCGTCACTCCCGAGGGAACGTTGACGAGATCATCTGCAAAGAACCAATACATTAGTGCGCTGATCAAACTGTTGTGATACATTAGGCAACACTCCACATTGTTGGACTTGTTTCTTTCGAGAGTCAAGGCTGTGGAAAGTCGACAGCACAATCCTGGCTCCAATTGACAGGCTCACACTTCCTCTATTGTAATTAGCCCCGCAGAGACAAAAACAACACGGTGAGGAAAAAGATATCATTACTTTCTCGTGTCAGCAGTCACACATCTAGTCCCCGAAGATTAGCGCTAAATAACTAACGCCACATACACTTTTAAAAGTAAGAAAGATTACTCAGAGCCTCTTAATCCCGTTCAAGGTTGATCCTGATATGAACACAAGAACGACGTTTGGGTAGATGAAAAAGTATATTATTTATAGGCTTATTAGAAATGTATAATATGGCTATAAATAGTCAGTTTTTATCTATTTCGGATGGCTCATGGCAAGTAATTCCCAGGATTAAGTGGTTTGTTCGATAACTTTAGAAATACAGTAGATTCATGTTCAAGTAGGCTATGGAGAAAACAATAAAACATAAGAAATAGAGAGCACAAGCTTATATATGATAGCATCTGGGAAAGGAAAGGACCTGCGAGTGTATCTGTTTCTGTGGGAAGGCAGGTGAGAGCTTTTCATGTGAGCAGTATTGGTAGGTCTGGCAGCAGTGGAATGTGCTGGAATAGTCTTGTCTTAACACAGAGCTGCAGGACAAAACGCCTCCTGTAGCTCACTTGTTTGACTGTAATTACACATGCCACCAGGAGACTGACGAAGAGATTTGAATCCACAAAAATGGAATACGCAAGAGTTCAAAGCATCACCAGCAATATTTGGACATGCTTTATTTCTTCACTTGTAATAGAAATTGTGTGAACTGTAAAAAATGTATAACCAAATAAAACATATTTCAAATGTTACGGTATGTATGAAGTTATCTGGTGCTTAGTATGAAAAAAGTAGAAGTACAAATGTCACGTCATAAATTGATGGATAGTGCTACTAAGTTCTATCAAGAGCTGCAGCACAGTGCAATTTGTGTCATTTTTTCCCAAAATAGGTATCAAGTAAATTGCATATATTCACCTATATTCAATGTATGTTTCTGTGTTTATTTATTGCTTTGCAGTGACAACATGCTGAGCGTGTTCTACATGTATCGCTATGGTGGAATGTTCAGCAGTTACCATGGTGACACAATGCACACATTAACGCTGTCAAAACGTTTTAAGAAAAGTAAAGAAAAAAATAAAAACTGGATTTAGACTACACATTTTCAGGAGCCTCAGTCACATGGTCCTGTTTGGGTGTTTGATTTTCAACAACAAAGGTGAGCGGGAATTTTTCCACCACCTGCTTGTCTCTGAGGGGATGTTATCGATTTTCCTGGAACGTTGTCCAGTATGGCATTAAGCTTATCCATCATGCTTTTATTCAATTAAATGTTATTTAATGCTTAAAAATACCTTGAAAAACATCTTTTCTTACCGTGAGTGAGGTTACCTCTCCACAAACCTGACCTGTACCTTGACCTGGGGTTACCACTTGCTCGTCTTTGTGGAAATAGAAAAGTGTAATGCCATTCTGTGCAACATTAGGGGCAAACCAATACACTATTATGGAGACAAGCGGGTATCTCAATCTTTACAATAATGCAACAGGATAATGTGCTTAGTAAACCTCTAATCCAGTGTAATTTACTTGAGCCACTCTATAGGCTGTATCTATCTCAGCAACCATTTAGTCACATCTCTGAACACTCAGTCACTCCCATCCTATACTGACACAAGTTATTTGCTTTATCAAATTGATTTCCTATTGTGTACCAGTCCAGATGCCTGGCTCCTGTCTGCAGCGTCAGCTCTTACTGTAAGCCCTGACTTGTGCATTTGTAGCTTGGCTGGCCAAACACAAAAATAGATTTGAAATACAGCAAACTTTAGGAGTGTAAACAAATCAATGAGACGAAGTACAAGTGCACATTTTGTACCCACCTGGAAAACAGTGTGTGCATAAAACATGAATGAACAACGAACATTTTTCCTATGAAGGGTCTCTAGTTTGTCATATTTATGGCATTTTTACACAGAACAGCCATTACATTATATTCACAAGTCAATGATTCGTACTGTATGAGGGTATGATGTGTGCACTAGGATAAGGGTTGGACCAGGGTTGTCAAAAGTATCAAAAATCAGATACTAACCGATATTAAAACTACTGTCACAACTACATACTAATTTGAGCAGGTATCGATAATAATAAAAAAAAAAAAAATCACATTCACAAAACAGAAATTAACCTTTTCTGAACAACTTTAGAATGATCTTGAGCTGTATCAGATCAATAACAATAACCCATAGACTAGTATACATCCATGGACCACAATGGACGATCGAGAGACTACACACACACACACACACATATACACACACACACATACACACACACACATATATATATATATAAGCGTATGGTAATATAAAATAAAGTACTACAATTTAATGTCACTTTCTATTTGTCTAAATAAAGAGCCTTTTTTATAATCATTGTGGTATCATAATCGATAGAGTATCGAGTCTACTCCTTAGTACTGAAATCAAGTTTGAAAGTTTAGTATTGTGACAACACTATTACAAACTGCATTTAGCACTATTTGATCAAGCATGTTTTGGAAGCAAAATTGAATAGCTGGGTCAGAGCATCTCTAAAAGTCCAACTTTTGAAGTCTCGTGTCCATTGTCTATCAAATGTAGACCAAAGAAGGCAGAGTGCTGCCACCAGGTAATGCATAGGGAGACAATTTAAGACCTTGGTTCAATCTAACAGTAGAAAAGTGTCAGGAAAAGGTCACTCTTATATTCGGTGCACATTGCATCATTTTAGTCATTCATCAAAAAGTTTAGGAATCTGGTTGTAAATTGGGGGTTTTACTTGTCTTCTAACACAAATTATACACAAACATTCTGAATTTCAAATGAAAGGGCCTGTACATAATTTTTAGCCATGAGTCACAAACATGTTTTAGTTTGAGCTCTGCCCACTTAGTCCTTTCTGCCGCTCAGATGTTGCACCATGACACAAACAACTGTCTGGGACACTGTTGTATATTTGTTTGCATATTGGATCTTTAATCCAGTCTCTCCCTACTTTCAGCTTTTGGATTAATCATTGGTCTCTATCTCCTACTTAACAGCTTACATTACATTATTCATAAGCTAAAGAGCATTTACTTTCACAAGAATAAATTCAAACCAAGTACAGAGCATTTAAAGGTACTATGTAACTTTTTGGTTAGGTTTCTGTCACTTTCTTGTTTCTATGGAGGTCATTGCTCTGGCTGGAATGTTCCACAGTATAAACAGCTTTACCTTACATTTGATAAATTGCAGACGACAGAGACGTTCTGACTGTGAGTGGTGTTGCCTTTCAACAGATCTGACCTGTAACTTGGCCTGGTTTGGACTCCTTGAAGATAAAAAGGTTTCATACCATACTGCGAAATTTTCCAGACAACACAATAACATCTCTGTTGTGGATTTTTAAATCTGAGAAGAATAAAAACTGGAGAGAAGTTGTCTTAAATCAAAGAGTCTGGATTTATTAAAACAATTGTGTGCACAATTACAGAAAAAATTAAAAAGAATCCAATCTGTCCCTCAATCAAGGTCCGTCTCTCCCTAATCTGATACATGGTAAAACAAAAACAGGATTCTTATACAGTTGACAACATAACATCAACATGAGGTAAAACATACTACAGTATGTCTAAACAACCTCCAAACAGAGACTAAACATCAGGTTCAGCTGGGGCATCGAGCAGATTGCCCAAGGATATCACTATTCTGAATGATGAGAATAAGCAAAGCAACATCTTATAGTTTTGACGATACTGGATAAAGACAGAGCAGAGTGTCCTGTCCTGAGATACACCAGGAACAGCAGATTACACCATCACATGTAGCAGGAATACCACCGAAATGCTTTAGCAGTTGTTGACAGTTATCTAAACCCATAAAACACATTCTTTAGCTTAAATGGATCCCAACAGAAAACAAAGTAAAAGTTTTCCACGACAATTTCCATGGAGAAAAGCGTTTGACGGACCCTCCACCAGAAAAGTTACATAATACACACATAAAAACCCAGATTGAGTATGAAAAATTATTTTAAAAACAGTGGTTGCAGGTTATGCCGTGACCATATCTAATGTGTAATATTTTCAACAGTCGGTTGCAGTGTTAGCCACCAAAATGTGTTTACCTGACCAGTGTAAATAGTAAAAGCTCCAGCAGACTTCAGTCATATCCAGGATTAAATTTATCACTGTAAGGAGGTGTGAACAGGTGGTGGATTAGTATGAAAGGGTAAAGTCCTTTGATGAACATTATGCTTTTGTGCCTTTTTATTCATAATTTAGCACTGATTCCAACCTCAAATTTATATCTTGCAAAACTTCCTGCCATTCTAATAGATACTAATGGTAGCTTTAAGTATGAATTCTGCAAAAACGCATAGAAATTATTCCATTCATTTGAGTCAGGGATGATAAAAATAAACGATCTGCCCTGTGCGGAACAACAAAACAACATATTAATGCCCTCCCCTGGGATTTTGCATTTTGTTTGCTTCCAACTAAATGGCAAATAGCAATTATCACAGCTGAAGGAACCAATAAATTCTGGACCCGGTGGAACAATGAATTCAAGCGATTTCTTGTGGGTGGTTAAGGATTTATGACAAAGCAGGAAGAGAATAACAGTGTGTTCAAAGCCACTCCGGAGATCTCACTTACGGCTGCATTAGGAGTCAGTCAGACAATTCAAATTTGGACTGTGCTGCTCAAAATTCTATGTGAGGAGCAAGCGGAGTGTGATTTTATATGAAGAGTAAAGTGAAATTGGTACCCAGGTATAAAGTGCAAAGATGAGCAGTTGCTTTTAGACTCTGTGGAGGTGCGCTTACAGATGCTGTGGATGCAGGTGGTGTTTTGGAGGAAAAAAGTGGTTTGAAGATAACAAGATGTGCGGGTCAAGTGAGGAGGCCAGAGAGAAACAGGTACTTGACGGAAGATTGGGACGTGCAGGGATTCTAAAGACAACTAAGGTGTAGCTAAACTAGGGTAGGCAAAAAGAAATCATTGTATTTTCTGATTAGTGGTAGGTTGTGATGCCATCTGTGGGCCTGAAGTGGTCTGTACACCATAGACTACAGATGCAAGATTCACAAACATAACGGTTTACAGTCATGTTGTGATGTTGACCTGCAGATCGTGTGGTTTTGTAGATACCAAACAATGTACGCTGGGTATTACTTTTCATTGAAACGCCACAAAGTTTACCATCCACTGTAGCGAAGCACTTTACCTTGGACTACACTTGGGATGCTCAAGAGTTTCTAAGCCTGTTTATCTGTAACTGTTATGTACTTTGTAGGATGAGGGTTCTATATCAAAGTTGGACATGAATTTACAATTAAATTCATATTTCAGCATCCAAAACTCTGGGTCAACCGTGTGTTGCGTCATCTTGGATCCACGGACTTTGTTTCACCTCTTTAAATCGCTTTGGAAGAGCACCAGAAGGCAATTAAGTTGAATCTTAAATTTAGTATCGTCTTAAATCACGGTTATAGGATTTTTTTCCCCCACTGCAAGCAATCTCGAGTATATCGGTAAGGTAAATGTTTTCATTTGAGCGCAGTGTGCTTATGCTCTTAAAATATACACAGAAATACAGTTTTTATTGATTTTTAACTTCTTCCTAAGCCAACTCTCTCAGCCAGAGTCCTAAAATGACCAAGGCAAAAGAACTAGCTGTTCTCTGCAGGAGCTTACACTCTACATTAGAGCTTATTTTTATTTTAGTCATATTTTTGAAGCAAATATGTACCCCCCTTGTGAGAAAGTTTGAACAAAAATCAGCAAAGTAGTTATTTTTAATTTTTATTTTTTACATTTTAAGTACCACTTGCATATTTGTATTAAAGTCACTGTGGCAAAAATGTAAGAAAGGAATTCACGTTTGCCTTTATACTCTTTATATATTTACATTTCAAGTTTGATGTGGGATGTGCCTCAGTATGGATATTCTGTTCTCTTTTTATGGTATGATTAAGGTAAAATAAAATAAACAAAGGAAGACTGTTGACCATGCCCCTGAACTCATTAACTCATAATTAACTTCAATTAACTAATTATCTAATGACGGCTTTTGTGTCAAATATTGAACAATTGCACCAGCATATTACTGCAATTATCACTAGTCCCAATACAGTTCTGAGCTCATTTATCAAAACACGTGTCATTTAATACACTTTTCCCCATAGACTCTTGAGTCCTGACAACTACACAGGCATCTCCAGCTGCACAGACAGTTTTTATAATGCACTGCACTTATCTCCTAGATCCTGGGACACTGTTGTCTGCGAGGACAATAAATCAAGCTGCAAAATCATGCACTGCACCAGAATCAAATGTAAGACTATAAATGTTTCTATCAGAAGCCTCCAGTGGGTTTTTTTGATTCTTTTCTTTTTTTTTGAGGCCCTGCGGTAAATGTACAGCAGAGATGTAAAGCCTCTGTGAAGAAGATAAGCTTGCAATTATGTCACTTTATAATGAACATTTTATCGTCCGCATTAGATCTCTTTATTGTGAATGTCAAACGCATGGGGTGCTAATGGTCAGTTTGTATGGAGGAGGATTAATTGCTTTTTTCAATTACTGTAGTCTCAGATGGAAAAAGAATAGTTATGTGCCTGTTGTTCATTATTTAATTCCTACTAGGCCAGAGCTAACAGCCCAATAGCATTACTTACCGAGGTGACAGCTGTTTCAGAAGTGTATGGCACAGTACTGATGGCTTCATATCGTCTATTTGAGTAACAATGCATTATTAAAGGGGAATTCCAGCACGTTTGAAGCTAAAGTCCACTGCTAGAGGTGGTTGAATACTGTCAGAAGCCAAAAAACGGCACAGATCAGTGTTGGCTCGGCGGAGATCTCGCTGTGGTAGTGAGTCTGTCAAGGCAACAAGCTAGCATAGTGATGGGGCAAGTTCTTAGTTCCACGTAAAACACCAATTTGCACAGAAGAGACTTTAATACCACTTGCTAACCCGTCTTACAACAGCTACAAGTCTAACAAACAAAACACTATGCCACTCATTAGTGGTCTGGAAATGTTATAAAACAACTTTATAAGCAGCCTTATCATTAGCTTGTTGATTTCCCACTGCACATTGCGAAAGCCCAAAAGACTAGAGTGTCGACTCCAGCAGCGGTGAGAGGCTCGAGCTGCCAGAAGCAACAAGTGAGGATCGACTACTGACGGTGAAGAAGAAGAGAAACTGAAAGTTGTTGAAGAAAATGGGAATGTGTTTTTTAGCATTTTCAAAAAATAGAATTCACTCGTAAATAAATGGGATTAGAAACAACATTGAGTCTTTTGGACTTTCGCAATGTGCAGTGGGAAATCAACAAGCTAATGATAAGGCTGCTTATAAAGTTATTTTATAACATTTCCAGACCACTAATGAGTGAGCCAGGCATAGTGTTTTGTTTGTTAGACTCGTGGCTATGTTGTAAAATGGGTTAGAAAGTAGTAAAGAGCTTGCCCCATCACTACACTAGTTTGTTACCTTGACAGACTCACTACCACAGCGAGATCTCCGCCAAGGCAACACTGATCTGCTGTTTCTTGGCTTCTGACAGTATTCGATCACCTCTTTAAGCTTATCAAGTCTGTACTAGTGAACCTGTATGGAGTTTAAAAATACAGTGGAGCACTTCCTGTATTACCACATGACAGCAGAAGGTGGCCAGGTATATTTCTGATGAGTAGACAACATTACAACACAGATCTGTATACTTATTACAGCTGAACTGTTCTTTCCATTACATCTTACAGCTTGTCAAAACATCTGTAAAATTCCCCTTTACCTTAAAACTCTAGAATCTATGATGGCCAACCACTCTTCGTCTCACAAACAGGTATGATAGGCCCAGTGCAGTGAAGTCTAAAGTACTTTTGTCCCCAAGCCAAAGCACAGCCGCGTGACAGCCCGCCGTGGTGATCAGTGCTTTTGGTGGTGGATAATCTCTGATATTTTTTATCTTGTGTCATTCCTGCGCTGTTCTCCGGGGGCACCCATCCATCATGTGCGTCGCATGAGGAGGTAAAAACATATTTGAGCGACCTGTTGTGTCTGTTGAGGAATTTTCCAAAAGAGAAAAATCCCGTTGCCAATTTTGTCTGGAAGAAATCACAAAAACACTATCCATTTGTCCATGTAACTGACAAGTGTGATTTGGCTATGGTCTCGTCAAGGCTGTCCACAATCTCCTGTTCTGTTCTACGGCTATAGCCCCCCATTTTCTTTTTTGTAGTCTTTATGACAAAACGAAGTGCGTCTCAGAGTTCACACATCATTACCCACTGTAATGCCTCAGCACAATGATGTATGGAAGGCTCTGCACGCCCCTACTCGCTCTTGGCACAAACGGATTGGTGAAAACTTGTAAAAGCAGCTTACAATAGAAACTTATTTCTTTTAAGAAGTTTATGGGAAGACAGAGGATATTAATTTGAACGTCAATGCTGGGAAGATTTATGACAGCTAAACAATTGACGTAGGAGTGTGTCATTTGTATTATCAGAATGAAGATTCAAAGCACGATTCTTTGTTCTATTAAAAACATCTTCTCACATGCCACTGTGCAAAAAGGAAAAGCCTCGCGTGGTGTTTTGGACAGGGAGCTGGGTCAGTGATCCCCTCATCTCACTGTTGTAATATCATGTAATACAGCTCCAAACAGCTACATTCAATTAACTGGGATCTAGAATATACACTTCTTCTTGTTTTCAGATGGGTGTGGTTGGTAGAGGTATTATTGGTCTGTCCGTATTACAACTAATATGGGTGCTTATGAGTAAAAAAAAATTTCAAAGGGACTGAAAACACATTTCTGCAGAATCCATAGTGAACCACAAATTTCTGTTGAAATGAGACAAATGACCAATGAGTTCCTTCATTTCACATGTGTGAAATGTTTGGTTCAGGCTCTAGAAGTGTCAGAGGGTTGGACTGATGTCCCCCTGTATAAAAAATAAACCGAGATCATTCTGGATTTGCCGGGCAATATCTTCAGAGCTATAAACATAGTTGTGTTACTATTTACTGCTGTAGCAGTAGAAGAAAAAGTTGTACTTTACAGGAGGAATGCCTGAGAAAATTAGCATACACATGACTGAATAGACCATCAAAACACTGTAAAATGCATGCTGCCATTATCAGCATGATTTAAATATAAGAAACACACATGAGTGGGACGATGTGGGGCAGCAGTGGCTCTAGTGGAAACTGATGTAGTCCTGCAGTGTGGGGGAAGTGTCTCAGGATGAATGTGGTGGTGGGAGGGATTTGATGGAGCAGACTGGCAGCCTCACCTCGGTCAGTGTGCCCCTGGGCAGCTGTGGCTGCATTTGTACTTTATCACCAAGGAGTGTAGAGTGAAGAGCTCTGGGTGTCTTGAAAATGTGCATTATTGTTATTAAGTTGTGCTCATTTTCTACCCTGATTGTTGTTGTAACAGGCCATTTTTTTCTCATTTTTGCGAGACGGCCCTGAGGTGGGTCTGAGTCTGTAAACTGTGAGATAGATTTGTTTCTTGTGGTAAGAGACACTCATGTAATAAAGTCACTGGTTGTTTTGGTACCATATTTATTCTGTGTACCTTTAATTGCACCAGTGGTGATTTTTTTTATTTTTTTGTTTTATTTGATCTTCATTTTTAATTTGAATAATAGAATAGATTTGAGATTTGAATAATGAATAGAAAACCAATTCTTCTAGAGCAGTTTTATTTGTGAATTAGGTCATATAGAGAAGTGTTTCTGAAATGCTGATGTTTTTGGGTTATAGTATCAGTGGCATGGAGTAATAATAGTACATAATACTAGTATCCTTCACCATGATATGACCTAGCATGCCGTGTATCACTCTGCAACATTTGTTATCATGACAGGTCTACACTGGTGGGCCTCCAGTGATCTCATACTATAGCTTATGAATTTAATTATGTTACGACTCCTTACATACTACTCCCTAAGTAAAGTACAGTGAATATTTTCTAATCAAAGTAGACTGCTAACAAGAGTGTCTTATGGGCTTACACTAGCTCAAACCCAATCAGATCAAATGCTCATGATTATCCTTCCATTAACCTACAAAGGCCTATGCAGCGGTCACATGATGCCATCAAAGCAGGTCTTATAATAGCTCTTTGTTGGATAAAAGCTGCAGCGGGCGGAGAATAACAATTACTCTTAACAGTGGATGGAGCTAGCCGACAGCGTAATTAGAGGGTCGCCGTGTGAGTGGGCACTTAATTGCACAATGACACTAATCTAGTTGGAGTTATTGGAAATATGGTTAAAATATTTGCCTGCTTGTGGAAAATAATGAGTTGTATTCATAACTGTCGTGGGAGATTTGTCTATCTCAAACATGGCTGAATGAAGTGAAGGAGAACAGATTAGTCCGAATCACTGGGGCTGGGCACACAGTATTTGTAGTAGAAAATAAAAGATCTGGAAAATACAGCTCTTACTGAATTTATCAATGTTTTTATATATGATTTGTGAACATGGATGGTTTTGTAATGACCGTGACATAAAGATACACGCACAATATACTAAACATATATCTTAAAGGGACCATTACGCTATTTTTGGTTATATAAGTTATATAATAATGTTCTTTCCTCAACACAAACATACCTGGAGTTGTGTTTTGTTTTACTGACAAATATTTAACACAAAAATCCTGCACATTTAGGGTGTGGACCTTCAACATCCTCACTCCTGACTGGCTCTTTGGTTGCTATGAGACTCACAGGGGGAATTCCAAATATGAACTCAGCTTCTAACATTGATGAGCTTCATTGGACTGGAGCCCAACACTATGGGTGACCTCACACTCCCTAAGTCCACTTCTTTATACAGTCTAGGGAGGCAGTGAAAACGTTTCTCCGTGTGGACAATTATTTCAACTAAAGGAGTTTGGGTTGAATTATCTGTATTTTTTAGCGATTTAAAAGCTGTAAAATCAAAAGAGATCTGTCAGATTAAGAAATAGAAACTTCAAACATTAGCCTACACCGATCAGACCCTTTTTGAGAGAGAGCAGAAGACCTAAGCGCTGGTCTGAACTTTAATTTTAGATCTTGTTTTTTCACTTTCAAACAGATGGCTCACACTGTGTTGATGGATCAAGGCACCTACTGAGTTCCTAAATAAAAAAGAGCTCTGGTTTAACACTGGCCTTTGAAACGGACAAGTCTGGCAATGGCTACACTCATGTCAGTTTATTTCTGTCCGACTCCCTGCTGGATAAGCCTCTTCAATATCGGCCCAATTAACCTTGTATCCTAGCAGCATTTTATACCAATTCAAGAGCTGAGTTGTTGGTTAATACAAGCTACATGAGTCTCTCTGGGTCGTATTGTGTTATGTAAAAAACAGCCCTATTCAAATGGAATAATCAGTCCCTCTCAGGTTTTCACCGCAGTGGCAAATGAGTTGTTGTTGTGTGCTCAGCGTGGTGAAAAGATTAGAGAGGTTGGGAACAGGGACTTTTGACTTTTGCACAGATCCAAAATTTGCTTTGCTTCAACGCTTGTTCCTCTTGTGTGTCATGCTCCAAATAAAGACTTCATTAATCAAAGGGCATGGCTCACGACTTGGTGCTGTAGCTACTTAAAGGTGCCCCATGTAAACTTTCTGCCCGTTATAAATAAATGGACATAAATAACCCGCTAGGCACCATGTTCCAAATACAAAGTTGTCACACCTCACACAGCTCACACCTCGTGAGCTTCATTTGACTGGAACCGAATGTTATGGCTGACGTCCTGAGTCCACTTCTTTATAGTCTGTGTTCCTCACTGACCTTATGCATTCCAAGTACTCAAATTGTTTACCGTGATGAGTATACAAGAAGTGCTTTTCACAACTCTCAAAATTTGGCCTTGGCAGTAAAGCTAACAACAACTAGCAGGCTAACACACACTTCCTGATTACCTCATATAAAATCCTTTCTAATTAGATGACCAGATGACCACCGTCAAAACAGTCTCTACACTAAACATTTCCTTGGCAAAGGGAGGAAAACACTCATATCTTTGTAACAGGAGACGTATTTACCTCAAGAGCTGCTTATACAACATATCTGTACTGGGGCTACACACATTTTGGGTACAAGACTTTTAAAGTTATGTACCTATGAGACAAAATGCAGGTCTGATCTGTGGAGAAGTGACCCTGCTCAGAGAAAAAAAATGCATCTTTATGAAGAATGTTTTGAAAAATACACACATTTGAATAACTGCAATGTATTTTAATGCCATACTTTGAAATATTCCAGCCAAAGCAATAATATTTCCATTGGGACAAGCAAATGGCTAACCTTCCAGCACAAAAGTTGCATAATGCACCTTTAATGGCACAACTTTTTATGATTTAGCATGCAGCATCTCTCTGTAAGAGTTGGTCCCAGTTGTTAACTTGCCGCATTAGCATCAAACTTATTATCATACCCAAAGGTGGTAGTGCGGATCAAAAGCAAGGATGTACTGTTTAATATTTCTCCCTCATTACACTGTAAGGGCTTTTGATTACTGGCCTTTGTGTGCCGCTGTCAATTTGAGACCCGATGTCCTCCACTGTTAAGCCCAAAGTGCAATATTAATGGCGGATGGAAGCTGTGTGCTGAATTAGAGGAAGTAGTTGGCAGGGAGCGGCTCATGGTGCGGCCGAGTCCAAGCTCTGTATAATTGGGCCGCACATGTCACCTGTTTGACTTATGTCATGAGGTTTCGCTTTAGAAAAAACCAAGGCACCTATTAAACCTATATCACTGTCGACATTAATTTCACCTTTCCCCTGTAATGATGTGGGGTTGTGATTCTTGAGTTGTAATGGTCACATTGTCCTTGTGCCGCTGTTATTTTAGATATGACTCATTTTCGAGCTCAAACTGGAGCACATGCAGGAACAGACCTCCGCCGTGACACTTGGGATTATCCTGGGGACATTCTAGTTCAGGGATGAATGCCCAGCCTGAATATTCAGTTAGGATATCCATCCATCCATCTTCTCCCGCTTAATCCGGCTGGGTCCAATACTCATAGCACCTGACCCCCCCTATGAACCCCTCTGCAGGTGGTGAGCCCACAGGAGGGTGGACAACATGGTCCTTGATGTTAGTTCATAGGGGTGCGGGCATGTTTTGGGTTGATGGGGGAAACCGGAGCACCCGGAGGAAACCCATCCAGACACGGGGAGGAACATGCAAACTCCACACAGAAAGGCCCGGGGATCGAACCCGCAACCCGATCGAACCCGCAACCTTCTTGCTGTGAGGCCTGAGTGTTGCCACTCAGCCACCGTGCAGTTAGGATATCTCACAGTAAATACGATATTAATGATTTGTATTTAATCTTATTTTATGACTGACTTCTAAAAGGTGGGCCAGTTATTGTTACTTAGGTAGGTCTAAATGAAATAAGCACGTAGTCTGCTTCATGCTAAACATTAAACTTCAACTTTATTGCCCTTTTCAAAATATATATACATAAAGTTGGCATAATTTTCTTTTGCTATAGTTATTGTATATAAATGTATGAAACATGATAGCCAAAAATAAACTTAAAATTAATCAAATGTTCTGTTTTTGTTCTCGTTTTGGTTGTGTTAATTGCACGGAAAAATTCTGAAAAACGTGTCCTTTCTCTGAATGGGCTTGCATCTCCACAAACCTGACTTGATCCACAAAAGCCTCTTTTGCTGGTTCCACAGAAATGTTCCTTTGGCAATAGAGTACGGCATAAAAAAAGGATGCTCCATGTGTGGTTTTCACTTTCTATTTCCACACAGGTGACATGCCGCCTCCAGAAAGTTAGTGCACCTTAAAAGCTGCTCTTAAAAGGGCTTTAGGATGACTGAATGTTTACCTCCACCAGGCTCTAATGGAACCGAATGGTCAGAGAGAGGAGGAGTTCAAACTAAGTCCTTTGTCAGTGTTATGCATATGAGGCCATTATCCTGTGAATGCGCCTCTTTAAGACGTACTGCATCCTTACTGAGGCTCCACGCTCATCTCTGCTCGAGTAATTAGCTGAAGAGGCTAGCGCTAACATGGAGGTGGTTATTGTTTACTGTGGTTGAGTAAACAGTGTGATGAGATGGCCTGCTTGACTGATGGTCCAAGAACTAAGCCCAGCGTCGATGCATCGATCCACGGACATGCCCAGCCAATAACGCAAACAGCTCGGATATTGTTCACTCTAGCGATGTCTTTTTTTCTAACAAGGCACGACAACATAGGCTGCAATTAGCATTTTCGTAAAGCATTGCACTAACTATTCATTTTGATTCGAAGTAATAAATAAGCAAGGCACATAAAAGTCCTCCAGCTATTACATTATTGACGTTGTAAGCTCTGGGTTTTCTACTAAAGCCTGGAGTAATTATATGACTGAGTGCATCGCAGGAACTGTGGATAGGTCAAGGATGCACACAATAAAGAGAAGTGAGGTTGAAAACTGTGCTCAAAATGTGTAAGAAATCATTTTTTAAGTGTTTTTACTGAAAGCTCACAAGAGTCAGTGCTGCATAATTATCGGATCTTTCGGTCATATTATAATGTCGTTACCTCCTCAAAAACATTCCTGGAGTTGTGCTTTGTTCACTGAGACATGTTTGTTTATTACTGGGCTATCTACATTTCCAAAGCTCAAAAAATCTCAGTTCCACCTTGTGATGTCACATAGTGGTATTTTTTGTTTTTTAGTAGTTGCATTTCATTGTGTGAAATAAGTATTCGATTCCCTACCAACCATTAAGAGTTCTGGCTCCCAAAGACCTGACAGACACTTTTAAACAACTCATCACCTGAATTAGACTTCCTGTTTTAACTAGTATAAAATCTATATATAACCTGTATAAAAGACCCCTGTCCACAGACTCAGACAGATTCCAAACTCTCCCACAAAGGAAAGACCACAGACCTGTCAAAGGATGTCAGGGACAAGGCTGTAGACCTGCACAAGGCTGGAATGGGCTACAAAACCATAAGTAGGAAGCTGGTGTTAAGGAGACAACTGTTGGCGCAATTGCTCAAATATTTAAGAAATACAAAATGACCATCAGTCGACCTTGGTCTGGGGCTCCACACAGATCTTACCTCGTGGGGTTTCATGAGAACAGTGAGAAATCAGCCTAGAACTACACAGGACGAGCTGGTCAATGATCTCAAGGCAGCTGGGACCACAGTCACTAAGAAAACTATTGGTAACACTTTACGCCGCAGTAGATTAAAATCCTGCAGTGTTCAAGGTCCCCCTGATTAAGAAGACACATGTGCAGCCCGCCTGAAGTTTGCCCATGAACACCTGAATGATTTAGAGAGGGACTGGGAGAAGGTGCTGTGGTCAGATGAGACCAAAATCAAGCTCTTTGGCATTAACTCAACTCTCTTTGTTTGGAGGAAGAGGAATGCCGCCTATGACCCTAAGAACACCATCTCCACTGTCAAGCATGGAGGTGGAAACATTCTGCTTTGGGGGTGTTTTTCTGCCAAGGGCACAGGACAACTTCACCACCAACGGGAGGATGGATGGAGACATGTACCATTAAAATCCTAAAAAGTTTATTACGACATGACATCACAAGGTGAAACAGAGCGTTTTCTGTTTGAGAGAAGAACTAAAGAACCTAAATATGTGGGATTTGTGTGTTAAACATATGTGAATGACACAAAACAAAACTCCAGGTATGTTTTTGATGAGATAACAGTATTAAAAACACATCAGAAAATAGTGTAATAAGGGCCCTTTAAAGGGGAACTCCGGCACGTTTGAAGCTAAAGTCCATTGCTAGAGGTGGTTGAATTCTGTCAGAAGCCAAAAAACGGCACAGATCAGTGTTGCCTCGGCAGAGATCTTGCTTTGGTAGTGAACCTGTCAAGGTTCAAGCTAGTGTAGTGAATTGGGCAAGTTCTTAACTTCCACGTAAAATGCTAATTAGCTTCACACTGAAGAAGCTTATCACTTTAACCCATCTTAAAACAACCATGAGTCTTACAAACAAAAAGCTAGTCATTAGTGGTCTAAGCCAGATCTCTGCCTAGGCAACACTGATCTGTGCCATTTTTTGGCTTCTGACAGTATTCGACCACCTCTAGCAATAGACTTTAGCTTCCAACGTGCCGGAGTTCTCCTTTAAGTTTATGGAGGTGCTCATTATTCAGTCCATATAAAAGAAAAAGTTTCAACTCACTTGGTTATTGGACTAGCAAGCAGATATCTAAAACTTTTCGGTTGTACCACAAAAGAAAATTGAATACTGTCAGCTGGACAAAAGTTTGTAAGAGAAAATACGTTTTGCCACTTGTCCAAACAGCTTTTCACTTCTGACAGGATTCTGAAAGTCACTGCCTTATATCTGACTGAATAGAGGAGCTGAAGCTAACACACCCTGGTTGTTTACACAGTATTGGTTTCTTAAGATAAAATATTATTTTCTACAGTCATTTGCCTTTAAACATGTACCATGGCTTGAAATTTCATGATTTAGAACTGATTAAAATGATGTCATCCACTGGCGGTACAGGGAATTACCATAGGCAAAACAATTAAATTAGGCAATTAGGAACATGTCTGTTAATGTACGCACACAGCACTGATGAACACAATTTGATGACAGAAATGCTTAATTTGAGGCTGTCAGTGATTTAAAAAACAAAAACCTGCAAGGTCTGTCTGTGACATCACAATCCTGGAAATTTCCAACACTGTGCTTGATGAGGCTCAGGGTTATAGGATTTTATTTTACAGGGCATTACTGAAACCAACATAAATGATGCAAAATACAACTCTAGGTATGTTTTTTTGTTTTTTTTTTCATTAGGGAACCATATTCTGTCAGGGGTAAAAGATAAAAAGTAAAACTACAAACCAAAAAGCAGATTAGTAAAGAAGTCTGTCCTCTACATTTGTCCCACCCTTTAATGTCAAATTGGAAACTTCTCAGGAACAATGAGCTATACCTGTGGGACCTTTTTGACTGAGCAGGTTTATGGTTAGGAGTACGTAGCTGGAGGATAAGCCTGTTGTGTCTGATAACAAATTATCTTTATGAAGAAAGGCTTGCCAAATATGACACAGGACATGGGCTGTCATTGGATACTAGACCTCTCAATCACACTTTTCAAGTACTACAATGTGGTGCTAAACCTTGTGGCTCAAACTCAAATGGGCTCTTTATAATGGTTTATAAAGTTTTCATAAAGTGCAACAAGTTAACAGTGTCCAGTTGTTCAAGGTTATTCATGTGCATTTTAAATCAGGGTGCTGTAAACTTTAAATATTACAAGGTATAACACTCACCAGCAGTTACTTAAAAACAATAAAACATCTTGCAGTGAACCTGACCTCCTTGACCATGTGTTGCTGTTATGCATCCTGGATAAATTATTCATATCAATTCCCATCCATCTACGAAATGCACTCTTTGTTTATGCTAGTGAGGAGCTGAAACCAGAGCAAAATACTGCACGTTAAATGAAGCAGGTAGCTCTTATCACCTGGTCCCGGGTTCTCAGGGGCCCACTGCTCACTGAGGCCTGACAGAGAGCTGTGTGTGCAGAGGGGACGGAGGCTGGCCCAGATCTGACACTCCACGCTCGGGTTTTGGGAGCAGCAGGGAGAGCGGTAATTACTGACAATACTATCTCCAGCATAGGCCTGTTACAGTGTGCCGTGTGCCTCTGAGCCATGCGGTCCACTGGGAATTCCCTTTTACAATGTATGCAAGCTTTCAAATCCCAGCAAACAGTGTGATAAATGGCATGCTTGTTAAAACTGGCTGTGATGCAATGAGTCCATGCACTGACTTTGAGGTTTATAAATCATTTGTTGTTGCACGGTGGCACTGAAGTTGAAGTTCAAAAGTATACGCTTTGCAAAGGGAAAAGGTACTGATTTCTGCAAGAAAAAAGAAAAAAAGAAAGCAGGATTCTTTTTTTGGTGTTGGTTAAAGGTACACTGTTACTTTCGTAGATGAGGGTGCGCCACCTGAGAGCCAAATGATGCCATGTTACAAGTCAGATCTGTGGAGAGACTACTTTGTTCACAGTAAGAAGGCATGAATAGATGCGAGATGATAATGCCTTACTGTGGGACATTCTAGGCATTGCAATACTGTGTATCATCTCTTTTGAAGTACTTGAATTAGCCAGTGGTTTCTCTGTGTACTATGGCGTTTTTGGCCACATCCTGCCTCTGTTTGGTCTTTATACTGTAACTATAATGCACTTAACCACCTCCTATGTAACAGTGGAGTGAATGCATATTTTAAACCACTATGTAAAATCAGGAAAATTACAAAATCCATTATTAATCCCTTAATTCCCTTCAAAGTTGTATGTATGGCCTTCATCATTGTCAGTCTGCTTCTATATGCAAAGGGACATATCAAACACTGCATGACCTCATACATTTCCGATAGGGAATGCTATCAAATATATGCAAATGGAGTACCCAGCTTTAATCACGCTACCATTATTATTATCAAACCTCTGCCTAAAAGGATACATACTGCAAACCCATGCATTCAGTCATTACAGTGTACAATTTTGCGCTCCATAAAAGTTTAGCAAAGAAAAGTAGCATTTAAAAGGGAAATACTGAAACACCGGTAGCTCAAATCCTTATTTTAAGTCAAATTTGAGTTGGGAGAAACTTAATGGTCTGTGGAGATGTGATGAGTGTATTTTTATCCTCGCTTCTGCATAGCTGTTTATCAGGATGGCTTCATTGCAGCGTTGAGGTTAGTAACAGTACCTCAGTGTGATTGGCTGAATATGGTAAATGCTGTGGCGCTTCTCTTACCAAATGTTTTCAACTATAGCCCTGTTTCAGTAGCGGTCCAAAGGCCAGTTTTGGATGAAGTAGTCCAGGGTGTTACTTAACGTACAGCTACAGGGGCAAAAAAGTTACTCAAGTAAAAGTATTACATGAAAAAAGTCTTGAAGTTGATTAAAAATTGCTCATTTTAAGTGATTCATTGTTCACTGTTTTTGTATTTGGTTTGGGCAAAATTGGAACGTTAAATTAAATGTGCTAAAAATAATTCAGGTCTCAAACCATAAAGAAAACAGTCCAAATCTTAAATAGTGAAAAAGTACAAATACTTGCTCTCAAAGTAAAAAGTGTCCATTGTAATATTTACTTTTACATATGTACTCCGTTACCTTCCATCGCTGCCAGTGGCCTGGGGAGGAAAGCAGGAGAGATGCAACTGAAAACATCTGCGGCAGCCAGTGGGATTTGGAGGCCAGAGAACAGAGGAGCCGTGTCCGGATAAGTCAAGGCAATGGGAAAAATGAAGTAAATGGGGTATTGATTTTCTTCCCTTGCGCGCAGAACATTATTAGTATGTGACGAGATCTTAATAAAGACTGAGGTTGTAATGAGATGGCACCTAGACTGTCTCACACTTGCAGAGGAAGAATGCGATCTATAACAGCTTTGCAGGGATTGTTTCACATTCAGATCAGTTCATTCAGGGTAGTACGTGAACGAGGATTTGCCAAGGTGTCTTCTGCTGCCAGCAATAGGTAGAGTAGCCAACAAGTGTACTCAAGTGGGAATAAACGAAATATGTACTGTGAGAGGGGTTAGCCGGTGTTGTGCTGGCTGAAGGATGGGTCAAATGTTGTTGAAAGATGGGTCAAAGGCAGAGGAAGGATTTCTTAACTACGAGCATGAAAACAAATAGTCAATAAATATTTACAATTATGTAAGTAGGAATATAGGTAATCATTCAAATAAGTACACTTCAGTAAAAAGGGAACACTGGATAACTTCAGGCAAGCTTAAATCATTTAGCCATTTGCAAACAATAAAGTAAAAAAAATAGATTAATAATTCAGTTCTTAAAATTTCTAGCTGTTTTTGTATTTGGTTTGGGCAAAATTGGACTGTTAAATTAAATGTGCTAAAAATAAGTCAGGTAATTATAAAGCACTTTTTACTCTTCAGTCCAGATCTAAAATGTAGTGGAAAAGTACATATACTTTCCCTCAAATGTAGTAAAGTAAAAGTAAAAAGTATCCACTGTAATATTTACTTTTACATGTAGTGTACTTTTACATGAAGTGTACTTCATTGTAGAAAATTAGACATTTAAAGCACTTAAAAGGTGCACTGTGTAACTTGTCTAATCCATCATCTGCTTGTCTCTATGGAGATATGCCTAGAATGTATCGCATTAACTGAAAAATCACCATGGAGACTTTGCAAGCCAAATTACAGGTTAGATTTGTGGAGAGGCGAGCCCGGTGATAGTAAGAATTTATTTTTTAAAGATATTTTTAAGCAATAAATAATATAGACAGATTAGTTTGATTACTGTGGAATACAATTACTGTGGGCAGTTTAAACCAAAGTATTAACATATCCATGGAGACAAGCAGGTTGCGTTCCCTCTCCAAAAAAGTTACACAATACACCTTTAAATTTCCAATGATTGTTATTTTCCATTTTATTTTTCGCAATTACGCCATTGAATCAAAACCAGTGGGTGAGGTAGGAACTATTGACAGATTAGGTCAAAATATACTTAAAAAATACTTTATTACTCGTATAGTCAAAAGTATAACATGCTGAAACTACTCTTTACACCTTTTCCTCCACATTAAGAGCATCACGTTGCATTGCTCTGTTTGATCCTTAAACACAGTAAGTGGGTATGGACAAGTTTATTAATGAGTTGCACTGGTGCAGATTGATCAGGGCCTTAGAGAAGATTATCAAAAGCATTTGCAGGCGAAGAGTGAGAGAGCCCATTGATCGTGCGCTGGTTACTTAGCTCTTTCACTGAAATCTCGTTAAGGATGAAGAGGCCTGCCATGTTTGGCTTTGAGCGCTGTTTACCACCTTCCACATACAAGTTTTTTTAATTATAAGAACTGCCAGAATCAATACTTTAAGGAATCTCATGGTAGAAACACTTAATCCAAAAAGTTAAAAAAATCGATCCAGATGGACTTGAAATCCTCATCCAGGTTCACACAAATGTCCTTGGAAGACACTGACCATTAGCGGCCTTGAAAAGCGAAAGTGACAGCTAGCAAAACACGGGCATGGCGATGCTGTGGAAGGTCGGTCTGTTGGGTTTGTTATTTCTGCTTTTCAATGATGAAAGTAGCATTAGCTCAAGGCCAGTTCATCCGCACTTTGTACCCCGTATTTATTTCTTTAAATGGATTTCTTTTTATGAGAGGTGCTTTGGTGGCTGAAAGAATTCGAAAATATATAAACTTGCTCCCGTCTAACATTTTCCTCTGTTGGTCAAGGTGGAAGAAAACAGATCAAGAAAAAATGTGGAGTTATTGCATGAATTGTTGAAGGAATACAGTAAAAACAAAAACTGCTCTGACTGGTTTGTACAGACACTCTTCACTTTGTAAATGAGTATACTGGACACTCGACAAAAAATAAATCTGATGCAACAACAAAAGTGTTTTTCCACAGGACACAACAGCAGAACACATCAAGGCACTGAATTCAAGCCAGCAGCAGCTCTACAACCTAAATTTGATTTGCCAAACCACATTATATAAATTATGATACTTCTACAAGCAGAACTGAATCAAAACAGAACAATGACAACACCTAAACAATACATATGGTGGAATGTTTACAGTGTTGATATGTAGGAGGAGGTCATAGGTCACTGCCGGCCTACTGTTTGAGCAGATTGTGAACTTTGCCTTTTAAAGCAGTGGACAGATTGTTTGGGGTATTTGAAAGTCAACTCAAGTTTATATATAATGCAGAACCATCCAGTGCTCTCCAAAGGTAATGCAATAAGTAATATATAAGTGCAATCTGGTAAAATGAAACAGTAAAACAATAAAATACAAATGTTCCACCAGTGCAAAGCCAGTGCATAGAAATGGGGTTTTAATTAAGATTTAAAACTACCGTAGTAAAAATTGGGTTGTTCTAATACTCAGAGGAAGACCGTTCCTAAGTCTGGGACCAGCTACAGCAAAATCTCACCCAGAATCCCCCCAGCAACTTCGGAACATATGAAATCAACTGGTCTGCTGATCTCAGAGCTCTACTGGGAACAGGGACAGAAGCTCGGGGAGATAGAGAGGGGTCAGCCCATTCAAACATTTAAAAACCATCTTAAAATCAATCTTGTATCTGACAGGGAGCTAGTACAGGAGGTCTGATCCGATTATACCTGGCTAACAGCACCATCATTTCTGGTGGCCTCAGATAAATCTCCAAATATCACCACAGCTTTAAAGCAGACATATGAGGCAAAATCGAATTTGCAGAGCTTGTAATCATCATGTTATAATTGTTTCCCTTTCACATTTACCCTCTCAAAGTTGTATATGGAGTGAGTCAGACAGCACTAGCCATTTTGGAACAAATGAAAAATCTCCAATTCTCTAGCACAACTTTAAGACTCTTTGTTGTGACGGCGTTTACGGCAACATCAGCTCTCATTGGGCATCACAATTTTCAAACACGGAAGTCAGTAGACTTGTTTTTTATTAAGCCATTTTAGAAGAATTTTGCAATTAAAAATGTGCAAATTATAACATAATAACAGCAGGCTCAAGCAAAATAAGTCTTCTTTAAAAGTTTAGAGCCATGCAGTCAAGTCAGTGAAAGTCTTCTTCTATATTTTCAAATGCAAGTAACTTTTTCGAACACAAGTCTTCTGTGTATAGATTTTCATTTGCGACACAAAACTAAAGTGTGTTGGGGAAGTGCCTCAAGTGCTATAGTTTGAGAGCCACTTGAAAGGGGCCCTTGCGTAGAGCAGACTGTGGTTTTGAGCACTGGGTAAGAGATGCATCATGATGCATCTGATGAAATTCTGAAGGGGTGCGAGTAATCTGGAGCCTGGAGCAGTTCAAACACTTTGTCCAGGTGCATGCATATTTGACAGGGTGAAAAATCGGAGGTGAGATGAGCCATAGTGATTCTGAAGGCAGCCTCCACAGTTCAGCCTCATGAACTCTACGCACACGGCAAGCAAAGCAGCAAGGGGAAAACTGTGTGACAAGTAAAAAGGTTATATCATGAGACCAAAGACCTTGATAGTCATCTCAACAAATTACGGATACAAAATTAAGATGTTTTCTAGTTCGCATTCTAGGGCTGGGAAGTTGATCAGTTTTAAGCTTCTGTTCATGTAAAATCGTCAATGATACGGTTAAGGGTTATGGTTAAGGGTTCTTGAATCAAGAGGTCCACAGCCAAAGGTTTGGAGCAAAGTTCAGAGTTTGAAGAAAAGAACAAAAAGTCTCCCCTTCCACCAAATCCCATCCTCCTGCCCTCCTCCACACAGCCCTTTGAAATAAATGCATCTTTTGTGTTCCTGCAATGAGTTTTTAATATTGTATTTTCATTTTTTAAGTGCATCAACGACTTTTTAACAGTGGGCCTATCCAAATCAACAGAACCTACTTAACATTTGTAATTGGTGCCAAAACTCCCGCTGACGACACCTGATGGCTGAAATCGGCAGGGGTCTGGGCCTTATATTAAGCACTACTGCTGTTCCCCGGACCTGGATTGAGGGTCCGGTCCTTGGTCTTGTGCCGTCCTCTGAGTGCGTTGGTCAGATCGGTCCAGAGGCTCCGTTCCTCCATGTGCTGGTTCCAGACAGGGACAAGCAAGATCAGTGCACAATGGACTAGGTCTGAGCGGGTCTGTGCCATCCTCTGCTCGCTGGCTCTGTGTGGGGAAAGCGAGAATGTGCAGTGGAATATAGATCCGGGAGTGTTGATCTGGTCCTTCATGCTGGAGGACTGTAGAGGACTGAAGCGTGTCAGGAGCGGTCCGTCCTCCGTGCTCTTGGTCCTTCCCGGGGAAAGCGCTTCTCAGGCTGAGGCACCAAACCACTCCCTGCTCCAGCTCCTCTGAGCCCGGCCTGAACCACTGCTCCCGCTGGTTACATAATGTGTGGCAGAGGTGCAGTCTCAGAACCTGATCAGGGGAAACCGAACTTAAAATAATCAGGGTCATATTTCCTATATTTTTGCTGGGTCCTGTCTCCTCCCTCGCTGCTGATTTCTGTTGAGATGGAATCATAAATCGATGCATTTTACAGCTAATACACACACGCACAATTACCGAAATCAATACTGCTGCAGATGTGTACACTTGTGGATGTTTTTTTTTTTTTTTTGCATCGTGCATCGTGATTCCCCAGTGGCTCTTTGGCGCCCGCACGCTTCACCAATTGAAAACCTCTGCTCTGCTGTATTCTACTGTAAACTGACAAGTAAAATGTGTATGGTATTTTTTGTAAAAAGATATAATTGTGGGTACAATATCATGACTCACTATACTCACCATACACTCCAATATACTGCCCGTCAGGTAACCACAGGCATTTATAATTATACATTTGAGAGATACAATATTTTGGAGTGAAGAAACAGCATAGCAATTACTATATTCCTTGGTTTAATCCACAAATTACGTAACTGCAAGATAGGGTCAACGACTTCCAATTAGGATGATATAATTAGATTAAAATGACTTTTTTTAAACAAGCCTAACTGGCAACCTGGCACTGACTCAAAATCTTAAAGAGAACAGGTCTAATCACAGTGCAGCCGCCACAGAAAAACCTAATCAAAGACCCAAACAGTCAACACTAATTGGGGAAGTGTAGCCAGCACATTAATGGTGATTACATATCTATTGATAAACTAAATTAAAATGGCAAGCCCCTTAAAATAATGAAGCCTACTCAAGCTCTCTCATCCATCATTCTACTTGTTGCCAATACTTAAGATACACGCTGATAGCTGTAGAATGCTTATGTAGGGCCAGTGCTTATGTTAACACCACAGGATAAAATCTTAATTAAGTCCAAGATTATGAAACTGATTGGGAAGAACGGGCAGCACAAAGTAGACATAAAACCATTGCTCTTAAAGTAAATGGGAAATAGAAAATAGCTTTGGGGTTAAGAGCTTAAAAAACATAACCACAAAAGAATTCTGTGTAAATAAACTGTTTTAAATGTTGTGATCTTACCATGCAGTAGCCTTTTGGATGAGATGTTGGTTTGCAGTTCCAAGTTATGATGCAATGTGCTGCTACAAAACAAAGGCCCCAGTGTCAACTTTATAAAGCAGTAAAAGAAAAGGCTGCAGCACATATTCCTGGCTCTGTGTCGGCCACAAACCGATTGCGGCTTTCACAGTTTTCTGAATGTCTCACCGCTCTTCAGTCTCACCAAAGTGTTTTTCGTCCAATACAGAAAACATTGCAAACGTAATCCAAGTTTCAGGTTTCAGTACCAGTCGGTTCAGTTCAGAGCTCAGTCGATGCGGATTGTTTTGATTCCAGAACAACCGATTGACAATATTTTTTGGCTTATACATTTTGTTTTTCTCCACCATATTATCCAATTTTTTTTTTTTACTGCAATTTCCCATTTAGTGCAGTACCCTTTCCGTAGTTAAGTGTTCAAATAAGGCTTTAGGCAGCTGTTTGGTTGAAACTAAATATTGGTCTCTGTAGAAGATCTACGGCCAATAGCTGATGTGCTAAAAAGTGAAAATAGTTCTCGCAGTCAGTATTGATCTTGCTTTTGCATTTCATTTGATAGAAACCATTAAGGAACTGAGATTGAAGCGCTATTTTATTGAACAAGATCCTCTGTAATACCATAAAAGCCTTTTCCCTGTCATGATACAACATAAGAGTAAAAGATGGGACTAAGGTGTATTCTGAAAATAATTGTAACTCTTATTCTGTAATTCTAATGCTTTGTTGACTTGTTTTTGTTGAGGTAATAACATTCTAACATGTCTTAAAGCGCACAAGTGCCAGTTTTGTGTAATATAGGGCCTTAAAACCAAAAGGACTTTCTATGAAAATCTCTAGACAGAACATCCCATGCACTGGATTGCTATTTTTGCCTGTAGTTGCATCACCTAATGCACCTTCGCACCATTTGTTATTTATATGATATTGTTCGTATGTGCTTTTACTTTAATCACTTTGGCACCGGACCCCAAACCCTCCACCACCATTCATTGTCTGCTCATTGGGTTTTATAGTTAATGAAACCCTTCCAATATTGCTGAGCGCGGGGTGAGGATGCAAACCGGAGCCACATAAACAGTATTGACATGTGGGCTACATGCTAGCGCGATGTACTCGTCAAAGTGTCACTCTTAAAAGCCCGTCTCACTAATTAGCTATGGATTCTCCTGTATAGTGCACCTCACCGGCGATCTGTTGCAATGTCATTTGTCCAATTGCAGACAGGACGTGCGCTCTGCTGCCACCTCCTTAAGTGAACTGCTAAAAGATGGTTCTGGGGGGAAAACATTGGTAAACACAGGGGCGATCGCTCACATGGTTTATGGAGTCGTTTTGGCCTGACATCACTGTTCACGCTGGATTAATACCACATCTGACAGATTATTGGCGCTGGCGAGACCAATTTGTAAAGCGGCAATGATGTACGCTGACTAGCAAATTAGAAAATTGGAGTGTCTGGCTGTCTGTGGCGAGGAGATCCTTTTAAGATGCTTTATCGGGTGACATGCTTTACGTAGTCAGCACTTTGGGTGGTCAGGGGTCACTGCACTCAAGTTATAACTGTTTTTATGGTGCTATTTACACAGATTCTATTCAAGCAAAAGACATTTCAGAATATTCAGGTCCCTATTTGTTGCTCATAATTGGGTTGTTTAAAGGTGCATTGTGTAACTTTTATAGTGTAGAGTCTGCCACCTGCTTGTTTCCATGGAGATATTACTGTTTTGCCTTGGTTTTTCCACAGTATAGAAATGCACAATGGATGTTAATGATCAAATTTATGGAGAAACAAGCCTGCACATGGTAAGAATTCATGTTTTAATGTATTTTTGAGCTATAAAACACCTGTAATTGAACAAATGCATAGTATATTTTATTTATTTCCATGGAGACGACCACCTTACATAGTGCTCTTTTAAACTATGAAACCTTTCTGGTGGACGGTCATAGTAAGAATGCATTTTAATGTCTTTTTTAGCAATGAAAACACTAATGCGTTTAGATATATGTTTAATGCCGTTCCCTGGATCATTCAGGAAAAGCAATAACTCCATAGCAACAGGATGTTCCATAGTGTGTGAATGATAGCCTCACAGGGCCTATTAAAACTGTTTGGATGGGCAACTGTAATAATAATTGTACATCATTTTGTATACAGTTTTTCTAGCACTTTTCCCGTCAAATATATGACTACATCAGTCCGAAATGGGAAACAGGATTTGCTTATGGTCAAAATGATAGCTCTAATTTTCATTTAAATGGACCATTTTAGTATTCCTTGGCTGCACATATAGGTCCGGGCTATTTTTTTCAGAAACAAAATAAAAACAAGAAACTCTGCTTTGATGGGAGGCAAGGGAGCGGGCAGGAACAGCAGTAGGGCCAATGCAGTATAACATTTCTCAGACACAAGCTATAGCACAGAAAACACATTTACATCTCAGTGGCTTTTATTTCACCAGCTTTGTCCTATTGGAAATGTTCTTCCTTAACAAACAATGCTTGAATGGTTACAAGCCCATAATTACATTTACTTTGCGCATGGCTGCTACTGCTTTTGTCGACATCGTGTATCTCCGGCGTGTCCTAGATTTGCTTTGTCCCTTTTATTGGAGCGTTTTCTCTTGTGCTATTTGCCCCGCTATGAAACTGCAATGTAAAGATTCCTGTACAGATTAATTGCCCCCTTCTCTGACACCAACAGAAATACCAGGTCAGCAATGTTTATCTAGGGCTGTGTAGAGGTCTACGCTTTGGTCTCATCCTGGGACTTTCTGCATCATCCAATAGTTTCGCACCTGCTTATACACCTGCATAGCTCCCTGGTGTATTACTGGGAAATGGCTCCCTCAACATTCGCTCGCATTCTTTGTTCTTTTTCAGTAAACACCGCGTATTTCAGTCCAAGCCGGTATGGCCCTTGTCACCTGATGTTTTGCACTCCAGACTTCACAACTCAAAAGCTTTCAGTGGTTTTTTTTTCTTCTTCTTCTCTCTTTTCCTGCAAAGAATTCCAATCAATCGGAAAAGCCTGCGGCCACAGAGGAAAAAGTGACTCTCTCTCATCCGTGGCCGGGACAAAGAAAGCTCAGGTCTGTGGGGGGAAGTAGACACAGTAATGCCCACAGTCTAATGTTGAGGCGTGCAGGGCTTTGAACAAGAGGCCAAATGAAGCATCGTTTGAAAGTGATTCTGCAGGGGAATCGGTGAAACGCTTTGTACAATTATCATCATTTTTTGTTTGATAACTGCGCCAGAGAGAAGCAAAAAATGCAGCAACAATTCATCTTTTAATACGTTTGTGACGGCGCATGAAATTAGCAGCTTGTTATGTGGCCAGCAATACAGCGCTTATGATAACAAATTAGGAAACAGCTGAAAAGCTCACTGATGTTTGAGTAACATGGAAAAGATATAACAAACTTTCATTGCCTAAATAACTAAAGATGAGCCTGTATGGATTTTTCTGAGCTGATACCGAAATCCAAAGTTTGGCACACTGCTGTACCTCATAACCAACATTTGCCGAAACTGGAATTTAGCTTTTAAAATCAAATCATAGCAAGGATCACAAATTAACTTCAACTGACTTCACTTTTGCAAAATAATAATACGTTTGTGCTCTTCTATTTCCATTTTTGCTCCTGATCCTGTTCAAAAATTATATCTGTATCGAATATTGATATTGACTGATACAGATACTTCAACCAATACATCGCCCATCCTTTAAAATAACATAAAAAACAATCAAACACCAAATTCCAGTGGCGAGTTGGGTTGGGTTGAATGCAGGACCTACGTACAGTATATGGCCAACAAAGTATACCTAGTGTCACTCTATTTTTTATTTTTAATCACTTTGAACAAACTAGCATAACAAATATAGTCCTCTCAAAACGCAAACTAAATAATTACACTACTACAAACATAGAATTTTCTGTGTTTGCAAAATTTCAGTGCCATTTTACATACATTTTTACCTTCAGCTGGACAAATGATGTGTGTTAAACCATTAAAATCTCGCAGAAGTACCAAAAAAGTTTGGAGAATGCATTTGACAAGCAGAGAGGGGACACATTAACCAATTAAAATGCTCAACTTTTTGACAAGTACCAGGGTCATCTTGTGTGCCTGGTCTGCACCATTACAAATTTAACAACCTATGGAGCCATTAGCCTTCTCCTTCCGATGAGGGGAATCGAGGAAGAGACGTGAAGACAGAGCTCAGGTAGAATCCACCTCAGGCTAATCACTAATGAACTGCATCTGCAAAGTGAGGAATATTTAAGCTCCATAACCCTAATGTTACAGGCACTAAACTGGCTTTAAAATGGCGTTACGCGCTGTCTGCATGAGATAGGGCGGTGTAGATGTTTCCCTGGGCATCAGCAGGGTACTTGTATTACAATATAAGACGATGATAGCCCCATTGGTGGTGACTTGGCACTACACAATCTGGAAGTGTTACCAAGCAATTTATGTCAGAAGATTTTGACACGTTTTAGCGTCTTTTGCCATCTTAAGTCTTTTGTTTATCACCCTCAGGCAGGATCCTAATTTCCGCTATTAATTTTATAGTACAAGGCGAGGGATAACAAATGTAAATAGAGGGATCTTGTGATATCTCTCAGAGCAGATGTGGTGCGTCTGTTGTTCAATTACACAGACATGGCACGTCAGATCACAGCTACCTTTTAACTTGACAAATTTAAATGCAGATTTTGAGTGGTGCATGAAGAAAATGGGGCAGAACGTTGCTTATAGTTGCCGTAGGTAAATACATCCTTGGTTTAGCTGTTTACGGTATTAGTCTTAGTCAGGCTAGCTCATCAGTTTGCCACACATAACATGGGCCCGTCACGATAATTACTATATTGACTTATCGTTCAATATATGATTGTGATTCTTTTTTAGGGTCAATATTTAACATTTTCTTTGCACTAGGAAATTTGTGGTTAAGAACTATTTGATTATGCTATTCATTTTTTGCAGCCCATGATTTTTAACAATATTTAGAATAGTTTTTGTGGTATAAATCTGCTCTTGAGTTATTGTGTCAGTGGCAAAAATTAGTTTCACTAGTATCACTCATTGTCTATATTTTCTTCAGCAATATAATCACTTCAAAATGTGTTATCGTGACAGGCCTATACTTAGTCTATCAGTGTGTTCCCTAATAAAATGGCTGGAACACCAGTATTTTTAGACCTGATTTTGCACTTAAAAGGTGCTATATTACATAAAATTGACTCTTATGAGCTTTAAGCCATGTTAAAATGCTGTTACTTCATCAAAAACAAACCCAGAGTTGGGTTTTGTTTCATTCACACATGTTTGAGTAATTGTGGTTTCTTAGGCTACGTTCAGACTGCAGGGTTTAATGCTCAAGTTCGGATTTTTTTGTGAAATCCAATTTTTTTGCGAGTTGTTACCGTACAATAGCCAACCTCTCACTTGTTGATGACCTGTAGGTGGGATGAATGAGACCTGGCTGTTCAGACTGAAGTCGCATGTCTAGAGATCGGGTATGGGTTCGGTTTTAGGACCACACATCCAAGTGGCTCTGGGTCACATTTGAAAAAAAGATCTGTGTTGTTCAGACTGTCATTAAAAGGTCAGATACAGGTCGCATAGGGGTGAAAAAATCTGATTTGGGTCACTTCAGGCTGCAGTCTGAACATAGTCTGTCTGTCTACATCTCCAAAATGCTCAGCACCACCTTGTGATGTTATGATGCTGTAGTTTTCAAGACAGCAACTTACTTTTTACCTTTAATTTCAGCCCTGGAATTGTTCATCTCTACTGAACTATCCAAATGATTCTAGTGCATTAGCATGGAGTTTAAAACACAGTGGAGCACTTCCTGTATTACCTACATATGCCTAAATATTCAAGGATGTGTGTTAAACATGTGCGCATGAAACAAATCGCAACTCCAGGACTGTTTGTGATGAAGAAACAACATTATAACATCAGAAAATAGTGTAATGTGGGCCCTTTAAGCCTCTGTGAGTACCTATAATCAGAAGGTGATAATACAAAGTGGCAGAAAACTGACACCGGCGCTTACGTTACTTTAGTCATTACATCAGCAATTCACTATATGCAGCGTTGCTAAGTACCACAGAAATAGCTTACCTGGATGCACATTTATAACTGTAGGAATTGAGGTTTTAAAAAGGCAGGCATCTTGCAGAAAATCTATTCCAATGTGAGTAAACATATTGCCGTTTATTCAGGGGCAGAGGATTGGCTGTGAAGAATTCTATTTTTATTCTCACCATGTACCACGAATAAGACATAAATAATCAATCACCTTTCTCAGTTATTAATTCTTCCGCGTGTTCAAAACTGAAATAAGGAATTATATTTACTATTCTCTGAGGTAACAAGATCTACACTAAAAGCATTTAGCACATACCAGTTTTGAAGTATTACCAGGATTCAATAAGTTCCAATTAACAAGATTTATTTCCCTCACAGCATCTCTAAGCATATATGTCTGGTCGCCTGGGCAGTGACGCAGCAACCAGCCCCCAAAACTGGCTTCCAGTTACTTTTGACATTTCACAATTCATGAATATGCAAATGTGCGCGGCGCTGCTGACTCCTCCCACTTTCTTCACCGGGGCCCGTTGACATTAAAACACACCAGCTCACAGGAAGCTGCGAGAGGCGGAGGGCCCGTGTCTGGATCTTAACAGACAGGATGTGGTCACTTTCTGCACCTTGCAGCGAGCACAGAAATACACTTGCAAAAGCAATTGTTAAATCATTAATGTTAAACTCAAAAATAAAATATCAAACACTTCAAACCCCCTTCTGAGATCTCCTTCCGAGATCTCACCTAAATCAAACTCTGAAATGTGAAAATAGAACATAAAAACACCAAAAAATCACAGAATACTCATAAAAATGTTTAAAATGTTGAAAAATGTATAAATGTCAAAAAAGTACAAAAACACTCAAATGTAAGTCATCCTGAAAATGTTTAAAATGTAATAATCAAAAGGGTTAAACATATAAATCATTAATCATCAAAGTATAGAAATGTTTTTTTTTTTTTTTTTTCCTCACCCCCTTCTGACGTCTTATACATTACCCATAGGTGTCACTGTTGAAGCTTGTTTAATTATTCAGGGTTTCCCAGAGCCTCTGGTTTAACTCCTCCTCATGTGCTTTATCAATTTGCTCCACATGGACATCCATCTCTATTATGTTTACTGGGTTTTGCCAAAATATTCCAGCCGTCATTTTGGACATGGACCTAGAGATGAGCTTAACAACACAGAAAGAAGACATCCAAACACAACAAAGCATAACAAAAGAGACAGTCCTATCCCCAAAAATACCTTCTGAAGGAGAGCTGACCAGGAGGTAGAAATGAGATATGAGGATATTGCTTCTGTGACGGGTAAGTTGTGTCGTTTATACCCACTTCCGTCACTTCTAATATGTCTAGAGATTTCTGGTGCCCCAAAAATGTTCAGTTTTTACAGAACAGGATACAAAAGATTGATAGGGCGCGGGATGTAAATTACGAGCAAATTGTAACCCTTTGTTTACTGTTTTGTTTGTATGCCTTCGGTCCAATGGCGAGGCTGCGTCCATCCTGAATATGGTATGTTTGGTTATATTAGCGGCGAAGTGAGCTAGTTTTACCCATGTGTTTTGTCCCTCGTGTCCATGTTCAATTAAGGCTCTCCGTCTCCTGCTCAGCTGACCTTGTACAGAAAAAACAGAATTATTATTTACAAATTTCAGACTGGTTAGATTAACGGGTGTTCCATGATGTTTGTTATGTTGGACCTCGAGTGACATTAAGACAGCGACAAACATTATAATAAGAAATATTAGGACCCATTGTCCTGGGGTCTTTATGAATTTTTTTTTTTTTTTTTTTGAATGAACGAAAGTGGTTTCTGTCCTGACTGTTCCTTGGTATCGCTGGAGCTGTTTTTAGGGAGCACTCTCTCCCCTTCAGTGGAGGCTCAGACTCACTTCAAGTTCCATAGTTAGGTTTACGTCTGACCAATGGAACCAATGGTTTGAGCCTTGAACCTGGATAGCGTGTGTGGTGCGTTTGGTGATCTTATAAGGGCCTGAATAGCGTGGTTCAGCCCAAGAGTTCCTAGGACGACGTTTCAGAAAAACCTGAGAAGGTAAATGTGCAGTATGGTCAGCAACATCGCGGTCAGTGACTGTCCTAGTCACTGAAAGGTGGTCAACAGTAGCTTTTAGAGCCTCAAAGTATGGTCTGTAATGAAAAATGGTTTTAACAAGAAGTACAGGATCTAATAGAGAGCTCACTAGAGCCCCAGGCATTGGTCTGCCATACAGAAGTTCATATGGTGAAAATCCTGTCCTAGCCTGAACTGTGTGTCTGTGGTGAAATAGCACAAAGGCAACATATCCAGCCAATTGGAATTTGGACGATCTGCTAAAACTTTAGCCAAAAGAGATTTCAGCGTGCGATTTATCATGCGTTCTACCTGTGAGTTAGACTGAGGTGATAAACTGAAACAAATGTCTTCTTGATTGACAGAAGTTTGCAGACCGTTTGGACGTGCTCAGATGTGAAATGAGTTCCCGAGTCAGACATCAAAATTTCTGGGACTCCATGCGTAGGAATCCAATGAGTGATCAAAGCCTTGACCACTTAGAAGTTTCTCGGGCACATGGATAAACTTCAGACCATGTGGAAAATGTGTCCATGAGAATCAATAAGTATCTTTTACCACGGACAGGAATGCACATGTCCATGAAATCCATGGAAACAACCTGACCTGGGTACTCACCAATCCTCAGGTGTCCTCCTCCAGATTTGGTGTGCGGATGTGGATTGAAAATGGAACATGTATTACATGCACGAACATGATCCTGCAAACCCTAGCAAGACCTGGGTAGTAATACCATGAAGAAATAGCCTGAGACATCAGAGCGGGTGACAAATGAGTTGGTCCATGCGTTTCTTCAAGAACTTCTTTAAGCATTGAGTCACGGTAGATTGGGAAAATCCGTAGGACCACGCATGAATGCCATCCTCATACTCATACGATTTAACCGCACGCCAATGGTCCCTCTCAATGTCTGAACAGTCCTGCTGTTTCTGAAAAATGTCAACTGCAGTGGCTAGGCATACTTTACCTGAACTAGGAGAATCTAACTCTGGAGGTTCGGAATGTGTTGAAATGAAACTTCGTGTTCAAGTACAATTTAGCACCATGTGCATTTAGTGCAGGATCTGGGCAACTGTGAAGTTTACTGCATCCCAAACAGATTCAGGTATCCAGATAAGATGTAAATCTGGAGAAAATGCAATGTCATTTCGGTGGAAATGACCAACCTTGGTCCAAACAGCAACGTCGTAGTCAGGTAGCCGTAGATTGTAAGGCTTTGATCAGGTTCTGACCTAAGAAAACTTTGGGTGGAACCTTACCTGTGTAGCCCTTGGGCAACCCGTCGTCTGAGCCTATAGTAATGGCCATTGCAATGGTTCCAGGTGTGTTATAGCTTCCATACGCGTTTAGCATGGAAATCTGCACTGTCATTACCAATCTTTTCAAAGGAACCGATTTTAGAATGTCCAGGAACTTTAATAATAGCCAGTTTTTCTGGCCTTAACATCCGTTCAGCTATGTCTTGGCACAGATCTTGGTGGGCAACTGGCTCACCCTGAGCTGTTACAAATCCAGTTCACTTAAAAGCTGCCAAATCACGAGTCACAAGTCCGTAAACGTAGGCTGAATCTGTGTAGATTGTAGCGAGTTGTCACCTGCATAATTAAGAGCCATATCCAACGCATTAAGTTCGCGAATTGGGCAGAGTCAGATTGTGGACCCCAAGAACTTACCAATTCTGCTGTTGGTGTACCTGCTGGATTTGGTGTGAGTTTAACAACAGCGGAACCTGAGATTACTTTACCTGAGATGGGATCACGATGTGAGTGTCCATCTGTGAATAAATGCATTGAGTCCAAAATAGGTTTCGTTTGTAGGTCTGCCCTTAGAGAAGTGGTCAAAATGGCCCTTGACACGCAGTTGTGTGGTTCCCCGGATCCCCGGAGACCAAAGGCTGAATTTGACTCAGTCTGTGGCACATATGAAACGTTAGGTTGTGTCAGTGTGTGATCAAGTTTGATTTGTCTTTGTGGTGTCAATGCAAAGAGTCTAGATTGAATATACGTAACTACAGAATGATCAGTGTGAATCACAAGTGAGTGTCCCATGACTACGCGTGGGCACATTTGTTCACCAAAGCTGCCAAAGTGTCTGCGTAGAGGGCACAAGCGGGGCGCGTTTTGCCAATGGATCTAATTGAACAGACACATACAAAGGACAATTCTAAGCGCTTGACCTTTCTGCCAGAGCACCCCATAACCTGAGTGGGGTGTGAGAGCAACATCTAGGTGCATGTCCTTGGAGTAGTCTGGGATGCCTAGATCTGCTGAGTTGGCTAATGCTTGTTTGAGAGAACAAAAGCTTCTTCTGCCTCACCTGTCCACTGGAGGAAGCACTGAGCTCTCTAACACCTGCCTGTTTAATCAATCCCCTTAGGGAGCGCACATGCCTGTGTAGTCTGCAACGTGGTAGCGTGAATAATTAACTAACCCAAGGAAAGAGAGCATTTCTTTGACTGTGTCTGGACGTGGCGTTGACAGGATGGCTTGTTTCTGAGAGGGTAAGGGCTTAAAACTAGCTGATGAAATTACCTTACCCAAAAATGTGACTTCCTGTCTGCAGCATTGTAACTTCTTCCTAGAGGCCTTGAACCCACACTCATGCAATTTAAGCAAGGTCTTCCGTGTGGCCTCAAGACAAAGATCTGGATCCGTTGCTCAATCAGGAGGTTAGTCCACGTACTGACGAGAACACAGCCCTCAGGATAAATCAAGCCTGAAAGACACTTTTTCAAACAATCATTAAAGATTCCTGGAGCGTTTCTATGTCCCTGTGGCAGCACCTTGTACTGCAAGTGAATTCCCCCTGTGTGTGAAGGCAAACTGATACCTACATTCTGGGGCTAATGGGATGGTAAAGAAGGCTTGACATAAATCTACGACTGTATACCATTTCATTTGTGGGGCTAGAACTGAGAGACATTTGTGAGGATCAGGAACTGGCAGGAGTGAAGTAATAGTGACCTCGTTAACCTTTCTCAGATCGTGCGCCATGCGATATGTATTATCTGGTTTAGGTACTGGGTTTAGAGGTGTATTCAACTAGAATCTGAAAGTTCAAGTACCCCGGCCTCCCAGAGTGCAGTGAGAGCTTTGTCAACCCCTTCTTCTTGAGCTTGTGAACGATATGGTCTTTGTGGAATGCGTACCACCACGCCAGGTTGTACCTCAAGCATGACTGGATTCGACTAAACATCGTCCAATGTCGGAAGGATCATCTGCCCATAATGAATTTGGAAGTTCGCTCAACATGTTTTCAGCCAAATCGTGATCAGTTAATTCTCTACCATGATGTCTGGGAATTAGAGTGTGTTCTAGAAGGACCGTGTCCTCTACATTTGGAAGCAGAATTTGTATGCGAGTCAGTAGATGTACTGTAAAATAAATCAGGAATTTGCGTTGCTTCCCAATCTTTAAGCTTTGTTGAGTTCCCCACAAAGGGGTCCCAACGCACGAGCTTCAAAGCCAGGTCCTAAGAACAGTGAAACATGTGGAACTGTACATGAGTCTCGAACAAAAAGATCAGTTAGTGGACTAGACAACACGACAGAGGCAACGACACCTTTCTTATGTACATACAGGGCATCAGTGTGTATAATGTATTTTTGTCCCTCATATGCTTCAAAAGCTATTTCATATTGTGCATTGTGTTCCCTGTCATAAAATAAGGTAACATGGTATGGATCAATTGGAGGGGAATAAGGGTGTAGTTCAACGAACCATGGTTTCCATTTGTAAAGATGTGACATAAGTCCAGTGTCAATATGTTCTGATGGTTCCAGAAGTCCCCAATAAATGTCTGCATATGTCCCTGGATCTGGGTCAGTAACTACCCAGCATCCTTGGAAAAATCCAGATGCACAAATCACTGTTTGTCCGTTCGGCCAATTTACTTTTAGTCCTTCGCCTGTACATGAAATGACTGCCTTTGTGGCCATAAGAATGTCTCTGCCCAACAGGTTGACTGGGGTGTTAGGCGAGTGTACCAAAGATGTGTAGTAGAGTCTGTCCAGCAAGTTTGACAGGTAACATTTTAGTCCGTTGTAGAGGGGTTGGTTTACTCCGTGAGGCCTGTTAAGTAGACATGATGATTGCTAAGCAGCCAAGAGGAATGTCTGAACAGTTGAGTAGGAGGCTCCTGTGTCTACAAGCATTTGATGTGACCTCCCAGCCACCTCTACTATGACCAAAGGTTCGGGCTGGGGTCAGGACTCACTGGGCACCCCTAGTAATCTTCAGTGTCCGCATAGTAGCTTCCATGTGGCACGTTCTGTCCATACTGTTGTGCCTGAGCCCATGGTGGGGAGGACCTTGATATCCCCTTGGCCTTGTCCACGTGGATTTCCTCGTCCCCTAGGAGCAAATCCTCCCTAGGTTGTCGGTTGACTGGTGAGTATGGGCAATTTCTTATCCAATGAAGCGTGGATCCATCCGAAACATTGTTGCGGTGGGACTGGTGGCTGTTAGTGCGGAGGGTAAAAACCCCTTCCACGTCCTCTCGATCCACCACGACCACTAAATCCCCTGTTGCCCCCATGATTTCCAAAACCTTGATTCCCCATGTACTGGTGTTGTTGTGATGGTGTGGGTGCATTGTGAGGAAGTGTAGCATAAAATACACTTCTACGGGTGCTGCAGGTGGCGCTGTCAGTGTATGTTGTTCTGGTGTGTATAGTTTGGTTGGTTCAGCTACAAACTGTCCCTTGCCTTTGTCCTTCGGCTGTCCTGTTTAGCTTTGGTGGCTTTCTCTCTAGCCTCGTTCAATTGCAATTTCAGAAGTTCCACCTGTAAGTCACCGCTCCTACCTGCTTCTTCTTCTTGTTTACGATTGTAAAGGTCAACATGGTGTTTGAAATGAATCAAGAATTGATTCGAGTCTCCACAGATACCAGGTACCACCTCTAGGCGGCCTGGATTGGTTTGGGCAGTTTCTGAAGCACTGACTGCAAAGAGAGTCCGGGTGGCTATGTTTTTGTATGGATGGACGTGCATTTTGTCTACATACTGTTTCTGGCATTGTTCCAAATATTCTACTGCTGATGTGCCTGTCTTATAAGTGTGTAACGTGGGCGGGGTTGGATCCGCCACAGGAAAAACTCTTGGAGTGCTCTGAGCAAATGTTGTTCTCTTGGGCCTAAAGGTGTATCGTTTGGTTCTACTTGGGTCTGACACGTGTTGACTTCATAATAGCTTCTGTCTTATCACTCGTGGTGCATGCTCCTAACAGTCCTCTCAGATCCCCAATGCAAAGGTCCTGTCCTGCCAATGCGGTTTTAACTGTGGTAAACCACTTTAATCCTCCTTCAGTGAGTGGAGGAAGTTTTCTTTAATCATGCTCAACTCCACACATGAAAAGGCCACATATTTTATAGGGACCTGACCGTTTAGTGGGTCTCTTGGTCCTGCCTGTACCAATGGATATCGCCATACCAGTCAGAGGTTACTCGGATCTGGTGCGTTGCGCTCCTGTCTCTCCGCTTCCCTCTGATCCATCCTTTTCAGTATTTCTTTCTGGTCTGCTTCAAGTTTCCTGAGATGTCTTTTCAGGTCTATACTACACTCTAATCTTGTCCGTTTTGACTGTTTTTGTCTGTTTCGAGTTCAGCAAGTTGACGTTCAGTATTTCGTATATCTGCCCATATTCTATTCAGCGTTCGTTGGTCTTTTTCATCTTGAGCTTCCTCCTCTTTTTCTAAATTCTCATCTTCATTCTGACTCTCATTTTCCTCCTCTTCACTTTCTTTACCTGCGTCTTCATCCCCTGAATCCACTTTTCCTCACGATACTTTTCAGCTCCTCACCATGTTTATCACTATTTCAGCTAGCTTATCTCTCTCCCTCTCTGTCCTTCTTATCCCTTTGTTCCTGTTCCTCCTTTGCTCTGCTACTCGTCCTATCCATCTCAGTCCTTTGCTTCCTCATTTGTTTCTTGAACAGTCTTTAAAATTGCTCCCTGTAATTCTTCCAGTACTGTTTCTGTGTCATCTGCTTCATGTGGGGTGGAAAACATTTTCTCCAAGTGTTGTATCTGACCTTGTGATAATGATGGTGATGTTTTTGTGTCTATATCCATCATGCCGTGTATCAGCAGTTGCGGATATATTCCTGCAGGTGGTGTGTTCCCCTCGTTCTGGGGCAAAGCTGATGGTGTATAAGCCGGAGGTGCGGAAGCTGCACCCTCTAAGTTTAGGCCCCTCCCCTCGTGTTTTGTCTGTGGTTTTCTCAAAACACCACTGGCTGTTATCCATAGCGCGCTGGCCAAGAGAGAGAGAAACTTGAGATTTTTTAATCTTTTTTCCAACTCCTTAGTCTTCTTTTCAGCTGTTTTCCTTTCTGCTTTCTTTACATCTTTGTCTTTACTTACCTTCGAGTTTATTTTAATTTGTTGTTCCATTTGCATCCTATTTTGATCCAGTGTTTTTAATACAGTCTGTATTCCGCAGTCCTTTGTTACGGGGAATCCGATCTCGGCCAATGTTCGGAAATATTCTTCTTTCTTTTCTTTTAATTTATCCTTTTTGTCCATCAATTTTGTTAATTCCTCCCACCACTCGATCGGTGTTTTGGAATTTTCTGCCATTGTTACTAATAATCTTTTATTTAATTAAAGACAACTTTACTCGACAATTTATCTGTTGTTAATTTGTTAATTTAGAAAACAAATTTTGCTTGTTTTAAGGTTTTTAATTGATTTGGTTGTTCTCCTTGTTTTAATTTGCCCTAGACTATCACGTAATTATTTCGCACTACGTTGTAAATCCAACGCATGCGGGGACTCAAACCCAAGTGTTTAAGTTAGGCTCTTACACTCTTAGCCTTTTAAAGGTTTTAAAATTGGCCCCCCAGTCCAACTTGCGTCTTAACCTAGTAACGCTTTTAATCTGTCTCAGACGTCTCTAGGGGCGGGAAGTCCACCTAGGAAACCGAGTCACACGGCTTTTATAGGCTCTTTTAGCCCTCCTGTGGTCTTTATTATCTTATCTTACTCTAAGGGGACTCAAACCTCCCTTTTACACTCAAAATCCTGGATTTCTAAATTTGGAAACTAGTGGTATTATACCTTTAATGTGTTTAAGACACCTATGCTAAAAACAAGGAGAATATTTAACGCGCTAGTCCCTAAATTCCTGTTCCACACCATCAATTTACAGATTTACAACAATATGAAATCTCCCTTTTAATTTAGCTTTGCCAATAGAACATATTTCGACTCTTTTGTAGAGCAACAGGTAAATGTTCTTACCTTTTGCGTGGTTTTTATTAGGGCGCCTGAGAGAAGTCACAAGTTGTTGTGGAATCAGGATCTGGTATGTTTAATCCGAAAGCGGGTTAAGAGGCCCAGTCGATCGCCGCCTGGAACTCCTCCGTCCTTGTTGTTACCTCAGGAAGTGCGTCTCAATCAATTCCCCTTCAGCACGTTCGGAGGTCACCATTTGAAGAATTCTATTTTATTCTCACCATGTACCACGAATAAGACATAAATAATCAATCACCTTTCTCAGTTATTAATTCTTCCGCGTGTTCAAAACTGAAATAAGGAATTATATTTACTATTCTCTGAGGTAACAAGATCTACACTAAAAGCATTTAGCACATACCAGTTTTGAAGTATTACCAGGATTCAATAAGTTCCAATTAACAAGATTTATTTCCCTCACAGCATCTCTAAGCATATATGTCTGGTCGCCTGGGCAGTGACGCAGCAACCAGCCCCCAAAACTGGCTTCCAGTTACTTTTGACATTTCACAATTCATGAATATGCAAATGTGCGCGGCGCTGCTGACTCCTCCCACTTTCTTCACCGGGCCCCGTTGACATAAAACACACCAGCTCACAGGAAGCTGCGAGAGGCGGAGGGCCCGTGTCTGGATCTTAACAGACGGGATGTGGTCACTTTCTGCACCTTGCAGCGAGCACAGAAATACACTTGCAAAAGCAATTGTTAAATCATTAATGTTAAACTCAAAAATAAAATATCAAACACTTCAGCTGTTAAGACCAAAAATAGTGAAGCTGAAAGGAGAAGGCATAAGAAGTGAGTGTAAATTTCAGATAAAAGTCAGAATGCTAACCTTTGCCATTGTTTCAAAGTGTTAACATATATTGCTATTAATCATTGGAAACCTTAAAGAGTAGTTCTGACTACTACAATTATGACATTTCTAGTCACTCAATCACAAGTGGACACAAAGTTCAAAGTCTCAAGAGTACCGTATTTTCCAGACTATAGAGCACACCGGTATATATTTTAAATTCATTAATTTTTTTAAAGTATGTACAAGCCGCAACCGGGCTATAAGCCGCTGATATCCATGTTGAAAAATGAGATATTTCTGCATATACAGAACGATTTTGTACTGTAAATGTACATTTATGTACCTGAACAGATTCTTTCCGAACAGTGCCTTTTAACACGGCAGCAACTGTGCTGATTAAAACAAGGTCAAAAACAGAAAAGAACTGGTAACTGATTACCTTCATTTCTCCTGTGCAGTGAAACCACAAGTCACTTTAATCATCTCCACTGACGCCGAGTTTACGTGCAGCAGCACGGTAGACGTCTGCGCAGGACAGAATTTTCAGTCCCGATACCACATTCTTCAGTACCGCTCCCACCCGAACCCGCGTCGTGCGGTCACACTCGCACCCGCAATAAGCTTTCAGAATATGTCTCGCGCCACACTGTTTTGTGTTGGGTCCTGCGGGTGCAGGGCTCTACAGCGGTTTCCTTCCTGGAGCAAGATCGATGGTCTTCAACTTAAAACTTGCATCATACAAACTCCTTCGTGTGCTTTTCATGATGAAGGGGCGAGGATTTGAAAATAATTACCAGTTAGTAATTTGTTGTTCGTGTTATATCTGCTAAATAAAAAGTAGCGTATTCTGTTTTCCATCTATCTTGTTTTTGAAATTCCGGTTAGAGCGCCCCTAGTCGTGGAAGAAAAATCCACAGATTAGCCGCACCTTTGTAAAAGCTGCATGGTTCAAAGCCTGGGAAAAAAAGTAGCAGCTTATAGTCCTGAAAATATGGTATATTTTTTTAGTTGACTATGTGTTTTTAAACTGAACTGCATATACATTCACAAAAATCATTTGGATAAGTTCAGCACTGAAATTGCCAATCTCCACTAAACTAAAGATCAACTGCTACTGAACTGGACAAAAAAAGTACAGTTGTGCTCATAAATTTACATATCCTGGCAGAATTGATGATTTCTTGGTCCGGAAGCTGCACATGGGACGTACTTGGATATTCCAACATGATAATGATCCAAAGCACAAAGGCAAGTGGACCTGTCACTGTCTCCAGCAGAATAAAGTGAAGGTTCTGGAGTGTTCGTCTCTTCTGACCTCAGTATCACTGAGCCTCTGGGCAGATCTCAAGCTGCAGTTCAGACAAGAGCCCAAGAATTTACAGGAACTGGAGCCTTTTGCCAAGAAGAATGAGCAGCTTTACCATCAGAGAAAATAACACATCCACAACTATCACAAAAGACTCCAGGTTGTCACTGGGTCATTTGTGTAGTTTCTGTTCTCATTATGATTTAAAAAAAGAGTAAACACAGTTGTTTGATAATAAATGGCTTCACCCAAGCACTAACCATGAGTGAAAGAAAAGTTTTTGTGTTATCATTCATATTCTCTGAAAGATGGCCAAGAAATCAATCAAATTCTGTCAGGATAGGTAAACTTACGTGCACAACTGTATACTACCTAGATGACTACCTTGATGACTACCTTGCAAGCATTCTACCACTGGTACTCCTGGATGAATGAAGGATTAGACCAACATAGGCAATGATTCAATCCAGAAGCCCGAGTTCAGCCCCCTGGCAAGTTACAACAACTGGCCACTCACTCAGTTTAAGGCTCTGTTCTAAAAACAGTGTGTTCTTTGTTACAAAATGAAAAGTGCTATAACCTCCACTGTTATTTTTTTGAAGTAAAGTTACTACACTAAACCCAGAAAACAAGCCAGTAGTGTTTGAAAAAGGCAAAGTGGAGAGAATGGGCTTTGATTCAAGTGGATAAAACTGAGAAGGTGGATGAGGAGAGCAGTTTAGGGCCCGGTGGCCAGTGGTGGTGTAATTAAGTCGACTTGGCAGGTTTACTTCAGCATTAGGGGGAGAGGAAGGCAATGCCAGGGCTACACAGAGCCACCTGAACACAGTCTAATGGAGGCTCTAGTGATGACTGCTCTAACACGCACACTCCAACTGGAAGTCACTCCAAACAGGCTGTAATACTCAAATAATCATGTTTGAAGAGGAGGGAGAAAATCACATTGCAGCAGTTACATTCAAGGTACACGGACTAAAGGTAGAGCGGGATTGTGCTGGATTACGCTGGTAGATCGGATTCACGGGTCATTGCGCTTTTGGAATTGGTTTTTCTTCTTGGCACTTTTCATCTTGCATTGTATTACCTGGAATATATCTCCATGTAAAAGAAAGTGTCTAGAATTACTTAAAGCTATTATGCAAAATCGACTTTTCAGAGTTTAACCATTTTATAGTTGTTTTCCCTCATGACCATTTTTGATATAGATTTTTGAAGAGTTCTGCGAAAGAGTGTCAAATGAATTGTCAGTGTAATGGAACAAAATGTAAAATATCAGTTAAAACTGTACTTCAAAAATTCCCCCATGGAAATACACTTATTGCATACTGTGGAATATTATAGGTAAAGCAACAACATATCCATAGAAACAAGCAGCCAAGTAAGAGTCAGAGTAAGAGTTTGAGGGGAGGCAATCCCAATCACAGTAAAGACATCCGTTTTTCCAAGTTTTCTTCAGTGCCATTAAAGGGAAAGTTTGGGTTTTTGGACATGAATCTGTACGGCCTCCTCGTCAGCAGTGTCATGCATCAACACTGACTTACCTCCCGACAGCGTCCAGTGAGCCGAGTTCTTGCTCGGTTTTGGTGCTGACGAAAGTGTCTGGCAAGTTGGCTGGGGTCATGAAAATAAAGCATTTTTCTTTTCAAACCAATGTATGTTCAAAAGAGTGATACATTTGCGTCACTAAACGTGAACCATGAAAAAGTCAGACCTCATAATCGCTTGGTACTATTTTCTCTCCGGTTCCTATCACTCTGCGCTGCCGCCAGATGACAGTTGTGCCTGTTTCACTGTTTACACTGCTCGGAAAGTTAATGACAACAAAGACATTGCCTTTAGCACAGACCCAAGGGGAGATCTTTATGAACCTGTACATACTGATGCCCAAATTGACCAGATGTAGTTAGAATGGGCAGAGAGAGAGAGGAGGGACAAAGTGGTACAAGCCGAAGCTGGATTTCTGTTGTTCCAGCCTGGATAATCACAAGTCTGCACCATTTTTAATATATATTCTTATATAGCTTGTACAAGCTTATCACTGTAGCTCTCACGTTAGCTCGGACACGTTGCGGCGGTCATTGGTCTGAGCACGTAAACACTGGCGAGCTACTGGAAAAAGTGCTGGATTCGTGCGCAGCTACACCTGGCGGCAGCGCGCAGTGATATGAGCGGAGACAAAATAGTGCCAAGGGATTATGGGGTCTGACTTTTTCATGATTCACGTGTTGTGAAACAAATGTATCACTCTTTTGAACACAAACTGTTTTGAGAAGAAAAACGCTATATTTTCATGACCCCAGCCAACTTGCCGGACTTCTTTCGATGGCACTGCTGACAGGGATACCATACAGATTCACGTCAAATAACCTGAACTATCCCTTTAATGTAAGAATAAAAAGCATCTTGAACAACAACTTGAATCTATTTTTTGGCTCAAAAGTTACATATTGTGGCTTTAATGTATTGTTTTCACTTTCACTTCAGATACAGCTGCCGTCACAAACAGGGAAGCCAATACCTTTACTTCTAGATTACAACGCATTAATTCATAAGAAAATAATTTGTTCTGTCCACTGTCTGATACGTAGTTCTGTGCAAGATTTGAGGAGTAAAAAATAAACCTGCTCTACCTTTATTGGAATTGTATACATGTGAAACAGTGGCAGTGCATCGCATTGTAAATGCAGCCACACAAACCTAATATAACACTTAGCAATTCAATCCACGGACCAGATAGAATTATCATTAAGTCAAAGCTAAACTTGAATCATTGATATGCATCTGAACCGCCATGCTTTGAGAAGCGCTTAACCCGGACCAGCCCCGTGAAAGATTGATATATCTTAAACTGAAAATATTAATCTTTCAACGCAATACCGCCTGGGACAAAAGCTCTATGGGAAGTTTACAGTTCATAAGCATTCAGTGTGTGCCTTTGCAGGATAAAGCTGCAGCAAAGATGATTAAAAATTTGCAATGGGTGACGTAAGCGACAGGCACGGAATGGATTAAGTTCATCTTCATAAACAAAACAATAAAATACAACTTCATGGCACCAGCCTGAATAATACGTCTGAGGAAATTGCATTGTAGCCAGGACTAATCAATTACGTTCAAGGAGGGCTCATTGTAAGGAAACATCAATACTGAAACGCCTGTGTAAAATTAGCAGTGGGTAATACTTGACAATCACCAATACTGTAGTGTTATTTACCTCAGAGACTCAATTAGTTTAAGCACACTGCCTGCGTCCCCCGATTCATGATGAGTCTATTTGCTGAAAGCGCTGTTTAATGGTCCATAAAGTCATTTTAATCATCACAAAGCCCCAATCAAAAACCTGCGCCCAAAAGTAAGAGTGGTGCAATCAAAAATGCTGTATTTGTGACTGAGATTTCACATGGCTTGGATAAGGTGAGAGCTACATCTGGCATTGTCAAATGGTAAACAAACGAATGAATAAAAATAAACAAGTCAAGGCTTCATTCTCGTCAAATCTCAGCATTTTTAAATATGTATTCTCATCTCTTATTTTGGTCGGACTGAAATGCAAATACAGTATAGTTACTCATAGAAATTGCCACTTTCTTGTCTTTATGGAGATGTTATTGCTTTTTTTGGACTGTACCACAGCACTGACTATTGTCTATCCTCATGGGAACAGACAGGTCTAGTTATAGCTCAGATCAGTGGAGACAAGTTTGTGTGTGTAAAAAAAAAAAGGGAAAAAAGCATGTTTTTCGAGGTGTCTTTCAGCAATAACAGCTGGGATTGGGTAAATGCAAGATTGATGTTTAAGGGGAACTCCAGCACGACTAAAGGTAAAGTTCATTGCTAGAGGTGGTCAAATACTGTCAGAAGCCAAAAAAATGGCACAGATGCAAAAGCCCAAAAGACTCGACTGCCGACTCCAGCGGCGGCAAGCGCCTAGAGCCGCGAGAAGCCACAAGTGATGATTGACTACTGACGGTGAACAAGAGAAACTGAAGGTTGTTGAAAGAAAATGGTTCGGGATTGTTTTGTTTTTTTGCGTTTTTCAAAAAATATAATTCACTCGTGAATGGGATTAGAAACAACATCGGTGATAGAGTGTTTTGAGCTTTCGCCTGTGCAGTGGGAAATCAACAAGGTAAGGCTAAGGCTGCTTATAAAGTTGTTTTATAACATTTCCAGACACTAATGAGTGAACCAGGCAGAGTGTTTTGTTTGTTAGACTTGTGGCTGTTGTAAAATGAGTTAGAAAGTGGTATTAAGCCTCTTCTGTGCAAAGTGATGTTTTACTTGGTAGTTAAGAATTTGCCCAATTCACTACACTAGTTTGTTGCCTTGACAGATTCACTACCACAGTGAGATTTTCGCCGAGGCAACACTGATCTGTGCCGTTTTTTGGCTTCTGACAGTTTTCAACCACCTCTAGCAATGGACTTTAGCTTCAAACGTGCCGGAGTTCCCCTTTAATGCCATACTGTGAAACATTATGACTGCAAGGATACATGGTGTGTAAAACTGTATTTCTAAATGCCCTATTGTATTTATAAATGCCATATTATATTCTATTAGAACTCTTGGTGCCTTTTTTCTTAAATAGCAAAGAAGGTGTTTACTGTAGAAGGCATGAATTTATTGATGCTTTGCAGTGACATCACTCTTGCTCACACTGGGGGTGTTCTACATCACTATGGTCATCAGTCAAAGGTTTTAAAAGGATATTTCACAATTTTGTCACTGGTGCTAGGCTAGTGCATGTCAGTGGCCATAGTTGGTCTGCCACTGAAAACAGTCTTACCCACTCCACAAAGCACCCGAAGCAAATGTGTTACGCCAGACTGTCCATGTGAATCTCTGTGTTGATAGAATAATGTCTGAAATAAAACTATCCTTGCATCACATGAATCGTCACAAGCTAAGATACTATTTTCTCACATATCAGTCCGCCGCTGCCAAGCTTTCTATCAGGAAGTACAACTCGCTGCTGCTGCTCAGACATAAATCCTTCAAATGCAAGGTTGGTTTTACTTCAGACATTATTCTATCAATATAGACATTTACATCGACAGTCTGGCGTAATAACACATTTTCTTCGGGTGCTTTGTGGAGTGAGTAAGACTGTTTTTAGTGGCAGGCCAATGGCCATTGACATGCGCTAGCCTAGAACCAGCAACCTCTGCAAATATAAGGACTGGATGAAATATTTGAAAATGCGTCTCCACACATTGACAACACTCTGGCTTCGGAATGTCCCTTTAAGGTACAAAAAATACAACTTGGATCTAAACAGCACATTTTCAGGAGTCTGATCAACATGAATGTTCATGATCCTGTTTAAGAGTTTGATTTTCAACAAAAAGGTGAGCGTGAGGGAGCCTAACTGAAAATCTGTTGGCCAATGCAGGCTATTGTGAGACTGTAATGTTTTTAAGAGGAACTTGTTTAACAGCACAAATCAGCTCACATGTTGTAGTTCCAAGTCAGTATTTCTGGTCAGACTGTGTAAAAACAAACTCTAAACTTGAGTAACAGGGCTTCAGACAGAGCAGTGCCTACAGCTAGCATCACATCCGCAGGGAATATTGCTGTAAAATAGATTGAGTTGGAGGTGGAGGAGAGCGTTTGTGCGGTAGGGGAAATTTCAGTGTTTCTACTCCCTGCGTCGCCCTCTTCACTCCTCCACATACACATCAGCAGAACGGGCCCTGTTTATTCATGGCATTAGAGCGTCATTACCGTCTGCAGATACTGGAGCGACAGTCTGTGTGTGCTCAGAGGAGATGAACACCGCTGGGACCGCATTGTCATTTTGCCGGTACACCCTGCTGCCCACTCCTTCGGCTCCCTCTTCGTCATCTCAGCTCTTGTCTTCCTCTTTTGATCACACTGTCAATATCATACCCAGACCAACCCCCTGGAGCTCCCTGCCATTTACACAACCAAATTCATTCAGAAACTTATTAATATGCCATCATGGGGACACTGCGTCGGAAATGCCGTCAATGCCAGTTTCTAAATTTTAATTTCATCGGCTTATTGTGGATGGGCGGGAGCGTTCAGGCAGGACAATTGAAATTCTGATTGTGCGTCGTGGCTAAGAAACAGAAAAGACATGAGAATATTGTACATAACTGATTGGAATGACAGACGCTTGGAGGTAGCCACCCACCATGTAATTACCAGGGCATCATTATTCCCTGAGAATATATGTTAAACGCATATTAAAAGACTGATAAATATGCAGTATGTTACAGGCGGCTGGAGCAGAGTCAATGGCACAGTACGCCCTGATAAAACATGTAAAAACGTGTACAAGAATGTGAACCTGGGCCTGATGTAGGCTCACAATGTCAAAGTGTTATGATTTATTTAGCTCGACACCTATGGGTGCTGCAGCGGGACAGCATCAGGTCTGGTTACATTCTGGTTTCATTAATGGGGGCTTATTAGAGGCCAGAGGAACAGGTTGTTTATTTGAAAAGAGTGCAGTGTGACACATGTCCGACATGGACACGTCACCGGACACACTCTTGTTAGATGCATGGCCTTACACACTCGCTCTGGCAAATTACCACATAGAGCACTCTGTATCATTGGCAATATAAAGATTCTAGTTTTTCTTCATTTGTTGATTTCCACAATGCATTTGTCAAAAGTTTGTACAACTTCTCATTCAATGTTCTCTTTTTATGTTTACCACTTCCGACATTGTAGATGCAAAGATGTGAGGATATCAAATATATGAAAGAAGATGTCTGGAATTATGTCGCCAAGAAAAACTGTTATATTAATAATGTAATATTTTGGAGTTCTCAAATGAGACTGTTAACACTGAAAGCCCTTGGATGTCAATGAGCTTCATGATGTAGTCTCCTGAAATGGTTTTCACTTCACATCTATGCCCAGTCAGGGCCCTTCAGTGGATTACCAAAGGAGGGGAAAGCAGTGATCAAAGCAAAATGTAAAACATCTTTTATATATATATTTATGATTGGTATTTTGGTATATGAATGTGAGTTATTTCATACTTCTTTCTTTATTCCATATGTGGTCATGTATAGTTTTTATTTAATTTTATTTCATATAATAGTCATGAAAATAAAAAGAACAGATTGCCTAGTAGTGTATGCTAACGTGTATTCTATGCAGAGCTGTCACTCCACACATGCACATTATGCACAGCAAGTAGGGCACCAAGTGCTTGCGGGGACAACACCAAAAAAAAATCAGGCTTGTGACAAAATCATCACAATAGGCTAGGTACTAGTAACGATATATATATAAAATATTTGTAAAACATGTTTAAATGTATAAGCAATACAAAAGCAACAGAGAGAGACGCCACTAATCAGACCAGAGCGGTGGACACACAGACCCCCCGCTGGGACCCGGGGCACTCGCTTGCTGCTCTATCAGCCTCTGCCTGCTTGTTTCTGGGCAGAAAAGTTTTACCTGGGCGTAGCACAAATCTACCTCGTGCCCTAGTTGTAATATGGACTGGTCAAAACTTTCAGATTTAAGTGTGAAGTAGGATTAAGACTAGTTTCACAACCAGCTCATGCATTCTGCTCTTGGATCATGTGTCGCAGACCTGACTGAACCAGGACTTGGACCATGGTTTCATCTCTTCATATTGGATATAATATACAAACAGGACAGCGGATAGAGGAAATACTCTGCTCCAGTTGAGAAAGTAAGAGGCTTGTTTTCGTTAGTTTTGGGCAAATCTGAGGACAGAGCCTCACAGGTAAATAGAGCATAAATGAGCTCGGGGTGTGACAGAGCTGCTCCGATGTTCTGCTGTGTACTGTAGGAGCGGCGCTGATGCCATGTGTTCGTGTTGTGACCATAGCCTCTTATTGTAGTTTTGCTGACATTGTTGGGCTGTGTGTGAATGGGGGATCAGATTGTGCTGCTGTGTAAACTTTGCTTTTGGCTCTGTGATGCGCTCTGATATATATAGTTCAGCCAATAGTAACCAAATGTCTGTTTCTGGCGTTTCTGCCATTTGTTAGAATACTATATAGCCTATATATAATACATATACTTATAATCCATTGCTTACAAGGGCATATACTTGTGTGTTTACGATGTTCAGTTCAATGTGTAAATACTGACTATCCCCATTTTTTTCCAGGCATTTCTTGACATGAAGAGAGAGACATCACATTATCACAGCTGCACACTTGCTCCACCCATATCCAGTAATTAATACGGCCCATAATTCTTCATGTTTAACTGTGGCACTCGGTCTTGCCTCATTCTTCTTCGTCTTTCTCGTGTTGTTTTCCGTAGACTCGGGCCATTCTTTCTCCCACCACTAATGACCTCACAGCCCCCTAATGTGTCATAGCTTTAAAGAACGGAAGTATGAAGAATTAGGATAGAGGAAAATGGCCGACAATTCTCCCTTTAAAGTCATTTCATTGAATCTCTTAATCAAAACCTTGGTGGAAGAGAGAGAGAGGGTGAGCATGTGCGATGGATGTTTTGCACTTAAATTGAACAAACGGGATCTTTTATCATTAGCAAACCTTACTTGGTTGGCTTTGCGCATTGACAGTGTAGACAGAGCAGCTTTTGTAATGTGTCATGTAGAGCCATTGAGCGGGGAAGGACGCGCCACGGCCCTTTGCTAAATGACATATTCTAGTGTCTGGTGCACAATGTCAGCTAATGATGAACAATCTTGTAGCTGTCGAAATCCTGCTCGTATCCTATGCTCTTTCCCCATTCGATTCAGCTTGAACGTAGCAGTAAAAATAGGCCCAGCGTAATGGGGCTTTAATGGGGAGTGTCATCGAGCAATCAATCTGAGGAGAAGCACCGTTGATCAGGAAGACAAAGATAATGAATTTTGCGTCAATAAGACATAATATTGTTCTTAAAGCAACCAGCCACCATTTATTATTTATGACAAAGCAGATCATTATTGAAATGTATTGGATTCAGTTTGTAAAAGTCAGGCAAGCCTCCATGAAAAAATATTCCTGTTATAGCCACAATGATGGAGGAAATACTCCATTTTGCTACTTAAAGGTACACTGTGTAACGTTTTGGTGGAAGGTCCGCCATCTGCTTGTCTCCATGGTGATGTTATTGCTTTGCTTGGGATGTTCCTCAGTATGGCATTAAACAAATATATCTTGTATTTATTCAATTCTAGATGTTTTTATTTCTCAAACCTACTGCCCCACAGATCTGACCTGTAACTTGGCCGGGCAATGTGGGCTGCTTGTCTCCATGGAGATAATTAAATTAAAAGCCATTCTGTAGAGTACTTCAGGAAAAAAGAAATGTATTAAAGCATCCATTTAAAAATGTAAGTATTTTGCACTGATTTTGAGATCTAATAAAGCTGCGTTGAGTTTGATAAAGAATTGTGCTCAAATCTAACAAGGGAAAGGTAAAATGTATGCACTTGAAATGTACAGAACAGTCCTTTACTACTTTTACTTTTTCGGTTTCACTACCGCACAATGGCAATTTTTCTACTTTTATTTTCTGCTGACATCTTACCAAGGTGTACTTCAATAGGATTATATATAGAGAGAATTCAATATACTACAGGGGTTGTACAATAAAGCATGGATCAGGCCATTTTTTTCTGTCTGAAACCGGCCCTCGTCTGACAGCAGTGATCAAATTTGAACCGAACCCTATAGGAATTAAGATATATGTGTCCAACTCTGACCGAGCCTAACACAATTAAAATTACACTAGTTTCATACGCCTACTAATGACACAGTAGGATATTGCTGAAAAAAGGCATTCGGAACGTCAACACAGATGAGTGGAGTGCATTAGCATTTGCTGTCTAGATAATAGCCTAACCTGTTTTTAATTTTACATTTCAAATGTCTTATCGTGCTGATGTGTCCGAGTCCGACCGGAGCCCAAACATAAGTTCTAAATATTTGTCTGGACAAATATTCCGATGGGCTCGGTCGGATTTCCATTCTCTACTGCGCAAGTAATGGCGACAATAGTGTGTGTTTTTGTTTTGAACCTTTCATTGTCCATTCAAAGAGATGTTGAATGTTTTGAAACAGCCAGAAGTGTCCTTTAACATGATAATCTTTTGCATTTGTACTGCTCTAACCTGGATTGACAGGCCTCTCAATGCGCTCTTATATAATTATTTATACATTTAATCCATACTTAGTGATGGTTAACTACCGTAAATTCCGGACTACAGAGCGCACCCGATTAAGAACCGCATGCTCAGATTTATGAAGAAAAATCAATTTTGTAATTATATGAGCCGCACCATATTATAAACCGCTGGCCAAAGACTAGGCGGGGGGTTCGCTTCTGCGTCCCGCCGCCTGAGCGCCTCGGGATGGGCCGCGGACGCGGTCCCCCGCTGAACTCTGGGGACGGACTCGCTCACTGGTGACACTTGGGACACACACGCGCCACAGGCACTTACACACCTTCACACACTTGGGACACACACACGCGAAATGCACATACACACCTTGGTGCTCTGGGAATAAACCACGGTAGCGATCGCTTTAGCCTTCAGTCTGATTTGTACAGCGGAAACACCGCGGCCGCTCTTTGCGTGTTAACCCAGTCCTCCAGAAAGTTTTCAAGCTCAGGCCATTTGCTATGGTTACCTCTGAAAGCTTTGGTTGTCTTTTTACACTGGCTCAGTTCTTCTTGCTGGAGCCTCCACCTTCGCACCATCTACTCGTTTATGCCAATTTTACGGGCAGCAGCTCGATTTCCTTCTTTAACTGCCAGAGTGATCGCTTTTAGTTTAAAAGCTGCATCATATGCTTTTTGTCTGGTATTCTCCATGTTGATGAGGGTTAGCAGAAAGACTGAAATAAGGAAGTTGTGATTAATCATACAATTTCATTGGACCTCAGTGAACTACTTATTCATTTTATTGGTCCATGTTTTTCCCGCGATGAAAAAAATAAATAAAAAAGCCGCTTCATATTACGAGCCGCAGTGTTGAAAGTGTAGAAAAAAAAGTAGCGGCTTGTGATCCGGAATTTACGGTACTTATTTACTCACAGCTACCAAAGCCTGCCATGATAATTACTATAGTACTTATTGTTATATATATAATAATATGTATGTAATATATAATATATTATTTGGGGTCAGTATTTATTGTGTGTACATTTTCTTTGCACTGCTGGGAAATTTTGGTTATTTTTTGGCTATATGATAAGATTTAAAGGTGCTTTATACAACTTTTCTGGTGGAGGGTCCATGCTTCTCTCCATGATGTTATTGCTTTGTCTGGAATGTTTCACAGTGTGGTATTAATCCTTTCTCCATTCATGGATACCCGTACAGATACCTAAAATATATACTTAAGTACTGTACTTAACTATTTTTAGTTTTATCCGTTCCACCACTAAGTCCTACCCCCAGGTCTAAAGTCAGCGTAAGGACGGATTAAAAAGGAGAGAAGCATACACCAAGTACATTTGTTGGACAATCAGTGACAATACAAAATACATTATATGTGCTGAGAAGAGTGGTCATGGTGAACCAAGCAAGAAAACCCTAGAAGGACTGGAGAACACGACCAACTCCTTGCAAAAACTTTTACTACAAACTCACCCATGCAAAAATACTCCTGTTCTCACATTCAGCACATTCATAGTATGGCTGTGCTCTGTTGCTTTCCCAGCCACAGCACATGCCGGCCTAATGCTTTTGTTTTTTTGTTTGAGCAAACATTACAAACATAAGGACATGTACATGTTTGGGACCATTTCTGGTGCTCAAAAGGAGTAGGCTGAAGTTTTTTTGTTTTTTTTTAATTGTCATGTCCTACCCCAATTGTTTTACCTTAACATGTGGCTGACACATACATACAGTACATACATATGTATGAACATACACATATACACACATATATACCTATGCATACACACATACAAATACATAAACACATATATACATGCACACACAAATGTCTTTCATTTGTGGTCGTGCAAACTACTAATATTAATGATAAAGAAATTAATAATCATGATAAAGAAATGAAAATAAAATAAAGAATGTTAGAAACGAAGCAGGGAGCGCCAACGAAAATAGTGTCTATAAGCCCCGTGGATGTGGATATCACCTCCTACTCCTTACACTGCCTCTGTTCCTGCCAGTGTGTTGAGTCACTGGTTCTGACCCAGATGTCACCTCACATCGTGGCCAGGCCGGATGTGTACCGAGACCAGCCGACCAAAAATGGGGCTGTGGAGGTGCAGGGGTTTAGGGGCCACAGCAGAAAGTTGATGTGAAAAGACAGGTCTATTTATTTCCAAAAACATTTTCGAGCACAATGACAAACACACTGTGACATCCCGCCACACCGCAGCAGTCTCCCAATACCACTGTGGCGACATCTGGACAAATATGGTCGTTCACGCACACAGGAAGTGTCCCGGGTTCAGGTTAGGTTAGCGGGCACGTTGCAGCAGTGGGGGTTATGTTTTCACAGCATAAAGTTATAATAAAGGTGTAAAGGCTGAACACAACAAAATAATGCTGTGGTTTCAAGAAGGCTATACCACTCAAAAGAAAAACTAACTTGAAATGTGCTGGACGTCTCTAGTTGGATGACTTTGCGTTTGAGTTCAGACACCCCCAACACTTGACGCACATCCAGGGTGTGCCTTGTTTTCCTGGTCGAGAGAGTGACTTTAGTGTATTGCATAAAACATATCAGCGGAGGTGATCGGCTTGTCAGTTGTGGCGTATATATATTTATACTCCACTAATGACACACTGTAAATTTCTTGTTCTGGTGTTTGTGGCACCCAAGATTTTCTCGTTCTTCTCCTTCCAGATAACATCGCTACGTCACAGGATAGTAGTCCCTGATTGGTTGACACGGCGTGTCCAACACCAAAAGTTCAGGTTTTTCAACTTCTGACAACAAGTCCCTGAACGCTCAAGACACACCGCATCGACGCCAGATTCTCACCACACTGACGCCTGAAGGCGCTACGCAAAAACACAGGACGTCCTAAATGCGCATCCACATAGACTTTGCATGTAAACTGGCACCAGGTATCCACATTACAAACTCCTACAACCAGGTACTTGTGCCATCAAAACGTCATACACAAGCTTCCAAATATTGGTTCAGTCGATATCCTAACTACATGAGTTTATAGGCAAAATAAGACTTTTTACTGGTCATAACTGGCCCAGAAAGTCTTGTAATATTTGAATTTTTGTTTATTCAGAGCTGCTCTGTAGTAACCTGAGGGATAAATAACTACATGACACATTTGGATCAGTTTTGTCTTATTTTATTTTTGTATAAAGAAAATAAATGCTTTTTTCAGTCTCTGCACTGGTATGAGTTGATGTTGGGAACTGGAAGATAACTCAAGCTATAGTATCAAACTAGGTATTGGAACTGAAAAAGTTGGATCGGTGCATCCCTACAAAAAGATGATAAAACTGGTAATTCAACTGCTGCACACAAATATGCACATTGCGTTATTCATGGACTAACACGTGAAACTTTCCTTGGGTTTGGAGCGTCAGCCATTACAGTGACAAAAGCATTCTTCTCGATACAGTTGTACCGCAGAGAAATGTTCTATTCAGCACAACATTCCACATCAGGAAAGCACATCAGCTGCTCAGTTGCACAAAGACACACTGTAATTAATTCAAGTCTCTATACAGGGTCACTCCAAAACATCTACCTCCCATTGTTTCATTGATTTGTTGGAAGATTTCATGGACAAATGAGACAGTGGCTTCGCAATAAACATTTTTAAGCAATGTTGACAATGCATTAGGCCGGCAGTTTCAGAAAATCATAACAAATTCAGAGAGATATTGGACTCTTGCCAAGTTCTACACCCACTATTGAGTCATCCAAATCATGGCCTCTGCTAGTCTAGTGCTTCAGTGCAGCGCCGTGTGCAAACTGAGCCTTTTCAGCATGTGTGCAGCTTCAAATGCCTTTGAAAATGACTGTCATTTACTACACAGAAACAGGAGAGGCTGCATGTTTTGTCTGTGAAGAATGCCTGATATTAGCTGTATAGAGGTGGCCATACAATGAATACACTTTACCTGTAAACAAGTCCAGTGGAGAGTTCTCTGAGTGAGAGGGACAGAACTACAACACCCACTGAAGTGATCAATATGGGTTCAAGGGAAAATCACACTGGCTCCTCCTCCATCTCGATATTGCATTATTAGCCTTGTGTTTTGACTTCACAAATAACTCCAGAATTCTGTATTGGCACATAATAAGCAGGCTTCCACTGTTTGCGATTGATTGGAGAACCCTTGAAGGACTTTATATTTATAAGCATCTTAGGGTGAAGACAGCATCATTATTTTGAGTGGTACTACAAGCATTTTGTATTTGCTACAGGCTCGACTCCCTACAGCATGAACATCGATCGTGGCTTGCAAATACTACTGTGATAAATAGGACGGTTGCTGGCCAGAATTGCACCAATTGGCAATGCTATAGAGAGGAAATCAAAGAGTGCTAAAGATTCTGGCAATGTTCATGTTTATATTAAGGAAGGCTGGCTTTCGTTTTGGCTAGGTTGTGCAGAATAACTCTATGATTATTATTTTCTTCCAACTTAAAGGCGCTATACCTGATTTTTCCCGTCTAAAATGTGAAAAACAGAATTAGCTCATTTTAAACCATTTGCAGTAGTCCACACTTATTCCTCAGTTTCCTACCGCATTCCTACCGCATTCCTAGCATGCTAATAATTCATCGCAAAGAGTTTTCACAACTTTCAGATTCCAGAGCACCACCAACAACTAGCTTTTCTTGTTTTTTCTAAGGATTTTTTTTAGATTTTAAGAAATGAATTGCTCAAAAATAATTCATTTGACATCTGCAAACATAGAACGTCTACTACCATAAACATTTAAATAAGCACCCTCAATTTCATGTTATGTTCTGCAGATCTAAAAGAAGCAGGCATTTGAATTAGTTGATATTGTGTGTCAGATTGTGTTTCATATGTTATTCTATTTTTGTATTTGTTTTTTGTTTTTTGTATGCGAGGAATACAAAGAGGCTTTAGCAGAGGTGACCTAGATCAGATTTCAAGGTCCAAAGAAAACAGATAATGCAACAACAACGCAACCAATGATGAGGCAATAGGAAGTCCAAAATTATTAGAGGCCGGTTTATTGTGTTATCACCATACACGTTTAGAGACACGCACAAGTAAGAGTAGAGATATTATTATGCGTTTGCTTGGGTTCTTTGTAGTCATTTTGCTGCTAAAATGGCTGCATATGGATGTGAGTTAGCCTGACCATGGGAAGGCCATTTTAACACTGTGTATGATTAGAGAAGAGAGATTTGAGATGATTTATTTAGTTTAGTCTTAAAAAAGAGGCACATCTGCTTGGTTTGTGATTTAAAATTGTACTTTGCATCTTTTCAGAAGGAGGGTACACCACCTTCTTGTCATGTGTGCCCTAAAATCCTTCACACAACAACCAGGTGATACCACCAGGCCAGGTTACAGGTCAGATCTGTGGAGAGGGTCAAAATGAAGGATCTAAATAAATAAAACAAGCAATTTAATAAACATAAGATAAATATGTTGTATATTTTAGACAAAGCAATATGATCTTCATGGAGACAAGATAAAAGAAAAGAACACTAGGTCACCAGAAAAGTGGCCTAGTGCACATTTTACATACATTTCTACATACATCAATGGCTTTGACTGTATTCAACTATATTAAAAGGTCTTAAATTTTTATAAGAAGCCACAACAATGAGGTTGGGTGTTATTTAAACCCAATAAAGTGCAGGTTGGATTGCAGGAATAACCTTTAGAAGTGAAAGTGCAAAATGCAAACTCTAAAGTTTATTTATTTAGACATTTGAAATCCTCTGGATAATCCTTTGTCATGTGGCTGTAGGAGCAGCAGTGCTTAGAGCAGTCATGAGCAGCTGCCTACCTCCTGAGAAACTATCTTGCTTGTTATAATTCGCTGAATAGCTGTCACTGAGTGTATTTTTGAATCAATATGCACTTGCCTGGCCCTCACCCTCACTGCTTTGGCCCTCTCAGGTTTTCAAACTATGGATTGGTCTCGCTGCTATGCTACTACAGTATGTATTACATTGTGCATCGAATTCTTACCCCCTAACCACACCCTCCATCACCACAGAGCACTTCTGCAGAGCGTGGATCAATTAGGGACCGGGCCTGCCAAGCCATCAAGTCTATAATAACACACTCTCTCCATCTTGGTCGTGGCTCACTAAATTACCTGGGCTGCACGACAAGCCTCATCTCTAAGCCTTGGGGATCTTTATTAACGTTCAGTCTTACATCAAATACAGTGAGGTGTGGAGCGGTAATGAGATCACAGTCTGATTTAAATGCCAAGTACAGGTCAACGCCAAGCAATGACCTAAACATACTCCAGTGGTGAGGTGCAATGATGATGGAGGTGAAGACAACGGGGGCGTGGGAGGAAGAGTGATGGAAGACACTGTAGATGACAAAGTGTCAAAGGGTCAAGATTAAATGAAAATTAAACCTTTCAACTAACATAATGGAAGTTTTACTCTTGAAAAGAAGTAACCCTCTGATATGAGGCTGATAAACAAAACAAGCACATATTTGTTTAATGCACTAATCCTCGCATCTATAAAATAAAAGGAAAGTTTAGTTTAGAAATAATTATAAGATGTTACCAAGATACACATATATTTTAAGGTCCTATATTATGCAAAATTCACCTAAAGAAATGTTCTTGTGAATCATTTTGAGACAATTTATGCTGGTATCTAAAGTTTGCTCAAGTTTGTCATGTGGTTAAGCTCACAACAAACCTAATCTGAGAGAGTCACTTGGAGCTCGGGTGCAGACGTGCCTGTTGATTCTTTCACTTCTAACTAAACTGACACCAGCGTTATTACATTAAAAAGCAGCCAACGCCACAGATATTTCCAATCCTCTCTGCCGTTTCCATGTGACTGACAGGCGGATTATCCATTCAGAGAAAAACATGGTGTGTTGTGTCAAAACAAACATGGAGGCTTATATTTAAAAAAAAAAGTAAAAGACGGAGATTTCTGCAGAATCATCAAGCACACTCTGTAAATCTGAGGTTAAGAAATTAGATTGCTAGTAGATTTTGTTGAGAATGTTGGCGGACTATTCAAGAGGAGATGTAATTTGCATTTGATAGACACGATTCTACAAAAGATTATGCTAGGATTTAGAGACTGAAAGAACCAAAGCAGATGAAAAGGTAGCTGAAAAGTCCCTTCAAGCAGATCTACCGTCTTACGTAAAATCGACTTTTCAGAGCTTTTACCCATGATAGCGTTTTTTCCCCTCACCATTTACTCACCTGAACTTGTATTTGTTGGGATTTGTGCATTTTTGAGCTTTGCCGATCGAAAACTGGCAGTGTCATATAATCATTTTGGTATAAACAGGAAAAAAATAAGCAACTCTTGCAAAACTTGTGATATGCAGCTATACATTGGAGGTACTAACAACTGCATGGCTCTTCGTTGTGATGACATTTATGGCAATGTCCGCTCACGTTGCGTATTGCAGTTTTCTAATGCAGAAGTCAGCAGGCTTGTGTCACTTATTCAGGTGTTTTAGCTGAATATTGTGATTTAAAATGTCCAAATGATAACATAACTGGTGCCACAGATTATAATCATAACACCGACACAAGCACAATACGTCTTTTTTAAATGTGGCCTCCGGCTGAATAAATCGACATTTGAATGAAGTCAGGCTTGGCCCTTAAGTGTTCCAGACATTTCCACTCCGCTCACAAACATGCTCCAATTACTCAGATCGGAGGCAAAACACGCGAGGCTGAGAGGACCAAAAATAAATAATGAAACAACAAACTAGTGGTAATTAAACATCAAGGCCGTGGATAAAGAAAGAGAAAAAGGGAAGTGAGGGAAGCGCTAATCCGGCCCCAACTCAGCTGATTCCAGCATTCCAAAAGCATTTAGACTTTCATTAAAGAGTGCACTGGAGCAGAACAAAATCATTTAGCAGGCCTCGCGCAAACAGCAGTGGCGGACCTGTGGCAGTCTCTCCAGCACAGCCCGCTCTATAATAATTACGATGAGCTATATTCAAAACACTAAGAACCTAACAGGATGTAAAAGGCTTTGATACAACTTTTGCCAATAGAACGAGGATACTTGTATGTATGTCGCCCAGATGAGGCGGAGGAACCCAGAGAGCCAGAAGTCATTTTTATGTCTGGAATAAGAATGAGAAATAAAGAAAAGACGGGTGGTTATAAAGCAGTTAGATTTATTGTATCATTTTAAAAGTATTCAAAGTAAGGTACATTATTCTCTGGGCTGTCCCGTTCCTTCAAAGCAAATCATCCGTCTTCTCGTCTTCCAGAAGCGGTTTTCGTTTTTTCTCCAACATGTCTTTGGATAGAACAGAGAGTAGAATAGAACATTGAGAACTGGATGAATTTATTTATTTTTTTTTTTTTTCAGGTTTCTGCAAAGTCACCGTCTTAAATGTGTGTCTGAAGGGAGCAGCTAAATACATTGAAACAAACACCCCCTAGTTGTTTTCAGTGAGCGGTATCAGATATCAGTTCAGTCCATTCAACGACCCTAAGGTGTGAACTGCCGTCGTTCAAGCCCAGCATATGTTCAGTGACCAGTCCTTTGTTCATTTAGCAAAGTTTGGGACAGGAACCAAAAGATATTCACTAGTGACCATAAGAAACCCATAATGGCTGGAAATATGGTTTAAGAAGGATCAAGCTAATTTCGTGTGTCCTTTTGAGGGTCTAAGTATGAACAAAGGTCTGGTGGGTCATTCAAGCCTGTTATAAATGCACTTATTTTAATTAGTCACTGTTTTCACCACCAGTTTATGACCCTTGATCGGCCCTCAAACTGGTCTGTGTTTTAATATGTGGCTCCCGATGAAAAAAGTTTGGACACCCCTGACCTAGACTTTTGGGAAATGTATTGGCAGTGCCGGCATGACACACCCACAGACATCTGTAAACCTCCTCTTGTAGATGATTTCATCGACTATTGACATCTCTATCGTAAAGCTGTTGAGCTCACAGAGATGAAAAGCCATTTTAGTAGCAGTGTAACATTTCTTAGAATTTTGCAAGAGGTTTTCAAAAGAAGAGGGCACGTACTGCTTTTAGCTTAGGGTTTGTTTTGTATTGATTTGACTCATCATAAGTAGTTACTTGAAGTAGCATCATATTTATTTAATCTATAATAAATTCTATTGCCTTTAAAACATTTGGGACATTTATTTGCTTTTAATGATTTGATGTGGGTTTACAGAACCAAAGTTAGAATAAAAACTTTAAAAATGCATTCATAGATTTTAATTAAAATAATTTTAGTAGCCTGACTCAATTTTTGTGAAGCAATTCTCTCTATGAATAAAAACACAAAGCTTTCAATTACACCGACCAGACTCATTTATTTCTGCCACCACCAAAGCGAGGAGTAGTCCAATAGATGAAGGGGAATCACTTCTCTTTTCCCCTTTACAGTTCATTAAGTTTTGAAATAAGAGAATCAATACTGCAAATCTATAAAGTCAACTTGGGTTTTGAGTAAATGCATGCAGCAGTGGGCAGGCGTATGAGTCAGGGTTAGTCAGTCTGAAGCACACCTACCTACACCACCACCGGCATTATGTATTTAGTTTTAATGACTGTTTTGAGAAGAGTGGAGAGAGAAAGGAAGATAAAACGCAAACTGTTAGTTCATTTCTACGCAATCAGAGTCAACACTGCGTCCCTTGAATGACATGATCTCTGCAAAATTGCCAGGGCAAATTGACTTTCCTTTCATGGCGTACAACTACTATCATTTTCAGCATTCCCAGCCAACGTCGGAATCTTAACGTCAGGATGTCACCCGGAGTGCCTCGGCGCATTGATCACTCAGGCTTTTCTCCGAGCGCTGACAGAAAACCATTTGCAGACAGAGGATCAGGTGTGCAGCAGAAAGAGCAGGTCCCCCCCTTCCCTTCGCTTCTGATCAGCAATCTGCGGACGGCGATCTCAATCAGGACAGGCCCGGGGCGGAGGGCACGGGGCGCCACGGAGCAAAGGGACTTTTCATTCCAAGGTTCATTTACTTTTAGGACAGAAAGGCTCTTACAAACAGCATAGTCTCTGCTTCGATAAAACTATACAAGAAGAAGAACTGCGCCCCGAGCGGATTCATTGTCCGTGTACGACAACTTTGGTTTTTGGAAAAGGTTGGACACTTTTGGAAATAAAATAGAAATTGATCTTCTTCCTAAAGGGCCTATATTAAACTTTGTTCTGATCTATGATGTACTGTAATGCTGTTTCCTCATCAAAAACATACCTGGCGTTGTGGTGGTTTGTTTGATTCACACGTTTAACGCACAAACCGCATATTCAGGCTGAGTACGTCTCTCAAATGGAAAACACTTTGTGATGTCCTGTGGTAATACAGGAAGTGCAAGATTGTTTTTAAACTTCATACACCTTCACTAGAAGTATTTGGATCATTTCAGCCCTGGAGCTGCCCATCTTTACTGAACTAAAACTTGAAAACTGCCACTTTATGACATCACAAGATAGAACAGAGCATTTTGAGGTTTGGAGATGTAGACAGATTATTATTGAAGAGTTACTCAAACGCGTGTGAATGAAACAAAACACAACTTCAGGTATGTTTCTGAGTCAATTTTGCATAATATGGGACCTTTAGTAATCTCTAACTGTAAGTATTGCATCACAAATAATAGTGAAATGATTGGTTTGTCTTTTTCATTGTACTTCAGTTTTTTATTTTATTTTATTTTATTTTTTTGAGAATGCAGTTTCTGTTTATCATATTTAAGTAACTTCTAACAAGATAGTCACAAGACAGTCAGCCACCAAACATGAGCGAATCATAAAAATGAGAGAGAAAAAAATAAGTGTCCACAACTTAAGAATATGGGTTCTTACAGGTGCACTGTGTAACTTGTCAGGTGGAGGGTCCATCACCTGCCTGTCTCCATGGAGATGTGTCTAGAATGTTCCACAGTATGGCCGTAAATCTATTTATCTCCACAGAGACTTGAAAGCCAAATTGCAGGTTAGATTTGTGAAGAGGTGACCCCATTCACAGTAGGAATATATGTTTTTTAATATGATGTTTGGCAATCACAAGATTAACATGACTGAAGGTGTCCAAATACAAAATGTAAATGTAATGTAAATTCCTGGGAGTTATAACAGACAGTAAATTATCATGGAAAGCCCACATTAGACATAAAAACAAAAATTTCTAAAAGTCTTGGTAAACAAAGTGAAATATTAAATTGATCAAAATGCCCTTCGTACATTATACTGTTCATTGGTTCTCCCTTATTTCACATACTGTGTTGAAGTGTGGGAGAACACTTACCAATGTACAGTGAATCCATTGATTATCTTACAGAAACGAGCTTTGCGAATTATCCATAAAGTTGTTTTTCTAGAACACACCCATAATCTTTTTATTCATCCAAGCTCCTAAAGATTCCTGACCTTGTAAAATATAATACGCTTGAAATTTTATTTCGAGCATTCAACAATTTACTACCAACTAATCTACAAAGCTTGTTCAAAATGAGAGTGAACTCATAATTTAAGAGGATATGGAAATTTCAAATTGCCCAATGTTCGAACTGCTTGTAAAAGTTTCTGTGTGTCTATATGTGGTGTAAAACTCTGGAACAGTCTGGATACACGTCTCAAACAAGGCCAAAATATCCATAAATTCAAGTTGTTATATAAATATATGGTCTGGTCACAGTATACAGAGAGTGGGTCCTAATATCTGAACAATCGTGCCTTTTGTAGTGCTGGTTTATGCTTGTTGTTTCCTGACCATTGCTGGATGTGCTGTTTTACCATCACTTAAATTTGTCATCTGTTCCCATTGTTGGTATCTTTAAATTTCTTACCATTGCTAGTGTCCTCATGTATTGTTATTGCAATATGATGATAATTATGTTATCAAGCTAGAACAGTTTTTTTACTGTCCGCACTTGTAAATAGTTCCTATAGTTAAAAATGAAAAAGAAGTTCATTGCATTAGATTAGAAGAGGGTAGATTAAATAAGTTCTCTTCTTCCCACTCCTTTTTGGGCAAAATATTTTGTTGTTTGTTATTTCTATCATGATTCTCTAATGTTATATGTTCCATTGTAAAAGAATGTAAACTTCTTAATTGCCCAAAATAAAAATAAAAAATAAAGAAAATTATGAGTATAATAATATAATAATTTAATAATAGTTTAATATCACTGTGAACAATTTAAACCAAAGCATCACCATCTCCATGGAGACAAGCAGAAGATTGTGCACCTTTAACGTCTAGTTCTGAAGATTTCTTGGCCCCTTGTAACCTATAATACCCGGTGAAAGTCCACTTTTCATCCAGTGTTGGTTCCCGATCCAATATTTGGCTCTCACAAATGCTCCCCTCATTAGTAATCTGATGTCAAATACTGCCCTTACAAAGACACTTCTATAGCAGTTTGTGGCCCTGTCCCAATATTTTTTTGAAATATATCACCACCACCAAAGCAGCCGACTATTTATCTCACCTCACAAACCCATTTGAGTTTGACTTGTAACATTTCATACTTTTCTGACAAAATGTTCCAGTTTTTTTTCTTCTTTCCTTCAGGACTTTCTCTTCTAAAGGTCTCTCGGCGGGTTACAAAAGAGACCGTGGCTTTTATGTGACGATAAGTAAATGTGAAACTTTGTGATGGACAAATTACATGAGTGATTTCTTTGAAGAACAGAAAACGGTAAAAGGCCGTATAGCTGGTACTGAGTGCTGTTGTAATGCAGTATTTTTACAGAGGAATAGATGTCGGCGGCTGATCCTGCACTGAACTGGATGTGCCCTTGTTATTTTTGTCTAATGTGAGTCACAACATTTCTGACCCGAGTTATTTAAATAAAAGAATAATTTCAGTGAATTTGTCAAAGTTCCAAAACACTGACCACTGAGTACTGTACACAGTTAGCATAAGTTGTCTTTTAAAAAATCTTTCTATGACAAATAAATAAGCACATTTCACAACTTCCAGAGGCCAGAGTGGAGTTTGGCGCCACTTCACTAATAAAAACTAACATGCTAACAGCGCACCAGTGTTACTTCCGCATTATCGCTCAATAAAATGTATACACAACTTTGCATTTTAAAAAGGTAGACTGCATAACATTTCTAGTGGAGGGTTTGCCGCCGGTTATCTCCATGGAAATGTTATTGCTTTGCGTTATTGCTTTGTCTAGAAAGTTTCACAATAAGCTCGTCTTAAGGAAGAGGCAGGTTTCAGCACTATTACAATTCAGATCTGCGGAGAGTCGCTCCTATTCACAGAAGGAATGATTGTATTTTTGAGCAATAGAAACACCTGTAATGGATAAACGCTAGATGGAAATGTTTAAAGTTGCACCTCAGAAACGAATAACATCTCCATGGAGACAAGTAGGTAGTGGTCTCTCCTCTAGAAAACTTTGGGCTGATTGGGTTTGTCTCCTGCTTGTTTCTATGGATATGTCATTGCGCTGCCTGGAATGTTCCACAGTATGACATTAAACAGCTCTATCTTACATTTATTCAATTACAGGTTTTATTCCTCAGAAATACCTAGAAAGAGACATGCTGACTGTGAGTGGGGTCACCTCTCCACAGATCTGACCTGTAACTTGGTCTGGTTTGTTCTTCGTGATGATAAAACAAGGTTTAATGCCATAATGTGAAACATCACAGACCAAATAATAACGTCTCAACAAAGAAAAGCATTTGATGGACCCTCCTCCAGTAGAGAAGTTACACAATGTGCCTTTAAGATTAACATAAAATGTACATGAATTAGGCTACAAATGACTTAATACAAGTATTAATATACAACATTTTGAAGTACTGCGCGTCTTTATAAATAGCCTGGAGTATAAGGAAAAATAAATCCCTAGCCGTCTCCTCAGTATTAGTGCTATAACTGAAAAATGTGTGCAGCGCACCGCAGAGACAGTATTTCAATTGAGTAATGTAAAGAGTTCAATCAACTCCTCTCCCTCCATGTTTAATAAAAATAACCAGTGACTAATAGTTGTGTCCCCAGCCTCACTGCAGAGTTTGCTGATGATTCAGACTTTGTCCTTGTTATTCGGAGGCACATCTCACTCTCTCACTTGTTGTCCCATCTGATTTTGTCTCAGCTACTTTTTTATAACCCTGTGCTATTTTAAAAAACAATTACGAGACAAGATGTGTTAAACGCTTTAATCGGAGTAACTGCTCTTTCCCGGGGCCACATGAAGTCAGGTCAGTTTAAGTTCATGAACAAGCCCAGCGTGGCTCCTCCATTAGACGGCTCCTGCCTGACAGCTGTCACACATAGAGACACACTGCATAGAGCAATTTAAAATAACTTTATGTGACAATTTACAAACCAGTGGAGGACCTGAGGGGAGAAAGCATTTTAAACAGTTCATACAGTAGTTGTAGTTAAAAAATCATCAGCTGTAACTGTCTTAGTGACACAGCAGAATCTTTTGGAAATGAAATAAAATATCTTGATGGTATGAGTATGACAAATGCGTCGACAGAACAGTTGAAGGATTCAGGTCCCAAATTTTTCATGTGGTCCTTTCCTCAATATTTGCTTTCAAATACAACAAACTAAAATATAACCTTCTCCAACCAGAGCTTTGTTGTTTAGATCAAATTTCCTCAGAAAGTTTACACCCGTCAAAAGTTTGGACACACTTTTTATGTATGATTCTTTTTTTTCATAACTACTGACATTGAAGATTCTCACATCAAAACTATGACTGAGCACACATGGAATGCAGAAAACCAAAAAACAACACTAAACTAGACTTTAGATTATTAAATATGTATAGACACCCTTTGCTTTGAACCCTGGTCTGTACTTTTGGAGTTCTTTGACCCTGGCAAGAGAACTGTGAAGTGGAAACTATTTCAGGAGACTTCATCAAGAAGGCCAAGGGTTTGCAGCACTGCCAGCAAAGCAAAGTGGGTTATTTTTTTATTTAGTTGAGTTATTCAATATTCATGCATCTTCCATCATAAATTTGATATCTTCCGCAAGTTTAGAAAATGTAGAAAGAAGTAAACAAAGAAAAAACAAACACTGAAAAAGAAGGTGGGACCAAATTTTGACTGGTAGTGTGTATGAAAAACACAAAGATGGAGAATTAAAACATTTTGAGCTCTGAACACTGACTGAATTATGCAGAATGATTTAATTTATTTAATGTGACTAAAACAAAACCACCCCAAGAGTCTGTTTTATGACAAACACTTTTCTAAATACAGACTACAAATGTATTTTACCTGTCATGTTGTATTATTAAAATTGACACCATCAGTTAAAATAAACCTACCTAGTGTAAAATTATTTCCTCATTACAGACTTATTTGGCTTAACATAATTTTAATAAGAGATGTTGACAAGCTAGAAATCTGCAGCACAACTAATATGCTCAAAATGTCATTGTCGGTGTATTTCTTTGTACAGACGCGTAATTAATGCAACACAAATCTTCATACAGTTACAAAAGTGACAAACTGGGTCGGGCAAACTGGGATTCACACTTTCCTTGTCAAAACGCTGCTTGCTCTCTTGCAGTAGTTAATTAATACAGCGTGTCCTCGTGCTTGAATGGGCCCATCCTTATCCGGAGCAAGCAGGTACACAAACAATCAACGTTTGCCAAGTGGCTTTTTAATTAGCCCCATATTCAAATGTATTACACGCAAACTACACTGTGTTCCTCTTCATGTCCGACAGCCCTCGTGCACATCCATCTTTTCAACACCGAGCCAAACTGCAGATAGCATCATACGGGCTAGTGCGCCGTCCACTCCTGACAAACGGCAGGTAAATACACCAAACCAAATATGCCTGTCACTCTATGAACCCAGCGGCCATTTTTCATTCTGTAATAACAATGCACGGGGAGAGTCCTCTTTCTTTCCGATGGCCTGCTGCTGCGTGACTGACTCGCGGAGGAAATCGGTCCAGTAATTATTCTTCCCCTCCCGTCGCATCCCGCCATCGCTCACACGAACGCGCGAGATGTACGCCGCTATTGAATCCTGATGAAATCCTAGCACAACAATGGCAACAGAGGAGGCCGTGGGGTGCGTCCGCTCGCAATTGTCCCTCATAGAAAGTGACACAGAAGGGTTTTGCAATTATTGGAATTTCAATCATGGTTTCGATATACAATACAGCACATGGAGAAATGTTGAAAGAAGAAAAGGAGGATTAGCTGGTGCCTTGATTCCGCTTGCAGGTTTGACAAAGGAGATATCAATCTAGGGTAAAGTATAACGTAGTAAATCATTTTTTGAGCTGTCATTGCAGTGTCAGTGTGTAAGACAATATAGACTATACATTATATTCAAATTCATAGAGCTAAATTGCATGTCAAAACAGGGTGACAGTGCTACCTTGGTCTGCATGCGAATCGCCTATATGTCCAGAGCTACTTAACGCCAGTGAGTCACCGAGGCAGCCGTGGGGAAATTATGAAAAGCAGCTACACTGACCTTTTGTATGCTAATCTGAGTGTGTACTACAGCATTCACAAGATGGCTAGCTTTATTTGCATTTCGGTTTATTCTTTGTGTAAGCATATGAAAGGTGCGTTGACCTGTAAAAAGGCCATTGTCCTTCAAGCCAACAACAAAAGCAATGCCGTGATGTCTCTGCATGAATAGAATATCAAATGCCTGTTCTTAAAGGTGCATTGCGTAATCTTTCTGGTTGAGGGTTCATGAAATGTTTTTCTTCATGCTTTGTCTAGAATGGACACAATATCGTAGTAAACCTTTCTATCTTGGTAAATGGTCACATTTTTATATAGCACTTGCCCATCTTCAAGGTGCTCAGAGCGCTTTACATCAAGGAAACACCCATTCACACACACAGTCATACACCAGTGCATGTATACACTGGGGGCAAGGTAGGATAAGTGTCTTGCCCAAGGACACAACTACAGCATTCATCTGTGGGAACCGGAACCAACTTGTGGGTCAGTGGATTTGACCGCTCAACCATTAGTGTTTATGTCGAGAGGGGTTCGAACCGCTAACCTTTGGCTCAGTGGACAATCGTTCCACCTACTGTCGCCCTCTTCATGGAGACCAACCCAGACCAAGTTACACGTCAGGTCTGCGGAGAGAAAACCCCGCTCACAGTCCAAATGTATGTTTTTTGTTTTTATAGGTATTTCTGAGTAAGCAAGTAAAACCACCTGTATTTGAATAAATGTAAGGTAGAGCTGTTTAAAGTCATAGGGTGGAACATTCTGGCAGAGCAACGACATATTCATAGAAACAAGTGATGTTACTATGATTCCCAACCAAAAAGTTACACAGTGCAGTACAAATTTAATATGTGCTTCAATTTGCACATTGCAGGTTGGGCTGTAATCACAATGAAAGAATTCATAACCATCTTGTTTGAGTATCAGTTGCAACATGATGGTCTCTGATATTCATTAAATGCAAAAGGGAGAGAAAGAGAAGGGGAGAGACACAAGCAAAGAGAGGAGAGAGGGACACACAAAGAGATAGAAAGAGATAGTGAGAGGAGAGAGAAAAAGAGACAAGTGTTCCGCATGGCATTACTGCTGGTGTGCGTGGGGTGTGACTTCAGCCCTCGGAAAAGGTGAGCCAGCTGGGATAGGTCACGAGTATTTTCGAGAGGCATCCACAGACTTGCATGACGGAAGGAGCAGCTCAGTAGCAAGTGGAAACACAATGGCAATGATCCAATCTGTCTGGACACTGGTCATTTGTGTGGAAATATAATTATGTCGTCCTTCGAAACGGTTCAGGTTTGTATTAATTTTGGCAGCAACTATGGCCGTGCAGCAATATTATTACGGTTTAGAATTCTAGGTTATATTTCTACAAAAGTTACACAAGTCCAGATATCCAGTTTACTATCCAAAGGTTTTTGACTGGTTTAGTGTCAATTCAGGTTTGATTTCAAATAAGAAAAAATTATAAGGTTGATGTAAATATTAAATTAGTGAGCTGTGCTAAACTTTAGAGATTGACTGATATGTTTTTGTTCATTCCCAATGCCCACACTGATAGTTTAGAATCCAGAGAAAACAGTGGCTGATTTTGAGTCTTTTCACAAAATTCTGTAATTTAACATTTACTACATTTAACATTTAAACTCACTTACAGTCCCTTTCTAACATAAATCTGTAAGCGCAGTGTAGTCGCATTTTGTGTAGGCATCTGTTTGCACTTAAGTGTTGAAAATAGGCAGAAGGCTGGTCAAAACAAAATATCGGCCTCTGCTGGGGATTTAAGGCTGATAACAGATATGCTAAAACATGCAAATATCGGATATATTGGCCAACTGACATGTTTATTTCCACTACGCATGCACTTACCCTTGGTGTATCTGGGCAATTTGACAATATACATTTCCAATGCCTAATCCATCGTTTCACTTCATTGTTATTCAGTTTTCTTTTCATCTTAAGTGTGTGTTGATCTATATTTAGCCTGTAGTGTAGCATCCGGAGTAACTCCTCATGTCGGTACAAGGCATAGAAAGGGTCACCTTGAGGGAGCGAGAGCCCTGGGAAAACCTTGTCAGAGCCAGTGACTCGAGAGCACATCCAGTGGTGGTCTGTAGTGTTGGGGGCACGCAGCCAGACGGAAGCAACTAAACAAACAAAAGCACATCTGAAGCAGGCGCGAGGGGGATGTGGTGACCTGCCCACAGATCAGATCAGGTCAGTAAAGAGCAACTGTCCTTTAAGATTCATTGTAAACAGACTCACACTGTGTTAAGGTGGAATGAAAATGGGACAGCATTGCATGGAGGATTTTTTTTTACATTTTAATTCCAAATCCTTGGGTTGGTTTTGCGTGATTAACATTTTGCTTTTCATCTGCTATGTGGCTTTCCAATAAGAATGTTTGGACGCTAATAAATTTGATTAATGAAAATTTAATGATTATAGACTATACTGTCAGAAGTATTCACTCACCCATCAAAATATTTTAAATCAGTATTCCACTCACTTCCATAGCCACAAGTGTAGAAAATCCAGCCCCTCGGCCTGCAGACTATTTTTACAAACATTTGTGAAAGAATGGCTCACGCTCAGGAGCTCGGTGAATTCCAGCGTGGTGCTGTGATAGGATGTCATCTGTGCAACAAATTGAGAAATTTCCTCGCCTCTAAGTATTCCAGTCAACTGTCAGTGGTATTATAACAAAGTGGAAGTGACTGGGAAGGACAGCAACTCAGCCACGGGCGGGGGTCAGTGGATGCTGAGGCGCATAGGGCGCAGAGGTCACCAACTTTTTGTAGAGTTAATCGCTACACACCAAACTTCATGTGGCCTTCAGATTAGCTCAAGAACAGTGTGTAGAGAGCTTCATGGAATGGGTTTCCAGGGCCGAGCAGCTGTACCCAGGCCACACATCACCAAGTGTAATGCAAAGTGTCGGATGCAGTGGTGTAAAGCACATCACCACTGGACTCTAGAGCAGTGGAGACGCGTGGAGTGACGAATCGTGCTTCTCCATCTGGCAATGTGATGGATGAGATGGGTTTGGCTGTTGCCAGGAGAAGGGTTCTTGTCTGACTGCAAAATGTAAAGTTGGGTGGAGGAGGTATTGTGGTGTGGGTTTGTGTTTCAGGAGCTGGGCTTGGCCCCTTAGTTTCAGTCAAAGGAAAAAGATTTTGGACAATTCCATGCTCCCAACTGTGTGGGAACAGTTTGGAGATGGCCCCTTCCTCTTCCAACATGACTGTGCACCAGAGCACAAAGCAAGGTCCATAAAGACATGAATAAGAGCGTTTAGTGTGGATGAACAAATGTGCTTCTGGAAGAGTGGTCAAAAATTCCCATAAACCATCCATCTACCTCCACTTCATCCAGTTGGGCTGTGGGGGCAGCAGTTCGCCGCCCAGTCCTCCTCACCCAACATGGGTGCACAGAGAGACCCATTCCCATCAACACACTCCTAAACCTTGTGGACAGCCTCCCCAAAAAAGTTGAAGCCGTTAGAGCTGCCAAGGGTGGACCGACGTCACATTAAGATCTATGGATTAAGAACGGAATGTCACTTAAGTTCATATGTCAATCAAGGCAGGTGAGTGAATACATTTGACAATATAATGTATTTACAAAAATGCCATAGCATGAGAAATATAGCTGATGGCTTAATTCTGTAAGGTTAACATCTTTGCTTTTATAGTTAAAATTCACTCTCAGAAAACGTTATTGATCCCAGAGGGCAATACATTTACAGCATTCACAAAGCAGTTCTCACATACACACAAACATGCAGTGTGTCAGTCCATTTCAGTTCATAAGTAGAATTCATTAAGTCGACCCAACAAGCAATAAGAATGAATATTACAATGCAAATAATTTCAGAATACGCTACCACAAGAATTGAACCGCATAGGGCATAAATTAATTGAAATATGAAAAAACATATTACTGACATGTATTTTCACCTCAAAATGTATGAGGGAAAATGTCAAAAAAAAAAAGGTTTAAAAAGCAACATAATACTATACATACTATATGCTCAACTGTATTTGAAAAAGGCTTTAAAGGGCCCATATTATGTTCTTTCCTGATCTATGTTATAATTTGAGCATTTTGAGCTTTAGAGATGTAGACAAAAAGGGTTACTCAAAAATGTCTGAATGAAACATAATTCCAACATAACATTCTAACATGGCTCACAAGAGTCAATTCTGAGCAGTATAGGACCTTTAAGCATGATTCTGTAGCTGACCTGCCCTGAAATCAGGCTCCAGCAAAAAGCAACTGTCTTTTCAGATTCACAAAGAAGAAATTGTCTTTAACACCGAGAGCAGAGTTGACGGGGTTACCATAGCTTGATGGAGAACCGCAACCCTTTGCACACCTCCACAGGCAGAGTTAGCCCCGGGTTAGCTCCATGATCTGTTGTCAGAGCCTGTTAGTGTTCAGAAGTCCTCCCTGGTTTGTTTACTCTCCTCGGTTCAGGCCAAATATTCGCCGGACATAAGTCTACATGAGACAGTCCACAGCCTTGGCCACCTCTGTGCCAGCGTTCCCCCTTTTCTCTCCAACTTCACACTTGTTTCAGTCAGAGCCCATTGACTTTTTATGCCCGTAGTCCTTATCCCGACAACGTGTAACCTTGCATGTATTACAAGCTCTGACAGAGTCTAGCTCAAAGTGAGAGGAGAGAAGGCTGAGCGGGGAAGAAGGAGCTGTCAGAAGTCACTAAGGTGCTAAAACCCTCTCTACTCTTAAATCAGAATGTCACCATCTTTTTTTAAACAGAAGATAAGGAAGCTCGTTTGGAGAAATGCCGGATAATATATTCCATGTTCCGCAAATCGTGGGGGAGAGAGGGGAGAAGAAAGACTTTTTATTTTCATTTCATTTACGTTGACAATCTTAATTAAAAAGGTCAGCTTTTGCTTTAAAATGAAAGCTCCCAGATAAGATCCTAGTTCATTATGTTAAGTCAACTGACATTTGAGTTTGTGTAGCAAGCCGATTTGTGAGCGGAGGCAGCGGCCTCATTAGGCACCACTCCATGCAGCCCATGTTTAAAAATGCCATTAGGATATGACCAAAACCATTTAAGGCTCGTCTTTTTCAACAAGTGAGAAATAGAAGATTCATTATTCATACATTTAAAGAACTCTGTCAACACTTACTCCAGCAAAACGACATGTAGGAAGTTCCCAACTAATATAGGTCAGATATACCGGTAAAGCATTTAATTGACTTCCAGGCTTAGATTGGGCATTAAAAATCAAAGCTAGGATAGCACAAATACAAAATTGATGTCGGAATATTTTAACAGTCCATTGTGTAACTTTTATGGTGAGGAGGTTTATAGATACTATTGCTTTTCCTGGATTTTTAAATTACAAGTGTTTATTACTAAAAACCTTGAAAAACATGCACTCTTTCTGTGAGCGAGTCTGCCTCTCTGGAGATCTGACCTGTAAGCCTCAGGCGACGTGACCTTCTTTTCTCTATGGAAATACATGTTTAAGGTTGTTATAATGTTGTTACCTCCTCAAAAGCATACCCAGAGTTGGTTTGTTTCATTCACACATGTTTGAGCAACCTTTTATTATTAGTCCGTCTTATCTCCATGTTCCATGAAACGGTATTATTCAAGTCAACAGCTACGTTTTACCTTATATTCAGTAGAGATGGGCAATTTTAGGGTTCAAAATTATTCTAGTGAAGATGTATGGAGCTTTAAAACATAGTGGAGCACTTCCTGTATTCCTGTTTTCTGTTTGAGAGAAGAACTCAGCCTAAACATGCAGGGTTTGTGTGTTAAACGTGTGAATGAACAACAAAACAGTCCGATTATATTTGGGATGAGGAAACAACATTATAACATAGATCAGAATACTACTGTTGAACATTCCAGATAAAGAAATAACATCTCATTTACACAAGCTTGCAGGTGCCAATCCCTCCCTGCGTAATGCGCTTGAAAATCTGAAAAAAATCTAGTGTATATAACGCATACCACCACACAGAAGTAAGCCGTTAAATGAACGCATAGAGCCGCACAAATGCATGTTGCCACCGAGAGTGAAATAAACCATTGGCAGCGCACTTATCTTTTCTCTGCACCAACTCTAAATCTGAATCTGTCTGGGCCCACAAAGGAGTGAAGCACTTTCCAATTACGCTTCATTACAGCCAGCCAAGCCTGAAAATGATCAGCACAGACCATAAACCTCCGTGTATGTGGGTTTAAGTCTTACCCAGAGAAGAACCTAACAAATTTGACCTTTGTGAGATATGCAAATCTTTAAATCGGCCAGAGCAGCCGTTAAACTGTTAACAAGCCTCGTCCTTCCATTTGTTCTCTATGCAGCTGCAGCCTGGCCATAAACAGCCTATTAAAACGCCCTGCTACAGCCTGCAGTCGCCTCTGGCCCTGGGCTCTCTGCACCAGCACTGTAAGTCTTAATGAAGCGGAAAATTAAAAGGTTCACTCGGACATCCAAGGCTTGTTTCCCTCCGCAAGGCTGTGTTTTTTATTCGCCCCGGTTTAGCTGCTACTGGTCACAGCAATCCTTCGTTCTCATTTCACAAATCACATCCAATAATCAAAGGTCACGTGGGAATTCGCAAAGTGCCCCCCACACACAGACACACAACAATGGGCAAGTGCTCCAGCGAAACAGCAAGAGGGATAAAGCACTATTAAAAAACTCATATCAGAACTGGTGATCGGAGACTTATTTCCATAGACAAGTGGGTTTTTAATAAAGTACTGTGGGGAACGTCTTTCAGAACTGTCACACAGCACTAACCAAGCAGAACACACAATATATTACAACTAGAGGGGCTTTCATAATTCGTATTTGTATACTCGGGCGGATGACTAATAGTGGACTTTGACATGGCGTTGTATTACTAATAACAAGACATTTTCCTCCACCGCCTTGTCACAGAGAAGTGGCCAGAATTTAATATGAGCAGCTTGCGGTCTCCATTATAACTGAGTGCGGTGCATTTAATCCGTCACTTAGTAACCTTACCGGGGGGCTCGCCACCAAAGGAAAACAACATTAACATCCCCCTGACCTATCGCTGTGAAATATTTACAAGACATTTATGCAACTCTTCCCCTGCCCAGCCGTTTGTCACATAGGAGAGGCTCAGGTATACTCAGGGCCACAATTGAGTCTCTGTGTCATCTCTAAATGCCACTCGCTAGCGTTTTAATAACCGCAACTCAAATGCGAGCGTCACCACCCCCAGGGGCCACTTAAAAATAAGGGCTAGCTAGAACCCGGTCTTTATATGGTGCCATTTTGTGCTTGGGGCCAGCAGATTTTTGGTCTCCAAGGTTTCAAAGTGTTCAGTGGAGAACAAGAGGTAGTTTTCTGTGGGAAGATCTGACAGACTTGTCAATATCACAAGCACACTACTTCTAATTAAATTCTGGGGGCTTAGGGCTGAATCTTGAGCTTCAAATGTTGCAGAGGAAAGCACAGGGGCCGGACTGCTCTGATTGGTAGCCCAGGGACGAGGAATTGTTTGCCAAAAGGTAACTCAAACTTTGCTCAGAAAATGGCACGCTGACCTCTTGTGTTGATCTCAATCACACAGTTTCCATCTCGGGCCAGCCTTCCCCCGACTTTTGGCAACGACTGTGTTTCCACGGCGATGGCCCATTTCAACCTTATTGTATGGAAGAATTCGGATGTCAAAACATATAGATTTCACCTTTAACCTTTGCTTCTTACTTTTTGTGGTCCTCTGATGAAGGAGGTACTGTGGAATGTCTTTGAACATGGATGCTCATTTAAATATTTTTGCAGCGTAATTCACTATGTGCTAGTTCATTTTATCTGAAATGTTTTCATCTGTGACCAATACTATCTGAAAAGTTCACGTAGCAATGCAGTATGGCGTTATAACTATTTGATCAAGGTCTGCTAGATGAACCTTCGCCTTATATGTCACCACTGCTTTTATGTGCTATAGACCAAATGAAATCAATAGAGGAGAACATTTCTACTGCTTGAGCTTCTTCTCACTGAGTGGTTATAAAGATTAAACTGACTTGGAGTGGTGCTGGGTCACACTGTAAAAAATGTAAACACTGTTAAATACTTTTCATCAATTGTATATATTTTTACCTTTCAAACCTTCACTTTAACTAAGCAAGTGAGGTCATATTTAAAAGTCCTGTGCGACGCTTAGGTACTTTTGAACATGTTTAGAACCAAAAATGTATCTGTATGCACCCCATAGATTGTTTTAATGACATAAAAAGCACATCACAACAGGGACGTCAATGTTCGACAGCATCATTGCCATTTGAAATTTTAATCCTTTCATAAATAACTGAAATATTTCTTCCCCAGTAGAGGGGAATACCAAATTAAAACCCCACTTAATCCACCACCATGTCATCTTTTATGTAGCTCATCTGTCAAACAATAAGTCCGAGATTTAGAGAGGATGCATAATTTACGACTTCCAGCCGTGCTGTCAGTGTCTCCTGAGGTGGTAATTTGACAAGGATATTTAACAGGAACTACTTTATGCAAAATTTACCGTGCCCATTTGGATGAACTACATTCTTGTCCAACCAGAGGATACACTTGCTTTGTAAACACAGTTATGAGTGTATTAGGCTAATTCGAGGTCTCTAAAGTACATAAAGAAGTGGAAATCTCTTTTTAATGAAAACTATAATGAACATTTAAAAAATCATGCTTATTCTACTACACTACGCATAGAGATTGCGTATTAAAGTGGAGAGGCAAGCAGGCGTAACCATGACCTATGTTATCTGTCAGTATGTTTACAATGAACTAGCTCTCCCCAGATCGTGAAGAGATGAGTCCTTCCTTTCTCTGTTCTTTTTTCTTTTTTTGCAGTCTCAGTCCGTTGGGGACCAATACCATCAGTGTCCCCGGCAACGTACAAGATGTTCCTTTGCATAAAAGATTTCTGCTCCAGCGTAGTCCTGTTATTTCCCCTCCATGTCCATAACATAATGTGGCGTTCCAACTGAAAGCCCCAACAACATGGAGTGACTTCTTTTTCCCCTACCTCCTGCGCGGCATACTTGTAAATGTCCTCCCAATACCTAAAGCTGTTATACCCCTATGGAGCACCGTCAAACAAGACTTCTGGCATCTGGTGACAACTGTTGTTTTAATATTCCAGCTAAAAGGAGTTCACTCTGGGAGTGCATTTGGGTAAAGATACAGATGTAACAATATGACCATGTATATGTATAATATTTACCAAAAGCAATGTTAACCAAATTAGCAAATCCGTTAACGTTTTTTGAAAATGCTGCAAAATTTCAACTATTAAATTCATAAGCAAGCACCAATGTGTCCGTCACCTGCTTATTTCCATAGAGGTTATTGCTGTGCCTGGAGTATTCCATTTTATGACATATTCACAAACATATTTATCTCCATGGAAACAATCAGATGTCGCCACTAGACCAAGTTCCAGATCAGATCTGGGAAACGGCAGCCCTGCTCACAGTAAGAATACATGTGTTTCCAGGCATCTTGAACTGCAATAAATACGCCTGCAAATGATTAAAGATGGATATATTTAATGCCATAGTGAGGAACATTCTAAGCCAAAAATAATAAGTAATACTAATATTTCAGAATATATACAGGAATATTTGGCATAAAAACAATGAACAATGACTTGTGAGTAAGTATATTCAGAGTTTTGAACACACAAGAAAATATCAGCGAGAACTCAATTTCAGTCTTCCAGGCAGGAGGTGACGGACGCTTAGATGGGTGTTTCAGGACAGAATAAGAAAGTGCAAGCAGCAGCAGCACTAGATGTAGACGCAGGCAGATTGGGTGACAGAGCTGATCTGTTGCCTAAAAGATAAGGTGGAGTCCAGGATGACAGAGCACAGGATGTCAACACCGCAGATTTAGACATCACAGGCTCTCTAGGATGTGGCCCATTTCAGACCAGACCAAGTGAGGGACTTTGAGGAGGTCCAGACCACAAGGCGACAATAGGGATCTGGGGTTAGTTTTTACATAAGCTTTCGTTGATACTGACTTTGAGGAACAAAAAATAGTTCTACCTTGCAACGTTTCAAACTTTTCAATAGTGAACTTCCAGATGTCAGCTAGGACTATACCTGGGATTACATCCCATTTTAACTGCCATACATTCTGATATGATGAACCAAAGTAAATTTGATCAGATAATCCAGATCATGCTCTATGGAAACATGGCTTTACTGGTGATGGAGTCTCACATTTAATCTAGAATTTGTAAAACTTTTCATGGAAGGAAAACATATCTACACTATATATATATATATATATATATATATATATATATATATATATATACATACATACATACACATATCTACACTATATATATATACATACATATATACACTCTGTATATTTAGCAGACCAGGCAGAACAGCACTCTTTGACAAAACGGAGTGGAGTGGGTCTGGAGCCGTATCCTGTCTGCCTGATTTCAGAGGGTCTCATTGACAGGCTGATGAGGCAATCAGAGAGAAGCACGGCCCATTGTCATCAAAAACAACACAGCAGTTTATGCATAAAAAAATGAAACACCATAAAGGACTGAGAAATATGTGTGTAAGAATCAGTATAAGACGTTGTATATTTTGTTCTGAACATAACGAGAATGTTTGAGAGAGGAGATGTCTTCAGCATTTGAGAGAGACGTGCTACAAAATAGCAGCTGTGTTTGGAGGATTTTCATCCCTTATTGTCAGGTTTCAGACGCTTCTGGATTGTCAGACAATATTTTTTAGGATCTATCGATTGCTTAGCCAAGTGCATTTTTAAAGACATGCTTGCAATTTTGGCCCAGGAATCACTGTAAAATCTTTCAACATATCACATCTAACCAGCTTGACTGCTAATTACGTCAGTAACATTCAACCTGCTGCAGAACTCACCAGAACCATCTCTAAATAAAACATTTCACAATCACAGACATAAATCCACCAACTTTCTGTCCCATTACTAATGAACATGTATGCGCTGAAGCTAGTACCTGCTAAATTCTGATGTAGTGATCAAGAAAGTCATTTGGTTTTCACAAGAAACAACTCTACACTGCCAACGGATTGACATGCTGCTCCCCTCCAGATTTTGAGAGGAGGTAAATGCTTCCACTGTGGCTTGGGTTCCTTTTTCTGCTCTTGATATTTCTGATGAAGCAGAGGGTGTGATCGGAACTCTCTCATCCTTCCACCCCTTCAGTTAAAATGGAAACCAGACGACTAGAGTGGCAGGCTCCCATCACTTATCCACTACTCATGCAAGATTGAAAGGCCTCAGTGAACTCCGATGCTGCATCATTTATACTAGCCTTCTCTGCAAATCAAGAGGCATGAGGAGGATATGGTTAATATTGACAAAGCATTGATTTGGAATTAAAAGACAGGAGAGCACATCTAAATAAAGTATGTTCTCTTGAGGTAAAGCGTAGAGTTTGTCTTGGTATTTTTCTTATTCTTGCGTGACGCTGGCACTAATCTTTTGGATGGATTCTGCTAAATTGTTATAGTCTCCCTCAGAACATAAATGGTGAGCATCCAGGGATTTGGAACTGCTATTAAGGAGACAAAATGATCCATCAAAGCAGCTGCTAAGAAACGAACGAGGAAATAAGGATGATGTGAGAGCAAGAGCTATTTTTGTTGCGATGCCATGCACTGTGGATTTTTTCCCCCTTTTCAGTTCCTGTGCGTTTTGGAGCTCCCAGCCTTGGCAATACTGCACTAGCTGGCTAATCTGTGTTCCCTTGGCTTCTGCATGCTTCATATATTTGCTCCTCTTCATCAAAGTTGCATTGAATGAGGGTGCATTAAGCTTAACCCATCTTACCGCTGACACTTGCGTCACCTCGGCAACAGTACAGGGCTCATCAGGCCCGCTCACGACAGCAGCTACAGATGGCCGATCACAGCTTGGGTTTTGCTTCATCTTTTTCCAGGAGCCATCAGCTTGCGGTTATATAGGTGGAAGATTGGTGTTCTCCGCTCTCTGCAGCATTACCGGCTCAGACAGGGTGAAGAGACAAAAGACTGAAATAGTACAAAATGTAAATTTGTCAAATCTTCGCAGACCAGACTTGATGACTTGCTCGTTTCTTTGGCAGTTTTGTTTCTGGTTTTCATTTTCTTCGGTTCTTCGGTTCTTAGTTCTATCAACATACTTAAGGTTTATGATTCTCAAACTATGGTAAATGTCTGTCTAGTGGTAATTGGGCTGTAGTTCCATATTTTTTGCTTAATTTAGGGTGTGCTTTATTCTTATTATTGTTCTCCTTTCTTTGTTGGCACCACCTGTATAACAGAAGTGGACTAAGGGAGTGTGACGTCACCCATAGAGTTCAGTTACAATGGAATGCAACGTTTTTTCAATAGAAGTCAGTTGTAACCAGAGCACAAAGGAACCACTTTGTACCCATGCTCACTTCCTATTTGGACTGCAGGGCTAGTGTGTGAGCTGTGTCCATTTATAAATACAGTCTATGGTTAGATCTATACTATAGTAAAGTGCTGTCCTTGTTTCGTCATAATTTAGGCCTGAAATAGTCCTGATCTGGTTTAGATCTGGTGGTACTCAGAAAGGCAAGTCCTTCATTCAACTTTGTGTTTTGCCTCTCCATAAATCTGTTTCATCACGATGGGGCACGCTCATAAACGTAAAAATAAAGGGCAGTGCTTGCTAGTTGTTTGGCTACATTAATTGGAGATTCGAGAGATGTGGGGTTTTGCAGCCAACAATAAATTTAATGGCTAGAAAAAAAACTAAGGGGTACAAAGCTCTGTTTCATAAATTGCTATTATAGATTTTATAATAAGGAAAATGTATTGCTACTTGCAATAGCTTGAATAAAACTAAAGTCTACAGCTCAAAGCGTTTGCCCTCCTTAAGTTTTAAATACCAGATTCACCCACAGGAAGAGCAAGGTGAGCGGTGTCTTGCTGAAGGACACAATGTCTATTAGCTAAGTTTCAAGAAAGGTTTTTTGATTGCTACATGGAGCTGATATCACTGATGAAATTGTGTTCAGTGAGCCCAATGTTCTTCCAACTCTGGGGGAACACCAAAACATTACAAGACAAATAATTAGAGGTCCACATTTACATACTGAAGAAAATAGCAAAGTGCGAAAATATTCAAACCATTCTCAGAGCCCACATGTTCAGGTGTGGAAATCTAGCATTAGCGCGGCCTGTGGGAGGAGGCAGAGCTGAGAGTGGTGGTGGGTGGTGGTAGATGGGGTCAGAGCTCTGATTAATGACACAGAGCAGTAGTATAAAACATTTTTCCCACTGGTCCACGCCTACCTGCACAAGCCTTGAACAAAACAGAGCATAATTTGTCTTTCTGACCATTAATTTTAGTTTCACTGTGTAACTTTTCTGGTGGGGGGTATGCCACCTGCTTGTCTCCACAAAGATGTTATTGCTTTACCTGCAATAATACACAGCATGAGATACATTTATAGCCTGAATGAATTCAGTTACAGGTGTTTGTATAGTTAATCTTACATTGTAAAACTTCTTGAAAGGGGTCGACTTTCCACCACTGGAATTTAAGGGGAGGTGAGGTAGAAATGTGGAGAGGGAGTTGTGCACAGAGTTAAAAAAAAAAAACAAAAAACAACACATTGGAGTCCATAAATATCCAACTGAAGTCAATACGATTTTATGCCTATAGCCTATACATCCATTCGTGTTACATGTGCTCAAGTAACCATGTGTGTGCGGGTTTGTGTCTGGCATGACCTTTTGGAGCTATTGTCTGTAATTAGGTTGGCCGACTTTGCCGCTGTTGTATTCTCACATATCACCACTAGATGTGATCTATGTGACTTCTGCTACATAGTGCACCAGCTTTGGCCTGACAGAAGAAGATCAGAGCGCATGGGAGAGCCACAAGGCCATCTACTCTGAAAAAAGTCAAATAAACTTGGAGATGGTAACTTCATGACAATTGAAAACTATTTTTAAGTGCAAAAATAGTGTGTGAAATATAAACAGGAACTTGCTGTGTAATCTGCAAAACAAGCAAACTTTTTCTTCACTGTGTTAAACTTTACTGCCCATTCTATCTTTTTTATTTCTAAACTCAACGGACATTTACAAGTACATTTTAGCACATTTATGGATTACAAAAATACAATCTTATTACTGTTGTCCAAATACTTTAAATACCCAGTTATTCTGTTTTATGTATAAATTCAGGAGACATTTATAGCGATAGAGCCCGTGCATCCTATATGATAAATCTAACACCACAACAGGCCAGTTCTGACCTCAGTAAACCACAGATTTGAATGGCCTTGTAGCAGAGATGGAAAACTTGCACCTGCCACTCACAGGCACTGCGAGCTTTTGATGGCTTTAAAAGTGTGACATTGTACTGTGATATGAGACAGGAACTCGGGCTTACAGCTCCGGTCACTCGCCCACAAACCCTCCGCTGGGAAATGGAAAACCTGACGCACTATTTACTGTTTTAGTTTTTGAAGGCTTTTTCACACTCATGACACCAAAGAGCTGTGAAAAGAGGGGAAAATATCTCCAGCGTTACTTTATCTCCCAAGAAACCACGATCAATAGTTATTTTACCAGTTTTAAGTCATACAGTGTGAAAACCGGCCACAGCAAAGGTCATACGGCCGAGAGAAGTGAGAGGACATGTGAGGTCAGGGTTGAGTCAGTGAGTTCAGTGCTACGAAATATTTAATTGGTGCGTAGGTTGAGTTGCTAACATTCTTTACTAGATATAGGTTCTAATTCAGACATGCGCTCCACCTCAGTTAATGTGTCTGTCAGATTGCAGCGGTTTGGCCTGGTTCATTGTTAATATCTCTGAAGTTATTGTGCCACAACTCATGAAACAAAAACAGACACAAAGTTCAACATCGGTTTTTGAATCGGCTTCAGAAAGTGGTAACAGAAATTCTAAACGTTATGTGATCATATTAATAGTTTTAATAATGTCACAATATATCACTCAGAGGAGAGGAAAAATTGGCATTAACTCCAGATATGTATTCTGCAAGCCTTCCCCTATCTTATTTTACAGCTTTTATACGCTAAAGACAGTTTGTGACTGTGTGTTGAATATTCTTATCTCATCTCTCTTGATGTATTGTGGTACGCCAGGTTTATGCTGTGAGCTATCGTCACCCAACACCGCCACCTGCCCTCGCAAATGCCAAAACACTGATTAAAAAAGGAAATCAATAAATCTTGATTGCATTGATGTTGAAAGGAATCCGCTTTTTAAAAAAACCTTGTACATATTCAAAGGTTCTCCTTGCCCACATGTTCAGTGTGAAGTTCACTCGCGTGTCCTTAGGGTGCTGTCCTTCAGGGCCCTGCAATTCTGTGATAAGATTGCCGATACCATCTGGCCATGAGCTCAAGAATTAAAGGAAGAAATCCTGCCAGGTAGGGAGAAAAACCTGATAAGAATCATAGCGAATATTTGAGAAAATGTAATTCGTACTTTCAAGCTGTTCTTTTAATAATATCTGATATCTGTGATTTAATTAATGAGTCCAGCAGCTCTGGCTGGAACCATGAAGCTTGTTCTAGTATTTTTCACATAAAGTGCAATGTCAGCTTAAGAGGTTTAAGTGTTAGATTGTCACTCAGGTTAAGTTTCCTGGGTGGGAAAGGATTTTATTGCTCCCATGTCTGTTATACAAGAAACGTTGAGAAAAAAAGACATACATTATACATAAAACAAGCTAAGTGAGATTTGTCACTGTATAATTTCCACCTCATTGTCGTGGGCCCAGCGATGTGGCTTAATTACACTGTCAAACAATGGGAAAGCTCTCGATGGGAGTTGGAACAGAGCTCCTGCCACCACCGTGCCTTTAACCTCACCTCCTCTCTCAAATGCATTAGCCAAGTCTCCAAATGAGTTCTCAGACTTTGCTGGCCAACTTTCTCATTTATTTTTCTGCCACACGACCAGAAGTAGCTTATCTCCTCCACGTGGGAATGGCCAGAGATTGATTGCCGCGGCCTAGATTTTCAAGGACTCACCAGGAGGATGTGCACGTACAGCCGTCTGACCCCCCACACCGTTGATTAATACGCCGCGCTGTGGCCAGTCGCACCACTCTGCCATTTGGAGGAAAAAAATAGAGCTCCATCTTCGCTCAATGGTTCAATATAACACAAACCTTATTTAACCTTCCTCATACTCCAATTCTTCTTAAAGGGGAGGAGTTATGCACTATACATCTTTTCTTTTTAGTTCTTTACCTTCATTTATATTTCCTTCAAAAGCATTTCTGGAGTTTTGTGCTAATCGTGCATCTTATAATCTTAGCAGTTGTCTCTGTTTGGACTGAAAATGCTTTTTTGGCCAATTTCCGACTACTATCCCCTCCTACTGCAACAAAATACTGCAAGGACATCATACATTCACATTTTTATTTCATGTAAATGCACATTTAATTTGGAAGCATTTTGCAATTTTTGCAATTTGTCTCTTCTATGTCTCAAGAGCAAGTTGCAGGACCATTTTCCCAGCAACTCTTCAGTAAGTAGGGCTGAATGATCTTGATCTATATATATAATAATAGGATTCTGACATAATGACATTTCAGAACATGATTATACAGATCTGAACTACAAGGGTTTGCATTTTTTTATGCAGAATAAGGATATTTTGAGGTTTGTGGAGAAAAATATAGTACTTAAAAAACTGTAGCCATTGCAATTTGCGTCCATTCAAATTTCAATTATAAGTTTTTAGTTTAGTTTTTATTATTTATACAATTGTTCATCCAGATTTTCGTTTTAACAGCACTCCCTCTCCTCTCCGCTTCTACCAAAAACAACAGGACGACGATTTACCCTTCTTACATCTGTAGAGCCTTTCCAATAAGTGGCCAAAATGTTGCCCGGAGGCTGGCTGGCTACCATAGCGAAACAGGCTTACCGGTCGACAAGAACAATAAGAGAAGGCAGCTTGTGTAAACACGGCCATGTTCTTTCAAAGATTCCTCCAGGGTTTATCTTGAGCTGTAGCCGTAGTTCCTGTGAATAAAGGAACCCATATCCATCCTCCCTAAATAATAAGATTGGCAACAAAAGCGGCTGGGGAACACGTGGACGGAGGGCAAGAAGAATCCATTTCATCTGTTTATACTCATGTCTTACCCCCGGCCTCAACGCGGATCAGCTCAACTTTGTTTACTATTTCCTTGATTTTCTTTCTGGCTTCCTCGTGACATGACTGGAGGGGAGACATGTGGTTTTAGCTATGGATGTATCAGAGGAGGTCCCCTGGTTCAGATCGGACACGATGGCTGGTACCCCAAAGGCTATGGCATCCAACTAACCAACACAAAATAATAATAAACAGACAGGGCAAGAAAAATATGATTACATGTCATCATTTCAGATAGAGAGTACAGATCTATGAGTATTTACTGTTGAAAGAAACATCCAAATGTTGAATCCACTAATGTTGAACCTATTTTTTTTTTTTTGTTAGGGATTGGCTCCACAAACTAGTCTAACAAGTTCAAGTGCTTTCATCTGTCAACAATCACGCCTTAGGAGATAAAAATGGCACCACTTTCCAAAGACTAAAAATCACTCCACTTTTGTTTATCCCTGTTGATGCAGAAGACTTTGAACTGTGTGCCAAATCTTTTAATTATTTTTCTTTATGTGGATAAGCCCGGGAATTAACCACCAACTAGGTCAGCAAATCAGTAACCTGGCATTTACAGCCCCATGGCGCAAGATTTCAGGCAAAAATAATTATTAAGAATCATGTTTTTATTATCATATAATAATTTTATTATGGGTTATTTCATAGCATTAAAAAACTTTTGCTGTCTGAGGGCTTCTGCCTCTTCACAAACCAGGAGTGGTTCAGTGTAGAGAAGGTTTCAATGGTGGCCATCAAAAGCAAACGCGAGTGTCCACTAGACCACCAGTGTAACCTTTTCCACTTGCCTGGAATGGTACAAAGCAAATAGCCAAAATGTTTGTTACAACCAAAATCTTCGTAAATTTGGTGCAACTTAAGTTAATGCACTCCATTCCTCTTGACAATAATGTTGTGTCAAAATCTTTTATTTTCAAACAGAAAAAACTTATCTAAAGTTGATGGAAAAAGAGCTTTTGCAAAAAAAAAACAAAAAAAAAAAACAATGTGAACTAGTGGGTTGTAATAATAGACCAATAATTGCCTCCACTGGGGCCGGTTTTAACAAGTACAGTTCATCAGCGACAAAATAAGTGACATTATTGAGCATGATTTTCTCACAGGATCAAACACAGTTGCTATCACTCTTTAAAAAAAAATCTACAGTAAACATGCCATGTTCTATTTGTATACTCGTTTCTCGCAGCAGTACACACAGCAATTTTCACCCTTTTATCTCATTTTCACCTTCACAGACCTCTCCGTAATCTTTTGCAGGGAGACAAGCGGAGGACAAAACTGGTTGGCGTGGCCCTGAACACAACCCTGCAAAATGAGTATAAAGGGCCTACTCTGTTATGCACAGTAATAGACCTGCATGAGACAAATGGCTATAGGAAGAACATGGGCCTCTTGGGGGTGTCGTACCAACTGGAAGGGGTCAGGAAATCACTTGTGTGGGCATATGCAGACACAAGCTGGGTATGTAAACCCTAGCAGACCCCTAACAAATGCTCCTCGCTGCTGGTGACTGATTGGTTTTGTGGTCAGGATGAAGTGGCGTACGCGGCCAGCAGAGGAGGGACTCGGGCTTCATCCATTTCCAGCTCTGAGGTGATCCATCAGCACCAAACTGGGACCGCTAAAGGCCAAGGCTAGAGAGAGGAGAAGAGGGGTGAGGAGAGAAGTGAGGAAAGGAGAGGGAGGGTGCTGGAGTGTCAGGACTGTCCAGATGTTAACTGCTATTCCAGGGATTTGGGAAGATCGGGATGGTTGTGCGGGAATGGGCAGGGTGTAAATAGATAAGAGTAAATATTTATGCATACTAGTGCAAGCAATTATCCTGTACCATAAGCTGTTTACATTTAAAAAAGCTCCGTACCCGATTTTTCGCCCTGTATTTGAGCATGTATTTGCCCCAGACAGATATACTGTGTGCATCTAATTATGAAGCAGTTTACTGTTGGATTAATTTAACTGGAAATGTGTGTTAGCATGCTAGTTGTTGAAAGTTGTAAAAAGCTCTTATAAACTATAAACAGTGAATACAGGATGCTCAGTGCATAAGTAAGTGAGGAATATCTTTGGATCTCCGCAAACTAAAATTAACTAGTTTTGTTTTTCTTATTTTTACTACTTAAAAAATAGGTACAGTACTTAAAATTATAGAAAGTATGTTTATTTTTTTTGTTTCCTCAGTAATGTTTTTTGTGTTTTTCCTCAGTAATGACCAGCCCTTTGATCCAGTTTTCATGGAAAACTAATGTACCCAATTAGAGTTTGTAGTGATGATTTTATCTGTGTCGTGTAAAGTTATTCAAATTATGAAATACAAATGAAAATTATGAATACTAAATGATTTAGCATTTCTACAGTAATTACTAAATAACTTTGAAAACACAATCATTTTTCAAGACAGTGCCTTGTCATTGACAGTAGCTCTGTGATCAAGGCACCAAAAACTAATTAAAATGTTCTGAGGCAAAATTATATCTTCATTAACCCTATAACGCCAAACGTATCATATTTGATACATGCCCTCCACATGAGCAGTGTGACATTTTTTTCCCTGAAAAACCTGATGTATACAATCAGATACATGCAGTGCACAAATAATCCAACAGTGGGTGTGATTCACTGATTAGAGGGTGCTCCAGTGACAATACAAGATTGCCATAAATAATAATATATGGAAAATGATATTTGAATTTTTTTGTTTGTTTGTTTAGAGGGACCAATAAAGGCTCCAAGTTCAAAGAATTGGAATTTTCTGCCAATTATTTAATGGTGTGGGCTTTACAGGGTTAAAAAAAAAATATATATATATATATATATATATACACACACACACATACACATACACACATATATATACCGTGGAAGGTGAGAAATGCATTTTTATATATATATATATATATATATATATATATATATATATATATATAAAATTTATCTTATTTTACAAAATATTAGATGTTGTATAGTTACATAAAAATACTGCAAACTTTATGAGGCACTAGATGTAACCATTTTGGAGGGGGGTCCACTCCGCTACCTGCTTATCTCCATGGAATTGCCTGAAATGTTCCACAATATGACATTAAACGTATACCCTTAATTTGTGTTTTATTGCTCAAAAATTTCATATTCTTGTAAATTTGTACATTTGTGTGTTATACATAGTTTATTGTTTTCTACTCCATTTTATTTATTGCATGTTTAGTGTTTGTCTACATTCGGCTCCAAGTACTGCAGAAATTTCCTAACTCATATGGCAATAAAAACCTTTGATTCTGCTCTTGAAAAACATGCCTTCTTAGCAGGGTCACCTCTCCACAGATCTCATTAGTGACTTGTCTTGCATTTGTTTGCCTCTATGGAGACAGGCAAGTTTAATACAATACTGTGAAACGTTCCAGCCAAGGGTTAGTGAAAACATTGTAAATCCTGAGCAGTCTCAAGCTCGTACATACTTGAGATGATCAGATTGAACTGACAGCAGCCTCTTGCATGGAACCTACCGACGCTTGGATCCCAGTCACACAGGGTTAAAACAATATCCTCTCTGATAACTGGGCTGAGCGGGCCTGAGATTTGCCGCGGCGATTATGCAGTCAGACACAGACCCTCTCGGCTGCGTGATGCTACTGCTGATGACCTGAGAGGGCGCCATTGAAATGACAGCACGGTCTTCACGTACAGGCCGCGCCCCCCCACTGTCAGGGCAACCGTGACACAGACGCGCACCCGTACACACTCACGGATGCTCCAGACTGCCAGACTGTTTGCCCTATGAGCCCCGGTGAGAGAAGAGTAGGGGAGTGTGAAGGAAATTGTAATGCAGACTTCGAAGTGGGCCCAGGTGCTTAAGGTCGCCGTAGCAGAAAGCGCCGCTCCCCGACTGGAGTATTTGTCAAACATCATTTTACAACTCCATCCCCTCCAGCTACTCGCCTTTGCATGAGAAAGAGGGGAGGTTGGATGTGTTAAAAACAAGGCAAACGGGAGCACCCTGGTCTAACAATTCCACTTTTTTTCTTTCTTTACCGTTTTTCCCGAGCTTAATGAAGTGACTACACAAATGCGCCGTTGCGATTTGCCTCGGGGCCCAAGCTGCAGGCCACCCATGCAATATTCCTCAGAACATGAGAGGCATTTGTACAGTTTGTGTCATTGCATAGTGGGAAGAAAAGATGATGACACATAGCAGTGACGGCGCCAGAGCCACAGATGCTTCAATGCAAAACAAGTGGAGATATTTTTAAAGAAGGCACAGTTACTCACATGAAATGGTATTAAAAGAGACTCATGTTTGAGTAATCTTCACTCTCATGCAAACAAGATATCTCCGTTTTCCCCTCATACATGCCCACTGCTCTGTACTTACTTCATTCTCAGGTTGTTCCAGCTTCCATATAATGACAGATAAGGTTATATAGTAATTATCATGACTATCCATAAGTGGGGCCCTCAGCAGGGTCAATCAGTGCTTTGTTGTGATGTATTTGACCAATGTGGCCTTAGGTAATACCTGTTTTAATGTATGTGTAGTTTGTTTGTATATACAGTACATTATAGTTGTATTTTCAGTATTTTCACCAACCTGCTTAGGTGTAAATCAGCATTCATACTATAACCTGGCACCAGTATCTCTCCTATGGCTTTTGTCTTGGGTAACATATTGCTGTGTACTGCCCCTGTACATATAAAAAGCAGATCAGACCATACCAGGATGTTTACTAAGACATACCGTAAAGAGGCGGGTGGGAATCAGTGCAGCAGGTTTCAAGCATGCCCAAGCATAATGATCTGTGGGTGTCATGGATTATAAATGTATAGCATACAAAAGCACAATATGTCTTCTTTAAGCTAGTTGCATAAAATTACAGGTTAACCTATATATCTCACTGCAATGGTTAATGGTGGCTCTACATTCCCAGCGTCTGCTTAATTGATTAGGCCCATTAGGAGGAAGGCATTAGAAGTCCTACTTATTTTTGCAACAGCACTGCCCCGCCAGAGTGCAGATGGCAGTGAGTGATGCATTATATATACAGTAAATATTGACTGGAGCATTGGCTTCGCTTGGCTCCCAGTGGATAATGCCAAATGCTCCTCAATTTGGAAAAACATGTGAAGTCTGAGTAAAGATGAAGAAAAAAAGTGAAAAAGGAAATCAGAAGGCAGAATGTACAGAATTTGATCAGATGAAGAATTATGGTTACGCACACAAATATTGACCAACCTGACCTGCAGGTTTTGGAGGAAGGGGAAAGTGCCTGATAAATCTTGCCTGACCAACCAGTCTCGTCTACATTCTGTTCAAATTCAGAAGGGGCTGGAACTCTGGACTGGAAAATCCTCTCGAGACTGTCCAACCACAGCTGCTAATTTGTAGTATGTTTCTCAAAGACATGGTATCATCCAAAGCAAAATATATAACTTCTTTTAAATAAGAGAAATAATAGTTTGGTGCTTTGACTATTGAATCTGTAAGAATCCATATGGTTTCTCTGTCCTTTAGGTCGTTTTTCCCCTTTTTTATGTATAAGCAGCCATGTTTGTTCGAACAGACACTCGAAGAAAAATAGAAACTAAAACACAGGTCAGGTCCATCTTTCCCACAATCAGGGAATAGTTTACCTCCCTAAAATGCTTCTCTATAAAAAAAGAACAACAAAACAAACATCTGAACCTGGACAGATTCCCCGGTGAGCACACACACATACAGAACTGGAGAAGTGTGTATTCAGGAACAAAGACAAGGAAACTGATGTCTACTTTGCCACATTTGAATCACAATCAAACTGAACCAACCATTTGATATTTTTTCCCATCTCCAAAGTAGATATAATGTAAGTTACTATAAGGCACATCCAAGATCAGACGACGCGCAGCGACTATGAATCCGTGTGTATTCACCTTCATGTGGACGGTGAGTCGATGGAGATGGAGAAGCAGGGAATGATTTGGAACATGAAAAGTGAAAAGCTCCGGTCTGGCCTAAGGGAGCACTCGATAATAGGTCCTCACCCGGTGCCACTTTGCCTGTAGTCACAAAGGCTCCTCGTCATTTCAATCGGAAAGCTCAAGAAAAGTCATTTCTGAGCAGCCTACAGATCAATTGGTCTCTCGCGCTCAGTGGCAATTTTAAATCGATTGCCTCGCACAGATCTCACTTCCCCACTGTGAAATTTAGCCAATTTCAGACACAACACAGACACTGTAAATCCACGCTGAGAGAACTTTGAAGAGGACAAAAAGTATTATTGGAGATTAGCCAGACTACTTCCTGCTAGAGATTTAATGGTTAAAGTTCAAGTCATCTAAAATGGTTGTGTTTTTTTGTTTGTTGTAGTAAATTGGCTACATTCATTCATAGTTCATTCCAAGTTTAATCACCACGCACAAAGCACTCAACATGCCCAGTACAAAAAGAAAGCTACAAAATTCCAGTGTGAGAAATAGGATTTGCTCGTATTTCCTGAGAATAAAGTAACTAGCCATTTTGGACCCTTTTTCAATATTAAAGGTTGTATATTATGCAATGTCGGGTGATTCCAGGGCTAAAGTTATCCAAATGATTCTTTTGAAGGTGTATGGAGTGAGCACTTCCTCAGAGTGTGTTAAACATTCTGTGTGAATGGAACAAAATACAAGTGGAAGTATTGCTGGGTTTCAGATGACGTCACGTCGATGTCACTAAAAGCAGATGGGGGTAGTAAGTAAAGACAGATGAACAGAACGCCGTTTATATCCACTGACTCTCCACCAAAATGCCTAAATTCTGTGCAGTCTGTGGTTGTTGCAACCGCTCCAATCGGGAGAAAGACAAACGTTTTTTCATGTACCAAAAGTGGTGTGTCACAAGGGAGTTAGTTTAAAAAAACTTACAGAAAAAAAGACAACATAAATGGATTGACAATCTCCTGTTAACAACAGGAGGCGTGGAACCACTTTGCAACAGGCAAGGATTGTGTAATCTATTAATTAATATTTTCAAAGTTTTTTTTGATAATTATTTAGAAAGAAGAGCATCGTAAGTGACAGGTAAACTGTTTCATTATAGGTCCGTACTTGTCACACAATAAGATTTTTATTTTTTATTTTTTATTATTTTACGGAAAATCGACGATGAATAGCAGATGTATCTGCGGAAAGGTCTGTAAGAACGACCATGGCCTAAAAATACACCAGGCCCGGATGAAATGCCTGGTTCAGGAGACGACAGCACAACGCACAGGATCAACGCCTGGTGAGACGCAGGAGGAGCCCGGCCTGGAGACAACCCACAGAGCCCAGAACCTCCACGTGCTTGAAACTCCAACTCCTAGCAGAGTAGTCCAGCGTCATCGGATCAAATGGCCTCAAGCAAAGCAGTACAAGCTGTGGCAACAGTTTGATGAGGATACATCTGAAATCATCAACGCCACAGCAAGAGGAGATGTAGAGGGACGACTCAAGAGCCTGACTACCCTCATCACAAGCTTCGGGGCTGAGAGGTTTGGCGTTGAGGAGCCCAAGTCCAGCAAGCCCACCTACACCAACAACCGCAGGGCAGATAAGATCCACCAGCTGCGGAAAGAACTGCGTTTGCTGGCAAAGCAGTTCAAGGCAGCAGCTGAAGCTGAAAAACCACCTCTCGTTGAGCTTCGTCACACAATCTGGAAGAAACTCACAACCCTGCGCAGGGCGGAATGGCACAGGAGACGGAGGACCGAGAGAGCCAGGAAGCGGAGCTCCTTCATAGCCAATCCCTTTGGCTTCACAAAGAGGCTGATGGGACAGAAGCGCAGTGGGCACCTTGATTGTTCTAAGGAGGAGGTAGATAACTATCTCAGCAACACCCTCCGCGACCCAGACAGAGAGCAAGAGAGCTGGGACCACAGAGAGCCCTCATGGACGTACCAGCCCCCCTGGTGGAGTTTAACACCTCAGAGCCCACCTGGAAGGAAGTTCAGCAGGTGGTGAAATCCGCCAGAGCAAGCTCTGCTCCAGGTCCCAGCCAAGTGCCGTACAAGGTGTACAAGCGCTGTCCAAACCTCCTCAGAATCCTATGGAAGCTGCTACGTGTGATTTGGCATAGAGGGACCATCTCAGATCAGTGGAGAGAGGCAGAGGGAATTTGGATCCCAAAAGAGGAAAATTCCACCAAACTGGAGCAGTTTCGATCTATCTCACTTCTCAGCGTGGAGGGAAAGATCTTCTTCAGCATCCTCGCCAGAAGGATTGCAGACTTCCTCCTCAAGAACAAGTATGTTGATACATCAGTACAGAAGGGCGGCATCCCCGGAGTGCCAGGCTGTCTTGAACACACCGGAGTGGTCACCCAGCTCATCAGGGAGGCACGTGAGGGGAATGGTGACCTGGCGGTGCTTTGGCTTGACCTTGCCAATGCATATGGATCCATCCCCCACAAGCTTGTGGAAACCACCTTGGACCGACACCACATTCCTAGTACGATCAAGGACCTAATCCTGAACTACTATGGGAACTTCAGGATGAGAGTTATATCAGGGCGTGTCACATCCGATTGGCATCGGCTCGAGAAAGGGATCATAACTGGCTGTACGATCTCAGTTATCCTGTTCGCCCTTGCCATGAACATGTTGGTTAAGGCAGCTGAGACCGAGTGCAGAGGCCCCTTGTCCAAGTCTGGAGTTCGGCAACCCCCTATCCGCGCTTTTATGGACGACTTGACGGTTACCACCACATCAGTGCCAGGGTGCAGGTGGATCCTACAGGGCCTAGAGAAGCTAATCCGCTGGGCAAGGATGAGCTTTAAACCAACAAAATCCAGGTCCATGGTTATGAAGCGCGGGAAAGTGGTGGACAAGTTTCGCTTCCTTATTGATGGAACGGCAATACCATCGATCACTGAGAAACCAGTCACAAGCTTGGGGAAGACGTTTGACTGTAGCCTCAGAGACACAGCGTCCATCCAAGCAACCATCACGAAGCTAGAAGCTTGGTTGTCGGCAGTAGACAAGTCTGGCCTACCCGGCAAGTTTAAAGCATGGCTGTACCAGCATGGCATTCTCCCTCGTATCCTTTGGCCTCTGTTGGTGTACGAGGTGACCATGTCCACGGTAGAGACCCTGGAGAGAAAGATCAGTTCCTACCTCAGACAATGGCTGGGTCTGCCACGCAGTCTCACGAGTGCAGCACTGTATGGCAGAAGTAACAAACTCCAGCTTCCCTTCAGCAGCCTGGAGGAGGAGTTCAGGGTCTCTCGTACAAGAGAGGCACTAGTCTATCGTGACTCCAGTGACACCAGAGTGGCAGCAGCAGGCATTGTGGTTCGGACAGGCAGGAAGTTCAAAGCGCAAGAGGGGCTGGAGTTGGCGGAGTCTCGTCTGAGACACAAGGCCTTAGTGGGTACAGTGGCAATCGGGCGGGCAGGGCTGGGCGCCATCCCACAGCCCCGGCACGACAGGGCGCAGGGCAAGGAAAGGCGGGACCTTGTCCTGGAAGAGGTGCGGGCAGGTGTCGAGGATGTGAGGGCCAGCAAGATGATGAGCATGCGGCAGCAGGGGGCATCAACGAGATGGGAAGGAGCACTGGAGAGGAAGCTGACCTGGAATGACATCTGGAAGGCAGAACTCCAGCATATCAAGTTCATGGTCCAAGCTGTCTACGATGTGCTACCAAGCCCAGCCAACCTGCACGTTTGGGGAAAGAGCGACCTTCCAACTTGCTCTTTCTGTCCAGGAAGAGGCACCCTGGAGCATATCATGAGCAGTTGCCCCGAAGCTCTTGGGGGGGGGCCGTTATCGCTGGAGACATGATCAGGTGCTGAAGGCAGTGGCTGAGGCTATATCCAGTGCAGTGGCAAACAACAAACATGCCAGCAGCCAGAAGTCAATTCCCTTCGTGAAGGCTGGAGAGAAGCCTCGTTCAAAGCCAACACCATCGGCCAGCCTCCTCTCATCGGCAACAGACTGGGAACTGCGAGTCGACTTGGGCAGGCAGCTCAAGTTCCCAGAATATGTTACATCAACTTCTTTGAGACCTGACCTGGTACTGACATCTGCCTCTTCGAAGCAAGTCCTCTTATTGGAACTGACAGTCCCTTGGGAGGACTGCATGGAAGAGGCCAATGAGCGCAAGCGACTCAAATACCAGGAGCTCATCGAAGAATGCCGGAGGAGAGGCTGGAAAGCCCGTTGCGAACCTGTAGAGGTGGGATGTCGGGGCTTTGCTGCACGCTCCCTGTGCAAGGTATACAGCCTTCTTGGAATATCAGGTGCTGCAAAGAGGAGAGCCGTCAAGTCCATCGCCTCAATGCAGGGAAAATCCTCCAAATTGTACCAAAAGTCCGACTTCTCCATATTGTGCATATCATAACCTATATTTAGACTTATTTTTTCACGATAGCCGTTCAAACTTTTTGTGTACTCGCTGTCACCCGTTATGTTGTTTTGAAGCAGAACAAAACACTTCCTGCCCCCATCTGAATTCCGCGGTCATCAGGGTCACGAGAGGGAAACCTGCAATATTTTTGGATGAGAAACATTATAACATAGTATGGGCCCTTTAAAACAAATAAGTATTACACTTTTTTACATTCCCCATAAATATTCACAGATTTACTACAACTGAAAATGTAAGTAAACAAATGCTCAGTTATCTTGCTTCAGCTGCAGTTTGAGAACTCAGGCAGAAACTGTGCAATGGTTTTAAAATGTATTGATCATCAAAATGCATTCAAATAGTCCAAATCTATACAAATTAAAACTAAATTGTGAATTTGATTTACAATCGCTGTAGAATATTTTAGGCAGTATAGTATCCCTTCTCTCTTAGACGCACCATTCCACTTCTCTAAACAAAGTGCTTTTGAGTGACTGGCATATGCTAACCGCACAGTTTTGGCTAGCGGCTGTGTTCCTTGTCAGAGACAGATACTGGGTGTTGTTATTGTTTTATCCAGCCACTGATAGCCCCCAGGAGGCAGCACAGAGCATCGAAAAATCAAGTGTCTTTACTGCAACTTTGGAAGCGTATCTCCTCGCTCCATCTCCGCTCTCATTGTTCCTGAAGCTTCCTTTATATTTTTGTCTTGGGGAGCCAGAGGGCCACACTACCTCTGATTCAACTCCTCCAGCCGTGACACAAGCAATTAGATTAGCAGGGTTTGTATGCGAGTGGGTGTGTGTGCGCTTTGTGTTGTTAAGCTGAAAGTGGGCGGAGCACACGATTATTTTAGGCAACAACATGCTCCAGATTGGAAAGTTCGGTTTGATGTACTTTTAGGCATTTTTCTCTCTCCAGCTTTTCGCCTGACAGGATTGCTTTGTAAAAAGGTTTTGGCTTTAGTTTGTTTAGTGAATTTGAGTCTGTTAGCAACTCATGGTCAGTTTTGATGCTTAATTTTTTGCAGAAGGCAGGCTATTTGTAATGCTCCCATTTGTAAAACTCTGTACTTTGCTTCTAATGGGGAACTTTGCCTGGAATGAGCCACACTAAAACATTATAAGTTTAGCATTTATTCAACTACAAAAATACATTTTAAAAGATGCAGTGTTACTGTGAGCAGAGTCTAGTAGATCTGACCCGTAACATGAGCCAGTGGCATCACTTGTTTCGATCTATGGAGATAGATCAGTTTAATGCAATAATCTTGGAACATTTAAGGCATGGAGGCAAGCAGACCCACCACCAGTAACAAAAGAAACGTATAGAATCTTATAGAATCCATTTGTCTTGGCTTTAATAAAACATTTCTGCGTTGTTCATCAAGACATTGTTGAAATTGTAACCTAATCAATGCAAGTATGTCAGAAAAAATCCACCACCCATTGCCTACTTTATTTCAGTCATATTATAGTCATGTTTAAAAGTTTAACATTACACTATTTTCTGATCCCTGTTATACTGTTGTTTCCTCATCAAACGTACATGTGTTTTGTTTTATTCACACATGTTTAGCACACAAACTCTGTATATTTAGGCTGAGTTATACTCTCAAACAGAAAACACTGTCATACCTTGTCATGCAGTAATACAGGAAGTGCTTCACTGTGTTTTTAAACTTCATACACCTTCATTAGAATCATTCAGAGGATTTCAGACTTGGAAGTGCCAATCACTACTGAATGAAGGATAAGAGGTAGCTGCAAACTTGAAAACGACTATATCATGACATCACAAGGTGGAACAGAGCATTTTGAGCTTTTGAGGTGTAGACTGTGTAGATGTATCTGTGAAAACAACTCCAGGTATGTTACAAGAGTTGATTTTGTGTAATATAGGACCTTTAAACCTGTTGCACCTCCACTCCGTCACTCCACAGATGTATATTTACATATATTTACTCATTGTGAGATAGGGTCGAGTTATTACGTCTTATTGAAAAAGTCTCATGTGAAAGATCCGAACATTACCTGAATATTACAAGATTATAATTATACATTTTCTCCACTGTTACATGCCAGAACATTATCCTAACACACTGAGGCATTTCTGACAAACTAAATGAAGCTATTGTGATTTTTGCCAACTTCCATGAATACTTGAAGAGGCTCCATAAATCTCCAGCCATCACCACTTGTACTTAGTGCAGCGGAGAATCGGAGTCCTGCATTTCCGGCCTTTTCAACACAACCTATAGAGATCTAATTAAGATGATTCACATTCCAAGAGGACTTCTGAGCTGCCAACATCCATAAATTCTGCGTCTCCCCCCTCACAACTACTGCGTCCAACACTCAAGCAGGTTAAATATGGGATAGCACTTGAAAATGCATGCTTAAAATCTGTAGTAAATATTTCGCGTCAATTTTGATACTAACTTCTGCTTACAGTTGCCTCCTGGTTGAATTTATACACTTGCAAATGGACTAGGGTTGTTTAAAGTGTCAAAAAAACTAGTATTGAAACTTGATATTCATTTGAGCAGGTATCAACACTAAAAAAGTCAGAAAAGAACCTGATCTTGATCATTCTAAAGCTTTTCTTGATCCTTGTATTCTTGATTCTTGTATCAGAGAGTATAAGTTCACTACTATGAAACCTACCTGGATGACTGAGGAATTACACAGATATAAAGTAATATTATTCACAATCTATTGTATAAAGAAAGAATGTTTTTTATCATCATGGTATCAGAATCGGTATCGAGTATAGAGTCTATTCCTTCATATCGAAATTGGGTTTGAAATGTTTGTATTTTGTGATCACACCAAAGAGGACTGGCCATTCTAAACAAGGACCAAAGCCAGCTAGAAATAAACAAAGAAAGAAAGAAATGGCTCTCCAGGTTTTTAAGTTTCTGTAAAAAGTATCTTGACAGATTCAACTCTATCATAAATACTGAATTTGATGTTTAATTATAGAACACGTTCTAATCAATATGTTTATTTAAGACTTGAAAACGAGCATTTGTGTTCTCCCTTGGGCTTCTCTGGCACACTGCTGTCTTCTTCTTGGTACGAAACCAAAGCAAATGGATCAGAGTAGGGACTGCCAGAAAGCGTCACCGGCATGTGTCTATATGGGCTCTAACAAACCCTCATCTGAGTCGTGACTGAACATCTCAATATCATCTTTAAGTAAGTGGGCACATTCCGTCACTCTTTATACTGTGCTGTATAGAACATGAGATGCTGATAGTTCATTTGATGATTTGACAGTGGAAGAAGACAAGGAAGCTGGTAGCAAATCCTCTTATTATTTTCTATTAGAAGAGAGGCCTGTGTCACCTCTCATGCTCAGGTCCCCACAAATTTCCATTGATGGCCCTGGAAGATTTTGCTCAAAAGCCCAACTGTTAGATAGGTCAGCCAAAATCACATTTCGAGAAGTAATATTATGGTCATAGAGTTTTTTTTATTACCCCATTTGAAATTTGCCATCTTCATTTCACCAATTTTTCTGTGTCCACCTGACAGAAGCAGTGGGAGCCTCAGTTCTCCAGATCTTGTGCCTGTAGTTCTCAGTGAGTCTAGTTGACTTATTAGATTGATGAGTTGATGGGGAAACTGCAAGATGGGCAATAGTCAATGAAACCAAATTCAGACACAGAGAGAACATGCACATCCACATTAAGGGTTATAATGTTGTTACTTCCTTGATAAAATACCTAGTGTTGAGTTTTGTTTCATGCACAAGTCTGAGTAGCATATTTTCCGGACTATAATTCGCACCCGACAAAAAATGTATAATAAAGAAGAAAAAAACATATAAGTGGCACTGGACTATAAGTCGCATTTTGGGGGGAAATTTATTTTATAAAATCAGAGACCAAGAACAGACATTTTATCTTGAAAGGCGAGTTAAAGTAATAACAACAGAACAGAGAACAACAGGCTGAACATGAGTCTGGTGTGTTCACGTCCCGCATGAACAGTTATTCACATAACTAGAGCGTTTTTACCCCACAGTGAACTTTTTGTTTTCTTCATTCAAGTTCTTTCTTTCTGCTGCTCGATTACCATTTTCAGTTGCAGAGTTCACTACTTACAGCTTGTAATCTGCAGAATATGATTAACAGTCCTATATATGAAATTATATATTCTAATATACAAATTGCAGGACCGCCAAAACCATGTGGGGAAAAAAGTGCAATTTATAATCTGAAAAATACAGTAATCCTTTATTTTTAGTCTGTCTACCTCTCCAAAAGCTCAAAATGCTCTGTTCCACCTTGTGATATCATGAAGCGGTGGTTTTCAAATTAACAGCTCCTTTTACCTTTTATTCAGTACAGTCTGGCAATTCCAGGTCTGAAATTATCCAGATGATTCTACTGAAGTTGTATGGAGTTTAAAAACACACTGGAGCATGTCCTGTATTACCGCATGACATCACAAGGTGGAAAGTTTTCTGTTAGAGAGAAGAAAACAGCCTAAATCTGCTTGTGTGCTAAACATGTGTGAGGAAACATTATAACATACATCAGAAACTAGGGTTTGCACCTTGAGACAATCCGTTAAACATGCCCCGTTCTTTATGCATCCACTTTCTCCTCTGTCCTCATTCAGTTTTGAAAAAAAAAAGATTCAGACAGAAAATCTATACGCAGACCTCCGGAAAGGTGTTGAAATAATGACAGTCGAATATTGATTTTGCATTTTATGACGTTTTCTGAACAGACGAGTCAGGTGTAATGGAGCTACTTCTCACTCCCATACATCGCCTTGTACTACTTTTTCTTTCACTGATTTCCACTTTAACATGACAGTTTGATTTACCTATATTCCTTTGATACCTCACCTGCTTGGACCTTGTTTGCCGGCAGTGTGCAGCATTCTTCATTAGCGAGCCCTCTGAATGCAAATGCAAGAATGGGCTTTGAGGCAGGACTCATGGAGGACGAGGTAAATTGAGGTGAGGCAGAGACAGCCCTGCGATTGTTCCGGGTGTCCTTTATCCAGGCCATTGTGACAGTGCAAGAAAATTAACGAAAACGTCACATTATGACTACCTAACAACCGTGCCTATCGCTAATAAAGTCTTTTAATAGGAAATTAAAGTAGGCCTTTGTCAGCAGTTAGGCCATGCGTCTTTTATGCCTCCTGGTCTCCTTGAGATAAAGAAAATCGGCAAAGTCGCGTAATCTTTGTTAAGGGGATTTTTTATTAGCCAAACAGTAGTCCCGCTGGTAATTGCTCTCTCAATGTCATGTTAACAGTGTTTGTAATGACCACAGATTAACATTGGGCATAAGGGAGTCTGTTGTTCAATGTCACCATGGTTTCCTGTTGCCACTTTGATTGGAGTAATATTGTTGATTTGTTGATTCTGTGTGCTGGTTAACTTTGTGGCTTTGCTAGGCTTGTTTGGTGTAATCAAAAGCGGATTTGATTCTGTTTGGGAGTGCAAATTTGTTTATCTGCATATCCGCGTTCACCGGATCTGGCAAACATTCATATGAAATAGCAGAGTGTTGCCCAGATAGAAACGAGCCTGACTGCTTTATAATTAGTGACCCAGTAGACTTAACCTCACCTCATCATTCTGTCTGAACTAAGGCCCCGGCGTTAATTGACTGCTCGCAGTTGTCATGGAAGAAGTGCATTTCTTCAGGACTCTCCGGGTGCTGATCGGCTCTGTGCTCTCCGGGCTTGCACAAATATTGGGTCTTTAGTGGTGACATATGCTGCACTCCTGGGGGGCTTTGATGTTCCATTCCTCTGTCTCGCTCACAGACGCCCCACGCACTAATCTGTGAAAGCCGGCAAGATTTAACACCTTATTACAAAACTTATATTTGCATTGGGTTTTTTCAGTTTTTTTCCCCCCCATCGACACAGCTTGGCCTGTTGTTTTTGTTAATAGCATAGAAGTAGTTGCATAGCTAATGAAAGTTTCCTGTCCAATACTGTCCTTTTTCTGTTATAAATGACTTCCATGAGTTTTAAGCCATGTTATAATGTTGCTACCTTATCAAAAACATACCTAGAGTTGTGTTTTGTTTCCCTCACACATTTTAGTACTCTTTAATATTAGTTTGTCTCCGTTTCCAAACCTCAAAATGCTCTGTTCCACCTTGTGATGTCATGAAGCATTATTTTTCAAGTTAACGGCTACTTTTTACCTTTAGTTCAGTACAGACTGGCAATCCCAGGGGTGAAATGATAATAGTGAGGGAGCATGGAGTCCAAAAACACAGTGGAGCGTGTCCTAATGATGATATCACAAAGTGGAACCGAGTGTTTTCTGTGTGAGAGAACAGCACAGCCTAAAAATGCAGGGTTTGTTTGTTAATCTACTTTAGAAACCTTTGTCTAGGGATTTCTGGTAGTGCAATATACAATTGGTCTTGGAAATGCCTCAAAGTTGTAATTGGCATGAAACGTATCTTTATAAAACACCAGCAGAGGGCACTAAGATGGTATTTGCTAGCACTTTAAATGACGACGTACGTTTGTATTAAGCTACAGGCTTCTACTTTAAACTGTCCATTTTCTCACTGACAAGATAACAGCATGTGTAGGCACGGTGGAGCATCGCTTTATTCATCATCTACTCTCTTTTTCAGTTAGTTCTTACCAAGGCTTGGCATGAAAAGTCATTTTAAAGTTAAGTTTTTATTTTAGTACAATTACAATAACCCAAATAAACTTTGACAAATATCTCTTTTAATCCCAGTCAAGCTTTACACCACATTAAAAACCCATTTTATTTCATGCCACTTTCTTCAACCAAATCCCTTTTTTAATTAACCGTTCCACTATTTTTGAATGCTGCCCTCAGCTGGCGACTCTATTACGGCTTCCATCAGAGTGTCAACACAATCTGAAATGCACTTTTGAAACGTCAGACCACATGCAAATGAGGAGGGAGATTTTCATTAGCGGGGCTCAAGTGTTTCAAACCATAACACCAACAGAAAACGCAACCGCAATGAGAAATATTCCATCTTTCTGCTCGTCATTATAACTCATCTCCTGCATAAGCATTTATCAATTATTTCCTCGCCGACAGCAAAGTTAAGTGTTTCGCTGAGTGGAGCCAGTGCCGAGTGTCTAGTAATTTAGACTTTTTCTGAGTTAACCGATCATAATGCTGTGCTGAAATTGAAAATGTACAACTCATATATGCAGAAAGTTGTCTGCGCACACTAGACATGCCAGAGATGATGTATGAAGGGCACCCGAGATGGAGGAGTACCAAGAGGGCTGCAGCAAATGGGTGTAGCGTTGCCTAGGGCGACACTTAGGCGTACTGTACCAAGACTGGATTCAGTATGCAATTCCCCAGCAAGGTGTAATGGTTCTGTCAGGGAATGTGGGGCTCAGAGCTCACGAGGGGATTGTCAGAATGAAAGAAGTGGGATAAAATAATGCTTTTATATAAAGTTGGTTGAATATAGAAACAAGCTTAAAGGCAGAGGTAAGTTCCAGTACTATGGCTTGGGTCAATGCTGTAGAATTACATGCTGGAATTTCAGTTGGAGGACAGGGCCAAAATATGACCGTGGAAAATGTATTTATTTTATTTTAATTAAGGTTTCACATTGCCATCACCTGGGGAGGAAAATAAATAAATAAATAAATAAAAATAAAAATAAAAATAAATCAATGGAACTTGAAGATTGTAGCTTGGAAGAGCTTGTACTCAAGTTGTATTTCTGAACAAGGACATTTCTTTTACTCCTACATAAAGCCACTCATCCATCCTACATTGCTGTGCCTTAGGATTATTTTAACGTTACGGTTTTACTCCACATCTTGCCATCCACTGCCTGGTTTTCCACTGCATGCTTTTCCAGGTTATTTCCAGGTTCCTAATGGTCTACCTCTCCTTTGTACTCCTGGTGTGGAATTTGGCTCATCTTGGTGGTCTTTGATTGTCCATGCGCACAATGTCCACAAACCAATTTCATCTGCGCTGACATCTCTTTTTTCCGCTTACTTAATGTATGAATGTCTTCATTTCTGATCTTATTGCTCCACGTTATTCCAGAAAGTCTTTGAAGGCAGTGGACAGTGGGACTGACACACAGTTTCAGTACATAGACACTATAAGGGACAGACAATTTTATCCAATTAAAATCAGCTACTGGATGAGAACCATTTGGAAACCCCTGCCTGTGACTATCCCAGACAGTTGTTTCTGTGTGATGGGTCAGCATCTGAGTGAGAGAAGGGATCATGGTTAAAAATTGGATACAGGCTCATTATTAACCATTAACCAGGTCAAAATACCACAGTTTAACCATTTAAAACCTTACCTTACCTAAAAAGCAAATCATACCATAGAATTCTTGATTGCCCATGAGCTGAATGTTACGACTTCACCTGGACACCACCAATGGGCTAAAGTGTTATTGCTTTAGACTGACCTGACACTCAGCAATCACTGCACCATTCACTTGTATTGCCACTGGGTTTGACTAAGAACAAGAAACAATGCGAAATGTGTTTATTAAAGTCCTTTGTTGCTTCTATAAACTTTTGTTGTTGTCCTCGTGTGCCCATGACTCACAGTTTTAGTTATAATTAGGGATTTTAGTGAGAATGTAATACATATTTTAACTTCTCTTGAGACTTTCTAACCTTAAAAATCAGATAGTGTTTGTTGCCGGCAACATTTTATTTTTCCTTTTCTTTGTTCCTAGAATCTGCAAGGACAGGCACATCACAAAGAACTAATGAGGAACAGTGAACACCAATCAAGGCAGGGGGCTTTAATGGCTGCTAAACGGTGACCAAAATACAAGCAATACATTTGTTTTGCAGAGCTATTGGCAGGTACGGCTTGTTACAAATGTCCCAGCAGAATAGTGCGCAACACAGGAATTAGGTCCCTCTATTTAAGACTTGCTGCCTATGCATTAAGCTCACACCCACAGATTTATGGGTGGTTGTGTGCTGGCTTCGTGCACGCCCTGAAGTGGAGCATCATTGCCCTGTGAACTCAGCAGGAGTCTTGGGTGCACCGAACCTCATCAGTTATACCTGGGTGCTCCAAGCTCACCCACTGCGTGCACTGGTACACCCCCACCAGCGCATCAGTGTTTCTTTATGTATAGCGCAGAGAATCAGGCCTTCTTTGTACAACGCGTCTATTACGAGCTCAGAGAGGGTTTGACATACAGACAGATCTCACAGTGTAACACAGTTGTAGGAATGACACCTGACAAGCACACATGCAGCTGCAACTACTATACTACTACTACTACAAAAGGGAGTTAATGATGATATTACTTCATTATAATATTATCCTTTATATAGAAAGCTGGTTTTCTTGTATTTGATCTCCATTTAAGAAACTGGCCTTTTTTAATGCCTTACATTTACAGGTTTGTCAAAGAGATACAGTCATTATTCATTCACTCAATACTTTGTGGTGTAAGCTCGGTAAATTGACTCTTGTGAGCCTTAAGTCATGTTAGAATGTTGTTACTTCATCAAAAACATACCTGTGTTGGGTTGTTTTTTGATTGGGTAATCTTATGATTCAGCTGTCTACATCTCCAAAGCTCAAAATGTTCTTTTCCACCTTGAAGCAGAAGTTTAACAGCTTCCTTTTAACCTTTTGTTCAGCAGAGATAGGAAATTCCAGGGCTGAAAATATCCAAATGATTCTAGAGAAGGTGTATGGATTTTAAGGACATAGCGGAATACTACCTGCATTACCACATGACATCACAAGGTGGAATTGTGTTTTCTGTTTGAGACGAGTACTCAGCCCAAATATGCAGGATGTGTATTAAGTATCACAATGTTTGAGATGAGGAAACGTAAACTAGAAAATAGACTACCGTATTTTTTGTCACACTTTTTCAGGTTTTGGTGGTCCTGCGACTTATACTCAGGTGTGACTTGTATATAAAATATTTCACACTCACAGCCCAAAGACCAAATATACACTCAACAAAAATATAAACGCAACACTTTTGTTTTTGCTCCCATTTGTCATGAGATGGACTCAAAGATCTAAAATTCATTCCAGATACACAATATTACCATTTCTCTCAAACATTGTTCACAAATCTGTCTAAGTGTGTGACAGTGAGCACTTTTGCTTTGCTGAGATAATCCATCCCACCTCACAGGTGTGCCACATCAAGATGCTCATCAGACACCATGATTAGTGCATAGGTGTACCTTAGACTGCCCACAATAAAAGGCCACTCTGAAATGTGCAGTTTTGTCTCACAGCAAAATGCCACAGATGGCGCAAGCATTGAGGGAGCGTGCAATTGGCATGCTGACAGCAGGAATGTCAACCAGATCTGTTGCTCGGGCATTGAATGTTCATTTCTCCACCATAAGCCGTCTCCAAAGGCGTTTCAGAGAATATGGCAGTACATCCAACCGGCCTCACAACCGCAGACCACGTGTAACCACACCAGCCCAGGACCTCCACATCCAGCAGGTTCACCTCCAAGATCGTCTGAGACCAGCTACTCAGACAGCTGCTGAAACAATTGGTTTGCATAACCAAAGAATTTCTGCACAAACTGTCAGAAACCATCTCAGGGAAGCTCAACTGCATGCTCGTCGTCCTCATCGGGGTCTTAACCTGACTCCAGATCGTCGCCGTAACAGACTTGAGTGGGCAAATGCCCACATTCGATGGCGTCTGGCACGTTGGAGAGGTGTTCTCTTCACGGATGAATCTCGGTTTACATTGTTCAGGGCAGATGGCAGACAGCGTGTGTGGCGTCGTGTGGGTGAGCGCTTTGCTGATGTCAATGTTGTGGATCGAGTGGCCCATGGTGGTGGTGGGGTTATGGTATGGGCAGGCATCTGTTATGGACGAAGAACACAGGTGCATTTTATTGATGGCATTTTGAATGCACAGAGATACCGTGATGAGATCCTGAGGCCCATTGTTGTGCCATACATCCATGAACATCACCTCATGTTTCAGCAAGATAATGCACGGCCCCATGTTGCAAGGATCTGTACACAATTCTTGGAGGCTGAAAATGTCCCAGTTCTTGCATGGCCAGCATACTCACCGGACATGTCACCCATTGAGCATGTTTGGGATGTGCTTGACCGGCGTATACGTCAGCGCGTACCAGTTCCCACTAATATCCAGCAACTTCGCACAGCCATTGAAGAGGAGTGAACCAACATTCCACAGGCCACAATTGACAATCTGATAAACTCTATGTGAAGAAGATGTGTTGCACTGCATGAGGCAAATGGTGGTCACACCAGATACTGACTGGTTCTGAGTCCCCAGACCCCCAATAAAGCAACAACTGCACATTTCAGGGTGGCCTTTTATTGTGGACAGTCTAAGGTACACCTGTGCACTAATCATGGTGTCTGATGAGCATCTTGATGTGGCACACCTGTGAGGTGGGATGGATTATCTCAGCAAAGCAAAAGTGCTCACTATCACACATTTAGACAGATTTGTGAACAATGTTTGAGAGAAATGGTAATATTGTGTATCTGGAATGAATTTTAGATCTTTGAGTCCATCTCATGACAAATGGGAGCAAAAACAAAAGTGTTGCATTTATATTTTTGTTGAGTGTATGAATCCTATAATTGAATCAAAAATGAAAAAACAAATCGTTATCCATTTTTCAGTTTGGTTTTAGAGACAAATAATAAAGAAAAACTTCTCTAATTTGCCCTTCTAGATGAAATGTTGGTTCTTGGTCTCAGATTTTTTAAAATAAATTTCCCTAAAAAAGTGTGACTTTTATGACAATTTATGTTTTTTTCTTCTTCATTGTGCATTTTTTGGCTGGTGTGACTTATACTCCAGAGCGATTTATAATCCGACACGGTAATACTAGACATGGTGGGCGGTGTCTTGCCTAAGGACACAAAGACAGAATTTGGTCCCAGCATGAATTTATTGACAGATTCCAACCCGGGACATGTCCTTGTTTGTAGGTAATTACCGTAATACATAAAAATGCAAAACTGAACATAAAAAGTAGGAAAACGGCTCAAGGTTGTACCTCCTCTCAGCACATATTAACCATGCAGTAACTAAACATGCTGCTGTGCATATATTACTAAGCTCAAATGGCAGACAGTAAATATTTGACTCAAGGCAAAAAGAATTACGCTGCTCAATTAACAAATGTTCAGTCTAGAACAACTTTATTTCCACCTTTTAATGTATGATCTTAACACCATATTAAGTTAGGACAATCTGAGAAACTTACGGCCTCATACCTGTGCGGTGGTATTGTTCCATTTCACATTTTCTCCTGAGACAGACAAAGAAAGGCAGTTTCCTTGGACGTCACCTCGCGTTTCACTTTTTAAAGGGCTTTTAGTCTAATTCATTTTCCCACCTCCATAACTACTCGTGCTCAAATTAATGGGCCCCTAAACGTCTATCAGCCGCACACATTTAGCGGCGCTTTACTGTGGCTCAATCACTGCCAGTGCTTTCAGGGATTATAATTCTGCTGCTTTGCGTCAGTTAGAAACAGTTGCTGTGAGCATTAAGTGCATTACAGTTTTCTCCAGACGGGAGCGAGACACTAAAAAAGAAAGCAAAATTGGCTAGAAGCAGCGGCACTTAACTCTTGTGTGATTATGTCCTCAGCTCATTTCACTGTCTGCATCGTTGGTCATTCCCGTAATATTCTGTCAATCATCACAGATCTTTTATATTTGGAGTCAAGCCACCACAGGTTGTTTGGAGTGCAATGGCCAAGTAAAGTGATAATGTCCCGTTTATCATGCTCAAAATCTATAGCAACTTTCTGCATTGCTGTGAGGGAAAACTAACTGTTGTAAATAGGGATACAACGATACCAATTCCTTTACTATAGCATTTAGTATCTGCCAATTCCCAAAATGAGTTGATACCGGTGCAGACTGAGAACAGCATTTATTTTCATGCAAAAATAGAATAAGACTAAACTGATCCAAATGAATTATGTAGCTGTGATTTATCTCAAGTAACAGAGTAAGATTTTTTGTGGCCATACTGGCTTGTCAAAGCCTGAACCCGTCAGATCTCAGAAGCTCAGCAGGGCCGGGCCTGGTTAGTACTTGGATGGGAGACCACAAGGAATTCCAGGTGCCACAGTGGGGCGCCAGTCGCAAAAACGCCTAAGGACACGTCGTAGTGTCCTTAGGCAAGGCACATCACCCACATTGCCTAGTATGAAAGTGGTGTGTGCGTGAGTGTTGGTGGTGGTCGGAGGGGCCGATGGCGCAGATTGGCAGCCTCGCTTCCGTCAGTCTGCCCCAGGGCACCTGTAGCTACAATAGTAGCTTACCACCACCGGGTATGGAGTGAATGAATAATGCTCTGTAAAGCGTCTTTGAGTGTCCAGAAAAGCGCTATATAAAACTGATGCATTATTATTATTATTATTATCATTACGATTTTGACCAGTAAATAGTCTATTTACATCCATTTATATGCTCATCAACAACAACCAGGATATCGACTGAACCGATCTTAGGAAGCTGATATTTGATCCAGCAAATGTTCAGATTGGAGTATCGGATCAGTGCATCCCAAGTTGTAACCGAAACCTATCACGCCAACTACACTTGAGCATTTAAACATGCTATAATGATTTACCTCATCAACAGCTTACTCAAAATTATGTGTCCTCCAGCATTTACTCACAAAATGTCTGTTTTTACCCATTTCATAACCCTGTATCAGCTGCAGTTGTTGAAAAGTTCAGAGTCAGGATCAGTCAAGTAGGGTGCAGTATTTGTATTGCAAATAAAATCCTGGACGCACTGTGAAATGCGGCTAAAAAGAGCAGCAGGGTTCAGCAGCAGACCTGTGTGGTGAGGTTGTTCAGAGTGAAATAGGTCAAGTGGCAGGTGAGTATTGATTCTGAGGTTTTTGATCAGAAGTAAATGGAACTCTTAAATCAATAATCTGGTTATAAAAATGTAACTACTTGTGAAATACACGATAAACACCTTTAGCACACAGGAGCATAAATTAAGCTCTTAAAAGGGACAATATTGTGCCATTTTCTGGTCTTTTCTATGTTGTAATGTTTCCTCATCGTAAACATACCTGGAGTCTTTGTCTCTCTTGTCTTTTTTTTCATCACACATGTTTAACACACAAACTCTGCCTATTTAAGCCGAGTTCTCTCAAACAGAAAATACTAATGATGTTATGTGGTGATACAGAAAATGCTCCACTGTGTTTACTAAACTTCATACACTAGAATCATTTGGATAATTTCAGCCCTGGAATTGCCCATCTGTACCAAACAAAAGGTAAAAGGTAGCTGTTCATTTGAAAATGGCCACTTTCATCAAGAGCATTTTGAGTTTTGGAGATGGAGACTAACTAATAAACCAGAATTGCTCAAACATCTGTGAAACAAAACACAACTCTGGGTATGTTTTTGGTAGGGTAAAAACATTATAGACCTTTACAGAGTTCCCACTATTTTTCACTGTCCAAATTTCAAAACTTTTCCATGACCTTTTTATGACCCAAAGTGAATTTTCCATGACTTTACGGCACCCTACATGTGCAGAATTTAGCAGACTTTTAGCGCTAAATATGAAATGTTAACCCTTTCCACTCACCTTATGGTTTGATATTATAGTTTTTTAACATTTAAAATACTGTCACTGCATTTATTGTCATCTCTTTTAAACAAAAGACCTTATTGTGGATTGTCCTGCTGGAGTGGCTGGCGCAGACGTTTGGAAATAATCATAATAGCCTAATGATAGCAGAACGCTGTAGTTATGTGAAAGAGACACTAAAATTCCATGTCTTTTCTAAAACTTTCATTGAGTTTACAAAATTCCATGACCTTTCTAGGCCTGGGAAATGACATTTTCAATTTCCATGACTTTTCCCGGATTTCCATGACCGTGGGAACCCTGTATCTCAAAGCGCCTTGTTGGTATATCTGGTTTATGACAGATTATATTGTGATGCAGAGCGTGGAGGGCCCATTGTGATATTACTGTAGGTGGCCTCATTGCATTGTGTGTGGATGTAATTTAGCTTCTGTTGACCGGCTGTCAGCGCTCCCTTTGTCCCCTTTGTGGAGCTGTCGTGAGGACACAGATCAGGTGCTGCTGGTTTTACTGCCAGCGTCGAGCGAGTCCGGATGGAGCGTGTGTGTACAGCTGCTGTGCATGGGGTTAAGTGACATCAACGCAAACACTGTTGAGTCCATACTAACACTACACAAGACAACTACAATGATTAAAGTCAATGGTGATTATCATTATGAAGAGAGTTTATATGCAAAAAATAGTCCTGCCATGTTGACACCATTATGGGACCACCTGCGCCATTTAGAGGTGGGAGACTGGGGTATTCAGAAACCTACACAAACACATGGAGAATGTGTAAAGTCAACAGGTTCAACTTTACTAAAAGATTGTACTTGATTTTATCTTTAAAAAAGTGAAAAACAGAACTAGGTCCAGAGCTATTCCTTATCCCAACAAATTCCTAGAAATCTTATATACCACAATGTGTAGATAAGCACATTTCACAACTTTCAGAGGCCAGAGCTGTCAGAAAAGGTATGCTAACACTGCACCAGTATTACTTCTTGGTTTAGGATAATAACACTTTATTACTACAGTAAAAATGAGCTGCTGGGGAAAACAGATTTTACTTGAAAACTACATGGTGTAGCCCCTTTAGTGTTCATCTCTGCAGTTCCATTTTGCCCACAGGCTTGGACCACTGTTACCACCCTAGCAAAAAAGTCTAGACATAACAGAGTAACTCCACATTGAAACTGACCCAAGAATCTGTTAGCTGAAAGGTAAGTCTCTTGCCAACATGCCACTATGTCTTATCACTAAAATATGATCACTCTATATCACTTACTACATCACTGCTTGACACACAACCCACTGCGATCCAACAGACAAGCCTCATATTTTAAACAAAGTGAACTAGGGCACCTGGGTTGTGTTTCTTAGCTTTTGGAACACCAAAACAGATTGCTCAGAGGCCTGGAGCCCTCTGCCAGGTTGAACCAGGACATAAAGCTTTTTCCTGACAACCGGAGAGCCCCACACTCCCTTCCTGCCTTGTCCTGCCAAGATTTAGGACAGCAGCGAGCGGGGAAATTGAGTGTGATTAGATTGATTAGACCATACTGAATATGATTAATTGACAATACTGGAATAAGACAGAATCTATTCGCAACGCCCCTGAGTCATGCTACCTCTTCATCTTATCTCTGGGAAGAATTTGAAAAAGTATCCAATAGATGAAAAAGTCAATGTGGATTTGGAGGCGAGCCAGAGAGACAGCCTCCCAGCCCCGCTCGCATTTAGCATTCATTGCATTTGACTTTTCACGTGATGCCCGCTCAAGGCTGTATCAACAAGCAAAGTAAACTGCGCAGACATTTCGCTGCCAGACGAAACAGGTTTTGGAGGTCTAGGAAATATGCAAACATCCCACATATCTGTCGAGATCACACAAAAATCCCCACACAAGAATCAAAGTTGGAATCCTCGTAGTAACAGTCTCCGTGCGTACAGGGCTCCAGCCGCATGGAGTTGTCAAGCTGCTTTTGTTTTGCGGTGTTAGCCATTTTAGATGTAATTAGCTGTCAGGGATAGTGAGAAGTAGCTAATTCCCTCTCTAATTTCGTGACTGGGGTCTATACGCTTCGGACTGACACTGACAATAATTAAAAATGGGGCCAAGATGAGTCTCGCGTGCACTGTTAACGTTTGTATCTAGGCCGGGCATTTCTCTTGAGTAATTTGTTCCCATCTGAAACCTCAGCAACACCGGACCTTAACGCTTAACCGGGCCATCACTCATAGATCTAGTTAAGGATTGTCTGAGCTAGTCTGAGGACCTGATTGGGAGCGGCAGGGCTGTTGTCCGTGGTAACCTGATGTAGTCCGGGATGAGATTATATCGAACTTCATGGCTTCGTTTTGGAATCAGAATCAGAATCAGAATTACTTTTATTCATCCCCGAGGGGAAATTTTCTTTGTTACAGATGCAACCGACCAAGAGCATGTACATCGAACAAGTTACAAAATAAGCTAAATACAATAAGATAAAAGATAAAATAGCTCTCTCTGGGAAATTATTTACATCAGTGACATATTTATGACTATATACATGTGTGAGCAGGGAATAGGATGAAAAGGATTGAGTAGTTTGTGAGTTAAAGTGCAGCGTTCAACAGTTTGATGGCGACAGGCAGGAAAGATTTCCTGTGTCTCTCAGTGGAGCAGCGCGGCAGCCGCAGTCTATGGCTGAAAGAGCTCCTCTGATTGGCCAGCACCTTGTGGAGGGGGTGGGAGGGAGAGTCCAGAATAGTCCAGATTTTGTCCAGTATTCTCCTGTCCAACACCACCGCCAGAGAGTCCAGCTCCTCCCCCACAACATGTCCAGCCTTCCTAATGATCTTCTCGAGTCTATTAGTGTCCCTCACGCGCAGACTGCTGCCCCAGCAGACTACAGCGTACATGATGGCACTGGCCACCATAGACTCGTAGAACATCCTGAGCATTGTCCTGCAGATGTCAAAGGACCTCAGCCTCCTCAGGAAATAGAGGCGGCTCTGGCCCTTCTTGAAAACCGCATCCACGTTCCTGCTCCAGTCCAGTTTATTGTCCAAGTACACCCCCAGGTACTTGTACTCCTCCACCACGTCCACACTGACCCCCTGGATGGAGATGGGGGATGGGGGGAGATGGAGGCGACGGAGATTCTGGTTTTGGCAGTCATTTCTGTCAGAAAAGACTTTTCCTCAAAACATCTTGTCATTTCCTGTTTTTTCAGATATTCAATCACTGTGAAGCTGAACTGTGAATTACTCCTGGTATTCTAGTATTGTTCCCATCTCCTGTCACCAGTTTCAACCAGTCTCAGCATGCTACTTTTGCTTCTGAACCAAACACCTTCGCAAATCTTTCTTACAGCTACAGCAATCTTTGTGTTTTTACTGCTATTAAACTTTCAAAAACAGTAGTGGCTCTTCTAAAATGTGTCAGTATTTTTTGAACAACGTGGGTTTTTTTTTAAACTCCATGAAATTGCATATGACTTTGCCCCATGAGAATATCTATATTGGACTATAATTTGCATATTGTAAGCCAAGAAGGTTGAATTGCAAATCATTGGAGCTCTGCCCATGGGCCCTGCACTGAACAACTGCCTGTTATTCACTGGGCTAATACAGTGACACATATGTTGGGCAAATGAGCCATTTCAGCTGTTTTGTTCAATGTCATCCGAGACCCATTTCAGTTTTTTTTTTGTCAAATAAAATGAGCCTCAATTTGAGTATGAAAATGAGCTCATGTTCTTTTTGCAGTGAGAACAATGTGATAAACTGCATTAATACGTACTGAATCCGCACATGCACTGGACACACAAGCCTCTGAGTCACAGCGCACTGCATAATACATGAGGCAAGTAACAGCTGTTTTGTTCCATCATTGTCATTACACCAAAGGCCCTCTACGCCGCACTGTCCCTCATCCAATGTGCCCAGCATGGCACAGCAGTCATCAAGTGGAGAGTGGGGTTTATTTACACCCATTATTCCCTATGCCGTTGCCATGGTAACCCGCTCATACAAGTACATTTGATGAACATGTCCTGCATAATCAAGAGAGGAGCACAGATGTTTGTACCTCTCGCAAAGCACAGCAAGTACGGATGTGCACTCAAAAGCGACTGCGTTTAAATTATGTACATTTTACGGCTGTTTACTGAGAGGCTGTCATTAGCTAATAGCATACAGGAGTCGTCTGTGGGGAAATATACATTAGAGATCCTATACCACCCATTATTCAGGTTGGTTAAACTACTCATGGGTAGTCTAGCGTTGCAATGGCGTGTTAATAAACTCAAAATTGCCATCTTATTCAGTCCTAGCTTCTGTACACGTGAAGTCGGAATTAAAATAAGCCTTAAAACAATTAACAACTACGAGCCATTCACACAACATAATGGATGGATCAGAACATGTTTTAAAAATCCTATATTACGCAAAATTGACTCTTATGAGCTTTAAGCCATGTTATAATGTTATCTCATCAAAAACATACCCAGAGTAGTGTTCTGTTTTATTCATGCACATCTCCAGAGTTCAGAATGCTCCGTTCCAGCTTGTGATGTCATGAAGCGGTCATTTTCAGTCGGTCAACAGCTACAGTGGAGATGATTTAGCTCCGTCTAAATATGCAGGATTTATATTAAACGTGTGAATGAAACAAAACACAACTCCAGCTTCAACAACATTATAACACAGATCCGAAGAGCATAATGTAAAAATATGAAAAGCACTTGTTGAACACAGATTACCACCTCATGACATCACTTTGTGGGACTGAATATGTACGCAGGATTACAGACATAGATGCATAGATGGAATAAAATATAATGTATGCTTGTGTTTAGGAGATTAAATGTATAACTTCTACAAAATATGTTTACCACATTGTATAGGCCCTTTAAGAATTTTCAGATAGCATTCTGACAACATATTTGGCTGGTGAACTGTACATCTAATTACATAAACTGCAACTTGCAACAGTGCACCTTAATATTGTAGCTATTTAAAGGTGCGTTGTGTAACTTTTCTGGAGGAGGGTCCGTCACCTGCTTGTTTCTATGGAGCAGAGTCCTGCACAGGTCCATTTTTGAAGACCGCCCGCACCCGTGCAGTACAGCACCACCCCCGCCCGTAAACCTGTGATTATATCAAAGTTAAACCCGCACCCGCCCGGACCCGGTAACATTCCACCCCTTACCCGCCCGTGATAAATCACACACAAATTAGAAGCATTCTAACTGACGCACTTTATTTTATGCGTCTCTCAACGAACAAACAGCAATAGTAGGTCGCCTAAGCCTTAAACTAGTAATACATGATATACACCATGTTTTTATTTTATTTACAGTTTTTGTAGTAGCCTAATCACTGGTAGGTTAAACATTTTGCTCTACCTGAGCCCTAAATCACACAATAACTAAACTAATAACTAAACGAGCAACAAAAAAACAACCAATGTCAGTTTAACACAAAATAAATGCCTTAATTTTATCTAACCAAGGTCAGTGTGCAGGAACATATCGTCCTCAGTCCCAGGTTTCGGCTGTGTTCCGCTTTCTTGGATCACAAATCCAGTGGAGGAAAAGTCTCTCTCACTGGCAGCGCTGGAATTGGGGATTGATTCATCTGACCTGTCCGTGTCTAATCACTACCTGCCCACATACCCACTGGGTACCCGACCCGGTGCAGGACTATGGAGATGCCATTGCTCTGCCTGGAATGTTCCACAGTATGACATTAAACAGCTCTACGTAACATTTATTCAATTACTTTACATTACAATTATTTGGTTTTATAGGTCAAAAATACCTCAAAAAACAGGCATTCTGACTGAGCGGTGTCACCTCTCCACAGATCTGACCTGTAACTTGGTTTGGTCTCCATATTAATAATAATAATAATATCCATCCATCTTCTCCCGCTTAATCCGGCTGGGTCACGGGGGCAGCTTGCTGCCCAGTCCTCATAGCACCTGACCCCCCCTATGAACCCCTCTGTGAGTGGTGAGCCCACAGGAGGGTAATAATAATAATACATTTTATTTATTAGGTGCCTTTCTGGACAAGGTCGCCTTACAACAACATAAACAAATTAAATATGATTAAAACATACAGTTAAAAGCCTACAGTTAGGAGCAATGTCTAATACCTGTGAAACATTCCAGACAAGTGACATCTCCATGGAGAAAAGCATAGCTGGACCCTCCACCAGAAAAGATACACAATGCACCTTTAATTCTTGCAGCTTTTTTTTTCACAGTTTTGTATGTCATCTGTAATGATTATCGATTATTGTTTGTGTTGTATTTCTATGTTTTTAACTACAAATGCCACATAAGCTAACCCAATGATCAAAACTTAAATTCACTGCAGATGAGTTTGTTGATCATTCGTGCTACTTTGTCCTTACCCGAACTTGTTGTCACTTTTAAAAATGCAGCTTTACCCTGCATATAGACACGCCCACCGAGTCAAGCCCAAGTGACACCCTGACAGTCATTTCTGCTCGATTGTTTAAAAGCCTTGTATTGTTCGGCAGGGGCTCTCTGGGCAGGTGCGGCAGGCGTCGTCTTGTTTTAATTTGCCACACGCTCAGTTTTCCGCCGCATGGATCAAAGGGACACTTAATTTTCCTCCCCTCTCCCTATTATGTGAGGCGAGGAATGAGGCGGGCCCGCTTGGGAGCCTGTTTGATTACGGTTTATCATTACTGTCAGTCTGCGCCGTGACAGGGGGCCGATCCACAACCGCCGAGACGCCAGCAAACAGATTAGCGAGAGGACCCTTATTTTCTGCTGTAATTTTATGCATCGCTTGTACGCTGAAGTCTTGTTAGATTTTAATTGTTGGTGATTGTAAGGCCTATTCTCCCAGCAACTGAAGCTCATATACTTTACAATTGTTTTGTTTTTTTTCTTTTCTTGCATCGGGTAAGCACAATTAGCAGGAAAGCACTTTAAAAGATTAGAATGGAAAGTTGAAAGAAAAAAAGCACTCGCTGGCTAGTGGTGGTGCGATCACAAATGAAGGTGTAATGGCCGATTTTTAATGTTGATACCTCTGCTTTTCACTTTTCTGCCGGGCCAAACGCATGCCTAATTACGTCTTTTCCGAGTTAGGTGTTGTTTTCTACCTCACACTTCTCCGGCGCGTTAGCCTGAACCCCGCATGATTGTGAAGGTTCCCAAACTCCGTGCTACATCAGCATTCATTTCCAATTAGAGGCAGTACACTTTCATCCTGAACGCAAACCTGATTTCTGAAAATTCGATTTGCTTCCTTCTATGCCTTCTTTTCTCCCGGCTCGGCTTCTCCTTGTGTGATACTTGCCTGTGTCTACATTAGCATAAGTGCAGGAGTGATCTGCTCCAGGTTGACGCTTTTTAATGGGGTGGTATTACCATTTCACAGAGGACACATGTGGCGGTGGGGAGTCGGGGTGGGTCCTGCGAGTTGGCGGTGAGCGTTACCAGGGCGGAGGTACAAAGAGAATGGGATACGCACTCCGGCATCCAGCCTCTGTCACTCTTAATAATGCAGTGAGCAAGGGAATGGCGTACTCATCTTCCTTCCCTAAACGGCAAGCGGAAGGTAGATGCCCGAGCACCCTAATTATCCGAGAAGCCCCCCTTCGCCCGTCCTGATTGGGGGTGGCGGGGATTTGGAATGCGCAGAGGTCCCTTAGCGATCGGCACACTCTCCGGGGAGCGTAGGTGAGCAGGAGAGCCTAGGGGGACAGAGTCTTGTCACAGATGTCACAAGGATTTGACCCAGTTGCAGGACGGGGCGCTGGCAGCTGTCGCATCAGTGGAGCATGTGTCAGTCTGGACGCGCTAACTCATCACGCGGTGAAATGCGCAGTGAAAAAATATGTAAAATGTACCTGAACATTCCCAGGCGAAGTGGGGAAAACAGGACAAAAGTCTCACTTAAAACCAGTTTTCGGGGATAATGGGAAAAGAGTGCAGCGTGTGCAGTTACCGGGCTGGCTGTTCCAAGGAGAAATGAACATCTTACAAATGTTTTTTATCGCCTGCAGAAGCACGTTTTAGGTTTGATTTGAACAACATCCAGAAAGCAATCTTTATATATCGCCAACAAAACTACCTCTCTTGTGTTCACATGTCAAATCCAGACATTTTGTTCTTTCTTTACTTTACCAGTCCAGACAGAAACTGGGAGCTGGCTGAAAAGTAAACTCCACAATAATGATGCTACAAGACATACGGGTTGTCTTAAACGTAGGTCGATTGAAGTAATACTCACATGTTTTATAAAGTAATCCTACAAACGACTGCAACTGAAAATACATCTTTGTGGTTGGGTGTGCTCAAATGAAACTGTAACATCAAATCAATAAACAAAAACCATAACGGGGCCTATATAATTCTATTATTTTTGCACAAATACATTTGCTCATAGAATACCTTTTTGTCTAATGACTGTGGCTAATCAGTTGTGTTTACGGAGCACTTGAAATTCCATCTCCGTTTAATAGTGGCAGCGTGGAGGCAGTTTTATCTGTAAGAGCGTGTTTTAATAAGCACTGTATGTTGCTATGATGCACTCAATCAGGTCTGGTCAAAGCTGCGTTCAACTGCCAGATCTGAAGATGCATCATTTCCCCCGTAAAACGCGCTCAACAGAAAGGTACAATTATTGGACAAGCGCAGACTCGATTTTGAACAATGAAGACAATGTGATGAAACAGAGAGCAGGGGCCTGATTCAATAAAGAAAATGATGGAACTATTATTATGAATTACTGTTTTTGTTTTTCTAAAGGTAATCACCTTGGTGGCAATAATAGAATTTTATTTATGATGCACATTTTGTTCCAAGGAATCTTAGACTGCAAAATACAGATTCTCAAATGTTGGCAAAAAAGCTTTCAATATTTTTTGATGTAGACATAGTAGATTCAAGATTTGTCATATGCAGGTTCAACAAAAGGTCTACAGTGCAGTGAAATGCTTAGGATGAGAAAAAACGTTGACTCGCTAATATTCAAGAAGTACTAATAGCATGCAATAAATAATACTGTTAAAAAGTGTTTGCAAATAAGAGAAATAGTAAACAATATAGTAAAAAATATAATAAAATACAGATATAATAAAAATGATTGGATGGTGAATAAAATATATTCATCCGTAAAAGTAGTGTGATTGTTGCTCATTAGCCTTTATCAAATAGGGAATTTTACTTTGGAAATGGGGGTCAAGAGACAAAAAAGCTAAAAAGAAAAAAATATTGAATCAGATGACTTCAGTTAATGACTAGACCCAAGACCTTATTTTAACAATAAAAAAATATTAGTGTACCTCCATCTCATCTGTATTAAATATAATTGGCCTACACAAACCCAGGAATAAACAATGATGAGGAAGAAAATCAAGCCGAACCTTCAAATGCCAAGCCATAAATTCGAATAGTTGCTTGTATGTAAGGATATAGAGTTTCCAACAGAATGCAGGGGTGTTGTGAAGAGAGCTAAGGTTGTCTATGCAAATGCACACCCACTGACAGAAGTGTTACTTAATGAACTAGCAGATGTCTTTTTGATTGACGGCTACTCATAAAACATCCCAGTCAAGCTAGCACCTGCCTCCCTCAATATACATTAGGCCATAACCGATATGGAGGGTCTTGCTGTTGTAATTTTTTCCCCATAATTGCAAATCATCTCATGAAAAGATGAATTACAGTTCTCTCTCTGGCAAACTGTGGCTGCTGAAGGACACGGAGCCTTTCACTCCATGTCTTATTTAAAAAGCTGCATATATGGGCAGTGTTATGAGCACCCTCCATGAGTCCTTGAGGTAGGATCAGTTTTTAAATGGGCATTGTCATATCACCATGGTAACGAAAATATTCACTCATTTTGAAATAGTTCCCTTTTTTTTTTTTTTTTAAATCACGACTGCATTGTAGTTGTGCTTTTGGGATATTACTTCAAAAATTTCTGGAAAATGTAAAAAAAAAAAAAAATACAAGCATTTATCAAGATTAGTTTTTTCATTCTACATTCTTATATTCTTCTACATTGGTCATCTCCTTTTCTGTTATGCCACGCACGGTGCCAAAATGATTGTAATCTCGCAGTATTGAAAATCTTTGGCAGTCCACATATTGCATATTTGAGCTGTGGATGGATGGAAAGCAAAAGCGAGTTGCCAGTCTCAGATTTCAGTAAACAGCTTCCAGGTTTGACTTGGAGAATTATTTCAAAGTCACTCGGCGCTGCATATTTGTCGACAACGTTCAAAGAGCCAATATGGACACCTTGAATGCCGTCCCACATGAAGACTGCAGGATTTAGTGATATGATATGAAAATTAAATACAGTACAATTCTACACTACTGTACTATTATAGAAGATTACAGCATTGCAAATTATTTCAAGGAGTTTTAACAGCAACACCCTTAGAATATGTAAATGGACATAGCTGCTCCACTAGCCGCCATGTTCCAAATATTAAGTGTTCAGTTGTCTTTACACTGGAAAAATGTCACTCCTCCCTCTGTAACCGCTGCAGTGAGACTTCTCATTTTGGCCTGAAAATGTTCATATTAACCCGCTCTACTTAATCCTGTTGTTTTTATTTCACTATTTTGTATTTAAATTAATTCTTACTCTTAATAAGGACCTGGCTCCAAGTTTGCTCCTATAGACCATTCTGAGCTTTCATTACTGATCACCTTCGTGGGAGGCATAAACAAACCATACTCCTACCGGGCGCAGCTGTCAGCTCTCACAGAACGTCAAATAGTTTAATTGTTTATATTTTGTTTCTCCCTTCCTTGAACCGCCACCTTAACCTGGTGGAGGGGTTTGAGTCCCCAAATGATCCCGGGAGCTATGTTGTCAGGGGATTCATGCCCCTGGTCACCCAAGGCAAACAGGTCCTGGGGGACAGGTCAGACTAAGAGCAGTTCAAATGTCCTTTATGATCAGCACCGCACAGAGGCCAGTTACATCACCCAGATTGGCCTGGGGTGGGTGCTCGACATTGAGTGCCTGCCCACGGGTCCCAAAGGAGCGACATGGGGCCATCCTCCTGTGGACCCACCACCTGCAAGAGGATCGATAGGGGGCCGGTGCAAAGGGATCTGGGCAGCGGTTAAAGGCGACCGGATCTCCGGACATGGAGACAAGCTCTGGGGAGATGGAATGTCACCTCACTGGGGGGAGGAGAACATAATAACAGTGCGGAGGAGTGAGGACCGCCGGATGAGAAGCTGCAGAACTTCTGTCAGCGTCCATAGTCCTTATTGAAGGTAAACGTGTATTCACTGTGTTTTAGAGCGGACTTCATTCACCGTTTTTATTGTTTGAGTGACATCAGCGAACCAGGCAAGGTATAGTAAAGTCATGCATGTGTGCGAACATAAGCAACCAGGCCGTTCCTTGGATCACCTCCACTAACCAGGCCAAAGCCTGGGCACGGTTCAATTGTGCACTGGACAAGCGCTTTAGAGGCTATCCGTACTTGGGCACAGTTCTAAAGTCCTAGTGTGAGTGCACCCTCACTCTACCTTAGCCAATCATCATTACTTAGGTGGTTATCTCGCCCCTCCCCACACCCATCACAAAAAGGGAAACTCACACACACATTTGTGTGTCCGTGTGAGCCAAGTCAGATGACAGCTTCAAAGACTAACTTCAGTAACGCACAGTAACTATGTGTAGGTAACAGTAATGGCATAACAGTAAAGAAGTAATTAGTTAGATTACCCGTTATTGAAAAAAAGTAAGCCCATCACTGGCTAAATATTTTCAGAACGCTCTGGACAATAATGTTTTATAAAAGCAGCAAATTCTGGAACATCAGTTAATTTCAAGTCCACCATCACTGAACATCAATAAAATCCACACATAAGCAACAAAACCACCACAATTATCCATACAGACAAAATGAACAATCTTTAATCATTGCAGAACCAAAACAGTAGCTGCATGAGGTCAGACTGTGCGACTGGCCAATCCTCCACAGTCTTGTCCATTCTCATGTTCCATTTGAAATCCGAAAAAGGTTATCTACTCCGCTGTCAAATCCTGGAAGCACCACTAACCTTTCCAAAGCCACAGGTCTTTTAATGTCTAGCAGGTGCACAAATGTCCAAAACTTTTCCACGGTGTCTGACTGGGCTAGTTAAAATGTCAGCCATTCCTCCCTTCTGGTATCAGGAGTCTACCCAATTGGATCCAGGTGGACTTGAACCATGGTTTATTTTGCAAGGTTTAATTTCAGCCAAAAATCAAAAAAAGTTTCTGCCTTAGGGCTACACTAAATCCATTAATTCATATGGAGTGACATACCAAGGTGGGTAATGAACAAAGCAGGCCTAGAGGTAATTAAACACAAAATAACATACGAAAAGTGAAGCCAACCAGTGTGTAACAGTATCAAGCAGCAAGGAAAGAAAAAAAATAGTGCCTTACTGTGAGAAGAGTGTGGAGTTGTTGTTGTTCAGAGATGAATCCTCGTGCTGAACTCCTCTGGTGCTTTTCCTCGCTGTAGAACTTAAGCCCTTTCTCAGCCACCTGTTTACAACAAAATATTAACTGTTTTCCTCATCAAAAACATACCTGGAGTTGTGTTTTGCTTCATTTACACATGTTAAACGCTGTTCCACTTTGTGATGTCATGCAGTAATATAGGAAGTTTTCCATGGTGTTTTTAAACTCTAAACAACAATCATTTAGATCATTTCAGCTCTGGAATTGCCCATTTCTGCTAAACAAAACGTAAAAGGTCAACGTTAACTTGAAAATGACCACTTCATGACATCATGAGTTGAAACAGCATATTGAGCTTTGGAGATATAAACAGACTAATAATAAGGATTACTCAAACATGTGTGAATTAAACAAACACAATTCTGGGTATGTTTTTGAGGAGGTAACAACACTAACATGGCTAAAAGCTCATAAGAATCCATTATGTGTCTAAAACGGTTTACATTTTTGCAGCTTTTGCTAAAACTCAAATCCAGCTTTCTGAAAACTGCATATTTTTCGTCCTCACTTCCACAGTAAAGATGATATTCATCAAAAACATTCTAAGTTTCTAGTGAAAAACTTACCTGAAGTTAACTTGCTTCTGAAATGCTGCATTGAGTGAGTTTGTTCACAGAAGTACAAAAGTTCCTTCCAGGTGCTGATCAGGATGAGCTCAAACACTGGAGCTGTCCAGGGGTTTTGTCATTCATGGTGATACAGATGAAAACCTCCAACACATGTGGACACCATCATACAAAACAAAATGGCTACCAAGGCTCATTATGTCACATGATCTGCTGATTCTGCCCACATGACCAAACCAAAGAGCACAGGTTCAAGATAATTGGCTGTTTTCTTGATTTGTTTTCATTTATATCTTTTATACTTTTACACCATCTTTTATACAAACAGCATGCACTATAAAATGCGATCTTAAAAAGGCTATCCACTTAGACTTAGATGTAGACAAACTTTATTGATCCGCAGGGGAATTTATTTGGACACAGTAGCTCACTTATCACAATATAATAACAAAGAGCAGCAATATAAAAGGTAATAATAAACTCCAAATAAGTAGCAAAAATAGCAAGTCTGATGTCAAATAAAGCATCACTATATAAATGTATGTACAATTAAAAATAAAATATGGAAATACAGTAATACAAAATACATCTCAGCTATATACAAGAGGTGGGTATGGATAAATAAAGTATGTATGCAAAGTATTATTGTTTTAACAGAAGTTGGTTGCTAACAATTGTTGACATTTAATATGTTCAGTGCTTTTGAAACGGATACAGCAGTTTTGTTTCATTTCACACGTTACATTATTTAAAATTGTACATTAACATAAAGGACCAAGGATAAGGAGATAAGTATTTTAACAGCATGAATAATACATGATGTGAGGCTTTTTAGCGTAGAGAAACAGGTGCATTGTGAACGCAGCTCATGTCTAGAGTCCACTGATAGGTTATTGTGGGCCAGGAGATTCCAGCTTCTTGTTTTGTATTTTTAAGCATAACTTAGGTCCACTCTGTTTCGGCGTTATGTTGTTTCCCTGCCGGTAAGTTCATTTATTATTTATGAAGGAATTGATTATTAAGTTGAAAGTGAGCCCTGCGCCCTCATATTTCTCTCCCATTGTTAAATAAAAAGGCAGGGGAGGTACCAACTGTTTAAAATCTTATGCTGCATCCTCCTCCAGATCTCCCTGCTGTCTGGAGCTTTTACCTTATTCTACCTGACCAGAAATTGCTGTTTTCAAATGGTTTATAAATCAGCGTGATACTAACTCTGTTCTAAGTAGGTAATTGGCAGAATATTCTCTTCATCTCAGCTGCCACAGTAGCTGGGCAGCATTGGACAGATGGTGCTTTATGTATTTATAATTGTCCAAACATTGTAAGAAGCTCTCAGAATTTGGATCCGGTGGACGCTAATTAGCTTGATGAATATAAATACATGCCTAAAATTGAGCTCCGAAAACAGTGTGGGTGTTTGTGTGAGCGCCGGCCATTTCTGATGTATGGCTGTGTCTGCAGATGGCTGTGTGGATGTGTATGCAGCCCCATTGCAGCCTAGCCAACCACCAGTGTCCATTATTATAGCACAGTATGCATGGTAGCAGCCTGCTTAGCCAGAAAAATCAACAAATGTTAACATATTTTTAGTTGACTTGCAGATGTAATATGTTTGATTAAATAAAATTGCTTCGTGGTGTCATAGATTTTGTTTTGATTAAGTTTGGACACATATTCAAAATGTAATTATAGGATAAAAGACAGAACAGACATCTAAAATATATGTAAAAGTAATTTAAAAAGTCATTGGACAATAATGATATGAATATTGAATATATACATTGAATTTAGTTATGTTATTTCCCATTGTTTAATATGGAAAATAATGTTTCTATATGGGGAAAAATATATAGCTCAAATAGGTCTTGAGGCCTCTACTGTCTAGTTTTTAAAAGGCCCATATTGCTGTATTTTCTGATCTATGTTAAAATGCTGCTTCCTCATCAAAAACAGACCTGGAGTTGTATTTTGTTTCACACAAACTCTGCATATTTAAGCCCCTTTCACACTGGTTGCCGACGTATTTGCAATGCGTTGGCGACCGCAATATCGCAAACACCTCGTCAAGACATCGCTAGTGTTACTCTTTTGCAATATATTTACAAACTGTTAATGATATTTTGCAACACTCTGTGATGTGTGAACGATGTCTTGATGAGGTGGTTGCGAAGACTTTATCGCGCTCTTATAGCGACGTCTTGGTGAATATTAACAAATACTGATGACTGTTGGCGAACTTCTGCCAACTGTAGACAAACTATTGGCAAGGACTTGGGATGTGGATGTGATTCAGTAACGACCACTTGGCAACTGCTTCGCGAAGTACTGGCGACACGTAGTCACATGACCTTCTGGTATATATAAAGAAAACAGGATGATCTCTGTACCAATCACAGAGTTCCACTTCTTCATCAGTCAAACCAGTTAGTCAATCAAAGGGGCCTTGGACAGTTCCTTCTCGACTGACATGTCTGGATTAACCGGAGGATCTGAAGGTGGCTGTTGTGGAAGAGACGAAGCTGGGTTCAATGGAAAAGGTCCTGGCTCAGTGGATGGACTGATTCTGGGGGAATAGACGCCTCTCCTGGCTTTGCCATGATCTGTCTGTCTTCTGCAGCTCGTGAATGCAGAGGGTTCGACAATCTTCGTTACTGAATCTCTACTAAATCGTCAATGCTTGCATTGGCGACACCAATAGCAGTTCAATAATGAAGGCTGGAGAACGTTAACGACGCCTTGGCGAACATTTACCAAGTGTATTTTTTTTGGTGACCACTGATGAATTTTTTGGACATTTAAAAAAATCCTCAGAGTATGGTGAATTTGATGAGTCCTCAACAGAGTGTATCACATTTAGGTGGTGTTGCAGACTCGTGAAACTCCGGTGATAAGACAATTCAGCGTTGCAGTGGTTACAAATGACTTTGGCTCTGTCGACTGCACCGTTTGGAAGAACTTTAAAATGAAATGAACCAGTGAACAACAGACATTTACAATAAAAAAATAAATAATAAAAACTGTGTTAAGGAGAGAAAAATAATTATCAGCAATAATGAATTCATTAGTTAGCCCAAAATTAACGCAACAAGCCCAGCCTTAAACAAAACACAACTCCGGGTATATGTTTTTGATGTGGTAACAACATTATAACATGGCTTAAAGCTCACAAGAGTCAATTTTGTGTAATATTGGGCATTTAAATATAGCTAAGCATCAAAGTTGGTTAGCTAGTGATACTTTAGCAACCTGTGGAGATGTGCCGTTAAAAATGAATTAGTATTATGTGAGCTTTTATTTTATTCAGAGCTGTAGAAAAACATGTGGACACTGCTTTATGTGAATAACAGTTTTTTTTACAGATCATTTACAATAACGTTTTGTTGCAGCCAAGCAGGGGTGCCGGTAAAATCCTTTTTTTTCCCAGCATGCCACAGCATTTGAATAAAGATAATATGCTTGATAAAATAAAACAGCTTGATGACACGGTTCATCTGTCACGCTTTTCAAGGATAAAATCAGGTGTGAACAGATAATCACTGTATTAAATTAAACATTATCCCGTGGAGGATTGTTTTAGATGCATAGGCCCTACAATAAAGGCACAATATGTAACTTCCTAGCTTCCTAATGGGACCACACCACCTTTTTGTCTCCATGGAGATGTGATTTTTTGGTTTAGAATGTTGCACAGTATTGCATTTAACATATCTATCTTACACATATACATATATGGACATAGCCAACCTGCTGATCCATAAGCAAACAGGAAGTGAGCATGAGGGCACTTCCGGCTCCGTCGAATCTGCCTCCAATTGACTTTACATAAAAAAACGTCACCCTCTCTCTGTAACTGCTCCAGTGAGCCTCGTCATTTTGGTCTTAAAATATTCGTATTAACCTGCTCTACATGATCCTGGAGTTTTTATTTCGCTGCTTTGCCCGTAAATAAATTCCTATTCCTGTTTTTTGTTTTTGCTGATGGTGCATGCTTTTTTCTGTGAAAGAGTATTATACAAGACTCAGTCACAGTTTTCAGTTTGGCTTACAGATGGCCTCTTTAATATGGTGATGTTGCTGAAAAGGGGACAGCGATCTGCACACCTGTAAAACCGCAAGCACTGACATTTGTTGGCGAGACGCTACACTGCATAAATTTGACAATAACAGAACCATCCGATCATCTCTAAGATAATGTGCGAGGAGCAGATGCAGTCCTCCAGTCTGACACCTCTAAAGCGATTCATATACAGATTTAGTCATACATTTGAAATCATAAAGCAATGTGCAGTTTGTGTCAGCTTTAAGCTCATAGTCGTAATAAGCAGTGCCGCTGCAACATGCTGGAAATGTCAACTCTTCAGGTGTTGTTGACAGCGAGAGCATTTGAAAGCAAATTAAAAGGAGCTTTATCTGATTCTTACAAAAAGACCAAATTGGTTCATTTTCAGTTTGTAGTCATCCAAAATGATTGTTCATTTACCTTATGTATTCTCAACATTGTAATTATTCACCCCAATGAGTTTAGAAGTGCATTTCACTACTTTCAGAGGCAAGAAGTGAGTTTTGCCATCATGGTAACGCTACCAACAACTAGCAAAAGTGCATGTCCTAGCCTTTGGTTGCTTGCCTTAAATTTACTTTTATGTTTCCAAACCTTTTTTTAAAAAATTCAGTTACAAGTGTTTTTACTTGCTAAAAACATACATTCTTACAGTGACCCTGGTCTGGTATCATCACCTCTTGGCTCCATGGAGGCAGACAATTTGAAATATTCTCAATCTCTCTCCAAATCTCCAGTGCAGGGGGAGAAGCTATCAGAAAAGAAACCAGAAAACAAAGTGCAGTTTGCAGCAAATAATGAGATTCACAATAAACATGCCACAAAAAATCATATTAGATCATTTTGAGTGAAAATCTGAACAATCCTAGGTCTGTGCTGGAGAGACACTCCAAATGTGTGAAAAAACCACACATTTGGTGGTCATGCAGGCCTGATGGACCTGTGAAGTGTTGAGCGAGAGACAGACAGTTGTGAGAGTGGTCCACTCATGAGAAGGTCATGAGGAGGACGTGATGGTACACAGCCACGTCTCTATAGTGTCTGGAAAAAACATGTGAGACCTTGAGGCGTCAGATGACAACTTACTTTTTCAGCTGTTGATCTGTCTGCTCTCAGCCACTCTAGTGCAATATTCATGGTTTCAGGAAAATGATTCTTTCTTGATTTGAAGGATTTTGTGAACACCTTTCCCCCATTCTCCCATTTTATTTGAATTGTGTTGTTTCCATAACAACAGAGGACCATTGCTGATAACAACATTCAAACATGGGTTAAAGCTCAGTCCATTAGTAATGTAATATAGGACCTTTACTATCAAATTAACCACTTACAAGTATCTAAATGAACAGCTAGTTATGTTCTAAAATTAAGTACAAAAATACACAAAATTCTGGATTTGTGGAGGAGAAATTTAATCTAATATTTGCATTATCATCAGCCATACATTCACTTACTCACGTACCAGAAAGTGTATAATGCTAACTGCAGGCATTGCTCTGTCTGAGGTTCTGTTACTCACATTAGGCTTCTGTTTTGTTTTAACACAATCAGACCATAAAGACGTGACTTAGCTGAAACTAAAACAGTTTAGTTGATTTGTTATTGATCACAGGCTCCTGAAAAAGTGTTGTTTAAATCAATGTTGTGTTTTTTTCTTGAAATTTGAGACAATCTTTATACATTTTTTGGCTGTTTGCTAATGTGTGCATTGCATCACCATGGTTATTGCTGAATATTCCAGCATAGAAACGCATGTGGAACACCCCCAGCATGATGTCACTATTCACATATAGAACAGCATCATCCTTGTTTACATATCCAACGCACCCATACAACTGCACACATATTACACCAGTGGCAGTAATTATGCATGTACACCATTGTAATTGATGAGAAATGTGTCCTATTTTGATGTAGAAGGATTAAGATTGCCTCTGGGTTTTTTGACACCAATCCACCAAGGAGAGTCTGAAACACATTCTGGGCATGTTCGCGACAGCCAGATCTGCATCCACAACAGCGTGTTTGGGAAAAGATTACACATCTGAACACTTTGTTACTTGGTGTCTTGATGTTAAGCAGTCAGTTGTCTGGTCTGGTTTTGTCTAAAGCAGTCCCCCATCTGTCTATGTTGTGAAGGGAAAATAAACTAATTTCTATTCAAAACAGGATGTAGTGCTGTTGGAACAAACTTGCACTGAATTAAGTGACTCATCATCTACCTGTAGAAGTGCAAATGGGGTTTTTGTTTGGTTACGTAACAAAATGGAATAGCTATGTTTCAAAAGAAAGACTTGCTATCAAATAATTGCATAATAAATTGAAATGTCTGACATAAGGCTAGCTAAAATTGGCCAGTTTATATATTCCCAGGCTTTCTCTCACACTGTAGCTTTTAAATAAGAATCCAGCACTTCAAATTGAATGTAAAATGATGCCAGCGGGGAGGCAAAAATTATCTGCAATAAACACACTCAGCTCTTTGGGCAAGGAGTCCGGATACTGTCACGGCTTCACAGGGACCAAAGAAAGACTGCCTCCACTCCCACTTAAACCATCACAGCTCTGCATCCACACAGGCAATGTAAATCGAACGCTGTGACCGTGTGATACTCCTATGGCCAGATCTTCAAAAACACAGCTCCGTTTGGGCTCCATGGCGATTTTGCGGTGGAGGCAGAACTTGCGTCATCACATGTGTCAGATGTGTGTAGTTATTATGAGAAATGTTTCATTTGGGGCATCAAGAGAACCTAAATCAAGGCATTGAAATTACATTACAGATGAAAAACTGTTAACATTTTTAGTTTGTGTGGACTCACTTTTTCACAGATCCGATTTATAACTTGGCCTGATGGCGTCACCTGCTTGACTCAGTGTTACACTATTTTATGATCAATGTTCTAATGTTGTCTTCTTAAAAATATAACCTGGAGTTTTTGTTTCATTAATTTGATGGTGGATTATTAGGCAAGCCATAACATCACCATGGAGATAAGATGATGGATCTGTTAAGTTAATCTGAGCTTTGTTTTGGCAAATTATCTGATTAGAAAGAACTGATTTAGCTGGAATTAGCACTGGAGATCTGATGTGTTCTCTCAAATAGTATTATAGTCACATGCTAATTAGCATTAGCCAACTGTTTTTCAGTTAGTTTTTGTTGAAAACTAAACTCCTAAACAGGACCATGAACACTTTTATTTCAGGCTCCAGAAAATGTGTCATGTTTTCTAAATGTGCATTGTGTCACCATGGACACCAAACACACCCCCAGCATGATGTCAGCACAGTATCAATAGTGCACCTTTAAAGTTCTTGATGAGACCAAGAATATTCATATGGCTTTGTTGCTGATACAAATGATTTCAGAAGAGTCATACATGTAATAAAACATATGAAGAATTCTAAAATCTACTGTTGTAGTAAGAGATTTCATCTTGAACGTAAATTCTGCACAGGAAAAGTCAGTGCAGTGTTTGGGGTAGCCTCACTCTTTTGAAGGTGCTGGAATGTGTTCCATAGTTTATGAATAAGTGCCCCTGCAGGTATTCCACCAAGCATAATGTTTGTGAGTCCAAAGGTACCATGCCAACAGCCAACACAAAATGATGAAATATTTAAGAACTCCGAACGCTCATAGAATAACAATGACGATGTTTAGTCCAACTTGAGGTTACCTACTGAGGGCTAAGACGGGTCAAATTTGAGAGATTTGAGCTTTGGTTGAATTGCTCTAATTGTAAAACGGCTAAAAGATGTTGACGTGTTGGTAACTTTATTTTTGAAAAGTTTACTCCAGGACTGTGAGCATGTTCTTGCATCGCAAACAGACTGGGGCTCAGCGGCTCCCACAGCAGCAGAATCAACACAGTGTTTAGTCTATGCCTATGGGGCTCGGTCAACACAGACCACATCTTATGGACCTTTAAAGCACTAAATGAAACAGATACACTACGTTTACATGAACACTATGAGTCTCCAAAGAGAAGCTCCTCTGACAGTTTCAATGTGCTGTAGAGAACTGAGTTATAATGGGAATTCAGGCAATGTTTCTATTATATGGAATTTTGAAAGCTGAACAAACCATCAACCTCCTCCAAGGCATTTCCCCTACCTTGTGTGATCTAGGTATAGAATCAATGCAATAAACAGCTTTTTACAAGGAAATTATGTATCATTAAATTACTTGGTACAGACTTGATCCACGTTTACACTTTCTAACTAAGTTATTTATACAGAATTTGCCCTTTGCTCGACACTTCAAATCAGTTTTTACTGCTAAAATACGTCTCATAATAAGTAATACAATATAAAACATAAAACTAATATATTTTAACATAACTTACGACCCAACAAGATGAAACTGCAAACAGCATACAGCTGCTCTTGACAAAAATAATGACATTGTTATTTTCTGTCCCACGAATCCTATGGTAATGGGGGTTTGCTCACTTTAATTTATGGCAGTTTCCTTTTAATACACTTAATGCTGGTGGCTTATGTTGACTTTTATTGCACAGTGTTTAAAACAGCTTTTCAAATTTTCTGACAAATAGCACTCATACATTTTTATGCGGCCGGGATTTTTCCATTCACATTGCATTTGTGTATCGCCGCAAAGTAAGCAGACTATTGATTAACTGCCAGCTAAGACTGCAAGGAGACTTTTATATTAGCTGCTACATACCAATCTGCAGTGTGCGCACCCATAACTCAGCTTTTACTTAGGATGGATTGCCTGTGTAATGGAGGAACATAACATGCTAGCAACATAATCCCTGTGATCACCAGCCCTTCCCAAGATGGTGCCATTGTTGTGGCAATTTGTTGATGACAAATCAGGCACTATCTCTTCTGTCAAATGTGCAGCTCATCTCCCCATCTTTTTGGTTTCCCAGAAGCTGCTCTCTTATCAGGTTGTACCACTTCCCTTTATTCCGTTGCTGAAAAGCGTCTTGTCAGATGAAGGGTCTCATAGTCTGGCAGTATTTTGGAGCACTTGAGGGTTTAAAGGCACTCTACCTGTTCTCTGACTGTTTTCAAAATATGAGAAACTGAAATAGTTGATTTTAAACAGTTTGCAGTGGTCCAGAGTTATTCCTCATTTGCTGTATACGTTCCACATGATCATTATTCACCACAATGAGTTTAGAAGACAACCTTTAGAGACCAGATCTTTTTTTTGCATCACAGTAATGCTAACAACAACTAGCGTGCTAACAGCATACTTCCTGATTCTTGGAGAGTAAAGTGTTTTATAATTTGTAAACACATCAGTCTCATTTCTGCCTTAAGAGGTGCATGTATAATACACAATTATACAGTACAGGGGTAAAACAAACTTAAAACTACAACTGAAAAAATTGTATACATCCACTTTAACCAAACTTACTAAAGTATCATTTAGCTGAATACTTTTCTAACTCCAAAGAGTAATGTTTGAGTCTAATATTGTTTTACTTTTGAGTTCACTTATACTGTAAAAGTCACTGTGAGTAAGTCTAAGGACAGAAGTTTTCTGATGACATTTTGTCTGTCTTGCATCTTACTTTATTGTTGTACTCTGGAAATACAGAATGATGTGACAGTTCAATTGCATTAAACCTGGGGTACTCGACTGTCTTTCTTGGAAATGAGTAAATTAAATTTTACCCTCATATAGTATATTGTGAAAGCTGCTGTTCATCTCAAAACCAGTCTGCAGTGCACTGTTACCTTTCAGGATGACAGAGGATCAGCTGGGATAGAATGATATTTGGATCTCTGTTTTTTTTTTTTACTTCTACTTGAGCATTATTTTAATCTAACAGTGTTTATACTTATTCCCCCTCTGTTCCTAAGCACTTTGCTTTCTTCCGTCTCTACATGCAACAAGGGGGCAGCGTTTTTAACAACCCCAAAAGCCAACACCTTCACCTTCACTAAAAAGACTACAAAATGGAGGTCAAGTGTCCTCTCTGCTGCTGTCGTCACTGCCTCAAAAGAACATCGGGTAATCAACGGTGCCAAGGGAACTGCATCCATATCACCATCTCCACCGAGCTCCCTCCAAATCATCACTCTCACTAGTGGAAAGAAAACCACAGCTCAGCAGGAGTGGCCTAGTTTGAGCCCGCACTGCCGTATGCTTCCGTCTGGATGATTTTACAAGATCCCAGTAAGACTGGGGCTTCAAAGCCTTGGTCTTCAGGGTCCAGACCTCACAAAAAGAAGCCTTTTATATCCTTAATGTCTTTGGTTTCACTGTAACAAAGCATTTTAAATATTCATAGGGAAACCATAGAGCTATCATAACTGCAGTTCAGTGCATCCCAGGAATGGCCACAGGTTTGTGAAGCCCACATGGATGTCACCACAAGATCAAACCAAGGTGCTATGTATAATTTAGCATATAGTGACAGTAACATTATGTCCACAAATCCTTAGGTTGGCTATTTAATGCCCACAACTTATACATGGTGTTGGTAGAAAATACATTCCCTACCTTGTCTTTGTGAAGTGTAAGGAGTGACAGAATAAAGTGACTGTTTTGTGAGTAACAGTCCTCAGGACAAAAGACTCTTCTGTGTCCTACAACCCAGGCATTTCAGTCAGTGTCCAGGGAGTCTCAGGTGAACTAGTATTTCCTCTGAAAGGTCTTCTACTGTATAAAACGTTTGCAGCATCGCAGAGGTCCATAGCTAGCTCCCTAATGAAAAACTTCTGTGAGTAATGCTTTGCCATTGAAGACCAATCATCTGGGGCTCAAAATAAATCCCAATGAATAAATGAATTAAAAACAGAAATACAGAATTAAAGAAAATGTAGTTTGAGTGTGGCATAAGATTTCTTCTACTAATTTTACAAGGGAATAAATGTCTCAAAAATCAATAATTGCTTTCTTTATTTAGATCTTTATTTCCTTTTTCAAAAAAATGACAATGTATGTACAGTGACATAAACTATTTGTATTACACCCACCAATATAAAGTCAATAAATATGAGCACAGTAAACAACCCAGGTGAATGACGTCTTGCATCGTAGCGATTAAATACCCTCTTCCTGTTTCTAAGATGTTGTGTCACTGCCTGGCTAAGCTAATTATTTGTAGCATGGTGAAGTCAATTAAGTTTCTCTCATTTATCAAGCACCTCACTCCAACCCTCTCTTCTTCGCCGCAGGAGGCCGTGTTTGTTCATTTCCCACATCTCTGCACAGGATGGAGCGAGCTGCCAGGATACAAGTCACCAGTACCCCAAAAATAGGACCGGCATCTCTGTCTCCTGTCCCCCCCTCACCCCCCTCTCCTTCCTCTGGCTCTGGCTCTGCTCTGCACCCCACAGTGTGCCGGAGCTAAGCAGACGGCTGTCCAGACTCCCCACATCATTACATAGGCACCACACTGAGAGAGGTGTGTGTGGGTAGTGTCTCTGAATCACTGTATACCAATATCCATCTCCATATGTCAAGACCCCGGCCAATCACCAACCATGCAACCATGTTTTTTTTTTTTTTCCAATTCTTTTTTTGTGACCCGTGTACCCATGTGGCGCCTATCCCCTTCTTATCACCTCATATAAGATGCTATCTCCGTAGAGACGATACAATTACGTTTCGGCTCGCAAAAAAAGCATGTTTGGATGATTCAATTCAGGGGGAAAAAATCTCAAATGAAAACGAGCAGCTCTTGTACAGATTCCAATTACATTTTGGCGTATCCGGACGAGAATACGCACTCCAGAGCAAATTAAAAGACTTGCTTAACCAACCGCCCCCCCCAGCAATTCAATTCAATACTGGCCTGAAATCACTTCCCAACGACGTGCTCTGCCAATCTCGCCATACGAAGGGACTGCCATTGGCCCGGTCTATTTCTGAAAGTCTAATAAGATGAACTCTCGCTGGCCTGGCTTAGATAAGGAGTTGTGGAGAGTGTTGAAGTATTTACCATGTTTAAGTCTTCTCTCCCCAGACACACTCACAACACTCAAGCTTAGTGTGAAAAGCTTTATATATGTCTCCATGATGCATGCCAAATTCATAGATTCGTATCAGTCTGTTTTGTTATTTTCTATTTTTGTTGTCAGTAACAGTCCTTCGGTACTGCTTGTAACATATAGTGAAATTTAGTGTGTGGTACAGAGCAATGTATGAAGTATATTTTTTTTACTCATTTCTTTGACTTGAATACAATAATGCAGCCTGTGTATAGTTTATAGAGCACAACTTTAGAGACGAAGTTGCCACGAAAATTTGTGTTAATACTAATCATTAATTTCTGATGATATACACTCCCAAACATGTATTATTTTTTGATAGAAACAACTACATCAATAAAACAAGGACTATGATAAATGAATCCAAACATGAATTTTTTAATGAGAATTCATAAAGGGTCCTTGGGATGTTTTCATACCTATAAGGTGTCCCTGGACTAAAAAAGCTCACTCACACACCACATTTATAATAGACAGTATTTTACAAACATGTGTGGGTCTGGAACATAGAGAGTATATATGAGTGGACTAAGCTCAAATGAGGCTCCCGATGCCACGGTTACAGGAGCGAATTTGGAGCCAGGTTCCATATTTGGAAATCCGACCGCCAGTATCATAGCAACCACAAAAGCCAATCATAATTGAGGTGGTTAAATGTGCCCGCCCTATTCATGGCAGAGCGGCGATACTCTGCACCATTCTGCGTGAACCGCTGTATTTCAGTGATTCTTGAGAATAATAAAGAAACTTTTAGCTTTTATCATCAAACATTAAATAGTAAGTTTAACTAATTGATTTATGTTATATGTTCTGTTACGTGCGAATAACAATAGAGTCGCAATTTAACGTAATTCACTTTACTTAAATTATGCTAGCTAAGATTCTAATAACATTAGCTATTGTAATTGTTTGAGAAATTTTGTCATTTTATTTCAAAAATAGTCAATCGGTGCAGGAAAGTACTAAGCAGCCAAATGCACTAGATGTCAATCAAACCTGTTGGTAACGTTAGGCGGCAGCGACCTTGGGGAATGAAGGTGTCTTATTGGTCTGTTATTTATGTTCATATCTTGATTTAGGAACAAAACAGCAAAATGAAAAATTCAGGCTCAGTGCAGCAGTTACGGAGAGAGGGGCTATAAGATCCCATTGTATGTCAATGAGAAAATGGGAGAGAAGGAGCCTGAAGAGCCTCCTGGAACACTTCCTATTTGGCACGCAGCAGCTAACGCTTTAGCTGTGTCCACTCATATATACGGCCTATGCTCACACACCACATTTATACTAGACAGTACTTCACAAACATGAGCGGGCCTGGAACCATATCATGACTCCCCAATCAGAGAAACACATGGTCTGTTAGTGTTAAAAAACATGGCGACTTACGAGTAAAAAGTGAATAAAATAAGACAATAAATAAACTGAATTAAACTTTCATGTATCTGAGTTAGAAATTTTGTTCTGAACCATAGGAGATTATTGAAGGGGAGACGTCTTCTGCGTTTGGGAGCTACAAATTAGCAGCTATGATCGGGAACTTGGGACAATCTCAAGTTACGAAGGTTGTTTATCAGACTCTAGAGACACTGGCTGGTCAGACAACGGCAGCACCTGATATTCCCAACAGCCGCTCAGTATGAACCAACCCTGCTTCCTTTCAAGATCAGATGAGATCGGTTATTTTCAAAGAGGTATGGTTAGTTACTTAGAGCCACAGTTACTATTGGGCTGACTGACATGACGTGGCTGCCAATCTGTGCAAACGGCTACTTCAACTACCACTTGTCACTCACCCTCACACCACATTCATACTTAGTCAAGGAAAGTGAAGTGTCCAAGGAGTCTACTGCCAGCCTTCCTTTTCTGAGACCACTTTACCATCTGAGCCATTTCACTCAAATTTTGTCTTACTACTATGGTGACCCCTCATCGTAAAATCGAGCATTCTGAGCTTTGGAGATGCAGATAGACTAATAATAAAGAATTACTACTATGAGGTAACAACATTCTAACGTTTAAAGCTCACAAGAGTCAATTTTGTGTAATATCAGACCTTTAACATGATAATATATATGATAATATTTTTTCTCCCCTTTTCCACAGGTCACAGTGGCATTTCATCTCACCGTAGTAAATTGGAGACTTGAAAGATGTCCCTATCCCATCCGCTGTGGCCCGCTGTGAACCAGTTTGTGCATGATGCAAAACACAAAATGTCATCAACCGTGTGGAATCTAATGCGGTGCTATGGTATTCACAAACACGCGAGCATCCTGGCATTTAAGCTTGTGAGGAGGTAGAGGAAGTGCACTGGTGAAATCCTAATGTTTTTAAGTAGGCACATAGCTTTCAATATGGTAATTTTAACACTCCCACTCAGACAAGCACCCGTCTCTGCTGGTGTAAATGACTGCTAAAACATATTATTAGTAGTGGGAGTAAACTGTTATGCAAGTAAGGTCTTTGTACAATTAGCTGGGTTTCTGTGCATTTTGAGGGCTTAATACAAACAGAACATGCTGATAAGTCACATATTTCCAGTTATGTTTGGGTTAAAGCTAAAAAAGCATTACATCTCTTGACATGTAGTTAGTTGACATGTAGGGCAGTAGTGGCTCAGTGGTTAAAGTGATCAGACACCAACAGTGGCTTGGGTCTAGCTCCAACTTCCGTACGCTGTTGTTATGTCCATTAGCAAGACACTCCACCCACCTTGCACGTGTGATGTTGGTTGTGTTGCTTTCATCAATTTTCTCCAATGCAACAGTAGCTTATCTCCACTAAGAATGGAGTGAATGAATGCTACATTGCATGTTTGGAAAAGTGCTTTATAAAATTAATGCATTATTATTATCATTAGGACAGCACATGCAGTAGTATATAATTTCAATTCATGTTAATTTTCTAAACCATAAAATCCTCTACATGTTTGCCTATGTAATCCTTTTCTATTTGTAACTGATTGTAGTAGCTGTAGCAGTAGCAGTAGACATAACTGCAGAGAATGAAAAATTATACAGACAAAAACTTTCAAAACTTTGCTCACATTTTGTACCATTTTGCGACACAGAAAACCATTTTTAGACCTCGCTCCTGCGTATTTTTAGCTATACATTCACAGCAGTGACCACAATCTATTTCTGTGCAGTGATTGCAGGATGGTGGGACCTCATCAGGCTCTGGCTCTGCATTGACTGATTTACTCTTGATTACAGTGGGCGACTACCACACAAAGATAGTATATACGTAGAGTGCACACTGCCTTTTATAACCTGACCTACTGTTAAACTCTTTTAACCTGGACCAGTGAAGGAGCTATTCATCCGTTCTTTAATCTACTTGAGTTGTAATCCTCTTGCATGTAATTCCTGACCTCAAGGCTGGCTTGTAACACAAATATACTAATCTGGTTGTAGTATGTGTAAAGGTACTAAGAAGGCAGCAATTTGACTTATGAGGTTTTCTACAGTACATTCTGAGTATAACATTTTTTAATTTGAACTATGAGTCATATTGTTTTTGAGCTTGGTAAATTGGGTGGTAAAAACTAATTTGAAAACTACAGTATCTTAGTAGAAGTAGCAATAGGAGCTGTAGTAGTAGTAGTAGTATGATAATGGTCAATACTATCGTGCTTTTCCACCTCAACTGAGCAGTCAATGTGCTTTTTACATGAAGGAGACGCTGACCCATTCACACACCTGTGCGCACTGACACTGAAGGCAATGTGGGATAAGTGTCTTGCTCAAGGACACGGCAACATATGCACAGGGAGCTGAAACTGAACCCATGACCTCTGGATCAATAGACGAAGGCTGCTGCTGAGAAGAAGTACAGGAAGACCTTGATGGTGGGTTCTCCTATGGGAAGAGCTCTTATAATATTTAAAGATGCACTATATAACTTTTCTCGAGAGCAGGTCCCCCAGATCAAATTACAGATCAGCTCTATAGAAAGGCAGCTTCACACATTGTCAAGGTAATTTTTGTGCAGTTAAAACAGATGCTTAAAGGTTTTATATTACACCAAACTCACTCTTCTGAGCTTTAAGCCATATTAGAATGTTGTTACCTCCTCAAAAACATACCTGGAGTTGTGTTTTGTTTCATTCACACATGTTTGAGCAACCCTTTATTATTAGTCTGTTTAGATCTACAAAGCTCAAAATGCTCCGTTCCACCTTGTGATTTCATGGTAGTTTTCAAGTTAACAGCTTCTTTTACCTTTAGTTCAGTAGAGATGGGCAATTCCAGGTCTGAAATCATCCAAATGATAGAAGTGAATGTGTGTGGCATCTCCTGGAGACAAGAACATAGGGGAACCTCTAACAGTAAAAAATGAGTAAAAGTATTTGAGTATAGTAGCACTACACATTAGGGCTGGGCTGTAATACGGTATCCTGCAGTATCAAAAAGTAGCGACGGTATAGGCTTCATTACCATCATTTTAAAAAATCTGCATAAGGACCTAAAACCACAGCGCAGACTTTCTCCCCTCTGCTCTCTCTCCTCTTCAGACGTCGTTACGTACGGACATATCAATCGCCGAAAAGTTTGTGATGGAGATGTTTTATTGAACACCAAGAGTCAAGAGAAGACGCACTGCACTGAAGAGGAGAAAGTTCCTGCTTGATGGTGAAGTCAGACATTCACGGAGGAGACGGTAAAGCCCAATTTATGGTTCCTCGTCAAAACATGTTTGCGTCAACGTGCACCCCCTATACACAGCATCCACCGCCGTGCACCTCCAACACTTTGGTCAAAATGACGCAGACAGCAAGGGGAAGTGACGCAGACAATCAGGGCTGTGATTGGTCCTCTCTACCACCGCTCTACATTTCCAGTACTCCGCTCATTATATACTTTGAGTAATAATGTGTTTAATGCAGCTTTGCGCATCTTCAAATATAACGCTGCTTTTTAGTTTCTGGAAAGTATAGGTGCAAGCTACAAAATAATTCTTAATTAGTCACGATAATACCATATATAAAATGCTGAGAAGGTTTAAGGCTAGCAAAATTTGGATACCACCCAACCCTAATACACATAGCACTTTTTCAGTGTCTCACGTCTTGTCACTATACAAAATTACGAACCCATTCTCCTCCTGTCCCTTTGCCCCCCGCCTGCACCACACGCAGTCACAGATCTCGTAATTATCCTCATGCTACAGATGGCACAATTTGATTAGCCTAAAATCACACTTTGGGCCCATTCCTCAAGACAACTGCGCACACACAATTCAAAACCCACATTTGAAAGTTGGAGATGCTACAAGGGACACCAAATCTGTTCTATCAAAGTCATTTTCAGGAGAGGGAAGGTAGCAGTAAGAGAGATGTGGGTCAGAAATGTCATGTGGTAATACAAGAAATACAAGAAGTGCTCCACTGTGTTTTTCCACAACTTCACCACAATCATTTGGAAAATTTCAACCCTGAAATTTCCACTCTGTACAAAAGGTAATATTTTTAAGGAGTTAACAGAATTATAACATGGTTTAAAGTGCACTGTGTAACATTTCTAGTGAAGGGTCTGCCACCTGCTTATCTCCATGGAAATGTTACAGTATAGTCTAGTGTTACAGTATAGCTTAAACCTACAAGGGAGACAAGCAGGTTTCAGAATTACAGTTCAGATCTGTGGAGAGTCGCCCCTATTCACAGAAGGAATTATTGTATTTTTGAACAATAAAAATACCTAGTAATATATAAACACTAAGTGGATATGTTTAATGTCATACCATGGAACATTCCAGGCAAAGCTATAACTTCTCCATGGAGACGACAGGGGACCCTCCACCAGAAAAGTTGCACAGTGCACCTTGAAAGCTCACCATATATGTAGGTAATATGATTAACAGGTTCAGGAGCAGGACCACGCCTCAACCGCCCTCGCCTCCTCCCAGCAAATCACAGCTCACTTCTACCTGCAAGCTTCTGATTCTTTGAGGCACCTTAAAACAAAGACGTAGAAGGCGTAGAGCAGTTTTAAGAAGATCTTTATTTGAGCTACAACAGGATACCTTCCTTTATGGTGGGTCTTCACTCCCCATTTCTGAAAAGCCCCTTCTGTGAGACCTTTTTTATAGCCGGACTCAAACATTACAACACTTGCTGATGCATGCAGGTGTAATTCTATCTCTGTTGCTTACGTGAAGATCCCATAAGTTGAGCGTCTAGCCCACCGTTTAAAGTAGCACACAGGCCCTTGCAGAGACAGCACACCTATTTAAATAGCACACTTCAAGGGTCACAAGGTTAATATGCTCAACTCCAAATGCCATAGGGGTCATATGTTCTAATTCAAAATAGGACAAAGCACACATGTACTTATTCAATCATTCCTTAATATTAACACAAAGAGAATAATTCACATATCACACCTCAATTTCCCAGAAGCCTATTGTAGCAGCCTATCCTGGCAACCCAGTTTGTCCCGAATAACTCGACTGCACCCTCCCAACCTTTATCCGTTCTCTTCCAGACATGCCTCATCTCCATATAATACAAATTTTGCTTCGCACATGTGTTGTTTTTGTGGTCCTTGCTAGTGAAAGGACCTTTAAGTAATATTATTTCAAGATTTGAGTAAAAAATGAATAATTTATAACTTTTTGAAACCTCCAAAAATGAAGTCCACTCCAGATATGTATAATATTGTCAGGAGTTGTGTTCACAAATGTACTATTAATCTTTTGTCAACGGTTATAGTTAGAGCAGCCTTAGTAAGGGGCACCAAACGCATTCTTCCAAAGTCATTTTCAGGAGAGGGAAGGCAGCAGGTAGCAGGAGACGTAGGTCAGAGAGTTTACCAGTTCCTTTGAAACCATCAGATAACGCCATTTCTTTTCTATAGGTCTGCTTCCTGATGCGCTGCCCTATCTGATGCGTGGTCCAGGTTCACTTCCTGTGTTTGAGGAAAATCCATGTCTTGGGAGGCAGCTGGAGAGCCCATGTGACAGTAATTACCCACCAGCACGATATTATCTAGCCTCACTTATCCACTAATGGCAACTGCAGCTCCAGACCTCTATTGTGGCTTTTATCTGCTGTAGTATGCAGAGTGACAGGGGCTTATTTGGGGATTTATTTCATTTTATTTGACTTAACCAAAACGCACAGATTTAATATGAGTGTTTAAGCGTATTATGCCAGGAAATATCCATTCATTTCTTTCTATTAGCGGCTATTAATGGAAAGCAGGGTACAGCAGGACAATGGGAGATAGTAATAGAGATAATAGAAAGATATGAGTGATATGCAGAGGAGAGAGCAGACCAAAGCCCATGAGACAATCGCTTTGTATTGACCTATTTTATATTATTGCCTTTGCTCTTGAAGGTTCTATTACTCAAACTTGACTCTCATGTTTTTGATGAGCAAACATTCTAACATAGATCAGAAAATAGCATAATATGGTCTCTAATGATTTTCAGTTAACATTAGTTGGAAATCATTGACGATGATGGCAAATAAAAATTTGATACATACATACATACTTACATCCACATCCATCTTACATTACATTATGCTTACATCTTGATTTGCAACATATCGGGTCGATAATTGCACCTTTCAGTTCATCAGCTAAATCTCCAGCAAAAATATTAGATTTTTTAAAATTCATTTTGTTCCATCTTCTACAGATATTATCACTGGCAATAATGTATGCATAGATTTTATCAAGAAGGGATGGAATTATATTTTGATAGTGAAATACATTTGGCTTTGAAAACACTACTATACTAAGAGTAAACTACAAGCCTCAAATGGCACTTATGTGTTTTTGCAAATGAACTCTTCAGCAACACTTAGGTGAAAAGATACAACCGCACAAAACACGACTACTGCTCTCTTCTAGGTTTGTTGTTTTTAAAAAAAGGGAAAAAAGTGGGGTGAATGATTTTATAAGTTTCATAAATTGCAGGATTTGGGGAATCAGCCGAACATATCTGCCCAAAGTATCAACAGAGTTCTTCGGCCATCGATTTTTCTTCATTCTAAACAATCAGCGTTAGCCATGAAAAAATACTTATTCCATCTCTAATTATGATATGCTCAACACTATTATAAAGGCTTGACATATTTGATGTGCATATACAATGAATACAAAAATAAGCATATTTCTTTTCAAATGGAATCATTTCACTTTTCCACAGTACAGTGAATATAGCCTGTATACCACAAACTGTATGGACAGGGATAACTCACTAGCTCCCATGTTCCAAATTGACTTTACATTGAGAAATTGTCATTCCTTTCCTTTCACTGTTTTCTTAAAATGTTCATATTAACCAACTCTACATGATTCTGGTGTTTTTAATACACTATTTTGTCTGTAAATAAATCTATTCCTAATATTGTGGCCATACCGGCTTGTCAAAGCCTGATCCCGTCAAATCTCAGAAGCTAAGCAGGGCCGGGCCTGGTTAGTATTTGGATGAGAGACCACTGGGAATTCCAGGTGCCACAGGGGGGCGTCAGTGGCAAAAACTGTTGTAGTGTCCTTAGGCAAGGCACATCATCCACATTGCCTAGGATGAAAGTGGTGGTGGTCGGAGGGGCAGATGGCGCAGATTGGCAGCCTCTCTTCCGTCAGTCTGCCCCAGGGCAGCTGTGGCTACAATAGTTGTTTACCACCACCGGGTCTGGAGTGAATGAATAATGCTCTTTGAGTGTCCTGAAAAGCGCTATATAAAACTGATGCATTATTATTATTATTATATATTATTAATATGGAACTCTCCAAATTCGCTCCTATAACTGCTAACCTCATGAGCTTCATTTGACTGGACCCGAACACTATTTTGACATCATCTCCCATAGTCTTTATACAGTTTATGACACCCACATGCAAACATCTAGAGTCTTTTTACATGCTAACCACAGAAATATGCATTCTCTACACATGTACATTTAAATTAGCCTTATGCCTCTGTCAGAACAAGTATCTTAATGGTGTAATCCTGCCCGACTGGCCGCAGACTGTCCTCTTCCTGACCTATATCATCTGCTCTTTAGGTCAAAGTTCAAGCTCCATACAGGAAGCGCACCACCTCCTCCAAGGAACTTTCCTCGAGACTGCACCATTTGTGGCGGTGTGAAAACAAATGCTCCATTAGCTTCCCGGGTAAAGCTACACGACCTTGACTCACCTCGGCAGTGACCCCCGAGAGCGCGCCGCCCCTCCCCCCCGGTGCCAGCCCAGTGCATTCATTTACCGCGCCCTGATGGATTATGGGTAACGGCCCCGGGGCTGGTTTCACTATCTGCTTGTCCTGACCCATATCTCTCATTCCTCTGTGCTGGTCTAATCCCTTTGTTTCTCTCTTTCACTAGCGCTACCTCACTGTCAAATCTAATCCTTCACTGTGGCTTTATTCTTTCTGCATTAGGACTCATCCCATCCAAGTGTCCTCATAATATCCCTCATTTGCCCCAGATTGCCTAAAAGAATAAAATCAGGGATTTCTTTCATTATTATATCAAGTATATTAAAGGGCCCATATGATGCTATTATCTAATCTATGTTATAATATTGTTTCCTTATCAACAACATACCTGGAGTTATGTTTTGCTCCCTTCATACATGTTTAACACACAAACCCAGATTTAGGCTGAGTAAAAAGTTGTAGTAATGTGTGACCGGATGAGGGCACAGGACGTAGAAAGAGGCTAAATGTTTTTAATTTGTTGAGCAACACCATCCTTGTCATGGTTTGAGTGTGGTAGAGGACCCAAAGCAGAGACAGAGGCGCAGGTAGATGTTAAACAGGTTTATTGCCGGGATTGAAGGATGTGGTGATGGAAACTGGCTGGAGACATAGACGGAGGGAAGACACTGGGGTAGACTCACGGGTAGACAGACTGGACAACAAGGTCAGGCAGGACGACATGGGCAGGCAGGACGAGGATGTAGAGGACGTGGACAAGCAGGACGAAGACGTAGATAGAGGAGGAATGAACTGACACAGAACAAAGGACAAGGACAGAACTAAGTAGAGGAGCTGATTAGGCAATGAGCTGCAGGTGAACCATCGAGCAGGTGATCCACACTGCAGCATTAGCCCAGCCACACCCCCGAGAGGAGCAGACAGACACAGAAGGGAGGGGGAACACATAACAGACACCAAACCCTGACAATCCTCAGTTTAAGGAAAACAGAAAAAATAAAAAACCTGCACTTAAAAGGCAACACAAAGTGGTTTCAATTGACTTGACAGAGACTTACAGTTGAATTTATGCTTTGTTTATTCATAAATAATGGTGAGATAGTTTCCTTTAGTTTATGCATTCTATACCCCAGTTCAGTTCATTTCACTTTCACATTCAGATAGCAGAGTTCTGTACAGGTGTGCAGTTGGTAACACCCAAGGCAGGGAGCGTAGGCCTTGTAGAACCCAGCGTCCACACACACCCACATCAACCTACATGTACGATACAATAAAAATAAACATACCATTAGCGAAACATACCGGGCAGCTTTAGAACAACACACACCTCCAGGCATGGCGACCCAAACACCACTGCAGGCGAGGGGTCCTACTCCGACCCCGGGTCAGCTACAAACATTCACCCATTAGCCTTGACACAGGGTCAAGAGGGTAAAGCACTCTGGCCTACTCATCGATGACCGCGCCACTATGATCGCTGTGCTTGACGTGTACCGTGCGATCTAGTGCTCCTAATTGTACTCTGCGGCTCCCGTGCTCCCGTCCACTCTAAATATGTATTATTTTTCTCAGGGGTGAGGTCCACAAATTTGCTTTTGGCAGCAGTTACCAGTATTTCTTGTATATTCGAATATTGCTATCACTTTTTAGTACTATAGCTGCAAAGAATCACTGAAGATAATTATTGCAAATGCAGACAAGGACACTGTTGGTTTTTATTTAATATGGATAAACACATTCAGGGCACAGCCAAAGAGCTATAAACATCTGCATTTTGACTGATTCTACCATAGCATTCTAACATGTTATCATTTCTTTTCTAATAATAATCTTAAGACACCACATGACTCAACGTCCTGGTGTAAGTTCAAAATAAACACCTAAACAACTTGTATTACAGCAAATGTGGATCCATGTTTCCTTTTTTCTTCAGAATGGCCCTATTATCTTAACTGCTGTAGGATCTCCTCCAAAAAACAAAATACTGAAACTTGCGTCATTTCGAGACATTTTCATTAAGCTGGCTCAGAATTTATGCCTAAAATGAAGACATGAAATCCTCTCACTGCCAAATCCAATTTATTGATCTGCTCAATAGAACCTAATGCTGTGTGATGCATCAACAGTGACAGTTTCCCCATCACAGAATGACTCCACATTTTGGCTTGGTTTGTTTTGGCCACAACAAACTCTGCGCGGTTCATATCTGCTGGTGATCATGGTGGCTTTCAGGTCTAATGCATTTTTAATGTACTTTTAATGACACTAGCAGGAGAATGAGCCCTATTTATTTCCATCTCTCATTCACAGTTATATTTGTGCGCTGTTGGAAAATACTAGCTTCCTGAGACATACAAAGAAGTGGCCAATGTCCCCCGGGCTGTTCTCCTCTACTACAAGCCCAGTATCTTCACATTTTGAATAAATAAAGCACTGCATCTATTAAACATGGATGTATACTATATGTGGACGTATACAAACCATCAAAATACATATTAAATTATGCAGGATTATAATTCAGACAGTGCATTATACGCCAAAATGTGTTTGTCCTGGACTGAGAACAAAGTAATTCAAAGGATCTATATTACACTATATTCTGATCTATGCTGTAATGTTATTTCCTTGTTGGAAGAGTATCTGGAGTTGTGTTTTGTTTCATTCACACAGGTTTAACACAAATTTAGCCTGAGTACTTCTCTCAAACACTGCGTTCCACCTTGTGATGTCATGTGGTAATACAGAAAGTGCTCCACTGTGCTTTTATTTTTTATTTTTTGTTTATTTCATTCATAAAGTATAGTAAGTCTAGCCACATCAACAACGACAAAAGTACATTTAATTTCAGTCACAATTATTAATCAATTGCAAACAGAAATCTTCCCTTTTATGCACAACTTTTCTCTTTGATAAATTTAATGAGATTTAATGTGTTTTTGAAATGCCATCATTGTACTTGATTTTTTTATTTCTTTTTCATTATTCCATTATTCGTTATTCCATAACTGCACTCCTTTCACAATAACGCTTCACTCCATAACTCTGGTTCTGAATCTGTTTTTTTAAACATGTCTGTTCCTTTTAAATTGTAGTGGTTTGTTCTCATCTCAAACAGTCCTTGAATCTGTAATTGCCAATCTCTACTAAACAAAAGGTAAAAGGAGCTGTTAATTTGAAAACTACCACTACATCATATGACATCACAAGGTGGAACAGAGCATTTTGAGCTTGTACAGAGACTAATAGTGTAACGTGATCCCCTGTCCCAAGACAAATTTCTCCCATGAGAGACAAGGACTAATTTATCTTATCTTAATAATGCAGGATTACTCAAACATGTGTGAATGAAACAAAACACAACACTCACAAAAGTCAAATTTGCATGATATAGGAACTTTAAATTGCAACAATGATTAGTCAATAATGTGGAAAGGTTTAATGCAAAGTTGGGAGCGTGGGAATCAAAAGGAGTTTGTAGAATTGGGTTCTAACTGCGTGTTTTTGGTGCTTCTTAAAGTGATGTATTATGTATGTTTTTTTTAGTAACTTGAGTTTGTATTGATTCAAAATAGCTTCACAAACATGCTTTCTTACTGTGAGAGGGCTCGTCTTTCAACAGATCTGACCTGCAGATAACCTGTGGCATCATCTGCTTGTCTGCTTGGAGATAGATAATGCCATACTGTGGAAGATTCCAGGCAGAGTTATAGTACCTACATGAATTCTCCTCTATGGAAGTCTGTGTTTTAAATCACCACTGCACTTCTGTAGACAACATAATAAGTCAGCACGTAAAATCAATGATTCGTTTTCTCATTTCTAAGTGTGGCCATCATTGTCCCAAACTAAAAGGATATGTTTTCCTCTTTGCTCTGCACATTATCTGTTGGTATGAATGACTGCGTTTCCAGCCCTCTCTCCCTCTCTGATCCTCATGCATATTGCAGCTTGTTCAGTAGATCTGTGTTTATTAAACTTCCAATACAGCGCTCTATAAGATCCCCTCTCCTTTCTCCTCTGCCGAGCCATAATCCTTTGTGATGCTTAATAACGTTAGCCATCAAGCCGGCGCGATCCCAACACTTACTTATGGAATATTTTCATTATTCCATAAGTCTGAATTCATTACTCACTCTCACATCAGGGCTCTGCCTCCAGCGTGAGACAAAATATCATCAAATTTATAACACCCCCCCTTTTCACTGCATAAAAGTATGAAACTCTACCTGCACCACTGGATCCACAGCTGTAGTTTCATGTGGAGCAGACCTACCGGGCAGAAATGTTCTGTGTTACAGATCAGACTCAGTCAAGGGCACCGTGAAGCACCAGAAATTGTCAGTCATTCCTTGTCAGTGCAGACAAATATTAGTTAGATTGGTTCAAATGATTCAAAGTTAAGAATGTTTGATCCTGATTTGAAGAGATTTGATTTGATAGTTTTCTGTCAAAACTACTAACTGTAACTTTGTGTAAAAAGAGCATTCTGCATAAGCTAAGCTCGAGGTTGTAGTTACTATTAGGCAAAGGTCGCTTTGGGTGTTATTAAACTAGAAGGGAACATGACTGTGGTTAACATCTGCGGTTGCACAGGCCCTTGACAATGTGTTTTATTATATTCAGCTGTTCTTTAACTGCTGTCTGTTAACAGTTAACTCCTGGAGCACTACTGTGTCCCCCAATCCAAAGAATCCCACAGCTCATCACTGATCAAGGGGAAGCCCTATGACACACTAATCAATATGAATTGAAAGTGACTAATTTGTTTGGTAGATGCAGAAGATAGCACGTGTTACTGGAGAAAATGTGTCCTTTGGGGAATGCTAAAAGAATGGTTTGGGTTAAGAGTCTTTTAAGAGGCCAAAGAAGGCCATAAATTTACTGCACAATCTGTCTGAAGACAGGTCATGTTTTGTTTCAACATGTGGATGCATTTACATGGACAAACTCCCCAGACTATTCAAACACAGACGGAGTACAAGCCGGGACTTGGCAGCAGACTCCGTAACTACTCAACAAATTGCTGTCCGGCCGCAGCAGCCCTGCGTGTATCATGTCTGTGTTTGATCGACAGCCTTGGACTGCTTATTATGCACTTTCAGTGAGCAGTGTGCAACACACAGCCCCAGTCTGTGCAAGCAGCCGCTGACGACGGAAACTGTGGGAATAATTGTGTGTCTCTCCTTGTTGGCAGCTCTGATGGCTGTCGAATCCCTTTGTGCAGAGCTAACACACTTGTCTGAAGTCTCTGTCAGAGCGATGAAGAAGGCGCATGCTCACTGCATGCTCACTGCATGCTCCCAGCATGCTCTTTGTAGGCTCACTCACATCTGCCCAGCTCTGTCACATCTGCCCAGCTCTGTTACATCTCCCCAGCTCTGTTACATCTGCCCAGCTCTGTTACATCTGCCCAGATCTGTCACTGTGTCAGGCCACTGGGCAGAGCAGCAGGCACAGCAGAAGAGCTCGAGGTTTGACCCTGACAGATGGACACAGCTTCTAAACACAGCCTGTTTTCACCTCTCAGGTTTCAGCCTACAGATCCACAGACCCAGATCCACAGACAGACCCACAAACAGGATCACAAACCCAGAGGACCACAGACCCAGACCCACACACAGAGCTACACACACAAACCCACAGACACAGGCGCACAGACAGGAGCAGCCTGTATGTAACTCAGACGGTTCTTCGAAACATTCACTCCGCTCTTGTTTCGTTTTATACTGATGTGTTGTTTGTTCCTCCCTTGCTTGACTTTGCAGCATTGATCAGAACCAGGAGAAAATGATTTGCGTAAATTGCCTGGCAGCGTTCTATTGACCCCACAGAGGTCTGAGTTTGTGCAATTAATTCAAGCATTGTTTCCAAGATGTTTGTAGAGCACAGATCTAAGGCAGCCAAAGTCTTCAGATGGCGTTTCATCCTTTTTCACTCGTCAGATGGGGACTATTTTGGACTAAACTAATGTACATAAAAGCAGACAGTTGGTATCTATTTTCTCTGGGGCATTTATTGGCTGTACTCTCAGGCTTGTCTGCTAGAACAGGATGATGCCATGTATATGTACAGAAGAGCTTCATTTGGGGTGAAACTTTCCATCTTGTTAGCGGTTTTAAGTGGAAGTCAGTCAGTGTGGCCGCACAGTGATCAGAGTAAATGCTGAGCGGTATTTGGTCCACTGAAGTGTCACTAAGTGATGGATGCCTCTGGAGTGAGCTGGGCTGCAGTTCAGCTCTGCCTGCTGGGGAAATGTGAAAAGCACCGAGGGTTTTAGCACTGCTTTTCACAGACATACTGGACGTGCCATTTGAGGTCACAGAGGAGTAAATATAGCCCCCAGAGTGTGGAGTTCATGGCCGGGAGGCGGGGAGGCTGGGCATATCATTAGGCTATGCTAACCAGGCTAGGACAGGTGAAGGGCAGAGGAGCAGGGAGGGAGCGCTGGAGCCGTGGGGGAGCAGGGTGGTGCAGGACTAGCTTCTCGCCTGAGGTCTCTTTGGTTTTGTTTAATAGTTTGCTACACTCAAACATTTATTTTACAAGCACAGTCAGTCAAAGGTACTAGACTTGATTTTTACTGTCTTAAAAACGTAAAATGTTCATGTTCATTTGAAATAGTCTTCAGTGATCTAATGTTATTCTTCACTTATCTTAAGCATTCCCAGCATACTAACGCTGCAATGAGTTCATAAGTGCTTTTCACAACTTTCAGAGGCCAGATCACTATTGCTGGACAATAAAATGCTTGATAATTGATTTGATTTTAAGCTCAAGAGCTCATACATAATATTTCTACTTGGACAAGACATATTTTGCTCAAATACATGGAAAAGCCTTTAATTACTCATTTTTCAAGACATATATGTGCTCCTTGATTGTAGCCTATACCAGCCAGAATCACACGCTGGAGATGTGAAGATGTGGAGCTGTATCCTGTCTCCCTGATTTCAGCAGGCGTGATTGACAGGTGGATTATTCAGTCAAAGAGATGCCTGGTCTGTCCGTGTCAAAATGAATCTGGAGCCGGAAAAACAACATCAAGGACAGATTTTTCCCGAATCTGAAACACCAAAACTATTACTTATCTCAGGTTAAAGAAGTAGAATTTTTCAGAAATGTTTTCCACATTTGGGAGACAAATTAAACAAATTAGCTGCTGTGTTTTGGCGGTCACAAGTTTGGACAGAAGATGTTTAAGGAATGTAGGTTGGATCTGATGCCAGTCTACCATTGCAGGCCTTGGTAGAGATCAGCACATACGCATATTTTTGTTTTTATGGTGAGTTGAACGTCTCCTCATTTCTCGTACCTTTTCCTACGTCCGTCTCAAAAATGGTGGAATTGCAGATCTATTAATGCAGCAAACTGTTGCATCAGATCCCATCTCTTTTTCTTGATAGACAGGTGGCAGGTCTGGGCAACAGTTGATAACTTACTCTGAACACAAACTTTTTCAGTTGCAAACTTTAAATTTTAATGATTCAGAAGGTTTATATTTTAGCAGTTAATTCAGCCTGCACGTACATTCTAATCACAAGTCAGTTTAAAGTCTAAATGTGGACTCTAAATCCCCTGGTGCTTTCTGACTGACAGTTATAATGATTTTAAAAGACCTCAAGGCTAGATTTTCCCAGTGGCTATAACATGCGCATCTATCAATATCATATGCAATGAGGAGTTTTACTTTTCAATCTGGTCACTTCACACATGCTAACATGCACTAACCTTTAAACACACATTGATTATTTGCCAATTTCCTCATCCTTTAATGAGTTTGCATGATGTCTACTTCATTTTATCAACTTAAATTGTATCTCCAAGTCCACAACTTTAAATGCCCTATAGCAAACAAAACTGACTCTATAAACTTTCAGCCATGTTATAATGATGTTACCTCCTCTAAAACATGCCTGGAGTTGTGTTTTGCTTGTGAAAATTGTGAAACCAGTGCATAATTAAGGAGAACTGTTGTGCACTCGGTCAGGCACGTGCACATTATAGAAGGTCAGGGGCTCAAAGTCAGAAAAGGGCAGCATGTGCGCAAAATTTTTTCGGTCCTTTACACAATATGACATGTGTAATGTCTGTAAACAGAGAACAACGTGTGATGTCGGGTTCATTCGCCTTCGTCGCTTCCAATTGATAAAACAGGGAAGAGCATCTGACTGACGTCTAGACAGACAGTACAGTACACAGCAGTCGCCACGTTTGGAGCCGAGTGGAGAACAGAGGGGAGACTTTACCCTTCATCATGGAGTGTAGCTCACTATAAGTCGATCGACCCTGACTGGTTTACGTTTATGTTTTGTTCTTTCTTCCATTTTGTGTGTACCGTTTTTTGTAAAGAAAAGCAACTTAGAGCGCATCAAACCCCGTGTCCCAAATTTCAGCCAATCTCCATGGTTAAATGAGAGCCTACTTCATTAAACATTAAAGAACCTTAAACAAGTTATTCTCTAGCTCTAAGCTGTATAATATCGCATGTTCAGACAGGCGAACTCCTTACTGAGACCTTATCGAGAACTTACCGAGAAATTACAGAGAACTTACCGAGACTGTACCGAGACCTTACAGAGAACTTACCGAGACTGTACCGAGACCTTACCGAGACCTTACTGAGACCTTACCGAGACCTTTTTGAGACCTTACCGAGACCTTTCCGAGACCTTTCTGAGACCTTACTGAGACCTTACTGCGGTCGCTCTCTCCGTCGGTGGTGGATCGGACAGAGAAGTGGCTCAACACACACAATCCCGTATTACAAGAAAATGGGTTCAGTAGAATACAGTGGAGTTTTTGTATCACCGTTATTTTACATCCCTAAAAGGAATTTGTAAATGTTATTAAAAACACACACACACACACAGAGGGCACTTTTTAATACGAGACAAAAAGTGCAAGGCCTCAATCCCCCCTAGGGCCCTATGTGTGCATGTTCCTGCACTCGGCCTGTTCACGATGAACATGTGAGTCAGTATAGTCACATTTTCTTTGTGTTTTGGTCATTTTTAAGCAGCTTTTCTGTATTTTACCTAAGCAAATGACATGTATGCCTCTCTTTACTGTTGGCAGGTATTAAATTGGTCAAAAATAGGGACATTTCTTGTGTCAGACTGGGACAACTCAATGGTTTTGGATAAATCTGATGGGACAGGGGACACAGGGCTCAAAACTGGGAGTGTCCTGGGTAAATAGGGACGTCTGGTCACCTTATGAGGAAACAACATTCTACCGTAGATCAGAAGATAGTGTAGCCTAATACTTGCGCTTTAAAATGTTGCAGCAAAACATAATCAGGTCAATGAAAGGGCTAAAAAGAGCTTTATCAAAAATGAAAGGTAAGTAGCTCTCAGGCACTCTCGTCAAATCAGATTATCCTGGAGGCAGAATAAGGTTGCTAACACTGGGTTACAGGATCTCCAGTTCTGTACATGCTCCAACAGACTTTACGGTATTTGATTATCTAATTATCTAATATGTATCTATGCAAGACTGCACTGTGTCCCTTCTTGCTAACACTTTGCTGATTGCTTCTGAAGTGAAGGAGCGCTACTGTAATCATTGCAAATGTCATGTGTTATAAAGTAACTTACTGAATAGCTGTTATAATGTTGAGCGCAAGTCATAGTTCTGCATATAGTGGCTGTTCACTGTATTTAATGTACAAGAAATATAGTAGATACTGAGTACCTTATTCCAAGACATCAGTTTATGTACATAACCTTGCAGATTTATGAGTGCTTAATCGGCCATATTTCAGTAAAAGGTAAAAATTAAAATGTACACGTCTTTTGACAGCTCTTTTTTTTACAGTTTTTTTTCCCAGACCTCTTGTGACTTAACTTGATCTTGTGAAGAGAATTAAAGATGTCTTGATGTGTAGCCTAATTCTAAACACAGTGTGAGTTCTTTCTATATCCTGAATTAAATTTCACTGTATTCTCAGTTCCTCAGCAGAGACTAAAATGACGAAAATGAGGATGAGTGTTAAAACGCCAGCATTACTCCATTTTCTGATCTGTCTTATAATGTTTTTTCTCATCAAAAACATACTTGGAGTAGGGTTGTTAATCGATGACCGTTTGACCGGTGGTTGACCGAATCAACCGTTCAAAAATGTTTTGGTTGTTGGTTAAATGTGATCTCTAAATTATCATAGACAGTAGACTAAATGCACATTTTATGTGATGTGAGGTCTAGTCTAGACCCTGCGTTCGATTATCCGTCCCAGTTGGAGATCCGAGGACATTGCCTAGCAACATGCACTAACGCACCCCTTTTCCTCGGACGTGCAACTCTGAACTGAGAGGAGCTCTAGAAAAGATTTGGAGACGGAATCCAAGATAGCTGCGCCCAGTGTCTCACTTTTAAGTATGAACTGTTTGGACCACTTTGTATTTAAATGACAATTTCAATAAATCGTATTACTGCAATACTTTACTGCGTCTGTATCACTGCCTATGGGTATGGCAGTCGGTGGTATGGTGGAGCACATATTGAACAAAAACACGAGATTAGAGCCAGGTTGATGACACAAAAGAACTGTGGGACCATTTCAACAAAACTAATGACACCGATGTCAAAGGTACCTTGTGTGACACAGTGTTAAAACACAGTAGTAACACATCACTGGTGATGTATCACCTCAAAATGCGACACCCTCAAGCGTCTTCAACAGGTGAGAAAAAACAACCTACTGTGCTATCTATGCTAACCGTGCTAACTATGTGCTAACTGTGCACCGCTGAGTGCTCCGCTTTCTCTGTTTATGTTTATCTCTATAGCGCTTCAGTGCAGAAGTTTTGCTGGGTAGGCTGCTGTTGAATGTTTTATACTGCAGTTTTGTGCCTGCATATTTTGGGCTAAAGTCATGACTGCTGGGTTCAGGGCCGGCCCCCCCATTAGGCAACATAGGCAAATGCTAAGGGCGCCGCCGCTCCACTAGGGGGCGCCGAGCTCAAAAATCGGCGATGGGGGATAAAATCCTCCACTGTCTAAAACATCGTCACTATGAACTGTTTGATTTCTTGTGAGTATCTGTACTCTGGCAGTATTTATTTTTTATTTTTTGCAATCCAAGGGGCGCCACCTGAAATCTTGCCTAGGGTGTCAAAATGGTTAGGGCCGGGCCTGGCTGGGTTAATCCGAACCTTATGTACAGCGTTATGTGCATGTCCGTGTATGATGGTACGTTCAGACTGCAGCTCAGGGCGTCCATTTAACATATAAAGTCTATGTGGACGCGCGACTAGAGCGTCATGTGTTTTTGCGGCGCGTCTTCTGGCATCAGTGCAGCGTGAATCTGGTGTTGAGGCGGCACATCTTGAGCGTTCAGGCGTCTGTGTCAGAAGACGCACATCCAGAGCGTCGGCGTCATGTTGAAAAAGCTGAACTTTTAGCGTTGGATGCACCGCGTCAACCAGTCAGGGACGACTATCCAGTGACGTAGTGAAAGAGATGAGACCCGGAGTGCAGAGCTCCACGGCTGGGACCGTGACGGCTCGGAGCCTGGTTTTATGTAATAAATACACTAAAGTCACTCTCGACCGGGACAACACGGCACCCGCAGACCACAGCTGACGTCCTGGACGCGCGTCAAATATTTTCTCCCGTTTTTGCACGGCGTCCAAGACGCATGACGCAGGCGTCTGAATTCAAATGCAAAGGCATCCAAATAGTCCAGGGTGTTTTTGGATGCTGCGGTGTGAATGTACCATTAATGCTTCATGTGTGGCATTGTCAGACTTGCGTTCTGCGGTCTATGAGCGGCGTCTGTTCACAGCTGTAATTTTCTGAAATGAGCCAGTGTTCCAAATGGGCTCCTAACACTTGACTAACACCTTTATTTTCAACACTATCGTGGGAGTCGGCGGCAGGCGTGGCTCGAAATGACTGTTATTTCAAATAGTGATTAGATTTAGAATAGATTCTAATTTTATTCTAGATTTAGAATAAATTTTTAATTTACCGGTTAACCAACTTTAACCAGCTAATGAGGCTCGGTGGTTTGTCAAAATAATTTTCGCCATCCCTAACTTGGAGTTGTGTTTTGTTTCATTCATACTTGTTTACCACACAAATCCTGTATATTTAGGCTGTGTTCTTCTCTCAAACAGAAATCACTTGTGATGTTATGTGGTAATACAGAAGTGCTCCACTGTGTTTTTAAACTACTTACTAGAATCATTTGGATCATTTTAGTCCTCGAATTGCCTTTTATCTCTACTGAACAAAAGGTAAAAAGAGCTGTTAACTTGAAAACTACCGCTTCATGACATCACAAGGTGGATCATTGTGAGCTTTGGAGATGTAGACACTAGATAGACTAATGATAAAGGGTTACGCAAATGTATGAATGAAACACAACTTCAGGTATATTTTTGATGAGTTAACCTTCTAACATGACTTTAAAGCTCATAAGAGTTAGTTTTGCGCAATATAGGACCTTTAACGTATAGGCTACATGACGCATTGGTTTTGGCTTGGATTTTCTGGTTTTGGTGTCAATGATTATGCAGACAAAACGTTATGTTTTAAAACCTACATACTGGCTACTGAATGCATAGGGCACAGGTCAGGGTTGGGGTCCTTACAAAATGACTAATATGTATTTTTCTTAGTATGTAACGTGGATCCATCAAGCTGGTTTGTACCCATGGCATTCTCTGACCTCTCCCGTGGATGTGCTGTCTTTAGCGCAGAGGAGAACATGACCACATCGAGAGTTAGCTAAATAAATTATGTTTATCATTACAGCCTTGTGGAGGGGGTGGGTATGGGGAGAGATGAGACGTGTCAGTCATGAGTCCAGACCAGGCCTCTCCAAAATGGGTCTTATCTGCTGCAATGGTGAGTAACAGACTTGACAAGATTGCAGTGTTGACCTCTTCAGATTGCAGAAGAGAGACTGCATTGTTTCACATTGGTGCATTGGTGTTAGTGATGCTTGTACAGGCCAAGAGGACATTTTATTTTATTATATTTATTATTGGGGGTCACGTATCTACTGTATAAAAGCTAAAATAGGATTCAGAAGTGTTTGAAACCGCCGGACTAGAACTGTCAACTATGAGGCATTCAAGAAGGTAGTAGCTTTTGTACCAGATCGAGCTGCAAGAATCAAAATAGAAATTTGGTTGTAATTTGTATAGGATGACCAGACATTTCTACTTTCAGACCGACAGACCCAGTTTTGAGCGCTGTGTCCCCTGTCCCAGCAAAACCAGTGATTTGTCCCAGTTTTACACAAGAAATGTCACAGCAATGTCCAATACCTAGCAACAGTAAAGGGGATTATATTGTAATTTGTTTAGCTAAAATATATTTTTTAAAATGTGCTTGAAAATTACTATAAAAATGCAGTAATTTGCATCTGTAGAAGTCCTAAAGATACTGACCCACAAGTGAGTCATGCACGGACAGTCTTATGAAGTCTTTTAACATTTTTATTTGTATCAACCTTCCCAACCCAGATGTGTCCCCCTATATTTGTAGTACTATTGTTTACTCCACAGATAACAAAATATTCTGTCATATTTTGCATAAAACTACTAACCCTGAAGTTTAGAACTGTACAAACTTGTTCTGAAATGTGAGGTCAGGTCATCTTTTAGTGTTGTTGTCAATATTCCTGGATGTGTTGCAAATGTGAACTTTGAACAGATTCTTATGGTTAAAACATAAAACGCAAAATACTTATCTGAAAAATTTGCATTAGATATTTTTAGGTCCAACTGCTATGATGTTTTCCTGCGAGTTTTGTACAACAAGAACGTTCGGCAGCAGCTAAACGTAACTTTTCTAGTCCATCAAATGCTTTTCTTGTTATTGATATGTTATTGCTTTGTCTGGAATGTTTCACAGTATGGCATTAAACCTTTCTATCTTCATGGAGACCAAAGCAAACCCAGTTACAGGTCAGATCTGTGGAGAGGTGACCCCACTCACAATCAGAATGACTGTTTTTCTCTGTATTTTTGAGCCATCTATAATTGAATAAATGTAAAGTTGAGCTGTTTAATGTCATACTGTGGAACATTTGAAGCATTTTAACAACGTCTCCATAGAAACAAGCAAGTGACAGACCCCCAATGATAAAGTTACACTGTGTACCTTTAAAAGGCTGAGATCTAAGGCCATGGTTTTGGAAAAAAGTGGCCGCCCTCACTGTGTTGGTGGAGAGTCTGTCTCAAGTGGAGTTCAAGTGTCCTGCTCAAGAAGGATGGACTGTGAGATTGACAAGTGTGTAGTTTCAAAAAAGCCACAAACCTTTGGCAAGTTGCTAGGAAACAATAAATTATGATGGCATGTGTCGTTTGTTACTGAATATACAGAGATCCTATTCGAGATATTCTGTTATGTTTGACAAAGGCGCAGGTAGGTTTTAAACAGGTTAATTGCCAGGATTGCAAGATATGGTGATGGGAGCTGACTGGAGACATAGACCGGAAGGAGGACACTGGGGTAGACTCATGTGTTGCGGACAGACTGGACGACGAGGACAGGCGGGACGACGTGGACAGGCGGGACGACGAGGACAGGCGGGACGACGTGGACAGGCTGTACGACGTGGACAGGCGGGACGACGAGGACAGGCGGGACGACGAGGACAGGCTGTACGACGAGGACAGGCTGTACGACGTGGACAGGCTGTACGACGTGGACAGGCGGGACGACGAGGACAGGCGGGACGACGAGGACAGGCGGGACGACGAGGACAGGCGGGACGACGTGGACAGGCTGTACGACGTGGACAGGCGGGACGACGAGGACAGGCGGGACGACGAGGACAGGCGGGACGACGAGGACAGGCTGTACGACGTGGACAGGCGGGACGACAAGGACAGGCGGGACGACAAGGACAGGCGGGACGACGTGGACAGGCGGGACGACGAGGACAGGCGGGACAACGAGGACAGGCAGGATTGACGTGGACAGACTGTACGACGTGGACAGGCAGGACAACGTAGACAAGGTAGACGACGTGGACAGGCAGGACGACGAGGACAGGCGGGACAACGAGGACAGGCAGGATTGACGTGGACAGACTGTACGACGTGGACAGGCAGGACAACGTAGACAAGGTAGACGACGTGGACAGGCAGGACGACGTGGACAGGCTGGACGACGACGATAGGCTGGACCATGAGGACAGGCGGGACGACGTGGACAGGCAGGACGACGAAACCAGGCAGGATTGATGTGGACAGGCAGGATTGACGTGGACAGGCGGGATGACGAGGAAAGACTGTATGATGTGGACAGGCAGGATGACGAGGACGGGCGGGACGACGTGGACGGGCTAGATGACGAGGACGTAGACAAGCAATGACACAGGGTAGACCAGGAATAACTGACGTAGACAAGGGATGAACAAGGAATGAAGTGACAAACCAGAGCAGACAAGGAGAGGGTTTTCTAGTGAGGCTGACTGGTGAAAGAACTGGAGGTGAGCCACCCAACAGGTGAGTCACACTGCAGCAAAAGCCCAGCCACACCCCCGGAGAGGAGCAGAAACAGACACAGAAGGGAGGGGGAACACATAAACACCAAACCTTAACATATTCAGGGGACTGTGTGGTTAAAATAGCTCTTAAAAGCTCCTGTATGACACAAAATGGACTCTTGTAAGCTTTAAGTCATGTTATAATGTTGTTACCTCATCAAAAACATACATAGAGTTGTGTTTTGTTTCATTCACACGTTTGAGTAATCCTTTATTATTAGTACGTCTACATCTTCAAAGCTCAAAATGCTCTCTTCCACCTTGTGATGTCATGTAGTGGTAGTTTTCAAGTTAACAGCTACCTTTTACCTTTTGCTCTGCTGAAATAGGCAATTCCAGGGGTGAAATTCTCCAAATTATTCTAGTGAAGGTGCATGGAGTTTAAAAACACTATGGAGCACTTCCTGTTTTACCAAGGTGGGAATGTAGGATGCAGGGTTTGAGTGTTTAACAAGTGTGAATGAAACAAAACACATCTCCAGGTATATTTTGATGAGGAAACAACATAATAGATCAGACAATGGAGTAATATGAGCCCTTTAAGTGTACTGCATGTACTTTCTGTTCTCTTGTGCAGTTTTTCTCTCACAGTAGGCCTGCGTGGTATGATTTTCCAGACAGCCTTTCTTGTCACATGTACAATTACACAGTTCTTCACTTTTGGACACTGATGACATGGCCTCCTCCAATCTCTGCTGGTCGCATTCTGTTCCTTTTAAAAACCCACATCCAACAATTAAACCTGTGATTGGCACACTTCACTGACGCCTGACATCTGCTGTCAATTACTATGCAAAGAAATCAGGCTAAATGATGCCAGTGTGAAAAATGATTTGAACCGCAATTTGAACGCTTTCCACTTTCAACTTTTGCCTCAACTTTAAGAACTTGTCATGATACATTTTTTTTTAACGTTTCCTTTGACGTAAAACAAACAAAACATATCTGGAGTTATGTGTTATCTTGTGTTTATTTCAATCTCACCACACTAATCTATGAAGCTCTTTTATGTTAGTTTTACAAAAATGTTTTATCTGTTAACCTTTGGTTTGAACTATTGTTTTAGTTCCATACAAATCTAGAATCTCAAAAATAAATAAATAAATAAATTCAATTCTGTGCAATATCTTCAGACTGAAAATAATTTGATGATTGTAATTCGAAAAAACATTGTCCTGAAGACATGTAGCCTAATTCTAACCACGGTAAATTAGATTTCTTTATCTCTTCTAAATTTATTTATTTTTCTCTCTATGCTCAGCTCCTCATCAGAGACTAAAATTACAAGTTCAAATAATAGCAACTTAAATTACACCTTAAAGCTCCTTCCTGTATTATGCAAAATTAACTCTGAGCTTTAAACCACATTAGAATGTTGTTACCTCATCAAAAACACGCCCTGAGTTATGTTTTGTTTCATTCACATTTGAGTGATCCTTTATTATTAGTCTGTGTACTGTACATCTCCAAAGCTCAAAGTCTTTTCGGTCGTGTAATATAGGAAATACCACGGCTTGGATGTTCAAAATAGATGAATACAAAAGAATCACATACATTTCCTTTGACTTTATCCCTAAAATCAGAAAAGCGGTGGCATGTGTTTTTTGATGTTACCTTTTCATGCTTTCAACTGCTCTCGGTGTCGTTACAAATGCAATCTGGAGTTGTGGTGTGGTGCGCTGTGGCTGGAGCGTGTAGCAGATTTAAAAAGCCCTTGTGAAGCGCGTGCAGATCTAAATGAGCCGTAATAGATGTGTGGGTGACATAACCTCACTGAAGGGTGTAAGCAGGCTGACAGGAACATCGCTTCTGGCAACTCCTGTGTTGCATTAGTGATGATTTTCCAGGAGGCGCTCGCTCTCCCCCTCTTTCTCTCTTCAAAGCCTTCTCCAGAGCCCCTGCCAAAACCGGAAAAGCCCCAAAACAACAAACCATCACCCATAGTCCTCAGCTTTGGTCAAATCTAGTTCTCTATTTGGGGGGAAAATATATGGGTCATTCTAGTTCTAAAAATGGCCACTTCTCCCTGAGGTTTGCCGGAGCATGTAATGGACTTTTCATCACGTTGGCAAAAGCAAGCGGGAACTTTTTGTCATTGCATATTTTGAGAAGTGGAAAGTACCTATTGTGCATGCTCTTGGTAGGCCCGTCATGATAACAAATTTTGAAGAGTGATATATATTGTTTAAAGGTCCGATATTAAGCAAAGTTCACTCTTGTGAGTTTTAAGTCATGTTAGAATTCTCTTACCTCCTTAAAACCGCATGACATGACATGATGGAAATGGAGTGTTTTCAGATTGAGGAAAGACACAACTCCAGGTGTGTTTGTGATGTGGAAAGAACATTATAACATAGATCAGAAAATAGTGTAATATGGGTCCTTTAAGTAAATATAGACGATAAACGATAATATTGAAACTCATTTATGATACTGAAACAATAATCCTAAAGCAGAATTATGACAAAAAAAACATTCTAAATGTAAAATAGTTAAGAAACACAAAGTGAAACAAATAAATAGCAAAATGAAACACTTGGTAGTTATTTTATAGCTAGAATGAGTCATAGATGTTACTTATACAACCTTCTACAGCTCAAATCAGTATTAGTATTAGTAGTAGTATTAGTATTAGTATTAGTATTAGAGTAGTACAGCCAACAGACTCCCTACTATGTAGTGCTAAGAAAAAGTACCCACACTAAATATTGACCCCAAAAAATATTGTTCCAGCTTTCATATATTGAACTGTCAGTCGTAATTATATCGTAATTATACATCATCATTTAGCTTTTCATTCTCATGCAGTACATTTATTACTGCATGATAACAAGTAGATTGTGATACTTTCCCAGAGCGAATTCTGCTGCTGTGTACCTTACCAAGACACTCCGGTTGGTTGTGGGCACGAAAAAGTATCCTGTTTCCAAATTAGTGCAATGAAAACAGGAGCAAGCCTTAAAAAAAACTGCTATAACATATTAATGTGAGAAAATTGTGGCTTATATCGTTGTAGGAAGGGAAAAAAGTATGTTGTTCCACCTCTGCAGGCGTTTATCCCTTTTTGTCACTAATCTTACACAGGAGGTTTCCCCCTCATGACCTGAATATGATATTAGCCCTCCTCCAGGTTTTTGCAGCGACAGGCCTGGGCTAAAGTCACGCCAAGATTTTGATAATGTTGTTGCGCTACCTTTTTCAGTGCGTTCCACCTCTGCCTTTCAGTCTCCCCTTTCCGCTGATAACAAAGAATTCAAAGGATGGATTTCCAATAACGCTCAGGATTTAGTGTCGGAGTCAGTCACGTGTCAGGCAGAGAAATTCCGGCGTACCTGTTCATAAGGCCGCCATCTTGGATCTCCCTCGCTCTCTCACCCGAGGCAGACGAATTACAGCAATATCTACTACCTCGGGGGTTGTAAATGGCAAAGCTGCAAAACACAATATGCAAAAATAAGCTGCGCACGCTTTTATTGTGGCTTTGACAACTCCAGTTTCCAATTTACCCCGGCAAACTTACTCGGAGCAAATTGGATAATACTGTGAAGAAATTTCACCGGTTCTATTTACTGTTAGTTTCGATTTCACACTTTTCCAGATGCTACAATTGGAGAGTCTTATTTGGACTTTTTTCTTCTCTTGTGCGCATTTCCATCTCCTTGTCCAATGTATTAAATCCCTGGTGGCTGAGCCTTGAAATGGCCTCATGTTTATTTAAACTTGCAGGACTGTGAGCGCCCAGTTGCCCCCATTGGTTTTTTCTGTGGTGTTTTCTTACAGCCAGCCAAGCCCCGGGCCATTCATCAGCCCCGGCTAAGTGTAGCTACTGCGGATAAACTGCACTTCACCACAATGAGCGCGACATCCAGCTCTCCGCACAAACCAGCGGGTGTGTCAAAGAGTTGCACAATTACAGAGGACAAGAGCATGGAGAAGAAGGGAAGAGGAAATGGTCATAGAAAGAGACAGAGGGAATGCTAGTCATCTTGGCGTCTAATTTTGGTTTAGGCTTGAGCGCCACTTTGTACAATCGTACAAGCTGGTCTAAGATGGACACACAAGTGCTGTTGAAGAGACAAAGACCACACTTCACAGACGAATGGCATACACTCAGAAATAATGAGCACTAAAGAGCTGGGATGTGTGGAAGAAGTCCGCTACTGTTTGTCTAGTAATATTTCAATTAAAACTTACATGTTTGTCTTCCAAGCTCAACTCTACATTTTTGACTTAAAGGAAAAACCCACATGGAGTGTTTTTTCCAGTTGTATTATCGGAGAGGACCGCTTCCTACTTCGTGCATCTAAGTTGAGATGGAAAAAAAAAAAACAACAACAAAGAGAAATCAGGCGAGTATCCAAATTAGAGCGGAGATGAAGATATGAAAGATCAAAACCGAGGATGGAGAAGAGAGAAAAAAGGAAACAGAATTGGCAAATGCTGAGATCCTGCAGCGACACAGTGAATCCAATTTTAAAGGCAATACATGCCAGAGCCAAACAGCTGTAGGTTACATGGGAGATAATGAAACGCAGAGACCAAAGAAGAAGGCACACACCATGGGTTTATATTATCTATATATATCTCTTCATTTATTTTAAGATTTAAACTCACTAGAAGTTGCAAATACAACTCTTGAATGAAAGGCACAGGAAAAATCAGACAATTCTGATAGAATACTCCAAAGAAAAGTTACAGTACCAAAGTGGACAGTTAGTTCACGCATTTAGTTCACAATCCCTCCAGGTTGAACTGTTATTTTGGGCTCATGAATGTAAGACGAAACAAGGAAATCCAAAAACTTTTCTTTATTGCTTTTCCACACTGACAAAGGGTCACCTTTAAAAAGCACACACAGAGCAACTTTCCCCACAGACTGAACGCTTGAGTTTTACTGATAATTAGTAGTGTGGGTGTTCAATGCACTACATAACTCTTAACTCTAGGCATTTGGATTGCCCACCTCAAACCAACTGACATCCACCGCATACTGAATCAAATGCTATTATCTGAACAAGATCTGTCATTTCTGTTTGCTAAAACAAGAGTGCATTTTCCGATTATACTTCAATTTGTTGGTCCGCTGGTTACACAAATCAAGCTCAAACTCCTAAGTGGGGTGTTAAAATATGCAAAAGAAATTTCTGGACTGCGAAATGTAGTGTAGGTCAGGCGCTCATCATGGAGCTGTGAAGCACTTTGGAATTGCTTTTCCCTTTTTGAACATTTACTTGATAAAATGTACTGCATTATGTAGGTTTTGTTTATTAATTATAGACACTTTAAATGGCACTTGAGACCGCTATTATGGAGTTTTATGGTGTTTTCCCTTTGCCCTGACAAACCAATTAGTTCACCCTGCTTTCCTTTTTGTTTGTTACAAAATGTGCATGACTTTACGGGCGTCCTAAGCCACGCCTTAAGTGTCCGTTAAAATAGCTGGACGGGGGATCAACTGGAGGGAAAGGTGCGGTGATTCTGTACTGCTCACTGGGTCTTAATACAACATACAGCCTCTTTGGTATGGACATCTGCATCGGGGGACTGCCACAGCCCAACTATGTCCCTCCTAATCCTTAGTCTCACCTTCTCTGGTTCCTATTTGAAAGGGAGAAAAACATAAAAAAGATGATTGCCATGATCCTGGAACCAGGAAATGGAGTGATTGATTAGAGGAGTACAAAATGGGAGCTATACAGCTGTCGAGGGCTTTCTTTCCCCTGTATGAAAGCCAAATGCACAGCCCCCCGCCTCACTCTACCTGCCGCTGCCCAGCCTGTCAGCGGGAGATTCATGCTACCTCCGCCTTCCCCGTGGCCATGCTACACAGAGGAAAAGCCAGAACAGGAAAATGTAAACGTACCGATCTACTTAAACTCAGGCCTCAAACTCAAATATGAACTACGTAAAAGGAACAGATCCTGGGGGAAACTCAAACGGGTGTTACAGGTTACTTATTCACACAACTGTTGTGGAGGACTGAGGAGAGACAGACAGGGCTGTGCTGCTGTAGCTGTGGCACGGACTCTTTGCATGGTCCAATGATGAATGCATTTAGCTGAACCTTCCCCCTCCCTGTGAGTGTAGCAGGCCCGCCTCAGGAAGAGAGGTGTCCTGGTGCTATCTGAATCTATTCCCCGTCATACAGGAGCCAGTCAGACAAAGCTCGAGCTTTAACCAATCTGCCTGTACATCTGATCCAGACCAGTCCTGATGCAAGACCGCAAACACTTCCAGTGCAAAGGGCAGCAGTGACATCATGAACGAGAACCAGGATCTCAGAGCTTGGAGTTTCCAGTCTCTTGGCAATTCAGGCTAACGCCGACTCCATGTATTACCTAGCTGTAGCTGACGCAGAAGCAGCAGCTAACTGTGTGAGGTACTCGCGCAGTTCTTTAGCCGCCTGGTAGCGACCATAGCGCTTTTTGGGTTTGGTGCATTCATCCAGCAGGGCTTCTAGCTGTCCATCTTTGGCTATGTGGGCAGGGGGGTCATGGAGAAGTCCCCCGGTGGTGCCACGCCACGTAGCATACCGGGACAACAGATTCTGACAGATGGCATAGTAGTTATGGTCTACTGTGACCCTGGAGCAGAGCGCATCTTTGGAGAAGGACAGGCAGGCCTCTCGGTCGCACTCCTCGAAGCGGCTCTCATACCATACATCATAGCTCTCTGGCTTATCTGTGGGAGACACAGGATAAATAGGGTTATAAACTACGCAGATCATAAACAACAGTCAGTAATATTAACATAGATGCAGAACATTCATTGCGAGCCTTTATGGGGCCATAAGCTGGCTGCTCACAGCCGTTAGCAGGTGAATAGTAATGAAGGCAGCATATGTGTATGCTGCGACCTTTGATGAAAGTCACACACTCAAAACGTCCTGCTTTTATTAGACCGCAATAAGCTCACAGCACTCACTTATTCAAACCAGATAGGACTGAGCTGCAGTTATTATTCTAGAGGAGCCATTCCAGCAAAGGTGTAAAATATAGTCACCAATTTAAAGTATTACAATGTTCTGTTTAGCTCCACCTGACCTTTTTAACTACTCCTTTCAATAGTTAGAGGAGATTATTACCCAGAGACAATGGTCGGGACTGAGGGGTCACTTTTGACATTGCACCAGGGAACTGAAAGAAAATTCTTTTTCAAAGCACACAGCCAAACAACTCATCTGCTGTTTCATTTGACAGAAATGAACCACTTTGGAGATTTATTGAGCAAATAAAATTCTTTCTCCGGCACATTTCACATTGCTTTTTCCCTTTAGAGAATTGTGCCAGGGTAAAGGAGGCAGCCAAGAAAATAACCTGGAATGATGAGCGCGCTATTGGTTTGTGCATTAAAAAGCCGATCAATAAGATTGTGGAGGGAGAAAGGGAGTGGGTGGACCCAGAGGATGCAAACACATAATCAGTGTATCAGCGTTTGTAATGCACTTCTCCTCCGGCTCATCAGAACAACTCAATCAAACAACCAGCGCTGCCCCCCCCTTACCCCCACCCCAGAGGAGGAGGGGCACATCAACCTCAATCAGTGCAGGTGATGAAGATGGATCTGTATCAAACGCACCTATACCACAAACATAACGGTGGCGTGCCAAGGTGAGGCCGGAGCAATTAATGTTTTGGGAGCTGGCCATGCATCACACCCTGCGCTGATTGACAGATGGCATCGGGAGAGCGTGCCATTCAGACACAATGAGGCAGGCCCAAGCCTAAAGGACCAGAAAGGGATCAGCTTTGCCCTTGAAGCTTGAGAAACTTTCCAACCGGAGTTAACTTTTTATGGTTTATTCACCTCAATCTCCTGCGCTGTACTTCTACTGTAACAAACCTTGCAGATTTTACGCCGCAAATGTATTCATCTCCAATTCAAATGAGCACAGAGAGACGCAGCGGTGTGGTTAAGCTCTGAAACCAGGATGTATCGGCTAGTGTCCATGTTAAAGAGCCCAGGTGGGTCTTGTCTGCATTCTGCTCACTTCTGTCTCCTGCAGTCTGCTCAGAAGAGGGACACGGGGCTCTGAAATGCTTGTTAGCGCGGCCTTACCAGTGGCATTCAGGAGGACGGGCTGATTTTAACAATGCATGCCTGTGTTGGGGTGTATTATTGAACGTAAGAGAAGAGAAGGATAAGAGAGAAAGAAAAAGAATGACGTTTGTGCAAGGTGCCGAGCGACTGAGTCACCGTCAGCGAGCGAAGTGTGTGCTGCATTATACAGCGGTTTAAAAAAATCTCCTCAGATGTTAACAAGTCAATGAAGGGAAATCTCTCCTCTCGCGCCACTGGACTGAGCAAATCCAAGGCACATTGTGAGGCATGTTTTCCCTCACTGTGGATGCCCCATGACAACAGTGCACGGCTGTCTGCGCTCATTTGCAACTCAAATAGCTTTGGTTTGGAGTGATGAGATTGGCTGTACAAACGTGTCTATTGCTTTCAATCTGAGGATTTAAATGTATGGCTTTGGGTCCTGCTGCCGTGTGAGGCCTGTGCTGTTTTCTGGTGCTGTCCGATAGTAACCTGTGACCTCCTAATGCTCATTACAGAAGTCATCCTCCACGCCCCTGCAGCATCTTGGCACAAACAAATCAGAGCCATGTAATCATTGTTTGGCCTAAACTATGAATGAGTTGAGGTAAGATGCAGTTTCTCTGACTGTGGGCTCTCAAATGTGGACTGTACTGTAATCTAGTGATGGATTTGACCCATTTTGATTAATAAGCACATTTTAACTGTAAGAAATAAGCTCTGTAATGGAGGTACTTCTTGAACAGTCACCCAGGTTCAAAGAGTAAATTTCCAATTTATTTTACACAAACTTTTTAAATATTTTACATATTAAAAGTTTAAGTTTAAAAAGGTAATAAAGAGGCTACCCAGCTATGTGTCAATGTCATTACATTGGCACATATCTGTCCAAAAGACTAATTCAGAACTCAAAAATGCTTTCATAACAAAGCTCCACTTAGCTGATTATTTCCAAGCAAGTGGTCCAACTGTTAAAGTGATTCTATAGGAAAAATGACTGTGCTCTTTACTACCAGAATCTCCAAGTGGGTGGTCCGTGTTGTTTAAAGAAATGAAATAGTGTCACATCTTGATGTACAACACAAAGTCATTACCCAAAGGCTAAAGGTTCAGAGGTTCAGTTCAGAATATCCTCTTTAACTGGTGACAGTACTACTTCCGGTTAAGCTAGCTAACACAATTAGCCGGCCTTTCAATCACTACATGGTTTCCGTTTCCCCTTTAATAATGTGCTGTTTAACTTATGTGTTTATAGGCTGTACCTCATTTATTTTCTTGTGTCAGATTTCTAATTTCGTAAAACTACACTTAATCTCTGGATAAATACATCAAGTTTTTCCTCCAACTACAACATCCCCCAAGTCACACCCACCCACCCATAGTTCATATCTGTCAGCTGACTCCAGCGTGGGACCTGAATACACAGCGACAGTGCAGTTTATCACTGTAATAGAATTTCTAGAGGTGGGGACAAATCTGGGAGTCTGACTGGGTGGTCTGAGCTCTCAGAAGAGGAACAAGGGGTACGCGGCTGCCACACACACTCTGATGTATGCTCCACTCTGTCCTTGTTACACTTTTATTCTGAGGCTAAATCTGGGCCAGTGGAGATGGCTCGTTATCGGGACAATCTGTGCTTTGATGCAAACAAGCTTGTCAGAGGACCATATTCAAGAGTGAGGAGCAGAGCTTAAGCAGTTGTGTCCCCCTGGACGTCTCTGCAGACCCCCATCCTGTGAGGAACTGCTGGCACCAACAAATGACAAGCCTGGAGCTCTAGAGAAAAAGCACTGGCTTTAGTTCAGATCACACCAAGAAGCCTCTTTGATCAAATGTTGGATAACAAGTACAATGTGCTTGCTCTTCTTCTATAAGAGATTACATTTATTTTACTATAACTTATCAATTCTGAGAAGACTGAGAAGAAAGGCTACTATTTATTTGAGATCAATGGCCCTGATCTCATTTTGAAAGTACCCCCTCTACTGGGTGTGTGTGTGTGTATGTGTGTGTGTCCATGTGTACTGTGCATGTGTAGTAATGCATGTTGCCACTCACTCTGCTTGATCAGCCTCTTGTCTGCCACCAGGACATTCTCTGCATCGACAACGATGACCTTTCCGTCCCTCGGGCCGACCGCAAAGTTATCGAAGCTGACATCGAGCAGATAGAGGGCGAACTCAAAGTCATTGTTGGTTAACTGCTCAGCGATGTCCATCAGCTGACGGGCCAGGTCCACCCTCTTGTCCCACGGAGCGTTGTAGAAGCTCCACAGCTCCTCGCCCACATAGTTTACAGCCACCACACGTCCACATGCTCCCAGGTATTTGGCAAAGGGCCAGCCTTCATCTGAAGGAAAGCTCTGAAGGAAAGAAGGGAAAAAAATATACATTTAGTGATAAAACTCTTCACTCTGTGTAGGCGAGATCAAAAACTTTTAACTGTAAAAAAAAAAAAAATAGAGCAACAATGAACAGAAACAAGGAGCATTTATGGAAAACTGAAATCCGTACTCAGGAAATGCTTAAGTGAAAATAATAACAATTGCCTTGGGTAATTATATTAGGCATAATGATGGGAAATGTACTAAATGATCACAGGAAACAGCACTAGCTTTAGTTGAACAGATCTGATTGAACAAAAAGCAGAGCCTGTCATATAAAAGCCCTACAGCCATGGGTTGGTGTGCGCCGCATGTATTCAGTGTTCACAGACGTGATGGAGGTGATTTGTGGCAGCAGCAGCTGGCTTTCACAAAGCTTGATGTTGGGACACAGAAACGACCCATTTCAAAACTGCTGCATGATGTTGGCAAACCACGTTTTGGACAGCGACAAGAAACCCCGGCATTACTGATTCATACGTGAAGATATAAGTAAAAGGGAGTGATAGCAGCACTGATATAAATGAGTCCATTTGATATCCTTCAAATAAAACTAAAGTAATCTGCATCATTAGCTAAGAAAGCTTATTCTAGAGAAATGCATATTAGCAAATATTTACGCCATGCTAAATAACCAAGATCTGGTCCATTGTATCTTTTCTATTCAGGAACACCGATGACTCACACTTCCTCGGTATCTTTCTCTTCTCGGTCAGTTTCAATAGCACCAGCTATTAAAACAGTTGGAGATATGAATGGAAAACAGTAGAATAAAAACACTTTTGTCTACAGCCTACACTGGCTAAAGCCCGCCATCTTTTTCTACAAACACCCTGCCTTATGCTAGCTTAATGATTGCCCACAGTTCCTCTGTTCCAAATGTGGCAGGCGGCCGAGGCGAGGCTCAGACAGAGGATCAGCGGTGCTTAGTTTTCCCACAATCCACCAATGCTCCACCTGTCTGAGGGAGGCAGCACCAGCTCCAGCAGGAGACTATGAATGGGAGGTGTCAACTACTACCACTGCTCCCTCTCGTTTTACACTATAGTAATCCAATACTTCAACTGCCTTTCAATCAGTGACATAGTGAAGACTGCGGCTTCACTATGCATGGCTGCCCTAACACTCTTTAAACATGAATGAAATACAAATTATTTAAACACACATTTTAACCCCCTGCTGACCACACAGCTGCTGCACCTCGAGACGTCACCTGGACAGCTGCTGTGTACAGACTAGAGCATGACTGACTACTGACAGTCGGGTGAAGGAGACGCCAACAAAGCAAAAGACACATCTGAGACTCTTCACATCAGAACTCTCCTTTATGTGGTTTTAGCTTTTTTTCAATGCACTTGCATAATTCTAAAAAATGTGCAAATTATCATATTGCAAAGGCTGCAATTATTTAGGGCAATACAAGTTTTACCCCAGTAGAAATAGATTAGAAAAGTACCATTGTGTGCTGTTGGCATCCAGTTTTAATCAGCCACAAACTAGAAAGTAACACTGGTGCTACTTGTTTTTAGCAGTTATGTGATGATCAAACTCTGCTCTGACCTCTAAAAGTTACATTGCCGCAAACAGTTTAAAATGAACTAGTGCCGTTTTTCGTGTTGTTCAGACAGGTATCAGATGCAGTGCCTTTAAGAAAGTGGATGGCGGTATAAAAATGATACCTGGATGACTCATTTTGCAGCTCAGTAAAGTGCACTTGTGGAGCTGTTTTGGTACAAATTCACTCCTTAGGCACATCTCTTCTTCCCACCAGTTTTAGGTGAGATCCAGGCCCAAAAGGGGAGGACAATGATAGAGTACATGCGCTGCAGTATGTTTGAGCCGATTTCCCTGAGGTGACCCAATCAATTGTGGCCCAGACAAAAGTCTATGCAGGAAAGGCGGCGGTGAGCTCCTAGCAGCAGTCTGTCTATCTGTCTGTGTCTCTGTCCCTTCCTGTCATCCCCAGACTTGTGTGAGTCACCACCGGCAGCCGCACTACTTCTTTAAAAATCTCCCGGCCTAATCGCCTGCCTGTACATTTTCTGATACAGCAAAAACCTGACAGTAAGAGGAATTTGAGAGCAGATGTGCTGGAAAAAGTTGAGAAAAAAAGGATAACTGTGGAGCAAAATACTGGGGATGGAAAGAAGACGATCCCATGAAAGTGCAAAGCTTCCAATTCTAAGATTAAAGACTAAACGTGCTAAATATCTACAATGCTTTTCTAATTTTTTATCGAAATCTGTTTGAAGCTGGATCAGTTGGCACATCCCTATAAGGAGCACATTCCCTTTCACCCAAATTCAAACCCCGGATTGCTTTATGTTGCACCAAATCTAAGCGGCTCTTCGTCTTGTTGACAAAACTTAGCCTGTCCAATGCTTCAGCTAAACCCGCTTTGTACGCCGCCATCCTCTTTCATTCTCAGCCCTGCAGGCGAATGGAGAGACTTGGAGGAAAGGATGGATGGTGGCAGTAGGAGAGAAAAAGAGGGGGAGAGAGCGGGAGAGAGCAAAAGACTAGGATGGAGACAGCAAACAGTACAGACAAACAGAATGTCTTTCACTTCTCCGCTCCACTGGACAGGAGGAATAAACCAGCAAAGACCTGCCTGCTAAACACATCTCTCTCTTTGTTGTCAGGTTGCGGCCTGAATGGGAGCAGAAGTGGAGCGACAGCAGACTGGGGGAGGGAGAGGGTACAATGCCCCACGGCTACTTTCAGACACTGTCAATGGCTGTTAGGAAAACGCCTTCATGTCTCCTCAGCCAAGATGCTTAACATAGAAAATACTGCATTCATAATTCTCTGTCTTACTGCGCTGTCAATTACGGGCTTTCACGACTGATGCGCTTGCCTATAAGAAGCTCATAAAAATAGTGCAAGTTAAAAGAAGGGCTTGTGAACAAAGTGTGCAAATTGAAGTGGGTACCTGAGCTGTGGGCTGAAACTATCAGAGAGGTTGATAAATACCACACGTGTCGCACCAATCATTCTCCCTTAGCGCTCTTTAAATGGTTACTCTGCAGAAGTCATTAACGTTTGCAATGAGGCGTTGAAGGGGGCTGGGTGGGATGAAATAAATTGGACGGCCCGGCTTAATATTACTTTCAGTGCACCATCTTTTAGTGGACTTTATGATTGTGTGTGTGTGCCGAGGGACTCGCACAGGTACTGAATTTTACCAGTCATCTCTCAAAGATGATGCTTTAGAGATTTGCTGAGGCCGCACAAGTCCCAGTGATTTACAGATTTAAAAAGGTTTTATCATTTCTGTCACTTCCTAAAAAAGCACTTCATATTCGCTGGTTAGCAGGAGCTTTTAGCATAAAACCTGGATCTAAAATGTTCACACAGCACAGACATCTCTGAATGTTCTTTTGGCAAGTCATAATGTCGAGACAAAATTAGAATTAATAACAAGCATGAAAAATGAATGAGACGACCAGTAAATTGAACTCCTCTACATTATGAGCAGAAGACATAAAAATGCTCCTGTACCAGTGTGGTGTATGCAAATGTGAACACATAAAGGGGTCAAAAATAGTGGATACACCTGGGTCCTGCGCTTCCATTACTGCAGATCACTGCATCATCCTGAAAAAGTGTGGCTGGGCAACAAGAACTGCCCCGATTTTATCAGGAAGGAAAAAGTTTTCACAAGTTGATAGGTTGTTCATTTCCGGGCACAAAAACACATGATACTGGACACATGCTAATCACTGGAAGTAAAAGGTAAAGTTCTTCCTATGGTGACCTCCCTGCTACTTGTAGGCTAGATGTTATAGTTCTGGTGCTGCACTGGAGCAGCTTGGTCTGGCTGTTTGTGCCGTTAATACAGCAGACACAGCGGCATCCTCTTGGGGGAGGCTGGAGTGGGCTGAAATGAAACAGGACCACAGACAAATGGGCAGCCCCTGGAGAAGAGGATGAAACGAATGGAGCGAGAGGCACAGGAACACACACCTGCGCCCTGACATCTGCTGACAAAGACGTGCCCTTCTACTGGGCCACTCAGGGAGGGAGTGGGCGCCACTTCCAGAGCCTCTGTGTATGTGCGTGTGGAGGTGTGTCTATGTGAAACTGTATCCCAGTCTATGTGAATGAGAACATGCAACGTGACCAGGGCTGATAACAACCCCTATTCACAGGCCGAGTAAACACGAGCAGCTCCCTAGATATTTTCTTGGCCGCCGTGCAAAGAACCCTGCTCCATCAAACACACACACAAGCACAGCGCACAAACGAGAGATGCACAAACATCAGGCACCATGTAAGGCCAAATTTAAAGGAAGTCATTGGCCTCTTCTTTCAGCCACAACTGCCTGTTGTAAAAGGAAAATCAGTACTTTGCTGCAACAGTCATTCATGTGGGGTGCTTGTTAAAGTCCTACCCTGGGTGCGGTGGAAATTCTCAACATATTCTATTCTTTACAAACCCCACTGCTTTCTGGCAAACAAGTCAGAGCACGACTGTCAGGACTCTAGTGATCAAAAGGTAAGTTTGGGGAAGTGCAGCAAATATCTTAACCAGATACAGCAATGTAAAAATCTAATCTAACTGGATGAAGCTAAAAGTGTGAGAGGCCTTGTTCACGTGGAATTAAATCACATCTACTCACCAAAATGTAAAAGCAAGAAAAAAAGAAAAAAAAAAAGCTCTTCCAAATGACCTTGTGTGTCTAAAGGATGTGTGCCGAGTCCCATCTGGCTTTGTGCTGGCTATTTAAGTTTAAAATCCACTCGCTTAGTCCACAGCAAGAGCTCTGGCCCCACAGGGGAGTCCACGCCAACTCCTCGCCCTGGAACACATGATGCTGCCCATTTCAACTCTTATTACTTTGCCTCCCACTGCCCAAGCTCGGCCTGTGTTAGATTTCCTTTTCTCCTATTTTTGTTACTCGCAAAAAAGGCTCAATACATGGGGCATTGTTTGTTCGCAGAGTGAGAACCAGAGCTGCCTAGAGAAAAAAATATACGTTTATAGGCGTCTGAATTTAGACCAGACACACGCTTTCTTCGCAAACATGAAAGCTTGCCACATCAGTCTAAAAGAGTGGTGATAATGTTGGGAGAAAAGTATCAGTAAAACAACTCTATAGTTTCTTGTGTGTGCTGGGAGACTCCGAGCGAAAAAGAAAATGGGTCAAAAATGCCCAAACTGTCAGGTATGGCACTGCACAAGAGCAATGGCACCGATAATTCAGACTTGCAGTGATCTGTGATAGAAATGGGTTAGCCGGGTCTTGGACTTGGACTGTGACTGGAGAGAATGAGAGCAGGATGAGGAATGGCAGCATGGGACCACGCAGCTCAGGTTGCTAGCACACACTTCACTACCTGATTACCAAAACCCCCTCTCCCGTCCGGAACTGGAGCCACTGTGCAGGGAACAGCTCATAAATCCCCAGTGCTGGAAGAGTAGGAGAGAACAGAGTCATCAGCAACTACGGACTGACACTGTGGGGTACAGGAATCACTGAGGGCCTGTATATCAAACTCCATATACTGTTACTGTGTACTGTTGAGAATCAAATCCAAGACCTTATTTATTATGGGGTGTGTAGTGGTAATTGTTCACTTCGTTTTCTGTTGTGATCTATCCAAGATAAAGAATGTGTTTTATGGGTTTAGAGAACTGTTAATTAATTGCTAAAGCATTTCTATATTCCTGCTCATGTGATGGTGTAATCTGCTGTTCCTGGTGTATCTCAAGACAGGTCACGCTGCTCTGTCTTTATCCAGTATCATCAAAATAACAAGCTGTTGCTTTGCTCATTCTCATCATTTAGAATAGTGATATCCTTGGGGGCAACTGATCAATGCCCTAGCTGAACCAGACAAGTAGTCTCTGTTTGGAGGTTGTTTAGACATAGTATGTATTACCTCATGTTGGTTTTGTGATGTTTGTCAACTGTATAAGAAGCTATTTTTTGTTTTGCCATGCAAGATTAGGGAGAAATGGACCTTGCGTGAGGGACAGAAGGTTTCACTTTCTCTGTAATTGTGCGCACAATTGCTTTAATAAATCCAGACTCTTTGATTTCTCAGATTTAAAAACCCGCAACAGGGTGGATGCAGTTTCCTCTTTTTTTCATACCAGCAAACATGTATGCCCACAAATGCTTTATAAAATGAAATGTCTTTGTGTCAGCTTAGGAGGTTGGATTCATTAGGGTCTCGCTGGTGGTCCTTCAGTATACTTCAACTTCAGTGCCTCAGAAACCACAGCTCACTGATCAATATTTTTCGTCATCTGGTTTGGAGAAGTGCACCTTCATGACTCAAGCAGAAGTCTGGATACAGTTGCTACAGTAGGAAGCAAAGGGGTGGGTGAAGTTCCAAAAAGGAGCTAGTGGGTGGGATGAAGGCAGGCAGGGGGTGGGGCCATTTACCTAACCAAACACAGCTGTCATGCGAGTGTGTGTGTTTGAAGAGAGGCAGTAAGAGAGAAAGGATTATGGTAACACAAGCAGTCTGGCTCATTCAAACCGGAGCGAGTGGGGGTGGAGAGCGCCGTCCCCTCCTTTTCCTCCTCTACCCTTTTCCACTAGGGCCTCCATCCAGTAAGGGCAGCCAAAGAGGGGAGTAGGGCCCAGATAACTCCTGGTCTTATCCTAACAGGATTCAGTCTGTATACAAAGGCTGGCAGAAATAATGAAAGGGGGTTTGGGACCACTTGAAGCAGGGTTAAGCGCCATACACAGCCTCCTCTGTCATGTCAGGAGAGAATCACAATCCCCACCGACTCTAAAACAAAAGCTGCTAATCACAGACGAGCAACTTAACTAGTATTTATGGGCTGGAGCTAAGCCTTTCAGAAGAGCTAAGAGACGACCGGCCTTTATTAAAAACCCCATACAGCAAAGAGGTAATAGAGGTTAAACTAGTACAGCTCAAAACAAGTTAACAAGCCAGAAGACTCAATGTGAACACAAAGAGTCACTCAATTCATCTTAACATCTCTTAACAAAATGAAACAATGAACTTATTCCACATTTTCAGCACCGAATCATTTCTGTCCATAAGCACGAGACAATTTCTCTGTAGAGGCTTAATTATAAATGACATTAAGCTGTAAGGAGATTGGATTTATGGCGTGATTGAATCATTGGAATGTATGTTATATAAAAAGTAAAAGTTTGTGAAGTTTTATTTCTTTAAAAAGGTCAGGTGAACATTACGTTTTGAAATGAAAAAGGCAATCCAGGTGCAGTAGGTGATAGCATGTCCTTTTTTCATGTTGTGCCAAAAAATGTGTTTATATTGGCTTCTTTCCATGAAGTAGATGAGCATCGCAATACATTATGCGTAGCCTCATTAAATTGGCAGCATAAGGAGCCACCGCCCCCCTTTTCTCCCTTTTAAAAATTCAAAACAAGCTGCTCAAAGAAAGGTTTGCTTTCACATTTACCTAGAACACTGTAGTTAAATTTTTTTAGAGGAACCTAAGATAAGGTCAGGCATCTAATCTCTGTTCTGCCATTTCTGTGATTTATTTATCCACTCTGTCAGACGTCTGTGTTGTGGGAAAATACAGGCAGCGTTGCGTACAGGGATGATGCCTGCTGACGACGCAGTGTCAGGTGCGGCCCAGGCATACAGCGAGGCGGATGGTGAGGAAGACTTGGTAACAGGAACCAAGTGGGAGAAGGGTGACGAAGAAGAGCGTCATTTTGACTCCGTTAGAAATGATGAGCGCCGCTGTCTCGAGTTAACCCCAAAGGCCTGTCACATCCCATTCTCGGCTCCACTGAGCAACACAGGGCGCAGGACCAAAAAAGGGTACGTGTGCGATCGCATGCTTTTGGCCAACTCACGGTACTTAATGATTCGGAAGGGAGGATGGAGCTAAATTGGACTAATTTAAAGATTGGGCCAGATGTGCTCATCAGGCAAAGCATCACCTGATGGATCAGTGGCCAGTGGAGAGGAGCCAACAGCAACAAATGAGGTTCTATGGACAAAATGAGAAGAACACTACTCACTTTTCATGAAGAGATCACTGTTGAACAAGAGGCAAAAATGTAAAAAAATGTATTCATCAATCCAAAAAAAAAAAAAAAAAAAAAATCTAAATTTTGTATATCTGAGGGTCTATAGATTTAATATTCATTTCAGAATATAACCAGCCAAATCCAAGCTAATACATTAACGAGGCAAACAGATGAAGTCGCACGCTACGGCTTTTTATGTTTGTCTGTTGTCAATTTGCCTTCCAAAAATATTTCTCCCCAAAGCAAAATTGTTATCCACGTGACAGAAGAGGAGGGGTACTGTGAGTGAGTGCAAATGCCTGTGTGTACCATAGAGCACAGAAAAAGCATTGTTGGCCAGATCTGGGAAAAAAAAACACAGCAGATTGTTTCCCCACTGACAAAGAAGGTCTGGTTTCTCATGGTGAGCAGGGCCGATTAACTGCCTGTGGCTTAAAAAGACTGGAAACTGTTCTGGAAGGGGGAGCTAGAGACATTTGTAAGTGACATTATTCAATAAAACCAGAAGAGCGATGTTTATACTTATTGTGAGTAATTTTTTGTAATGGTGGGAACTCTCTGTACTACACTACAATGAGATTTGAGATGTAGAGGGTTGACTTTAATGACTCATTATGCTAACTCCTAGTGTGTTTTTTTTGCTATTCATTTGTTTCAGCTCATGTTTTTTTAATGATACTGTGAATTTAGAATGATTTTGTGGTGAATAATCCTGTTGTGTCAGTGATATAAAAGTATTTATTATAGTTTAACATTACTTCAGCATTATATCGCACTTTAAAATATTATTGCCACAAGCCTATAGAGATGTACAGGTAAACTAAAAGAAAAAAAGCAAAATAACGCGGTGTGATCGACAGCAATCTGAAACCATGAACTAAACATAAAAAAATTATACATCAAGTGAATACCAGCAGTGAAGAGGTGTGAAAAGAGCGCTGAAATTGAAGGGTTGACAAGAAGGCCGACTGATAAACAATAGAAATATAAAAGTGCATTTCATCAATTACGGCTCATAAAGCACAGCCCACGTTCCTCTGTTGTCTGCTCAGAGTGTCTTCCACAGGAGCACTCACCTTTAGAAGAAAAAATACAAGGTGTTGAACAACGCATCTCCTGTTCAATCTCTATAGAGACCATTAATTCTTTATGGTCTGCTGTGGTCCAACCTTGTGTATAGGCTCCACAGCACTTCTGCAAATTTCCCTCATCTTTTCGAGTGCTCTGATTCCGACAAACAGTCAAGAGCATGTGAATCACAGATGCAACTCGCTCACCTTTACACACTTATAGCTAGCCATAGAATTTATTCTAGCTTTGTGCGTGTGCGTCTTGGCAGCATATTGACCCTCACAGCTTGTTTTTGCCCTCGGGTCACAAGTTCAGGCCAGGATCAACAATTCATGAGACACTGTAAACATGTAAGGAAAAGCGTGGAGACGGAGTAAAGAAATGCTTGTGGACAATGTGCGGGGATGATGAGTCGGTGCGTGCCGTCTGTGGTGGAGAGCAAGATAAGGATTGAGCGTGGGGGAGGCGAAAGGAGGGAGATGTGGGTGAGTTGCTGAGCATTTGAACTGGGGCATAATGGCATTAAAAACACTGATGGAATTTATGTGACTGGATTTTGTGGAGAGTACAGAAGCAGGGATGGGGACGGACGACAAACAGACAGAAGAAAGAAAGATGTCTTGGTAAAGAAAGGCGCTAGGAAGTGCAGGGGGGGTGGGCGTGCAGTCACACAAAAGCTAATCAGATTTTATAGATTGTGTGGGCTAAAAGGCTGATCATGCCTTTTGTCCTCTGAAAGGCCTGGAGGTGTCCGGCCCGTGAGTGAGGAGGCCACTGGAGGTCAGCAAAAGTTATTGAATGTCCACGCAGGCCGTGACCATTGTTGTCATGTCCCTTCACGAGACGCGATCAATGTCGGATTGAAATTGAAATTGATTAGGCGCTTTCAGATCAGTGAGGCAAGAGGATGTGGCATGTGGTTATATAATTTACAGCCCAAAACACTGTTGGTGACAAACACGGGGGTAGTAAACACTGCACTGGATGTGCTGCGAATGTTACATTCCTGATGATTTGTATGATAGTAAAAGCCATAGAAATTTCAGCGCATGTATTCTCTGTCAAGTTTAGTTTTGCATATGATGTGGAGTAAGGGTACATAGAAATATATTAAAATTAAAAACAACTTGGACCATTTACAGATGCACTGTTGAATTATTCAAAACTGCCCTACATATGGTGTTAAATATGCAGCATTGCCGCAAGCCAAAATCTCTCATCTTTGGGCGGCCACAGTTTTTAAGCCCTTTTATTGTCAGCTGTGGAATGCTCTGAATAGTGCGTATGAAGTTTTGATGTACCCATCAGTTTAGGGAGGGCATAAGAGCTTGCCTCAAATCCATCAAGAGGAAGGGAAGGACAATCACACCCTGTAATTTAAGAGGGCCAACACCCACACTGGTTTGTTCTGATGCTCAAATGGGAGACAAAGTTTCTGCTTTTTTCATCTAATACACGTCTAATTCAGTGATTCAACACATTTATTAATAGCAATAGCCCATTTTCACTTAACACACCCAGCAGGCAGCAGCAGCCATTACAAAAACTCACCTGGAGAACAAGTGGTTCTGGGTTGAATGCCAGCGTCATGAGCAGCTGCATCCGCTCAGTGTCTTTGAGGTTCTTAAGCAGGAAACTGCCTGAGTCTTTGGTCTCAGCGTACCTGCGGACCACACGGTCCAGTAGTCTTTGAGAAGGACAGTGCACCAGATCTGACCAGCCCTCCACTACCTCTGGTGTGAGCAGCCGCACATCTCCATTAATCCGGGCAAACTCTGTCTTGTACATGGCCTGGATGAGGTCACATCTGGGCCTGCCTGTGGCTCTCTTGCAGATTTTCTGGTCTATTTCTGCCAACTCCTGGTTGGAGCCCAGTCTCTTGAGCACAACACGCCGAGTTCCCTCCCTAGGCTCCCCATACTGAGCAAAGTAAACATTTTTGACATTGAAAACATCGAGGAAACGCAGCCGGCCCCAGGTCTCAAAAGACACCTGTCCATTCATGAACTTGCGACACCAGCTGGTGCCGAAGCAAGCAGGACACTTGTTCAGGTTGATGAAGCGTCTGTCAGTCAGCTCGTTCTTCTGGAATGAGGCAAACAGGTTGTGAGTGTTCATTAGCAGGACCACAAATAATCCCACCACCAGGAGGAGCTTTAGACAGCGGTACAGGCGGCCCAGTTTGAGAGGCAGGAAGCGCAGCATGTTTAGGACAGGGACAGATGATGGTCAGGGCCAAACCTCAGTGCCGCTCCGTCATGATGCAGGGATTCACTTGTTAAGTCGGAGGCAGAGGCGAGGATGGCACTGATGCCCCGTGCCACTTTCGAGCAGGAGCAAGTGAGTCATGTTCTCCTCTTCCCTTTCCCCAAAACCGTCAGCCACAAGTCCTGAAATCAGAGAGAACAAAACTGTTACAGAATGGTTTGACATGTGTACTTTACAACACAATACAACAACAATAATTGAAAGTGAGATTTGAGTGATTTTTCATTTAACTTTCAAGATTTCAGTACATTTTGAACAGGGTTATGTTGCCTCAAGCCTAATAACCAACCTGTAAAATAACATTTTCTTGTATAGTGATGTAGCTGATAAAAGACAAAAAGGAGGAAAAAAAGAGAGAAAAAGTGTCAAATTAAGTGGAAACATCGTCTCCTTGTATAAAAAATGTGCTGCACTCAAAGAATGATTCCTCCAAGGACCTCCCTCCTGCAGCTACACAAGTATCCATCACTCTTCCTCTGAAGCAAAAATAACACCTCAACGGTAACACTAACCTAGATTTTCACACTAAAGTCTGTAATATCATTGCATTGTGAAGAGAATCAGGCTTGGTGTAGTTTAACATTTGATCACAGTTGCCCTGCTCCATTATAATCAGGCTTTGAACTAGTTTCTTTGAAAATGGCTGATGTCACAATAGTAATGTTGCAGTTGAGTGGAGTCCATCAGAGAGTTTAGCATAAAGTAGAGAACCGAAACAGAGAAGAGAAACAACACAACTAAACAGAAAGAGCCAATTGTTGCACATCTTATTTCTGCTGCTGAAATCCTGACAGACTCTTAATAGTCACCGGATATAACACCAAGTTAGACCACCCAATCAGCTTTATAGCAATGAGCCCTGTAAGTCCTTTTAAGAAAGACAATGACTTTGGTCATGCAAATTAGCTATTCCCAATTAGTGCTCATTACAACACGCCTATTAGGATCGCTGACTTGTGAGGCCATGCTAACGAACAGTCACACTTGTGAGATTAGCCTACGTGTCAATGGGTTCCTTGCGTTTTGCTTTTCAGATCGAAGTGGCTGGAGATGTGGAACGGCACAGAGACTGGAGGCAGGCGGGAGAGAGAAAAGCTGCAGCTGTGGAGTGTCAGATAAGAAGCCTACACCAGTCCTCACCTCACAGGTTGGTGCGAAATACATGAAGCTCAATACGCCAATGGTCCTGACGTAAAGATGGATCACTAAATTGGTACCATTTCCAAGTACTACATAATTAGACAGGATTTATAACTTGGTCAAGTAAGGCTTTAAGATTATGAAGTTATACACACAAATTGTTTTGAGATAACAGTGAGAATGAAATCAGGAGGAGGTTATTGTACTGAATAAGCTATCTTACTGGTAGTGAACGCTGATGCTTTCTGACACAGTGTGATGAATGAACAATTACCAAATAACCTCTCAGACAGTGTGTGCTTCATGGACAAACAACACAAGTGTGTATGGGGCGAAAAAATCAATACATTTCAACTATTTATTCATACTCAATGTAGCGGAAGATGAATTGGAGAGGCCCAAAATACTGAGCAAAGATTAACATGTAAAAATGGATCCATAGTGCTTTCTCTTACAGGAAAGAGACCACTATGGGAGAAAGTGAAGTAACCATTCCTCAGAGATCTCTATTCATGTGCTATTTGGGATCTGACACAGGCAATCTTCAGTACAAAGAGGGGAGGTAAGATCTGAGGCGCAGATGTGAGGTATTAGTAGGATCAGTGGGGGGCTCTGAGATGACGAACTGTAACCTTTGCAGGGTCGGGTGAAACTCACCTCTCTACCTCAACAGAAGATGAGCAAAGACGCAGGGGCAAGATGGAGCACGCCGCGAGCAAGACTGGGACACTGCGGGTAATGAAATGCATGAGCTGGCAGCTAACTAGCCTGGATATAGGTGTCTTACTCTCTAGAGACGCGGTTAGGCCTCAATTACCTTCGGAGCATTACCTGGATTATATCAATGGCTGTGTTAATTGCTGGAGCAAAAAGGTACACATCAATGCTCCCTTTATAGACATGAGAAGGCTTCAACTACTGCTAGCTAGCTATGAAAACTTTGTTGGTTGAGATGAAATGAGAAGTGGAAAAATAGAAAATGTCTACAGGGGGGTTTACAGCTTGCTGCGGCTGCACAGTGGATAATCCAGAACATTTAGTTTTATTGGAAGGCAATTTAAGATGGAATACTTTTTCCTTAATTACAACACTAAACTGCCCTTTGTGAATTTTACATGTGCAAAACTATTTGTTCAACATTATGCAAGACTCCAAGTTTAATCTCTAATCAGATCAGCAGTCCAATTTGAACCGTTTTAAAAAGTATGCAATGAATTGGATTAGTTTCAAGATACTAAAATTTGAAACTCTATGTTGATACTATGAAACTGACTTGGTTACTCAAAACCGATTTCGATATCATGATGATAATAAAGCACTTCCAGACAATGAAATGTGACTTTCAACATTAAAATAGTAGTACTTTCTTTCATTTTACTAGGGATGGGCATGATTAGTCGACTAATCGATAACTGATCATTAAGAATTTCATCCATCACGTTCCTTTTTAACCGATAAATTGAATGTAGGTTGTTGTGCGTAGCGTAGCATATGAAGACTGCGTCTGACAGAGCAAAGAGTGCGCATGTGTCCAAAAGATAAACACTTTTCAGTCTTTTCATCACAACAGTAGCCAAAATAAATAAAGTGACCAACATAAGTAGAGTGAAATGAGCTGCGCTAAACCTGCACACGTACAATCTGCACAAGTATGAGCTCTGAAAAGTTAATCATGAACCATCTCCAATATATCCGATATGCGCACAGAACAGACTCGCCATCAATATCATCAACATCCCTCTGTCACTGAAAGAACACATACATTAGAGTCATGTTCTTTAGTCCGACAGAAGCTGCCAGCACCAGCACACAAGCAAAGAGCTGTTTTTTCAGCACTAATTTATGCAACTTAGTTATGTGGTTTTAAGTTTCATTTCGACACATTATAATCTCAAACGGACTGATGTGGCTCTATAGTGGTTACGGTTTATATGTTGTAAAGTTGAGTTTATCTATGCAGATTAGCAATAGAAATAAAAATGATGATAATTTTAAGATAAAATGGTTAATGATTAATCGAAAATCGATCATTAATTCTCCGAGGAGCGATTAAGAAAATGTAATCAAATGCCCATCCCTACATTTTACATCTGTGTCATACCTCAGTCACTCAAGTACAGTCCATGGGCGTATACTAGTCTCTGTGGTATTATACTTGTTCTGATACAGCTCAAAATTATTACTTTTAGTAGCTATAGCTGCTGGTTTCAATATAAGTTTTAGAATTTTAGAATTAGCATCAGATTTTTGATGCTTTGGACAACAGTAATGTCAGATACAGTAATGTCATCGGCAGAAAATAGTTTGTCTAATTTGAGATGCCTGCTAACCTCGTTGCTTAGACCTCTACAAACATGCTCTGAAATCCATATTATTCTTATATTTAGTTCCAGTCTCATATGCCAATGGCCTATGAGTTTTAAATGTGCAATGTGATCTGAATCTTGATTGAAAATATAAATGTCAAATCTAATTGCAATATTTGTCAGGAAATATTTTGTATCCTTCAGCATTAGTACCCACCTATATGGCTGATAAAAAGAGTGAAAGGAAAAAAGTCCAAGTTGTTGACTTATGTTTTTGACAAGGCTAAAGTTCAGTGGCAGCTTAATAAATGCCACATGCTCCATTTAAGGACACAGATGTTAGCTATAGCAGAAGGGCCTGGCAGTGAAATCGGATGCACTGTTTTCTTTGAGCTGGACCCCATTGTGCCCTAAAGAACCTGTGTTTTAAATTAGTCCCTTCTCCGCTACCCAAGCCCTAACCCCTGCAGAGTGACTGAAGTTATCGGAGTGCCTTCTACTACTATGCGGACAGCAAAAAGCACAGTACACAGTATGGAGTAAGCACTGAATTACCTCTCATCATCATAGTTGCCAAAAGTGGGGTAAGAAAGTTTCCCAGCGAACAAAGTGTGGCGGTGAGCAGTCAGGAAACAAAAAAGGAGGCAAAGAAAGAGGGCAAATCAAAGGGTGCCTGGCTCCTCGTGCATGGGTGATGAGATTCTAGCTTTCTGAATGCTCCAAGTTTGGCAGATGTTAAAAGTTGTGAAATGGCTCATTATTACCGAGAATGAAAAGGAGAGATAAAGCAAAAGCCACGGTGTTGGCTTTAAACGGTACCACAAGGTCGAGAAAGCGGCAAAAGCGACATTGCAATATCCTTAAGCTTTTTATTAAACTTAAAATTTGGGCGATAAGAAAAATGTCCTCATTGTATTCCACCGTCTGGAGATAAACGTGGGCGGGGGGGCTAGCCCGTGCCTAACCAATTTCCTCCCCCACACCTGAGGCTAAACTTCATTACGTTATAATGAACTCTGGCCACACACGAACATGGTTGATTAATTCTCCGAGGCTGAAAAAGTAGTCCCAAAACGAAGCGAGAGAAATACAGTAAGTGAATGGAGCGAGAGAGAGAGTGCCGAGAGAGAAAAACTAACTTACCTCACACAATGCAAATGAATGAGGGCCATGTTTTGAATGCAAAGTGGGTGTGCTCGCCGTCTTGAATGGACTTGGAATACATACATGAACAACTGGTGAGCCGCGGTATAACCACCTCGGTGAATGCGTGCTGTGACCCCGTACACCCACCCACCCCCCTCCCTCCTCCCCCCCCCCTCTCCCCCGTGCACGGCTATAGCAGGAGCAAAAGAACTGTTGCCAAGGTTATCGACTTGAAAGAGTCAATAATGTTTGATCACAAAAACATTTAGCCACTGCGGTCTGATTGCTCGGGTACGGCGACATACAGAGATGATGGATAGCTATGTATGACAGTAACCGTGTAATGGAAAATTGAGTCCGGAAGATTATAAGTGCAAATTAGCAGATGCTTAAGGGAAGTGACTGTATCTTTGGAGGGAAGTCACTTTAAAAGAACAAAATCAGTAGGGTCATCTTTGCACCACATTGCTAGGACGTGGTGATAGACCAGGCATGCGGAGTACATGCATGACAGATAACATTTGCTTTGCTTCCTACTGGCAGCTGCACTATTTCACAACATACAAATGCCAAATACGTCAGTGGATCTCTACACTACATGCTAGACAAATGTTAAAGACAATTTTGTTAATTGATTGCTTTGAATATTCACACCAATATACATGTGAATAGCATTTTAATCAATCTCACATTAACTTTAGCTTTCACAAAGTCTAATTTCCTAAAGATAGTCACACAATGGTGATCTATTAGGCTATATGAACATTGTATGGTCATTTTATTATAAATACAATTTTTTTATTGTAATATTCCTCACAATAATTGTAACAAAATCTGAAATCGTGACATCCAAAATATATAAATAGAACCAAGGAGTATGCAGGGAGTATATAAACAGCAAAAGCAAAAAGAATAGATTGATTCTGATGATTGATGAATATGACAGATTATTTTAAGTGGACATTATAATCTTCCATCTGGCATAAAAGCTGTTTTTATCTCGATCTCATTTGCAGAGCATGATTTGGAGGTCAAGAACAAAAATATACTGCTCCTATGGGAACTTTTAGGCTACAATTACAAGACGATTTCCCACAGAGAGCAGACAAACAGCGGCAGAATGTCTTATCGGCTCTAAACTATTTTTCTTGTAATGTTGCACAAACACACCACAATTAGGTCGGTTTGTTGTAGAAGAAATATATTTTAAATCAGCCTATTGCATGCGCTCAACTGTAAATAATGATTTTAGAGTAAATGGAGGCTTTTTCTGGACCCGACAACACATCTTGGGTAATCAGACTTCCTCTTCGGGAAGCAGAAGTTGGGCAAACTCGAACAAAGATTGTAATCACAAAAAAATCTCAAGCAAAGCCGTTTAAGCCATTATTGCGAATGATGTTTTCATTTTAATGTCTAATTCTTCCAGTTATACAGTTTATGGTTACTGCACTACTTGCTTGCACTTACAATACATAGGGAATCAATATTAATTAAATGAGCCAAGAGCAAAACTGTTGAACTCTTTAGGCGTGAAGAAGAGAATTAAGATTGTGAACCAGAAAGTATTTAACATTTGACTGGACATTTTAAAGTCATCTCACAAAATTTTAATCTTGCAAGACAGAAACTAAAGAGCAAGAGCTGCTGGTGATCCCAAATCATTCGATCAGAATAAATACAAAGACGTAATACATTAAAATTAACACATTATTACACTTGGCTATTAGTATTACTTTTAGGTATTTCACTCAAATATGCAGGGCAACGAGACGAGCAATGGTAATACTAAACGTCCTGTCAAAGTTGCAGGATGTGACTTGCAGATAAGAGTTTGTTTTGTGCATATTATTAACATCTCGCCTTATCTTTTATCAGAGGAATGGTCAGGAGTGCAGTGTTGTTGCATCTGCCACGTGACTCCTTCCACATAAGAGTTAGAATACAAAAAAAAAAATAACGGTATTTAGTCTTAAATATAATGCACACGCATTTTGCTTTTGACAAGACAGTGAAGACTACTGCTGTACTGATAAGCTTAAGATACCAAGTATTTAAATGGTAGGGGGTGTTTGTGAGATTGTGGTAGAGACCACAGCCACATGAAACAACTGTAAAACAAACCTGGACTTTCGCTCCTCTTCGGTGGTAGTACAGAAATGCTCAGCGCTCGGCTTGAACCATTCTTCAAAGTTGCTGCTACTTGAGACGCGAGGATCTTAAATGTCCGCCGACACCATCCAAACAGAGCTTCTTTTGAGCTCGACGAAAATCTCTATCAACCAAACTCACACGGGCTTCCAATGTCTAGCTCCAAGGTGTGTAGCCAGCTAGCCTGCTAGCTGCTGAAATAAACAGTTGTGATGTCGAGTCTTAACTCATGAAATACCGGATCTTTCCGCCTGGACACCGCGCTTGTCTTCATGGCAGTCAGCAGGCTCGGGGCCGTACATGTACGTCCATATGTACGTGCGTATCAGCAGTTCCTTTGTGGCCACAGAATCTCCTCTTTCTTCTTCAGCAGCCGCGGCTCACTACTGTCCAGCACCACAATGGGCTCTGTTCGACTCTTTTCAACACCAGGCGCTTTGGTGTTTACGACATGTGCTTGGTGTTTACGGCCCCGGTTGCCTGGCAATTATTCTAATCTAGTCTGGAGCGCCGCCCCCCAAAGCAAACTTTGCCCAGTTTTCTATTTGATCTCAGAGGCTCCGTCTGGAAGGAACCTTTGTACAAACACGCTTTGATATATTCCCAAATGAAAGCCAAGTCTATATTTTCAGACCCAAAATAAACCGGGCATTTAATGATAACAAGACAGAGTAATATTTGTGGTTTCCTATTTGAACTGACTCTAAATTTGCTTATGTGGAAATGTTCCTCAAAGAATAAACAGATGGAAGCGGAAGTTCATTGTAATCATTGCAAGTCAGTATTTTTATTTTAGTTTGTATGCATTTTATTTTATAACAATAAGACAAATGCATTTATTGAATTGTATATTGAATTTGCAAATGCAAAAGCACTGCATTTCAAAATTATCAATTTAGCGTATATTCTATAATTACAGGCAAAGTATAATATGGAATGAAACACCACTGACACTGACACAAAGTACAGTTTGGGGCGCTAATTGTTTTATTACTTAGCGTTTACTGCCATCTGCTGGATTCTTGGGGGTTTGCAGTTTCAATGTTTACTTCAGTTGCATTACGAGTCAGTTGTATTGTGTTTGCTGGAACATATCAGTATTTCATAATTTCAAACGTATTTTAATTGCATCAAATAAACTGCAAATAAACGTCCTATATATTTAAAGATTTTAACTTTCAACCATGTACAGTCCATTCTTTCAACATGCAGTATGTAATTTCCCAGGGAACGCATCATCAGGACCTCTGACCTTTTCAGCGGTTGATGCTTTGATGCAGATACTACCTTTGTGCAGTAGCTGTTGTGATTCTATGTCTAATCATTGAACCCAGAGTATTTTTGTTAAGGTAAAAAAAAGTTTAAAATTGAGTTGCATTAGATTTATTTGTATGCGCAAAAAGCATTTTCTTACAAACATGCATGTAGTAAAGTCTAGTGGAAGTTCCCCTAAATGTTCTAATACAGTGGTTCTTAACCTGGGTTCAATTCAATTCAATTTTATTTCTATAGCCCAGAATGACAACAAGAGTTACCCCAAAAGTCTCTCCAGACACTGTTGCCAACCAGCATGGCGACAGTTCAGTTGAACCCCTGAGGTTCGATGAGTCAATCTCAGGGGTTCGGCAGGGTACAAACACACATCCAACTCATATGATTCATGATGGTACGTCGTGTAATTTCTTTCTTAATATTTTCCCTTCATACTAACTATGTCGAGCAAAAAAAGAAAGTGGTTGCACAAATATGTGCAATATGGATTCACATGTGTGCACCAATAATATATATATACCTATGTTTTGAATTTGAAAAATAAAAAAAAACATTTTATTTTTCCAATTAAGAAGGGTTCGGTGAATGCGCATATGAAACTAGTGGGGTTCAGTACCTCCAACAAGGTTAAGAACCACTGTTCTAATACAATGTAGACTTATGCAATTCCAGGATTAGCGAGAAATTCGTTTTTTGCTCAAAGGTAAAATAACAAAGCAGATTTTGCATTACTTTGTTTGTCTGAAATACCCTGAGTGTGCAATCTTTTTTTTTTTATTGTATAGTAGTTTCTACTCATCAGTAGTCAGCTCAGGACTTTTTAAATCGAGTCTGCTCTCAGAAGCTTATCCCGTAGCAGTAAAAAAAAAAGTCTGTCTATCATGAACTGTATTATTAAAAGGCATGTGTATTAGTTTATTTTATTTAAAAGAAGAAAATTAAATCATATTGAAAGTATGTAGTATTACTAAGATCTTGAGTATCCTGTTTGAATGTGTAGGCCTTCTTTACTCATCCGTGGTCCTTTAGAGGTTGCTTTTTCTCTAAATGACTTTGATAAGCTGTTTATTATAGAAGAAACTAAAACACAGTACTGAGCAAAAAGGTGCTGGAGAGCTATTTAATCAATGTTAGGCTTTTATTAGGGAACAGATAGAGATTGCATTGCAGATGTGCTGTGTGGGCAGGTGGAAATGGGAAAATAAATACATTCACAGAGCAATAAACAGACATTTGTCGTCACCAAATCATTATGCCCTCTACTGAAATAATTTTGGGAATAGACCTTAAAAAGATACTTCCATTTATTTATTTTTCTAATGCAAAATCTATGTACACATTTTAATTCATGTTTTCTAGTACTATACTATTGATTAATTTGGGTGCTGTACATAATACTAAAATATAAGATATTTGATCTCAAACAGCCCCAGCAGTGTTTTATGGTTAGAATGGCCTCCTCGCCTCATCTATCTTTAATTATAAAGGAAGCAGGCACATTTATTCTTTTAAATCTTGCATTTGTGAAAAAAACATTGCTACAGGTATTAGATGATTAATTATGCAGCTGCTACTACATTGCACACAGTTTCAAGGTAGGCCTATGGTTCAGAGGCAGGTACAACCTTGATATGTTGTATTTATAGTGTTTGTAGACTTCTTTGATCTAATATATTTGTCTTCTCTCTGTTCTTTAAGCAGTTACGCTGGGTAATCTGTCAGAAGCAGCCTGGAGACCTTCATCATCATCATAGTGAGCTATAGAGCACACACCACATCAACATTGGAACTAAACTGGGACTAGACACAATAAGACACTGTGTTAAAAACATAGTACGAGTTAGCAGTAGTAAAGAAGGAAAAGTTGAACAAAGAGTGGTTACGGTAGTACGATTTTAGTTTACTACTTCACTTGATTTTCTTGTGTTGGATAAGGTGAAACACTATTTAATTTTTAACCAAATTAGAGGCTGCTTTATTTAGCTGTAAGAAGACACTTCCAATGAAAAGACGAAGAGGAAATTCAGATACTTTTGTGAACAACGTTGAGTAGTTGTTTAGTCCTATATTACGCAAAATGGATTCCTGTGAGCTTTACGTCATATTATAATGCTGTCAACCACCAAAAGCATGGGAGTTGAGTTTTGTTTCATTCACACACGTTTCAGTAACCCAGCATTATTAAACTGTCTACGTCTGGAAACCTCGAAATGCTCTTTAAGGCGGCACGGTGGCTGAGTGGCTAGCACTCATGCCTCACAGCAAGAAGGTTGCGGGTTCGATCCCCGGGTCGCCCGGGCCTTTCTGTGTGGAGTTTGCATGTTCTCCCCGTGTCTGGATGGGTACCACCACCGGGTATGGAGTGAATGAAGAATGCTCTGTAAAATGCTGTGTAAAGCACTTTGGGGACATGTGTCTGTGTAAAGCGCTATATAAATAAACCTTACCTTACCTCTGTTGCACATTGTGATGTCATGTTGTGGTAGTTTTCAAGCTAACAGCTACCTTTTACCTTTTCAGTTCAGTGGAGATGGCCAATTTTGGGCTTGAAATCATCCAAATGATTCTAGTGAAGGCGTATGGAGTCTAAAAACACCTGATTCTCATGTTAAATGGCACAGAACAGGCAGCATTTTTTTTTTTTCAATGCAAATACATATAAGACTCTATGAAAGTGTACTCTAATGGTCTGTGCTCTTTGGCCCTCTTTGAACACTGGTGTCTCATTAGCAAGCCAGCAGAGGCTGCCACACAGCATCGGCCAGAGCCTTCAGTGCAGCACTTCATGCCATTAGGCCTTATACATTGGGGGACCTTGCGAGAAACAGATAAGGATTTCATTGCATTAGAGAGTCCATTATGTGCCGCTGGGGAGCAAAGCATTAAAGTTTGTGGTCTGATTAAATTTACTGTTGCTCGGCTGAAGAGGCAATTAGTGTGTACAACGTACCTCCATCTTGGGCTGTGGAGCAGGTGGCCCTTACAATAAAATCTGATGCATAATTAATGGATAGTGGTGTCTGGATTTGTCTTTGTGTTTTTCATTTGGGTAGGTTTAATGACTAAAATGGCTAAAAAAAATAGTTGTGTAAAAATTGTAGTAATATTTGTTGTGCTGTATACCTGCTTGTTTGTATGAAGTTATTGCATTGTCTGGAATGTTGTTCAGTATGACATTAAACTGATCCATCTTGCATTTATTCAATATCAGGTGCTCAAAAATGCCTGGAAAAACATACATTCTTACTGTGAGTAGGCTCGCCTCCCAACAGATCTGATCTATAACTGTAGCCACTTGTCACCATAGAGATAGATAGGTTTAATGCAATACTGTGCAACATTTCAGCCAGATTGAATGTTAAAGGCCGAGGCTTACAAATTCTTTGCATAGTACATTTTATAATATACAACAAATTTAAATATACAATTGCCCTAAACTTGAATGCAAGCTTATAATTGAAATGCACAGCTAGAGTCTAATTTTATTCATTCTGTTCTGTCCATTTTAAATCATTGAAATTCTCTGTCATTCTCCAAGGTCCGTGACCAGAGCACTGTTTAAGCAAACCTTGCCAGATTTTTACCTCTTGCATAGAAATGTATTTAAATAAGATTTTTCCATTTCTCCCCTTGTAATGAGCCCTTGTGAGACGAGATGTCCAGGGGAGTTGAGAAATCGCATTATTTTGATTTGAATTAAATATCACTGCCGTTTGATTCACAGAACGTACCCATGGTGAACATAAAAAAGATTTCCAGATGAGGGACATGAAAGAAGGGTACCTCGGCTAGCAGCTTCCATTGCATCACGTTGGAGGAGAAATAGACTGGGCACGTGCACGGTATGGTAAAACTTAACTTACTTTCACTGTCTGATCATGGTTGGTCATTCCATCCTGCAGTTTAATGATAGAGGGTCTGAAAACATAGCGCTAATGGTTAAGGAGTATTCCCATTTTAATTAATATGCAAGGCCTCTGCGGTGACACTAGCGGTTGGGCTTCCCACTCTGCTTTTCTTTAATCAGCTCTGGAAGTCTGCATCTGGGCAATTGGCCTGAATACTAATGTGCTTCTCACAATAATTATAATATATGGAATCTAAGCCAGGGGTTTTAATGCTGTCTGAGGAGATATACAGTGTGTGGGGAATGCAGGAGCACACCAGGAAATGAGATAAAGTAGAAAAATGCGAAATTGCTTCAGTAGTTTAGAATTAAAAAGTGGATTTATTGTCATGGTTATGAGATACCATAGACTGTGTGAGATACTTTAATTTGGTTTTCATTAAAGTTGCAGCATGTACAGTAACTTTTTTTTTTCAGACCAAGAATGTGTTTTCATATCTGACTGTTTCGACTGGTCACTAGTGGTCTTCTCAGAGTGGTCACGTGACATCACATCTGAGAAAAAAACATACATAAATGACATCAAGCATACATTATTAAATTATTCATTATTGGAAGACCAGATGAACGTCATTGGATATTATACATATTTATCATGTTGAAAAAAAGGAAACACATGCATTTCTACTGTGACTTGGAGCACCTCTCCACAGATCTGACCTGTAACCTGACCTGGTGGTTTCGCCTGCTTGTTTCAACAGTATTGAAGTTTAATGACATACTGTGGAATATTAAAGGCAAAGGCAAGCATAACATCTCCATCTCCTGATATAACCAGGTGCTCCAACCTCCACAAGAAAAGTTACATTAATTGTGCACCTTAACTAAGAGCCACCAATATATATTACCATTTATTTCCATTGCCAACATTTTTATGCCAGATGCCCTCCCAATTAGATCCAATCCTCTAGGGTAGAGACGACTGACTTGTGACATGTGTTGTGTGTAGGAAAAAACCACAGTGTTTTGAGAATCTTATCTTTTTAACTAAAAAGATCATACTTGGACTTGAACATGAACTTTTATAGTAAATTCTCCATTCTGCAGCCAGTATGTTTGGGTGAAGGCCACAAACTGTTTAGCTTGGGAATACTGTGACATTCAAAATTCAAAGTGAAAGGTTCCTGTCTGCCAAGCACAGCTGCTAAAGTGACTGTTCTGTGGATCCTATCTGTGTTGTCAGTCATATTCAGTAGATGCAGTCAGTGCTTTAGTTCCCTCCGGAGCCTTGTCACTCACACACAAAACTGCTCTGTCTTTTCCAGCTCACCTTTGATCCTCTGCTTCTTTTCAATCTGTTCCTGACAACCACCAACCCCCACAGAGCATACAGGCTACAACAGGTGACACGGCACAGTACTGGTTATGTACTGTGGACTATCAAAGAGAGTCCTTTTTGATTGGCACGATAACATGTATATACAACATGTAATTTCTGTTCCATAATTACATTTATGTGATTCATAGCCTTAGGTCTTGGCAGTAATGGGAACCTACATTAGTTGCGAAATCATACACTGGGTAGTACTAAGCTTATTATATGCTATGCTAAAATGGTTAAAAATGAGTAATTGTGCAGATGTGTTATTTTTTTTATTGTGAATCAAATGGAAGTACACATATATAAATAGTCACTTAAATACTGATTTTTTAAATTTTTATTTTGGAACACAGTTCTTGCTTATTGGAGCTAGATGGCACCATAACACTTCCTGACTTCACACTGTTCATAGGTCCACAGCACACATGGAAATTGCATAGACACATCCTTTAATAACATTTTTACAAATCCATTTTTCATTCTAAGGAGATAATTTAAATTACTATAGGTAATTACGGAACACTATAATGATTTATGCAATATGTAAATTAATTTATACAAAGCTACTCATACAAGCCTTGTGTATGGTGTATAATGTTGATTGGAATGGGATGTTTTGATGAAAAATGTATTCTTGTGTGTTGATTACATAAGTTAATGAATTCACGTCTGACCCCATAGAGATTTCTATACTCAACTCTTGATAAGGTTTTTTATATTTTGTTTCACATCTTGCTGATTACTGATTGTTGATTGCCGCTGTAGGCATGGCTGTAGAGTTGTCAGAAATATCGAAAACCAGATACTCATTTGAACAAGTATCGATCATCAGCAGGACAGAAATGAAGCTTTCCAGAGTAGATTTACAATGATCTTGAGCTGTATTAGAACAAGTATAACACATAGACCAGTACACGCCCTTGGACCACTATGGAACCTACCTTGACAACTGAGGGATTACGTGGATATAAGACCGTAATATAGAAGAAAGTACACTTATTTAACGCTGAAAATGATATAAGGGATGTTATTTTCTTACGATTGTGCTATCAGAATTTGTATTGAGTATCAGGTATATTCCTTAGTATTGAAATTGAGTTGAAATTTTAGAATCGTGACACTTGGCCATGTGCTTTTCTTCACTTCACCCCAAACCCTTTTGATTGTTTCACAGTAAATGTTTTGTATTGGGCTAATGACTAGAGAAAATACATTAACTTAATTCTAAATTGAACTATTGCTAAAAGACCCTAGAGTCCAGCATCTTAGTTGAATTGCTCGTAAATGCTAAGTTGTTTGCCCTTCTCAGGAACACCCCCACTGCAAATCATGTGTATTTCCCCTGGGAAGCAGAGCAGGGCTGGACATGTTGAGTCGCGTGCACATTCTTCAAATGCAAAGGTGCAGGACTGGACCTGGGGCTACTTAACGACCCTACCACAACACAGAAACACACCGCAATATAACTATCTTCTCCTCCCCTTTAACAGCCTATTCTTTTTCAATTACAGTCTATTTATATGCTAAATACTGGAAGATAAAAATGTGCAGATCACACACACGCCAACCTCAAATCAGACCATGAATCATACAGTATAAATAAGCCAGACCTGGGGCTGTGGTGGAAGCCTTGGCCTTGGGAATCGGTAGTGTGCTCTCGCCATGGCAACACGGCGATATCAACAGACACAGTCCTTATGCCAATGGTTCCCCTCAGGCTCCACGGCCGTAGCGATTATTATGGGATGATTCAGTGCAGGAGGAAAACAGTGGTGAGGCAGGTTGAGGTTGGAGGTAAATATAAATTCTCATTAGGGCCAAAAGGAGACTAGAGGGGAGGAAATATTGGCTTGCTCTTATTGCTCTTATAACCTATATTGTATTTCATAACTATAGGGCTGTTGATCTCATTTTACTTGAGATTCAGTCATTTCTAACAGTCAGTGATCCTTTTAATCGAGAGTTACATACCCAGTTCCTCTGTCAGCAAGAGCATGTGGTTTTGAGCAGAGTTCAGTTTGATGGAAGAAAATTGACTGTTTTTTGTGGTGAATAGCTCTGATTGAATGTGTGGTTTTTGATTGTTGACAAAATACAATTCCTAAAGGTCCTATATTACACAAAATTGACTCTTGTGAACTTATGTTAAAATGCCGTTGCCTTATCCTTTTGTTTCATTCACACATGTTTGAATAACCCTGCATTATTAGTCTATCTATGTCTCCAAAAATGCTCTGTTCCACCTTGTGATGTCATTTAGCAGTAGTTTTCAAGTTAACAGCAACTCTTTACCTCTAGTTCAATAGAGAAAGGCAATTCCAAGGTAGAAATTATGAAGGTGTTTTCTGTTTGAGAGAAGAACTGAAGAAGGTACACTGGGTATGTTTTAGACAAGGAAACAACATAACAACATAGGTCAGATAATAGCGTAACATGGGCCCTTTAAGGTTAGGGTGTATTTATGTATGATGAAAACATAGGCTTGTGTACATGTTTTCTGTACATTCAAAATTGATTTGTGCTCTGAAGCAGCTAGTTGGAAACCGGTCCGCTCACCTGCTGCTGGTGTCTGGCCCCATTAGCCACAGAGCGCTGGAGGCTAGTGGCACAGCTGATGGAGCGTTCAGACTAGCGCTCCTTGATGACCTCACTGTCTGTCTCTTTGTCTGTCCTCCGGTGCAGGCTGTGTCCGTGGCTTCATCAGGCTCTCATCTTCAGCACCAGATTGAGGACTTCTACCTGATTGCTTCCTGTTCAGAGCCATTAGGTCCACCACTGATCCAGGTACTTGCCACAGAAAAAAAAAACTAAAACTTGCTGCTCAGAGTAGCAGGCATAGTTACAAGCCCTTTAATTTAACCGTTTCATTTAGAAGAATTATACTTCTGATTTCTCAAAGGCAAAATAGCCAAGAAAGCTGGTGCAGTTTATTAGCGTAATGAGCACCCATTCACATTCCAAGGTTGTGCTTTGAGTAAACAGAGGTGAGGAATAAAAATATGAAACCAATCTGGTAAGGTACTTTTTATACTGGGGAATTCTTTTTAGAATTGTTTAAAGTGCAAATTTTTACCTCATTTGGTTTGTAAATAAAAATTATAGTTTTCACCAATCACGAAGCAATATGTTAAGAAATGTTAAAAAATATGTTGAAAATTACAGGAATTAGAGAATTCATCATTAAAAAATTTATGACGTCACACTAAGGAGAATTCAGTACAAATGTTCGGTACATTTTACATGCAAGGAACACATTTTTCTGATACTTTAAACATGATTTCATCAAAATAAAGGTGTTTTCTTATCATTTTATTTTGTCAAATCATCATTTCCTTTTTTACCCCCTGTACAGTATGGTTGTTAGATAACAGTTATAACAGGAATTCCCTAATGCGATGTTATGATTTCCAACCATGAAGTCAAATTTGAAACCTAGAAAATGGCCAAACTGTGATTTTTGTAAAATCTTAAATATAATGATCAACTATAACTTAACTATATTTTAGTAAATGAGTCGTTCAACCTGCCATAGGCACTGTGAAATTTAATATTTTGTGTTTACATTTTATTGTGTTACATTGTCATCCTTCACACATTTCCTGTTTGATGCTATTATATGAAGTTCCATTCATTTCTCCCATCAAACAAGGTGAAGATGTTGAGTTCATGGTCTTCTTTTTCTTGAGTGCAAATGACAAAAGCATAAGCATGTTTGAAGAGCTGTGAAGTGGCATGTCATAAGCTATCTGCTAATAGTGGCACAGTGGCCATGATAATGTCCTCCTCGTGTAATGAATTATGTATACCCTTAAGTGGCTGATCTGCTGGAGTGTCAGAAAGGGGCTGTGGATTATAGGACTGCTGTCACCCTCACTCATCTTATTTTCCTCTGCTCGCTTTGATTAGAATCACATAGTAAAGCCTGGATGACCCAAATCCCAGGACCTCTGAACTGGTCTCTCACTGGCTGTGGTCACTCAAAATCAAATGACCAAATTTTTGGAGTTGTAAGATTATTAAAACGGCATGTAACCTGCAAAATGATCTAACTTCTTTCTGATCATGATCCCTCTGAATACTCACATCAGATTTTGTGATTTACATATAATTTTAAGGTTTTATATTACACAAAATTGACTCTTTTGAGCTTGTTAGAATGTTGTCACCTCCTGAAAAAAACATACCTGGAGTTGTGTTTTGTTTCATTTACACATGTTTTAGTAACTCTTTAGTCTGTCTACATCTTCAAAGCTCAAAATGTTGTGCTCCACCTTGTGATATAACGTAGTGGTAGTTTTCAACACCTTTTACCTTTTATCAGTAGAGATTGAAACACCAGGGCTGAAATTATCCAAATTATTCTAGTGAGGGTGTCTGGAGTTCAAAAACACAGTGGAGCACTTTCTGTATTACCATGTGGCATCACAAGGTGGAGCAGAGTGTTTTCAGTTTGAGAGAAGAACTCAGCCTAAATATGCAGGATTTGTGTGAATGAAACAAAACACAACAAGTATGTTTGTGAGGAGGAATAAACATTATAACATAGATCAGAAAATAGTATAATAAAAACCCTTTCAATAATCTTTAATGTCCAAAATTCCAATAATAATCTGCTTTTTCGTGTGTATGTGAACATGTCTAGTCACTGTCCCCACATAGCACTAACTCTCTTCTTTTCAACAGGCCCTAAAATGGTCCTAGATTTGCATTTGTTCCAACATGGTTACACTTATGCATGACACATATTCACACTGACTTGTTAGCAGAAGAATTCAGCTTTTGTCCATGGCCTTGTATGGTGGTTCTGAGCTCTTATTGTACAAGAACAATGGAATACACTGAGCAGTGTCTAGCCACATAATAAGTTACAGATAGAACATTCAAATATCACAGTGGATGGATACAACCGATTGAGAGGAAGTGCCTTGATACATACTAACAGACTGCATTTGCTCTGAGAGTCATTCCAGGCAGGCTGCATGTATTTGAGTGAAATAGAAGAAACCCAATTTTTTTACCACTTTGCACTGGTCTGTCCGATATTTGATAGGCTGCGATCTCATGCAGCAATAATAAGTAAAAGCAATCTTCTTGTAAGAGCAGCTTATGGAACACTACAAGTAAAACGTGTGTGTAAAACTAGTACTATTCGCAGTTGGGTTGGAGTCTGTGGGCAAAACAATACAGCGGATAAGATTGATTTAGTAGTTATCTCCAAAGTGACAATTAGAATTAGTTTCCTTGTAACAATTTGTGATGATGAACAAACTCAGAATTGCTGTAGAAATTGATATTTTGGACACAATTTTAGTTTCCCCAATACTGGAAATTACTATAGTTTATTCAAAAGAAGAGAAGAGAGAAGTATTTCAAAACCACTTTTATATTAGTAGGTGTATAAACATAAATTGTAATGGTAAGATGAGAGCCTGGAAAATGACAAAACTGCCATTTTCTGGCAAGCATTGGAATTTCAGTTAGATTTAAAGTTAGATTTAAAGTTGCATTGTCACTTTTCCACCATCTGCCAGTCTCATAGTGATGTAATTTCTTTGCCTGGGATGTTCCACAGTATGGCATTAAACTAATATAGCTAGTTATTAGATGTTTCTATATCACAAAACTACTGCAAAACATGCATTCTTACTATGAATGTGCCCACTTCTCCACAGATCTGACTTGTAACTTGGCCTGGTGATGTGGCTTGCTCGTCTCCATGCAGATAGTGAAATTAAATGTCATACTGTAGGACATTCCAGGAAAAAAACATAACATAACATCTACATGGAGTAAAGCAGACAGAAAAAGTTACATAGTGCACCTTCAGTTTTAATAACAGGATTCTGTTTGTTACTGACAAACTCAAACAAGAATCACATTTCAGAAATTGTTTGTACAGCTCTAAACTACAAGATTAACAGTTTTTATGCAGAATAAGACCAGATCTTTTGTTAAAACAGAGGAAAAATCACAGGGTATTTTGTTGTTTGCGAAGGAAATGGTTGTACTTCAAAACATTTCAGTTACAAATTTTTGCAGTTTCTTTTATTATAAATTACTACATTCAAATTCTTAAGAACAGGAAAATCTTAAAAACCCTTCTGACCTAGTAATGGGTCATCTTATAATGAATCCCTTTTAACTCCAACGCTCATAATGGTCCAGACAGTTACAGTTAATCTATTGTGACAGCTAACTGGAGAGGGCCAATGAGTAATACCAGTTAGTCCAAGATAGTCATTCAGTAAACATATAATAATGGTACTGAACTACTTTTTTATTTTTAGTATAAGGAATTTCACATGTATTTGTTATTCGTGCTGTAACAGCTTGAAATGACTGCAATTGTAGAAGTTTGACACATGTTTTGAGGTCACAGAGACACCTCCTGCTGTGTATTCTCTTTTTCAGCCGAGGAGACTATAACAGACTGTCGAAACCCATACTTAACTTCTCAAAGGGGAGATAGTGCTCCTCCTGCCTGCCTTTTATCTGTGAGTTATGTCTTTTCCTGTAGGTCACCCAGAACCTGAACGCCTCATGTTTGTGCAGCACTCGTACTCTGTCAGCGCTGAGAGTGATGTCATCGCCTGAAATAGGATATCATTGGTTTTCCCTTAAATCTCAGGAGCAGGAAGTAGAAACTCAAGTCTTCTGACAAATGGTGCTTTCTAAATGAGCAGAAGTGAGTAAGACAAGATAAGGGGGAAAAAAAACAGGAAGTCTTGTTTATAGAAACATGTTTTGTTGTTTGGGTATTTGTACTTCTACTTGTATATACTTGTGCTAGAGGCTTCAAGAGAATTTCAAAAAAGCAAATAGGGCCTAATTTTCTAGCCTTGAAAGTGCATTGTGAAGCATTTCTGATGGAGGGAGATGTTATTGCTGAGCTTGGCATAACAGTAGCTCAGTTTGTAGAGTGTTTGTCCACTGACATGAAGGTTCGCGGTTCGAATCCCACTCTCGATGTAAACATCAGTGGTTGAGCAGTCAGGTCCACTAACCCACAGGTTGGTGATGTGATTCCATCTCCCACTAATGAATGCTGTCATTGGGTCCTTGGGCAAGAGACTTAACCCACCTCGCCCCCAGTGCCTGTGTACACTGGTGTGTGAAAGGTGAGGGTTACATGGTGATGTAAAGTGCTTTGAGTGTCATGAAGGTGGAAAAGTGCTATATAAAAATGTGACTGCCAAAATGTGTGTTTATTGTTCATAAATACCTTTAAGAACTTGCGTTCTTGCATGAGCGGGCCTGCCTCACCACCTGCTTGCCTCCATGGAGATAATTCAATTCAATTCAATTCAATTTATTTTGTAGCGCCCAAAATCGCAACAACAGTAGCCTCTAAGGGCGTTCCAAGATATGGATGAGTAAAACATACACACAGACATATCAAAACAGGAATAAACAACATTCATGTAAAGCAGCAAATGAAACATTGTCCAGTCATCCCCTGTCCTTAGACCCTCCTTCTCAGCAAGGAAAAACTCCAAAAAACCCAGGGTCCTGGGAAAAAGAAGAAACCTCGGGGAGAACTACAGTGAAGGAGGGATCCACTCCCATGGACGGACAGGCTATAGATGTCCAGGCCCGTGGGCCAGTTCAGTATGACCACAGCTACCCAGGTGGGGAAGATAGAGAAGTTTAATGCCGTACTGTGAAACATTCCAGGCTGAGCAGTTAAGTACATCTACATAGAGACTAGCAAATGGCATACCATCTCCAAGAAAAGTTACACGGTTCACCTTTAAATATTTAATTTTAGAGTTAATTTTAAACTTTTGCACTGGCCTAAAGTTATTCCTCACTTTCCTTATATTTAAGTTATAATAAGTTATAATAATGAATTAATTGTTACCTCCTCAAAAGCATACCTGGAGAGTTTTCTTTCATTTGCACATGTTTGCGTAAACTCTATTATTACTCATCCCCAGAGCTCAAAATGCTCTGTTCCACCTTGTGATGTCATGAAGTGGTAGTTTTCAAGTTAACAGCTACTTTTACCTTTAGTTCAGTTGAGATTGTCAATTCTAGGGCTGAAATTATCCAAATGATTCTAATAAAGATGTACGGTGTTTAAAAACACAGTGGAGCACCTCCACATGACATCACAAGTTGGAACAGAGTGTTTCTGAGAGAAGAACTCAGCTTAAATATGCAGTGTGTGTGTTAAACATGCGTGAATGAAACAAAAGACAACTTCCCTTATGTTTCTGATGAGGGACAAACATTATAACGTCAGAACAGTGTGTAATATGCGCTCTTCAAGATGTAAAAATTCCCCCACTGAATGTACTTCCTGTGAGTCATTAGACCCCACTGACTGCTCTTCCTTGGTAAATCAGTATATTCTGTAACTTGCTGTCCTACATTACATTACTGCATGTCTCACTTTGCTGGGCTGTATTCTGAACTCCCCACCAGCTGCCACTGGCCTTGACTGGCAGGACTTAGCCTGAGGGGGAAAAAGTACTTTCAACACATTAATGTACAACTTACCCTGACCTTGTTATGCATCTACCAGAAATCCTCTTCATCTGCAGCACTGAGCATTTACACGCTCATCCCAAGTAACCCTTTGCCAATTCTCACATGTCTCTCGGGACTTATTAAAATCTTGTCAGTGCAAAATAGTTTCTGAAAACTGTAGACCTTGTGAAATAACCATTTTTTTTCTGTTTGAGGAGAAAAAATTACATTGAATTTGACTTGTTTTGGTTCTGCTTGGAAATGGAAGACCTTGATCACTTTAGCGTCTTGTGACCTTCGTAAATCTAATATCTTAAATTGCGCCTTACAAAACCAAGCACTACCCTTCAATTACAGTAATTCCCTGCTAACTGTTCTCTGAGCTGTAATATGATTGGCTAATTTGGGGCAAATCACATGACCGCACCGGACTGGCCGTAATGACCGTAAGCCCTGCCACTTGTTACACATCTGCGCCGGGGTAATTTGACCTAATAAGGCTCCCATTGAACCCTTTTCAACTGTGTTATGTCTGAAATCATTGTCTCCTCTCCCAACCTTATGGCGTTGCTATGGAAACGGATGAACACTTGACAGCTGTAGGACACGGTTACTATGACAACAGTGTGTGTGTACGTGTGTGTGTGCGTGGACTGGAGTGGGCGCTGCTTTTTGTGTGTGTTTGAAGATGGCTGTGATCAGGTTGACTTTACTGGAAAAGGGAAGTAGAACAGTTCTGTAGCCTAACCCCCCCTTACCGCACGTTAAAAGATTTTCCCCAAACCTGTAAGAGCTTTAGAGCTGTCAAAGAGCAGAGTGTGTGATACGTCATAACAGGTCCTGGAGGGCTCCGGTGGGCTTGGTTGGTATTGTCAGTCCGGTCATACCCTGGCGTGATATGGCCCTGGTGCCCCCAAGCCACTGTCCGCTCCAGCCCTGATAGCGCTCATATCACTTCTCATTATTCACAGAACAGGCTAATGCATTCACACTCACATCTGCTGGTAACAGGCGCCGGGTGAGCTATGCAGACTGATTATAGCTTTGTGCATGTTATTTAATTAGGCTTTATTTACTCATTATGGTTTCTTTGTCCACAAAGTAGTTATATTGTGGGAAATTGAAATTATTTGCTTAGATCAAAAGGCCAAACTGTAATTTGTATGCTTCAAAATATCTCAGGTATTTTAAATTGTTTTTATTACTTTCAAGCTGACTATGTAGCCTATTATAGTGCTATAAATTTCTTTTTAAAAGTGCTCATCTTTTTTTTTTATGGATTTTTTTTTTTATAGAAGTTTAGGTCAAAAGGTTAGATTGATCATTTGTATATTTCCAATAGTAAAATAATGAGTGTATTTAAAGCTGTCTTTATTATCAAAATAATTATGTCTAGTGTGTCAGTCAACACATTGTCAACATTTTCAAGTCAAGGCTAAAATTAACACAATTTGAAAACTTGCTAAAGCACAATGCTAGTGCATCCATCGCAGTGATTGCAAAATAAGACATAAATTTAAATTTAAACTTTTTAAAAAATACTACTGAAAATGAATGTGTATCATAATGGTCTGTGCAAGTCTACAAACATAAAATTTGAATTTTAAATTCCTTATTGATTACATTGTACGTTGGCATGTTGAATGATTAGTATTAGTATTAGTACTATTAGTATTAATAGTTGTCAAGTCAAAAAGGCCTGCTCTTAACTTCCTCTCTGCTCCTAACTTCCTCCTAACTTCCTCTCTGACAAGTCAATCAAACAACTCAGAAAAGAGCGCACTACTGCAAAAGGCCTCTTCACAAGACAAGCCAACCTGATCATAAGAGATTTGGACAGTATGGTTCAAGAAGAGATACTGGATGGATTCAATAAACTGTCTGAACGACTCACAGAACTGTTTGAAACAAATGACAATTATCTGGCTGCAATATTATGTGATGAATTAAAGGAGGAAGAACCACAACTGCTTGAACAACGGGAAGAAATTGAAAGAACAACCAAAGAAGCTGAAGGAAAATTCAAACTCATAAGAGACGCTGTGCAAACAACTCTGTGGTCAAAATATGGGAAAAATGAAGTTCAAACATCAATCCTGGAAACTGAAGAAATTGGAGAAAGGACAAGTGACTTACCTATTTTCAGTATAAATGTTGAGAGTTATGATGTTCATATGGATATTTTAGAGAAAAGACTCAAAGACACAACTGATACACTGGCCTGGGAAAGATGGATTCCTGGAGAGGAGCGGAGGGCTCTCACTGACAGAATTGCTGCATTAAGAAATCTGAAACTTAAACTTGAGCTAAGGAAGGCAGAGTTTGTGACCGCAAGACGGGTTGCAGGGCAGACTGGCGAAGCAATTACTGGTTATGGTGGGGGGCCTGCAACACCTACTCCAATAGTCCCACTTGTAAAAAAAAAAAAAAAGAACAAAAAAAAGCCCACTTCACTGCCAAAGTTCAGTGGAGACAAAAGAGACTTCCATAGATGGAAAAAGGATTGGGAAAGTCTGCAAAAACAGGGTGAACCAACAGGGTCAGCTGAAGTCCGAAAAATCCAACTGCTAGACAGTGTGGAGGACAAGCTTGTGAAAGACCTAAGATTGTCAACATACTCATCTTCTGAGGACATGTTCAGAATGCTGGAAAACAGATATGGAAATAAGTCTGCAATAGCCATTGAGATCCTTGAAGACCTTGATAAATTACCGCCTGTGCGAGGAAATCAACCACGCAAAGTGATCGAGTTGATTCAGTCAGTGGAGAAGGCCCTAGCTGATCTAACAGATCTTGAACAATATTGCGGCAATAAAAAATCCTCTTATTATAAAAACAATAGAGAGTAAGCTCCCCGACTTTGTGAAGCATGACTGGCTCAGTTTCATGTTTGAACCCAGTAATGGAGTAGGATCTGACAACCATTTCAACATGCTCCTCACATTCTTGAAGAAATAAGAGAGTGTACTAGAAAGGCTGGAACAACTGAGAGTCGTGGACAAAGCTATACTATACTACATGAAGACAAGAAAAGAAGTATGCCACCACCAAGACCACAGAAAAAGAACTTGAGAGAACATGTGGCGTATGTGGTGAGGGGAGGCAGTTCAACAAGCTTTTCTTCTGTAAAAAATTCAAGTCACTGAGTGTTCCGGAGAGGAAGGCCACTCTGAAAAGGCTTGGTGCATGCAGAATCTGTCTTGGCTGGCATACAGAGGGAGATTGCAAGAACACATACATCTGTAGGAACAAAGAATGCAAAAAAGGAGGTCCCAACGATCACCATTACCTTCTTTGTCCAAGAGAAACTGACAAAAGCAGAGACAGGAAAAGCAATCTGACCACAGAGCAAGAACAATTCCTGTTGGAGTTATCCCCAGACATGGCGGAGCGTTGCAGGAAGGCTTTCACAAATGGCAATGGTCCAATTTGGCAGCACACCACCATCTCAGCTAGTGGCACAGAATGGACTTGAAGAGCTACCAGTCATTTTAATGTTATTGGAGGTCAGAGCAAATGCAGGTCAGAAGATTGGTACCCTAATAGACCTTGCTTCTGACACAAATTATATCACTCACAAGGCCACTGACCGGCTCAGACTGAGAAGTGAGAAAGTGACCTTAATGCTGCATGGAGTTGGTGGAATGACCCTGTCTGTAAAGACAAAACGGTACCTTCTCAGAGTCCGCATTAGAATGGCACCAGGTGTGGAAAGGTCACATGAGCTTGTTTGCTATGGTTTGGATGAAATTGCGAAGGTGCACAAAGAGGTCGAACCTGAAAAGCTTCATTCCTTCTTCCCTGATGTTCGAATAGAGGATCTGCAGCATCCCAGTGAGGTTGAACTTCTAATCAGTCACCGAGAAGGAAGACTGGCACCTCAAAGAGAAAAGGTTGTGGGAGATCTTGTTTTATGGGATAGCCCTCTTGGTAAAACAGTTGGTGGTGCTCATCCTGAACTCTTTGAACATGTGGAAGTGGCCGCACATCATTCCAAGACCCACTTTGCACGATCAATGAGAACTGCAACAGTAAGATACGAAGAGGTGATAAAACACTCAGAACTAGATGGAATCCCTCCACACAAGACTGCCAGCACCATGGTTGCGGCTGGTACAGCAAAGGACTTCCTCAAATGGTGGAGGTGGGAGAGCATTGGTGCTTCCTGCGAGCCAAAATGTGGGGGATGTCGATGTGGCGATTGTCAGCCTGGAGGCAAGGAAATGACATTGGCTAAAGAGATGTTATTAAAGAAGGACTTACCTATGTGAAAGGAGATGCTCATGTTAACACCCCTCACTGGGATGCAAAGTATCCATGGACACAAGATCCCTCTTTACTTCCAAACAACAAAGAAGCAGTGCGAGCCATGTTCATAAGGACAGAAAGGCAGCTGGGCAAAGAGCCAGAATGGAAAGCTGCATACACTGCCCAGGTTCATGAAATGGTGGAACGACACGCAGCTATAAAACTCACAGAAGAAATTAAAACGGATTGGAAAGGTCCTGTTTGGTACGTGAGTCATAAAATTGCCCCAAATCCTCACTCTGTAACGACTCCTGTAAGATTGGTGTGGAATAGCAGCCAGAAATTCAAAGGTCAAAGTATGAATGATATTCTGCTTAAAAGTCCAGATGTACTGAATCCCATCAGAGCCGTACTGCTTAGATTTCGACAAGGGGTACATGCTGCCTTGGGAAACATCAAGAAGATGTACAACTCAGTCTGGCTGGAAGACCGGGAGATGCATCTGCATAGATTTCTCTGGAGAGACTGTCTGCAAGATGATATTGAGGAGTATGCCATTACCAGAGTGAATATTGGAGACAGACCAGCAGGGTGCATAGCGCAACTGGCAATGAGAGAAACTGCTAAGCTGCCAGAGTTTACCCACATGACAGAAGAGCGCAGAGTCCTAGAGGAAGACTGTTATGTGGATGACATACTTACGTATCACAACAGCCTAGAGAATCTGGCCAATAGACTCTTGAGTACAAAGCAGAGAAGAGTGTATAAATTATGTCACCAGCCAACAGTCTCCTCCTTGGACTGGTAGGCCCGAAGGGAAATTTGGCCAATTTTGACTTTGAAGGCTACCCCTCTAAAAGGCTCCAAAACATCCAGTCAGAAGTTAAAAGGTTCTGGAAGAAGCGGTGCCAGCTGGAGGGTCCCAACTTATTCATACGGAGCAATTGGCATACGAAGGAAAGGAATGTAGCTGTTGGTGACATTGTTTGGGTGGCTGACCAGAATGCCCTAAGGGGTCAGTACACACAGAGTGGTGCAAGTCAACAAAGACAAAAGAGGAATGGTCAGAGATGCTGGCGTTAAAGTCTTCCCAAACTATCCAGTCCCAACGAAACACACAGGGCAGCAAGCTAAAACAAAAATCCCTGCCACCATCCTTCAGAGAGATGTGAGACGGCTCATTGTTCTAATACCGGCTGAAGAATACTTGGTACAAGACACCAAGGACTGAGATGTGTGACCTCCTTGGGTTTCCACCAGGAGCTCAAGTGGGAGATGTCAAGTCAAAAAGGCCTGCTCCTAACCTCCTCTCTGCTCCTAATCCCATTCACCATTTCTCCCCTCCCCCCTTGCGGTTTTCTAGCCTGGCCAGTAGATGGCGATAAATCCAGGAGCCAGTAGTGTCTGCTGCACCCATTTAATTAGACTCAGGTGAGCAGGGAGGTCAAAGACCAGGAATGAATGAGGGGAAAGCACAGAAGCCGTGTCCCAATTCAGAAGGCTGCAGCCTCCGGAGGCTGTGAAGGCTGTAGCCTTCGAACACACCTCCGCGGACCGCATGGCCGTGGCGAAATGGGACAGGTCCAGCCCACGGAGCGTACGTCAACAGGTGCCTGTGATGTCACGTTAACACGTCGTCGCCTAGCAACCGGCACAGGTGTATAAAAATGTACAGAAATATTAGACACCGGCACAGGTGTATAAATTGCGCAGAAATATTAGCCACGAGAAGTGATGGAGCCCGAGGTTCTGACTTGTTTATTTATGATAATTTATTTAATTTTGGAGGAAGAGGCAATGCAACACCATTACAGGCGCCCAGTTCTGCTTAGATTAAGTAGTAAGTAATTCATCTTTCCTTTTGAATATTAACCTATTATACACGTATTTCCTTATTCACGTATCACGGCATTTCGTTACTGCTGTAGATAGTAGGCAATTACATAACTTTTCAAAAGAAATACCTTCATAAAACTAATAAAATTATAATTTTATTACTTTCTTGTCTGTGATGACGATTATATACATACATTTATTAATTTATATATGATTTAGTACCACTAGAGGATAAAGTTCTACACACACGCTTGCTTCATCCATTATTATTTTAACCTGTATTTATGTAGGTAGTACTAAAAAATTATTATGAACATTTATTATAATCGTTGATTATTATAGTTAACATGTATTATAATTATTGATTATGGGGCATTGAGATCGAGGTCCTGGTCTTCCTCTTCTGGCATGTGGGACATCATACCGGGTGGTCTCCCGGGTGTTTGGAATACCCCGCTCCACTGTCCACCGCAATAACCAGCGCGCGAATGAAGTAGCGCGAGAATGAAGTAGCGCGCGAATAACTAGCACGCGGTGCATGCTGGGATATTGGAGGCCGCGAAGGATACTCTGGTGTAGCCTTCGTTCACGGCCCGATCACCATGGAAACGAGGCTGGTTTTAAGGCCGCATTTGAAGGCTGCACGAAATAAAATGAAATGGGACAGGCCTTGGTTTACCGGAAGTGACGTATGCGGCCTTAAAACCAGCCTCCGGAGGCTGCAGCCTTCTGAATTGGGACACAGCCAGAGACACTACTGGTGAGTAGAATTGAGTTTAAAACAGTAAAAATAAGTTATGTTGTAGATATATAAGAATATAGGTTAAAAATATTAATGGTAAAAGTACATTACTTAAAATTGTAGCCAAATTTAATATTTAAAAGTTAGTGAATAATGTAATATAATTAAAATAGATTAAAAATGATTGTAAATGGTGTAATTTCATTATATACATTTGTTTGCTTTAAAGGTTTTCAACCTGCCACTACTTCTACTACTACAGTAAAAGTCTTAAAGCCGAGTTGAGCCTTGTGTCTGCTTTCCTGGGTTTTTCAAGTCAAACCTTCATTCCTCAAGTAAAGACTTGACAATAGTATAAGTTTTACTATTAGTAACCAAGAATTCACTGTTTTACAACAAAAATCTACAACAGGGAATGGGAATGTGACGTCACACGACTTCAGTAGTAGTAGTAGTAGTAATTTATTTTTTTCGAGCATATGATACTTGTAGTACACAGAATATGTACAATGTCATTCAATTTAAATAAACAAGGTTACACAGTAAAAAAAGAATGGATATATGGACACAAATACAAATATATACATATATATACATGCCCGAAAAGGAGTGGGTAGAAGTAAAACTTATTATATCCCACCCCTTCTCCCAAAATTAGTAATGATCCTTATTTTAGTGTTTATACAATTAACCGGTGACAGTGGTTGGCTGCCAAAACTTGAATACTTGTCCAGTGTTAAGCAAATTACAATAAGACAGGAAAGAAAAAAAAACAAAAAAACAAAAAACAGTGACATTAATGTACGTATAGTATGTAAAATACAACATGCTTCATTTGTTATATGTATATGTGAGCAATGTAATATACATAAATATCAGTGCAAAATGTTTTATTATTATGAGTATCATCATCATCATCATCTGCATCATTTTGCTCTTATATTTAGCCTCTGGTTATCACCATTTATGTAATTTCTTAAAATGTTACTTTTTATATCTGCATGAAAATTGTGTTTATTGGAAGTATTTGATTGGAAGTATTTGTGCTGATGGTATTAACTTAGTGTGAATGGTGTGTGTGGTGCATTAAAAGTGGCAAAGTGTTTTTGTGAACCTGCTGCCAGAGAGGGACTGCCCCCGGACAACAGGACCACCCTTTGCCTTGTGTCTTCTGTTGTGCATTAAAAGAGACAAGATTTTGGAGGTTTGCTGCGAGAAGAGGAACATCTCCCCACAACAGAGCCTCCATCTGCCCTGATCTGGTGATATTGAGGACAAACATAGTAATATGTACAGTATATCTTTTCTCGTTTAGTTATTCGTTTATTACCATCAGCACAGGGACCTCCATCTGTAATCAGTTTAGTCTGTGTTCCTGTGAACAGAATTTAGGTTGTCATAAAATAACGATAATAATAATGATGATAATATCAATACCAATATCAATTATCAATAATAATAATAATACTATCAATTACAATAATAATAATAATAATAATAATAATAATAATAATAACAATAACAAGAGTAATAATGATACTAATAGCAACAGCAACAATAATTGAACAAATAAATATCAAGCAAGGGAGTTAGAAAATATTATATATTCAACTACAATCATAATCAATTTTCATAATCCAATTATTGTTCAGTTTTGATAAACATAATACACCTTTATAATATTGATTTATATTGTTCTATGGTATAAGATTTATACACCTTTTTAAATCTTTTGATTGAGGTGCACTCTTTTAATTCATCACTCAGGTTATTCCATAAATTTACTCCTGTAATTGAGATGCACAAGCTTTTTCTAGTTGTTCTTGCCTTAGTCTTTTGGAAAATTGCTGCTCCTCTGAGATTATATGGACTCTCTCTAGGCTTGAACATCTCCTGGATACTTTGTAGAGCATGTGGTTGTTTGCCTTATACATCACAACGGCTGTATTCAGATTGATCAGGTCATTTAATTTTAATGTATTTAGTTTAATAAAGAGAGGGTTAGTTGGTGCATAATATTTAGCCTGATTGACAATTCTTATTGCTTTCTTTTGAAGTAAAAATATAGGGTTAACGTTTGACTTATAATTGTTCCCCCATGTCTCCACACAATAATTAAGATATGGAAGAACAAGAGAACAATACAATACATAAAGTGAATTCTGGTTTAAAAAGGTTTTTATTTTACACATTATGGCAATAGTTTTAGCTAATTTAGTCCTTAGATTATTTATATGTGGTTTCCAACTTAATTTACTATCAATAATAATCCCCAGAAATTTATTTTCATATACTCTTTCTATTTCTGTATGATTAATTCGGATTTTAATTTGAGTATTTATTTTTCTATTTCCAAAGATTATATAATTTGTTTTATTTAAATTTAGTGAAAGTTTATTGATATCAAACCACTTCTTTAATATTTTGAGCTCATTTTCTACTGTATCCAGGAGCTGATCTAAGTCTCCTCCAGAGCAGTAAAGACTGGTATCATCTGCAAACATTATACACTTCAATTTTTTTTATATTTCACAGACATCATTTATATACATAATAAACAATTTAGGTCCCAATATAGAGCCTTGTGGGACTCCATGTGTAGTTCTTCTTATATCTGAATCAACATTATTCATATGTACAAACTGATGTCTGTTGCTAAGATAACTATTTAGCCAAGCATGTGCAATTCCTCTGACACCATATCTTTCCATTTTTCTCAAAAGTAATTCATGGTCAATGGTGTCAAAAGCCTTGCTTAAATCAATAAAGACCCCGACTGTATATTGTTTTTTGTCTATTGCTGTTGTTATCTCTTCAACTAGTTCCATGACTGCCATTGAAGTGGACCTGTTTGATCGAAACCCATACTGATGGGTGCTCAATAAGTTATTTTTCTCAATGAAATTGTCAAGTCTGTCTGCAAACAATTTTTCTAAAATTTTTGAAAATTGCGAGAGTAGGGAGATGGGTCTATAATTGGTGAACTGGTTTCGGTCGCCATTTTTAAAAATTGGGATTACCTTAGCAGTTTTCATTTTATCCGGGAAGATGCCTGTACTAAAGGATTGATTGCAGATATATGTAAAAGGTGTGACTATACAGTTTATAATATCTTTAACCAACCACATATCTATATTAGACTTCACATGTGAGAAGGAACCACACACTAGGTGCCACACTTTTTCTGTGTTCGATGTAGACTGGTTCAGTGAAAGTGTAGATTATTTGATTGTTTTGCCGGAGTTATTTTACGTTTACCGTTGTGTTAGTAATGATTTCCTAAAATTAGAAGCGTGGACGCACATGTTTTCTTCGGATGGCCTTTTTGCTCCTTGTTTTCGCTCCTCTTTCGCTTCTCATTCAGTTCTTCATGCATCCTGTCATGGCGGCACATATTGTTTTTTTCCCAGAATGCATTGTGCAGCCCACTTCCATTCCCATTCCCTATTTAAAGGCCCTATATTACACAAAATTGATTCTTGTGAGCTTTAAGCAATGTTATAATGTTGTTACCTCATCAAAAACGTAGCCTTCACAGATGTTCACGCATGTTTGAATAATACTTTATTAGTCTGTCTCCATCTCCAAACCTTAAAACACTCTTTTCCACCTTGTTATGTTATGGACTAAAATTATACAAATGATTCGAGTCAACGTGTCTGTAGTTTCAAAACACAGTGGAGCACTTCCTGTATTACAACATGACATCACAAGGTGGAACAGAGTGTTTTCTGTTTTAGAGAACAATCCAGCTTAAATATGCAGGGTTTGTGTGTTAAACATGTGTGAATGAAACAAAACACACCTCCAGGTCTGTTTTATGGATCCTTTGCATAGTATTTACCCATGAAATGTTTCATCATCTGAAATCTCGCAAATACTCAAGGTTTAGGTGTTATATATTGAACAAAGTCAATGAAAGCAGTCTGAACGTAACTGAAAACTAATTATGCACTGTTAATGAATCTTACCATTATACTAAGAATGACAGTGAGACATTCTGAACTAGAACTGTGCAGCTTTGATTTTGAAACTGAAGAGGCAACAAGTGCTCCAGTGTACCTCTACCACACACTCAACATATTTACTATAATGAAATCTTACATACCACAGTCTGTTTTGTCATGGATCTCTACGTGTATGAATCGCATGTCGTGGTGTGATAGGGCAAGGGAAAGCATGGGGGACACTGAAAGTTTTTTTTTTTTTTTTATCTCCTGAGCTGATAGGGAGAAGTACTTGAAGTGTCACCAAATGCGTAGCCGGCTACACATCACCATCTTGTCAGCGTGGCTATTGTGCCTGTCACTCAGCGTTGACGTGCCACTGTGGACTCATTCATATTCAGAGCTCTTCACTTGGTGTTTACTGCAGCTGAACTCAACACGGAGTTCAACCCGCACTCCCTTCAACACCGTGAGGAGAACTGAGGGAGTGTGGCAGCCAGACGAGGAGATAAGTGGAAGCTGCAGTATACAGTTATAATGGGAAATGTGGTCTTGAAGCTGGCTGTGTAGAAAGGACACTACAGTGACAAATCAGCGGCCCTAGGAAATGTAATATGTTAGTGTTTTTAAAGGAAGGATCTAGCATTCTTTTGTTATGTGCACTATATTCGTCTCCATGGAGATGTTATTGCTTTGGTTGTAATGTTCCACAGTATGGTGATCTGTGGAGAGCAATAAAATCACCTGTAATTGAATAAATGCAAGCGAAATGAGTTTACTAACTAGTGTTGTCATGATACTATATTTCAAACTCTATTTCTATACTAAGGAATAAACACGATACTCAATACTGATTCCAATACCACAATTATTATTAAAAGCACTCTATTTAGACAATAGAATGGATGTACCAATCCAGGTTTTTCAGTTCCGACACTGTTTGCGATCTGCTGAAACCCGATAACAGCCGATCCCAGAGCAGAGATTGAAAACAACATATATTTCCTTACAACAAAAGAAAATAAACCGGATCCAAATGTGTCATGTAGCTGTTAATTAACTGTTATTTAAGTAACTACAGAACAACTTTGTGTAAATAAAAGTTCAAACATTAAAGGGACTTTCTGGGACAGCTACGATCAGGAAAAAATATTCTATCAGTTTGTCCAAACTGGATATCAGCTAAACCGATATTTAGAAGCCAATATCCGATCCAGCAAATTTTTCAGTATCAGCGCTACTACCAGTATTGGATCGGTGTATCCCTAAGAGGTTCCATAGTGCTCCATGGATGTACTTGTGCATGATCTTATACTTGTATAGGGTCAATACTTGATAAAATGAGACAAGCCCCCAGTATCCTTTAATGTACGGTATAACATGTGCGGTATATATTTTCTCAGGTTATTTTATCATGCTCACTTCCTGACGTTCAGTGTGTAATCCCATTTATGTACAAGCCTTATTGCGCCAGGACACACTGCAGCAGACAAACACACTAACGCTAATGCATCAGGCTGTAATTGGCACCTTTTGGAGGCTTTAATCAGCTCTACCTTTTTTTTCCCTTATCATCAGCATCCTCGCTCAGCTCCCATGCGCCTGTGCACTAGTCTTTCTTTCTGTGGTGAAAAGTGCCCCAAGCTAATAAACATACACCCACGTACAGTATGCCCCTGCTCACTCAACGTTAAAATGAAATGAAACCAAATTATCTGCAGCATTAGATATAATAACACGGTAAAAGGCTGGTTTCTGTCAACACAGATGTATACCAGCTGTATGAAATGTTCAGTCAGATGTGTGGATGCCTACGGGCTCTGTGAGATTATAGGCGTATATACCATATCTTTATATTTGGATCTTAATTGTGTTATTCCTTTAGTGATGCGGTGCACTTTAGGGTCACTATGCCTATTTCAGTTGTAATGAGAAGCAATTAAAATGGAGGTTCCACCAGCCGAATAATAAGGTAGGAGTGTGTAATTTGTTTGCAGTTGTTACCTGCTTATTGTTTTCCATGAGAGGTAGCGCTCCTTCAATAAAAGATTATCAAAGAAAATATTTAAATTACACATTATAATTGTGAGCCAAAAGGGCAGGTATTGCCAAACCCTTTAATTATGTTTGTTTATTAGCCTATAGGTCATGGTTATTAGTAAGCAGAAAACAAAGATGTCTGCTTCAGGTTCACACTTATCTTTGATTATTAAAGTTGCTTGTCACTCAAAAGTTTCTGAGGGAAAGTACAGGGAGCATATAATGAAGTGTGTTTGAGGCTTTATTAAACAGAAACGTCAGTCTTTCTAACAATTTAAATTTTTCAACATTGCAATATTTTCACAGGTTTACAACATATGTACTTTTATATTGCCAGTGTTGCCATTGCCTATTCTGATTGGTGAGCCATAACTAGAAAATCAAATATTCAAGAACTGACCTGTGTACCATGTAGGCCTGGGTATGGCCAAGAACCATAAGCATACAGTACCAAGCCTGATGATAAAAGCAAATCCCAAGTTAATTAAGTTAACATTTCCTTATGTTGAATCACAAAATGTATTGGAATTTCATGATGGCTTTAATGTCAGAACACTGGATTTATGAAGAACTCACAGCTCCACAGAATCAGCCAATGCAGTTGTTGGCAGTGATTTAAGTGTAATATATAACATAATGTCAATGATCTAAACACGCACTCCTGTACTGATACACATATTGCCATAAGTCCATCACAAAATAGCGCAATTTCAATATTTTGAATACAGTCCTATTATATCTTTTAGTTTTTATGTATTTCCATTAAATGTGAGTAGTTGTGTGCAAAATGACAGCTCTCAGTTCTATTTCCTCAGCAGACATAAATATTATTTTAGAGGCAGTGTGTATTATCTTTAGCTTTAGCTTCCCAAATGTTGTTTGTTGGTTTAGTCTGCTGCTCAGCGTGTCAGAATCCTGTTTCCTGCCTTTTTAGCGTAGACCCCTTTGTTGTGTCATGGTGGTGACACTACAGTAATCTCTTTAGTTTTTTCTGATAGGTGTGGTTAAGGGTAGACTTTATTTGTACCCTAGTCAGATAACCTTTGTGAAAATATGCCTGGCTGTATTCATCCTTCATTTTTCACTTCTGTCACTGGCTTCTCTCATATCCTGTGAAAACTGCGAGGACGTGTGAGTTTTGTTCCTATGACAACATTTTAATTGGCAGTCTGCCTGTCTGGTACTTGGCAGAAGTTGTTAAAGAGATATTCTACTAAGATTATGCAAATTCGAGACAGAAAGCACTGGTATGAAACAATTTGTGTTCCAAAGTGTTCAAAAAGGTCTATTTGTTACCAACATGCTATTAACATTCATATCTATTATCTCTTTCTAAAATGACTTTTGAATAGGTCGACAGTTTTCAGCAGCATTTTTCCCACTGGCTTTTGTACCTTCAACCTTTAATTTGTGCAACCTTTTGGTATTGTATTTTTTTTTTTTTTAATAATGGGCCTTTTAAGAACATTTCTCGCTCAGATTTTTTTTCCTGCCTTTTAAATAAATTTTAGTCTCTGCACCCACGATAATAGTTTCAGGTGCTTTTGTAGTTCTCCAAAATGAAATCTGACAAATTTGTCTCGAACTGAACCACTCTGGACACATAACTTAAAGGTAACATAAGGTTTCCAGTGTACGGTCCTTCGCCTGCTTGTCTCCAGGGAGATGTTATTGCTTCTCTGGAATGTTCCATGGCATGACATTAAACACATCTATCTAGTATTTATTCATGTCACTGTTTCTATTGCTCAAAAATACAACAATTCTCAATATGAATAGGGTTGCGCCACCACAGATCTGACCTGTCCATAGCCTCTAGATGTCTCCCTCAGTTTAATCTCTACCAACATGGAACATTATAGACAAAGCAACAGCATCTCCATAGAGACAAGCAGGTGACAGACCCTCCATTAAAAAAGTTGTGGTTGCTATGGCCACTTATATAACCTCCTTTTTTGTTATAATTTTTTGATTTAGTATCATTCAATAAAGTTAGTTTTTGTTAGTTGTAGTCTTTCTTTTGTACCACATGTCCTTGGCATAGCTTGTTGCCTTTATTTTCATGCCATAGTAAGTATTTCCACTCCAAAAATCTAGTTCAGTCCATTTTTGGGTTAATTGTGTGAGAGCACACATGAGGAGGAGGCTGTGTGGGTGTTCTAGTTCTTCTCAAATAGTGTTTTCGTTGTTTTTGTCTGATTTGTGAGGAACTTATTATCTAGAACTTATTATTATTTATACCTGCGAAGTTAAAAATATTTCCCAGAAAGAAATTCTAAATCTACTCAGCTCTACAGACACTAGTGTTCACAATACTACATTTCAAACTCAATTTTGATACTAAGGAACTAGACCAGATACTCAATACTGATTTCTGACACCATGATGATAAGAAAAACACTCTTTATTTAGACAATACAATGTGATTTTCAACATTAATTTGCAGTGTTTTATTTTTTATTACCATGTGGTCTTGTGTCTGTGTAAATAGCTCACGATCATTCTGAAGCTGAAGGAGAAGTTCATTTCTGTCTTGTGAATGTGACTTTTTAGTATCGATAGCTGCTCAAAATGAGTATCTAGTTTCAATACTAGTTTTAGTATCAATTAGTATCTGCTCTTCAATACTTTTGACAACCGTAACATACACATTAAACCATTACCAAGGACAATCCAGAACTAAATAAAACTTAACCAAAACTAAGCAAGATTTAAACCACTTAAAGACCATTGGTGGAAGGTAATGAAGTATAAGTAGTAAAGTACAGTACTTAAGTCAAATTTTTAGGTATCATTTTAAAGTGGGTACTTTTTTCTTTTAATTTGTTACATCTGAGAGTAGGTATCTGTACTTTCTACTCCACTACATTTTTAACTGGACTGAAAAGTAAAAAGCACTTTTCATATGACTTCGTAGTAACATAATGACAAAGGGTTTTAAGTTCCAGCCTCGGCTTTCAGCAAAAAAAATCATAAAATGAAGAAATTGATTCATTTTGACACTGTAGACCAAAATCTGTATCATTTTGAATCAATAATACTGCATTTAACACTTTTCTGTGTGATTTTTTTTTTTTTTACTTTTTACTGAAAAAGTACATTTTTGACTTTTAGTTAAATAGACTTTTTCATGTGATACTTTTACTTTTACTTGAGTAATTTTTTTTGCCTCTGTATCTGTACTTTTCTTAAGTACAGATACTCAAAACTCATACTCATCCACTGCTGATCAAGGCTAAATCTGGCCTAAAGTGTGTCTTAACCAGAGTCACAACTCCATAGACCTTGAACTATATGGATTACAGAACCACCCATTGAGAACACTTGAACCAACAGTATGTCCATTACAATACAATGTGGAGATCAGATACTTTGCATAGCCTTAATAACTGACCCATTGTTCTGTTAGCAAACATTGTTGTCATTGTCCACTGTCTTTACGGAATGTTAGATAACAAAGGCTTTCAGCAGACACTCCACAGATGGCAGCAAAGCAGAGGAGATAGAGAGCAGAGCCTTCAGCAGAACGAACAGTAGTAGTCGGGTACACTGAAAAAAGCAGATTTTTTTACACTTATTGATTTTTGTCTAATGTATTATTTCGAATGGTTGCTATAGAAATTTTCACTTTGATCCAGTGCTGTATTTTATTTTGTGCTAATGTATCCAAACCAATATTAAAGGTGCACTAGGCAACTTTTCTGATGGATGGTCCGCCACCTGCTTGTCTCCATGAAGCTGTTATATAGATTAGATCGTATTAAACTTAACTATGTAAAACAACAGTATTTGTAGTTGTAAGTAGTTAGTGTTCTTCCACAGATCTGACTTGTAACTTAGTCTGGTTACTTGCTTGTGTCCATGGAGGTTTAATGGCATACTGTAAGTAGCAAACATTTCCATAGAGACAAGCTTATGGTGGACCCTCAGCCAGAAAAGTTACATAGTGCACCTTTAAAATAGACGAGATTGTTTCCACTTTAATCTTCTGAGTATCGAAGTTCTTTCAATTGACAACAATCACACCTCTTTTGAAGGTTAATGCTAGATAATATGCTCCGGAGGGACAGTTTGCTGTGATTTGCCATTTAAAATGATTCAAGTTAGAAAGAGGCTTACAATTTAGGATGGAAATAGTATTATGAATAAGGTTAGGAAATAGCGTTTGGAAAATACTTTGGGTCAGTTAATGTGTTAGCAGCAGTAACTCTGAAGAAGTATTACACTTGTATGGGATTTAATTGCTACAAATGACATTTATTTTATTTTCAGATTACTTAAACATGCATGCTTCAGACAGCTTCAGGCATGGTTTGATGTTATAATATGGCAGAAAGCATCAAAAAGTCCTCTTTAAAGGTCCTATATTTTGCGAAATTGACTCTTGTGAGCTTTAAGCCATGTTATAATGTTACTCAACAAAGACATACCTGGAGTTGTGTTTTGTTTGATTCACGCATGTTTGAGTAATCCTGTATTATTAGGCTGTCCACATCTCCAAATGCTGTGTTCTACCCTTTGATGTCATGAAGTGGTAGTTTTACATGGTGGAGTGTTTTCCGTTTGAGCAAAGAACTCTAAATATGCAGGGTGTGTGTTCAACATGTGTGGGTGAAACAAAACACAACTCCAGGTAGGTTTTTGATGAGGAGACCACATAACATAGATCAGAAAATAGCGTGACACAGGCCTTTTAAAACTAATTTGCAGCCTTACCTGTGAAATAAAGTGCCAAACTGTCAAAAATAAGTCAGATTGTTCATAGCCACAGAATTATATGCATTTTTTGCGTTATGCGTTTATTCGTTATTTTACCTTAGTCCAATTAACATTTTGAACTTTGTAATACTGTATGTAAATAGTCACTATTTCTGACTTTTGCCATCTTTGTGTATAGATCAAATAATTATAAAAATACTTCAAATGCTCACCCACCTTCAACTTCAATTTGCCCCTGTGTGCTGTTTAGTTTGTTATGACATTGCATGAACCCAGCCTATTGTCCACAGACTCTTACGGGCTCAGACAGGCGGGCAGATGGAGCTGGGTCTGTGCAGATTGCAGTGCTCACCAAGCCTCACTATCTGTGTGTACACTTGGACACGTTGTGGTGAAGTGTTGCCGGACAAACAGTGCGATTCCGCCTGGTTTATTTTGTTCTTCCCATCACTGGACTGACCCCCGCACACATAACAGGCCCTTATTACTCAGCCATGCCATGTCTTGGGTACTGGAATTTTAACAAGCTTTCCCCCATCGGCCCTTAGCGCTGATATGACTTCCTCCCTCTCTCCTTTCCCCGTCCAGCAGGCTCCGACCGGGCCCACCACTCAAGCATGGCGGCGTGTATAGCTCCTATCTGCGCATTTCTCACTGGGAGTTAACAGCCCAGATGGCTTAAGATGCAGCCTCTTCAAGTTCAGGGAGTCCAACAAAGTGACAAGTGGCTAGAGTGAAAGTACTAACACTCAAGCCCTTATTTTAAACAGAGAAAGGAATAGACTGTGTGCTATGATGAAAAATGAAATGATATTGCAAATATATCATGTTTTAAGATGCAATATGTAAGTTTTTGGAGGCTTGTCTCGTGGATGTGTTGTTGATTGCCTGTAATGTTCCACAGTTTAGCATTAAACTGCTTTATCTTGCATTTATATGATTAATGATGTTTTTATTGCTGAAATGACAAGGCCTGGTATTGTGGGTCACAGGCTTGTTTCCATGGAGATAGACAGCTCTATTTATGCCATACTGTGGGATATTTCAGGCAAAACAATAGCATATTTGAAGGTTCTGGATCAAAAAAGTTACATAGTGCATCTTTTGTTGTCTTTCTGTGTTTCTTTTGATCAAACTAATTACCGGTAAACAAAATCAGTCAATAAATAATAATAAATGAATGTACTACCCACAGACTGTATTTTACATGGACATGGCTAACCTGCTAGCCGCTGCATTCCAAATAGGAAGTGTTCATGGGAGCCCTTCTGGCTCCATCGACATTGAAAAATTGTCACCCCTCTCTCATTATTTTGGTCTTAAAATGTTCATATTAATCCACTCTTCATGATCCTGGTGTTTTTATTTTGCTATTTTGTATGTAAATAAATTCCTATTATAAGTTGCCCCTATAAGTGCTAGCCTTGTGAACTTCATTTGACTGGAGTCAAACACTATGAGTGACGTCACACTCCCCTAGTTAATCTTTATACAGTCTATGGTCCAACCGTGCCAAAATTTGACCAAAATAAGCAAGCAAGATTTGGGCAAGATACAAAATCATGACTGAAATCTGGGATCAAAGATCAATCAGATGGGACAGTTTTTGATTTCGATATATATTTTGTTTCTGGCTATATGGAAATTGCACTAACCAATATTACAAATAGACTTCTCTATTAAGAGATGAACTCATTAGTAATTTGTAACCTTGGTGATTGATTCCTCCTCAGTGGCGCTGAAGATGAGGCCGTGTTGTCGTGCGGGCCTGCTCATTTCAGCTTGTCAGTGTGAAAAGTGAAGATATACTCTCCGCTCATTTGTTAGTGGGATGGGGATATTTGTAAGAGTCTTGAAAAACAATATTAAGCCTTGTTCCTGTCAGCAGCATTATGTGAATTAGCTCAGTATTATTTGCGACAGCATATTTAATTTGCGCTAACCATTGGAGGCTGGGGTGAGTGGGCCGGGTGCAAAAGCAACTACGTCAACAAGTGTTTGAGCAGTCACATAGCGCCCTGACTTCAACTCAGTCACCATTCAAGAAGGATCATGCCATAAAGCAGTAAAACCAAGAAAAAAACGTCTTCTTGGAAATGAAAAGGTCTATAATGGGCCCCTAAAGTTTATAATTACAAAACCGAAAGGAACAGTTTTCTTCTATAAACTTTGGTCATGATTTTTTTTTACTAAACAGTGGCTCACAAACTAAAACTGGGTCAAAGCTTTGGTTCATCTTATTGGATTGTTAGATTTTGTTTTGTACCTTAGTGGTAATCAAATCATTAAAATCAATCATTTGTTTCTTTACTGACCCCTAGTGGCTGGACATAGCGCCCTATCCTGCAATGTTGTGCAATAGAAGAGTTTAAATAGCATGAAACGGCTCTAATTTACATAACATTGCATCTCTCCGACTAGCCAAAAATGCATAATGAAGAAGAAAAAACATGTACAAGTCTTTTTTGGGAGGAAATTTATTTTATAAAATCAAGAACCGACATTTCATCTTGAAAGGCAAATTATAGAAGTTATAGTAATAAAAACAACCCAATAGAGAACAATCTGTGTATCCTTCGTTCATTTGTTTTTCAATATAGAACCAAAAATAAGAAAACGAAAAAAACAACTCTTTTCTTTATTATTTGTCTCTAAAACCAAAATGAAAACTGGATAACAATTAGTTTTTTCATTTTTGATTCATATATAGGATTCATATATACGGTCCATGGACTGTCAGTGTGAAAAATATTATATATAAGCCGTCACCACCACCCAAACCCTGAAAAAAATCCCTGGTTCAATTCCTTGCATATTATTTGAGGGCTGTCTGTTTGTAGTTTGCATGTTCTCCCATCTCTTCCAGGTGCTTTACTTTTCCACGCCATTAAAAACATGTGGGTCAGGTTGGTTTTCTGTGCTCAATTTGGTAACAGCTCCAGATTGTACCCTATGACCTTTTGTTACAAGTATTTTTAGCTCTTTACTACACAAAACCGAGCACCAACTCCTGCAAAATGTCTGATCTTTTGTTGTGTTATTGCAAAACCATCAAATAATTCAAACCACTCTCTCAGAACCATATTTAGTTCAAAATCAAATTCTCAGTTCGGAGTCATACTCCTCCCTTGTCCTTTTAAATCTGTGTAGCATTAAATCAAGGAAAGCAAAACACCACGCACCACTTTCACTGCTCTTTCTGCTGACTCACAGGTCTGACAGTAATTCATAGCAGCCCTCTCTAATGGGACTATCAGGGAGGGTCTGTGTTCTGGAGCTGAAAAACTATAATGTCCGTTAGCTCAATCTGCGTGGTATACCTCCCTGTTGCCTGCCTCTGTTCTCCAGCGAGGCCTCCACCACTTCCACTCCCCGCCCCCACAGAGTAAATATTTATGGTCATATAAACAGGCCAATGTGGTGTCACTGCTGAGAAAAGAAACAATATTATTTCTCATCCGTCCAAGTAGGAAAATAACTGACTGGAGTTTTTCTCCAAACATGGTATTTAGATTTAAACACGCTGTACCTGATTTTTTTTTATGTAACAAACTAGAACCAGATATTCAAATTTATTCCTCTTACCTCATGCATTCCAAGCTTTCTAATGATTCACCTTTACAAGTTTATGAGCACTTTTCCCAACTCTCAGAGACGAACATCCTAACACACAGTTCCTGATTATCGAACAATAAAAGCTAACAACAGCTGTCCTGCTAACACACAGTTCCTGATAAAATGCTTTCTAATAGGAACAGTACACAGTGGACTTATTCTGACCTTAAGAGCTGCTTATACAATTTCTCTGTAAAAATACAAGGCTGTGCGATTGGATCCTGACATAACATGTGAGGTTTAACACAGGAATTTGTGCTCATGGAGCTGATTTATCTCCTGCTATAGGGTCGTAACTGTAACGACTTCTTTCATATACTGTAGCTATAAAACGTTCATGCTTTAAAGGTCATGCATGAACATACTGAAATTCCTTAAATATAGGGCTTAGATAGGGGTCTACAAAGTTAACAGAGGAAGTAATTTGAAGAATATTCACCAAGGACATTGAAGGTTTAGTTAAAAGTATAAAAGTAATGTATTTAACTATAGAACATTATTCATGAATTTGGTGCTGCACAATAATGAAATACAATTTAGCTCCTGGATTTGTAATATTTGCACATTACAGTGAACATTGTAAATAACAGAAGTATTAACATTTAAGAGAAAACTGAAATATGCACTGATAAGCTGATAAATACAAGAATCCCATGCGTTTCAGAACATGTCTGAACTATAGGTACAACATGCTTTTTCTCTTGAGATACAGGATATACAGGATTCTTTATCTATACCTTCTATTATTTAAATGATTGCAAACTAAGCAATTTGATGATTGTACCAACTTAAATTTCGATACTGATCCGATTATGATATCTTGTGCAGCCCTACATGAAATACTAAATCCTAACAGCAATCCAGAGCATGGGAAAGAGTAAATGTGAAGGTCTTTTGTAATCTATTTTTATTACCAACATAATAATGTCTTCCAAATGACATGTGGCATGGATGTGGGATTTAGACTATTGCTAAACTCTCTGCTAAATATTTCAGACCATATTTAGTTTGCCTTTGCCCCTTAGTTACACGTGGGATGGATGTGGTATTTTGAAAACAACTTTATGGCAGACTGATTGTCCAAGAAAAATATGCTGGCATCATGTTTCAGAAATTGTTGCTTGTAAGCTGTCTAGACGTAGAAGCAACAAAATGGTGGTGCTTGTAGGTCAAACCAAATGTTATAAATACATGTAGCTATTTTGTCTTCATGGGTAATAAGAAAAAAAATCTTTCACCAAACTGTTTATGCTCCTTCTGTGGAAATGGAAACGTCTCTTGTAACTTGAACTTACAATGTGTGTATTTCTAATAACCTCACATATTCAAATGTTAGTGTTAAAATTACTGTATAACATTCTGTTTTGGATTATCACAGTTACTGACACTAGGGATGTAATGATATCTAAATCCCTCGATACGATATTTTTTCACGATATGCATCTCACGGTTTAATATTCATTGCCTTATTTTGTGGAGGCTGACAAAATTGTGAATATGCTACAAGTCTTAGAAAAGCCTTTGGTACAGTTATAATATGAAGAATTATGATTTAAAAGTACTTAATAGTTTTTTTTTTTTTTTATGTAGCCTACACAGACAACACCAAAGGATCATGGTCTATGTAGACGCTGTGTTTTTTAGCTATAGCTGCACCATGGCAAGGCAAGACAAGTTTATTTGTACAGCACAGTTCAAAGTAATTCAAAGGGCTTTACATAATAAAAATAGACATTCAAATCACAAAGAAAGAACTTAAAATCACAAAGAAAAAAAGCAAAGAGACGATTCAATATATGGTGATGCTCCACGATATTAAACTGAGACTTCTGATGATATGATATGATATTTCGGTTATTGTTACATCCCTACTATGAACAAAAGATAGTGACCAGACTATAACTGAATGTCATACCTTAGTGTTTTTCACATTTTGATTTGTGGCACATTTTGGTGTTAAAAATGTTAATTAAAAAAAACCATCACCACAGCTCAAAATGCTGTCTGAACTCATCCAAATAATTCTAGTGAAGGTGTGGAGTTTAACAACACAGCACATGACATTACAAGGTTTCTATTTGAGAGAAAAACTCAGCTGTCTGAATGAAACAAAAAAACAACTCCAGGTTTATTTTTGATGAGGAAACAACATTATAACATGGATTAAGATTTAAGCCTATTGCATAATGAAACTTGAATATGAATGTTACTTTTACAATTTGAACAATTGTCTTTCCTGTGAGTTCTCTGACAGGTCAAACGTGCAGCTCATATTTATGTTTCTGCATGTCTCTGTTGCAGTGTCATCAGTTCCTCCAGCCTGAGTGGAGCTGTAGTCACTCTGGTCCCTTCTGGTGAGTTATTTCCTTAGAGTCCATTTCTTCCTCTTGGGCTTCTTATTTACAGTCATAACGGGCCCTAATATCCTTTTTAACCCCTCCCTCCTCACCCCACACCCCCAAACTCAATTATCACCTCCCCATCCACTCCAATACATCCATTTTCTCCGCGCGGTAATTGCTTCTCCAACAAACCCCAACTGTACCTTTATCAACAAAAGCTAGTGTAAAGTACTTAATGGTCACCGAGAGGTCGTCCATCACGCCAGTAGTGTCTGATGAAGTTTCGACCTGCGCACTTGTCCGCCATTTTCTCTGATGTTTTAGTAATTAGACTTTTACATGAAATATGGCCATGGGTCTTTAGAGACTTGGATCACTTGTTTACAGTGAATAATCTCCCATAGAGAACAAAGCATAGCATGATGACTATTATTACATGATGCTAGCTTTAGCATCAGGGTAGTCCTTTGTGCTGTCTGTGTGTAAGATTTAATTTGGCGTCGCATTGGGGAAAAAATTATTATGCATAAAGCACATACTTTACCTGTCATTGTTAATTGCAGCAAACAAAGGGAAGGCAGCGTGGGGAGATAAAGGAGATGAGTAAATAGAAGCTAAATGTAGTCATTTCAGGCTCTGTAATTGGAACAGTGGCCTCAATTTTAAAATGACAGTTTATGTAATTTTAAGCTTGTGTAATTTGGTGATTTTAAACAGTAAAAAAGCCACGTTTTATACCGTGCTTTTCCACCTCCAAGGCACTCAAAGCGCTTTACATCAGGGAGTCACACACATTCATACACCAGTATACACAAAGACTGGAGGCAAGGTGGGCTAAGTGTCTTGTCCAAGGACAAAAAAACAGCATTCATTGGGAGCTGGATTTGCACGGACAACCTGTGGGTGAGTGGACAAACAATCTACCAACTGAGCTAGTGTGATACAAAAACGTGTATGAATGTCAGTTATTATTCCCAAATATCCTATAGCTTTAATCAGATAGTGTATAGTGTGTTATTGGCACTCTGACTATATGACCAGTGCTCAAGTAGAAACTATTGAGTTGTTTCTGTTGTTTGTTTGTTGTTGTGTGGTTTTACAACTTCTATTACGAGACCAACTAAAATGCCCTGCAGCTTTTTTACAAGACAGGCAAGGGAGTTTCACTTTAGAATTCTGCTTTTATCTCTTTTTTGCAGACATTTTTGGATTGTTTTACTATTTTTAAAATGACTATGTTTAACTTATAGCATATGTGCCAAATCTTTAATAATATCAACAATCCAAAATTTGTGCTTTACGACAATCATGTCACTGGTATTCATTTTGGACAATTACCAATATACAAAGAGCTGAACAAAGAATTATATATTTTTGTGTGAGTATTTCTGAAAATGATATATGACAACAAAAATATGTACTTAATATTTTTGCTACTTATTTATTCATTTACCTTCATTACATATTCAGAGCATCCTAATGATTCACTGTGATGAGTATATAAATGTGTCAGTTTTCAGAGGCAAGTGGAGGGCAAATTTTGCTCAAATACATGTACATAAATAAAGTGGCTTTAGAACTGCAAAAGTAAATTCCACAAAAACAACAATCAACAAACTATTTCATTAAAAAGTCTAATCCATTCTTCACATGTTTTTCTTAGAGTCCAAGTCCACCTGTCAGCAGAGCGACCGGTGCTTCCTGTGTGAGAGCTGTGACCGGTGTTGTCAGGTGAGCTGCTCCCTGTCAGTGGTGGTTTGTTTGTATGCGTCAGTGCAGCGGGCAGAGGTCAGACAGCATACAAATGCCCTGTACCGCCGCTCTCTGCCCCCTGCCCCTTGCCCCCATGGCTGTTATGTGCTGCTGCTCGCCTCTGTGCAATACAATACACATAAGGAAGAGCTTGGAGAGTTCAGATGACTCGCAGACACACTGGGAGATAAATCGAAAAATTGACAATATTGTAATTGTTTTGGAGCATAGACTGTATATAAATGAACATAGCAAACCCGCGTGCCGCTGCTTTGAGGATAGGAAGTGAGCATGGTCGTGCTTCCGACTCAACTCCAATTCACTTTCTATTGAAAAAACGGTTGCCCCTCTGTCTGTAACTGCTGCTGTCAGGCTTGTTATTTTAGTCTTAAAATGCTTGTATTAACCTGCCTTACATGATCCTGGTGTTTTTCTCTTGACCTTCCATAAATGAAGATGAGCATTAATAACAGACAAAAGAAGGCATCACACACCTCCTTTCCTTGTGGTCGTTTTGTGGTAGACTTTAACGTAAACCTCAGCAGGCACATTTTAGCACATTCCTGATACAACGTTAAAATATTGTTAAAATACAGATGAATTTTTGTCAGTCGTGTCCACCTCTATCTGCAGTTACTTTCTCTTCTGTTTATTCACATTACAATTACATATTATATGTCATTTTGTTAGCCTAATTGCATAATTGCCTAAATCATTTTTGGCCAAATTGTGATATCTTCCTAACTTTACTCTCCTACCACTGCTGCATCACCCTGCATTCAATGTTGTGCCTTTCTTTTTTTTTGGAAACTTGTTCACACATCTGGTTCAACTTTCTGTTACAATATCAATAATAATAACGTTCAAATATGACTTAGGCAACTATTCTATTAGGTGAATGATTTTGTTTGGTTGTTCTTAAACCTTTTATCCAATCTGAAAAAAGATTCAGTGCCACACATTGAGTTGTCAGATCATAAAGCAGATGTAAACACAAAATGTCTCCCTTTCATCTTATAATATGTGTCCTGATTATATGATAGCTTATGGCATTCTGTATTGTTCAGTTACCACTATAAACACAACACAGCTTTTAATTTTGTAATTTGCAATACTTATCTTGATTTAAGGGACTTACTTTTTGAACTTTGATTAATTGACTTCACTGTGTTTTCCCCTTGAAACATTCCTTCTTATTTATAAGCTAAACAAGTGGCCAACATTGGAAGAAAATAGCTTTTGAAATAAGAAATACGATCTTACCCTACTGGCAGATTCATTTCCTTTGTTTAAGTTAATGAGTGGAACCATGCAGTTGGATGTGTCATGAAAGTTAAATAGTGTTAGAACTATTCTGGGGAATTTTAACTCTTCCACACATTTAAAAACCAACTTTATTATGTACGTGAGGTGGTACCTGTCCTCTGAGTGATGGCGGCCATACTGTTTGGTTACTTGATATCTTTCATGCCTGTAGGTGTTGATTACTTCATTAAATATTCAGGGAGGTGGCTTTTCTTTCAGATTTATTGGGTCTATGGGGCTGCACAATATATCACAACTGAATTGAAAACACATTTTAAGTTGGTGCAAAGAGGCTGCAATTCTTCAGAAGTTTTATTTAGCTTATTTTAATGCATGCAGGCCCAAGTTTATATTATTATTCTTTGATTCAATGCATGTATGCCCAAGTTTATATTATTATTCTTTGATTCATGTTGCACCATAAGTTCATAAGTTTGTAAATTTTGTGCAGTGGCAATAAAACTATTAATAATAATAAAACTATGATATTATACTTTTGTCATTTTATAGAAAAATCTTGCATTATTCATTTATTAGTTCATATTTCAGTCTTAGTCTCAGTCTCTTAAATGTTAAAGACATTGTCATTTCCTAATTTGAGTCATTTTAGCTCGTCTATGTTTTCATTTTACTCACCAGAAACAGTTCAAAATGTTAAGTATCAGTCAAAACCTTAGTTCACCATTCATTTAAGTTAAACAGAGTTCGCAAAGAAAGTGTCATAATGTTTCTTTTCATAAAAACACTCATAAAATACTGTACTGCTGTAATGACCAATCACATTAAATCAGCTATTACACTCAAATCAGTTGGCCTTGGTGTTTCTCTACACTCATCTGTTTGCTTTTTAGCAGATAAATGTGGTGTTAGCACGAATGTTGGACTGGATTTAACTCAAAATAAACATAAGTTAGAACTGTAAAAATAAATAACATATTACATGTTTGTCCGTGTATGTGTTGCCATAGTAAGTAATACGGCTTGACACAGGTTTTGACACAAAATTGGCTCTGAGTCAAATTGGGGAATGACGGGCGCATCTTAAAAACATGAAAAAATAGAACAGAAGTTTAGAGTGGGCCAAATTTATTCCTCATTTACCTCCTAATTATTCGCCATGATGAGTTTAAAAGCGTTTTTCACACCTTTCGGCATGCTCGGACAATAAAACACTTTAGAATCAGATGTAGACCGTTTCACAGTGGACTTATTTTGACCTCAAGAGCGGCTTATACAATATAACTGTACTGGGGCAAGTCACATTTTGCTCCTGGAGTGCTCCTACTTTTTAAAACATATTCACAAATCCAGATTACTTGTATTGAAAATCTCAATATATATATATATATATATATATATTTTTCCCCCAAATCGTGCAGCCCTAGTGTCATATTAAATCTGTGATCTCAGCACTACTACCACTGTCCTGTATTCTCATAATGAAATATGAATACAGAGTGTGCATTGTTGTTGACATTGTTGCTCCTGTCTCATGTGGTGGAGACTTTTCCACTTACTGAGGCAGCTGATGGGGAGGCCTCTTGTTGTCGGCGCTGCTCCATGAACTGTGGAGGAGGAGAAGACTGTTTTAATGAAATAGCTTGACCTTTGTCTTTCGGGCCTCAATGCCCTTTCTATAATGTGTGCCAGTCTATGTAGCGGGCTAGGGAGGAGCTGCTCTCCGGCGGATCACTGCAAGGGCTTTTCACTGTAGTTTTATGTCACTCTAAAGTGCTGTTTCTGACTTCAAGCTACTGGCAAAAACAGACCTCAGGTAACTCTTCACTGGAGTGCACCGTTGAAAAGCTGAAAGGATAAATTAAGTATTCAAAAAAAAAGTCCTTTTACTGATATATTATTAAAACCCAGCTTAATTTGATTCCTGATAGAAATATTATTGAGTAGTATGCTTGCAAGGTCATCATATAGTTAAGATTAATAAATGATAAAATCCCTGTCTAAAAAAAAACACTTTCTTATGAGAAATTGATACCTAGAGACTAACCCATACTTACTAATACAGAATCTAGGCATTACTTATATCTATGTCAGAAGTTGCACCAATCCACCTTTTTCAGTTCCAATACCAATTTCGATACTATAGCCATCTGCTGATAGACTATATTGACCGATGCTAATGCACAGACTGAAAACAGCTGAAAAATTGACATGAAACAAAACAGAATAAAATCTGTTCTTTATTTCTCAAGTAAAAATACTGAACAACATGTATACATTAAAGTTCAAACATTAAGAGACTTTCTGGGTCTACTACAACCAGTAAGTCTTCGTTTATTAGTCATCAGTTTATAATTCTCCAATAAGAATAACGTCTGAACCAATTTTAGAAGCTGATATTTGATCCGCAGATTTTCCAGGATCAGCGCCGTTATTCAATCCCAGTATCGGATCGGTGCTTCTCTAATCAGAGCTACTACAACAGTGTATCTGATTACTATTACAGTTACTACACTGATTTGAAAAATGTAAATAGACAATAAAGCACTATCAGTATTACTAACACTGCTGTTACTGCGCCTAGTACTTCTACTTCCACCACTACTACAATCTGTGGCCTATTCTGTCACCAAAGTCAAAATCACTTATCTAGATATAAGTGATTTAAAGAAAGAGTTGACCTTAGTTATTTTTTTTTTTTTTACTAAACTAGTCTCTTCTTCCCTTTTTGCTGTATTGACTGGTCATTTTGGCACTGGGCTGTCTGAGTGGGCTCACACTTACACAGTTGGAGTGGTCCCCTGTGCCCTGGAGTAATGGAGGCTCCCTGGATCGCGGTTAATTGCTGGAGTTTGCCGAAGGTGGTGCCTAATGACCCTCAACCTCGGCTATCATCAATCTTATAGCCCGCACAACTTCTCATTATAGGAGCCACTTAAACTCTTGCCAAAGTCTCTGTGTGCAAACTGCATGATGTGTTAGCCCTGTCATTGTGCTAGACAAAAGAGGCTTGTGTTGCTATGGCTAAATTAAACAACAACAACAACAACAACAACAACAAAAGGGAAGTTATGCAAATTTGACTGGCTATTAGCATTAGTGATATAGTGGAGCAAGTAAATGGCGAATGTGTAAATAAAAAGCGAAATGTTACTCATTTGTTAATATAATAAAAATGACCAAAAATTAGGTTAGGTGCCACTTTGGAACAATAGGCCTGTATGAATATAAAACCACTCATAAACCAGAATTTGTTAAAAAAAAAAAAAAAAATAGAAAAATAGTAGATTCTGTTGTTTCTTTTTGGATGAAATGTTATGGAAATTTGCTCATCTGGATGCGTGATTGGCTCTGGCCACAATAGGTATTTTTGAACATGTTGCCAGTGATATCATCCCAGAACTTCCTGTTCACCGTCTGATCTCTGAATATTTATGCATTTTAGCACGACTGCAAAAACCACATAGAGCTACAAGTGAACAGGAAGTTCTGGGATGATATCACCGGCAACATGTTCAAAAATACCCTTGTAAAATGAATACTTCAGTGGAGGACACTTTTGTTTTAGAAAGAGAACCGTTTGTGTCTCAATGCTCACACTAACGCTAATGTTGAGACATAATAAACATGACAACAACGCTGCAAACTGTATTCTACATATAAAATAATATGGTAGTCTTTATTTCAATGAATTCAAATTTTAATAGGTTGTTTATTTTATTTATGTTTTACAATTTTAATGAAAGTGACCCTTAGCTTTAAGACACTGTGAGCTAGTGTGCTGCTGTGCATAGAGCCTATTGGTCTGGTAGTACAGCGCACATACAACACTCTGGATCAGCATTAGTCATGTAAGCTCTGACAAGATGATGAATTTCTCTCCTCACTCGTCTCGTCCACTCGTCCCCTGTTTCACGCTGCTTACTGTCCTGTCAAATTAAGGCTATATCTGCATGGTTCAGTGTGATGAACAATTAGGGCCGTTGCCATAGCAATTCGCAAAATCATAACACATTATTCAGGCTTTTGAATGGTCTAAATAACGCCAATTGGCTCGTTTAAACAGACAGAAGATGAAACCCATGGATAGGCCAAAATATCTTTAAAAATGCTTTTGAAATTTCACTCTGCTAAAGACGTGAGATTAAAACAGGATTTGACCAAAACACCAAATTTCCAAAGCACTGGTCCATTAGGCATGTATTCACTGTTGGCTATGCTGCTGTCTAAAACTCTTACACCACTGCAGTAATGTTCTTATTTCATATAGTAGCTTTTTTCTACTCCTCGCTCTTAACCAGCGGGGCCCCTAATCACTCCCGCCCCCCTGCCTTCCTCTCTCAGTGTAGTTGCCTTCTTTGTTTTCTTTGCCCTTCTATAGCTCGTATGCCAGTTTCCCTTCTTTTGTTGTAGTCTTTTGGCACTGCGCGCTTGGATGATGTCACGATTTTGTGTTGACTACTTGCAGATTTCCTGGCCGAGGTCTGGAGTTCTGGGGGATGCTTGCAGTGGGCTGGAAGGCTCATTCATGCCGTGGGACTGTTTGTGCAGCTGGACTTCATTGGGACTGGACACTGGGTGGATATAAGGCTCGGGGTTGGGTGGATCGCGTGATACAAACTTAATACAGGAACATGATGTGCATTCTTTCTGGAGGACAGTCAGGCTCATTTTGAACATGCACTGGACTTTTGCTTAGCTCAATAAATGTGACTGGTTATGAAAACACTTTTTCTTTTCACAAAATTATTGGATTGCTTTGAATAGGGCTGCAGTAAAAGCACTAATCAAAGTTCAAACTGAGATAGAAAAATCTTTAAAAGGGTCTTATAAAACTTATAAAACTCCAATAAAATAACAAACATTCTAGACAGCATTCTTACATGGGGAGCCGTGATATCTTCAAACTTTTAGTGGCCAAGTATGATGCTCTATTCAAAATGTCTATTCTCTTTGTTTTTCTATCTTTCTTCTGGTCACTTTCCTAACTTGTTTGTGGTGGTTGGAAGGCCTATGGCACAGATTGGCAGCCATACTTCCATCAGTTTACCCCAGGGCACCTGTTGCAACAGATGAATAAGAATACCATCAATAAGAAAGGGATGTACAAGTGATTGTTTAGTGACGTTAAAGCATCTAGAAAAGCAATATGTAAGAGTAATCCAGTATTTTTATAATTATGGTAACGTTTTATATACATTTTCACCTTCAAGGCACATCGACATGGGTTAAGTGTCCTGCAGACACAAGCATTCATCTGTGGAAACTGGATTCACACCGCCAACCTGTGTGTGACCACTCTACCCGTGATGTTTATGTGGAGATTGGGATTCAAAGCGCCAACCCACAGATCAGTGGACAGACAATCACTCCATCAATATTAGTTTGTTCTTCTTGGAGTATTCAAAGTAAATGTATGCAAGAACAAAATCCAGAAATTGACATCTCATGTGCCAAAGCTCATTTGAAACAGACTGAGGCATAACTTGGGGAGACAGTTCTATAACCAGCTTAATCAAAATGTGAAAAATACACACGCATAGAATAACATAAACTGTCTGTGAACTTCTCAGAGACGTACCGATCACCGCTGTTCCTCAATCTGAGAAGCCCCCAGGAGCACATATCTACATACGCTCTGTCAGGGAGTGAGCGTGTACGAGGACGTTTAATTTGCTCAAATCAGATACAGAGCTCTGTCTAATTCCCTTCTGTCTACACAGCGGCCCACCAAAGCTCACGCACCAACTCACTCAACACTAGAATTGACTTTGTTAGTTGCACTGTGCAAGTACTTCCTTGCAAACAGTGTACGTGATAAGATCTTATTTCCACATTTTGTTGTAGATAGCACAGGTATAATTATGTTTTGCCCAAGCTTTGATGTTTTATTGTTTTGTGAATTGCTTTCTTGCACAGGCCTGAAAAAGAATGTGTGACTTTTATGTATTGGAAACTTTTGCTGTAAAAAAGATCATCTTGATTTATAACCAGCTATAGTAGTCATGCATACATTAAATATACGAAATAGGACACTTTTTACACTGTCCAAGCCATTAACTACATTGTTGTATTGTTTTTTTAATAGATCCTTTTAGGGCAGAAGTGATCAATATTCTACCAGCGGACTAAAGTTTTACTCATGGATCGCACTCAAGGATCTGGCAGTCTGACACCATTTATCAAAGTCGGCTTGTTGAGGAAATATTTGCGATCTTTTGACGATAATCCTTTCACAGAGCTCGACAAGCTCCTGAGTTCTGCCGTACTTCTGTTGCCAAAATGCGTGTGCAACCGTGCCTACATCATCACTGTTTACTCCCACTAAAAGGGTCTATTTCCATGGTCAAAGAAAGCCAACTGTAGCATTAATCAGGGAAAAAGAGCAGGTAAAGACATTCAGCAAATGTCTGCAGTAGGTAAAAAATTATTGTATTTCAACGCCTTCATTATGACATGTTAAACTGTCAAATAATAAATAGTACAAGGCAATAAATTGCTGATCTAAAAAAATCGTAGATTGTGCCTATTATCATAACCCAAGCATCCATACTTAAAACACTTACATATCAAGACTGACTGCCTTTTTAAAATATGCTGTTTTTAAGTATATGACACTAATTATGGTTACACAATATATCTGACATTTATGCAAGGGACCCCCTCTTTAGCAATGCCTTTTTCTAAAATGTAATTTGGTTACAATTATATTTAAAGGTTATTCACCCGCTGTGTCAGGATATAATTTCACCTCTCTTAGCTTTAATACACTTTTGACATTCAGGGTTTAGATCAGTTCATTTTACTAAACTAAACTAAATTTACTAACTAAATATTGAGGAAAATTAACTATTTCCTGTTATCACATGATTATTGCTGAAATCAAATTACAAAATGTTGAATGCCCTGTATTACACAAAATGACTATTGTGATCTTTTCTGCGTGAAAAAAACACAACTCCAGTATAATAATAATTTTAATGAGTACACAGCATTTTAACGTAGGTAAGAAAACAGCTATTTCAGCTACAGATTATGAATTGAAATCTCTTAGGTTGGACATAGGCTTTTTAGTACCACAATACGTACTATTAGATTTGCAATTATGGCTTTTTTTCTCTCATCCCTGCTGTTCATACTGTACACTAACAAGTGTCAGAGCACTTATGAGAACAGAACAATAATAAAGTATGCGGATGATTCTGTTATTGTGAGTTTGCTTCAGAAAAATGAAAACCAACATGGGCCAATTGTTGAGGACTTTGTAAAGTGGTGTGAGGAGTCATATCTACACCTTAATGTGTCCAAAACGAAGGATATGCTTATTGACTTTCGGAAAAGTGCTCCTCAGAATGATGTAACGCACATAAAGGGGCAGTCAGTTGAGTGTGTTGACTCTTATAAGTATCTTGGAACACTCATTGATTCGAAATTGAGCTTTGATGATAATTGTACTGCTGTGCGTAAAAGAGGCCACCAACACCTTCATTGTCTGAGGAAATTGTCCTTCTACCGTGTAGATAGAACCATGATGACACTGTTCTATAAGACGTTTATGGAATCAGTTTTAACTTTTTCACTGGTCTCATGGTTTGGAAGCATCTCTGCTAAAAACAAGAACTCCCTGAATCAGTTGATTAAATGGGCGAGTAAGGTGATTGGCCATCCTCAGAACAGCCTGGACTCACTGTACTCAAGACAGTTACAGCGGATGTCCCAGAATATTCTTAATGATACGCAACATCCTCTAAATTCAGAGTTTAAGCTACTTCCCTCTGGTCAGAGGTTTTCAGTTCCAAGATCAAGAACAAATCGCTTTAAAATGGGTTTTGTTCCAGCTGCTATTGTATTTATAAATAAATTGTAATTTATTTATTTATCATGTTTTTGATATAGTCCATATGTATTGCAATTTTTAGCTCAGTCAGATGAATTCTTTTATTTATGGAACAACCACTCTGCACTGGAGAACTGCAACACTTTATTTATATTTGTATTTTTATTGGTGTTTATTGTGCAGAATGTGGATGAATGAAATGTGGGACCAGCCTCTCAAATCTGCAAAGCAAATTTATCTACGGGTACAAATAAAGCAACCTAACCTAACTAACCTTTTTGTCTTGTTTTAGGTGCTCTGTGATCCTGCTGTTTCGAGAACTGCATCAGACCTGCTTTAGTTTCTACAACCTACAGCTCTAGAGAACTGAACAGGTGGGTTAGCTTTCAAACAACATCCACCCTCCTACACTGACTTTTGATGCCTTGTTTTTCAATCTTTTTTGGGCATGCGGGGGCAATCATTAACTGCTATTAGTGCTGAGGTTATCCGGTAGGGTGTCCACGTAGGAAGCTTGTCTCCAGCTAACAACTTAAAACACACGGGGAACTAAATCACAAGAACACACACTGCTATACGTATTTATTATTCATTAGAGGTGGCACGGTGCTATCTTACGGTTTATCTCACAAAATCCCCTGAAAATGCTACGGGACACAATTAAAATCCGGTTGTAAGAAAAAAAGATTGTCTGTATGTTTACTTGGCACATCGGCCTAATCTACATTTTTATGATTTATACATGCAGCTGCAGCTCAAAGGAGGAGACAGTGATTTAGTGTTTGCCCAACATCAGTTGAATAGTGAGCAGAGGAAATATTTGTCTTACTGGCATCTAGAGTCCTTCGAAAGAAAAGCTCATTCATTTAGATTGCTGCTAAGGATAGGACACATTATTAAGTTTTATCTTTTAGGAACTTCATGTTCTTAAAAAATGAAAAGGAAGTAAGTTATGTGAGTCCAAAGGCACTCAAAGTGAACTCAAAGCATCAAGGAGCCACTCACCCATTCACACACACATTCATACATGAGTGTACGCAGACACTGGCGGCAAGGTGTGTTAAGTGTCATGCCCAAGGACACAACAGTAGCATTTATCTGTAGGAGCTGGAATCGCACCTCCAACCTGTGGGTCAGTGGATCTGACCACTCAACCAATGATATGTCGAGAGCGGTACTCTAACCAGCAACCTTCGGATCAGTGGACAAACACTCTACAACGGACACAAAATCAGTATGTGTTTTGGCGAGATGTGGACAGCAACCCTTTGGTGAACTCTCAACTTACAATATTGCTTCTACAGCTTGTCTGGATGAAACTGTACACAAGTAAGACCTAATAATAATTACATACGCAAGCAAGAGTACAAATAATTCCAAATAATGTTACTCAAGGTGAAATAGTGGTCACAAGAAATGAATTAAGTAAGAACAATAAAACAATTTTACTCAAGTTACTCAAGTAAATCTACTTGAGTAAATGTAACTGAGTACAACCCATCCCTATGTGTGTAATGTTCCATATCATCTAACCTGAACTTCCCTGTACACTTTAGCTCTGCTCGTTTGCATTCTGACAACAGTGGAGTTGTCCTGTTTGAACAGAGCCAAGCCTGTTTACCCATTTTAGATATGATCCGAGTCCTTCACTTGCCCCCTGACATGTACACAGCAGCACATAGACCGAACCACACATAAACACCAGCACATAGACCGAACCACACATAAACACCAGCACATAGACCGATCCAGCTGTGGAACGCCCCTCCTCGGTTCGAATGACCTTCTCTCCCCTGATCCTCTCAATCCCTCTCATAATTTGCAGCTCTTTGAAGTCCTCCTCTTCCGGGGGGAGATGTGCATTGTGGGATACATGGGATCTGGATTGTTGACGTTTACGCAGCGTGTCTTCTGAAGCAAGCTTAGTTTCAGGGACATTTGTATTCTTTTTGAAAACATGATGGAGTGTTTTCATTTCCTGCTGTGAGCCATTGTGTCCTGCAAATACCTTGTAATGAATACAGCTCCTGCCATATCTCCTAGTGCTGGCTTGAAATGCAACTAGAAATATTTGTTTTGCTTCTACTTTTGACTTGACTCCTTGATTTATAGCTCAGCTCTATTCCCTTTTCATATCCAAGCAGAACGCGATAGATGTGCATTTGTGTCCATTTTATCAACAGTGATTATTTACAGTTATGGCAAAATATAGTACCGTATATGGTATTCATGTTTGTTACCACCATATTGGTTGTAGTTGCTAATGTAAACAAATGTAAATCTCAAAGGAACCATGCATTAACTGCCCATATATCAGTATTAAATGAGCTTCTAGGTCATTCTGTGCTCTGTTTTTAGATTAATACCCATCTCTTTCTGTCTGTGAAAAGAACACTTTTTTGATAGAACCAGTATAGTGCTGACTGCCCAGGTATCCATGCGATATCTGCACTGACTGCCCTGTGAGAAATTTTGCAAAAATCAATACTCATTATTACATAATGCACAAACTAATTCATAAATTTTTTTTTTTCTTTTTTTTTCTGTAAGCTACTGTTCATGGCAGATCTAGGAGACGTTTGTGTCAAGATTTTCTTTTTTTTTTTATATATACACACTCAACAAAAATATAAACGCAACACTTTTGTTTTTGCTCCCATTTGTCATGAGATGGACTCAAAGATCTAAAATTCATTCCAGATACACAATATTACCATTTCTCTCAAACATTGTTCACAAATCTGTCTAAATGTGTGATAGTGAGCACTTTTGCTTTGCTGAGATAATCCATCCCACCTCACAGGTGTGCAGGGCTCTACGCTAACTTTTTTTTTCAGGAGCACATGTGCCCCTAAGTTAAAAATTTTAGGAGCACAGAAAAAAAAATTGGGGCACAAGTAGGTTTTCATTTCGAACGATTATTACAGTGCAGAACTTGCGCACACCAACTTATTTGAATGAATTTAATACAAAAAACAAAAGAATTATGACTACTTTTCCTGCATGATCGCAGTGTTTTTATAAATATATCTTCATTTTATCTGATTAATATTTAGATTTAAAATAAGCCAAACAAACTGTACTGCACTTAAACACTCTGTGGCCCTTTTTGGACCTTCACCCACAGTTTAAGAACCTCTTCTTTAAGAGAACTTCCACTGGCACTTTACACAAAACTGCTTCAAAGTGAAAAACATAGGTAAGATTTTTAAACCTGTATTTTCAAATTCCTAGGTGAAGTTACATTCTCTTGCTGGTTTTACAGTGGTTTTTAGCCTCTGCACATTTACCAAACTAGCACATTGTGACAGAGTTATTTGGCATTTTCTTAGGCAAACTTCAGCCCACATGTGTGCTGTGGGTCTGCTCTGTGCGGACACTGATAGAAAATTAGTACTGGTGTATTTGACGTGAGGTGGAAGGATAGGTAGGGATACCTTCCCTGTGACGCACGTTGGTACACAAGGGTGGTCACGCACACCGGTACAAGTTTATTGCAGCGGCCGTAATGAAATATGATTACACTCAGTATTCAGACCTCGAGTCCGTGATAAGACCGAGTCCAAATGCGCTCGAGTCCGAGACAAGACCAAGACAAAGCTCTGGCTTTAGCGGAGAAGGAAGTCCAGCGGCGTGGAGGTGTTTACTGAGTGATGGGATAGGGGTGGGTCCTGCTGCGGGGCGCTCCTCGTTGAAGCTGGGCGTGGGTGTGTTTTGAAGCGGAGTTTGTTCGTATGAGTGATATCGGCGCACACGCGGAGCTCGTACGCTTGGGTCAGCGCTCGCGCTGGGCATGCGTGCGGCGCTTTAGGGGCGATTCAGGCTTGGGCACGATTCTAAAGTCCTAGTGTGAGTGCGCCCCTAATGTTTGATACATTTAGAATGTTTAACTTGTCACGTTACGTCTGTGCGCAGCTCCTTATTGTGGCTGCAGAAACACTCGCACTGGTGCGACTGTTTTATTTTCCGCGTTCGCACGACAAAATATTTACTCGCAAATGCGAGTGAAATGGGCGCACTGTAGAGCCCTGCAGGTGTGCCACATCAAGATGCTCATCAGACACCATGATTAGTGCACAGATGTACCTTAGACTGCCCACAATAAAAGGCCACTCTGAAATGTGCAGTTTTGTCTCACAGCAAAATGCCACAGATGGCGCAAGCATTGAGGGAGCGTGCAATTGGCATGCTGACAGCAGGAATGTCAACCAGATCTGTTGCTCGGGCATTGAATGTTCATTTCTCCACCATAAGCCGTCTCCAAAGGCGTTTCAGAGAATATGGCAGTACATCCAACCGGCCTCACAACCGCAGACCACGTGTAACCACACCAGCCCAGGACCTCCACATCCAGCAGGTTCACCTCCAAGATCGTCTGAGACCAGCTACTCAGACAGCTGCTGAAACAATTGGTTTGCATAACCAAAGAATTTCTGCACAAACTGTCAGAAACCGTCTCAGGGAAGCTCAACTGCATGCTCGTCGTCCTCATCGGGGTCTTAACCTGACTCCAGATTGTCGCTGTAACAGACTTGAGTGGGCAAATGCCCACATTCAATGGCGTCTGGCACGTTGGAGAGGTGTTCTCTTCACGGATGAATCTTGGTTTACATTGTTCAGGGCAGATGGCAGACAGCGTGTGTGGCGTCGTGTGGGTGAGCGCTTTGCTGATGTCAATGTTGTGGATCGAGTGGCCCATGGTGGTGGTGGGGTTATGGTATGGGCAGGCATCTGTTATGGACGAAGAACACAGGTGCATTTTATTGATGGCATTTTGAATGCACAGAGATACCGTGATGAGATCCTGAGGCCCATTGTTGTGCCATACATCCATGAACATCACCTCATGTTTCAGCAAGATAATGCACGGCCCCATGTTGCAAGGATCTGTACACAATTCTTGGAAGCTGAAAATGCCCCAGTTCTTGCATGGCCAGCATACTCACCGGACATGTCACCCATTGAGCATATTTGGGATGTGCTTGACCGGCGTATACGACAGCGCGTACCAGTTCCCACTAATATCCAGCAACTTCGCACAGCCATTGAAGAGGAGTGGACCAACATTCCACAGGCCACAATTGACAATCTGATAAACTCTATGCGAAGAAGATGTGTTGCACTGCATGAGGCAAATGGTGGTCACACCAGATACTGACTGGTTCTGAGTCCCCAGACCCCCAATAAAGCAACAACTGCACATTTCAGAGTGGCCTTTTATTGTGGGCAATCTAAGGTACACCTATGCACTAATCATGGTGTCTGATGAGCATCTTGATGGTGGCACACCTGTGAGGTGGGATGGATTATCTCAGCAAAGCAAAAGTGCTCACTATCACACATTTAGACAGATTTGTGAACAATGTTTGAGAGAAATGGTAATATTGTGTATCTGGAATGAATTTTAGATCTTTGAGTCCATCTCATGACAAATGGGAGCAAAAACAAAAGTGTTGCGTTTATATTTTTGTTGAGTGTATTTAAACGGGACTGAAGTGTTTTTTTTTACTATTATTATTTAGTGCAGTACGTTTCAGCTAAACTTGAATTTCCCCTTGAATTGAATTTCTCTTTGTAGTAGTGTAGTAACATTGTGCTGGTATTAATATTCAGACTTGTATTGTCACATCCCAAATTCCCAGTTACCCACACAGCCTACTATGACATTTGATGTGTGCTTGAGTGATTGGTTGAAGGAAGGCTGCAAATCGGCCTTGCTTCTGTCTAACCCAGAGCCACTGTGACTACAGACGTAGATTACCACTGCCAACAATAATACATTGTAAAGCTACTTGAGTATGTTAAAACGGCTATAAAAATCCAAGACATTATGATCATAGTGACATAAATGTATTCACCATAGTGACACAGCAGTCTACTGTGTTATAGAGGAGCCCATTATTTCAGCTAATGATTCTCTCTTGACGTTATCTACTTCCATCAAATATGGCGGATTTCCCACAAAATGATTGATTTATGACTATTAGGACTCTCTGCTGAAACGAGAACAAAAGCCATTGAAACTTCAGATATTTGAAAGTGGATTCTGGTCTATCTCACCAGCACTATACTCCCCTCATCATGTTCCACTTAGCACTCTGCTTTGCCTCTTTGGTGCAGTGCAGTGATTTCCCCAATCCTCAGAAAACCCCGGCTCTTAAATTGCTCAGGTTTGATTTGGTGAGCTCCCATGATCACGTTCTCTGCAGGTTGTACTGGTGCAGTGCAGTGGAGCCCGTAACACTGCCTCGGAAATAGACATTTAAATAGGGCTTTAATTATAGTTACTGCTGTTTTCTATTCTCCACTCGCACTGTGCAGAAGGTTCGCTGGCTGAAAAAATAAGGCTTACAGTACTTAAGTTTGATGTGGATTAAGTGTGGTATTGCTGAGGTTAAATGTTAAAACAGCTTAGTAAATCTATGGTTACTCTCATGTTAAATTCCTGTAGGGTTGCCATATTGAGACATAGATACTAAAGCGGGTATAAAATGGCTGTAATCTTTGAGCTTAGATCAAAAGGGAGCAGCAGACGGTGGAATAAGAAAGACATATGTGAGTGGAAACAGAACAGGCAGGAGTTCAGAAAGACAAGTGATGTACATGGCGGCTGCATGGCCTAGTACAGACAGTGTAAAGATGAACCATTACAGTGGGAGTAGAACAAACAGGCTAAGCCCAGCAGAGACACAGGGCTAATGAGGGGCAGGTGGAGAGGATCAGCATGGGGAGGAGGCGGGGTTTGCTAACACACTAAGTAATGTTTAGTATAGAGCTGTTGCCATGTGCAAACAGTGGCTTTGCTAAATGTAAGTCATTGTTACTGCACATACACAAGTACTTTCCACAGCATGGTATTCAAATCAAAGTCACTTTATTTTTTGGTAGGAACTTCAATGCAGACAGAGCACCAGAGCAAGTCAAAGATGCATCTATCTCCTAGGAGACAAGCAGGTGATGCCACCAGACCAAGTGAAAGGTCAGATCTGTGGAGAGGCGGCCCCGCTCATAGTAAGAATGCATGTTTTTTAAGGTATTTTGGAGCAAATCACCCAGAAATGCAAGATGGCTAAGTTTAGTGCCATTCTGTAGAACAATCTACCTGATGATGGTTAGCCACTTTTGTAACCAGAGCTGCCCTTGAGTACTGACAGAAGCGAGGCTTCCAAATGCAGTGTCTTGCCCAAGGACAAAAACACAATATGTGAATATTTTAATAACCACTGAGCCACTGACACCCTGATGTAGTTTATTTTTTTATCATTTTGCTAAATCAGTAACCCATAATGTCCTTGGTGGATTTAATAAAGTAAAACATTCATCCTCGCCCTCATGTCTCTAGTTTCTAGTGCATCACATAGAATCTGGATGAGAATTGCTTTTACAAATTACACTAAAATCAAAATTGTGCAAGCTGCATTTTAAGCTGAGCATTTTACACCTCAATGGAACAAACCCAGGCATAAAGCCATCAATGGAGATTCATTAGCTTCTCCCTTGGCACTAGTGTCTCAAAGCCGGCAGCACATCAAACAACCACAGTACGCACCACAATATCACCAAGTCATCATCTCCTTAATAATGCTCATTACATGTGCAAGTTACTGTGGCGACGCAGATATGGCAGGGCCACAGATGTTCCAATCAGACAAACACTGGGCTAATAATTGTTCCACTTTTGGCTAACCATTGTGTGTTTGTCCTTGCCCAGAGCTGGCATAACCACAGCATCACAGGCCTGAAGGAAGAGACTCCAGTGGCCCCACTCCAAGGAGATGTTCTTTCACAGTCCGCTGCCCAGATGGCCGGCAATTATTATTACAATCTATCTTCCACCGGAGGGTCAGCGAGTCGTCGGAGATGGAGCCAGAGCAGATTCCTTTGTGCAAGTAAGAAAATGTTTGACTTTGGTGTCATCCATGTTTAGTTTTGTCCTCATTGTACTTGTATGGTGAACAAAGTCCTTGCTGAGGTACAGAGAATGGAAGACTGCCCATCAGAATAATTTTATGCATGCATTTTTTTAAGCGTGGACTGGTTTGAACATTTTTGTGTTTTTGCAGCAAAGCAGAACCAACCACTTGACTATAATTATTCATAGTGTTTCTTCAATATTATCAATACTACTACCTCTGGTGCCACTACCACTACAATTGCTGTCATTACTACAGAACAGTATGTTCAATATGAACTCCTACCATACGCTAGGCTACCTATGTACATTATATGATGGATTTCACAGCAAGGTTAGGTACATAAGACAATATACAACATATGTAGGAATTGTAAACATCATAGACATGGCTTGATAGCAATTGTAATGTTGATTCTTAAAAAACTGTTTATATAATTTAAAAACATTTCTGCATTGGTTCTCAAGTTAATAATTCAGTTAGAAAGCTGAAGACCTTGGTTTGAGTTGCCGTTATCAAAGGCGACAACCATTTTTAACAACCAATACATTTTGTTTGCCTGAGAAGTCCAGAATGATATGAATCAGGGATACCAGTCTGGTACTTGCGGTTCGAGACAGACCCAAACCTGGCCTCGCAATCAGTTTTTTTTTATTGATGCAAAGGAGATCCGTCTATCTTACCACAGATAGACATTAGTGCCTTGCTCATTGATTGTGCAGAAATCCACAAAGTTGTTTCTGTCTCCTGTGATTATATTTTTTTTCTTAGTGTTTTCCTCATAAGCATATTTGTTTTGATGCTGACAGATCAGGCATTTCCCTGACTGACTAATCCACTTGTCTCGGAAGAATACAACAGTACCCTTACACATATTTTAGTATTGGAAAAGTTTGTATTCAAGGCAACAACTTTCTAGCTTCAATAAATGACATCTAATATCATGCCAGGTTTCATACGCTATACTTTCTTAAGTATACCCACTAAGTCATGTAAATGTATACATGTGTAAATGTCTAGCAGCAAACAACATTACCATGAGCTATCCTGATGAGTGTACAAACATGAACAAACAAAGGTGCAGACTCCTCTTGTAGGGTGTCTATAAAAGTGATCTACGCGGTGATTCAGCCCTGTTATCACTCTTTGGTTACGCAGGAGGTTTTAATTGCCGGAGCTTACAGCCTTTGCCACTGACAAAGAGAGGGACTTGGAAATGAGGCGTGAGATGAAGGTACTTAATAACCCCCATTGAAATCGCTCACAGGCCTATGATACTGAGAAATGGCTGCGTTTGGGAGGAGGATATTGCTTTTAAAAATCCATAGGCTGAGTTATATTATTGACTGCAAGCTCTGTTTTAGTAATAGGCCTGTCCCGGATTGGCTCAATGCTTCAAAACATCACATTTGGATTTATTCTTTGGCCTTAAAGCTGTAAAAACTATTTACAAAAAGTTATGGGTGGAATTCAAAGTAACAGAAAAATGTATCACAATTATTTTGAAATCTCTTAAAATTGTAATGTTCTGCTGCTGCTTAGGGCTTGTGGAGATCATTAGCATACATCAAAATATAATAATAGTGATAATAATAGTTTTTGTATACCCTTTATACAAAATACCATTAAAACAGCAATTACGTAGATACTATCATGTGCTGCTAAATTTTAATTATTAAGTAATTATTAAGTATTAATTTTTCATTCATCTAAGATACTTTTTAGGCCTTGTCCCAAACACTATCAGATGTAATGCAACTATCAAATTTAATCTTAGTATAATCTTTGAGGTTTTTTTTTGTGTGTGATTCTCACGTTTTAGTAACCCTTTATTCTTATTCTGTTCCACCTTGTGATGTCATCTTAGCCTAAATATACTGTTTTTGTGCTAAACGTGTGAATGAAACAAAACAAAACTCCTGGTATATTTTAATGAGGAAAACACTATAACATAGACCAGAATATAGTGGAATATAGGCCCTTTAACTGCTGAACTCAAGAGTATCATGCATTTCAGAGCAGCTTTGTTGAGGCCTTGAATAAATATACCCATTGAAATATACAAAATATTAAGTTGTTATGACTGTTACTTGCGGCCTTTGCGATTCACTACTTGCAGCTATTAAAACTGCATCTTAATCTTGTTATTCTATTACATTCTGAAGTTATTTACAAAATGTGCCTATAATGTCCCTGATTTAAATGTGAATACAGTCTCAGCTCCGGAGCCAAGAGCCTGCTGATATCTCATGCACAAAAATTCATCGAGAGACTGAAAACGCACGCCTGTCTGGTTCGTCTGATCCCTCCAGCCCTGTTCGCCTGGCTTCATAACCTTGACTTACATACTGATGCCACCACAGCACCGGATTTCAACCATACACACTCTTATTTATTCCTATATAAGATGAGGAGGTTACACTGGGTTACTGCGATGACTCGAAAGCACGACAAAAGATGATAAATGAATCCAGGTCGACACATCCATCCCTGGTAGAATAGCTGGTGGACACTTAGCATTCATTTCCATTCTATGTGAAACATCAAAGTGTGTGTGCAGGGCAGAGACAGCTGGCACCGGCCTGATTGGCTCGCAGCCTCGGCGTGGTGCCACGCTGCTGTGTTTGCATCCTAAACACAAAAATCTCATTATATTTGATGTGTTCGTCAGGCTGGTGTGAAGATACAGATGTGTCATGCGTTGTGTTTTACAGCATGAAAAAGATGGTAGATTTTAGACATATTTGGCCTCGCAGTGAGTCATGAAAAACAATATTCCCCCTGAGCACTACCAGGAATCTTTAAATGATCACGCCTTATTACCAGCACACTATTTAGGTGGCACAGTAACTTTACACTTACACTTTACAATAATATCAGTATAAACAATGCCATAGTAAAAATGCATTAAAGCGGACACATTATCCAAAGTTGACTTTTTAAAGCTTTTAACCATGTTGTAGTTGTTTCTCTTTCCCATTTACCCTCTCAAAGTTGTATTTAGGGTATTTATACATGCATGTTTAAGTAGTCTTTAAACTCTGCATTCAAGCCGACCAATCCCGTCTTTACCACCAATGCTACATGCCCACTGCACTGTTCTCCAGATCATTTTTTTAGTGGGTGATATGGTTTGGATTCGACAGTGTCGAGTAAACATTTTGGGACAAATGACAAAAAAATGCTACTCGCAGGTGTGATGTGCAGCTTTCTGAGGTGCTGACAACTGCCGGCTCTTTGTTATAATGATATTTACGGTGAGGTCAGCTCGCATTGGGCACTGCTGTACAACCACATTCATATACTGTATCAAGGAAACTGTAGAAAACTGTGATTTAGCTACTGATGCCCCTTTTTTGGCTCTATACGATAATAATTTACCATACTAACAGACCTTTACCGTACTAACTGACCTTCTCCAGCATGTGGCACTTTGAGTTTTGTTCTGTTCTGCAGAAGCAGACAGCAGTTAATTAAAGTGAGAAGGAGTCTTAGTGGACCACTGGTGTCCGGTCATCCAGTGACAGAAGATGCCTCTGAAAGCAAAACCCTCCACATGCTCAATTTCTTCTTTGTGGGTTCGGGTTGCAGTAGGATGTTTTGCTGATGTTTCGCTCCTTCATCGCGTCTCTCTTATCATTCCCTCTGTCTCTCACTCCCTGTCAAACTGCAAGCACGTCGGCAAAGATTTTATTGTTTCTTCTAGGCTACATGTGAAGAGTTCCATTACAGCTTTACCTTTACACATAGCAGAACTTAAACTCCGCACATATTTCCACGCATCAGGTAGGGGTCAGGCAACTTCATTCCCTGGCCTGCATTAACCGGGCGCCGCACGCCGCAGCCGGCCTCCTCTCTACTCACAGAGCGACTGGAAAAGGACTGGGAGAGAACAGGAGAGCAAGAGCATATTTTCCTTGATGTGGTTGCTGCATTGCTCTGGTCTTCCCAGAGTCGCCACGAGCGTGCACAAAGTGCAGCTTAAACTTCAGGCCTGAGTTAGCTTTGACTCTGTCATGGAACAAGTTGAGGCTTAAACTGGAGATGGAGCTAATATTAGCTCAGGATTTCAGGATAAGCCTGGACTTGTTAAGCCTCTTCAATGGATACCGTCCTAGTACAATAACAGAGTAGCTATGTTTATACATGACACTAGGCCCAATTTAATATCAAACACAGTTGTATGCCATATATATAGTAGGGGAGCCCTGCTCCAGCTCTCCATCTGTGTGGGGGTCCCTGGCCTGAAAAAGGTTGAAGACCCCTGACCTAACACATGCAGTCACTTACTGTACATCTCTTTGTTTCATGTTAAAACTGTATATTTAGGCTATAATGTTTATGTTAAGCCAAGTGTCTTGAAGGCAATGGGAAACAGGCTGCATAAAAAAACAAAATTGTTAAAATTGTTTTACTTACACATTTTTATACATGGGAGATGTACCAACATTTTTTATATACTGTGCGCTACAAGCGCGATCCATGAACGTGACAAATCAACTCAAGTGTCAAGAAGTTTTTCTTTTTCAAAAATATGGAAGATTTGAAGATGCCATTTCATTCAAACAAACCAATCTTGAGGAGAAGGCTTTATTCATGAGTTTCAACTTCCTGTTATAAGTGACATTTCAAGGGTTTAACCATTCAAAAAACATATTAGGTTTTGACTGAAATGTTACTATGAAAACTGAGCTCATTTTTATGGATAATTAATAATAATAAACTATAGAGTGTAAGCTATTTGGAACAATGTTATATAATAGCAATCTAACCTGGAAGTCACAAGATATAGGCCAACTCATTAAGTACATATAAAAAACCTTTAAGGTTTTACCAATACAGAGACAGAGAATCAGTCCAAAGTTCCAGATCAAAAACTGTCTCTGAACCTTTGGTGTGGTTCTCAGTAAAGGTGCACATACATGTGCCTATAGTACATGCAGTGCAGAACAGTATAAAAGTATCAATGTTTTTTTAAATTGAATAAACTATACATTTTTGGAAAGCACTTGCACATTCCTACGTCATGGTGAAGGCCCATAGGCTAGGTTTTATCTGCAGTCTCTTGCCAATATCTTATTACACAGTTAGTTGCATTAAGCACATAAGAGTGTCCACAAACTAGACAACAAAGTGCTTAATGTCATCTACATTTCATGCACATTCTAGCCTCACGGAAACAGACCACATCAAATAGTGCATACTCATTGTCTTAGATTAAAACTGTGTGCACAAAAGATGCAGATTTGTGTCTTCAAAGAAACACTTAACAAACCTGCAGAGTCTTCGTCTTAATCACCTCTTAATATCATAGCTCTCCATCTTCATCTAAAGAGCCGCTAGCATCCACCATCCATCTCACACAAGCAGAAATATGATAACTGCATCTTATTCTAGTGTATTTAACACATTTAAATTCATGTATTCTTACTTATTGTGGACTCGAAAGAACAACACAAAAACACTTTATAACTGTGTTTAGCCTGTAGTTGTTCACAGCAGTGGATTATGGGAAGGCTTGCACAGATACACTTTTTTTTTTACCATTCCTTCGTTGCCTAATCCAATTTTGTCCACACTCCCCTTGAATATTTCTTTTTTTTTTCCTTTACTGTTTTCTATTTCTGCCCCAGTATTTTTAGAGGAGATCTAAATAAAAAACCTTTCTAACTCTGTGCTTAATAACTGCCTCTTGATGGTGCAGGCCCTCAAAGTGAAGTGATGCAGCAGTAGAATGTGTGTGCTTTCATGACCCATTTTACCTCTTACATAACAGTAGTTCTTTGCAAAAAAAAAAAAAGTCTTGCTTTTTTCCCAGTCTCTCTCTCTACAGTATTACTACCAGCAGCAGTTGCACCTCCCCCATATGTTTCTCCTAGCTGCTCATTTGCTCTGGCCTGGGAATTGTGTTTTAGCCTTAAGTATTTTTATTACTTTAGTTCTATATGCGTCAAGTTTTTTTTTAAACTTGCAGTTTAGCATTCTGCACAGATGTATTTGCTGTGAACAGAAAAATGGATTGTTTCTATATACCACCACAACAATTGATACTTTGCAGTAACTGGGGGTGGGGGTGTTCTACATGTAATTCTATGATGGAGTCTTCAGCAGTTACCATAGATACACAACGATACACGACACACACACAATACAAAATGGATATAAACAAGTAATTCTCAGGAACGTGTGATTATTTTGCACTTTCATGATCCTAGGTGAGCATGATTGTCATCTGCAATGTATCAATAGGCTTCGTAGTCAAAACCACAATCTACATTCCATAACAGGTCTTCTCATTTCTACAGGCCAATGAAATGCCCATAGTGTTAGTGACCCCCTCCTCATCTCACATGCTGCTGACATCTTCACCTTTTGGGCAGTTGGTGCTGTTGCTGATCTTCTGCAACTTCTGAACATCAGGTAGGTCTGGACAGTTGCAGCAGTCAACATCAGGTTTTGATCATTCTTAGTTCCTTCTACAATTACCTAAGCTATAGTTGCTTGACATTATGTAGTTGATTTAGTTGCTAGGGCGACAGTAGCTCATTGTAGAGTGTTTGCCAACTGATCCAAAGGTTGGCGGTTCGAATCCCGCTCTCAGCATAAACATAATTGGTTGAGCAGTCAGATCCACTGGCCTGCAGGCTGGAGGCGTGATTCCAATTCCCACAGATGAATTCTGCTGTTGTGTCCTTGGGCAAAACAGTTAACCCCACTCACCCCAGTATCTGTGCACACTGGTGCATGAATAGGCGTGTGAAAATGGGTGCGTGGTTCCTTGATGTAAGGAGCTTTGAGTGCCTTGAAGGTGGAAAAGGCCCCAATAAAAATGTGGCCATTAACCATTTGATCTTATTAGCATATTATTTTGTGAAGAAATTTAATCTGCCAGTGTATGCTATGCAACTTGTCTTAGCCATAACATAAAAACAATATAGGCGTATACCTTTGCAATTGTGTCATGATTCAAAATCATCAGTAGATGCTGGTAATGCCTGTAAACACTGAAACCCATTTTATGTAATGCAGAGTAGGGTATTGATATAATAGGGATTATTTACTGGTTGCTGCGAGCTAAGAACATGTATTATGATTGAACTTTTATATAGTGCTTCTCTATTACTTGTAGGATAAGTGTTAACTGCTAAATAACACATTTGGATCAACTGTAGTTGGTAGTGTTGTCACAATGCCAACATTTCAATACTAAAGAATAGACTCAATACTCACTATCAATTTCAATACCACAATGGTCATTTAAAAATCTCTTTATTCAGACAATAGAATGTGATTTTCAGCATGAATACTTTCTTACACTTCTTATAAGATCTTTCAAAACCTGGTCAGTAAAGAATACTTGGACATCCCCTGACTATATGCCTTTTGCACTTTTGCCCTATTTTCCATTTATTATTTAACTTGAAAGGTTCATTTCTGTCCTGTGAATTTGATTTTTTTAGTATTGATAAAAAATTTGTATCTAGTTTCAATACTGGTTTTAGTATTCATTTCTATCTGACTTTTGAAAACCCTATCTGCATGGTGTGGCCTAGTTATAAAGAATCTATTTATACGCCATGATAAAACTGGCCATTGATTGACCACCTCCTTCTCACCACTCACCCGCTCTCCCCCTGCCCCAGCCTAGCCTCCATTAGAGCATTTAAAACCCTCTACAGGTCCCTGGAAACATGTTACAGACAAGATAAGATTAGAACGCACTGCACAACACAAGTCTGGCACATATTATTTTCATCCTTTCCAAGTGTGGGCTGTCTTCAAGGTCAATGGGCGATAATGATAAAGGGAGGGAGAGGCGTGAAGAACAGGAGGCTGTAATTAGATATTTATAATATTACAGGCTAATCTATGGCCCCCATCACAGCCATGTAATTGACTCCCACTGATTGTTTTCCTTTTCTGTCCTGGTAGTGCTTTTGAATCTGTAGTAGCTATTTTATCGGAGCAATTCCAACAACAAAAATACACACACATGAAAGGGTTCATATTACGGAATTTTCTGATCTATGTTATAAAGTGGTTTCCTCATCAAAAACATACATGGATTTGGTATGGAATTGGTAATCTCTACTAAACAATAGGTAAAAGATAGCTGTTAACTTGAAAATGACCACTTGATGACATCACAAGGTGGAACAGAGCAAGTTCAGAAGAGTCAAGTTTACTTAATATAGGACCTTTAAGAAAAAATGCCCAAACTGTACGATATAACATGATAAAGTATATTATCATAAGAAATGACAAAGCTACATAAACTACATTTGCAGACCATAAGCCAAGTGTTGTAAATGAAAAATTGGAATGCCATATCAAAGGAGAAATAATAGCTCATTTTGAATTTCATGACAGAAATGTGGGATATCAACAGCTGGAAAGTCATTTGGAAAGCAATTTGGATAATGGGCAACAATTTTGTATCTAAAAAGCTTCTTACATTGGCAGAAATTGTGATTTACCAGCAGAGCAGAGGAAGTGTCTGGGGTGGGGGAAGTCTGGGATGTTTTATTTAGAATATTGGTGCCGCAATTTGGGACTGAATAAGCAGTAAAAGATGGATAGACTTTTGGAAGAGTTTCTGAACTAACTTTCTGATGTAGCTTTCCTAGATTATGTATTATTGCTATGAGTTTTCCACAGTATGGCATCAACGTATCTACAGTATCTCTGTGGAGACAAGCAGATGATAATAATAAAAAATAATAATACATTTTATTTGTAATGCACTTTACATTTCAGTGAAATCTCAAAGTGCTAATGACACTACCACAGGGCTGGTACAGGTCAGATCTGGGGAGAGGTGGCCCTGTTTACTGTAAAAATGCATGTTTACAAGGTCATATTTTAGGAACAAAAACACCTTTTTCGATGCAAAATGAATAAGTTTAATGCCATGTTGTGGAATATTCTGGGCAAACCAATAACATCTCCATGGAGACAAGCAGGTATCAATCTCCTCACCAGAGAAGTGCATCTTTAAAGGTCCAATATTAATGCTAAACTGACCCTTGTGAGCTTCAAGCCTGTTGTTAACTCCTCGAAAACATACCAGGAGTTGTGTTTTGTTTCATTTACTCATGCATCTCCAAAGATTAAAATACACTGTTCCACCTTGTGATGTCATGTAGTGGTAGTTTTCAAGTTAACAGCTACATTTTACCTTTAGTTCAGTAGCAACTGGACATTCCAGGGCTAAGATTTTCAAAATGATTCTAGTGAAGGTGTATGGGGTCTGAAAACACAGTGGAGCACTTCCTGTATTACTCCATGACATCACAAGGTAGAATAGAGTGTTTCTGTTTGTGAGAAGAGTCTAAATATGCAGGGTTTGTGTGTTAAACAAACCACACTTCAGATAGATAGACAGATCAAAAAATACCGTAAATGGGCCCTTTAATGTTACAGTTCAAACAATGAACACACAAACTGGAACTATATTTTTACACATTTGTTCTGCCAATTGCTCTCTACACACTACACACTACATTGACCTCTCCCATATCTAAACAGTGAAGCAATTTGCCATGAGACCGAGGCTTGCACTGTGCGCCTCAATGAATTGCAGATTGGCTTTGGTAATTCAATCCTCTGTTGTTGTTTGTTTCATCTCATTTTAATGCTCAAGTTTATGAACCCATCCACGAAAATTGCTTCTTTCCTGAGGCTTAGATAAGAGAGATTTTGCTTATTGTAAGTCAACAATTTTCCAGCAGCTAATAGAGAATGCTTTGGAGAGTATATTTGTATATTTGTTATTCTATAGGTTCTGTTTTGGCTGGTTAATAGCTATTGGCAAATTAATCTATTTCTTTTGACTTCTGACTTGGAGTGAGGAGGTTAATAATTCTGAACTTGTGTTGTGTTTTCTACATTAGAATTAGGGAAATAATATCTACAGTAAATTAAAATTTTGTCTGCTAACCTGTTTGCCACTTTGACATTACACTGTCCCCCTCAGAATTATAATGTTCTAGCTGACATTTTTTGCTGAAATTGAAATGGAGTTATTCATATATTCATGAATAGCTTCTGTATGCTTTTATGAAGATTTTGTTTGTTTACTACGTTTTTGTAGATTTCTATCAGCTCTATGTTCTATGCATGGTCAGATCTTTAACCTATTTTATAAATAATGGACTCTTGTGAGCTTTAAGCCATGTTCTAATTTGTTACCTCCTCAAAAACATACCTGGAGTTGTGTTTTGTTTCATTCACATGTGCACACACACTTGCATTATTCAGCTGTCTGCATCTCCAAAGCTCAAAATGCTCTGTTGCACCTTGTGATGTCATGTAGTGACATTACAAGAGTCATTTAACAGCTACCGTTAGTTCAGTAGAGACTGGCAATTCCAGGTCTGAAATTATCCAAATGAAAGTGAAAGTTTATAAAGACCATGGAGCACTCGTCGTTTTGCCACATGACATCACAAGGAGGAACAGCGTGTGTTCAGTTTGAGTAAATGTTTGTTGGACAGATAGAGAATTTACCCCAGAACTATTTGCATGATTTTTCTAGGTTCCAAGTCCCTGTAAAACGTAAATTGTTGGTATATCCGGTTTGCTATTTTCACACCCAAGAATAAGGTGTTAAGCTCTTTATAGGGGGAATGTATAGAACCTATTTTCAACATTGAGCCCAAGTCTGAATAACCACAAAAAATAAAATAAAATCAACTAGCGAAAAGTCTCAATCGTCTCCAGGTGACAAGATGTAATATATTATTCACACAAATGAAAACGGGTAAAGTTTTCCCTGTTGCTGTTTGTACAATGGGATGAAGGACACACAAAAAAAAAGGTGGGAGTCGGAGGAGAGGGAGAAGGAGAAACAGAGTGATTTTCTGAGGCCTGGCAGCCCTCAGGGCTTTTTACACTGTGCTGTGGAGGGATTCACGGATGAAACATGCACAAAAGACTGTTACTGGAGGAGGGAAAATAGAGCTGTACGTACTTGGGACTATTTATAAAGGTGTACATAGGAGCAAATGGAAACACTGATACTGGCTCAAAAGAATAATGTACTTTTTGTGTACTTTTCTGGCATTGGGTTGTTGTGGTTCTTGAAAATAGGACAAGAAAATTGGTCTTGTACTTTCGCAACAGCATGGTTTTTGGTTTGTTGGCAGTATCTGATTTTATGGGAGTGGTATAGGAGCAGTAGAAGTAGTAGTAAGTAGTAGTATGGTAGTAGTGGTGTAGTAGTTTGGTCATTTGGTAACCGTATTGGTGGTAGTTGAATTATACTAATGTATGAGTTGTATTAGCTGTAGTTATATAGTTATAGTTGTAGTAATTGTACAGTAGTAGTGTTAGTGGTAGTAGTAGTAGTTGCAGTAGTCGCAGTAGTAGTATAGTTGTTTTAGTAATTGTGGGAATTGCGGTAGTAGATCTAGGTGTAGTAGTAGTAGTAGTAGTAGTAGCAGATGTAGGATTTATAATAGTAGTTGAATAGTACTAATACTAGTTGTTGTTGTAGTAGGTGTAGTAGTAATTATTAGTTGTAGTAGTTTTGTGGTGGTAGTAGTAGTAGGAAGAGATTTAGCAGTAATTACAGTAAATTGTCGCAACAGTAGCATCAAAGTTGACAATTTAACATTTGCACTTCCACTGCAGTGACCGTGTTTACTTTACTTTAAGTACGCATTTTATCTTTGGAGTACCACCACGGCGCCTCGATAAGATTCAATCAAAACATGGTTAAAAGCAGAGCAACCATTCCAAATAAAAATATGCCTTGTGTCAGTCCTGCTTTTGTTTTCTCTCCGATGCAATTTCAGCTTCAATTTCAAGGTATATTATGTCTGGTAGGGCGCCATCTTCTCTGCCACAAAACGAAGCTATTACTGCACAATTGACTGTAATTATCAATGGAACAGACAAACAGGCACCATAGCGTAGAGGTGGTCGTCCCTCCTCTTCTGTTTCCTCATTTACATAGCTGCACACCAGTTGCTTCAAATCAACCTCGACAGAGATTTGCATTGCGTTTCCCATCATGCACTGTCACTTTGCATAAGGCAGATCAAACAGGGAAGTGCCTGTGTATGCAAGGGCATCCAAGTGTAAAATGTGAAATTTATTGTCCGGTGATGAGAGCTCAACCTGCTCAGCGTGGCGGTAAAATCGGCCCGGGCCACATGCCAGAAATGATCCCTTTGCAGTATTTTGCATAGAATCAATATTTCTCACAGTATTTCATGTCCTTACACTGTCTTATGAATGAAGAAGGCATTATAGGTACTCACAAGTCTATTTATGTAGCATTATGTGCCAAGGCTGGATCAAACAACATGTGAACTGCTATGGGTCAACTCAATAAAAATGTGGAGACTTCTTACCATTTGAGGTGAGGAAAAAATCTTATTCAGAGGTATCCATTTGAAACTTCTTCTGTAGTTCACTCACAAAAATGTAAGAAAAAATATATTACAAGTTTTTCATCATGTAATGTCTTCATGTAAAAATAGTTTTTATATGTAAAAACGGCCCAACATTTAACATAGAAATATGAAAAGAGAGGTTTGAATTTCTTGCTTCTTTTTGTTGACATATTAGTCAGGTTTGTGGAAATTAAACACATCAAAAAAATATTTATTTATTTATTTATTGCTTAAAAGTGACATACTTTTGTTAAAAAACTGACAAATATTAGTCCCTATTACAACAATTCTGGTAAAATTTATAACTGAACTTTCTGGTTGGGCAACAAATGAGTTACAGGTACAGGTGATTCCAGTTATGTCACTTACCCACCATACTGTAAACAACGGCCAAAGCTTGTCTAACTTACACAATAGTTATTAATTGACAATTAGATTTTTTGTTTTTGTTTTAAAACTTACCACTACTGTATTTTCTTCATAAACTGCCACTTGACTGATATAAAACTATAACTGATAATAAATATGATTGAGATAAACATGAACTATGTAACTTTTTCGTGGAGGTACTGCCATGCGCTTGTTTTATTGTCTGCTTAGAAAATTCCACAGTATGGCATTAAATTAACCTTATCTAGGTTGGTGATTGTCTCAATCACATCAGTGCCTCTAGTTGTGAATATAGATCAGTTAAATGCATCTAGATGAACACCCTACAGCATAGCAACAGTTTCACACCGTTGACCATTGATTTAGGAATTATCTCTGCCTCATTACACATCATATGGATGCTTTGCCAATGACTATTTGTTCCAGTTCTGCTGCTTTGTTCCTCTGATGTAGATTAAGATGTAGATTTTCCACAAGGATTTTCCGTTTCTTATTGCAGTGTTCTTTATTCTAGTCGGACAAGTTTAAATGCACGAGACTCGTCACGTTGACAGTCCTCAAACATGCTCATTTGTTTCACATGATGAAATCATCATGAATTTGTTTTTTACTTTACTTTACTTTACTTTTTTTTTTTTAAATAGGATCTTTTTGCATTAAGGTAAGGTAAGGTAAGGTAAGGTTTATTTATATAGCGCTTTACACAGACACATGTCCCCAAAGTGCTTTACACAGCATTTTACAGAGCATTCTTCATTCACTCCATACCCGGTGGTGGTAAGCTACTATTATAGCCACAGTTGCCCTGGGGCAGACTGACGGAGGCACAGCTGCCAAGCCAAGCGGCGCCAACGGTCCCTGAGAAAATTTCCCATTAAGAAAATGCATCTAAAATAGAAATTGTATTTTGATAGTACAGGCCAAACAAACATCCACATTTATCATCTTTTAGATTAAAGTGATAATATGTAACTTTCTGGGGTGGAAAGTCAGCTGCATAATTCTTTGGAAATAGAAAGGTAAAACCATATTTCTGAACATTCTTCATGGTGGAGATTTGTATGCAATACCGTGGAATTTTATGGCCAAATGACTAACATTTCTGTGGAAATGAGCAGGAGGGGGCACTCATCCAGACCATATGAGTCAGGGTCGTGAATGAAACATTTGACTTTTTTTGGCCTCTATATATAAAAAGTTGAAAATGAACTCTTTTGTAGAACAGGAAAGACCGTTAATAGTATTTTTGCAAGTAAATGAAAACAAAAATGTAAATTGGACCACAATTAAAAATTCTAACTAAGGACAGTACATTTTAGCACTACTTCTAACCAATTTTCAGAACAAATATGTTGCTACAAACATATTGTATTTTTAACCATATTTGCTGGGCAACCAGAAAGATCTTCAAATAAAAGAACACAACGTTTCACAATTTGCTGAACAGCTGAACTAATTATCCGTAATGGTACCGACTCATTGCAGATTTTCTCCCTCGAACCTCTTTATAATCAGAGCTTAATGAATGCAGCTCTGTGTGTCGCTAAAGTAGCATTAGCAGGAGCTGGAGGATACAGTAGACTTATTTGTATTCAGCTCACTGCTCTGTGGACAGACTGCCTTGTGCTCTGCATGCCACACGCCCAGGTGCAGCGCTCCACCCATCTCGTTTGAAGCCATTAAATAACTAAACAGGCCCGCGGTGGAAAAACTTACCTTGTCTGATGAAACTGGAGCTGTGCCAATGTGTGTGTGCCACAAACTTTACATCACAGGGCAGCAAAGGGCCTTGAAAAGAACACTTTGTGTAGTAGTCGTAGTAGCAGTAGTAGTAGTTTGCAGTTGTAGTTGTAGTAATAGTTGTTGAAGAGTAGCAGTTGTTGTAGTAGCAGCAGTAGCAGCAGCAGTTTTAGTAGTTTTAGTAGTTGGGTTTTAGAGCAGGGTTGTCTCACCACTTGGCCATGGAGCCTCACCATGGAGATTTAGTTTAATGCCATACTGTGAAACATTACATAGAAAGCAATAGCATCTCCATGAAGAAGCACCAAAAAAAGTTACATAGTGCACCTTTAATGTTCACACACAATGTAGATCAAAATTTTTCAATGACACAATGACCCTACAAATTCCATAATATGTTGTTAATATACAGGTTGGTCAGTCCCACTGGTCCTTGAATACATATGAATTAAATGAACATTGCGCATCTTTGACACACATTGTACTGTGAATGCTTAAACTGTAAGTAGATCTCAAGCTTTTCATATTTATGTTTATTTATGGAATTATTTCTTTGTTTATCAAGTGTATTTTCTCAGCACTCTGCAAACACATTACAATCCCATATAAAACCCCATATAAACAAACTTGCATATGGAAATTGAATTGGCTTTCCCCCACCTCAGTATATGGCAAGTACTTTCCGACAGACAGAGCTGCCGTTCATGTGTAACTCATGACACCCATGCTACACTGAGCCTAATCCATCCCAGTGCGTTCTCTCTCTCTCTCTCTCTCTCCTCTCTCTTTCTCCCTCTCTCCCTCTCTATCTCTCTGTTCTCCGGAGCCCATGTAATTTCATGCTCTGCCACTAATAGAGTTGTAGTGATGCCGACCTCCGCACAAATGCCATCGTGCCAATGCTTCCAATGCCCGGTTCTGTCCTCTTATCTGTGAGGGTGGGGTGGCGGGGGCTAGTAATGGTGACAGGACCCCCTCCAGGGAGATATCAGAGCCCCAGTACACTCAGCTGTCTGCGATCAGAAGCTTTTGAACGCTGGCTGTTATGACATCTTCACTTCAATATTGTTATGTCAATCAGAGGCTTTTCAAGCTTTTCATACAGTTTGATTTTATAATTTGTTTTTCCATAGAGGTGTTGGTTGCTGCACGCATATGGAAAATAGTATTGTAATTTGACAGTCAAAATTAGTTTTAAATAAAATTTTGTTATATTATGCAAAATTGATTCTAGTGAGCTTTAAGCCATGTTAAATTGGTGTTATAAACGGTATACACACATACACACATCACTAGTGCTACTACAGTGAACAGAGAAAACGAGATAAAGTCTGCACACTTACTCCCAAACTGCTTTAATAATAAATAACAAACAGTTGTGCTTTGTTTCATTCAAACATGTCCAAAGCTCAAAATGCTCTGTTCCACCTTGTGATGTCATGCATGTAGTGGTAGTAGTTTCAAGTTAAAAGATGCCTTTTTCTTTTTGTTCAGTAGAGCTTGGAAATAATTGGGCTGAAATGATCCATGATTCTAGTGAAGGTGTATGGAGTTTAAGATCGCAATGGAGCACTTCCTGTATCACCACATGACATCACAAGGTGGAGTTTTTTCTGTTTGAGAGAAGAAATCAGCCTAAATGCAGGGTTTATATGTTAAACATGTGTGAATGAAACAAAAACACTACTCCATGTATGTTGGTGATAAGGCAACAACATTATAACAAAAATAAGATTGTAATTGGTCCCTTTAAAGGTGATTTAAGAGATCTGCTTGTCTTTACAGAGTTTTTATTGTCAGCAGGTGACATTGGGTCAAGTCAGCTCTGTGGAGAGGTTACTCCACTCATTGTAAGATAACATGTTTTTGAAGACTTTTTAGTAACACCTGTAACTGGCTACAGAGCAAGATAAATACAAGTAATGTCATACTGTGGAATATTCCAGGCAAAGTTCCACACCAAGTTCCCCAAGTTCCCCAAGCATTGATACAAGCAGATGGAGGATTCCAGACCAGAAAAGATACCATCTAATTTATTGAACATTTTCTTTTATGATGGAGTTTCATTCACTCTTCTTTTTAAGCACATACTGAGCTTCACACTTACAATAGGGTTCTGGCCATGTCCAAGCAGCCTTATTTTCACACAAATAAAAAGAATCGATTTCAGACAGACTGAGTGCATTTCACTGTGTGGGCAAAGGGAGACAGTTTGACAAGTTGCATAATGTTGCTTCATCTATTCAAAATCATACTCAAAATCAAAATGTCCTCACAGCATCTTTATTATTGTGCTCAGTTTTAGAAAGAAAAATGATATGGAGATCCCTGGATTAATTGTATTAAACATTTATTAAGAATACAAGCTTATGGTATAAAAGCAGGAGGGGTTGATTCTTAGATTACCCAAGTATGTCATGGTTTGAGAGTGGTTGAGGACCCCAAAGCAGAGACATAGGCGCAGGTAGATGTTTAAACAGGTTTATTGCCGGGATTGAAGGATGTGGTGATAGAAACCAGCTGGAGACATAGACGGAGGGAAGACACAGGGGTAGACTCACGGGTAGACAGACTGGACGACAAGGTCAGGCAGGACGACGACGTGGACGTGGACATGGACAAGCAGGACGAGGACGTAGACGAGGGATAGAGGAGGAATGAACTGACACTGAACAAAGGAAAAGGACAGAACTAAGTAGTGGGGCTGATTAGACAATGAGCTGCAGGTGAACCACCGAGCAGGTGATCCACACTGCAGCATTAGCCCAGCCACACCCCCAGAGGAGCAGACAGACACAGAAGGGAGGGGGAACACACAACAAACACCAAACCCTGACCAAGTATTTCTTTGTAGAATTTGAATGTTTGGGTGGGTTTCCTCATGGCACTGTCCTGATCAAGACTAGCTCAAGATCTGGAGATGGGTCCCCCGGTGAAGCACTATGACGCCCACTGCTCCTCACAGGTTTGCCCCAGCTGCATTGAAGGTAAGATGTGCTACAATAAAGTGTAACACACCTTACTTACAATGTAATGAGATATAATCCACAGACAAACAGACACTGACAAGGAGCAAAACAAGTCTGAAATTTGAAAACTATGGGATTTTTCTACTTATATCAGATGTAAGGTTATTTATAATCATGATAAACAATAGAATACATATACAGTCCATGTTATCACTAGCAAGTCAAACATACAACCATTAAAATTTGACATTACGACGTCTATATAGAATATGTCTAACAGGGAAGCCATGCGTTTACAAGCGCCTCCACTCTCCTGTAGTGCATTACTATGTCTTCAAATGCATATTTCATTGAAAGTTTAAACCAGAATACTAATACTATTTCTCTCTTTTTTTTCTTTTTTTTGCTCTTTATAAGCTGAACCGAACGTATTTTGAACCATTGGAGATGAACTAGATTAACTATTATTTTCAGAGCCAAATGACAATTTCAATTTTATCATGTTAACTTCTTTATTCTGCCTTGTAAAAGTAAATAAAGTCATCTGCTTCCACGCTTCATAGCATTTGGTTAAATCCACGTATCGTTCCCTCAGAGCATTACTACCAATAGAAGAAAGTGTATTTATTTAGTTGGCCTATAGAAGACATTCAAGAACGAACATACCATATTGTCAAAGGAGTGCGATCACAATTCAGTGTTTATCACCATATCTCCCTGCTGTAACTAGAGCAAATGTCCTATCAACCATCCCCCATGGCCCTTGACCTGTTGTCTCCTCTGCTGTCTGCACGTTCGTATGTTTTATGTGCGTCTATAGGCATAACGCGTTGAAGGGGAACGCAAAGTCACCCACATATCTTCCCCGATACACTGCAGCCATAATAAAACCACGTCAGGCAGATTGGATGGGAGATACTTCAAAAGCCTACGAAGATGAATGGGCCTCTGTTGTGTGGGTATGTCCGCTCTGATAAAAAGAGAGCACAAATAACGCATGGAACGCACTCAATCTGGACTTTTTCTTTATTGGTATTTTCTGTCTGTCTTACAGTACGTGATTGTTTTGGAAATCTGTGGAAAAAAGGTGAATTAGAATCTCCTTTGCAAAAGCCAACAAAGGCGCTATTCTGTAAAATATATTACAATCTGAGGTTTACAATAGGGTTCAGAACCTATTTTTTGTTCTTTAGAATTAGTCTGAGTGTATACAGAGCAGCCACACACCTCTTTTGAAAAAAACACAAGTTTTTTTTTTTATCTTGTTGACCTGAGTACAGCCATAGTGTAAGGTCTATAATCATATGTTCCCTCTTTGTATACAGCAGCATTTTGAGCAGAGAGTCACTCTAACCTTAGAACAGGTATATTAAAAAAACATGAAGAGAAAGAAAAGAGAAAAAGATAAATAAAGCTTTTATGTTTCTGTTAGAGGGATTCGCATATGGAAAAAACTGAATGGTGAATTTAAAAAGTCCAATACTATAGAAGCCTTAAAAAATGAGCTATAACTTTATTCTTAGAAAACTATAGAGGTCTGGAATGATCCATACAGTCAATTTATTTATTTTTTAGTTTTTAGTTTATTGTTTTTTCTCTTATATAGTAAATTCTATTAACTAACTATTACTACTACTATTACTACTACTACTATTATAAGACATGGAACACACTAAATTTGGACTTTTTCCATTATTGGCATTTTCTGTCTGTTTTGATTGTTTTGGAAATCTATAGAAAAAAAGTGTAATCTCCTCAGAGGCGCTTTTCTATAAAATAACACACAGTATTACATTGTGAGTTTTACAACAGTGTTTGGAACCTGTTTTTCTCTTCTGTCAGCCGATTGTTCTCTCTTAGTTCTATTTGTCTGTTGAAATGCATTGTGTTGAATTGTCAACTTTTATGTCTCTCAGTGCATTCATTATTGATGCAGCCTGATGATGCACTGATGGATTGGGGCTCTAATGTTGTTCCCTGAAGTATCTTGCGGCCGTTATTTATCAAAACAACTTGGAGTCCTCCTCTCTTCTGCCCTTAGGTGGTGTTCTGGACTTAAGCCTGGTCCAAAAGTTAAGTATCATTTGTCATAACAGCAGCTTCCTCAGTCTTCACTTCTGATGGGATTCTTAGCTGCACTGGTCATTGATTATGTCCCTGGAGCATTGGGCAAACCACTTGTCATCTGGACTCTTCAGACAGATTTCCCCTCTCAAGCCACGCCATCAAAATTGCATCCCATCTGACCTTCAGCTAATGATTCTCAGTCGATTTGCAAAGACAACTGAGCAGTATTTTGGCTCCAAGTGTTTCCAATTTTTATTACAGTTCAAGCATGTATTTTTGGATATTTTCTTTGACTAGTTTGTTGTTTTTGTATCCTCTATGGGGTGGTGCAGTGGTTATCACTCACAATAAGAGGGTTGCGTGTTCTGTTCTGTTACCAAACTGGACAGGGCCTTTACATATATAATTCGGATGTCCTGGGTAGTCTGAGTTCCCTTATTACCAAAAGCTAGGACGATCCATGTATCCGACAACCATCTATCTATTAATTGTGCAATAGAAATGATTATTTCAACCTCCAACGGGGTGCAGTCAAACTAGTTTGCATTGCATTCCTCTGTAAGATTGTTAAAGAAGACCTATTGTGGTTTGTGTTTTATACTTTTAAATTGCAATACTCATCTAAAACAACTTAGTAAAAGAAACAATGTTGCTGACTTCAGGGTGAGAAAACGGCAGTGCTCAATGGGAGCTGGCGTCACCGTAAACATAATCACAACAAAGAGCCATGAAGTTGTCAAATGAACTAAATAAATTATTAAAGTTTGCGCAAGCATGAATGAATCACTCCAAATACAACAACCATAAAAGTACTGGAATGTTGATCTTGCAAAATAGGGCCGCTTTAATTAGCCTTAACTTACCCGATAGATCACCTTAAGCAATGAAGCATCATTCTTTGCTATTGTTTTGTTTTCACTCTAAAACCTCTCCAAATATCTCTTTATTTAGCAAATAAATCTTGCTTAACGTCCATAATAGTACGTACAACACAGTCCAAGTTCAGTGTGCATGTAAACACAACATTGTGGTGCCCTGCTTCTCTTCCTCATCCCATATTCATGAGGCAGGGCTGTGACATGGAGGTGTTGTTGGGTGATACTGACACTTTGTTGCCATATTGAATGCCTTTAAAAATAAAACCTGTCTATTGTGTTCTAGTGCCGCTAACATAATCTGGGAGAGGGAAGGGCGGAGAGAAAGAAGGAGAGATGGAGGGGAAGAAAAGAGAGGGGGAGAATTATGATTGTGATGCTGATCAGACGTGAAATATTATCTCTTCACATTAACATGCTGGGTTGACGCTCTGTAGCAGCAGATGTAGATAGATCAGCTCCTGTGAGAGAGCTGATGGTTGATTTGTGTGCCGTGTGTCAACAGGGACAATACACAGGAGCAGACGTAAGGTTAAGATGGCCTACTTGTGACTCCTACCTGTCGCCATCTGAATGAAATGGTTATAAATGAGGTGATATTATCTTCAAAAAAACTGATTAGATACAGGGACAAGGTCTTGACTTTAAATCAGGAGCAGCGGGCATTCGTTCTCTCCAAACAAATGTGAAGTGATGTTGTTTATAGCAGTGTTTCTAAATGTGCTATAAGTGGCATGTGTTAATGAACCTATCTGCATAACTGACTTGTTTGGGTTGAATTAAATTTAGACTTGTTACATGTATAGCTAAATCTTGGTTTAGTTTGACTGAGAAATTTCTGATTTTGTGGTATAATCTCAATTTTTTCAAGATCCAGATCATTTGATTAACATCTCATTAAAGGGTCTGTAGTCCATACAGTCATATATTGTAAAAGAGTTTTTAAAGAGCCCATATTATACTTTTTTCTGATTTATGTTATAATGTTGTTTTCTCATCAAAAACATACCTGAAGTTGTGTTTTTTCATTCACACATGTTTTAGTAATCGTTTATTATTGGTCTGTTTAGATTTCCAAAGGTCAAAATGCTCTGTTCCACCTTATGATGTCACGAAGTGGTAGTTTTCAAATTAACAGCCATCTTTTACCTTTTGTTCTGCAGAGCGTGACAGTTCCAAGGCTGAAATGATCCATATCGCAACATGAAACTCTAAATATGCAGGGTTTGTGTGTTAAACATATGTGAATGAAACAAAACACAACTTTGGGTATGTTTTTGATGAGGAAACAACACTATAAATCATAAATTAGTGTAATATGGGCCCTTTAAACAAATGTTGAAAGTGCACACCCAAGTCAATCAGCAATGGTGTCAAAATACATACAACACAAAGATTGATACTATATTTAGTGGAGACTATACTGCTTTATTTACCTTTATCTGATTCTTCTGATTGGATCAAATCAAATCCCAGTAGCAATTATAAGAAATGCCCTGTGAACCCCCCTTACATCTTATTATATGTCACCACTTCTCCTTTAAACCTCCTCTCCTCCACACGGGTCTTTTCACACATTGACAGTCCTGGCGCAGAGGTCAGACTGATTGCAGTGTTAACCAGGCCTGTCAGATCGACCAATACAGCGGCTTTATCAGGTGAAGATTGAGTTCTGGTGAGGCACTCCTAGCATCCAACTCTCCACCGCTGCCTCCACTAAGAGACCCAAAGGCACGGCTTAATGGCTATGACGTCAATACCGAGCGGGAGAGAGGAGGCCCATTAAGGAGTCTATCAGGGCAATAAAATATGAGAAGGTGCTGTGTCTTCTCCTTAGGGTCTAGCAATATGAACAACTTATACAGTACACTGGTTTTCTATGTAAACTGTAATTTGGCATCATGAATCAGTCAGATATGATTAGCTCATGAAACAGGAAGATCGTGTGTTTTATTTTAAAGGATTATATTAGGTTGACACTTGTAATGTTAGATTAATGGCTCAAAACAGGTCAAACTATGGATACATTAATTAGTAAAGATGTTTTTGTTATTTATTTTTTCAAAATTGTAAAATTGTACTGTTATTAACATAACAGTACAATTTTGCTCTGTATAATTTCTGCTTGTCTTCATGCAGAGGTTAATTCTTGCCTGGAATATTTATATTTCACAGTACAGTCTGCATTTGTGCAATTACAGACATTTTTGCCTGTGAAAAACAAAAGAAAAATTCAGAAACATCCATTCTGTGAGGTGGCTCCCTATGTAATGTTTATCCAAATATCTTGGTACAATATGTTCACAATATGCATCTCACGGTTTTATTGCACTCCTGTGGGCTCACCACCTGCAGAGGGGTTCATAGGGGGGGTCAGGTGCTATGAGGATTGGGCAGCACAGCTGCCCCCACGACCCAGCCGGATTAAGCGGGAGAAGATGGATGGATGGATGGTTTTATTGCAATATTTTGTGGAAGCCAACAAAATTGTCAATATGCTACTTTTACCCATTAAAATTCCTTGACATTACTTTAATACTGTCATAATCCAAAGAATTTAGATTTAAAAGTGCTTCATAGCAGTTATTTTTTCATTTAACCTCCACTAAAACAGAGCAAAGCACCTTAACATTGAATATAAGCAAAGAGACTTGTAATGTGATACAGTGTGACAGCTCATGATATTATTGTGAGACATTTGACAATACAATATCACGATATTTCACTTATTGTTACATCCCTATTATCCACAGATCTGACCTGTAACTTGACCTGGTGGTGTCACTTGCCATAGTCTCTGTGGAGATGGATACAGTATGTTTGATCCTATACTGTGGAACATTCCAGGTAAAACATTAACACCTCTATGGAGACAAGAAGGCGACAGACCAACCACCAGAAAAGTTTGAGTGGCTGCATCAGGAAGGGCATCTGGCCTACAATGTTAATCACTGCTCGCTGAAAAGTTTCACATTTTGCTGTAGACTCCTAGAGAAAAGACTATTTCAGAACTGTTTGCGTCCTCTGACAATAATGCTTCAGCACAGGCTCTCTTTGGACACTGTTTAATTCAGAAACTTCAATTTTGCATGGATTCTTTATGCAAATAGACCATTCATTTTTGCAAGTTGTTTTCTTTGTTAAAAATCCCAACTCCCCACTGAAGCAGGCAGGAGTCTCCAGCAGCAGCAGCAGCTCCTCATATCAGTATGTGCCGTGGATGCCAGGCAGGTGTCTGTGGGCTGTAAGCAGATCCACACATGAGTATGAATAATAAAACGTACTGGGTTCCTCTGCTACCGATCCACCCTCTCTCATTCTCTCCATTCTCTCTTTTTCTCACACACACAGTCAAAAACACACTTATAATTTGTCCAACCCACAGGCGAGCGAACAAAGCTTTAAAAGGCCCATATTACGCTATTTTCAACAACAAAACTGGAGTTGTGTTTTGTTTCATTCACACGTTTAACGCAAAAAGCCTGCATATTTAGACTGACTTCTCTCAAACAGAAAACACTGTTCCAACTTGTGATGTCACAGCAATACAGGGAGTACTGCACAGTGCTTTCCATCTCCATACACCTTCACTTGCCCATCTACTCAACAAAAGGTAAACAGTAGCTTGAAAACTACCACTACATGACATCACTAGGTGGAACAGAGCATTTTGAGCTTTGGAGATGTAGACAGACTAATAATAAAGGGTTACTCAAACGTGTGAATGAAACAAAACACAACTCCAGGTATGTTTCTGAGGAGATAACAACAACAACATGTTCTTAAAGCTCACAAGAATCCATTGTGTTATATAGGACCTTTAAGATGCGAGCGATGGCGACTTACAAGTACAGCAGTGTATAGATCTGCAGAGGTAGAGCTAGCGAGCATTTTGTGTTGTAAATATGGTGTAGGCCAGTCTTTGCAAAGCGCTAATGAATCCGACTTACGCAGCATCCCCCCAGCTGCCTAGAGACCTGGCCCCTCCATCACTTTCAACAGGCTCCACCTTATTTATAGAGCCATTATTTTTAGCCCTCTATAATTTCAGCCTGCAGGGTTCTTGATGAATTGGCTAATAGAGCACTGGGGGCCAAAATGGGAAGAAGCGACTGAATGGAAAATATTAAAAGTCCTTAATTTTACAGAAAAACGGAACATTTACTGTAAAAATGTATTTGGTTATGCAAATTCAGAGCTAGAAAAAAAGGTGTTCCATGTAGTGTTTATTCATTACAGGTGTTTCCATGGCTCAAAAATACAGTTATTCCTTCTGTGAATAGGGGCAGATCTGTAGTGCTGTAACCTGTCTGTCTCCCTTGTGATAGATGGGTTAATCTATACTGTGGAACATTCTACACAAAGCAATAACATTTCCATGGCGATAAGCAGGTGGAGGACCCTCTTTTACAAATGTTACACAGTGCACCTTTGACATAACTGAACAGAAACATGTCAACTAGTATCACGTTCCCATAAGTGTATCTCAATGTAACTTGGATAATGAGAAGAACATCTCATTTTGCAATAACGGCAAACAACAAAAAACGTCCTAGAATGAACAGACCAGTCAACAATAAAGTGTTCTAATCTTTGTGGGCCATCCAATCTATCACTTTTGTTTACCTCCTCTCCTCACTGTTGTCAGAAAGGTTCCTACAGTGTCACTCTCGGGAGTCACATAGCATTCCGGTTTGTTGTAAAAGACTGAACAAGGTTGAAACCCCATTTTTGTTCTTTGATCGGTTCCCTACAATCTCTGCTCCCTCAGGCTTGTTTTCTCCCTGAAGCTTGTTCTGCAGGCAGGAAAAAAATCATTGGCCACAAAAGAACAGCTTTGACCAAATATGTCCCAATGCACAGATGAGAATAGAAGAAGGCGGCGATTTACTGGGCAGACGGGAAGGGGCGGGTGCGCTGGAGAATTGAATGTGGTCTAACTTACTATAAGATAATCAAGTCCAACGGAGGGCTGAGTGCTCGAAGATGATCATTTAGCTTTTCTCTCAAGCTCCAGAGCATTGGCGCCGTGCAAATCAAATAGCTGAAATCCGATCTGTGTCGGAAACAGGACTTCTTATGTAATTCGTGCATTGGGCAAAATATCGATATTTTGTTTTATTGTGATACTTAAGATTTGTGTGCACTGCTTTAGTTCTGGTTTGAACCAAGTCTAGTCCTGGGCTAGTCCCAGTTTAGTTCCTGTTTTGATGTGGTGATGTGGTTTTGATGTTTAGTTCCTGTTTTGATGTCTCTGTACAAGTATGAACAGTTATATCTTAATTGGTGATTGTTGCATAGATAAATTTCTATATATAATTTTTTTAATAGCCTATATATTCTCAAAACCCAATTTTGATCCAAAAAAGAATAGTGATTTTAAGTAATACTTCTGTAAAATTGGGGCTGTCATTGACTAATGAAATTCTTAGTCAACTCCAAACGATAGGAGATTAGTCGGCTAAAAAGAGGTGCGCGGGAAAAGCTCCCAAAACTATGACATATCTTTATAACCTTGAGATCGACCTATATGGCTTTTTTCATGGCCAATGCTGATTGTTTAGCATCCAGAGGACCTGATGGTCAATAAGCTCTGCTGATACTTTTGGGCTGCTATGTAGAGCTATTTAATTTACATTTTCACCCACTTTTTATCACAAACCTTCAAGAGAGCTCTGTGGTCACGTTTTGAGCAGTTATCTATTTACATTTAAGTGTTCAAATAAAGCTTTGTGTGTAGTTTTAGACAGCATATCGGTCTATCTCTTATAACCTAACCATGTATCCCACCTAACCTGCACTCACAAGACTACAATTGCACATGAGCTTACACAAAATCAACTATTTTTGAGGAAAAAGTACTAGCAAACAGTTTTTTAATACCCAAAAGGCAGATTAAACTCATAATTCACTTATAAATCATCAACTAACCCACTACACTGTTGCTGCTATTGTCCCATATAAACCCTTACACTCACTTCACTAAATGAAAGAATGAGTAAGTATTTCTGGAAAAGCACTCCTATTGTGTGCCTTATTATGACCATATTTGGGTTATCATAGTGTTGCCATACAGAATGATGTTACCTTTGTGAGCTCATGTATTATATTTCACATTGTCAAGTACTTTTGATGACTACTATATCTCCAACAGTGACACAACTCTTACAAAGCATGTTTATATTGTTGCTAGGTGACTCCAACTAACTAACTCCCCCTTTTGACCTACACAGCGCCTCGGGCCACTATAACAGCAGCATAAGAACAAGCAGAACAGACTTGGCATGGTGTAAAGCTAGCCATCTGTTCCCGGAGATGTGGACAGTGTCATTTGGCAGAAACACGCCGGCTAGCACACAAAGTAAGACTTCTACGTGGCTCACATCTGCCCCCTCCACCTGTCCCCTAACGGCCCCCCATTCGGATTTCAGCTCAGGGGGAGGAGCCCAGGAAGAGGGGGGGCGCTGTGATGGTGGGGATTGCTTGGGATGTCTCATATTGATTTATACCCTCCAGCAACGCGCCAAGAAGCTGCTTTCATAATCCTCCCTTCTAAATAATTCACCACGCGGCCTCAAAATTTCATCAGCACCTACATATAGAGTACAATCTCGCCAGCAGAAGAAACGGAAACGTTGCAGAAAAGGAGAAAAGAGAGAGAAAGAAAAGGAGATGGGAATGGGGTGCAGAGATGAGGCAGCAGATGATGGAGCAGGTGGAAGATGATGCACCGAAAAAAAAACACCAATTATGGAACAGTTACACAGCCATAACACAACTGTAATCTACTTAAATGTACTCAAGGATTATTATGTCAAACCCGACCAGCCACTATAATCGATCTGCTATTACTAGTAATAATACTTTTACTACTCCAGTGTATTACTACTATACTTCTTTAACAATTACACAACACCTAATATCACTACCACTGCTAGTACTACTACAAATACATGAAATACCAATATAACAGTGAAGTAACTCTAATGTAATGGTGTAAAATATCCTTTATTGAGCTATATAGCATATAAATGTACCACTTGAGTTTACACTGGATGTGTATATGCAGACCCAAAATCTGATCATTATTTCATTTCTAGAGTTCGAGAGTTCGAGCTAACAGGAAGTGAAAAAGGACTTTTTTCTAATTTTGGAGAAGGGGTGTGTATGAATTGTTGATTTAGTACGTTTTTTTTTTTTTTACTTCTTCCCACTCCTTTTCGGGCATGCATGTCAATACATTTGATTGTCCTTATTTAAATGTTGTATTATTTTTTCTCTCTTCTTCTTTCTTTTTGTTTCTTGTATTTGGAGTTTGCATGTCTGTACATATGATTTTCCATACTATGCTCGAAATAAACCATAAAAGCACAATTCATACACAAAGTAATTCAAAGTGCTTTACAGAATAAGAAATACATTAAAATCACAATACAAACAAATCAAAACATAAATAATCATCATAAAATTTTAAAATAGAGATGGGACATTAAATTAGAGAGAATTAGAGAGAAGAGTAGAGTGCTGAATGGAAAATGAAAACCTTTCAGTCATATGCAGCTAAACAGAACTGTTTTTAGCCTGGATTTAAACAGAGTCAGAGTAGAGTCTGTCTCACATGTTCAGACTGTTCCAGGTTTTAGCTGCATGAGTCTGAAATGCTGATTCCCTAAACTAGGAAACTAGGAGATTATTGAAAAGTCTGTTTATTTAATTTGTTTATTTAAGGATCTCCATTAGTCTCTGCAGACGCTCAGACTACTCTTCCTGGGATACAGTCTTCAAAATAAAAGCATAAAACATTGACCGTGCATTAACAGAAAGGAAACAGTTACATCTGTTGGGAGTTTCTTTTTGACTGTTCATACCTGTGCCCGTTTTGACACGGCAAACTGTGCAGAAAAGTGCAGAATAATGTGGCAACAATGAAAGAAAATAAAGATGTTAAAGGTTACTCAAATATTACTCAAAAATCCATTGATTAACTGCCATCTAATCTATAAAAAAAAGATCAAATGAGCAAACAAAACAGCAATTTTGCTTTCAGGGCTGTCGTGATGAAGCAAGTTCATTCATTGGCTTTGTTCTTATACAGAGAGTGGTCGGTGTAGGATGTGTGAAAGGAAATGTGGTTCTGGCTGTTCTGCTCATGTCTTCACCCAACATAACACAAACTGTCACTCACTGTTACATAATTTAGTATCTGTCCATCTGAGCCCACCACTGGATCTAAGTATGGCAGGATCTTAATTACTTTTTAACATGGGAGAAAATTAACTGACCTAAGATTATTATTATATTCTTCTTTATTTGATATTTGCTTTTAATAGTATTTAATGTATTCAGACTATTGCAAAAGTTTGAGTATGTTATCTGATATGCTTTAAAATGTCTTCTGAACTGCCAGATTAATTTTGTGGTGGAGACTGATGTAACCTTCCTGACTCAGATCTTGGAAACGTTTTTACTTTGCCAGGCCAAGCTGCAGGTAACTTTTTAGTAATAAAAAACATGAAAAAAGCTGTTAACTATCTCATGAAAGACAGGTGACAGGCAGGCAGTGACAGTCTCCAATCAGAAAAGGTATGATAAGAGTTATTAGTCTAAACAGTGGCTAATCCCTACTTCACTTCCACTGTATGTGATTTTTAACCAAGTAGATCAAACTCTGTCCCAGGGAACACATGCAGCCCTTAAAGGTGCACTGCTCATCTTTTCTGGTGGAGGGTCTGTTACCTACTTGTCTCCATGGAAATGTTATTGCTTTCTCTAGAATGTTCCACAGTATAAATGAAACCTATTTAACATGAGGGAGACACGTAGGTTACAGCACTACGCTACATTACAGGTCAGATCTGTGGAGAGTCGGCCTATTCACAGAGGAAATTATTGTATTTTTGAGCAATAGAAACACCCTAATAAATAAATGCTAGTTGGAAATGTTTAATATCATACAATGGCAATAACATCCCCATGGAGACAAGCAGGTAGCAGGCCCTCCACCAGAATAGTTGCGCAGTGCATCTTTAAGTGTCCTGGGTCATTATAAACTCAATGTCATCATATTATATTGTGACAAAGATTTAAAATTAATAAATACATCTGTGTTATATCTATGTATCTGTCTTAAATGCCCCAATCTGAAGCACCAACTGGGTGTCTCTTGTTCAAATCCATTTACAGTAAACAGGTGGCCTCAGCGAAGCAAGTTTGGAGACGTCTGATCTAGATTTTTTCATTTGTCTTAAACAATTATTAACACACTTACAAACAAATTGTTAGTACCATTGTTGAAGAATGCTTTTAAACTCCTAAAATGTGCTTTCCAAAGAACAAGAAGTCATTTAATCTTTGCCTCCATTTGGGCCACAATGCAAAAAATCACGCTGGATAAAAGGACTTAAGTCATGTAAATTATATAGTGCAATTTCTTCTCTCCAGTCATTAGCCCAGTCCATTTACTCTAAACCTGATCTTTTTCACTGTCTGAATCCCTTTTCATTAGGATTCCCAGACCCCCTCGCTCCTCAGTGCACCATAATGCAACAGGCTTTCACTGTATTTTCACTCAAACACTTTGCCTGTCATTAGCAATTATTAAACAGCTTGAGCTTTTTGTCTGATTTTGCCTGGGCTGTGCAGACTGGGAGATGCATAGGGGAGAAAGTCCATTTGCACATCCCTGTTTAAGACCTCCATGGCGGGTGGTCTGGTGCTGTCTGCAAATTAGTAGCAGTTATTGGACACATTAACAGGATTAGAATTCAATTGTGTGCACAGTGAGTTTTTTTTAAATGGTGGTGTTCAGGATTCAAAAGTATAAAAATGCAGCTTTGTACTATTATGGCATGTACTAGGGGTGTGTAAAAATATCGAAATATCCAAATTTGGTCATATAGTACTGTTATTATGGACTGTTGTAAATTTTTTTGTGGAGGGATACTTATGCAATATACTTGACAGATTCACTGTTTTGATTATTCAAATTTGCAGTTAGTGGTTTAACAAAGAAATATAGTTGTTAAAATGTATTTAGTTCTTTAAAAACAGCAATATATCACAAAGTATGTGCAATTGAGCCATGTATCGTATCGAATTGTGAGGGACCCTCTGATTCCTAGCCGTATATGTACTATGACAATATCTATATACTGCACAGAAATCACCACAAAGCTAAATATATCATTTTATTTGTAGTGGAATAGGCTATGCATGTTTTTAAGTTGATGACAGAAACACTAAAAATGACAAGTTTCAATTCAGTAGTATTCTAACAACAATTTGCCTGTCAAAATACTTAAATATCCTTTATCTTTTAGATGTTTGAATGTAATTTTTGTATTCGATAACATACTTTACTGACTAACCATGCATATCACTGGGGCAACCTTTCAGTGGGAGCAGTGGGTGACCACAGTGCAGTACTTAGGGACCCATCTCCAGATTTTGAACTCGGCTTGGTCAGGACCACCTTGACTAGGTTTGTATATTTGTGGCCATTAGAATCCCATCCAGACACGGGCAGAGCATGCGAACTCTATGCAGAAATAACCAATCAAATTTAAGTGATTTTTTTCCACCTTCAAACTCCTAATCCTGCTTGAATATTCTGTGTTGCTCGGTCTCATAACAGTGGATGTCATAGCTGGGTATTAAACACGACCTTCTCCAGCAGTGACAGTAATCCACCTCCCAGCGGCCATTTTGTGCAGTACCCTGTGGGCCGCTAACTTACTCAACTATATTTAGGTCCCTTCACTGTGTCGTGTTGAGGCCTTCCAGGTGAATTTGGATAATAATATCTATATCTCCCACAGGTCAACTGTTTTTAGCCCACCCCAGGCATCCACTGAGCTGGAACAGACTAACTGCCTGACAGATTGTTCGAAGAAACAATGGATTCTCTATGGCTATTTTCATAAAGCTAAGAGTATAAAACAGAATGATTTTTATAATCTACCTTGAAGTATAAGCAGAAAGTAGCCCACTAATTTACTTATGTAACAATGATAATGCATTGGATTTATATATTGCTATTCCAAATTACAAATGCTCCCAAAGTGCTTTACATTGCATTATTCATTCAGTCCATTTTAGGTGGTGGTAAACTGTTGTCACCACAGCTGCCCTGGGATAGACCCATAGGAGCAAGGCTGCTAATCTGTACTGTCTGCCCCTCTCCTCACCAGTCACCCTGACATAGATTCACCAGTCACCCTGACATACATTTAAAAAACCTGGCATTGTGTCCTTAGGCACTTCACACACATTGTATGAAAGTGGTGTGAACGTGAGCGATTGGTGGTCATAGGGGCTGATGCTGTAGATTGGCAGACTCTCTTCCATCAGTGGGTAAAGTGTCTTGCCTAAAGACACAACAGCAGTTTCCATTAGAGCCATTGCTGTTCCTCTGTGGCACCTGTGGTCTTCCCAGCAGTTTCCCATCCAATGCTTAACATGCCCTATTTATTCATCATTTTGCTGAGTCCTTAACCTGGATGTTGTTTTTGCTATATGCACTTTAAAAAGTACTTTTAATCACGCTGTCCTCAACAACATATTTTGAAATTAGCATTAATAGCAACAAAATGACATGCTACAAGCAAAAAGATTTAGAGCTGCATGTTTTTGATTGTTGTTGAATGTTCTATATTCCAGCTGGCTAATAATAGTATGTAAAATATGAGTGAACTATTTTCAACCTTAAACAGACATAATAATTCTCCTTGATCAAAAACAATAGTATTAACCGGCCTTCCTCAAATGTGCATGCTGTCTCTGATTTTGTCACTCGAGAAGCATGCTTGTAGCAAAGATTAATTTTAGAGCCTTATCTCTGCTGCTCCCAGGACAGTGTGCCAATTTGTGGGTATTACTCTTTTGGGGCTCAGTTTAATTAGAACAAATGATGGCATGATATTTGGACATCTGTTGAGTGGGTGTGTGCATTCATTACCCTACCATGCAATATGGCAAAAATCTTGCCAAACTTTATTCATTCTTCTTGTCGAAAATATAACACATTATCTGTAACCCAAAAATATAAGTCCACATGGAGCATACACAGTTTCCTAGTTGCCCGTTTTATTTTTGAACTCTGCGAAAGTGATGGAGGGAAAATGAGGTTAAAGCGGCAAAGAGAGAAGCAGTGATTGGGAGTTTGACCTAAATAGTGCAGTCAGTAAGAGACTTGGCCTGATAAAGCCTTCTTTGGTGCAGTAGTAACACAAGGGGAGTTTTATTGTTCATTGTCTAAGCTTCTGCACTGCTGGCCCTGAACACCTTGTACATGACTGGCCACGCGGTGGTTAAAAGTGGTACATAATGCCGAGGGCTGTCAAGACTGGATAAAGCACTAGTATTTTTAAAGGAATAGCCTGTACAGTTCTAAAAAAGTATTATAATTACAACTGACCTTTGGTTGCCAAAGCCTTAACCTACATATAAAGTATATGGACATGGACAAGCTCAGAACCTTCAGAATGTACTTACCACGCTGCAGAGGCTGCACTAGCACTCATTAATGATTGGCTGCAGATGCTGGGTTCAGGTATAGACTGTGTATATATAAACTGATTGCTAATCTGCTACTCGTTGCGTTCCAAATAGGAGGTGACTATGGGCGCACTTCCGGCTCCATCAGCTCTGTCAGGCCCTCTGTCGCCCCGTCAGGCCCATCATTCTGGTCTGAAAATGTTCATATATAACTTTACATGATCCTGGTATTTTTATTGTGGTATGTTCTCCAAAAATAAAGATATGAACATTAATAACAGACAAATCAGAAAATCAGACACCATCTTTCGCCAAGGTTTCTCCCGATAGCATTGCTAAGTGCCCCTTTCCGTCCGCACCGCTGGTTTAGCAGGGAGCAGCCTTACTTTCTATAGCCTTGGTCCAGTTTGGTGGATACTTCCAGTTGGAATTCCAAATATGGTGCTCAGCTCCAAATTCATCCCTATAACTCCTAGCCTTGTTGAGCTTCATTTGGCTTGAGCCGAACGCAGTGGGTGACGTCACGCTCCTGTAGTCCACTTCTTTATGCAGTCTGTGGGTTTACGTAGTGAGGATTCAGATCAGAGAGAGTCCTTTTAGTTGGTGGTGCATTATAACTTTTCTGGCACTGCCACAGCCACCTCCTTGTTTCCATGGAGATGTTTTTGTAATGCTTTCCCACGATAGTTCCACAGTATGGCATTTAACTAGCATTAATTTCATAGCAGATGTTTTAGTACTGAAAAGTACCTTGGAAAACATTTTTACCTGGGCTGGTTTTGTGTTGCATGATTCCTTTTATCATATTTTAGAGATGGTCCTGGAATCATTTGTTTGACAACAAGCTTGGAAGACTCAAAACTCTATAGTGACAAAGATGTAATGTTATAATCAACTGTACATTTTTATATTGTGAGTAGCTTGGAGTACAGCTGTTGCTCCTTAGTTGGAGATGAGAATATACATATTTATTTGGCAGTATTTGCAGACACAGCTGCCTTTTAATCAGTCAGTAACACTTATGGATTAAATAGACCTTACAACTAATTAAAAACACATTATCTGAACTGTATTATGCACTGGAGCTTATCTCTGTAGCAGTGTGTCATTTCTTTGGTGCCTCTTCACTCCAGTACTATGTGATCTCAAACTGAGTCATTGTATACTATTGTTGTCATTTTCCCTTTGTTGCTTTGCAGAGCACATTGTTCCACCTCAGTTCTGTGTGTATTTCTGAACTGCAGCTAAAGGCCTCGTGACTAATGTCTGAATCTCTTACGTTTACAGACCTCCAAGACTGTACACTCCTGCTGTTTATATCGACATAATAAGCTCTGCAATGTATCACAGTTCCTACGACAAGATCCACAATGGGTTTACAGTATTCCCAGACTTCTTCCATAGCCCATATCATCGCGTCCTATCTGTGAGTGTCAAATGTGGGAACAATTTGTCCCTAGTGGGTCAGACAGTCCATTGGGAATGACAAACAGGAAACTGGAGGAGATGACTTAGGCCCTCTATCTGAATTTGGTCGTATAGTTCGTGTGAGACTGCAGCCTATCGCCCTCATATCTGATCTGTCTTCGTCAAAGCAATGAGAAGAGGAAATGGCAGTAAGAAAAAGCAAAAAAAAAAAAACTAGAGCCTGTGGATCACTTCACTTCAGATTTCAATAGACTGATCTGGGCTTGATACTAATAGGTCTGACTCTGACTCTTTCATTCACACATGTTTGAGTTATCAGATGCCCTTAACATTTTAGTAAGGGTTAGGGTTTTTAAAAACACACCAGGGCACTTCCTGTACTACAACATGACATCACAAGGTGGAACAGTGTTTTCAGCCTGAATATGTAGGATCTGTGTTCATCTTATATCTGTGTAACCCATTAGTCGACCAGGTAGGCTCCATGTGTTTTTTACCTGTTCTGATACAACTCAAGATCATTCTAAAGCTATTCAGGAAAGGTTAATTTCTGTCTTGTGAATGGGCATCTAGTTTCAGTATTAGTTTTAGTATCAATTAGTGTCTGATTTTCTATACTTTTGATAACTGATGAGGGAACACTCTTATAACATGGTACAGTACACTGCCTTTTGCATGTAACCAAGATGCTGGATTACTGACCTTGTTTTTGAAACCATATATTTTTCAAGTTCAACATTAAATTGATAGCAGCCACACTCTTAAAAGTGGAAATTATGACAAACTGCACAACAATAAAACTAGAAAGAGAGAAAAATGAAACTAAAGAGAAAAGTGAAGCTGAATACTGATTGGCAATTGACAATCAAAGCCATGCTCCTTTTCTATTTTCAAGTCAGACACTGGGTCTAATTGAGATTATGAGCAGCGTCTGGGCTGTGCATACAAATCAGCATGTGGGAGACAATGACATGTAATGTAGTTTTTGTAGGGGGGGAAATCACACAGTAATCACAATTATTCAACACAGTCCTTTAATTTAGGCTATTCAATTTCAATTTATTCAACTTATGAAAGAAAATACATGTTTTGAGGTGCAACTATGCCACTGTTATCATTTCTGCTGCTAGAAGTGAAACTAACCTGATGTCTTTCATTGTGGCGTAACATCACAGACTTTTCACTCTGACAATTTTCAAGGTCCTCTCATTCTCCGGTCCACGTACACAAAGGCTTAGAAGCTGTTTGATGTCTTTGCAGCGAGAGAATAGACACTGCTGCTCAAAGCTCACATATTTTTTTCACTATTGGACAAAGAAATACCTATAATATTGTATTAATTTAAACTTCAGATGGCGAGTTGGACTGAAAGTGAAATTGTAATTAAATGGCCATATGGCTGATCCTGTACTCTCGCTGTGAGGTATTGTAGTGAGTGCACATAAAATGGTTATGAATAGAAAGGAGGACAGAGACGCTACTCAAGGATAAGCTGGCCCATGATCATTTTACTTTAGACTGTGTAGTAGTATTTCTTTTAAATGTGCTTTGAATGCGTTTTTTAACTTAGGAGTTCACATGTGTAACTGGGAACATTTCTTATAAAAAGTAGAAAAAAAAGATCTGACTTTTTTTTAGCTTAGCTAGCCAGTGACCACACACTTTTGCATTTTCGGTGACAAATAGTCTGGAACCAACTAAGTCTTGTCTTCCAGAGAAATAGAGTATAGTCTATGTTAAAACAAACATGACAGCTAATGGCAGGAAATAAAGGAAAGAGAATAACAGGACTGATAAACTGACATTTGCTGAATCAAAAAGCACCAAACACAGTTTAATTAGACAATAGAAGTAATTTCATTCTGAATGTTACAAGCATACTAGAATTAATTAGACTATAGAGAATGTCTAGAGAACAGTGCTACAGATGAGTGGGATTGGACCAGCAAAAAAACATTTGTTGTGCATCTGATCCTACTGCAGAAAGTCAGAGCTTAGCTTAAGTTATTATACAGGCTTTCCAGTATAGTAGATCAAATTATATTTGAGTGTCAAGGAACTAGTATTGTCTCAAAGTGACTCCCTGTGACCATGTCTGTTACATGCTGTTTTCTAGACTCCTGCTCATTTACAAGTGGCTTTAGCCTTGTTTGTGGAGGGGTTAGGGAGGCTCACAACTACATATTCACCAGCCTCTGCCTTGTTATCTTCTCATACTGTTTGCTTGTTTGTCACTCTGTCTTCCTGTCCTCTCTCCTCTCCCACACATCTCTCACTTCCTCTCACACTCATTCAACCAGCAACACCGCTGTCCCTGTCAGTGCCACATCACAGCTCCACGCTTAAGAAACCAAGCACCAATCTACCTTTTTTTGCCTTGGTCTCAAGCCTCTCTTCTCCATCTCTGACACCCTCTCTGTGCTTCCTCTGTCCACAGGTGGGTGACAGTTGCTGCAGAGATGGAATGCACTCTGGGTGATGGGTCCTGCCTGCCCCAGCCTGCCTCGGACTCTCACCAAACAGCATGTTGTTCATTAGCAGACTAGCCCATGACAAAGGCACTTTTCTGTCACCCTCATGGCTGTTCTGTGGACATGTGTGGGCAGAGGCTAAGGTAACATGGCAGCAGGTTGGTGTGGGAGGTTAGGAAGGAATTCTAGGGAAAGCGAAGAGCAGGATGACATGACTTATGGGAGAAAATAGTCTACAAAAAATAACATCTTTTCCCCACCTGTTCGTCACTGGAGATATTTATTTAACTGGTATGTTCTACAGTATGGAAAAAACATATCTTGCATTTATTCAATTACAAATAGAATTGTTTTTATTTCTAAAAAAAAACATGTGCTCTTAAGAAGCAGAATAAAGAAGTGGAGTAAGGTCACTCATGGGATTCAGCTCCAGTCAAATGAAGCTCATCGTTAGTCATAGGAGACTATTTAGAGCCGAGTTATTAGGAATATGAATTGATTTATGGACAAAATAGCTAAATCAGTGGTTCTTAACCTTGTTGGAGGTGCTGAACCCCACTAGTTTCATATGCGCATTCACTGAACCCTTCTTGCTCGACATAGTTAGTGTGAAGGGAAAATATTAAGAAAGAAATTACATAACGTACCATCACAACGGTCACAAGACTATTGCGCGCACAAAATTTCCTGAAGCCAATAACGGCCAAACAGGGCGTGTCATCACGAATCATATGAGTTGGATGTGTGTCTTGACCCCTGCCGAACCCCTGAGACTGACTCACCGAACCCCTGGGGTTCGATCGAACCCAGGTTAAGAACCACTGAGCTAAATAAAAACACCAGGATCATGTAGAGCGGGTTAATATGAACATTTTAAGACCAAAATGAGAAGAGAGATGCGAGGGGTGAATTGGAACTGGAACCAATGGAGCCAGAAGACCGCCCATGCTCACTTCCTAATGCAGCAGCTAGCAGGTTATGAGCAAACAAGTCCCTCCACAGATCTGACTGGTATCTTGGCCTGGTGTCCTTACTTGTATCCATGGAGATAGATAAGTTTAATGCAATACTATTGAACATTCTTAGCCACAAGCCATAACACAAATGTTTAATATTTATTCCTGCTATATTAATCTTTTGGCTTTGAAACGCTAATAGTCACAGCTTTGAGATTTGGTAACTCTAAATCGCCCCTGAGTTATGTCAAAGTGAATGAACTTAGTATCTTGTCCCATGACAGGGAAATTCTTATCGGATTACTAATTGAAATTCAGACCACACCTATACTTGAGACTATTTTTCACTTTTTATTCAAATAACAGACGGTTTTGCTTTCCAGTATGTTTTCTATAAATAATAACTTAGACTGTGATATAAGCTCTGCAAAAGACACCGCCAAGATACTGTAAAGAAATATGAATCCCACATAGACTATCTCACAAAGCCAGGTGCGCCAAAATGAGAAAATCAAAACAAATTGCCCTGGAAATCACATTGATTACAAAGTGGAATACTGTCAGCGGCGTATTCTTGCTGATAAATAAGAGACAGCTTCACAGCACAGGTGCAGGGGCTCGCTGCAAAATTGTGCTGCATTCAAAAAGAGAGAAAAAAAAAAAAGAAACGCAACAAAAGCAGGGAAATGTGAGAGAAAGAGGAGAGGGACAGAGGCAGAAAAACAGGGTTGTTTATGAGGCGATGGGAGACAAGACTGAAACGTGGCCAACTATCTGCAGTGTTCAAATAAGAGAAGTTAGCTATTTCAAATCTGTTCAAAAATTCACTTTCCACTTGGAGAAATCCTGCAACCAAAATGCTAGCTTTATTGGAGTTTAACTGCTGTGCTGACCTGTGGGAATTAGCATTGACGTCTCACTCTGGGCGATGCTGGGAGCACAAAGTGGTTATCTACTCCTGCTGGAAGAAGATTGCAGTTATTGGAGAATACAAATCCAGTTATAGGAAACAGAGGACTAAATATTGCTGTTGTTTTTGTGTCTTTCTGAATCTTTTGACTAATGAATGCTTTTCAACAGCAACTTTTCCGGGGCATTCAGAGGTTATAGCTATAATTAATGGCTTAAATTCCATTACAGTTTGGTATTTTATTATAACTGTTACATAGTTAAAAGAGACCGTGTATTATAATTTTACTCTAGCCCAGATGAATTGTGTCAAATTTCATCTAAAGTACTTAAAGTTCACATATGGTGCCTATTTTCTTTCTCTCATAATGTTGTTTACTCATCACAAACATACCCAGAGTTGTGTTTTGTTTTGTTTATACGTGTTTAACATACAAACTCTGGGTATTTAGAGTTCTTCTCTTAAGTGGAAAACACTGTGTTTCACCTTGTGAGGGAATGTGGTAATACAGGAAGTGCTCCACTCTGTTTGGAAACTTTACTAGAATAATTTGGATGATTTTAGCCCTAGAATCTCTACTGAACTAAAAGTAAAATGTAGCTGTTAACTTGAAAACTACCACTAGATGACATCACAAGGTAGAACAGCACATTTGAGCTTTGGAGATTAATAATAAAGGGTTATTCAAACATTTGTGAGTGAAACAAAATGTGGTTCTGGGTATGCGTTTGATGAGGTCATAACATTGCTTTACTCTCACATCCTTTTTGTTTAATATAGGACCTTTAAATTATGACATAAAATGCATACAACCACACAAGATCTGTACATCAGCCTTAAAGCCCCAGTACGTTGCTTTTTTATTGCACTGACAAACATGTGTCCTGAGAGGGATTGCGTCTCCACAAACCTGACTCTTCCCATGGAAAGAGACACGCTTTGGCTGTAATCTTCCACAATATGGTATAAACATATCTCTGAATTATGGTTTTAACTTTCTGTGGAATCATGCAGGTGCCACCTCCAAAAAGCTACACATTTTTTGCATATCAATCAGATACATTTTTACCCAATAGTGTTCTCTAATAGATTGAAAGCTTGGGCATGTCAACACACATATTAGTGTTATTTTGAACTGCCATTTAAAATAATCAAATCTGACTCATAGCTGCATATACGCATAGGTGTACCCCCTGTAAGGCCCATAGTCACTGAATGTTCGTTGCCATGGAAACCAGTCTCTACTCTACTTAACACGTCTGACCTGTGGGATTACTGTTGACAGCTCATATCTTATCTTATAACAATGCCTCCAGCTCATGACAAAATGTTCACAGCAGCTTCCTCTGCTAAATGGGAGAAAGAAGATCACATATTTAGACAAAAAAAAAAAAAAACATACACTGTCATCGTGAGTTAGCATCTCTCTTACCACTATAGGAGGGAGTACTTGTGTAAAACCACTTTTGCACTTTTAATGCTTAAGTAAGGGTTATTATATGTTGAAGTACCTAGTAATAGTACTTAGCTAGTACCAACATTAACACTATACAACAATTATGCAGTGCCAGAACTATCATTGTATTACTACCACCTATACAAATATTACTCCTGCTAACTACTGCTACAGCTACTGCATTTAACATTGCATTATACTCAATATTTTTTCTACTTTAGGAGTGTATGAATACTTACTACAACAGCTTAAAACTAAAGCAAATGCGATGATGCTTGCACTATGCAGGGGTTCAATAAAGGCAATGCTGGTCCAATGTATGTGTGCACTTTTTCAGATCAGGAGCTGGCTAAGCTGTCACTGAACACTGCTGAATCACTTTATTGCACAGAGAGAGACAGAGCGGGGAAGAAAGAGAGAGGGAGAGAGAGAGAGCAAGTCCTGGTTTATAGGCATTACCGCTTGCCCGCAGCAAAGTGGTGTCCGCACCTCCACACTCACATAATTACAGAGTAGTTGTGTGCAAGGCAGAATGGCACTGCTGTTTGTCGTCTATGGTTGGCCTGTCGACATTTCCGACTGTGGTCTATAAGAACACACTTAAAGCTGCACTGTGTAACTTTTCTGGTGGAGGGTCTAATGCCTAACCTTACTCCTGATTGAAATATAGCACTTTGACTTGAGTTCAATCTGGAGTGGCCCTCACTGAATGCGGTAGAGAAAACACAGAACATCACAGTGAATATTTTAATCATAACTAGGGCTGGGAATCTGTCATAATTTTTATACAATCACAATCCAGTGAATGTATTTGTGACATTTAAACGCCAGTCTCCTACCAATTGGGATTAAAATCAAACCACTGAGTCAGTTCTTTTTACGTGCCTTGCACGGGGGAGCATGGCCACTGCGTGCGCTTACTAGGCTCGTCCACGCTGCTCTTCCAAAGCCCCTCCGATTCCAGCACACCTTTATTCATTTCCAACAATCCATCATGTCAGTACAAAGGCAACCTGATCAACGTATACATAATCTCGTTAAGCTTACCACAGATAACATAGTGAAGTATATCATGACTTTGTTTTACATTTGAACAAATTTACGATGTGAACAGTCCTGCAAGGAGGGAAAAGGTCATAAGAGGTCACACATCTGGTTTTAGCAGAGATAGGTTAACAAAGGCCCTTTATCCTCTGCAATTGAGACCTTTTAACTTAGATGTACATTTTTTAATAACCTCATTATAAGCATTTTATTCTAACAGAATCGCAGGGTCCTTTATGATTCAATATGATACTCGATACATGGCTCACGATACAATATTATTACAGTATGGAGATATAGCGCCACTAACTGTGCAAAGTCAATATGGAAAAAAAACAGTTGTAACCATTAAAACAGTGAATATGTCAAGAGTAATTGCATTAACAAGTTTCCTTCCTGTCACTATTAAATGAATTAAGTAAAATATACCAAAAGAGACTCATGGCGATATATTGATACAGCAGCCCATGATAACGATACTGTATCATCAAATTTAGTATCACGATATTTCACGATATTAGCACACCCCTAGTCACAACAGTGGAACAAGCCCCAAAGCCAAACTTTTGTTATATCAGTTGAGAGAACAGCATAGACATCTTCCCTATCCAAAAATGCACAGATATAGATATACATAGATAGATAGATAGATAGATAGATAGATAGATGCAGATGTTATAGTTCATAAAATCAAACATACAAAGAAATAGCTTTACAGTGACAGACCATTCTAAAAGTTTTGTAACATCATTCACATCCAGTTTTTCTCAGACAAATAAAGCCATAATCCATCATCCAAAAGCATCTGTCAGTTTATTCACTCCAGAACATTGCACCCTTTCCAGAGCACACACACACGCGCAGACACACACCCAAACAGACACACACACACACGCAGACACACACACAGACACACACGCAGACACACACCCAAACAGACACACACACACGCAGACACACACGCAGACACACACCCAAACAGACACACACACACACAGACACACACACATGTAGACACACACACACACACAGACACACCATAGTTTGTTCATGTCATCTGCTCTGTTGGTAACATATTCCACTGATGCACAATGACGCATGACAGGGCTGAGTTTACAAATGCAACAGCTCTACTTTCCACAGACCTGACCTGCAACTTGGCCTAGTGGTGTCACATGCTCGTTTCCATGGAGACAGGCCTTCCACCACCATCCACGCTGAATATACTTTTTGAACCATTTATTTTATATTATGCATTATACCCCTGGACATGAAACTCAACTAGTTTTTTAGTTATTTCTAGAGCTGTGAGTGATACTACAAGATGTTATCACTTCTTATTATGTTACGCTACAATTATTAAGGGAATGAGTATATGTTGCCTTCAGTGTGGGTGTGAATGCCCATGACACTGAGAGGAAAGTTATCTGAAGTTAGAGTATACTTCTCACGGTCTGTATTACTTAATATCGATATTATATTTCTTTTATGTTCGTTAACCCCATTTTGTAGCCCACTATATTACAAGAATGGTTTCTTTTCGTAAAGTTCCTGTATTATGCAAAATTGATTCCTGTGAGCTTTACGCCATATTATAATACTGTTACCTCATCAAAAACATACCTGGAGTTGTGTTTTGTTTCATTCACACATGTTTGATTCATCCTTTATTATTAGTCTGTCTGTATCTCCAAAGCTGAAAATGCTCTGTTCCACCTTGTGATGTCATGAAGCAGTAGTTAACAGCTACCTTTTACCTTTAGTAGTACCTTTCAGCAGAGATGGGAATTTCCAGAGCTGAAATTATCCAAATGATTCTCGTGAAGGTGCAAGGAGTTTAAAAACACAGTAGAGCACTTCCTGTATTACCACATGACATCACAAGGAACATAGTGTTTTCACTTTGAGAGAAGAACTCAGCCTAAATGTGCAGAATTTAAGAGTTAAACATGTGTGAATGAAACAAAACGCAACTCCAAGTATATATATATTTTTATGAAGAAACAACATTATAAAATAGATCAGAAAACAGTGTAATATAAGCCCACCCTTTTTTCCCTTTTTTTTTTGAATAGTCACATCAAAACTCACACTCGTAATAGAGCAATTATCATGTATCATACGCTGGATCTATGGAGTCATTTTGTAGGTGCTACACTTATTAAGGAATTAGCCTCTTGCTCTCACCTCTCCTTTAATCTTAGCTCTGTAGTTTTTATAACTTCAGAGTTAAAATAAGAGTCCTTATAGCCCCTCCTAACAATCAGATAGACAGTGAATTTTCTTTTCTTCTCTCTCTCATCTGCTCTATCTCTTTACTTCCATCCTTTCATTTAGCCTTATCTCTGAGCCTTGAATGGGTCTAGCCTTCAGGTGCATTGGGGGCAAAGAAAGGTGGGCTCCAAATGGGTTTAGGCTGATCCCAGAGGAGAAGCCAAGTATATAGCGGAACCTCCGGACTTCTTTTCTAATGCTAATCTCATCCAGGAGGTAGTGTGTGCAAAACAGACAGGTGAGGGCGTGGCCTTTGTGTAGCAGAAACAAGTGCTCATTTTGTGAACAAGCATTTTATATAAAGCCAGGGGTCTACTTTCTCTGCCGGAGGTTATCGGATATGACCCTCGTCGACCAAATGTGGTGCAGGTTTTCAAGGACTTCCATTGGAAAGATCTCACCCAAGAGGGACGTTAACAGAGGTTTAATTATGGCGTTGTACAGTCGTGGACGAAGTACTAAATTTTGTAGTTGAAAGATGCTGTACCTGATATTGTCTTAAAAAATGTTTACCTTGCATTCCAAGCATCCTAATTATTCACCGCAATAAGTGCTTTTCACAACTCTCAGTGACCAGTGCAGAGGTTTGCTCTGACAGTTATACTAACAACTAGCATGCTAACAGCACTCTTGATTATCGGACAATGAAATGCTTTTTAATTAGATTCAGACAGCATGCAGTGGACTTATTTCAACCTCAAGAGTTGCTTATACAATATCTCTGTACTGGGGCAAGTCAGATTTTGCACAAATACATGGGAAAAATTGGGTACACCCTTAAAGGATCTTTATTATGTCATTTTCTGATCAATATTATAATGTTGGAGTTATGTTTTGTTTCATTCACACATGCTTAATACAAAAGTCAAACTGAAAACACTTCCAACTTGTGATGTCATGGTAAGGAAGGGCTCCAGTGTTTTTAAATGCCATAAACCTTCATTAAAACCATTTGGATCATTTCGGCCCAAGAATTGCCCATCTTTACTAAACAAAAGGTAAAGGTTTAACTTGAAAACTACTGCTTCATGACATCACAAAGTGAAACAGAGGATTTTGAGCTTTTGTAGACAGACTAATATGAAAGAATAACTCAAACGTGTGTGAATGAACAAAAACATAACTTTTGGTATATTTTGAGGACATGATTTAAAGCTCACAAGAATCCATTTTGTGTAATACAGGATGTTTAAATGCAGACCTTCCACCACTGAGGTTAGATCATGTGTCTTTTAACTCAAAATGGCCAGTACACTTGCAAGTTAGTCCTTAATTTCACGGTGCATAAAGTAGAATGTAGTGCGAGAGATGCGGAGGCTCTTAACATGGCCATTCCCACACGCATGTTCACCATTTCTCGTAAACACCGTTATTTGTCTGTGAGCAGAGAAGCAGTAATGTCTGTTCAGGCCACAGTGGAATTTCAGCAGGTCAGAGTTAAGTTACAGCTAATCTAATTTCAACACTTAATGGCCTCATGACCTGGGTGAGTGCGCTGAAAGAAGACAGTTTTATAGACTGTCTACACTGGTAAGACCAAACAAAAGGCAATAAAAATAGATTCAAATGCAGGCTTGGCTTATGTAATTTATTTAAGTGTTGATGTTTTGATTGTTACCAGAAATGTCTTTGATGCAAGTAGAACGAACCATAAAGTCTTGAAATAAAGCTGTCAAAAATATTGGTTGAAACTTCCACTGAAATAAAATGACTTATTAAATTATTATTATTATTAAATTTAAATGTAATGAACTGCGACTACTACAACTACTGTCCTACTACTACTACCGCTACTATTACTACCCCTACTACTACTACTATTGTTACTATTATTATTACTACTACTACTCTTGTTACTATGATTACTGCTACTACTATTGTTACTATTACTACTATTATTACTATTGTTACTACTACTACTAGTACTATTACTACTATTACTACTACTACTATTGTTACTACTACTACTACTGCTACTAATATTGTTACTATTACTATTACCACTATTACTACTAGTACCACCACTACTTCTACTACTACTACTATTACCACTACTAACAGATGTTAAGTGTCAAATCTACAGTTTTGGATGAAATATTTGTTAGCTAATGTATTATTTTGCTACAAGTATGGTTAAGGCTAAGATATACTCATCATTATCATGCTTATAAAAATGTACCTATTTATTAAAAAAAATCTCTCTATACAATAATTTGCCTTGCTATTTCCCACCTCTGCACATCTTAAAAATACCTCTTGTCAGTAAGTAATATATTGTTGTGGTTCATGTGCCTTCTTCAGCACAATTTTCCGAACACATTTGCATTTTCATTGTGCAGTCTCCAGCCCTGCTTCCTTCTGCTGAAACTGCCTCCTGCTAATACTATAGAGGAGGGAGCCAACAAATCCCACTTTCGCTGGTTAATTACTTTTTGCAAGTCACAAAATACATTTCCCACTCAAATTCAATCAATTTTCTGTGTTTTTTTTTTCTGTTGTCTATTTCTTCCAACACAACTTCTTTTAAGGGGGTAAATGAGGCTGAACGCTTGTAATTTAATGGTCAATTTGTTGCAAAGCACTCAATCAATATTTCATGTAATTCTGTGCAGAGAAGAGCCACGTGACTGTAGTTGCTTTAATTCCCTTATCTAAACATGGCTGTGCAGGCTCGGAATTCCCACAAGGACAATGTTTTCTTTGGATTTAGAACAGCAGCTAAATAAGAGCACTGACCCAAACAATTTGATAACACACCAGCTTTTCATTAATGGGCAATTTCAGCAAAACACTATAATCTGCGTAGTCATAGTAACACACTAATATTACCAAGCAAAACACAATGCACTAGGCCATGCCAGGATATAGACCTCAAAATGGACATTGGAATCTCAAATATAAAAATGTTGTATGTTTGTACAGCATTTTAATGATTTCATGATTTAATGACTATTATTTTAAATGTTTTAATTAAATGGAATTAGCCTTCAGATGCATTGGGGGCAAAGAAAGGTGGGCTCCAAATGAGTTGAGGTTAATCCCACAGGAGAATTCGAGCATATAGTGGAACCTCCGGACTTTATTCATTCATTCATTCATTCATTTATTTAAAGGTACTGTATTGCACAAAACAGACTCTTGTCTAGTGAGAGTAAAGTCTGCTGCAGCAACCAAGCAGCTTTCGACGTCGAGATTTTTCAAATCTAATGTTCGCCTACTGCAACTATGGGTGGTGCCAGTGCCACTTCAGGAACATAAATGTACTATTTGCTATGTGCTTTTAATACGTGGACCGCGCCTCCTCCCGTATGGCACATATGCCGCATGGACCACGCTTCCTCCTGTGCGCTTCTAAACCAGAACTAACACCAGGACTAAAACCAGGACTAAGACAGGTCTAAAGCAGGCCTAAACCAGACCTAAACAAGGTGTAAACCAGATCTAAAACCAGGACTAAAACGAGGACTAAAACAGGTCTAAAGCAGGCCTAAACTAGACTTAAACAAGGTGTAAACCAGATCTAAAACCAGGACTAAAACCAGGTCTAAACCAGGTCTAAAACCAAACAAGAATTTGCAGGAGGTGGTTGCTACATTCATGTAGTTTTAAAAAGCACGACAATATCAAGTAATCCAAAGTAATCAGATTACGTTACTATGGGGAATGTAATCTGTAATCTGTAGGGGAATACATTTTAAAAGTAACCTTCCCAACACTGCTAATATACACTATCCTTGTTGAAGATAATTTATGTAAGTAAGTTATAAAGTCCTCCATTTTTTGGTTCAGTATAACTTCATTTATCCCTGAGGGCCATTTTCTCCTTGTTTTAAGATGTGTAGTTCTGTAAGGTATTGCATTGTGCGTGATTGGTAGGGTCCCTCATCTTAGTGTAATAAAAGCCACTCCAGGACCTATGTTTTCCATTATGGCCCTGCTTTGATGTGGGCCAGGTGAGAAGGGGCCCTGCCTGGGTCTTGAGGTAATTGTACTTCCACCCCCCTGCAGTCATCACCCTTCCTCGTCCTGCCTTTTTCCGGCCGGCTTTAGCTTCATTAGGCTCAGGCAGGCCCTTTCTAAACAGTGATTCTGTAGGACTTCAAAGCAGGCTTGAAGTGCTGGCGCAGTACAGTAGTTGTAAATCCAAGTCTAAGGTTTGTTTTGTTTTAGGGCGGTGTGTGCCATATCCCTCAATCGGATTTCAGTGTAATGTCTATGCCCAGTGTGTTAAGTCCTAGCCTGTGTTCTGTTGACCTTGTTGGTATTATTCAGTACTTATTTGTGATGTTAAGTAAGGGATTACATATGTTTATAATGTTAAGAAAATGTAGTTATTGAAAAATGGCTGTTGCTACTAAAGACATCATACCTTTACTGAAAAAATAAAACAGGAAGTGCATAGGCTGGTATCAGTAATAAATGCAATTATGAAGGTAGCATAAATTTGCATTAATTATGAGGACACTTTGATCCCGTCTCCAATTTGTGCATACACCCATTGTGCAGTGGTGGAATGTAGCAAAGTAAAGGTATTTAAAAGTATTTATACATTTTAGGTAACCTTGTACCTTACTTATGTAGATTATAAAGTGGATACTTGTTACTGTACTGTAGGCATCTGTACTTTCTACTCCACTATTTATTTTTCAGTCCTGTTCAAAAATGTGTTGCTGAAAAGGCTTAGGGGTTATTTTTTAACATGCTCATAGTTTGAACAAACCCAAATATAGAAAACGAAGAAAAACAGTTTAGCAAAAATCTTTATTAAAATCAATACATTTGAAGTTTTATGACATCTCAAAATGTGTGTGAAATACGTTTAGTTTATACTCTTTCAGTACATTTTTAAACATTTTTCATGTGATACTTTTACTTGAGTTTTTTGCCCCAGTATCTGTACTTCTACCTAAGTAACAAAATCCAATACTTCTGCCACCACTGTCTTTGTGTCATTGGGCACTACAGTGCGACTGAGTCATTGAAGGGGGCCAATGGTGCAGATTGGCTGCCTTCATTTCTTTTGTCTACCCCAGGGCAGCTGTGGCTACACAACTAAAGTGGAGTGAGTAAGTAATGCATGGAACCACCTGAGCATCTGGAAAACTGTTATATAAGACTATGGAGACTGGAGAGCTTTCATTTTAAAGTTTATAATGTTACCGTGGTGATTGTTTTGTTGGTATGTTCTGAAACTGAAGGTCTTTACAAACAGTAAAACATATGAAATCGCGTGATCTGACTCAGGTGCTGGATTCAAAGCTACAGAAATGCCTGAAGCTAATTGGTGCCGAGCTGGAAGAGGTCAGCCAAAGGTTATGGAGGAAGTGATGCGTTCAAATGCAGACAGGCTTCCCCCTCTTAGTGCTACTCAGCATGTTGTCCCTTATACAAGCAAGGGAGGGAGGGCGGCAATGAGGGAGGCAGAGCATGCTCTTATAAATTACCATCGCTGACTGTCTTAGTGGAGACCTAGTCCCTCCAATCAGGTCACAAACAGTCAATATTTCTCCATGATGAATTCACAGTTCTTACTCAAATATGTATTTATAAATTACTATTATTACTATTATTATTATTACTTCCTGTCCTTGTGTTCTATTGTGAGTTGTTCATGTAAGTTTCCCTCCTCACGTTAATTTCAGCTCACAGGTACAAAGGTTCATGTCCCAAAATAGCCATGTGCTGGGTTAAATTTTCACTTGAAAGAAACAGAGCAAAGTGTAAATGCTTCAGGAAATGTTATAATTAACCAGGTCTGATGGTGTAACACTTGAATATGAATATGAAATGATCCAAAGAGAGCTGTTAATTGTGCTACTATGGGGAATAAGCTTGAGAAGTATTCAGAAAAGTTAGTTTCTGGTGTTATTCCCACTTATATTTCAGTTAACAGTCCATACTATTCAAACTGCTAATTTCCTTTAAAGCAGACCTTTTATGCAAAATCGAAATTTCAGTTGTTTATCAATATTACAGTTGTTTATCATTCTCATTTATCCTCTCAAAGTTGTACTATTTGGAGTGGTTTGTGCATGTTTGAGAAATCTTTAAGAGCTTATTTTCAAGACGGTGCATGTCGCTGGCAGCAAACGTAACATCTATGATTCCACAGCGTCACAGATTATTGTGGTACAAAAGAAATATGAAATACCTGCTACTCGCTAGCATGATCTGCAACTATCCATCAGAGGTGCCAACAACTTCACAACCCTTTGTTGTAATGCTGTTTATAGCGACGTCAGCACAGCAGTTTTCTAACACAGAAGACGGCAAACTTTGTTTCTTTTATTAAGCCATTTTAGATAAATATTGCAATTTAACATGTGTAAATTATAACAATGTTCCACTGGTGTAGATTATAACTATATAGCAGACACAAGCACAATATTTCTTCTTTAAGGATGAAAAAACTACACCTTGTACTTTTACTACCAAAATAATTGCTAACAAAGCTATACCACCATCTACTAGTATACAGATTGTAGTTGAAATTTTAAAATGACATCAAGCTAATTTGATGTACAAAAATGATGTTGTAAGCCACAATTATTGTTAATTAAACAACATTACCAACAGATACTATCTTATTTGTCTTATCTTATATGATAGCACAAAAACACTCGAATATCGTAGACACCTAAAGCCTGAATGACTAATATGCCTCTCTGTTGTAAAATGGACAGCCTGTGGCATTTTATGACAGTAAGCAGATGGGAGAAAGTAGTCTGCTGCTGATGTAAAAGCAAGATAATACATTTTTAATACTTTGCACATGAAAGCTGTTGGCAAAATGGCTCCATCATTGTTTGAACTTGGAAAATGTATTTGTTTTCTCTAACAAATATTCCCGTCACTTCAAACTTTGTGTACACATTTTGACTTTATGAAAATGATGTGATCCGCATGTAAGGCCCTATTTTATTACACCCTATGTATGTTACAATGTTGTTTCCTCATTAGAAAACATATCACACAAACCCTGCATATTTAGGCTGAGTTCTTCTCTACAATTGAAAACACTCTGTTCCAGTTTGTGATGTAATGGTGGTAATACAGGAAGTGCTCCAGTGTGATTTTTAAACTCCATACACCTTCACTAGAACCATTTGAATGATTTAAGACCTGGGTTATTTCTACTGAACTAAAGGTGGAAGGTAGCTGTTAGCATGAAATCTACTTGCCTGAAAAAAATCCAGACTCATCGCTGTACCAGAGATGGATCTGTATAACAACTACACACAGATATTGTTCTGGATTTCCAGGCAAGAAAACCACTGCTTCATCACATCACAAGGTAGAACAGAGCCTTTGGAGCTTTGGGGATGTAGACAGACTCATAATAAAGGGTTACTCAAACATGTGTGAATGAAACAAAACACAACTTTAGGTATATTTTTGGTGCGGTAACATCCTAACATGACTAAAAGCTCACAAGAATCAATGCGTAATATAGCACCTTTTAAAAGCCAAGTCTAAAAATGAGATATTTCCTCCACTGTACTCTGTGTCCACTTCCACATTTGGACAGTTTTTATCAAGGTCATATCTATCAGGCCTGGTCTGACGCTGACTGGGCCAGCACTTGCAGACTCCCGTCACTGGCCTCACTCCAATATTAAGTCAGACCCAGTGAGCTTATGATGGATTATTGAGGCTGTGTCACATTTACTTGAGTAGTTTAAGTTTTATTTTTAGGTTTCTACCATGCTATAATGTTGTTCCCTCATCCAAAGCATGCGGTTTAAGATGTCATTTGTCTGTTACAAAACTGTACACAACAACTTGACAAGCCTGGTGATATGTGCAGTAGCTTCGTCAGCCATAGAGGTAAAGTAGTTTTTCAGTTTTGTCAGAACTTTTTTCTTAGATGTTTACCTACATTTTTTTGCATTACACTGATTTCTTTTTTGCAATGATCTTGACAAGAAGCATGTTGGTGTTCTTGATGTTGCCGTAGGTAAGTAAGGTTTTCAAAAGTATTAAGATCTGATGCTAATGCGGTTTGTGGTAACAAGTTTGAAATCTTTTTATTGTGATAGCTGTATAGTAGTAATGTAATAAAATAAAGTAATTTGGAAAGAACACTCTTAAGATGTGTCATTAAAGGTCTTATATTACACAAAACTAACTCTTAGCTTTCAGCCATGTTATTATGCTGTTACCTCATACATAGCTGAAGTTTTGTTTTGGTTCATCCACACATGTTTGAGAAATCCTGTATTATTAATGTGACTACATCTTCAAATCTCTAAATGTTAATTCCACCTTGTGATGTCATGAAGTGGTAGTTTTCAAGTTAATACCTTACTTTATACCTTTTGTTTTGTAGACATTGGCAATTCTGGGGCTGAAATTATCCGAATGATTCTAGTGAAAGTGTATAGATTTTAAAAACACAGTGGAGCACTTCACATGACATCTTAAGGCATCATATTAACATTATTAAGAGAGTTTCTATTTTATATTTTTCTATTTTGATTCTGGTTTTCATATAAAATAACATGAACTTCTTTTATGTTTTAAGTTTTGGCTGTCTTATTATTAAGTTTTATATCGTACCAAACATTAATAAGAGAGTTTCTGTTTTCTATTTTGATTCTGGTTTTCATATAAAATAACATGAACTTCTTTTGTGTTTTAAGTTCTATAGTTCCACTTCATGATTGCTGGCTGCATCACCACACTGGAGATTTGTCAGAGTGAGGTGAGCGTGGCTCTGAGGGAGGGCCCCTTGCTTATCAGGCTGGACCACCCCAGGGCCAGGGCTGGACTCCCACGGTGGTCAGGGTCGTCTGATGCGGCTCTTTCCAGTAACAGCGCCCCTGAAGGATAACACCCCCTCTCTGCACTGACACAAATGGAAGCGGTGCCAAAAACAACTGCTGCTTTGTAACTTTCAAGCTTATTTGGTTTGAATGTTTCCCAGGAAAATCATTTTCCTTTTATTATACAGTGACATGATTGAATCTGTATTCCTTTCATCATAATTCTAAAAACTATACTAAAAGCTCACTTTAACTAGTATCGATACTTAAAAATATTTACCAGAACTAGTCTAAGGCCACGTGATACACTTTTAAATATACTATTATTTCATTATCTGTAATTGCATTCTATTGTCTAAAAAAATTGTATTCCATATCAAGCCATTACCTTCGTTTTAAAATTGAGTTTGACGTGAAATTGAGTTAGCATTGTGATAATACTCAGAGCTACTATAACATTACCATGCTATGTACAACTACATTTTTACTTTGTTATGATTACTTTATTTGGAGTTTTTTCTGATGTTTGATTGCTGCCACAAATTTCTCATTTCCATCTATTCTAATTCAGAACTACTACTACTACTACTACTACTACTACTACTACTACTACTACTACTACCGCCTAACTAATAGTACCCATTTTGCGGCAGTACTTTTTACTATTACCACTCATGCTCTTTCTTTGACCTCCCAGAAATGTCATTATTTGTTGAGATTTATACATTAATTACAAAGGAAGTCCCGTCATTCTTATTTAACTTCCTGTGCAAAGATAAGCATTTCCCTTACTCATCTCATCTGATTTTGTGCCAACTTCACTTCTCTCCCTGCTCATTAAAAAAACTTTTATTACATTGTTGCTGTTTTTTTCCCCCACCACCCTTTTAGCAGATTCGAAATGTATTCTGCTGAATTTATTACCACTCATATCCACTCACCACTGGCCCTTATCATTCAGCGCGCCTCTCAAATACTTACTGGCATATTAACTGTGTTTGGGCAAAAATGCCTATTAGCATGTTTAGCAGGTTTCAATTAGATTCTTTAATTATGCCACGCACTTTACGGCTTGCCGAGTACATCGTTATAAATCTCAAGGACCCCTTCCCTTTAGCTGAAATACACAAATGTGATCTACGAAGGTTACGTGGCTCCAGACTTTTCTATTGCAATATTTAAACCACCGTCCTTGAAGTCAGCGTCTCATTTGGCCATATTGTGCATGCATGATCGCATCTTTGGAATTCACTGTTGAGCTACAGCAGTGATTACGCTGAAATCTGCTTTGTTAACTGTTAGAAGGGGAAGACTGCATCCACAAGAACAAGAAACAATTTTGGCATAATAATGAAATGTAATAAACTAAAGGTGCACTATGTCACTTTTCTATGGAGGGTCCGGCGTCTCCTTGTCTCCAGGGAGCTGTTATTACTTTACCTGAAGTGTTCCACGTGCTCTATGTGCACAAGCAGATTACACCACCAAGCCAAATTACAGATCTCTTTTGAATAAATAAAAACATGTGAATAATGACAAGATGGTTCACCGCACCTATTATTTGCCTGGGCCTGCAACTTGCAATAGACAGAGCAGTTATATCTTCATGGAGCCTGTCCCAGAAAGTTTCATAGTGCACCTTAAATTGTGCAAGTATTTAGTATTTTATATTTTTGCCACTGTAGAACTTTGAAACTACAGCTTCTCAAAACTCAGCTGCACTTTACTAAGCTAAATGTAAACAAAAAAATCTCACAAGATAATTTTCCCCTTGTGTGCACAATTATCTTATCTCATGACAGTTTTATTGTGCTAGATATTATGGTGTGAGATATTGTCTTATCACTGTTGACTATTATAAATGGGTAACAACAATGGAGCACCTTAATTATACACTTAACTTTTACAAATCTTAAACTGTCATGTATCTTCCCATGAGATCGATTAACCATTGGCAACACTATCCAACTAAGACAACTGTACAACTCTTCCTATTGACCTTCTTGTTCTAAAAACTCCCATTACCAAACCCCCTTGCGTAGCACTGAATTAATGGCCTTTAAACCAATATTAGCTTGACCTTGTTTTTAATATAATTACATGGATCTTTTAAGACATTTTCTTTATTCTTTTATTTGGCTGGTGGTGCGGCTGCCTTGAAATGCGCCTCTTAAGTGACTCAAATTATACCACAGAGGAAGTAATTTGGGATGTAGTAATTAAAGCGTGTATTGACATTGTGTTGTTATTCACGGCTTATTCAAAAGGAAGAGAGTTCATCTTTCTTTTCACCACACCACAGTAGTTTATACGATCTTATAAGATCTTATTTGTCTATGCAAATATAAAATCCACAATAAATATAATCCAAATATAAAATTGCGTATTCTGTCCCAAGACGTGATAAACAGTTGTACGAATAACAACCAATAATTAAAAATAATTAGCAAAGAAATGTAAGTTTAAGTATTGATACCCAAATACTAATCAATACTAAAACTACACTATGTATTGAAACTAGAAACTAATTTGGGACAAAGAGGGACAAAAAAGAATCTTTCTTTAATAGTTTTGGAATGTTCTTCTTCTCTATATCAGACCGTCTTAATTGTAATATCAAAGAAAGTGCTATTATTTTTGTGCTGAAAATTACAGTTTAGTGTTGTTTTTCATTTATCAGTATTGAGCCTTTTTAGTATTGAAATCACGTTTGAAATTTTAGTATTGTGACAAATCTTATATGAACCTATATATACATAATGCGATTTGCAGTATGGATGCTATTACACACAGGCACTACCTATACAAGCTTGAAACTGACAGACCCTGAACTAACCCTTTCACTGGAAAATGTTATAAAAACATCAGCATAATTATTGAATACTAGTGCACCATATTTTGAGTCACACTGTGAAATGAATGACAAAATCACAAGGGCTTACTTCAACTGTGAACTTTACTCAATGCAATAATCCCAGATCATGTTGTTTTCTAAGAGCAAGCAATTGTAAACATTTGAGATGGTTGGACAGACTGCTCACGGTGACACTGGAAATCGGCTTCTCCAGCTGTAGAGCTCTCGGCATTGTCCATAGTGCATGAAATCACCCTACAAAGATTTGGTGACAGTAATAATGAAAAACATCCCTCATGTGTTTGGAGAAAACATGGCGTCTGCGCTGATCCTAACTATGGCACATTGACAATTGTATTAACTTTGATTGTCTCTGACTTGGATCAGGTATTACAAATAGACATAATCATCAATGGGCTTTTTTCATTCATCCACTAGTTTCACTTTTACAGACAGAATGGGGACATTTTAGTAAGCTTTCGAGACATTCAGAAATCCACTTTTAAGATCATATGATTCGCTTGGTTCCCTCAATATTCAAGTCATTTTTGTAGGCCTTGTATTATCAAACGCTTCCAGTATTCCAGTAAAAAGTGGTCCCATCAAATGAAAAAATACATTCCCAAAGTAGCCAGTGGAGCTCCTCAGACACAGAAACATAAAGCTTTATTCCACAATGAGAGGAATCGGCACTGAATGTAAAATGGATATTAAATTAAAATGTCTTTGGTGATGGATTTCACAGTTTGGAGTGAGTCAGTAGTGATTTGCTCAAGTCCTTGGCCTCCATACCTGATCTGACCCTCTCGTAGCCCAGCACGGACATGGCATGGTGGCAGTAGTCCTCCACCTGTTTAATCTGCTGGATGTTTAACACAGTCCTCCATGCACTTGCAGCCTGCGTGGCATTTCTGGACGACACTATAAACGGCTTGGATGATGAACTGGACCCACTGGTCATATTTAACGCAAAAAGCTCGATGTCGTGGTTGGATGAGAGGTTGGCAAAACGGTAGATGTTTCTCAAAATTTTCACGGGGTTTTCTACTAGGTCCTCGTACCGTACCACCATATACTTCCCCTTTAACCAGCTGGGTGGGTTCAGGGCACTCCGTAAAGTCCTTGAAGTGCGGTCACAGATGACTTCCATGGCTCCTATAGAGTGGTAGTCTGAGCCATCTTTCTTATTGGCCTTGTGACCCGGGTCTACAAATGGTATCCGGCGCAGTTTAGGGTCCCGGCTGCGGACCACCTGTAAGTTCTCCCGAATCAAGCCGTGTCTGGATTTGATCCTGGAATTGGCCACGGCTCTTGGGTCTCGGACCAGATGAATCACTTTTAAATCCAGTGAGGGATCCTCCATGAGTGGAGCTAAAACATTTATGTCCAAAATGCGTACCCCTTTAATGACTATTGTACTGTACTTTAGGCACTCCTCTTCCAACAGTCTAAGGCTTTGAGGGGGGCACTTTTTACACACCTTATCATCCACCATCCCCACCACCTCCTTTCTGTAAGCAGAGCACAGAGGATAGGAGCACACCACTTTATTAAGGGTGGCTCCAAATAGTCCCAGGGAGGTAAAATTCTTCCCCCCGGGGCTGTTGTAAAGTTGAAAGACAGACAGATCACAACGGTACAGGGAGCTGAGCATGTCCCTGGCTGCGCCCTGTAATGACACTGCATCACCCGGATACAGTTTCTGCCAGATGTGCCACATGGGCTCGTACAAGAAGAACACTTCAGGGTTTTGGTTAAAAAGCTCGCCGAAGAAGGACGAGCCGGACCTCCAGGTGGTCAGCACATAGATGAGCTGTCTCTTTTTAGCCAGTGAAGGCCTGTACAGAAAGCGAATGTCTGATCTGCCCTGATACGTGGTGCTCCTCATCTGGTGATTACACTGCTGTGGCTCTTTAGTCCATTTATAATTAGCTAAATTGAGCATGGTGAGGACCAGCAGGAGGAAATAGGCCATGAATAAAACAATCCTCTTCCTGCGCAGGACCTTCATCACGATCCCAGGCTGTGCTATTATCTTGGTATGATTCCTGTAAGTCTTGAGCTTCCTCCCAAAGCCAGCATCCTTCTCCCAGGGCGCTGACAACTTCAGTGGTGGATGGTACTGTTTGCCTCTCATCTGTTCCCTCAGAGAGCGGCTCTCCTTCTGCACGTAAGCCTCTCACGTTGACATCAACAACAACGCGGTCTGGTTGATGTCTAGAAGCAGTCCTGGGTAAGAGGTGACCAACAGAAGATGCAGCAGACTGGTTAATATAGTCACCACGGATTCCTAACCCACAACACGACGTCCCGTTTTCCCTGCACTGCGCAATAGTCTTCATAAGAGGCAAACACCACGACGTTGCTTTAAGCACCTACCAAACAGTGGCGTGGTCCTGCGTGTTTGGCTCGCATTCAAAACAAATAGCAAGTAGCCTTCATCATTGTAACAGACGCCCTGTTTGTCCACGTTCAGCCGAGGCATCCCTGCGTACTTCTCTTGTGCATCCTCAAAAACGCGAAGCCTGAGCATCGCTCAGAGCAAAACCCTTGTGTTCTTTCGTGGTATATTTAGCGCATAATCTTCGTGCAAAACAGTCACTAACCAATCGCCAAAACAACGCTATTCTCACTTACGTTTTTCTCAAAAGATTTCTCCTTTTTTCTGGCTCCTCGGCTCTTTCAACTAACAGTAAGTGGACCGATTCAATCTGAATAGAGGAGAAAACCCGCCCATCGGGGCGCGCTATTGGCCGCTTCTCTGAATACGTGTGTGAGAGAGCTGCGTCATTGGCTTTACGCATCGTTTGTCTTCTCTCTCGGGCAGACTTCTCTGGCACCAAGAGCCCATGTAGACTGTGGACATGATGCTGTTGTTGTATTTAAGAGACAAGTGCCTCTACGTGTATGTTACGTGTTCTCCACCTTTTTTATTATGCAAAAAGGGGCGTAATGCCCATCCAAATTTACGCCATATTCACATTTTCAAATGTCCCCTCTGAACTATTGTCCTCGGGCTCTTTGTTTCACCGAGGGCCAACGGAAGCTGTGGCATGTGCCCCAGAGCATAAATGCCAAAAAAAAAAAGAAGCAATAACAGCTTTAAATTACTTTACGTCCCTAATACCTTCCCAACTTTGGCCCCAGATAGATGGTTCATGTTAAATAGCCTTTTTTTCCACTCAGAACATCAAAACACGAGTAGGCCTACTAAATGTAAAAAGATCAGACCTGTGATAATTGAGTTGTTTTGGCGCGTTAACAATATCTTCACAGCCGAGTTGAACCAAATGTGGTGTTTAACAGATGCTGCCTGTGAAGAGACTAATCCCACAGAATCATCGGGTCATGTGTTAGAGCTGTGCAAAGCACAAAGCACAGAAATCCGCTTGCCAGTGTCATTCAGTAGATTAATGCTAGTAAGAGTCAAAGTGCACATAACATTTGACCCCTGGTGAGATTACAATTTACTACGATCCTCGTGAGATTTCTTATTTGTTGCTATTTAGTTGCATTTCTTTGAAATAAGCCAAACCGACCACAGATGTGAACTCACAGGTGAAGGAACAAAAAGCTCTCGCTCCAGAGAGACCATGCTTAATATGGTTATTAGGATTAGGCTCTATTTTTTTTTTTATATATTGTTATCATCGTTCCCGGCTGCCTTTTCTGTACCCTGGACTGTGCTTTTTGTTAAAGAGCAGATTTAGTTCAAATCTTTGTGCACACCGCCCCCTGCTGACGAAACTCATGTAAAGGAAATGTGCAGGACTTTTAAGGGCACGCTAAAAATAAGTTTCATTGGAGAAAAAAAGAAAAAAAAACTTTGCTTTTTAATACATTTTTAATACGTAGCCTATACAAAATAAGACTATAGTATTTATCAAATAAAAAAGAAAGTGGTAGGTCTACACACATTTCTAGATTTCTATCTTTGTCAGTATTACATCGCAATTAGGAGATCGCATGTTATTAATACAAATGACCTATTTTGTAATCCTTTTTTTCCCACAAAGAATACCTCACTGCAATGAATGAAATTATGTTATGTAATCATGAAGCCTGAAAACTGTGCGCCTGTAAAAAGAAGGACAGGTGGAGGCGGAGGCATGCGCAGTAGAGACTTCATCAGACAGCAGCATCAGGACCATAAGACCCAACAAGATCCTCCCAGGCAGAAAGATGGAACTAATAAACTGGCGAGACGAAAAACAATGCGTCTATCTATAAGCGCTTATTTAGTGAAATATTGTTTATTTAGTTTGTCATTTGAGGGAAGAGGAAGAGCAAGGGCACGAGGACAACCATTTTGGAGCCTGGGAAGGCGCAGAGATGCGACGGCAGTGATGTGATTTACTGTGACGACGCTTTTAGCTTGTGCGTAAAAGCGAGAGCGATTGTCCTGGCTTGCCTAAATGCCCCCGCATATTTCTCGTCAAATAGTCGCTGCTTTGTAGTGTGATGCACATCAGTATTTGTTCGTATTCGCTTTCCGTCGTAATGTCAGCTTTATACCAAGGCGCAGACTCTTCCTCTCCGGATAAATTTCTGGCCCTAAAGGACGTGAGGGAGGTGAAGGAGGAAACGACGCTGGACGAGAAGCTATATCTCCTGGCATGTGAGAAAGGCAAGTGTATTCATTAAATCTGAGAGACATTGACATTTTGTAGTAGGGTGTTGGTAAGATTAGAAGCAAACTAAGTACCATTTAACATGACATAGCATGCTTTACCATTCCACACCACCTTCCCCCTATAGATTCATTTCACAGCTGCCTGCACCTTGGTTACAGTGGAAATTTGCCTGTGGGTCCACTTTCTCTTTCCCAACCCCCCTTTCCCAACCTCACAAGTCCAATTTAATGTAAACAACATGACTACCAGAGGCACAATGTGAGACAAAGAACAGATCTGGCCTCCTACATGACTTGATAGTGCAGAGTTGACTTTGATATGTGTAGACACTAAGCCAGAGCTCTGACCATATAAAGCTTGTCGAAACATTGGGTAACAGTACGGTGTCCTTATAGGGGAGTATTATCAGTGAGCAAAAAAATTGAATCTGTAATGATTTTATGTTGATTTTTCTTTCAACAGGTGACTACTACATGGTGAAAAGGTTACTTGAGGAGAACAGACATGGCGAGCTCAACATTAACTGTGTGGATGTTTTGGGTAGAGATGCAGTCACTATTACTATTGAAAATGAGAACTTGGACATACTGCAGCTGCTGTTAGACCACGGTTGCCAGGTAGTGAAGGCAAAATGCTCATGGGTTTGTTTGGCATTTCTTTATCTGAACTGTTTCTTGTCTACAGGCTACAGATGCTTTGCTGGTTGCCATAGACTCTGAGGTGGTTGGTGCAGTGGACATTCTTCTTAATCACAGGCCCAGACGATCATCTAAACCATCAATTGCGGTCAGTACCTTGGTATTTAACTCAAATTTGACTGAAGATTTAACTTTTATTGCAACATAAGTTAACAGAGATGCAAAAATGATAATTGTTCATTCTGGACAAAAACAATAACAAATCTTAAATTGAATAGCAGAGCAAGAAAAATGTCAAGTTCCAGTGAAGCATAAGTTCCTAAATTGTTATTCCAGTAGTTTGTTTGGGTTCATTAGAGCACAGATGTCTCCAAAGAGGGAAGAAAAGGCAAAGCCTACCAGCAGAGGGTGATCTTTGCTGAATAATACAACTTCTTTTGGCCAATGATAATATTTCTAAAAAATTACACTGTTTTAACTCCAAACATCTAATACAAACCACAATCTCCACCTATACTTTCTTCATGAGCTTGTTTACATAGTAGGGATTCACTATTGCTCTGCTGTTGTTATGAATTGTTAATAGATGGAAGATATATGCACTCTATCTCTGATTTATTGCTTTTGCATTAGGGCAGGGGTGGCCAACTAGTAGAAGACTAAGAGCCCCTTCTTTTTCTGTGTTACTGCAAAGAGCCACATTATACACATGGGTACACATGAACATCATCCCATTCCTCAATCATGTATGCACGCACACGCACACACAGACCTATGCTCAACCAGATTTAATGAAAATAACCACACCAACATGATAATATTGTTTAAAAGTTGGTAAAAGTTGTTTTCAACAGTTAACATTGTGTGCACTGTCTCACACACACAAACTCTCAGTTCAAGCAAGTCCACAAACAAAAATAAAATAATTTTCATTTTCAATTTTTCTCTTACTATGCTGCTTAGTGAGACTTATGGCATTCCTTATCTTGAACAATCCTTGAATGAATGGTAACGCCAGCCAAGCATATTTGACGCATGTTATGTAAAAGCTCCTGAAGAGCCGCATGAAACTAGTTAAAGAGCCGCATGAGGCTCGAGAGCCACGGGTTGGCCATGACTGCATTAGGGTGATGCATCAAACAAAACCCACATAATATAATGATTAAACTTTTATACTATCAAAATGTTTTCCCCCATCATCATCTAAAGAAATAATGTTGTGAATATATGTGTAATGCGTATTGGACATAAATGAAAAAGGCTAATGCAATATTTCGCACAAAATCACATCAGTATTTATTTTTTGTGCATTTTACTTTCCCTGTATGTGTACCTTAATATATTTTCTGCAGTACTTCAAAATTGTTATCACAATAGGTGGTCATAGTACTTGTTACAATACTTATTGAATACTTTGTGGGCCTAATAATCTATTGGCAAATTAGAGTGATGAGTTATCTTTTATATTTTATAGAAACTGATGCAGCGTATCCAAAACCCGGAGTATTCGACCACTATGGACGTGGCTCCGGTCATTCTGGCAGCTCACAGGAACAACTATGAGATCCTGACCATGCTGCTCAAACAGGACATCTCTCTGCCCAGGCCCCATGCTGTGGGCTGTGAGTGCACCCTCTGCAACGCCAAAAACAAGAAGGACAGTCTACGCCACTCCAGGTCAGGGCCACTTGGACACATTTAAAGATGTACTGTGTCATTTTCATTTTGAGGGTTTGTCTTCTGCTTGTGTCCATGGAGAAGGTGTTGATACTTTGCACTGACAGGGCGTGGGTGGGAATTCTGCGTGTATCTCTAATGGTTGAATGCTTAGAAGTTACCATGGACACAGTGCACACATTAGCAAACACTGTCCAAAAGTTTTGAGATTGTCTGAAAACTCAAGAAAAAGCACAACATTGATTTAAACAATACGTTGGCACATTAAAATATAATAAAACCTCAGACAAAGCAGAGCCTTCAGTTAGCATCACACATAGGGATTGTTGGTAATATTAGCTGCAAAGTATTAATAGATTTACTTGGAACATTTCAAAGTATAGCATTACAACTAATCTATTTTGCATTTATTAAGTTACAGGAGATTGTGTTGCTAAAAATAATGGAAAAACATCCATTCTTATTGTAACTTGACCTGGTGGCATCACCTGCTTGTCTCCTTGAAGAAAGACAAAACAATAGGTGGCAGACCCTCGCTAGAAAAGCTACTTAGTGCATATTTAACCATGATTTACCTTGCATGTGTTTGCTATTATATGAATTAGCTTGTTACAGATTTGCGATAAAGCTAGCTGTTGATTGTAATCTGCATGAAATTACTTCATAAGAGCCACGGTGTATAGGAGCCAAAATGCCACGACCCAGTGCTAAATTACAGGTAGCAATCACATTCAGACCGCATAATTATAATCAGGGCTTCTAGGGTAGGTTTCACTAATGGTATATGCCACAACTGTACTTTAAGATCTTTGATTTTTGCTGAGCTTTTCTCCAACGACAGCTTAGCCGTTAAAGCAAAGTAAAGCAAAGAAATCTTGTTCCTTTGGCATAAAACAGATCTATCTCCACTGAGAATGTTCTGAAGTATAGTTTTAACTTTGTATTTCCATTGAATCATGCAGGTGATGTGCCATTTAAATAAAAAAAAGAAACAATCAAATCAACAATCAGTCGATGGGAATTAACTCTGGCTAGCTTTCTTCTGAATGTGAGACAATGATTTAAGTGTAGGAAGATGCTAATGTGTTTCATGTTAGATGAGCACTTTCTTAAAATAAAAGTAGAGATTAAGGTGTGTTTCTTTCATATTCATTAAAAAGGAGAACACACATAGAAAATGTTTTACAGCTAACTGATCCCCCAAAAATACTGGTATAAAGAGACTACTAAAAAGGTTTTTGTTACAAAGAAGTGGGAATAGATTAACATCAACAATCAAATGTATCAAAAGTATGCTAGTTAAAATATGAAGAACCATTTTTGGTCTTTCATGCCATTGCTCTTTATATCTAGACAGCCTTTCCTATCTGCAGACCTGTTTGGTTCTGTATGCAGCTTCCTCCACAGTGATAAATGAGTCAGTTTTCCCGGTAAACAACACCAAGGTTATCACAGAGGCTAAAAAAAATAACACGGCCTAGACTCTATGTTCCACCAAATCACAGTTTTTCTGCTTATCTAGACAGTAAGGATATACATCACATGATAATGCCATCTGGTGCTTATGTGTGTAGGTTCCGCCTGGACATTTACCGCTGCCTGGCCAGTCCATCGCTCATCATGCTGACTGAAGAGGATCCCATTTTGAGGGCGTTTGAACTCAGTGCTGATCTGAAGGAGCTGAGTCTGGTGGAAGTGGAGTTTAGGTACAGTATGTTCAGTATGTTCAAGGCCTAAAAACACTCAATTACTAGTATCAGTTACTACTTTTAAAATACAGTAAGTGTCATAATAAAAAGTTACATAAATACAAAGCTATATACCATGAATAATTAGTGATATATTATTGTATACACCATGTATGTATGCAGCATTACCATGGGGCAAATATAATATATGTCTTTGTCTTACATTTTTGCAATTTAAAATAATAAAAAAAAGATTACAGCTAGTAGTTGTTGTCGAAGTATAAAGAACAAAACTGAGATGTTGTCTTAAATCAAAGATTCTGATTTATTCCAGCAATTGTGCGCACAATCACAATCCTGACTGTCCCTAACAGAGCAGTCTCTCCCTGTCTCTTGTGTTTACAATAAACCATACAGAGTATATATAGCACCCAGAAGATTCACAGACAGGTGCTTAGTTCCCAAACACCTTCAAGGACAAGTCAGGCACAATGGTGGGTCATTGGAAGTCAAAATAGAATAACATATGGAAACAAGTTGAATTCAACAAAGATGGAAAGACATAATTAAAGGAGATATATTATGACTAAGTGGTCTGTTGTGTTTTAAAGGTCCTCGAGTGAACCCTCAGTTATGATTATAAATCATGAGATTAACCTATGCCCAAATCATGGAATTTACACTACTTATATAAGTGCCTACATAAAGATTAAAGATGATTATTTAAAGATTTCCATAACATAGTAAAGTACATTAAACATTACTTACACACACACCACATCAGAACTAGGACTAAACCTAGAACTAACCTTGTACTAGAGCAGAACTAATCCTACCTACCTACTCAGTCAGGACAAAGGTAATCTGATCCTTAATCCCATTTAATTACACTTCCTTAATCCTTAATTCCACTTGAAATTATTATAATGAAAATGCACAAAATTATTCAATGTAATGTTAATCTATCACTTACTGTACTTCTGACTGGAACAAATGTCTCCACTTTGTCACTGTTATTGATATAAATCCCAATCCCCCCATGAGTAAACCCTTGTATCTTGTTCGGCACTTGCAGGAACGACTATGAGGAGCTGGCAAAGCAGTGTAAAATGTTTGCCAAGGATCTGCTGGCTCAGGCCCGCAACTCCAGAGAACTGGAAGTCATTCTGAATCACACCTCCAGCGAAGATCACGTGGACAAGAGAGGCCTGCTGGAGGAGAGGATGAATCTGAGCCGCCTCAAACTCGCCATCAAGTACAATCAGAAAGACGTGAGACAGTCAAGCTAGTCTCTTAAGTCTTGTGCTGGGTTTTAGTTGAGAGAGCAAAGAATGTAGTGCCTATTAACTGAGTAAGAAAGGATTTGATGTACACAGACTTTTAGCTCCCCCTACCCATATGTAGGACCAGCAGATGTGTAGTAGAGGGCTAAAAGCATTAGCCTGTTTAAGTCAATATGTCCCTGAGTAAGACCGTCTCAAGTAACAGTAATGTGTCCGATTGTGATTGAAAGGGCATCTGCTTTAAACATATGACACTTAAAACATGACACTTTAGATATAGCAAAATATCTTATACAAGTAGTTCACTTATAAATGTTCTTTCTATTGAATCATTTAAAAAAAAAAATTGTAGTGTGTTTGTTTTCTAAGTTCAAACAAAAAAAATTAAACTTAAGTAGGTGATTTGAAATTGATTGTCAATTATTAAGTAAAAATAAAAAGGAAAATCATATCTATGGTCAGTACATTTTGCTTTAAACATGGAAAGAATTACTGAGAGGAAACCAGTTAATGTGTAAAATCCTTCGGTCATTCAGATCCATGGCAAAAGAAGACATTCACTTTGTCAACTGGACGAAAGTTTATTCACTTTGTCAAATGGCAATTTCGCAGCTCATCCAAACAAGTAAGGTATTAGTTTCAGAGTAATTTCATAGTAGTTAGCTCCTCCCCTTGTAGGCAGATTTAAGTGTCCTCCAGCATTCTGACCAGAACTGAAGAAGCAGCTTGGATGAGCTACGAAACATGTTCAACCAAATAGACTTTTATCCCGTTGACAAATTGAATTTCTTCTTTCGTTGAAACAAGTCAAACCTAATGCACAAATGCAGACTAGTCAAAACTACTCAATTCAAGACATTGTTTAAAGCGCCCATTTTTACACTATTTTCTGAGCTATGTTAAATGCTGTTTCCTCATCAAAAACATACCTAGAGTTTTGCTTTGTTTCATTCACATGTTTAATACACACAAAAAAACTGCATATTTGAACTGCATTGTTATCTCAAACTGACAACACTCTGTTCCACCTTGTGATGTCATGTGGTAATACAGGAAGTGCCACTGTGTTTTTAAACTCCATACACCTTCACTAGAATCAATAGGGTAATTTCAACTTTGGAACTGCCAACATTTACTGATCAAAAGGTAGAAGGAGCTGTTAACTTGAAAATGACCACTTCATGACACCACAAGGTGGAACAGAGCATTTTGAACTTTGGAAATGTAGACAGACTAATATTGCAGGATTACTCAGACATGTGTGAATGAAACATAACACAAATCCTGGTATGTTTTTGAGGTGATAACATCGTTATAACATGGCTTGAAGCAACGCAATTTTGTGTAACATAGGACCTTTAACATAGATATTTTTTTAGCAGTGTGGTTGTGAATCTCATTATATATTAATGGACCTATATTTTTCCCTCACACCTGCCTTAACCTTTGCATATATCACACTTGATACAGATGATTACCTGACAGACACATTTGCAGAAGCAGTAATAATGCCTCTTATTGGCTGCTGGACACATAGCACATCTGCTCTTGTGCTCTACCCACATACTTCAGTTAAAATATGTACATGGCAGAAATTACTGTAGCTCCCTAAGGCAACAGCAGTCAAAAACCAACTTCATCTGAAAATGAAACGCTGTGGGTCAAATGTACAGCTGGAGTGCAAAAAGTAGAACTCATTTATCAGGAAGAAGATTATAGCTTAGTCATATTTTCCTTTGCAGAAATGGCACTTTGATTGGGAAAGTGTGAGTCAACACTTGGTACTAAGACTGTCAGTAAACGTTGGTCAATATACATATGCTTGTAGCATATACATAAAATACTGTATGGTTTGTGAAACATGCATTGGCTGTAAAATGTAAAAATATTGCTGTTCTACTTCAATTTATCTATAACGTGATTACAACTTTACTTCATCAGATGGAACTTGGACAGCTCTTCAGTTTGTGGGTTTGCCTAATTTAGAGTTCATTTTATCCACTTTGCTGTCCTCCTTTGAATTGTCTTGATGTAGTCCACTTTTAGGCTTGGTTTAGACCTAGATGAGACCTGGAATAGTCCTGTTGTAGACTTGGTTTAAATCTGTGGTGGTAAATCTTTGCCTACACTGTACAGTTTTGCCTACACTGTACAAGTTAAGACTATGTTGTCATAGTAATAAGAAGAAAACTGTACAGCATAACCAGTTCTTTTAAAATATATGTATAACGCATAGTTTTATTTATGATGTATAATTTGTCTCATAATGTTTCTTATTCTACAGTTCGTGGCCCAGTCTAATTGCCAGCAGTTCCTGAACACCGTGTGGTTTGGGGAGACGGCCAGTTATCGTCGCAAGCACACCTGTCTGAAGATCGCCACGGTGCTGAGTGTAACTGTTCTGTGGCCCCTCCTCTCCGTCTGCTACCTCCTCGTGCCGCGATCACGTGTGGGCCAGATCATACACACGCCATTTGTCAAGTTCATCATCCACAGCGCCTCCTACCTGACCTTCCTGTTGCTGCTCAACCTCTACTCACTGGTCTACAATGAAGGCATGAAGAACACGATGGGCCCCGCGCTGGAGATGATCGACTACCTGCTCATACTCTGGATCATAGGTCAGATAGCCCAATATTAAACCTATAGAGATTAGAAATAGCTACAACATAATTCACATTCAAACAAAAGTATACTGACCCTACAGTATTATAAATGTATTAACTCAATTTTTTTTACCTTTGATCCCATGTGATTTATCATATAGGCTACATTGAAATCATATTCAGTTACTTTCTGTATGTTGTTTATCTCTGAAGAATTATTCTAACATGCTGTGATTTCTGTTTAAAACTAACATTTTTAGAAGTCACTACGCACACTTGCACAGTATAGACACCCATAGCAAATGCATTTTTCACACTTGAGGATAACACTCTAAATCATAATCGCAAAGTACAAATAGAATACATTTCATATGCAACGCAAGGAGCAGACACCATCTTCATAAATTTGGCTGAACAGAAATCTAGCTGTCTCTGGGGAAACGGCCGACTGCCTCTCTCCTCTGCCAAGAACCCATTAGATCGAGCATTCAGTGGCTGTAATGGCCCTGCCTCCTGTGCACAGCTCTCAATCTGCACCTCAGCATCCTTTGGTTCAATCAATATCTCCCACCAAATATCACTGTTTTATAGACAAGTCTTACCAGTGCTTCAGACTTTTTAAGATTAGAATTGTCTATCCAATCTAATCTAATTGCGCTACATTTATTATGTGAAGATACCAAAGTCAACCAATTTCCTTACAAGTGTTCATTTTATTTGTTTGCACAAGTGCTTCCACTCTCTCATCAACATGCTGTTCTTTCCTTGCAGTTCCCCAGAGAGACATGCCTCAAATGAATGGGAAAACAGACCCATAGCAACTGTGCATCTGTGTGTTTATGCTCCTGGATGCCTGCCTTTTCCCTATATATTATGTGAACGGATAATTCAAATCTTTGGCACAGTTAAGAGAAAAAACAGCAAATGGTATTGATTTGAAATCTAAGGCATTGTTACAAAACTAAGGTTTAAATAGTACTGTTTGCAAAGATGTGGTGTTTTGTATACTTTTACTCACAAGTACCAGCATAGAATATGGTTGGACTTCAAGTCACAATTCAAGATTTTTTCAATGTTTCCTTAATAACGATAACTCATATAAAAAAAAAGATAAAAGATGCAAAGAAACAAATAACAAATCACTTAAGTTATTTTGTTTACTCAAGTAGCCTATAGATAGTAATAGCAGTAATAGCAGGCCTTGGCAGTAGTACTACACACTACATAAGTGTTTTACCATTTACACATCTACTGACCTACACTAACAAACTAACATCACTATTATGCTCCTGGCTATGTTGTAATCACCAGCTGAACGTATCTAATTGCTTTTTTTTTTTTTTTTCCAGATTTTTCAAACATTGTGACCACTACCTGTGATTTATTCTTTAATAATAGGATTCTGTTCAAAATTCAAATTTTAAACTCATCCAAAAGAATTTGGCAAAAAGACTAATACAAAAACAAACAAAAAAACAAAAAACTAATACAATAATTACTTTTCAGAACATGCTTGTACATATCAAATTTTGTTTTGAGGAAGCAATTTGGTACTTAAAAAATGCAGCATTTGCTATTTGTTAATTGCATCTATTCAAATTTATCTTGAATTAAATTAATCTTGCAGCCCTAAATAAACTCAACAAAACCCAGACTAGAGCAAGACTAAACCAGTACAGGTCCAAAGCAGTGATCTCCCTTGTCTGAATGGGAGCACTGTATTGTATTATTTCCAGACTTTACAATATTACGACTATGTCTGCTATTAATATTTTCTTTCATGTTTTTGCCCTTTTTACTACCGCTCCAAATCCTCTCTGACATCTCACAGTTATTCCACACATGACATATATTATCCTCAATAGTACCTTGCGTTATGTGTGCATTCCTGTTTCACTTGGACTCCAGCTATAATAATACAACTTGAGGCTAAATGTGGAACCCATTTCGTTTAGCTGATAGTAAAATGTCAGTTCCTATGCCACCCAGTTGCTGATTTTAAACACTTTCGTCTGATCTGTGTTTTAGGGATGGTGTGGTCGGATGTGAAGCGCTTGTGGTATGAGGGGCTAGAGGATTTTCTGGAAGAATCTAGGAATCAGTTGAGCTTTGTCATGAATTCCCTTTACCTCGCGACCTTTGCCCTCAGGATTGTGGCCCACAGCAAGGTAGCAACACTCTCACAAGCTATTAGAGAGGGTTAGCTAATGGGCTGTCGGGAGAACAGCACTCCAGTGAACACATGCAGGCATTTCTATACAACACTGACAGTTAAATGTATGTTGAGGTCATGTTTGAGGTCACATATGGGCTATGAGCAATTTTTTTTGGATAGATTTTGAGATGTATATAATAATAATAATAATAATAATAATAATAATAATAATAATAATAATAATAATAATAATAATAATAATAATAATAATAATAATACATCTTTATTTATAAAGCACTTTTAAAAATAATACAATACAAAAAGCATAACAAAGCATACAGAAGGAACACAAAAACAGACAATGATGCAAACAATTCAAGTAATTATAATAAATAGAATAAAAAATAAATAAGGAATAAAGGCTAAAAGCAGTTAAAGGAAAGAAAACCGATAAAAATGGGTTTTAAGAAGTGACTTAAAAGATGATACTGATTGTGCAAGCCTTATCTCCTCAGGCAGTTCGTGCCAAAGCCGAGGCTCCTGGACTGAAAAGGCTCTATCACCCTTCATCTGGAGTCTGGACTTTGGAACAAGGACCTGCCTGAGGATCTAAGGCTGTGGGATATCAACATTAGTCACACATTTTTGCATGTTGATTCTTTCCAATTTGGATAAGGTTTTGTTTCTTGATAAAATTAGTCTTCACACCTTAACTAGAACATGTCTGAATCAGTGCAATACTCTAATAAGGTAGTTTTAGCTTTCTCTTTTCTTGATAATTCTTGTATTTTTTGTTGTATTATATATTTATAGAATATTTTCTAAACAAATCTGTTTCCAAAGAGCTGCATATGGTGAAATAAAACACCCTTTTTAGTGTTGTTTCATGGTGTTGCAGTTCAAGAATGTGGCGGATACGGAGAGGAAGAACTGGGATGCCTTCCACCCCATCCTGGTGGCCGAGGGTCTGTTTGCCTTCGCCAACGTTCTCAGCTACCTGCGACTATTCTACATGTACACTACCAGCTCCATACTGGGGCCGCTCCAGGTACCACACAGGCAACACAGCACAGATTTACAGCACACGTTTAGAAATGTGCACTGAAAAAAATATATACTGGAAGGTTTTAAGAACTTAAGGAAGGCATTTGAGCTTTTTGGTGTGGATACAAACCCCAAGTAAACCCAGAAAACTGCAAATCTGCATGATTGTGAGATAGGGCCAGAGTCTGTAAAAGGAATCAAGTCTGTGGTGTACTGTAGCCATAAATGACTTTGTGGTTCTCCCAAGAGATCACATTTCTTACTTCTGAAACACAAATCTTTACACTATTTTTTAGTATTCAAAAAGGGCCATAGTGCCAATTTTTCAGGCACTGTACCTGATTTTTACAGTCAAAAACGTGAAAACAGAACTGGCTTATCAGACAATAAAATGCTTTAGAATTAGACGCGGACAGAACACAGCAGTCTTATTTTGAACTCAAGAGCCGCTTATACAGTATGAATCTGTACTAGGGCAAGACCGTAGGCTGTAAATTAAATGAAATATAGCTAACCTGCCAGTTGCCACGTTCCAAATACGAAGTGAGAACTGAGTTTATATTGAAAAATCATCACCCCTCTCGCTGTAACTGCTGCACTGAGTCTCGTCATTTTGGTCTTAAAATGTTCATACTAACCCATGTTACCTGATCCTGGTGTTTTATATCAAGGCCAAGACAAGATTTTGCTCAAATGCATGGGAAAACATCAGGTACAGGCTAAATTATTGCTTTTAGTTGCCACTTAACCATTATATCATGCAATTTAGGGGCTATGCTTCCGCCCCCTTCTATTCAGGTCAGGGACGTGCACAGTTTTCCTCGTGCAGGAGCATCGGTGCAGATGTGCCGTGCTTTGGCCCACCTCCTCCAACCGGGACTTCTCAGTTTCATAAAAATTGTTTTCCTTCCTGTTTACAACCAGATTGTGTAGTTTTTTTTTAACGTTACAGCCTTTTTAGGGGGTGTGATGGGTTAATCGAGGGTCGGGCCCCACACCCCGTATTCCGCACACTGGTTATACATCCCAGTCTCACCTATTCCATCAACGTCAAGGCAAATGGTCTAACCGCGACAACTGGGACAATCTCTTCTCACTTTCAGACCGCAGCATCAGGGCTTCCAGGTTTACATGTAAAGTCTATGTGGACGAGTGACCAGGGCATCCAGCGTTTTTGTGGCACGTCTTCAGGCGTCAGCGTGGCACTAATCTGGCGTCGAGGCGGTGGTTTTCAGTGTTCAGCCGTTGGCGTCATAAGTTGAAAAAAACAGAACTTTTGGCGTGGACAGGGGCTTGCTCCGCCAGCCCAGGGCTAGCTCCGTGGGGCCGGGGCTTGTGGGTAATCTCTTTTTACTTTGCGCATGCAGGCTCAGGTGCTGGTCGCGTGCAGCTCTGCGGCTCTGTAAACAGAACAGAGCCCCTCCCTCCAGACTTGCACTCGCGTGGTGCCCTAATGAATGGGGCGACTATTTTATATTCACTTTCAAATCTAGGCATAGACATTTTCATACATGAAAACCTGTATGCTTCGATCGATTAAAAAAATTTATAAAAAGGGCAACTTCAGTGGAGGAGGCCATACGGGCAGTTGCCAGGGCAACCAGAGCAACCCTCCTGTGCACGTCCCTGACCAGGTCCATTGCGAGGTAGGGCTAGAGCCATGTTGGAGGTCTCTATTTGTTGATTAGCAAACTAGACAGTCCTGACACCTTTTCACCTCCTGTTCTTGTGGTGTTGAACTGTTAGGAGATTGGGTAAACATGGGATAAACAAACTCAGCTGGCACAACATTCTTCACAGCATGTGTCTGCTAAATTTATGACAAAACACGTTGGTATTGCCATCATTTTTGTACCACTACATATAATTGAAAAATACATGTTGCTTTGAACATTATTGTGGGCTGTGGTTGGTATGCTGGTTATAAACAAAAGCATACAGGAGTGGCATAGTGTTTCCTTCTACTTTCAGGATAGAAAAGCTATGAACACAGTTGCTTCTACCAGAATTAACATGACCATCTTTTGGATTTCATGTGTCAACTCTGCAACTTGACTTCCTGCTTGATAAGTAAACAAATACTTCTGATTGGTTGAAACCGTTCTAACTTGTGTAGTATTTACTTGCAGCCAGCTGTTGTAACACTGACACGCTGCTAGCCAAAGCTACTATATGTTTCCGCACCACGTTGAGTAATTAATGTGTGTGTAGGTATGCAATGAGCTCAGTTTTAACTCTGACTTTCCTGTCATTATCTAAAGGACCTATTAGTGGTTTCTCCATAAAACTTTTTAATGAAGCTGGAGATTATTAATTAGGAGTTTTAACTCTAATCCTCCAGTCACCCCTCCCCCCTTTCTCCTTTCCTCACGGGTCCTGTGACATCACTGTCTGGCCTAGCACGATGGAAAAACGATTAGCTGTTGGAAATACATGTGTCCTTGTGTATCCATGACCACACTCACATGGCAGACACACCCACTCATGCACAGGAGCCTGCATATTTCAGTACAGAGACTAGAGTGTGCTGTAAAGGTAGTCCAAGCACACATGCTAGCAGGCAGTGAGTCAGTCCAGTGTGGATACAAGTGGAAAAAATGGATGCTCTGACCATGTGTCTCCAGAACAGGACAAATTAGTAATGGGAGAAGAAATGCACTCTAGAGAGGATGACTAGGATGTACATATCTTGTATATATCACTATGATGCTCTGGCAGGAAACAGGAAGTGAGATCACAAATGACTGAGTTGTCTCAGAATGAACAACTGTCAATATAAACTGATTGAGTTACATTTTAAAATCCACCCAGTCACTATGTTTTAGTGTGTATCTCAAATATCTGTTTACAGAATGTGTTTGTAATTAATTAATTAATTAAGTCTTTTACAAAATCTATTACAAGATAGGGACAGTAAAATACTAACTCTAATCATAGGTTTTCAGCAAATGTCAGTAATTTGCTACCATATTAAAGGAACTGTATGTAAGATTTTGATTTTCAAGTCCACATGAACCTAACTGTGTCTCCAGATACAAGATTCTCAACTGATAAAATATTGGCCATGATGGCCAAGTTGTTTATGTTACAAATTGGTGTTTTGGTTGGATTATCTGATTCGAAAGCAGAATAAGTCTCACACGAGTTTCTCATTTTGGTTGACAGCTGTGATGTCTAAATCTGTTTGTTTAAACCCAAAAGGATTCTCTCTGATCTGAGTGGTCACTACTTAAAGCTCAGCATCTGCAGCCATTCATGGATCAGTGCTAGTGCAGCCTCTGCAGCTCAGTGATGGATGGTCTGTCCATACGCACAATTGAAGTGTGCATTTGTGTACTGTGCGGCCATGCATAATAGTGTAAACCTATTCTTAACATTGCAGTGCTTTTGTTTGGATTGCTCATTGATTTAGTTGTGTCCTTGAGGATGAGGCAGTTTCATACAGTGTTTGTGTAGACAGTGGAACCACCTGGGGGCATGTGTTGAGAGGTCAAACTCATCATGATCAGGGCCTCTGTTGGAACATAGGGCAGATACATTTAATGAAGAATACACTGTTCTTAGAGCTACCACTACTGCTAATACTACAGTCTTAAGAAATAAATCTACAAATCTCAAGAACTGACATGAATTCCAGTTCCAGTCAAATGAGTGCTCATTTTTGTCGACCTCACTGCATTTGCGCATCACCTGCGTCATGGAGGTGAGGAGCTATAACCTTCCACATTCCTCTGTGTTTGTACAGTACTGATTTAACCAGGCTGTCAGACGGGGCAATGGGATTCAACCTCAGACCTTAAATCAAACGCAATTCAAACAGAAAGTACTAAAACAACTCTGCTTTGTACATGTCACGAAGGAACCTCAGTAACTGTAGATCCTTCACCCAGTCCTCCAGCAGCTGTACTATGTTGTACTGCCCTTCATTTTGACAACCGGGGGAGTGGTCATTTCAGTCGCTGGACACTGATGTTTGAGCATCTCTGGTAAACAGGTAGGGACTGTAGGCCTACAGGGCAAGAGAGACTATGGACCTAGATAGGTGTATTCATGTTAAAAAATAGAAAAACATAAAAAGAAATTCAAAAACATATAATAGAAATAATAGAGTCTTTATTTTTATATAAAAACCTCTACACTAATATTTGAAAATGTGTAAAAATGTGTTTATTTATTTTTTTGACCACACTACACTCAATAGTACAGTATTTCTTCCAGTTCATAAATAAGGCCATTGGAATAAGGTGGGAGACTTGTGTGTCTTCCTTGTTTGTCTGCTTCACCTCAGGCAGAAATAAATCTCTTTGCTTTCCCCACAGGGTCCCTCTGCTACAAGGGCACATGCTGCAAAACAAGCTTTTAGTCAGTCTGTGGAGCAGCCTGCACCATGGTATTAAGTGTCTTCTAACAGTGAGTCTTGTGTCCGGACAGATCTCTATGGGCCAGATGCTGCAGGAGTTTGGGAAGTTCCTGGGCCTCTTTCTGTTGGTGCTGTTTTCTTTTACCATTGGAATGACCCAGCTGTACGGCACCGAGATGAAAGACAGAGAGAAGAACCCGCCCACTGACTGCGAGGGGATCTTCTGTGAACAGCAGAGCAATGATGCCTTCCACTCGTAAGGGGCACACTTAAACAGACAACATAGGGTCAAGCACAAGTACTGGAAAACATCAATTCCATAGATACTGTATACTGTACATTGAGGCACTGGTCCTCAATATATTCTAGTAAGAGTTGGGTTTCACTGGCATCACAGCATCCCATTGCCCCAGGAACTACTGATTGTTTATTTGTGGAGTAGTTCAATAATTATTATAAATCTACTTTGCTATATCCATCAGAAAGTCTGGCATCACTGCATTCAAGACTCAACTAATACTAAAAATACACTGTGACCACTTGGTGCCACGACCAAATCTTCTGTTTTCTGATGTAGTAAGATGGAATCATTTGGGAGTTTAAATAGTATGCTGGATGACCTTACAGAACTTGACCTTTTGAACTTAATACAGACTCTAAAAGCATGTTGTTTTGTCCCTCTGTGGCCTCTACTACTGCTCGTGCAACTGTAACAACGACCTAGATGTCCTCTCAAGATGAAACAAATCTACCCCTGCACATTCCACATAAGGCATCCATTTGTAGCCATTTACCCTCTACTGTTGTTTGTGTTACAGGTTTATGGGGACATGCTACGCTTTGTTCTGGTACATTTTCTCTTTGGCCCATGTTGCACTCTTTGTCACCCGGATCAGCTACACTGAGGAGCTGCGTTCCTTTGTAGGGGCCATGATCATCGGCACTTACAACATTGTGGTGGTAATCGTCTTGACCAAACTGCTGGTCGCCATGCTGCACAAGAGCTTCAGGCAAATAGCTGTAAGTGGACACTCTGAAATGCCATGGCTAATTTGATATAAAATAGCTGTAACTTTGAGCAATTTTAAAGGTGCACTGTCTTTTGCATCACTATGGAGATGATATTGCTTTACCTGGAATGTTCCACAATATGACCAATCCATCTCTGTGGAGAAGGTGGTACTGCTAAGCAAGTTAGATCTGGGGAGGGGCAAGTCCACTCACAGTAAGAATGCATAATTTGAGGACATTTTTTTTTTTAAAGAAATGAAAACACCTGTATGAATAAATGCAAGATAGAAAAGTGTAATGTCATACTGTGGAAAATTCTAAGCAAAGCAATTGCAAAAGAGTGATTCATGCTCAACCACATAGGGCACCTTTTCACTGGTCTCTCAATAGTTCTCTCAATGCTTTGGACTGTGTGCAGAATCACGAGGATAAGGAGTGGAAGTTTGCCCGAGCCAAGCTGTGGCTAAGCTACTTTGACGACAAGTGCACCCTGCCTCCACCGTTCAACATCGTCCCCTCTCCCAAAACCGTGTGCTACTTAGTGACCAGTTTGAGAAAGTGGATCTGCTCACACACGTCTAAGGGCAAAGTCAAAAGACAGAACAGCCTTAAGGTAATAGTCTCAAAAATAGGATAATGTACATTACATACAGTCACAGTATGGAAGTCTAACCATTATTGACTATTGATAATCATAATCTTATTTTTTGATGTCACCAGCCTATAGGGCTGAGTAAATAATCCAAATTGTAACCATTAGAACTATTACAATTGCTTACACATATGGTGATATGTATAGATCAGTATATGGGCTTTTGTTATTTCAGTTGTGACCCAAGTGATTGTAGTTATATAATTCCGTAATTCCGTAATTATATCCGAGAACTGGCCATATATCATCATTTATTTACACAAAGTTTGCTATATTGTTCCTTTCATAAATCTGTTTTTTTCTGTCTGGCTTAAATAAGTCATTGACAAAGATTATCCTTCCTTCTAACATTGTATTCTTTCTCCTAATATAGGAAGTGAGGAACCTAAAGCAGAAGCGTGATGAAAACTACCAGAAGATCATGTGCTGCTTGGTTCACCGCTACTTAACCTCAACGCGTCAGAAGATGCAGAGCACAGACCAGGCCACAGTGGAAAACCTCAATGATTTGCGACAAGATCTGTCAAAGTTTCGCAATGAGATGAGAGACCTGCTTGGCTTCAGGACATCCAAATATGCCATGTTCTATCCCAGGAACTAAGAACTGACTATCTATGCTTTTTCTTCTTTAAATGGGATGCTACGTGACCAGAGCATGTACACAAAGCTCTTTGATATAGAGGCATTTTGGAACAGCATTATAAATATAATATACAGTATTGTTTACCAAAGTGTCCACACTCAGGCCTCTAAGTATTATTCAGCTTTTTGTAAATAGGGAAAGCCATTCTTTACAATGGAAATGCAAATAAATGTTTATGTATGCTTATAGCTCATGTTTCTGACTAAATTCTTGATGGATTCACATGGCCTGCACATGCGTCTCTTGCACTCTTGCCCTCAGTATTTACATTGGTATTTGACATGCTATACGGTCCAAACAAAGACAGGAAAACAAAGTTATTATTTGGCATTTATTTGAGCCAATGAAAAATGAAATATAAATATTCACAGACATTTTCCATATGAAAATATTTTCATTTTACTTCAAACCACATGGAAATAATTTGGAAACAATGTGGAAATACAGTAACAGTACATATTATCATCTACAGTATAAATTATTCTGTTTATTGTAAATGAGGAAATGGAAAGTGCTTCTCCCAATGCTAAATTTAAATTTAAATAATACATTTATTGCACATATTTGCACCAAATTAAAAAGCTCTAACAACCCAAACCAAACAATGAACTTAGTTTTTTGGAAATGCCTAAAAGTGGCTGAAATGAGAGTACAGAACATGCCCATTGCTTGGTTTAATTTTAATAAATAGTCTACTCAAAATATATAAACAGTATTTTACATTTTAAATTTGCTTTCACATCCACAGCTGAGCCCGAAGCAAAGCTGTCCAGTGGAGCAGACTCAGCACTGTTTGTTCTTCAGCCCATTGAGTCCTTTCTGGTTCTTGGTCTTAAAGGGCATGACAAAATGGTGTGGGGCCACCTTCCCGCGTCCCTCCTCGTCCACCTCGCCCATGAACACATAGTTCAAGCCTGGCAGGGTCACACACACAAAGCCTGAATGCAGTGGCGGCATGACGGCAGAGACATTCAGGAAGGCCAAGTATCAGAATCTCCACACAACACGTTTGTATACCATATGGTCATATATACTAATATAGTCTGATGCAACATGGTACAATTATGGCTAGAGGATAAATCGCCGTGGTAAACTATAGCAACAGATCCAGTTTTAGGAGCCATGTTCTGAATTTTTCATTTGACTTTTACATTTTTCTCAAGAATTAACTAATAGAGAGAGTACTTTTTATTGTCTTTTTATTCAAACTGACTTTGTTCATTTAACTTTATTGTATTTGTGCTTTATCTAATGTCCCTGTTCAACCATATAAATGGCATGCAAACCATAACACTACAGTAAATCTGCATTTATTGTTGTGGCGTATTTATTTTGATAATTCAGTGAGATAAACAGATCCTGACAGACAAGAGTTCCCTGTATTACTGAAACTTCAAAATTACCATTATGTCAATTTAAATCCTTTAATCAATGCAATTTTCTGTTAGAATTTTGCTCTTTCTACAGTCACAAAATGGCCGCCGCAACTGCCATGGCAACAGTACCCACATTCCTCTAGCTTTATGTATACCGCATTGCTCAGCTATATGAACATATGGGATATTTCTGAATAGTTGGACAGTGAGTTTGCCTGCTCACCTCTACCTCAGGAGCCAACTGTGCAGCAATAGTGGCAAACTCAGAGCCATAGGCTATTCTAAACAAAATCTGCAACATATTTTAGAATCATGCATTTATGATGGATCAGCGCAAATCAGAACAACACTCACCTCGTCTGATAAAAGGACATTTCTTGCACAGAATTATGATCTTGGTGCTCATAGTCTTCCCGGCCTGCTGGATGGCCAGGTTGCCCTCCTTGTACACATTAATGATGGAGACAGTTGCAAAAGTGCTTCCTCCTCTGACCACTGCTGTGATGACTGTGCCTGTGATTACTGAAAGGATAAGAAGGAATGTTAAGGCTGATAGAGATTTTAAAGGAGAATACAGCTGTGATGAGAATGTGGAAAGTAAATGTGGACTCATGCATATTTAGATTGTGACTAGTGATGACTCTGTTTTAGTCAGTGGAACAGGCTGCCCTGTAAGATCACAAGCAGCAGCCTATCTCAAAAGTACAGAGGTTTAACATTCAGTTAGCAAACCTTTTTATGGAAAGCTTTATGAATTCAAGGACTGTCTATTGTTACTATAAGGGTTACCAGAGCTGTGTTTACATTTAGTTAGAGTCTTTCCTTTTTAAACAACTCTACCTTACATTTATTCTTTTACTGGTGGTTTTATTGCTCAAAAATACACAGAAATGCAGGCATTCTGACTGTGAGCAGGGTTGCCTCCACAGATCTGACCTGTAACTTGATTTTGTCTGGTCTCCATGAAGATAGAAAGGTTTAATACCATACTCTGAAACTTTCAAGACAAAGCAGTAACATCTCCAGGGAGAAAAGCCTTTGACGGACCCTCCACCAGAAAAGTTATACAATGCACCTTTAAGACAACTAAGTCCAGGGTCATTTCAGGAATCCCTCCAGATTCAGTCTAAACACCACCAATACGGTCAGACTTCACATCTGTCAATTTCATTTCCTGACATGGAAGAGACAAACCAGCCCACAGCCCATCTGAAACATTCCTAGAACTACCAGACACTACTGAATTAAAAAAAAAAAGATTACTAGACAAAGTATTTTCATTCCACTGTCCAACCCATTCATTATAAGTGATGTAACTGAGTGCTGCTGGCTCTTAGAGCAGCAAAGTTTTCCATTCGTACTTGCCATTCCTGCATGAAAACTCTTTGAAATGCCAATCTAATGTTGGTGGTAAACAAGTTTGTGAAGAAAACATCAGAAGGGGTAGGCTGAGACTGAATCAACACATTCATTTAACAGCCAGAGACAGTCCCTGTGTTTAGATAGAAATAACTGTATCCCACTGTACAAGGCGCTCCACTTCCCAAAGAGTCATCAAGGAAGTCTTTGATATATGCAGTGGAAAAATCAAAGCGGCAAAGATAGTACCATGACAAACCACATCTTAAAAGACAGTTCCATTCTGACGTCAAAGCTGCTGTTTTAGGCAGTAACTGTAGATATGCTCAATAATAACCAAAAATGACTGTATATTCAAAGCTTAATCTAGCGCATCTGTAGCCACATGTTGGTAAGTGGTTTGAATGAGTGGGATAAAGCCATGTTGTTCTTACCGAAATTGCTGGAGCAGTAGTTGCTTTCAAGTGTTCCCCGTCTTTTGCATTTCTGCTGACACAAGGCCACTGAGTATTTAAGAGCTGTGGGGACACAAACACAAAAAACACTCAGATAGTTGGCAGAGAATAAAATAGGGATTTGATCACTTTGACAATTTATCTTTATTCATTCAGTACTACAGCTGCTAGTAACCACGGTATTTGCTAACTACAACTATTCTTGACATAAACATTGTGTCCTTGGGCAAGACACTTAACTCGCTTTGCCCCAGGTGTTAGAATGTGTGTGTGTGAATGGGTGAGTGGTTCCTTGATGTACAGTGCTTTGAGTTTAGTTCTGAATGTGGAAAAAATCTGTATAAAAATGTGGCCATTTACTATGTACAAGTTTTAAATGTAGAATGCTCGGCTAAATTAGTACTGCAAGAAATAGTTAAAAAAACAGGGGAGTGCTCAAGTCTTGGAACATGAGTGCTGTCTGAGAGAGACAACACACAGTAAAAGTGTGGTTTGTTGAGTAATACAATAGTATGACCAGCCCACATCTGCTTTTCAGATGAAATTCAGTAAGGATTATACAAAGGGAAAATATGCTTAGAAAGAAAAGCAGTTGCTTGATAAATGTTATTGAATGGCTGATAACCAATATTTCCTGATACCAGTATTTTTTCTGTTTAAAATCCAAGTAATTATCACAAATGATTAACTTTGCACTTTTGTAAAAAATAATAACTAAATATATTTTACTGTGATATAAAATAATTAGTTACATGTTTCTGTAAGCCTATAGCCATATAGCATAATGCTCTTCTAATTCCATTTTGACTAATCTGTTCAAAAAGGATACAATGTGAATGGGGAAGCAAACAAAAAATGGTACTGAACATCAGTACTGAGAAGCAATAGCAACTGATACCAATATCAGATAATCTGTTTTGATATTGGCCAATACCAATACTGCCCATCACTAGAAACAATGGCAGAAAATCTACTACAAGCTACTATAATGTAACACTCATGGTTGTGGAAGCACAAGAACATTAAATATTTGCTGCTAGTGCTCCTTGAGTTGCAACTTGAGAGATACTATTTTAAAGTAACTGCACTTTTAACTTGACTACAGCAAAATTGTATATGTACAGTATGGCATCATGTAGAGTGAAGTTAGAAATAATGTCATAACTGAGGGAAAATGCAACAATGAGAAGGAATGTGAGACAAACCAAATTATAGGGCCTTAAAGACAATACTATGTGCTGTACTTAAAGTGTACCTAAAGTGATAAACAATGTGTTAGGAATGAAAGTTGATACCTACGTATAGGCCTGGTGGTGACTGGCTGTGTGGTAGTGGTGGGTGGGAGAGTAGTAGTGGGGAACTTCTTAGGTCTGAACTTGTAGTGTCCAATGAAGCCGTCTGCGGTCAAGCTGAGGTCTGACAGGAACTGTATCAGGAGCTGGTTCCCATCGGAGAACACGGGCCTGTGGGAAGGAGACTAGTGGTAATGTGAGAGCCACTGAGAGGGAGAGAGCTGTCAGGAGACGAAAGCAGGAATCACCTACGCTGGGGGGCTGTCTCCACAGAATTTTCCGATCCTCTTGGCGTCGTTGATTTCTGCTCCATTAAAAATAGAGACATGGTCGTAGCGGCAGTAGTTGTCCCGTTCCACGTCAAACTTCTCAAACTTGACTTCTATGATCTAAGTCAAGGCATACAAATACAAATACAAAAAAGTTGAAGGGCATAGACAAAAGAAAAGTTTTATTACAAGTGGACATTTTTGAATACTTACGTTGGGAAGGGGTTAACATCCCTTACCTGGTTTTTGGGTGCAATAATATGCCAAGAACAGGTAACACCAGCTGGGTAATCTTTCTCGGGCCAGTTTGGTGTTTTGAAAGTGCCAGATGGCTTGTCTAAGCGCCCTCCACAATATTGATCACCTGGAAAATTCACATAATTAAATATCCCTCAAATAAAATTGTATTTATATTTTTCCTTAAGGTTTGCAAGTGTAAACCATCTTCCCCTGCACTGGTGTCATTTGCAATGGTTGATTTTTGGCATTTGGCATGAACAGTGGATGTAACTCATGATTAGATGGTGTTTCTCTTTGAAAATAACCCTGGAGCAGTGGCCCAATGACAAAAATAGAGACGAGAAGATTGGTGGTTTTGCAGCTTGGCTCTATTGTGTCCAGGCAAGCAAGGCAACCATTATCAATTACAGCTGTCAATCCAGAGAACAGAGAACAAACCAGTGATTAGAATTCCCTAAAAAGAGCAGATAAGACTGTTAAACTTGCACAGAGGAAATGGTGCCTTCAAGTGAACGGTTTACAGAAAGACTGGTGAGAAATTCCACAACGGACTGACAGGAGAATTGAGATGTCTTTTGTCTTTTTGTACAAGTCCTAAGCTATGTCAGAACAATTAAAAGGGTCAGAGGGTACACATTGTCAGTCTAGATGCTATGTATTTTATGACCTTTTTTCTGTAAGCCAAAATGAATGACGCATTAGTAGGATAGGGCCAAATATAAAAAAATATTTTGCATGCCAAGTGTTCATCTACAAAGTTAGATAAAGTCTTCATCATTGTCCTTTTGTCCCTTTTGGGTTAATAGACTGTTATTTTCAGTGTAAACAAAATAAGATACTGAAATCCAGTCACTCATCAGTAGAACAAACATATTTTGCTTTTGCACTAACTTCTTTTTGTCTTCTTACCTCTTTCATGTGGATGTGCCGAGGAGAAAACCGCCAAAAAGCCACTACCGGCTGTGTTGGCGTCTGAAACCATCTGCACCATCATCTTGTTGCCCGTGGAAACCAGGGCTCCGGGTTTGAAGGTGCCACAAAAACGTCCCAGCCTCTGCCCATTCACGTGACCACTGTACACATCCACATAGTCATAACGGCACAAGTTGTCACTCTCCAAGTCTATGGAGCGGAAGGACAGGACCACCACCTTTCCCTCGGGCACCTGGGAGGAAATTCACATCTGGTTTGCATGATATAAGTATATGTATAGCTATGCCATAACATTACACAAAGAATGAGTACAACTTGATACCACAGTAATACTGGATAGATGGCTGAAACACTGTAGCATTCTTATAAAACCATAAAAAAAGAAAATAAATCTTGTAACCTTTCCTGTCCAAAACTTCTGTTCTGTTTCAGTTCCAGGGTGCCAGCCGATAGTCTACCATATTAATCTACCGTTCACTGTACACTAATATTTGTACATGCCTATGTAATATGATTATTCCATAGTACACAATTTGGCATTTTTATTTCTAAGAGAAACACGTAGCAGCTAGTTTAATAAGCTTTTTATACCTTCCAATAATAAGCCCTTACCATAATAATGGCAAAAGTATCAAATCACTCACTGTAATCCTCCACGCACATTTGGTATTGGGTGGGTAAACTCCTGGGTAACCCTGACTCCCAATAACTCCGGAGTCTCCAGTGATATTCCCTCCACACGTGAAGCTGGGTCTGGAAAAGACCGATAAAACTATTCATTTGTCTTATTATGTCATAAAAAAGACAGCAAATCCACGCTCTTCGACAATGCGTCACAATCATATTAAACAGCACCTGAATGAAAATATTCCACAAAATTAACGCCTTCACTCGCAACATTGGGTCACCTTGGTTAAGTGTTAATAAAAATGTACCGTACCTCCGTTGAGACTGCGCACAAATTTCTGACAAGAACAGCAGACACCATGCGCAAAACAGGCTGCACGTCCTCCACATGGCCGGTTCCAGGACGCTTCTCCTCATCTCGCACCGGGGCATGAATGACATTGTGTGAAACTGCCCAGACAGGACAGGGGGCAGCTCCTGAGGGGAGTTACAGCAACTGCACTCTGACGGGATCTGATGAATATAACGTTTGTTCTGCGTGGTAGGAGGGACTGAGCAAACTGTGCTGAAACACACAAGGAAAAAATATAGTTAGGTTCCATACGGCACTTAAATAAACATTACAGGGACAAACTTGCCAATTTGACAGGTGAGATCGACTAGTTCTTAATGAATAAAATCTTATCTTTTGGCATTATAGTCTATTGGAGTTATAGAAAGAATATTGCCAATGAAACCTCAATCAAAACTTCAATCAAAAAATAGCCATTAAAAATAAATAATCCACTAATTAAGCTTAATTCATTAAACTGATTAAATGGTTGGCAATAAGAAACAAAACTCAATGTCGCCCTCTTCTGGATGTTTTGTCTCAGTCCACATAGCCTACATAAAACTGGCCACAGTATGGGTCAGAGCATTCAGCCCCCAAACACTACTGCTCATACCCAACCAGCTAGACACTTTGGACAATTACAATTCTAAATATACCTGTTGAAATCTGCATATTCACTGTCTGTAAACCATTTCTCACTGAGATTTTAAAGATGTTACTGTGTCGCCATTTTTATTGTGTCAAACCATGCAGATTTATGAAATAATTAATATGTCAAACAAAGCTGAGCAGTTAACAAAAAAAAATTGACAATAAGCAAAGAATAACACTGAAAGCTATACTGTCAATGTGTTAAAGGGGTCAAAGGTCCTACAACAATAACCTTTTATTGTAATGTAATTGCATTCTTAGATTTGCATAACTTGTTGTCTCAGAGATGACAGCTGTAGTTGTATTTTATTGTATTTATTTATTATTTATTATCTTGGTAGGCACGATCAAACAGCAACCACAGTCCTACAGTCTATGTTTTTTACTCAGGTCTCAGTGCAGTTAACAGGAGGACTTGTCAGGTAGGGTCAGCAGATCCGTGTCTCTCCTCTGTATCCTGTCCTTCATTCTCTCAAAGTATTTCTCCTGAAGGTCTTCTGCCACATTTGCTGCCACATCAGCCTGTAACATCTCAAATGTTCATAACTAGCTCCATAAATAAAGCCTCTTGCACAGCCTCCATGGACACGGGAAAAACAAACAGTTCATTTCACATAATCCAACAGTCCCTTCTGTTCAATGCCTCAAAATATTTCCTCTGAAGATCTTCTGCCACATGTGCTGCCACATGTGTAAAAACCCAGTAGCATTTCCAATGTCCATAAATAGCCACTTAGCTAGCTCCTCAGCTAGCCTCTTGCACGGTCTGCATGGATATGGGAAAAATAAACAGCTCATTTCTAAAAATGCAATAGTCCTATATTTGTGTCCATTGAACTGCACATGTTGCACTTCTTAGATGGTTAAAATCCCATATGATGTTAAAAGCTGAGTTTAAAAAAAAGGTTCAATAACTGCTCAGTCTGTGAGTCAGGTAGCCAACCACTCAGATGAATAACATTTTAAGTAACTTAACGTTCCTTGTTTTTTATCCTTGTAATTTGCTTCAGCCCTTCACCACAGAAGTATCTCCACTCAAATCATCTTACACTCAGTAGTTGACTGAGCGGCCTAAATGTCACGTTTGTTGTCCTATGTAATCGATTGTCGATAGTTTTGCCCCACAAAAGATGGCGGATAGAACGCCTGGCGGCTCTCAAAAAGCTAGCGCTAAGGTAATAATGCAGTTTTTAGAATATTTAGCGATGCGATGATATCTTGCTGGCATAGTTAAATGATGTGATGGGATGCCCGAGTGGATCGTATGCGTAGAAGGCAAACTCTGTGTATATAATATGATAAATGTGCGCGGCAGTACTCGGCTATGTTAGCTAATGATGCTATTGACGCTCAGCTAACCTTTAGCCGTGTGTACACAGCGTTAGCAAGTGTAAACGGAAAGCTTCTCATTGAGTTGTTAATATCGTGTGTGCTCATCGGAATAAAACGGTTTCGAGCGTGAGAGATTTCTAGAGCCAAAACGTCCTAAATGTTTGTGGAGGTGGTACACGGGCCCTTGTCCTCAGTAGAACCTGTTCGCGTTGTGAACATAATTATGTCGGTGCTTGTTGACTTCTCCACTTACTGAGCTAAATGGACTAATGTATAGTAAGATAAAGTATAGTTGTTCACTCATGTCTTCCTATCCTTCGAGTGCTTTGTCGCAGTATTCGGGAAACATGTCAAAGATTACTAACAATTAACTTGTCCTTGCACGGTTGTCTTCTCCCGTTTCTAAATAGAAATGTCATGTTTTTGCAGGCGCTGCTTGAGAGCAAGCTGAAGTCATTCAGCATTGGGAAAATGTCAGGAACAAAGCGCACCTTGAGCAAAAAAGAGCAAGATGAAATCAAGAAAAAGGTACGAGGAGGGACTGGTAGTAGTAGTGGAGCTTGCCAGAGAAACATAGCTGTTGGCCATTTTACTCAACGCTAATACTACATATATTTTTTATGCAGGAAGACGAGAGAGCTGCAGCCGAAATTTATGAAGAGTTTCTTGCAGCTTTTGAAGGAGGTGGAGATGGAAAAGTCAAAACATTTGTCAGAGGGGGTCTTGCCAATGTACCAAAGGGTATTTTTATATAGTGGACTAAATATTTTTTGCTTTGTAATTTTGTATGTAATTGTTAAGGCAAATTATAATATATATTTGTATTGCTTTTAGATGAACCTACACCTGATGACAAAAAAGGAAAGCTGTACAAACCCAAATCACGTTTTGAACCTCCACCAAGAAACATTTTGCCTTTAGAAACACCATCTCAGTTTTTACCGTTTGATAAAAGAAATGTAAGTACTGTCTGTTTTGCTTGATTGCAAAGTTGTTTTAGTTTTCTTTACCTGTAAAAATGTTTTAGCTTTTGAAGAAGAGCAATGAAAAGGAAAAGAAGAAAAGCAACCTGGAGCTCTTTAAAGAAGAGCTTAAACAGTAAGTGCATTTTTCCCTGTATGTATAATGGTACATTGCATATAATATCTAACTGTGTTCATCTTACTGCTTTGCAGAATTCAAGAGGAGAGGGATGAGAGACACAAGTCGAAAGGCCGTGTTAGCCGGTTTGAACCTGTCGCTGGGGTGGATGGAAGACGTTCATGTAAGTGCTTTTAACTGTGCCTCATCTCATTTACTAACATCAGTTAAGTGTAAAAATAAGCCACTTGTTTAACGCCCCTGCGACCCTCCCCCTCACCCACGTTACCCTGAAACAAAATTTATACTGCTATTTCTGCTTCTTTTAGCGGATGGTTCTTCACGAAGAAACCGTCCGTCCAGTGGTAAATTTGACTTAATATAGTCACTGTGAATATTATTAAAGTTTTGTAACACCAGATGCCCTCCCATCAGTCTGCTGCAGGAATTTTTCTCTCTTGTTTTGTCTCCACAGTTTTAGACGACAGTGCACCAGGCTCTCATGATGTAGGAGACCCATCAACAACAAACTTGTATTTGGGAAACATCAATCCTCAGGTAAACTTGTTGTCAAAGTAAACCATTTGTGAATCAACTATAGCCACTGATCTTTAATAACCTTTTATAGATGAATGAAGAGATGTTGTGTCAAGAGTTTGGGCGTTATGGGCCACTGGCTAGTGTCAAGATCATGTGGCCAAGGACCGACGAAGAACGAGCCCGTGAGAGAAACTGTGGCTTTGTAGCTTTCATGAACAGGAGGGATGCTGAACGTGCACTGAAAAATCTCAATGGTATGACCAAATTTGTTAAATAAGACAGCGTAACCATTTTTCTTAACTGATGCTGCTTTTTATTTGTGAAGGAAAAACTATCATGAATTTTGAGATGAAACTGGGCTGGGGCAAAGGCGTTCCCATCCCTCCACATCCCATCTACATCCCTCCTTCCATGATGGAGCACACACTGCCCCCACCCCCCTCCGGCCTACCCTTCAATGCCCAGACCCGAGAGAGGCTAAAGAATCCTAACGCGCCCCTGCTCCCTCCGCCCAAAAACAAGGAGGAGTTTGAGAAGGTAACTCGGCACGCCACCTTAAGGATTAAGACATTGATTACAAATGATTGTTTGTGTGATTATGCTGGTTATACATAGTTTTAAAAGGCCAGCAATAGTGTATTAATTTTCAAAAGATTTAACTTTAGTTTTTGTCGTAGTAGTTCATGATGTAGTTGAATGGCAGGTGTAACTATGAAAGGTGTTTTAATCAGCTCAATGTCAGGGAGTTTTAACTATTTACAGCCGTAAAGAAAAGTATATTGTGCACATTGAAATGCATTTTTATATTTTGGATTTGTTGTTATTTAACATTACTCACGTTCTATGTTTATTATCTGATGTGACTTCATATACAGACTCTGTCGCAAGCCATAGTCAAAGTGGTTATCCCAACAGAAAGGTACATTTTTTTCTTTATAAATTGGTGTACAAACTTAGAAAATAACATCCCATATAATAAAAAATACCCAAAAATCACTGATCATTTGATCACTGCATGCTACAGGGGCAGGTCTGTGTGGGTGAGCAATGGTAGAAAAGTGCAATGTCTTTATAGTAGATAGAAATGAATACATTTTGCAATCTTACTCCGCAATAGCCACACCATAACCCACATTGTCTGAGCAAAATCTCATGGTAGACATGTTTTTGTTGCTTATCAGGAAAACATACATCCATCACAATCCCACCCCATCTGTCAACTTTTTCTAATTGAGTGACACAGTGTATATAGTCTGCTGATTGTAGGTCTGTGGATCTTGCTTTCTGACCATTGCTCATTCAGACAGTCTTTCCCCTTGGCCTCTGTCACTATCGGGAGCTCAGTAACTCTGGCTCCTGTGAACAATTCCAAAGTTGTCAGCATTCATCCATGAGACCTTTGACATTGGCCTTGGTGAGCAGCACAACTTGAACTGTCTGCAGCAGCGAGGGATCCGAAAAGCATCATGGGATGGATTGGGAAAGTATACAGAATTTTGCCCCGCCATTGGTACGATCACCTCAAATACAAGTAAATGTGATCTGTGTTGTTCAATCAAGGACATACATTTGTCTTGTTCACTACTGTAGGATTATTGTATGCAGTAGTAGTAACAAATATTATTTGCACTGTCTGCAGTCAAGACTTATATTGCAGGTCACCAATTATAGCTCTGGTTTATGTTGGAATAAGTAAAGCAGCCATCCCAACTAAAAATCTTAAGCACACTGCAGCTTCAACCACATCATCCTGTACCACTCAAAATGAACAAATAGTAGATATTGATTGACACATTGATTTACACTCCCAAGTATGAGCTTAACTTAGTGCTTGATTATAAAACTCCTCACAGTTGTCAGATGGCTCGTTATGGAGCAGTAATGAGTTGGTAATAGTCAGTAAAGAATTTTCTTCAGAATATTATTTCTACCTTGTGAAATGTTGGCGCAGCTGTTAGGAGTGTTAAACAAGCACATTTGTAAACAGTGACCCAAAGGGCAGTCATCTGAATCCATTTGCTTTAACTGTGCTTTTCTTGTAGGAATTTGCTTTCTCTCATCCATCGTATGATCGAGTTTGTGGTGCGTGAGGGCCCAATGTTTGAAGCCATGATTATGAACCGAGAACTCAACAACCCCATGTACAGGTGACAAGAAATGCTGTCTTAAAGATTAAGTTCCTGTCCTAAGTTTTAGTTAGATCACTAATTCTCTTCTTATCATTCATACAGGTTTCTTTTTGAGAACCAGAGCCCAGCCCACGTGTATTATAGATGGAAGCTTTATTCCATACTACAGGTATAATCTGTTGCTTTACTATGTTATTGGGTATTCTAAATTTGACTTCTATGAATGCCATTTAAACCTACAGGGAGAATCACCGGCCAAATGGCGAACAGAAGATTTTAGGATGTTCAAAAATGGCTCGCTTTGGCGCCCCCCTCCTCTAAACCCTTATCTACACGGGCCGTATGACGACAAAGATGACGAGGAAGAAGAGGAGGAGGGGAGCAAAAAAGGATGCTTGAAAGAAGAGTAAGATAGAAACTCCTTCTTCTAAACAATGCACAATGTTATTAGTTAGAATATCACTGTTGTATTTTTTCACAGTGAGCGAGATAAGTTGGAGGAGATGTTGCGCGGCCTGACACCTCGGAGAGGAGATGTGGGTGAAGCTATGCTGTTTTGTCTTAACCACGCTGAGGCTGCAGAAGAGATTGTTGAGTGTATTGCTGAATCATTATCTATCCTCAAAACCCCACTTCCTAAGAAGGTAAGACTTGAATTTTTTTTCATGGGTGCGTTTAGGTTTTCTTTGTCACTATTAATAACAAAAAATACTTTTCTTTTTATGTATTTCAGATCGCTCGGTTATATCTGGTCTCCGATGTATTGTACAACTCTTCTGCCAAAGTAGCCAACGCATCCTATTATAGAAAATAGTAAGTTTTTCAATTCTTTGTATGACTCAAATGGTATTTCATTTAACTTTACTCTTCTCTTTTTATTTGTAGTTTTGAGTCAAAACTTTGTCAGATATTCTCAGACCTGAATGCAACATACAAGACAATACAAGGCCATCTACAGAGTGAAAACTTCAAGGTACTTGGAAAAATGCAGATCTGTGCTTTTTGAAAGAGCTGGATTTCACATCTTTAATTTTTTTCTTTTGTAGCAACGTGTAATGTCATGTTTCCGTGCATGGGAAGAATGGGCTGTGTACCCAGACCCTTTCCTCATTAAGCTCCAGAACATCTTCCTTGGCCTGGTCAATCTGTCTTCAGAAAAAGAATCTGTCGCTCTTTTGCCTGAGGTATCCAATTTAATAAAATATTTCTCTTCATGTCATTCTTTTTAAATCCTCACAAATTCCTTTAGCCATAATGGTCAGTTTTGCTGGTGCCAAATGTCTAGATTTTAGTTGGTGCAGCTTATAAATCCAAATGTTCCTGTGTTCTGTCAGAGTGAAGTTGCAGATGACGTGGATGGCGCCCCCATAGTGGATTATATGGACAGTGTGGAGGATGTGGACGGGATGCCCATCGACGGAGCGCCTATAGATTGTGCTCCACTCGATGGAGCTCCTTTGGACGACCTCGATGGCATTCCCATTCGTCATGCAGAAGATGACATTGATGGAATACCCTGTGAGTTCTACCAAAACTTGACTATGGGAAAATGTATGGAGGGACGTTCACTAATTGTGTGTTTTATGTTACAGTTGATCAGTCCAAAGAGGCAGCCTTCAAGGTAGCACCTTCTAAATGGGAAGCCGTAGATGAGTCCGAATTGGAAGCTCAAGGTAAGATTCCCATAAAATGTTAGTTATTCCAAAAGAGCTTTTATAACTTATTTAATATTATTCTTAGCTGTGACAACATCCAAATGGGAAATATTTGAGCAGCCAGAAGGAATGAAAAAGTAAGTTCTTGTGGTGTATATTGTGTTTTTTAAATGAATAAAATGATAAACAAAAGTGTATTTTCTGTGCCTAAGAAATGGGGATGACTCTGAAGACCCACAGAGCTACTCCAACCCCACGAGAGATGACATGGACTACAAAATGAATGAGGAGAAACGCTCCAAGCTCCGAGAGATTGAGGTGTGTAATGTAGGACTCCTACACTATGTTTGAGCTTTATGCATGATGTTATCACTTCCAATGTTTATCAGGTTAAAGTAATGAAGTTTCAAGATGAACTGGAATCAGGAAAAAGACCTAAGAAAGCTGGTCAGAGTATTCAGGAACAAGTGGAACATTATCGAGACAAACTACTACAAAAGGTACCAGCTGCAAAGTGGTGGAATGCAGTATCAGAGGGGCAAAATTTCAGTGTTTTTTTGTTGTCAGGAAAAAGAAAAGGAGAAACTTGAACGAGAAAAAGAGCGTGAGAGGAAAGAGAAGGAAAAGGCAGAGACACGACTGAAAGAGCTGAAGAAAGAGAAGGACAAGGATGACACACCCACCAGGAAAGACAGGTGAACTACACTTCTGTGTTCTTGGTAGAGAAATGATCTTATTCTTGTATAAAGAGCTGTCCATGTTATTATAAGAACATAATATGTCAAGTGCCAACTGGCAGCAAAAAACATTTAAGATTAGAGAAATCTAAAATGTATTCAAGTCCTTTTAAAAATGAAGTAATGCATGTGTAATTCAAAACTTTTTGCATTTTTAACACTACAATAAATTGTTGTTCCAGGAAGCGCCATCACAGTAACTCTCCCAGTCCAACACGCAGCAGCAGCAGACGGGGACGTTCATCCTCTCCTCGCTCTGAGAGGTCTGAGCGCTCAGACCGCTCCTACTCTAAAGACACTTCCACTCGCTGTTCTTATAAAGACTCTCCACGTTCTAGTAAAAAGTCCTCCAAGAGGTAAGATTATTTGCAATAGCTTTTGTAATACGTATATTCAATTTGCATGAAATAAACGTGAGCTGATTAATGCAGAAATGCATATTTTAGAAGATCAAAGAACTTAAACTTTTAACTTTGTTCAGTAAATGGGGAAATACCTATTTGTCTGTCTAGATCTCCATCTCCTCGCACACCGAAACGTTCACGGCGGTCACGCTCAAGAACACCCAAGAAGTCCACAAAAAAGTCCAGGTCAAAGTCCCGCTCCCGGTCGCCACATCGCTCTCATAAGAAGTCAAAGAAAAGTAAACACTGACATTTCCGAGGACTTGTTACTGCCTTCTCTGATGCTTAATGTGCACCCCAGGGCTCCTTATGTACAGACACCGATCACTGCTGGGTGTTGCATGGGTTTCATCGGCTGTTTAATTTTGTAAAAATAAATAATGTAAATGTTGATCTGGACATCCCCTCTTCACAGTGGGAATTACCTACACGGTAGTAGACCACTCCCACACAGTGTGCGATTTTGACAGGTCTTTTATTCATGCTGTCAATTTCCGTTTTGTAGATTACATTAGAAAAGAATTCCTAATAAACATGATTCTTTTTTTTAATCAAGTGTCTGTTTGTAGATAAATGCTGTCATCAGGGTATCAAAACTTCAACTCTACATAAGGCATTAGTTGGCGGCAAATCAAATTGCATTTTGGAGGCTCACAGCTTGGACTGTGCTTTCTTTAGCTGATCTCTCAGTTCCAGCTGAGCAATAGAAGAGAGGTGCACCTCATCTGGTCCATCAGCGATGCGCAGTGTTCGGGCATATGCATACCTGGAGGAAAGGTTAAGATGGTATTGAGGAGATAAGAATTTACATATTAAACTGCTGCAGACTCACATTTGGGCCAAAGGAAAGTCCCCAGACACCCCTGCTCCTCCGTATACCTGCATGGCACAGTCTACGACTTTACAGGCCATCCGAACTGCCGCCACTTTAATCATGGCAATCTAGAATATTAACACGTTCATATGGGTTGTTCATACACGAAAACACACACAGTTGTTTTTACCTGTTTACGTGCAGCCCGATTACCCTTTGTGTCCAGTGCACGGGCCGCGTTCAGTGTCAGTAAACGCGTCTGCTCTATCATAAGGCGACACTCCGCGATCCAGTGAGCCACAACCTCCTACATGTGCACAAGTTGTAATACGCAATATATCCACTAGATGGAATCAGAGCGCCGTGTGCTTACGTGTTGGTAGAGCGCCTTTCCAAATGTGCGCCTAGAAGCTGCCCGTTCACAGAGCAGCTCCAGCGCCAGCTCTGCCATCCCCACTGCCCTCATACAGTGATGCAGCCTGCCCGGCCCCAGACGACCCTGTGCGATTTCAAAGCCCCGGCCTTCTCCTGGAAACAACCATTCAGGTTTGAGGTCCACGCAATCACTACAACAAAAAGTATTAGTGACTCGACATTTATACTTTTTCCCCCACATGTTTTTTTCATTATTAACAGTAACCACTATACATTTAAATAAAAGTGAAATATATATTTATGCTATTAAAATTATTATTAGTAGCATGTGTAAAAGTCTACTACAGTCCACATATATGTTTAAGAGGAATACCATCACAGAATATTTTTAATATTTATTTATTTAATTTAACCTTTATATAACCAGGAAAGTCCCATTGAGATTACTAATCTCTTTTTCAAGGGAGTCCTGGCCATGCACACTCCACTTTCATACTAGGCATAATAAGGGGCCCTGGTGGGACCGTTCGATTGATAGGCAGGCAGTGTCACTTTGGGAATGGCTCTTTTACTGACAATTTCACACAATCCAGTTATTTTTTATCAGAGCTTACCTAATATTATGTTTGATACGGGAACACGCACATTCTCAAAGTGTACTTCAAAATGACCCCCGTGAATAGCATCTGGAATGAAAACAGTTAAGTGTTTATATTAGATTTAGGGTGACCTGGCAAGAGTAGAAATAAAATACAATTTCATGACTGGTCATTTCAAACACAGTTAGCATTATTATATTAAAACATTTACAAAAAAAATCTTGCCTAGTTTTTGAATATATGTAATACAATATTTTGACATAGGTGGAAGTACTTGCCTTGTAACCATACGGTCATACTGTAAAACCTTATACTGCGCAATAGTTTTGATTAGATACAAACTACCAATTAACTGCTAAATGTTTACTACAAGTACTATCCCACCAAACCAAGCAATAATTAGAAAAACATGAAAACCTGTCCTATGCACATTAACACAAGTACAAACCGTACCATCCTGTCCGAACACAGTAAGCGGTCTGACCCGAATCACCCCTGGTGTGTCCATGGGCACAAGGATCATGCTGTGGAGGCTGTGTCTACAGTTACAGGAAACACATTTTTAAAAAATAAAAGTAAAAACAAATATTGTAACATTATATCATCACATTCACTCACCTGTTGCTTGTATCCAGTTGTTTGCTTTTGCACATGACAATGGCTATTTTACAGTCAGGATTACCAGCACCTGTAAAGGAAAAGGAAGTATATATTTCCTATGAGCTCAATTTGATGAACTTGCACGTTATTTTAATCTGCCTGTCCTTAACCTTTTCATGACTCATGTAAGGCCAGAAACAGTTTTCGCTGACCAAGAGGAAATGACCATGTTGGACGGTAGAGTAGACACTACAGCCTCAGAGTCACTGGGCACAAAGAATACCTTTAATATCCTATGGTGAATTCCTGAAATGTTGTATCACCTAAGTAAAATGTCATGGTTTACTACATATATTTAAATGTATTTATTTTTTTCCCCACACCAAATCTATGACAAAGAACTATACCCAGTTCTGCATCGAATGATCTTTCTTTGAAGTTTTTGTGTAGCTACAGTGATTTTACAGTTTCCCTATTAACATTTTAGTTACACTGTGAATTGTAACATTTAATACATTAAGCATAGCCTTCAATGTGATGCTCTTTGGAACTTTGGTTGGCATATCGAATAGCCTTGCTTTAGGATATTACAACTATATGGAGTGACATAGCTGTCAGAAGTCTTCATGTGTGTAGGATAGAAATCCGTGCATATTTGGCTGTAGTTGAGCCTAAAATAAATATTCATAAACTCTAAATGAGTCCAGTCGTACATAAAATGTGTTGTGTAACTATACCTAACTGAATACAGACTGAAGTAAGTTGAAAAAAATGCCCAGCCTGTCCTGTGTCTTTTAGGTCCCTTAGGAAATAGACTGGATGACAAATGGCTTGGCTTCCTGTTTATACGTACTTTTTCTGGTAAAACTGTCCTCAAAGAATGTGAGGTTTGAAATCCAGACGTCTCCAGATGGAACGCCACTTCACTAAACCAATCCAGCACTCAAACTCTGCCACAGAAGTACAGTCATTGATCCTATTGCTTTCATATCAATAAGTTTGATCATGCTTGCGTGGTAACCATGGTAACCAAGGAGAAGGAATCCCAGACTGCTCCACCCAAACGTCTGTCTGTTTGCCCCGGAGGCTGATTCACGTGAACTCTTATGTAAATATGATGGACCATGAGGAGCCTTGCTGTGCCCAGACAAGCCCCACTGCTGGAACGAAGCCTCAGTACTACATACCAAACATTTTTTTATAGGCTTACTGTGTGATTAAGGCTAATCTGCAGACCAAATATTGCAATTGGGCACTACCGGTAATATAGGTAAACCAACTGGACAATGAGCCAGTGTGTACCAGTTTGAAGCTTGAATAACTGGAGAGTGTTACTTCAGAAAACCCTTTGGTGTAAACACATACAAATCATAGCATCAAATGAATTTAATCCTAAAAGCTGTCAAACATTTCACACTAAATTCAAAATATTTGGCCTTCTGAGTTCCACCAGATCTAAACCAGATGGCAAAACAGGAATATTACTAGGTCTAAACTAGGGGACTAACCGGATATTTACTTGAGATGCAGCAAATAAGTGAACTGCAGATGAGTGTGCATACTACCAATGGTACACATACCATAGTTTGAGAAACGCTGATCTATAATTTCATTACATCATAGATTCCAGCATTCGATATATATCAATGCTAAGCTACTCTGACTAACATTTAACACTTAAAATACAATACAATGCGTGACAATTCAAATAATAAAGAAAAGTTCATTCTCAGTGCCTTGTCTTATCTGACAAGACACTAACAAGAGGTTTTATCTGAGCAGTGCAATAATAAAAGTGTCACAAGAGATTCTTTCAGTCATCGGTCGTTGAATATAAAGTGAAAACACACACCCATAGCTCCAGTGAGTCCTCCTCTGTTGTCGGCAGCGGAGGGATCTGGGCGGGCTATGGACTAGACTGTGAAATCCACCCCATAATACGTTTCACTACAGCTCACAGGACAGGACAGCAACACAGGAGCTCACAGGAACACAAGGTAACATTCCTATCATTTTTTCTGCATATACAAATAGAAGGAAAACTTTGTCAAATGTTGTTTCTTGTGCTTTGTGTAGATTGGTAATGCCAAAGGTTGATTTTATTCTGAGTCACATGTCCAGTAATTACTTTATGACATTATTTCAACTGCAGTGAGATAACATTTCAATGTGCAATCGTTTTGCTCTTGTTTATATTTCCTTGTGCATTATATTGTTAATGTAGATGTACTGTTTATTTCAGAAATTGAAATACATGGGAGATTGGATTTTAGAGTGTAGAGGGTGAATCCCTGTATACTATAAATCATTCTGCTTATGTTACAATATAGCCAAAAATCAATTATTGTTAAAACATATCAGGACCTGTCTTGACAGGGGAGGAATACTTCACATTTTAACATCTGTTGTGGAAACCCTTACAACGCCCACGGGGGAGATAATGACATTTAGCAAAACAAAACTGGACACTATTTATCATAACATAATAAATACATACAGGAATGCCAGGAATAATGACTTTGTTGTAAACAAGCATCCATACATTTTGCTGCAATGTTAAAAGTACATGCTTGTTTCTATGGATACGTCATCGCTCTGCCTGGAATGTTTTACAGTATGACATTAAAACAGCTCTACTTTACATTTATTCAATTAGAAAAACCTAGAAAAACATGCATTCTGACTGTAAGCATGGTCGCCTCTCCACAGATCCCACCTGTAGCTTGGTCTACTTTGGTCTCAATGAAGATAAAAAGGTTTAATGCCATACTGTGAAACATTCCAGACAAAGTAATAACAAGCATTTGACGGTCCCTCCACCAGAAATGTTAAACAACGTACCTTTAAGTTTCACATTCAGATTGTCTAAAAGAATATCAAGTAGAATGAATCTGAGTGCAAATCAGAACTTTGCTCCTTATCGGACCTGCCTCAGTAGACATAACATCTCTGTGTAGAACATGCTGGGACAATTAGATTAAAAAAAACAGCTTTACAGATGCAGTATGGCCTTATCAAGTTAGAATAGCGGGTCAAGAAAACCATTTTAGAGAAATTCACAAACAATAAATCCCAAGGGTGCAGAACACAAATCATGAAGTAATTCTTACAAGACCTGGTCCTCCTCTCTCACGTCTCCCCACCCTACCCTCTTTATTTTGCAGTAAACATGGAGGATTACTTCGATGATGACGATGGCCTAAATGAGACTTATGACTATGGGGACTATCACACAGTTTGTGATAAAGAGGCTGTGCGCTCCTTTGGCAGCGTCTTCCTGCCTATCATCTACTCTGTGGCTCTAGTGGTGGGGTTGTCGGGAAACGCCTTGGTGGTGGTGGTCTACACTTCCCGTCTGCGCCTCCGCACCCTAACAGATGTGTGCATTCTCAACCTGGCCATCTCCGACCTGCTGCTCCTCTTCACGTTGCCTTTTTGGGCCGCAGACGCAGTTCATGGCTGGAGGTTGGGTTCTGCAGCTTGTAAGATCACATCTTTTGTCTACAGCACTAACTTCAGTTGTGGCATGCTGCTGCTGGCCTGCATCAGTGTGGATCGGTACAGAGCAGTGGCACAGGTTGCCAGGGGCCAGGCCGGAATAAGCTCTCGCCTCAGGAAACAGTGGCTGCTGGTGTGTGCTGCTTTGTGGGCTACAGCCAGTTTCCTCAGCCTTCCAGAGCTGATCTTCGCCACAGTCAAACACTCCCACCACAGAACATCGTGCACAGCTGTGTACCCTATTCACATGGCACGAGCTGCTAAATCGGCCTTGGAGCTGCTGGAGCTAATCCTCAGGTTCCTGGTGCCGTTTGTGGTGATGGTGCTGTGCTACAGCTGGGTGGGTTGGACCCTGAGCAGAGGGGAAGGGGGGCGCAGGCAGAGGAAGTGGAGAGCCCTGCGTGTGCTGCTGGCTGTGGTGGCTGTGTTCCTGCTCACTCAGATGCCCTACACTGTGGTCAAACTGTGCCGCACACTGGACATTATCTATCTGCTCGTGACAGACTGTGACACCAGCAAGAGCCTGGACCGCGCTCTGCAGGTGACAGAAAGCCTGGCCCTCACACATGCGTGTATTAACCCCCTGCTCTACGCCTTCATGGGCTCATCCTTTAGGCTGCACATCCTGAAGGCTGTTAAACATCTGGGCCAGCACCTGGACAGTCACCGGCGAACAGCGCCCCAGGAGCCTGCTGTTGAGATAGCTCTGAACAACTGCTCACAAGTGTTGTCACAGTCTGCCTCTGATGAGCAGAATACCAGCACCTTCAGCATTTAAGACTTGTTATATACTCCTTATCTACTTGCACCTTACATTTGTTATTGTATCTACACATTTACATATGTATATTTTTTCATATTTTCTCTTGTTCAAAAATGTACACAAATAACACTGAACAAAATATTTGTAAAATAAAATGTATATCTATTTAACCAATTTGCCGTTGAAACTGTTTACTGTTCTCATCATCTGCTTTTCATTTGGCAGTGGTTAAGGATGTGGCATGGTATGATTGCACAGAAGGCAATCCATCTAGTTTGAAATATTTAGAAACCAACTAACAGCAACCGTCAGGGATTGTTAATGTGATATGGATGTGGATTATTTTAGTTTCCTTATAGATGCCTGCCATGAGTCAGACCAATATGGAGTAGATTGAGTCCAAAGCATTAGAGTTTAAACATGAAACCTCAGTGTTTACCATTGTGTGCATTTGCAGTTAGTCACTGTATTAACTCAAACTGCCTCCAGATCAGAACAGTGAAAGAATAGCTCACAACAAGGTGTGCCTCAAACAACAACATGGATTTGATTTCAGTGGACACCACACAAAGGAAGGGATCTGTACCAGGTGAAAAAGCAAGTTCTCTGCTCCACTCTTCCCTACATAGAATCTGGACTTTGGTGCTTTATGATATTGTTATTAAATTCACCTATCAGCTAAACTGACAGAAGCACAGGGTGTTTTACCTTAAAGTGCATATGAAAGGTTTTCAAGTTTTTCTAATTATTACTTGGTTTGGTCTGATGCTACTTCTGGTAAATATTTGGGATAGGTTTACATCAGTTAAGTCAAGAAAAAAATAGAAGAAAAGTACATAAATTCTGAAAGTAGCACTGAGTTCTGAAATGGAATACCTCTATTTATGTACTAATCAACATGGAAAATTCAAGTCTTAAGTGCAGTGACAATTTAGTCACAAGGAAGGTATTAAACAGTCATTCAAAACACAAAGGTATTGTGCAGATTTTGGCTCCTGTTAACATTATGATTCCTAGGTAACAGTTATGGAATTACCTCTAGGTGTGTCATATCTGTGTCCAACCAGAAAGTAAAATTATGAATTTCCCAATGGAAAAAAAAATCTTAAATGTATTCATTTTAACATTGCTTTGGTCAAGTGAGTAGTCTAACCTGTCATATGCAATTTTATATTTACCTTAAAGTGCAAAATGCAAGTCTGAATGTTGTATACAGCCCATGTTTCCAGTGACATCTGGACTTATTCAGTTTGCTTAGATGACGCTGAGCATCTTTAAAATGACATCAGTTCCATTTCACATACACAAACAGGCCAGAGCAGACTCAGAGCTCTTACTTAACTCAGGACATGGAAAGACTGAGTGGAGAAGGAAAACACCATCCTTTTCTTTTTTTCCCAGGGCATTGCTCACTGTGTCTTAGTTTTACTTCCACTTAATGGTGATTTAATATGAAAATAGCATGCTTGGATATAATGACTCATAGAACAAAAACAAATGCTATGGTTTGGCAGGATTCAACACTGCAAAACACATGCACAGTAAAACCTAGTATAAAATGTTAAGTCTAGAGAGAACAAAGAGTACACATCTACAAAGAGTATTATTGTGTTATTGCAGTTAGTTACCCTACAGTTGGTCCATATCTGTGTTGTGTGGCAAAAGAATAAAGTAGAGATGCACATACCACTGCTCCACCATTTTTTTCCGTTGATAACATAGCTGTCTCCATCTCTGTCAAGAGTGCACTCTATGTTTGTGGCATCACTCGAGGCAACATCAGGTTCTGGAAAGAGATAATAAGAAAAATACAGTCTAAAGTTACCAGGTAATTAACTTAAAAACTTCTCAAGGATTTCGTTTCAGTGTATAGGCAGTGAATACTCTAATATTCTATTGAGAATGTAACAATAACATGCTTTGCTCCTCTTTATGGTTGTTCCTAAAGAACAGAGAATCTGACATCATTGTTCTGAGATCATTGTAAAAAGATCACTCCAGAGACCCATCCCTCAGCCCAAGTTAGCACAATCTATGTTGACTAAACCATGTGTGGTTCACACCCACTGTAATGGCTGTTGGAAACAATTCACTAGTGTTTCCAGGTAGTGGGCAAACCATGAAATCAAAACAAGGAAAATGGAATCTTAGAGTTTTGATCTACTAGTAATTTAAATTATATGGTGGAAACACAAAGCTAGCTAGCTATAATCTAGATACCTATAATCTACTATAATCTAGATAATAATATAGTACCTGTCATGCAGAAGCAGGACCGGATCTCCCCTCTGAGCAAAGGCTGCAGCCACAGCCTCTTCTGTTCCTCACTGCCAAACATGTGGAGGACCTCCATATTTCCTGTATCTGCAAGGAAAACACAAAATTTTCCCCATCACAATTACAGTTTTGGTTTTGACATTTATGAGTTGGTAGTATATTAGTATAGTTTATATTTCAATAATTGTAGTATTGTTGAGAATGAAGATGGTGAACTGCAGTGGTTTTACCGGGAGCTTGGCAGTTAAAGACCTCTGGAGCAAAGAAGCAGCGCCCTGTTTCCTCTGCAATAGAAGCATATTCCAGCTGACTCAGACCACTGACAGCAGGCAGAAAGAGATTCCACAGTCCGGCCGCTCGCGCCTTCACCTGAACGCATCAGCAGTTTATTGTGCATTTTTCTATTATACATTTTAACTACTAGTAATATTAGAATAACCATTAATAACATTTCAGATAAATACAGTTTTTAGTATTACCTGGAGATCTTTTATGATTTGAGGAATGTGCCATCTCTGTGGGGACTCTGCATGGTTGATATAATATTCTTGGACTTCCTTGAAAAAAAAAAAGGTAAAGGTTTGTACATACTAGTAACGAATAATTCTCTCTAATTCTACTGAATAAGCTTGGGCACAACTCTATGGGTGAATGAACTACTGTTGTTTGACCTTTCGTGTGTAAGAAAACAAAAATAGGTCTTTGATACTGTACCTTTTGTGCAGGTAAAACATACTCCCTCATAAAATCTTTGACCTGCTGGAGAACAGTTGGTTCTTCACTGTAGTTAGTCACGTTTGAAAGAGTCCTGACAAAAACACATCTGAGTAAGGCAGTATATATCAATGATTAGCTCACCCTATTGAACTGATATTAACCTCTGAGCAATCTGTAAGGCAACGGCAGCCAGTGGCTCCACACACTGGCCAAACTGAGCAGCATTTGGGGCACTGGCATTCCCCAGGAGATAGCGAGCATAAATCCCCTGAAAACAAAAAAAATCTAAATATATTTTTATTACACTATATGTGCTTGAAATTAGACCAGTTGCGAGGCACACAAACCTGGGCAATGGCTGCCACTTTAAAGACTGATAGAACCAGATAGAAGTTTAGATCTGGTGTAAAGGATGGGATTCCCCGACAATTACAGTAAATGGAGCTCAGGTCCTCCACAGATGGAATACCTATTAGCAATAATGAGATATTTTAAACATCCATCCATCTTCTGCTTTTATCCTGCTGGGTCGAGGGGGCAGCTTGCTGCCCAATCCTCATAGCACCTGACCCCCACTATGAACCCCTCTGTGAGTGGTGAGCCCACAGGAGGACATTTTAACCAATTATTAATAATATAAGAATATTATTAGTTTCAGACCTTCCACTCCTTTTAAGCTGCCCATTGAGCTGATTTTGAAGTCTTTCGGCCAGTAGTGATGCATGAGGAAGTAGGCCAAGTCAGCCATTGGTTGGCCAGTAGTAGAAAGCTCCCAGTCTAACACTGCAATTACACGAGTCTAAAAACAATTATTTCAGATTATTATATCAACTGATGATTGATGATAAAACACAAATTATGCAAAAATACCTCTTTGGCATGAAATATTAAATTATCAATCCGAAAATCCCCATGCACAAGAGTAACTTCATCATCATTGTCAGGCAGATTTTTCAACAACCAATCTGTAAGATTGTTCATGTCCGGAATGTCTTTGTGAGCAGCTGCACGGTACTGCTTTGTCCAGGTGGACAACTGTAACACAAATATGTAATAACAGTTATTCACTCATTCTTCTTGCTCTTACTCTATATGATCTGTGATGCACCTGTCTCCTGCTATACTCTGATCCTTTTCCATATCTTTGAAGTTTCAGTGTCGCCACTGACAGAGAATGTAGCTTTGCCAGCACTTCAACCGCAGCCACATACAAAGCTGCTCTCTCTGCTGCTGACAGTCCAGGGAGGCGGAGATCACAGAATATACGCCCCTTAATTAAACAATAAATTATACAGTGCCAGTTTGAATGTTTAGCCAAACACTGACTTTTTATATATATATATATATATATATATATATATATATATATCAGAAGCCATAGTGCAGAGACATGGGGCATAGTACAGAGGACATGCCAACTTTACAGGTACAACTCAATAACGCATAACTATCTTCAGATCTGAGGCTGTCGTAGAACCAACCTTTACATGTTCCATTATGTAGAACTCTGTTCCAATGATGTCTACATCAGTGCAGTGCAATAGAGGCTGGGGAACAGGAAAGCCAGCCAAGAACAGGGCCTTTTGCACATGGTACTCTCTGTCCACCTATGAACACAAATCACTGTTTGATAAGTTATTGGTGTGAGTCATTGTTTGGAGACTTTTTCACACAATACACAAGTCTTAACATAACAGTAGTAAAACAGCTACCCTCACCTTGTGTGCCCCTAGTAAGAGCTCGCCTGGGGGCTTCTTCCTGAGCACATAGCTTCTTGATGGAGACTGAATTAAAAAAGTGGGGTTGGACTGTCCAAAACTAAAACCAAAAACCCACATGGTGAGAATTAATAAGTTAGCAAGTTTAAGTTTTACGACTGCTGCTTTTGAAATTAGTTTTCCTCACTTACCTATACTGACTGATAGTTAGTCTGTCATTATTAGACAGCAGTGACTTGACAGACAGATATTTCTGAAGTCTGTCAATGTTGAATTTATGTTGCTCTCGCACTGGAGTTGTCCAGTCGTCCATATCTAAATCATATTAATCATTTACTGTGGCGCAGCAAAAGTAAAGCAGTGTTGACACCTCACCCGGACAGTTTAACAGTGCACACAACAGACGCTGTAATGTAGTTCCGTTTTAGTGTATTGACCATGCATCAATACTTCCATAATATTTACCAACATAAGACCACTTCCATTGTCCTATATATTATTAAATGTGCATTTAAGTAATAACTACACTTGTGTGTCTCTGTGTATGTCAATGCCCAATAGCTGTGCTTCAAATGATGTTGTGGAACAATAAAATTCGCTTTAATTTCCTTACGGACCCTATTCACGGGTACACTTATCCTCATAGCTGACTGCCGTGAAGACGTGTACAAGTTGTGCGGTGCAATTGGATTTATTTTTATGGGTGATCACTACTCATAATTGCATTGCTGGATAACAATATTTTTTTTTTAAAATGGCGACGATTGAGGAATTGAAATTGCGAGTTAGGGAGCTTGAAAATGAATTAATAAAGTGCAAGCAAAAGCAGTGTACCGAAGAAGATGCCCAAAGCCAGTCACTCCACAGACCAAAGATTGATAAGATGAGCGCCGAGGTGGTCGACTCTAATCCATACAGGTACAGAGCTGTATAAACAGCTTTATTTTATACTATTATAAAGTATTTCTAAATTCCAAACAAAGAGTGAGGGACACGCCTCTGTGAGTGAGTCATTCACCCCATATGGTAACTACAGTTAAAGGAATAGAGCTAGAGTAAATGACAGAATATGAATTGTTTAGTGTATAACCTAACGAAATACTAATGCTGTGAGAATGCTCTTGATTTTCATGTTTTGGTAATAACAAAGGAATTGTTTATGTAGGCCTAAAATGAATGCAAATTCTAACATTTTATGAACAAGTCTTTTAATTTCATCATACCTCAAACTAATATATATATATATATATATATATATATATATATATATATATATATATATATATAATTTTTTTTTTTTATTTTTTTTTTTTTACAGTCGACTTATGGCTCTGAAGAGAATGGGAATTGTGGATGATTATGAGGTTAGGAATTCAAAATAACTTGTAACCATTACAGTTGTCTCGTTGTAGTTCTAATACCGTGGTACACATATTACACGTTGAGTAATTGTCTCCTGATATGTCCACAGAAAATCCGGACATACACTGTTGCTGTGGTTGGGGTTGGAGGAGTTGGCAGCGTCACTGCAGAAATGCTTACCAGGTGTGGTATTGGTAAGGTAATGAATCTTTTCTTTATCAGACATTTTCTCATATTGTGTAACATTTTATATATATTAAGTGTTTAAATACTACATCATGACTTTTTTGTCATTACAGCTGCTTCTTTTTGACTACGACAAAGTAGAGCTGGCCAACATGAACCGTTTGTTCTTCCAGCCACACCAAGCTGGCCTCAGTAAAGTGGAGGCAGCAGAACACACTCTCCGGTATTAAAGAAATACATATTTGACAGTATATAACAAAATTAGATGTTTTAGTTTGGTACTCTTTTTTTTTTTTTTTTACTTCTAACAGAAATATAAACCCAGATGTGTCATTTGAGACTTATAACTACAACATCACCACAATGGAAAATTTTAATAATTTTATGAAAAGAATCAGGTAAACCATGGTGCACCTTTTTGTACTCATTATTTTTTCACTTAATATATGTCCTTTAATTCTCCTTTTAGCCATGGAGGCTTAGAAGAGGGGAAGCCAGTTGATTTGGTTTTGAGTTGTGTGGATAACTTTGAAGCAAGAATGGCTATAAATACAGTATGTGTTACTTTGAATCTCTTGTCAAGTGATTTCACAGACTAGAATACATATGACTAATTCCCTGTCTTTTTGCAGGCTTGTAATGAGCTAGGACAGACCTGGATGGAGTCTGGGGTTAGTGAGAATGCTGTGTCAGGACACATTCAGCTTATTGTACCAGGAGAGACGGCCTGCTTTGCTGTATGTCAGAATTAAACTGAATATTTACATTAATTTAAAAACAATTTTATTCATTTCTAATCATTTTGAACTCTAGTGTGCCCCTCCTCTGGTGGTGGCAGCTAATATTGATGAGAAGACTTTAAAAAGGGAAGGAGTTTGTGCTGCTAGTTTACCAACCACAATGGGTGTAGTAGCAGGTCTCCTTGTGCAAAATGTTCTCAAGTAAGGCACGCTTTAATTTATACACTAAAATATAACCAAATTATTAACATTTTCTACTTATATTCAGGTATCTGTTGAAGTTTGGCTCTGTCAGTTATTATCTGGGCTACAATGCTATGCAGGACTTCTTCCCATCCATGGCAATGAAAGCAAATCCACAGTGCAATGACCATTACTGCAGGAAACAACAAGAGGACTATAAGGTATTTAGCAACACAATAGCAACCACAATAATAATCATCATAATAATATGTTGTAATGATTAAGGGGAGCAAGAAAGACTCATATTATTAAAACAGTCCTTCATATAATGTTTACCCTTAGAAAAAAGAAGCAGAGCGGCCCAAAGTTGAGGTTATTGTGAAAGAGGAGGAGATTGTTCATGAGGACAATGAATGGGGTGAGTCAAAACAACCCTTATCAGTAGCAGCTTTCACATGCTTTGGTTTGGAGACATTTCTGACGTTTTTGCTTGCTGTGTAGGCATTGAGCTGGTGTCAGAAATAACAGAGGCTGATCTGCAGGCGGCTTCAGGTCCAGTGCCAGACCTTCCTGAAGGCATCACTGTAGCGTACACACTTCCATCTGAGGTCAGTGTTAATTTTGTCACTAATCAAGTAAATATACTCTTTGAGATAGCAACATTTACTATTTACTTTGTCCATAGGCACCTGTTGAAGGGGAAACCATAGATGTGGCAGATCAGAGTCTAGAAGAACTCATGGCAAAAATGAGGAATCTATAGACAGAAGAGTAATTTCTTGTCACAATCATTGCAAAAAAACTGTTTTGACAGCCCACCTTTTACAGTGGTCCATGTAATTCAAAGAAATAAATGTTACACAATAACAAGCTGCTGATATCAACAGAAAACATGAACTGGAACGTTTGATTCAGTCATTAAAGACAGGAATCTTTGGCACTTGATTCAAAACAAGTCAGTGTTTTGGTGTGTACTATTTTAATGTACAGTTTTATGTTATATGTGGAGAAAATAATGCTACATGTCTGAACAAAGTAACACGTGTTCAAGTATGAATTACAAAACACACCTGATTTTAATGCACAATATCTTTGGTTGGCAGCAATTTTGGTTTACAGTTTGGCATTGTAATTACAACACACATTTATTGGTGATACAAAATATATTAATACATGGTGTATTACAATATAGCATCTATTTAAAAATGTTTTAACTTTGTTAACTGATATGTAACTGCAAATAAAGAATTTTAAAAAGCTAAATTTTTAGTTGTTTTTATATGCAATATCATATCACTTTAAGAGGTAGGAGTTAAAAATCTCCCAATTGAAAAAATATGCTAGATAAATAAATATTATACAATATAATGAAATACTGTAGTAGACTTCACAGCATTGAAAGCAGCAAACATTATAAATTCATTTGAAACTTTACAATTGACCTTAACATTTGTAGTTAAAAAAGATATGATGCAAAACAGGACAGATTTTTGATGCCGTTGAATGTCACCATTGGAATTGGTCATCTGGACACTTGAGGGAGGGGCACAGGTCCTTTGAGGCTGAATGTGTCTCCACTGGAGGAATGGCGAGACGGGGCATTTCCACACACCAGTGATGGTTCCGCCTCTTTTATTTCCATGGCACGTTTGTAGAGTTCAGCTGCCTTCTCGTAGTCACCCTCTTCATAACTGTTTACAAAAAAAATGAACTAAATTTATGTTTATGATTTAAAGATTCTTCATGGCTCCCATTTCACTGCACCTTAACACTGCTAGGTTTTTTAGAGTTTCTCCCACACGAGGATGTGAACGACCCAAACTGTCTTCATACACTTTCAGGGCTCGCTCATACAAGGGCAAGGCATCACCGTGCTTTTTCTGGAAATATAAATTACAAATTTACATTGTGTACAGAGAATACTGAAAAGATAAATAATAAGGATTTTGAACCTACTAGCTGGCAGTAGATTACAGCCAGGTTGACTAATGCTGTGGCTACACTGGGATGCTTTGGTCCGAAACTTTTTTCTCTGATTTCCAGAGAGAGTTCATACAATGGGACAGCTTTCTCCAGTTTACCCTAAACCAAAAGGACACAGAACAAAAACACTTACATCCTTTATTTAGTAATTTAGTTTAAGTAATAAAATGAAAAGTAATAATATGAATGTATTAATAGACATAAAAGTTGCTTGAAAATTGTTAATGAGTTATTGTGATGCAACCCTTGATCAATGTTTACAATGCCAATTCAGGATAAGGATCAGAATCAGTAGTTAAGACATCTGCTTATTCTGGCCTTAAAATCAACTAACAGTGCAATGAGGAGAGATGGTGAGAGAAACTGCACCTCGATGTCAAAATCTTCTATCTAATATTTATACAAACAGAGATACTCCTTACCCTTCGTTTATACAGCATGGCCAGGTGTTTGAGTGTGTAGGCCAGTGAGGGGTGGTCAGGGGACAGGGCCTTTTTGCGGATGTCAAGAGCTCTCTCATACATGTCTTCAGCCGTCTCGTACTCTCTCCTCTCTGTGTGCAAGGCAGCTAAATTATTTAGTGATTGAGCGCAGTCTGGATGATCAGGCCCCAAAACACGCTGGCGCATCTCCAGTGAACGGGTCAGGAAAATCTTGGCAGCACTAGTTAAAACAAAGAGTGATAAGGCTGGCATATTTAGATAAAAAATAAATGGTGGTATAGATTTACTCTAGGTTGTTTTGGAGGTAGTATAAGACACCAAGCTCATTAAGTGTCTTGGCGCAGTCTGCTGAGTCTTTTCCCAGAGTGAGTTCTTCCAGCTGTAAAGCTCTGCGTCTCAATAATGTGAAGCCATACTGTAAGGTAAATATACACACAATTTACATTTGAATGAGGCCACCAATAGGTACATATGTTAAGTCCTGACCATATGCCCTTTTTGGCGAGCGGTCTTTTGACGTATCTTCACTGATCGCTTCCGGAGTTTCTCTGCTTGTTCATACCTGGGAGTAAAAAAAGAAAATTGGATTTCAATCAATTTTGTTATTCTATTGAAATACATAATTTTCCACAGATTGAGACTTTATGTTATGTTCAAATTTGTGTTTATTTGTGTCTTTATGTTATATTTCAAATTTGTTATGTTCAAATTTGTTTATGAAATTTATCCATGCAGTATTTTTGACTCTCATAAAATACCCATAATTTAGTTCAGAAAATAGCATGTATAAAAAAATTATGTATATTTCATTACTACATAGCCCCACTTCAAACGATCATACTTAGAATAGGCATACTATAATTTGTTATTTGGGCATGAATGATGTATAAAGCATTATCCATTACATAGCAACCAACTTGTTTTGTTTCTGGTACAGCATAGCCAAAGACTCGAGCTCTCGTGCGACACTAGCGTGTTCTGCTCCATAGGCGTTCTCACTGATCTCCAGAGCCTGCTTGTACAGCTGCTCAGCGTTTCCATACTTCTTCCACTGTACATAAACTCCAGCCAGCTGATGCAGAGAGCGGGCCACGCTGGGATGGTCCGGGTCCAGAGCAGTCTCGCGAATTTCCAGGGAACGTTGGAGAGGAGCGACAGCCTAGACACAAACAGAGAATAAAGAGCTGTGTTGACAGTGTAAAAGTTGTATCACTATGTGCTGTTTGTAAAGCTTACCTGGCTTGGAAGGCCTAAGTCTTTAAGGAAACGCCCTAACGTCTCGTAGAGGTTAGCCAACTTGGTCATGCTGTCTTCACTTTCACAGCTTTTCTCATAATGTTTCAAGGAGTCAAAATATTCGGTTGCCATGGAACTTTTATCTTTACCGACATACTGCCAATATGCCAACAATTCAGAAAAATGTCCCCTGAAAAGCCAAGAGACAAACAGATTTATGTAATTTGTTTTGCTAAATTGGGTTATACAGACAGTGCACTTTTAAACAACCTTTTATAGAGATTTTGTGAAACAAAGAGGTTCAGCAGGCTGAGCTGCAATTTGGTCCTGTCTTCTTGTTGCTGAAATAACCATGGCAGCTCATCAGCAACGCGCCATGTGACATGGTCCTGGCTACGTGAGAACAAAACATACCTGTGTTAGACAGTTTAATGACTACTGGGGGGAACAAGTACATTTTATGGCACCTTAGTTGCTGGTTAAAGTAATGAATCAATTTCTCTCTGTAAATAGAAGTATTACTGCCTCTACTCAGGAATTCTGATCTCACAGCTTCCCACGCCTAAAGAACAATATAACACAATCAATATTTGGTGAAGGTTTTCATTTATTTATTTATTTAAAGTGAATTACCTGCAGATGTTGGAACCTAATGAGTCCACATCGGAGTGTTAGAATGCACAGGTGTTTGAGTTGGAAAAGTAAAGAGGAAAGCAAAGGAAGCTCCAGCTCAGGGAAAAAGTCTAGCACCTCTGATTCACTGACCCCATTGTGGCTGGCACACGCAAGGCACAGAATCTAGAGGTTTAAAAAAAAAAAAAAAGTTAAATGCTATTTTTTACATTTTGTACTTTTTAACCAACTTACTTCTTTCAAAATATGTCGCTCTCTGTCTGTTTGGAGTGAGTTCAGCATCATCTTTAGTGCCACCCGATAAAGTGTCATGGTGTCCTGACATTGCAGACACTGGTCTAGACTCTTTTCTAAAGGCCAGCACAAACTACAGATGAAAACAGAGTCAAGGCAAACTATGGTTAGATGACAAATATCAGTCAGCAACAGCTGAGACCGTGTCAAAGCGACATAACAGTGTAGATTTTTATACTTTATATTTGGCTTACCTTGTGATCACTCTGGCCAACAAGGTGATGTATAATGCATTACAAGTGGATCCAGAACGACAATGCCTTTCAAGTTTCTTCTCCTATGAAGATATTGTAGACAGCTTAGACCCACAAACATTTTTAGGTAAGTGTAACTGTAATTGTGAGCATATGGGGCAATACTCAGCTTGTTCTTTGGTAAGTTTCAGTTCTACATTTTGGCACTCTGCATTAACAACACTTTTTACCTCTTTGGGACTCAGAGGGTCTAAGTGAAGGGTGGGCCACAGCCTGAATATAAGCCACATAATATTACAGTAATATCTACATGTTTTCATAACTATAATAGCCTGTAAATAACAACTTTACAAACAAAGTAACAAGTAAAGCTACCTCCAGGCCTGCGGACACGTCTCTACATTGACTGACACCACCACTCGCACATTAACAGGTAGTGGGTCAATCAGCCACTTCATGTGGCGTTCTGCGTGCTAAACAACAAGGAAGAACAGTAAGATATGTTTAATGTGCACAATGTACACTATCGTTCAAAAGTTTGGGGTCACCCAGACAATTTTGTGTTTTCCATGAAAAGTCACACTTTTATTTACCACCATGAGCTGCAAAATGAATAAACTATAGTCAAGACATTGACAAGGTTAGAAATAATTATTTGTATTTGAAATAATAATTTTTTCCTTTAAAATTTGCTTTCATCAAAGAATCCTCCATTTGCAGCAGTTACAGCCTTGCAGACCTTTGGCCTCTAGCTGTTCATTTGTTGAAGGATCTGGAGAAATTTCACCTCACGCTTCTAGTAGCTTCTCCCACAAGTTGGATTGGCTGGATGGGCACTTTTTACGTACCAGACGATCAAGCTGCTCCCACAACAGCTCAGTGGGGTCTGTCCATAACACTTCTTTCCAACCTTCCTCTCTCCAATGTCTGTGTTCTTTTGCCCATATTAATCTTTTTCTTTTAATGGCCAGTTTCAGATTTGGCTTTTCCTTTGCCACTCTGCCCTGAAGCTGCATCCCGCCTCTTCACTGTAGATGTTGACACTGGCGTTTTGCGGGTACTATTTAATGAAGCTGCCAGTTGAGGACCTGTGAGGCATCTATTTCTTAAACTAGAGACTCTAATGTACGTATCTTCTTGCTCAGTTGTGCAGCGGGGCCTCCCACTTCTCTTTCTACTCTGGTTAGAGCCTGTTTGTGCTCTTCTCTGAAGGGAGTAGTACACACCGTTGTAGGAAATCTTCAGTTTTTTGGCAATTTCTTGCATAGAATAGCCTTCATTTATAAGAACAAGAATAGACTGTCGAGTTTCACATGAAAGTTCTCTTTTTCTGCCCATTTTGAGCGTTTAATCGACCCCACAAATGTGATGCTCCAGATACTCAACCTGCTCAAAGAAGGTCAGTTTTATAGCTTCTCTAACCAGCTAAACTGTTTTCATCTGTGCTAACATGACTGCACAAGCCTTCTGACGCAACGAGCAAACACATTGTACCATTAGAACACTGAAGTGACTGGAAATGTTGCTGGAAATGGGCATCTATACACCTATGCAGATATTGCACCAAAAACCTGACATTTGCAGCTGGAATAGTCATTTACCACATTAGCAATGTATAGAGTGTATTTCTGATTAGTTTAAAGTTATCTTCATTGAAAAAAAACTGTGCTTTTCTTTAAAAAATAAGTAAATTTCTAAGTGACCCCAAACTTTTGAATGGTAGTGTATACAATTTAAAATATGTTATACCTGTATTTGGTCTATCGAATCAATGATGATGATGATATTTCCTTGGTGTCGTGCAGACAGCCTTTCAAGCCAGCGAGGAAATTCTTCTAAAATCTTACTAGGTTCCATTGATAACCCAGAAATGGACCAAAAGTGCTGGAGCAACTGCATTTTAAGCATTCAAAGAAGTTAGTTATCATTTACATATATATATTTTTATATATACATTTTTTTTATATATATATATTTTTTATTCCCAAGCAACAGGTCTTTACTTTGACAGTGAGGCGTTTGATTATCAGAACAGGCTCTGAGCTTGTAGAAAGGGGACGGCCAACAAAATGGTACAGGAACAATGTGTTGGGGGATTGCTTTTGCTGTAGTTCAATCCTAAAAAAATTACATACATTTTTTTACTCGACTGAATCAATGAATGAATAATAAAACATAAATTCATCTCACCATTTTGAAAGTAGAAGAGATTTCCCTGATCCTGGACCACCAGATATAAGCAGAGGAGGAGTGGGTGGAGGTGCAGCTATCATGTCATTTAACCGGTCAATGTACTAAGTCACATATCAATTAAAAGATTTTTAAATCCATGAAAAAATTACCCTAACTTTAAGGCGCACCATCAAAACTGTCACACAGGGCAGTTTTAGGTAACATTACATTGTAATAATACCTTCTGAAAGCCTAGCTGAGAGGTGCTGCTGCAACAGGCCTGCTGGTATGACTCTATCTGCTCTTGCTCATCATGCAGGTCCCAAAGCACATCGCCAGAATCTTCCTCTCTTCCATCCTCTTGCCCATAATCCTTTGAGTCATCATCTGCTCCTTCAAGACCCAACAGCTCCTTAGAAATGCTCAGAATGAGATTAAATTGAACACATGACCCTGAAATAAAAATGACATATTTCTGGAGACTGGTTTCTACCTGTTTGATGACTCTTTCAAGCTGATCGTAAATCAGTTTTGCCCCATCTTCTGTAGAACTGCAATGATCCACAACCTATTGAGACCAAAAAACTCAAATGTGTCACAACTCATTAGATAAACATTTGTGTGAAAATTGAAATGAAAGACCAGCCTTGATTTTTCCTGTCTTGTCTGCTGTATTAATTCTTTCTAGCAGTTGTCTGGAAGATGTGTTCAGTTTTTGGTCTTGGTCAGTCCTCAAGTAAAGGACCAATGGATGTCCCTCAGGATTCTTCACAAAGGCTTCTTCACAGTCGTCTACCACCGCACTGCAAAGAGAAAAAGATACACAGTGGACAGCGTAATAAAGATATAGGATGACACTTACCACAGTATCTTAAGGACTCCTTAATAGATTAGGAATGTTAATTTTGTCTTCTTAGTTATAGTCTATCTAAGTAATGCACCATCTAAGTCACAGGTGTCAAACATGCGGCCCGGGGGCCAGATCCGGCCCTCCAAGACCTTTAATCTGGCCCTCGGCTGATTTTCTATTAAGATATTAAAAATTTTCTATTAAGATATTAAAAATTTCTGGTAATTTTCTGAGTATCTTAGCATAGCAGCATCTCCAGTGCTTCTGTGCCTGGCTCCTCCACCAGACAAATGAAGACCTGCCTCTTTCCAAACGCTCTTAAAGGACAATCGTTTTGACTGTTGACCGTGACACCCTCATCAGCAAAATGTCAAAAATAAGAAAAGTGGAGCTGAGTGCAGGATTTTCCAAGAAAAATTGACTAAATCTTATTTGTTCACAGAGGTGAATGGGAAACCTGTGCTTGGTGTGTTTGCAACAAGTGGCGGCGCTCAAGGAATATAATCTTAAACGCCACTACGAGACACTGCGAAAAATACAATAACTTGAACGGAGAATTGAGAAGACAAAAGATAAACGAAGAAACAGCCGTCTGTTTTCACCCGGAGCCAAGAGGTTCGTGATGCTACTGTGAAAGCAACCTAACCTAGCATAATATTATAATATTTTGTAAAATAAAATCAAATAAAAAAGATTTCTGTAATAGATTTGCATTTCTCTGCACAAATATTTTGACTTATTGCTATTTTTGGGGTATATATGCCATGAGTTTTCTGATCCGGCCCCTTTGGGATCAAAGTTGGTTGTATACGGCCCCCGGACTAAAATGAGTTTGACACCCCTGATCTAAGTAATAGATGATGCATCACCATGATAGAAAGACGTAAGAAGTTACCATGGAAACAAATGTATAGGCAATACATAATCTCTTACCTATATTGTTTAATATAGATGAACAAGTAAATTATTAATGACTACGCGAGTGCCACATTAAATAACTTAAAATGCAGTCTTTAGAAATACATGCAATGCCCATTTATCTACACTTAGGGCAGACATGTACATTGGCTAGTAGCAGTAGTGGTTTGACTGTAGACCTATAGCACATAAGTTTATGTGGTGATTGATTATATATTGTAATGTGTATACATCAATGCAGTATAGTGTGGAGTTGTTGTAAAAACATGTAAAATGGTATAAAATTTTAGTTATACCTGGTTACGTTAGATTTCAGAAGCAGCACACAGACTGAGCTTCTTTCAATCTCCTGTTTGCGCTCAGCAGTATAAGAGCCAGCAGTGTTCTCTGGGAAGAAAACATTCAGGTAGAAATGTCCAAGACCCTCACACATCCTACGCAGTTTAAGAGAGTGTTTCTGTGCACAAAACATTAAAAATAAACGTGAAAATGACCACAGAATGTGTGTTCCAACAATTTAAACTGAGACCAACACAAACCTTTATAAATATATCCAACTCTTCTTTGGTTTCCTGTGTAAAAATAAAGTAGCAGCGCACAGTGTTGCTCCACAATGCTTGGGGAACATGAGGGGAAACCTGAAGGAGACTGGCCACTGCCACATCCCAATCATCTACAGACAAAAATATAATTGTAACACTGTAGCGATGATAGCTAATTATTATGCTTACATCATGTATACAGTGGTCTTATTACAGCCTGAGAACTTACCTCTACTAACATTAGCAAAGGGCCCTTCAACATCTATAAGACTGTGAGCAAACTCTGGACCTCGGAAAGTTTGTTGTAGATGCATCATGCTACCCATAGAGGGCTCACTTCCCAGTACGCCACCAGTCCAATACTCACACTGGGTCCCTGCAGCTGAGAGCATATCAGATAAAAAATATAACTAAAGGCGCATTAGAACCAAATGAGTGAAAATAGTCTGTTACATACCTGTGACAGTAGTCTGGTTATCATCTGAGTCTGAGTCGTTTGGATCATAGACCTGGATGCCCTGTGCTTGCAGTTGTTGAAGTTTAGCCTCCAAGTCTCTTTTGGCACGCAGCAAGTCCTGAATCTCCTTTTCCTTCGTTTCGCGGAAAATCTGAAGACCATAATGCAAAGAGATGCCCGATTAGAGTATTTGAATTTTTTTGAAATCAACAAAGTAAGTCAGTTTTAGAAATATTATAATAATAGTACCTTAAACTGCCTTTTAACCTTGTCTCTGTCATGCTCAAAAGTAGATGCTCTTTCCATAGCTTGATACTTTGCCTCAAGTGCACTTTCCTTTTCTCTGAGGATCTTCTGGTAAGTCTTTTGCAGTGCCTGTAAACAAACACAGAAACTAAGTAACCATCTAACAATATGGTCAGAGGCATTGATAGATATTTATTAGTAGGCTAATTTATATAAAGATTTCACAACATAACAAAATAAAAACACTAGGTGCACTTTGTAGCTTTCTGGTGAGAGCCACCTGTTAGTCTCCATGGAGATGTTAATGCTTTGCCAAAATGTTCCACATATATATATAGTGCACTTTATCAGTTTTATCGAGTGTATTAAAAACTATGCATTCCAGTTTCTTACCTCTATACAGATCTGACGTGTAACTTGTGGTGAAGCCTGTTTTTCCATATAAAGGTTTAATATAATTGTGTACTGTGAAATATCTTAGGTTAAAGTAAACATCTCCAAAAACAAAAAAAGTGGCTGCCCTCCACCAGAAAAGTTACATAGAGCACCTTTAATAGACATGTTATTACAATATTACAATCAAGTATAACAGATAATTTACCTGAAGTTCAGCTCTCAGTCTTTTGTTCTCCTCATCCAGCTTGGCCTCCTTTTTTTGCATGGACGCGATCTCATTATTTTTGCTCACACGAAAAATTTCATACTCTTTGCGCAGTCTCTCGTATTCTGCGGCGTACTCCAGGTCCACGGAGCCTGTGGACTTAAAACTAGCCCCGATCACCCTGGGCCCCCGGCGGAACGAGCTGCGGAGGAGACGGGCTTTGGGCTTCACTTCCACTGGTATCTCGCAGGCTTCTCCGCCTTCCCCGCCGTACCCATCCTCGATCACCTCGCCGGGGCTCACCAGGGAGGAGGCTGTGCCCATTGTGGCTCTTTCAGATAGTTTTTCCTGTTTGAGTATCCATGATGACTGCCCAGCCCCTTTCACAACAACTAACGGGACAGGCAGTTTCAGGTGGGCATCCTCGAGGACAGGATTGAAGCTGAAGTAAAGTTAATCTAAAGTATGCATAGTTTTAGTGAAGGTGATCCTTGTTGATTCTAACCTAAAAGTTAGCTAAATCAACACTGTCCAACACATTTGAACAGTGTTTTCTTAGCTAGTGTTAACTTGCTAACTTTACGCGATTAAGCGAAGGGACCACCAATCAATTCAGGTCGGACATGTACTACAAATAAAAAACACAATAATACCGTAGTTAGGTGATGTAAAAGTAAAAGAAAAAAAATACTGTATAGGAGTGGTTAAAAATATAATCTAAACTAAAGGCGTCGCCTCCAGTCCGTTTTCTTCACAGCTTCTTCCTGGCTGCCCTGGTAACAAGTCAAAGTACGGGAGCTCATGTAGACCATAAAAGAAAAACTTTCTGCAACTTTAATTCGTTGTAATAGAGTTTACATTTTGGTACAGTGGTAGTTACATCTATTTTAATATAGCGCGCATAATGCAAACATATAGCTCATTAATTTCTGTATTTCTTTACAAAAATGAAATGCAGTATTTAAAGACCGTCACCTGCTAGGCTCATATGTTAAAGCTGGAATGCTCCTTAGTATGACATTAAACTTCTGCCTTTTATTTATTCAATTACGGTTTTTTATAGCCAAAAAACACTTTATTTGGTCAAGTGACCATCTCTCTGAAAATGGGTCAGTTTTACGCATTAAGAACATTTCAGGCAAAACAAACAATGACAGTGGCCTATAATGACTGACAATATTACAGAAAGTGCTGAGGTTTTGTAGTGTCAGTGAAATGTTTGTAAACTGTGGTGTGAAATCAATTAATTATTATTTTGTATTATTTATTATGTATGTACTTATTTACTATGAACCAGATATTATGTTTTCTTAATAAAGACTGAATTGAATTGAATAACATCTCGATGGAGAAAAGAAGGTTTTGGACCCTTCATCAGAAAAGTTGCATAGTGTCTCTAAAGGGCCCGTATTACACTATTTCCTCAGTTGTGTTTTGTTTCGTTTCATTCACACGTTTAACACACAAACACTGCTATATTTAGGCTGTGTTCCTCTCTCAAACAGAAAACATGGTTCCTCTTGTCACGTTGTAATACAGGAAGAGCTCCAGGGTGTTTTTAAATTCCATTCACCTTCACTAGAATTTGGATGAGCCCTGAAACTGACAGTCTCTTCTAAACAAAAGGTAAAAATTTAAACTGTTAACTTGAAAACTACCACTACATTGGAAGGTAGAGCAGAGCATTTTGAGCTAAATCTGCAAGATTATTCAAACATGTGAATGAAACAAAACACAACTGCACTGTAAACTTTGTTATGTAATTTATGTTTCATCTGTTTTTTGTTTTTTTTGTCTGGTTTTACAGTGAGGTAAGTTTTTTTATTATTAGATAACATAACATTATGACATGGTTTGCAGCTCACAAGAATCCATTTTATGTAATAGCCTATACAGACAAACAAACTGCAACTGAGGTTATTATCACACAGCATCTGTGGACAATATAATCCCAATTATTTCACAATACTTGTAGTGTTGTACAAATATAGCAACAAATTTCTGTACAAAAAACAGCAAAGCAAATTACAGCAATGTTTTGTTTTTGCTGAAATAGAATAAATTGTGCTACTTTTATGCCCTGTTTCTTGAGAAGAGCTGGTGCACTTTGCTTCTGAATGCAGTATTAAGGAAGAAGTACATGACTGGATCCAGCAGTCCATTCACACAGGTCAATGCAGAGGTGATCCAGTTGACTCTGCCTAGTGTCTGCTGTGTGGCATTGCTCACATGTCTATGAGTGTGACTTAGAATGTAGAAAACACGACTCACATGGTAGGGCATAAATGCAATGAGGAAGTTCATCATAATAAGAATGACCATTTTTCTAACTTTGGATTTGACAGGTCTACAATTCCCCTGTTGTTTGAGGCTTCTTACTCTCAGTAGTATTAATAGGTAAGAGAACAGTATACAGGTTAGAGGAATAGCAAATGCCACAACAGTTGAAACTAGTGCAGTGGCTGATCTTTTTTCTAAATAAAGGTTTCTGCAATTGTGAGTTTCATTTGTTTGTTTCTCATGTGAGAAAAGCATTGGAAACATAGATGTAGTCACTAGGACCCACAGTATCCCAACAATGATCTTTGCATACTTGGCCTTTCTTATACCTCGTGATTTGTTTGGCAGGACCACAGACAGTAATCTATCCAGACTGATCAGGCTCATCAGGTAGAGGCTACAGTACATATTGAGGAAAAACAGGGGCCCAGCCATTTGACACAGCACATAACCCAAAGGCCAGTGATTTTGATTGATGTGATAGACTGAACGCATGGGCAGGAGGATAATGTAGGAGATGTCTGCTATTGCCAGATGACATAGGAACACTTTGGACGGAGAGCTGCTCTTCTGATTGTAGAAGGACCACAGTGCCAGTGCATTTCCAGGAACAGCAAACACAAAGACCAGGATGTAGAAAGCAGCAAATGCAATGTTTTCCTCATAAGAGCCTTTGAAATACCAGTCCTGCACAGCTTCCTCCTCAGAGATGCTCATGGCTGCTGTGTGGAAGAAAAAAACACTCGACTGTAAGAAACACACTGTCACCAAAACACATCACTTATGATAGACTACACATTCTATTCTTTAGGTGTACAATAACCATGTATTCATGCATTGATCAAACTAATTTTAAGAACGTAATAAAAGTAGTAAAGTACTGTGCTTAAGAAAAGTAGTAAAGTGCTGTGTTCAAGTAAAAAAATATGCATCTGTACTTTACTTAAGTCAGTGTATACTTTGTATACTTACAGTGTATAAAGTGTATACTTATAGTGTATACTTTACTTCACTACATATGAGAGCATTTTCTACCCCACTTTAGTGGATGTCAAAATCAGTTTGAAATACTTTTACTTTTTACTCTTGAAGTACATTTTTAAACAGGTAATTCAGTACTTTAAGTAGTTTTTTCATGTGATACTTTTACTTGAGTTTTTTTTTTCTCTCCAGTATCTATACTATTATTTATGTTATTAAATTATTTAACAAAATTGAGCACTTCGTCCACCACTGATTTTAAGTCATTGTAATTTGTAATAATGCTGGCTAAATCTTATACCCACTGTACTGTGTATAGAATAATCTGTTGTTTTACACAATAGTTTACAATAGAAAGTGATGGAAAACAAACCCAAATGCATTCTCAAATAAAGAGTAAATGATTCAATAAATATTAAATAAATCACATTTCCTTCTGTTATATCTGCTTACATAATACAGAAAATATGTTGGAAATATTTCTCACCTGTGGTGTCAGTGATACTTTCCTATTTGCTGTAAACTTCACTATGAAGAATTTAAAAAGGTGAAGTGGAAGAGAAGCTACAGAAGTGCCATAGATGGTTTGTTGATACATGCATAGATGTCACGCAAATTAGTTATTAAGAACACTGTGGTGTAGATGTTGAAACTCTCACCTCAAAATGAGGATCGGAAACTCAACCACAATGTCTATTTTAGATACTTTGCAGCTGATTTAATCAGCATTCCTTGGGTGTAATGCTAACTAAAGGTACTACTCTATCTGAAGCTCTGTTACTCAAGTTACTTTAATATGAGCTTTATTTGAACACAATCTGACCAGGAGGAACTGACTTAGTTGTAACTACAATAAATCAGATGATTTGTGTGCTTAAACAAGTCTTTCACACAATAATAAACAGGACCATGAACACTCGTATTGATCAGAGGCTCCTAAAAATGTGCAGTTTAAATCAAGACCTTAAAATGTTTAACAGTGTCACTGCAAATTATGAATTCATCTAATCTTTATCATATTTATATCTCAAAATGAAAACACAGAAGCCCACTGCATTACAAGCATGCACATGTCTTTATTTTTGCTACTCTGGTTTTATCTTAACCATGTTTCTTTTAAGGTATGATTCTTAAAGCTTTACAAAAAAGACCAAATATTTACAAAAATCTATTTGTGCAAACATCATTATTCTTTTACACCACTCTCCTAAAAGTATTTGAAAGGCATGCATACAAATAAACTTTGGTATGTTAACAAAACTACTCATCTTTTAGTACAAGCATCTATGTACAAATGGCAGAGCTGATATATGTTTCACTTTGTTTAGTACAGTTTACATAGAGACAACAACATGTTCACTTAGACCTGCAGTATGTATGCTCCAGTACACACTAGAGTGCTTGTAAATTCCCCAAACTCTCAGGACTGGAGAGTAATTGTACAAGTTTTGGCAATAGGCACACAAATGAAAACTTGTATTAGACTTGTATTACTCATTAAACCAGTACAATATGATTATAAGTTGGCAGTTCCAATGGGTCGACAATGATACAAAATACTACACAAAAACAGATTAAAATGACTGTATACTTTATGCATGTATACATTCATAAAAAGGCATTTACAAGGGTTGTTTTAAAGCAAAATAGGAAATATATAAGATTAAATATACTATGGTTATCTAACCTCTGTTTTGAAAAATAAAACTCATTTTACACATTGATTGTACATCAAGTCCCTATTCATTGCTACATCAAGAAAAATAGATTTTTTTAAAACCAGACAACTTTTATAGTGGCAACAAGATTCTATTACTAAAATATCTTGCAAGTGGAAGTTGAAAGCACACATTAAGTGACGAGGCCAGTGTCAAAATACAGGAAGTGCATCAACAAAAATAAACCACACAAATGTATATGAAAGATGTGATGTGTCTACCATGGTGGGCGGGGCTAGGCAGTGTCCTTAGCGGCAGTTGGGATGCAGGACTTTCCGCTGCTGCTGCCGTTGTGCGCCCTGTAGCTGTTGAAACTCGGTGTGTGTATGGTGCGGATGCTCTTCCCGCCCGGGCCCAGAGGGGTGGGCGACAGAGGGGAGGGGGTGGAGACGGGTGAGGAAGAGGAGGAGGAGGAGGAAGAGGGGTGCACTCGCCCATTCTGCGTGGAGAACGAGAGAGATTTACCTGTGTGCTGCGAGGAGGAGAGTTTGAGGGATCCGTTAGACAGGGAGGGGATGTGTGAGGTGGGGTGGGGGAGCGAGCTGGAGCGGGCAGGCAACATGGAGGACTTGGTTATGGTAACAGAGGAGGAAGAGGAGGAGGAAAAGGAGTTAGTGTTGTTAGTGGCATGGTCCGGCACACACTGGGAGCTGCCTTTAGTAGAGCTAGGATAAAAAGCAGGGATTTTAGACACAGGTACAGTCTGGGAAGTGGTTTTATGATCCCCTCCCACTCTTTTAGCACTTCCGTTAGCCTGCAAACAGATGCCAAAACAGATACTGGTTGTCAAATCAAATGGTACAAAATGCAAGACGATGTTAAACAAAAACAACTACCAGTTATTGACACACAGACTAAACAATGACATCACTTGGACATAACTAAAAGCTGTTAAACTTGAGAAGTGGTAGACAGATGTGGGTTAAAATTGTGGCGTTGCATAGGAAGGCAGTGGAGTTTAGGGCAGTGGTTATGGGGTTAGAAGGGTGAAAGCGATAGAGAGCTGTTATTCCATTGTGACGATGCAAGGAGTGGGAGGAGTCTTGTGAAGGGAACGTGTGTATCACCATGAGTTAAAAAGCTGTACAGTGTTGCAAAGTGCATTGTGAGAAAGTTGAATAAAAGTCATTAAGTTGGTTGTTTTTTTTAGCCAGAAACATCTTGGGAGTGGGAATGAGGCAACACTGTTTTGGAACTCAGCTGTGATGGAAACTGGAGGATGGGATGACAACTCAGATGACAGCACGGTTAAGAGTCCTTTTTCTGTTGCCATAGTAATCCAGTTTTTTTTTTTCTTTTAAGAAGTCACCAACACAGCCAAAACCATGAGCAGTGTGGACATGCAGAAGCATACAGTACAGTGATGTTATTGGGGGGGGGGTAATAACAGTCAAGAGTCAAAAACATGCCTTCTTGAGAGAAACGTTAACAGATCCACAGTTGCCAGCCTTGGCGATTGTAAGATTTTTTTTTTTTTCAAAACACATCATAGCTCAAGCTTTTGTAGTCTTTGCTCCATTATGGTACATGCCTCAAGGTCTGATGCCTTACAGACTATATTTTGCAGGCCCTAGAGTAAAACTACCTGTCGGAACTGCCTTTGTGCGTCCTGCAGTTTTTGCTGTTTTCCTGCTTTTTCTGCGGACGACTGCCTGGACTTCGCGGACAAAGGGACGGGCATCCGACTAGTTGGGGAAGCGACACTGGCATTCTGCAAGGGGATCCAAACGGAAAAACAAAGAGAGATATGAAATAAAAGAAAGGAGAAAAAACACACCAAATAGGAAGTGTGAGGATTTAGGCGACTGATAAAGAAACGTACATTTGACACCTCAATTTGTGAAACAGTCATAGAGCATGCACCTGTTTAGACATGGTACATTTAAACATGCAAAAAGGTCAACAAAGATCATTGTGAGTGTATCTTTGATGAGGAAACTGACTCTTGCTCAAAAACCACATCGTTTTAAGCAATGACTTCGAGGAAATACACAGATGGTAGCCAGGAGGCTTGTATTAAAAATGCCACCCTCAATCATGATGTCACCATGATTTTACAAAGTGGGAGAGAGAGAGTGAGAGCCACATGGGGCATTCCCAACACTTCCCAGCACCAGTGGAGTGAGAATGATTCGGTCATTGTTTTAGTGGTTAAAGTGAAGGTAGATTTGAAGACAAAACAAAGAAGGACCCAAAGGCTTCCCGGAGGTGATAAGAGCTAGATTGAGACCTGTTGTATGGAGCAGGGGGCACTGGGATCACTGGGGTCAGATGATGTAGTAGTAGTGGTAGTAGTAGTAGAAGTTGTAGTACTGGCGGTGTCAGTTGTGGGGGTGACTACAGGGCGGGGAAGGACTTTAGGTTTCTTCAGTGCACTTTTCAGTGGTACCTTTGGGCCAGGGGCTTTAGAAGAAGGTAGTGACGTAGATCTTTTCAAACTTGTATCTGATTTCTTGCCTTTGCCATTACTCTCCTCAATGTTTGCAATATCATCTGGCGAAAGAGGCCCCATCTCACTTATGGTAGTCTCCAGCTGTTTGATAGTCTGCTCCAAACTGTCCAGTGTCTTGTACGTGTTCTTACGAATCTCATCTGTGCGGCACTGAGATTCAGAGTTCTGCTTTTTGAGTTGTGGCACACCCGGCGATGACCTCTCCGCTAAAGATTTGGAACGCGAAATCTCAAATCGTTTCGCCTCTTTGTGCTGTTTAACTGTACCATCCGATTCCTCCTCATCTTCGTAAACCACCACTTGCAATGTCTTCTTCCCCGATTTTGTCCCTGTTCGGATCGCTTGAGTCAAAGCTGCCAGTTGCTTCTTGGGGAATTTAAACTTGAATTTCTTCTTGCTGTCCTTACCGTCCCCAGCTGATTCTAGGTTCCCAGAGCTGTCTGATATTTCACTGATAGAGGATGATGATGATGAAGATAAGTCCGTACCAGACTTTTTGTCATCTACTACATCCCCAGCTTTTGCCTGCTGCCCACCTCTCTTTTCACTATCTGACTCTTCGCTCTCCTCCTCTATCGTCTCCTCTGCTAGCATCCTCTCCAGCTCCTCCTCGCACTCAAAGATAGTGGACAGTCTTTTGTAAGCTGACCTGATGTCCATAGGCTCATCGAATATTATAATAACTGGTTTCTTGTTGAAGCCGTTATCCTGTGGAGCGTTAGAATCCACAGGTGAGTTCGGTTTGCCCGTTGCGTTGCCTACAGTTACAGTTTGTACGCTACCCTTTTTCGCATTCACCAGTTCCTGGTATTCCCCAGTGGATAAGGCCTGAACTTTGGAGTTGGTGATCTTAAATGCGATGTTGTCAGGTGGTGGAGGGGCTTCTTCTCCTGGCAAATCTGGGCTAAGACTTGCCTCTTCGTTCATCTCCTCAAAATGACATTTAGGGGGTGCTCTGTCCACATTAACCACCCTTGCTTTTATCTCCTTATCACTCTTCACAACCGTTAAAGCCTCGGTTATGATAGGTTTATGTTCTTGAACAATTTTTTCTTTTTTCTTTTCGCTGTTTATTTTGTTACGCAAATTTCCTTTCTCCATTTCAGTACTTGTTTTCATGGACTCGGACCGTCTCATGTTTTTCCGAGGGAGCTTGAATCCGTTCAGTCCGACCGGTTTTGGAGAAATGGGTGGAGGTGATGTGGGTGACTTGGGTGACTTTGGTTGCTGCTGCTGCTGCTGCTGCTGCTGCTGTTGCTCTGAAGAACCGGAATTAACATTGACATTTGAGACCTGAGATGGAGGCGGGAGGGGCTCTCGCGGGGGTTCAGGGGCGTCCTCTTGTCCTGTAGGAGGTGGTGGAGGTTCTTTAGGGATCTGTCCGGTGACATAGTAAATAACCTATAAGGGGACACAATGTTTGGGTTTTTTTTATGTAAAAATAAAAATGAAAACTGCAAGTGTATTTTTATACACACCCCTTGGCTTTGTCGAAGTGTAGTATTGCCATTTTCATCCGTTTCTGGATCTTTCTCCTCCCGTTTTGGCTCTGTTGTCTGGTAGGAAATTATATTACTGTGTAATTATCAGTGAATTAGGGCTGAATGGCAAGAGCCATATAACAATTATACTGACTTATATTTTGGTTCTCAATCTTTTAACAAGTTTTATTTGGTTCTTATCTTTGTCTTTAAAGGTGTAATTTTTCAGGTGGATGTTCTGCTACCTTCTTGTCTCCATAGAGATGTTGTTGCTTTGCCAAAAATGTTCCAGAGTCTGGCATTACACTTTTCCATCTCCATAGAGACAAGCAGGTCACTTGACCAGAGCAAGTTACAGCAGCAATGAAAACATGTGTAATTTAATATTTAAAAGAGAGAGATATGTTTAATGCCATACTGGGGAACATTCCTAGCAAACATCAAAAACAGGTAGAGGACCTTCCATAGAAAAAGTTGCATATTGCACTTTAAAGTAACAGATATAAATCTGCATTTAAAGTGACTCATTTTCTTCAATGTCATCCAATTAAGAAAGCCAGTTTTAGTACACACAATAAATACAATCTGAAGAAACAAGACAGCTGTTGTTTGTTTATTGAGATATTAGCAGTGCATACACTCATTTAAAGCGCAAAAGGCAAAGTGAGGGAAAACAGCGGCAGAATAGGAAAGTCTACTATCAGATCGAGTGAAGGAGAGAAGCATGCAAAACAAGCCAGACTGACCTCTAGTGAACCAAGTCTGCAAAAACAACCTGTGTCCCTAATCAAGCTAACACTGCTTTTGTATGTCTTCAAAGAAAGACAGAGGGCAATGCATTTTACAATGTATTTATTATTAGAAAAATTATATCATATGACAAGACATGAAATCTACTTGCACACAGATGTTGGAAGTAAAGTGTCTTTTCTGCAGACATAGTCCAGAAAGTTTGATTCTGAGGCATCCAAAAGGGATCAAAATAAGGGAGGAAACGAGGCAGTGAGGAAAAGGAACTTGTGAAGGCAGCAGTTATAGTTCTCTGGAGCCAAAGCAAAGGGTGCAGAAGTTGCAGAAGTATTAAGCCGTTGGCAGTATCAGAAGTGTCAGACAGTTGGGAGAGGCAGGCAGTTAGCTGGGCTGCGATGCTTCGGCGCATAGTTTACCTTTTTATCTTTTAGGGGCAATATTGTCCCCGTTCTTAGCTCCCTGATTTGAGGCTCAATACGAGGTGTGGGTTCAATCACATTTTTCACCTCTACGTCTTTATTTGAGCACTTCTGGAAAACCTAAAAAGTGTAGCAAAGTAGAAAGGAAATGGATTTTATGTCAAACCCCGAAGAAGGAGTTTGACAGCCCATCACAATCAGCTACGACAAAGAAAAGAGAAAGACACCGAACAACCCAAATACAGAAAATGACGCCCCTGTCACTTCATGACCTTGTGTTTGTGTAGTGATTGTGCGGTGATCTAACCTGGAGCTCTGCCATGATCTTGTCCCCCTCGTCTTCCTCCTCTTTCGGGGCCGGGGGAGTGATGGGAAGAGTAGCAGGGGGAGGGGTGCTTGGCTTCGGTTTGGTCTCTGGGGGAACCTTGGGTGATCTTGGTTGGGGTGATGGAGGTGGAGGCTCTTCTTCAACCTCCTGATTTATAAAAATTCAAAAAAATATTTGTTGATTTCATTTAATCCGCTTGGGAAAAACTAGAAAGAAGATATAAGGTCACAACATTTTCATATTGACTAACCTGCGTTGATGTGGACTCCTTACGTGTAAAGACCACCTCTCCAGAACGGGCGGTGGTCATGCCTGAGGTGGGGCTGGTGGAGAAGGTTTTCCGTGGAGGGGGAGGTGGAGGGGACTTGTTGACCTTCTCAGATCCAGTCTTGGTGCCATTGTCTTTAGATGATTGTTTCATCAAAGGAGGCTGATCATTGTTCACTCTGGGTGATCTTTCCAACGTGGGCTTGGAAGGCTTGGGAAGTTTTTCAGGGGCTTTTTTGACAGACTTTTCTGTGTGGTTTTCAGGCTTTAACTCTTCTGAAAAACACCAGAAAGTTAGTTGAAATTATTGCCTTAAAGGTGCACTGTCTCCATGGACATGTCATTGCTTTGCCTGGACTGTTCCACACAGAGTAGGGTATCAAACATGTCTATTTCCATGGACACAAGCACCATCAGGTCAAGTTATAGATCTGATCTGTGGAGAGACGATCTCCTTCACTGTAATCATGCATGTTTTACTGGCATTTTTGAGCATTAAAAACACCTGTAATTGGATAAATGCAAATAAATAAATACATTTAATCCTAATAATTGAATCCTAAAATCCATCTGTCTTACATGGCACTACTCTTTAAGTTGCTTTAAATTGCATTATAATTTTGTTCCAAAAATTTACTTCTTACTACAGTTACATCTTTAATTTTTTTTTTTTTTAATTAATCATTGCATTTATATCGCACCTTTCAAGACACCCAAAGCGCTTTACAGTTCATTATTCATTTCCTCCACACTCTTGTAAGATACTATTGTAGCCACAGCTGCCCTGGGACAGACTGATGGAAGAGAAGCTGCTAATCTGCGCCATCGGCCCCTCTGACCACAAACACACACTCCACTTTCTTTCTAGGCAATGTAGGTGAAGCGTCTTGCCTAAGGACCCGACGGCACTTTTTGCCACTGGCGCTTCACTGAGGCACATCTGCCTTGGAACTGACTGATAAGAGATTTGGTTGCCAATCCCCTGCTATTGGCCTCTTTGCCTTCCACCAATCACACACACTCACACACACTCACACAGACACACACACACACTCACACACAGACAGACACACACACCTCATTCAAGCTTACACAACATGGTCCTATGTCTTTTACCTGTTGGAGATTCCACAGTGGAGGGAGTGCTTGGTTGTTCCACCGGAGCAGCAGGGTGAATTGCCTGCTTCTCTTCCACTTCAAGATTAGGAATTCCTTTCATCATGTTTGCCTGAGCCTCCTGAAGAATTTTCTCAAACTCTTTTCCATCGTAGTGGCCCATGTTCTGCCTCCTCTCCTCCCATTCCTTCTCTGCAGCCTATAAAACAAATACATTTTAGTGGTATCTACATACTTGTACTATATTATTTTCAAATGACATGTAATACCTTAATTGTCAGCGCTCTATTTTTGCTCTTGTCCGGGTTATTCTGCAGCTCCTCTATGACCATATCCTTGTGGAAAGTGCCATTGCCGTTACTTGCTGGATTCCCATTGGTCTTTTTCTGGGCGGGTGGGTCCACGGAGACGCCCTTGGGTGACTCCCGGCCTTGAGCCTTACTTTGGGTGGGACTGGGGGAGTTTGTGGGGCTAGGTCTGAGGGGTGGGCCTGGTTGGATGGTCAGTGCTGCTGACTGTTGTGACTGGTGTATTAAGACCATGGAGCTCTGGACTTGTTGGATGACGACAGGGGAGGAGGGCATCACTTCAGATTTGATGGTGGAGTTTTGGGGCTCTGATGTAGGGGGAGTGGAGCTGGGAGGAGCTGATACGGGAGGGGAGTGTGTGGGAGTCTCAGCTGGAAGGGGGCTACTCTCTGCTGGACTGTTAGTGAGAACAGGTGTCTTCTGGGGGATTTCAGATGCACCTCTGTAAAGAGAAGAAAAACATATAAAGTTATAAATATATATTCAGCAAGTGAGGGCCCTAGATGAGAGAGAAAGTGGTTAAGGTTGCACAAAATATACAACAATATTTAGAGAAATTGTAATCCATTAGCTCACAATAATAGCAGTAATTGTGTAAAAAGTTACTGTTACTGTTACAAATAGTACTACCACTCCAAGTACTACTATAACAAATATTGCTTCCACAACTAGAGTACTCAACAAAAACTATATCAATGTAGACAGGCTTTCACAAAATCTTCACAAGTTTATATTTAAAACTATTGTAATTCATTAGTTAATAATAATAACCACATTTGTTAAATAACTAAAAATGGTACTGTTACTGCAACTACAAGTATCACTGCTACTATTGCAAATACTACTTTCACTACTAAGACAGATTCAACATGAATAACAATCTTTTTGTTACTGCAAATTGTTGCTGTACTCTACTATAGCGATATCATTATAATCAGTTGGCTCTATAATATGATTTTTCATGGTTCAACAACACAGCCTGTTTGACGTCACAAAAGTGGTTGAGATCAGACTGAGAGAAAAGTCAAAAGTGCCTTTGGAATCTGTGACATATTAAAATGGAAATGAGCGGCTGCAGTCTTCACCACATTAATTCACTTATCGCTTCAGTGACGACAATGGAAGTAAATCAAGTTGGACGTCACACTCCTCTGTCCACACAGAATGACCTCTTTGATGGGACCAAAGCTGGCCTGCCAGTGTAATCACAATCTCCCACAAAATTGACTTACTGAGGAGCTCTAAGAATTGCTTTTGTTTTCCAACTTTAGCCCCCTCTCTGCTTCTCCTCCTGCTGATTTTCATTTATTCATGTTGCTTACTTTCTGAGTCCGCTGAGTATGTCTGTGAGCGTTTTGACCCTTTTCAGCATGCTGTCCAGTTTATGAGGCTCTTCCTTCAAAAACTTCACCGCCTCCACTTCCACTCGCAGCACAGCGCGCATCCTGGTCTGAAGAGCTGGGAATTCCCCTAGGAGAAAAACACAAGGGATGTTTAGGTTTGTGGTTCTTAATAGCTGTTTATGAATTGGTTGATGGTGTCTTAAACTGTTTTAAATTTTAAGATTTAAAACAGTTGTTTTAAAAAGAAAAGAAAATATGGGTGCGTTAGCTTATAGGGCCTGACTGGACAGTTTAATCTGCTTTTTCACATTTAATTCTCTGTTTGCCAGTCCAATGCAGCAAACCCTTAGAATTTATAAGAGTTTTTAAGTTTCCATATACGAGAAAAATCATTACTAGAAGAACTAACCTTTGAGGCCAGCCAGCGACTCTCCCACTTTCCTGAGAGTGACGGCCCCCTCCTCCACATCTTTCAGGGTCACTGTCCGCTGGGTTCCACTGCTGTCCTTCTGCAATGAGCCCACGTACTGCTCCAGCTCACTGCACACATTGTGAAAATGTTACTTAAGCAGACTTTATTATTTAATATTTTCCATTCCATCTAAGTCAATGTACTGTTTGTACAAAAATGGCAATAAACCACTTGGCAAATTTTATATAATTTTAGTTTCCACCACTGTAATAACTGTAATACCACATTGGAAACATTCAACCATTTGTAGTTATCAACTTTAAACAGTAGGGGGCAGGGAACAACCATAGGTGTAAACAGTGACTATAATGGCCAGCATACAGAATAGGGCAGTCCTCTTAAATCTGAAATAAAGAGGACAACAGCATTAAAGCAATTTGAAAGATATTCTGTGGCTTACAATTACCCAGTCTGTAAAAAAAGACACCAGAGTTTTATTTAAAAGAACTAGGCACTTACAAAAAACCATTATTACATTCAAGTTTGCCTTGTGCTCACAAACCTGGCCCCTATGCTGTTCTATTGGGCCAACAGACTGTGTCATAGCACTAGAGGCTATAGGCACAAAGGCTCTCCTTAATAGAGCCTCCCCCAGAGAAGGAAATAAGGAAACAGTGTGTTAAATGCCCCGTTCTATCAAGCACTGTTGGTATTGGGAATTATGATGGGAAACTCCAGCTGAGAAGGAAATTCACCATCTTTTTCAAAGCCATAAACACAACAGAAATATCTTCACTATATGGTCTTTCATTTACTTAACATTAGACTAAAATAGCATGTGTACGTTTTATGTTATTAAAAGACCATAGTCGTTGTAAGACTAGCCAGTTGCTTTTTGTATTGCCAGAATATCTGTCTCATGTTATATTTAGGCTCTTATTGGCTGCACTTTTTCACACCTTTCACAGTTCTCCTCCCTGCTCCTAAAGCCATTACCAAACCCTATTTAAAATGGCAGCAGATATATTTGCTGACTTCATACTGGCTGGATCCCAATATTAACAGCGAGCTTAATCCACTGACTTCGGGGCCTGCTCATTCCCAGCCCCTCTAAGCTGCTCCCATTGTGTTTATCGAAACATAATGTCTTGTGGTGGAACAACGCTTTCTGACCTTCCCTGTAAAACATTCATATAAAGGGACTGAATTACTGCATCAAGTTTGCCAGGGAGATGGGGCAATCAATAATTTAAAGTCTATTGTTTAAGTGGTTGTAGAAGCTTGTCAGTAAAAACCTGTTGGCTGTCACTGAGAGCTTGATGGATAGGTTTGAATGAATAGGTCAGGTATTGCCTTTGAGACAGGTTCTAAATAAGCAAGCATTATGACAGGAACCTTGGGGTGTGTACTGCCTGTATTAAATGCAAGCTTAAGAAGTAATAACCCAGCTACTGTTACAAATACAATGTTACAATGAGGCAGTAAACTTGACTTCACCTGAGCTGTGTGAGAACACGCTCCTCTAGTGTTAGATACTTGTGGCGATCTTCTTCCACCATAGTCCTTTGCTTCTGCACCGGGTCGTCCGCACGCTGCATTGCCTCTGCAAGTTTTACGTTGATCTCCTGCTCAGCCTTCTTCAGCTGCAGTCGTAGCGCTTCCTGGTTCTGGAGCTAAACACATGCACAGAGCAGAGGGAGATATGATAAATATTGGTGAACTGTGATATTGGAGGGTTTCTGCAATATCAGTATCGGTTCAATATAGAAAATTGTGCCGATGTTTAACACCAATATTTTTCTGCACTGCCTCAGCCTTTGTGTCTCTGTGTTAATCCCAGTTTGTCCTCAAGAGTTTGTCTTTTTTAACAAATTAATTTGTAAAAATATGTCTGGATGTTTACATGATCATGCAATAAATAATTTCATAACCCAAATTAGAAATACAGTTCGACATTAGTGTTACAAAAGCAAAAAATATTGTGGTCCTTGGTTCTCAATTTTAGAAGCTTAATACCTGTGTCAGCAAATATCGGTTTGACCTATAGACTACAACAGTAGGAGAAATATCGGATATCGTATGGGCTGAATATCGAACTGTTTGGTAGGATATAAACTTATGGAGAGTATGAAGAAGTCTTGCCTGGAGCTGTCTCATTTGGTGGAGTTGCATCCTAAGGTCAGAGACATTCTTCCTGAACTGCAGGAGGTTGACTTTTATGGGGGCCTTGTCCGTTGGGGCTGTGGGGGTCTTAGGGGCCAACACCGGAGAGCCACCTGTGTGCAGACAAGTTCAGGCTTGGTTAATTACAAATAGGTGGGACAACTTTTTCAGTTCTAACTTCAGGTAAATTGACTAGAACTAGTAGACTAAACTGACTCAAAATCTAAAAATATATGATACATTACATATAGTTTTTACTTATAGTTTTACTTATATAGTTTTGACTTATAGTTTTAAGCATAATAAAAATATATTGTTATTTTGACAAAAGTACAACCAATATGACTGTTGTACTGTCACTGCCTATTACTGCCTGGTAGATCCATTACTACTGTTATAAAAAAGAGAATACACATTAATATATATTTTTAAATGCACTTTGGTATAAGGAACATTACTGTATTTTAATTAATATGATTGTTATTTTATTTTAGTTACTTTTTGGTATACATCTTTACTTATATTAGATTATGTGTAACGCAGTACTACTTTTTCGTTCTAACTCCACATGTCTGCTAATTACAGTTGTGATCATACAAGTCTGTCAACACATTCTTTCCTGGGAAGTAGCCAGGCACAGCTGCCCAATTCAATTTAATTTCTAACCAGACTTAACAGAGACATAACAGTATTTGTCATAACAGAGAGATACATGTTTTTGATTTCAATATAAGTGCAAAATAGCCAACAGCGGTAAAACTGGGTGCTTTCTTCATAGTACTCCAAACGAGTCTAAGTCTATTAAGTGACACAGCCCATATGTGACAATAGGACATGCTGTTTGAAGTACACACTAAAGCTCCCTCGCCCTGTGTTATTTTCTAGACTTTGGTTCCACTGGCCCATTCACTCCTGTCCAACGTGACAGCTGCCTCAACTAGAAGTACAGGTTACAGTGTACACAGCCTCTGTTCGGGGCCTTGGGGAAAGCAGTCTATTAAAACAACGCAATAACAATTTGAAAAGTTTTGAGCTAAAAATTCTGAGTAGTGCAAAAGCTCCAGTTAACTAGGCCCATGGGAAAATTAAAGGTAATTTACTAAACACAGTGTTACACTCTTGGAATATTTTTCTAAAGCCCAGTAGACCAATAGATAACAAAACTAATTCAATTAAATTACTGTGGCTTGGGTTTTGCACCATTTTGAGAATTATACACCACTTACTAAAAGAGGAAATCATTGGTTTGTACAGAATATTATGAAAATAGTCAGCCACCAAAGTTTGAGTATAGGTCTGGGCACAAAAAGTTTACGATTGCAAGACAGTCCAATTCTTTTGCAGATATCAACCCTGGCAATTCCTTCTAAAGTGTGTGTTTGTTTTGGGTTTGTTTTATGTACAATTGAATATTCAAACAATTTACTTCATCCTATGCTTACCTATGACACACCTCCTAAACCAACATTTGATATGGTCTTTGCGATACACTTTCTCATACACCACCCATAACGCTGTGGATCTTTATCAAACTAATCTGCCCACAGATTTCCCAGGAGAACAGATTTAATCACTGAATCTTGTTGACAGTCTTTAGAGCAGCAATGGCTCCATGTGTTGAGTAGCTCTAGTTCCCGGATTTTTGTCTCCTAACTTCTATTAAACAGTATGTACTTGAGGATTGGGATGAAACGTGAACCAGCTAAGCAGAAAGCCTGATTGTTTTCCCTCCCAACACTGGAGCTCACTGCACACTGTTGACTGACATTAAAGTAAGGGCTTGTCGGCACATGACTTCACTGCACTAAAACTCACAAATTGACCCAGAAAAGGCACACATACAGTTATACTTACTGGAACTGTGAACGCTGTGGGCAGGGGAGGATGTCTTTGGTGGTCTCTCGCTGTAGCCAAAAGGAGAGCAATTAAAATAACAATAAAATGATAAGACAATTTAAAGTTTTTTTTTTTTTGTGGTTTAGAATTAGTAGTGAACAAAGTTTGATGGGAAAGACAACTAGAGGTTAAAATGATGTTAATGTGATAAACTAGCACCAAACACACATTTGTTCCAAACGTTTTAGATGGGCAAACATTTACAGTACAAAATGCAAAAGGTTGAACCGCAGCCAGACAACACATTCACAGGGCTCTTCAAATGATCACACAGGCAAGTCAACCCAACCCAAATGACACTAAAATGTCCATAATCAGAGCCAGACTTTGATGTTTGCTCCGTTACATCATGTTCTTGCTCTTTTTATCCTGGCGATGCCCCATTCTGTCCTGTGCTGTAATTGCTTACCTTATAGACTCCTTGGTGCCACTAGTATTTGGGCCCTTTAAAAGTGCATGCTGAACAAGACCAGTCAAGCTGGCAATCTGTTGCTCCATAGCCTTCATTCGCTCTCTGTTGAAACATCAAAACACCTACTCAACACAGAGGCCTATGGTCACTGGGATATTTGGGAAATTAGATTGATAACGCAAGATTAAATTGCTATGATAGCAATTCAAACACACTGTGACTTCATGTCACAAGTGAAGATGAGTGTAAAATGTGAAAATACCAAATGAAGCTGTGGCTCTTATTGGCCCTGCAGCTGGTTACTGCAGATTTGTGTTGGCTTTGAGTAAAGGGCTATCTAAGGACTGTGGTACTAATCTGTCCATCAAACCCCAGTGTTTATTAACACTGATATTTTTAGAGAGCAGAAAAGTGCTTCAAGTGTTATGTATAATAGGTTTGTTTTTTGTACTTTTTCATGACTTATGCCCCCCAGATGGTCTGACCTGATTTGAAATACCCTTGCTACCTGCTAAATATTATCTAGGTAAACATCTCCTGTGAAACAGTCCCAGTGCCCTTTTGCCCTCCTGTGTTATTATGTGCTTTCACTCAGAAGTCAAAGCGAGCAGCAGATCTACTGGATTAACCTGTTTGAATAGACCCTGCAGTGGAGCTGTGATTTCTGATAAATTAACAGAAATATACTGGTGTCAATCTGGCCTACACGTAGTATAGAGTTTCAGAAATGGTGGTTTTGCTTAGAGCTTTACTCTCATAACATCTTAATCATCAAAATAATCATCTTCAGCTCTGCTGTTTGGACAAAGCCTGTGAAAACAGTGGTCAGATAAGCTGAGTGTTGGGTACACAGCCCAATGCAAACGTGTGCAGAGTCATGTGCATGAGAGTGGGCATATTGTGACAGTGGGTCTTATTACTGCTTCTATTCATGGACAATGGGTTTAGATCAGTTAGATTACATTAGTGGTAGAGTTAGGGTGGCACTAGGATGCAGAGTTAGTCCATGCCCCATGCAACACAATCTCTAAAACTATTCTTCCCCTTCCAGAGAAACAGGATTCAGACTCACCGTGTCTGTTTGTCGTTAGGTGCAGGGATGGGACCCTGAGGGTGACCTGGGACCTCTGTGATCACTGGGGAACCCATGTTGGCCCGGGCCTTGGGGCCTGCTCCATCTTCCTTCCTGAAAGACTGGCGCACAGGTGAGCCCCTCTCCATGGGGACCCCATGAGGTGGCACCCCATGGGGGGGTACAGCATGAGGGGGTACTCCATGAGGGGGCATTCCATGTGGTGTTATTCCATGTGGAGATATTCCATGTGGGGGTCCATGGATGTCAATCATCCGTATTTCAGCCATGCGGTGAGGGGACGGGGGAGGCGTCTTGGAACCTAAAGTAGGCAGCTGGCTGTTTCTGGACTTTTGTCTGTACAGAGAGGGGTGGTCTATGGTGTCTGTCGGGCTGGGGCCACTATAAGAGCCAGTGGAGCGAATAGAAGCACGGTGGAATGACCTCATATCATGCTCGGGACCATCCAGACCAGGACTGGGGTGTGGTCCATGGGCATTAGCCAGCATGTAAGGGTCTGCATATATTCCCTCACTTCCCCCCCGGGTTAGAGTGTGGCTTTTACTGGGCATGTCCTCATCAGGCTTCACGTCCCGCCTCTCCAAGATGGCACTGGGGCAGGGCGAGATAGAACGCACTGTGGTGCTGGCATTAGACAGTCTTTCCCTGGGCATAGTGGCGCTGCTGGGGAGGGAGCTCTGTCGTGGGCCAAAGGGGATCCTGGAGGGGGACGGGGGCATGGAGTGAGGGGTGGGGGGCAGAGCTCCCTGCATTGGGTGGTGTGGGGGTGGTCCCATGGGTGGCTGCCTTAGAGGGTGTGGGCCAGGATGTACCATGTCCCCGTGCATCTAACACATATAACAGACACAAATTATATCATCAGAATTCCATCCGTGTTATAAGAACCTAAAACAAAATCATACAAATTGCTAAACTTGCAGTGCTTTTTAAGGAAATACACAATGTCAGCAGTTTCACAGAGAGAAAATAGCAGAGGGCAGTAACCCAAACCATCGTCTATGGAATGTCCAGCATGTTTCACCCACTGGTCCATTTTTGGAAGTTTTGGGTAAAAATGCTGCATTATATCATAAACCACATTTTGCCCATGAAATCTAAAAATCCCATGGAATTTTTGGACAGTTTGTCAATGTTTCTCTGCTATTTAAATAGTTAAGGTTGTAGCCTGCTGTTTTTATCCCTAATGTATTCATGTGTACCGTCAGGTTGGTCAGGTTATTAATTAAGTGAGTTATTATTAAATATAGCATAATTTTAAAGAAGTAAAGACTATTTGCAAACACCTTTACTATTCCAACAATAATAGCTGGCTGTGAAAAAAAAAAGACTTTCGGGTGACAGATTTCAACTTTGATGTTAATACATCCCGCTGTCAGTGCATGCCTGGTGCAGTTAAACAAAGACGCCTTTGTCCTTTGAAGATATGACTCATATTAGTCAAAAGCAAATTATAGGCTTTTAGGTTCATCCCCCACTTATTCCTAGATTAATCGCTTGATTGGTCTTTATTTTACCATGCAAGCCACTGACTATTCAAACCAAACCCAAACTAAATGGTGAATTATAGTGAGTTACACGCACTGCAGTCTAAGACGTGTACGATACTAAAAACAAAAGTTAAAACACAATAATACGTTTGGTAGTGTTTTGATGTACAGAAAAATAGTCTACTGCTTTTGATGTTAACAGGCCGCTTATACAATGCAACCATGAATTTACAAAAAAACTTAACTTGAGTAAAACAAATATTAGCTCCGACTGTCAAAGAGAACTCTCTGTATACGAAATATGCTTTCCACCCTTGTGTACATAACATTATACATGAGTACTGACTGTAACAAGGCTTTAAAGTATGTTTTACATGTAATTTACGCATTTCCCAGTATTATCTATTTTAGCCACTAAAGTAAGTAGAGACACAGAGTCCAGTTTAAATCAATTACAAGGCAAGATGTTATATTTAGGTTTCTCATAGGCCAGATTCCAGAGTCTGCATATCAAAGGTAGTTGCTTTAATGTGATCTGGAGCCTGGCATTACTGCAGCACAGAATAAGCCAAATATTTATGAGGAATACCACACGGAATGGTCCAAACAGGTGCAAAACTAAATACAGATGTTTGTGTACGCAAGTTTCCATTTCAAACCTGGCTGCCAAGATAAAACATTCAAAGTATCATCCCATCTTTAAGCTATTCAGTGCTTAGTAGCTTTGTTTAAAAACTTTTACAATTCAACTGCCCCGTAAGACAAGAGGCTTCAACAATTAAAAATAAACAACAATCTAGCAGCCAATCACTGTCTGAGTTACACATCACAGACCCACGCCCCTTTACAGGAGAATGCAATCTTGTCTACTGATTAACGTGGGGAGTTGCTACGACATGTTGTACCAATCATAACTCAGGAAAATGTTTTGCTCAATTTGTTCCTGTGTCATATTTGGCACAATGTGTAGAGGTTTATAGAGCCAATATAAAGTTATAAGCTGCATTTACGCAATCAGAAATCAAACTTTGGCTTACAAGGCATCTCAAATACTGGCACTTACTTACGAGGTTCAGTAAAACATATTTGTATGATTGAAATAGTACAGCAACTGAAAACATATGCAACGTCTTTAGTCATAGTATTTGATATAAATTTAATTATAATTGGAAAGGCAGTGAGGTATTGTTATATATTTAAAACGCACATGTTTCCTGATCAAGTTTCAAAACAAGGCCTATTTAAGAATCTAGATGTCATGGTGTCATAAAGCTATCATTAGGCTTAATAAATACGTCCCATCTGGTGCCAAGTGCATTCTGGTTAAACAAAAACAACAGTGCGTATGTTTACACAATATTTTAAAATTTCCCAAGTAAAACATTGATCTTGAATCATAAATCTAGGTGTTTTATTGCTGATATATGACCACAGCGCTGTAATGCTGTCTGTATGAGATAGCAGGGGCAGATGGATTACCGGGGCAGATTCTGAGGAAGGGAAATTTTGAGGAAAAGATTTTTGAGAAGATTTTGTTACAGCAGCAGGAAGCAAATCAGGGCGGGAGTGAGAGATTAGGGTCGGAAGAAGAGAGGGAGAGTATGGTGGTGCTGAATTGTTGAATGACTTAAGCAAGCGGCAGTCAAGCATGAGCGCCTGAACAATATGGGACCCCCCAGTGGCAGATTAAAAGGAAGCAGGGGGACATTTTTTCCCTTAACTGCAAACAAGGGATCTACATGAGTGGTTCTAAAATTGGGTTTGAGTATAACTGATAAGGACGTGAACATATTTTGGGGATAATTTGCAGCCTGCACCATTGAATCCATCTGTTTACACTTTTACGTTGTTTAATTTCTATAGTGGTTGGTTTTGGTTTAGACCTGGTTTAGACCTGGTTTAGACCTGCTCAGCTATGGTGCAGTTATTTGTAGTCCTGGTTCAAGCCTGCATAAAAGATAAAAGCTAGATATTCCAGTCCAGACATACTTTTTTCCTGGTTTGTCTCAGTTTTGGCCTTGATAACAATCATGAATAACTTCACTAAGATTCTACATATGGTACCACTTTATAAAAAACAGAGCTTAGTTAGGTTTAATCACCCTAACCATAACTTCTAACTAGAACCCCTTAAGTAGTTTTAAGTTGTTACTAAGCCTAAATCATTCTTTAATAACTATTTGTTCATTAGTCTCTGCTCATGCTTAATTAAATCTATTGAAAGTATAGTTATTTTAAAGTGTTACCAAACAATCTAGCTCACAGATTCACTTACCCTGGCATCCCCGTTGGTCGGCCTGGCTCCGTGGCTGAACACCTGAGCTGGATCTTTGTGGTACACTTTCAAACAGGAGTGGTCCGTGATATTTCTGTAAACAGGAGAGGCAACCGGGTGTAAGAAAGCAGCCCAAACATCGCCATCAGACCGTGGACGATCCTGTCTTGTCCTCCACCACACCATTTCAGGGGCCACATAAGCAGACATAGGCCTATTATGCGACATTCTGAGTCAATGTAAGTCCACTGTAAGTATCAAAAATATCCGATCCTCTTGCTTATCATAGTGTTGTGGGACTGGCTGCAGCATATGTGGTGCCAGCCCTAAAGAATCACAAGACAATGTTTTACAGCCCAGATAAAGGGTTAGTCACAAAGTACACACTGCCGCAGAACCGCAGAAAAGGGCAAAGTCTTATAGTATATTTTAGTATACTTTTCCCCTTACAATAATAAGTTGTTTTAGTCTGTTGCCAGTCTGCGCTCTGCATTATTAATAAAGCATGGTGATGAATGCTAATCCAGGGGTTTAAAGTACAGGGGAGGCAAAGAATACATTTTCTAAGGAGCGTGTAAATCATATAACAGTAAGCCTACAGTGCCAAACAGCTGACAATGTAGATATTCTAGAGTTGCTGAAAAGTTTCCAAAAACTGTTTTACCAAAGGCATTTTAATGATACATATACATATCAGCTCCTAAGGTTAATTCAGGTTAAGAAAAATACAAATTATATCAGAATGTTTTACATCAGAGACTGAAAAGAGTTAAAAGAAAACAGAGGTTTTACATCAAAATATATATAGTAATGCAGCTAGTAGGCTTAATTTACAAAGGCCATATTATAGCATATGTACAATAATGTTTAAAATGTGTCAGTTAGTGGGCAGACTAAAGGAAGCAAGGCTGCCAGTCTGTGTTATCCGCCCCTCTGGCCTCCATCACCACCAACACGCTCGCACTCACCACATTCAGCCTAGGCAATGTGGGTCAAGTGTCTGCCTGCGACTCAATGACAGTTTTTGCCACTGGCACCTCACTGTGGCACCTGGAAATCCCTGCGGTCTCCCATGCGAGCACTAACCAGGCCCACCAGCCTTGCTTAGCTTCTGAGATCTGTCATGATCAGGCTTTGATAAGGAAATATTTCGTTTACAAGAAATCATCGAAATTGTTGTTACATGCAAATTTAGAATAGAGTATATTGTCCATAATTGTCCAAAAGCTGGAAAAGCATTACCTTAAAGCGATTAAAAGTTGTACAATAAAATGGTATAGATTGATATTTCAACACTTTTTGGACATTATTTAAACAGCCCACTCATTTTCATGCAGTACTCGAACCTCAACCAAAACATTTACAGGGTCATTTTTGCTTATTTCCCACAGCAAAACTATCAGCCTCTATCGGGAGAATCAATAACACCCACCCATAATTTACAATGTCAAGGTAATTTTCCACCACAGTAATAGGTTTAAACATCTCTGGTCTTACCTGACATCTGATAACTCATAGTAGACGTTCCTCATGTCGTCTTTCACATAAACAGCCATACTGGGCGACTCCAGCATCTTCATGGTGAGCTGCTGAGGGAAGGCACTGACGAACAGAGCGCGCACTGTGTCTATGCTGGTCACCTCGTTGGGCATGCGGATCTGCTTGGTCTCGTCGGCGTATTGCAGGTATAGCACACCTATACAGACAAAACACAAAAGATACAATGGTTAGAAGTAGTGATGGTAAACGCTAATAATGCTAAACCTGTAGACTCTTAAAGGAGATGACTGAGAATAGAGCAAACCTGGGCTTGCGATTTGGGATAATGAACTTAGACTCAAAAGGTAAAGTATAACAGCAATGAAATGATACATATTTAAGATAGGTTATGAAGTAATAGAATATCTACAAAAACATCCTGTCTTTTAATGTAAAAAATATGCTAATCCTGTGCTTTAGGCATCTAAAGCATGTCCTGAAATGCATGGTATTGTTGATTCTTGAATCTTTTCTCAGATGTTAATGCTCTCAGACCTGTTTAAAAAGTGCAGTGTCAGCTCAATCCTAAATCTAAAAATACACGGAAAATCTAAATGCAATTATGCAGTTGCCATGAATTGCAATTACATTGTTTTGTTATGTTGCCATAGTTTTAAACTGGACTGCATTGGATCTGATCTGGTCACTGGCCAGAGGATTGTTGGCAACTGACCGTTTTTTCCTCAGTGAGCTGGACATTGTACTGTAGTTGTTGCAGTTTTTACTTCATCCACTTTTGATCTATGACAATAAACTGATTTCCTTATACCGATACACCATATATTATTGCAAGTGTAACAGTATACACAAAAGACAATGCTAAAGTTTGGGAAAATTACATGTAATGTTTGTACAATATGTCATATTTCAAGTAATTCAAGTAACTTCTGAGTCAGAAAAACATATTTAATCCCTGATCCAGTTTTGAAGAATTGTTTATTAGGAGGGTGTGGTTCAATTAGCTTCACATTCAAAGCAAATCAATATAGTACAGTACTTTAAAAAAAACACATTTAAAACCATAGAGCATGCCCTTTTATAATTATGGGTTGACTAGTTAACTTATCTGGAGTAGGAAGTTGTTGTTCGACTTGTGTAGACCATGTGCTCGGGTGGAACGGTAATAGACAGGCATCAAACGCACTATGGCTGAACCTCTAAACTATGGGTGTGCCTTTTGTACTGCGATTTGGCAAAACAGATGTGTCTCTCTCCCACAATATTTATAGACACGCCCACTGTGCACTTGTATAAACAATGAGACGAAAAAGCATGTCCAGTCTCCACCGTTGTGATTTTATCTGCAGTTTAAAACACAATGAAACAATCGCACTTTAATTGTATTGAGATTTTTATAGAAACTTTCCACATTAAAGCATTACTTGTGCCAGGCATAAATCACAACAACACTACCTTTGCAAACTGAGCTGAAAATAGCAGGTTTAAGAGAAATGGCTTTGGCGTTGTTCCATAAAAGGTTAGTAAAAAATCTAACAGATGTTTTTGAAATCCTACAAGATCCTACATGCACCACGAGACGTAAAGAGGGAGAGCAAATCCAGGAAATCAAAACTGCTAGCGTGGTGCTTTATGTTCTGTCTAGGCAACTAAACAAAGTGCCCATTTTTAAAGATAACTTCATCCCCCCCTTGAGAGCAGTTATGTTAACAGTCTGCTAGTTTCTCCGGCCAGATGTTAACAACTCCGGAGCAAATGAGTGCCATGACAAAGCGCACCATTGACGGAGCTTGTATTTGGCTGGATTAGAATTCTTCACCTTCGCTTCCATTCAACAGTATTGAAAAAAGTGAAATGCCCGGGTTTTAACGAGGAGTCCTGTTGCATTCCTGAGAGCTTGGTTTCACTGTGAATTGGAAGCAAATGGTCAATGGGTTTCCGGACCAAATGGCAAGAAAATAGCAGACTGTCTGAGCGGATGGTGTGATCTTTATCCAAGTTAAAAGTTAGATATAGAAAGATAGATCAGCAATCACCAAAACACCACTTTAGATTAAGAAAAAAGTATTAAAAAGTAAATCAATACATTTATATATATATATTTTCATGCAGTATAGTAATCATAGTACTTACTTTAGAGATGTTCTGTTTCAATTCATGCTGCAGATTTGAGTTAGGATTTACAGCAGCGATGTTTTCCAGTGAGAGTGTTTGTGTGGCAGTGGGCGGGGTGTAGCTAACTGGTGGCCCCCTTTTTGATCCTCCCTTCCATCCTAGTTTGGCCCCCCACTGCCATGGCAATTGTACTCTGCTTTTCAAAGAAGTGAAAAGCTGGAGTGTACAGTTTAGCTCTTGTAAAATTCAATGGTGGACTGCCAAAAAGTGTATATATATTTTTAACATGTTTTAATAGTAATAGTAATAGTAATAACTTTGTGTATTTTTAATTTTTTTTAGCCTCTTTTCTAGTATTATCTCTTTTACCTCTGTGTTTATAAAAATCCAACTTCCCTTGAGTGTGTTTTAAGTGAACTGAATCCTTTCTATAGCAACATATGACATTCAGTTTGATTTTATGTTTTGTAGATGCTTCATATTACAATATTCAGTTAAATGTATGTATTTTCAATGCATTTGTTTGTAGCTTTTTGTAGTTTCGTCAACTGGGTATGGAAGTGGAGATTGGCTCCCTGTAGTTTCATTCATTTCATTGAGGTCAAAAGGCATGCCACTCAACAAGCCCTGGTTATTCCTGAGAGACATACCACCACATACTGGAAAACCTGCACAACAGTTGACTTTGTGTTTGACTGGCAAAATTGCAGGAGCCAAACTCTGTCATCAACGAATGGATTTTGTGCACATGCGTCGACACAGCTGTCCACTCCTAATACTTGATGGCATATAGGCCGTGCGCTCTGTAATCTCACTGCAGAGGCCAAGAACTCCCATTAAAAGTGTTAGCAGTGAACTTGAGTGCAAAACTGGAGGATGAAGGAATGAAAGATTTACTATGCCAAGGTGACAACTGTAATAAATATAGTATTCAAAATTATAGCTCATAAAACAGAGATTATTTTAAGCAGGTCTTAAAGCAAATCATATGACTTGTAGTTCCATGAAATTCTATGATGGATGTCTTTTCTGTCTTTCCTGGACGTGGTTAATGGAAGCTATCTTGCAGCAACTTGTGGATGGATTTTTCATTTTATTCTAAAAATATTTGCACTGTGTAACTTTTTCTGGGGGAGAGTATGCCACCTGCATGTCTCCATGGAGATGTTATAGTTTTTGCACGTTTAAGGCAACAATGCATGTACCTAATTTTAGTTTAGTTAATTAGTAGTAATCTGAAATAGATTTAAGTTGAAGATGTTTCATTTTTATATTAAGGCCAAAAATATCTAAATATTAGTAAAGAATGATTTTTATATTTATTCAACTGCTTGGCATGGCGTTAGGATTTGCCATAAAAATTACTCAAAATGACTGTACATACCTAGTGAGCGGTCCTTGGTCTGGTTGGTGGAGCGTACCACGGGCAGGCTGGCCCTAACCCGACTGCCCCGGGTGAAGGCGCTGGGCGTGTCTCCCTCAGACATGGCCTCCAGTGAGTCGAGCGAGGCCAGGGAGATGTGGTCCACCTGGTCCCCTGCTCCAGACTGAGCGCTGGGGCCGTGCTTCGGGCTTCTGCTCTGGAGGGGACAGGAACAAGGAAAAGTCAGACCAAATGGACCATAACAAACAAATGCTAGGTATGCTAATATGGATTTTACTCTTGCTTTGGTATGCAAAAGTTAGTGTGATGAGTCAAATCCATTCAAAACAAAAACACTTCTTTGCAATAATGAAATATCACATTCTATAGCTCATGTACAAGAAGGACATTATACATATATTGTCATTTTGCACAATAGTATGCATTAATGTATTTCCCCTCAATTACTAACGCAGTACTCGAAAAGTGACAAAACTGAATTTCGATGATGTCTTTGTCACTCTTTGTAAAAAATATTCCATCAAATGTTGACAGCAAGTATATTTTAAGTGTCAGAAAATACCGTGAGTCACACATTTGTTCATGCTTGACAAAACAACACAATAGAGCTTGCATTTAGCACTGCCACAACCCACACCGTTCTCATGCGCTCACCAAAATGCATTTGAAAAAGCCTGTTGCTATTTTGGCCTGTGTGCCTCAAAGTTAAGTGAGAGTTCTTGTCCAAAACTTCCGATAACAAACTACAAAAGATGAAAGCCGAACTTACAAAGCAGGTTCAACACAAATAGTATAAAGTCCTGATTACGGACTGCGAAGTGTGTCATCACAAGTTCAGGATAAGGCCCATGTCCGGTAATCAGATCCACTCCAAGGGCTCCGTAACTGCTCTGGAACAATGGCTACACCCCAGTGGACTCCTATGCCTCTGCTGTAAGGTGATCCGAACCAGGGGGACAAAGTGGGACAACCACAGTCAGGGTCAGCCAACACTGGGCCTATTATGAAACGGCTCCTTTGAACAAGTGCAGCGCCTTAAATGGAGAACCATACATAAGGGCAGGTCTACAGGGTTATTATACACAATGCCAAGAGGGTCACGGTGAAGTTATTGTGAAGTTATTATTGTGCTCACTGAAGTAAAACTGGAAACACAATGCTATAAATGTTGAAAAGAAGAGTAAACTGAGCCAATGTTAAAGTCTTCCATCTATTTTTGACACGTTTACATAACCAAACATCTTGGCATATGAATATTACTATATATTCATACTATTTTACTTTTAGAAGAGTGATAATAAATAAATAATAATAAAAAATAAATTAAATAGTTTACTGTAATCACCTTGAATGTTTAGGTATTTTTTATTAGCTTTATTTTTTTTTATTCAGTTTCATATACTGTTAAGTATATGGACATAGAATTAGGTCAAACAAGAGCGATGTTAGTTACAAAACAACCACACTCTTCCAAACAGAATTGCAGGATGCAGAAAAGATAAATGAACCAAACTAACTTGGCGAGGCAGTTGGATTCTCATCAGGTAGCTCTGAATGTCAAGTTCAGAGTGCAGAGCTGTGAGCATGTGCTGCCAACACTGAAGAGGGAAAGAAGAGAGGAGAAAAGAAAAATGTCTGAGGATGGCCAGCAGGAGGGCACCGTGAAAAAAAGAAATGGACATCTCACTAAACAGAGTTACCACAGCAACAGGTCAACAGCAGCACAAACATATAGAGAGAGATGCCAGGTGGTCAACATGTGTGCATTTGAATTTGGATCAGGTAGAGGCCAAAGAGAGTGAATTACATGAGGATTTTGCAATGTACTGTTTTCAAATATCACAATACATCTATGTTAAAATGAAAACTCTTTGTGAAGCACCATGAAATGACTGATGTTGTGATAATGATCAAGATAAAGTAGGCCTATTAGTATGCTAAATTAATACACCTATACTTGTTAATCACTAAGGCAATGGTCCTATCTGAAACCCATGGATATTCAATATGTTATTCAAGTTTAATGGACAGTGATACATAACTGTTAATTTCTTCCAGGCAGAGAGAGAGATTGGTTAACCAAAATTTAGACAAAACTTATTAATTTAACACATTTCTAAACAAAATTAAATGCAACACTATTTTTGACCCCACTGCATCTCAACCATGTCATAGACTCAGGGAAGAGGAGCACCTCGATGCCTGACACAGCACCCCAACGCGCTGAGGTAAGCGTAATTCCACATTAAAATACACTTAGTTTGCAGAATCAAAGGATTAAAACTACAGGAATAAACTGCGCTGGATGACAGTTGTCCTTGTAGGTCACCTGGAGTTGGCGTGTCACCTGAAACCATCGGCCACACTGGGAAACTGAGCCTCAAGTGAATGATTTATGAGTAGGTAAGGGGGTCTGGACACGCAACATAAGGTGCAGTGTGTTAATCAAATGGACTTCTGCAATCACTCACTGGAGCTGGTGTCACACAATAGGCTGTTAAGACAATATAGTGACAATAACAAAGTAAGGGGGCAGGGCTCAAGAATGAGAGTAAACAGGCCCAAACCTTTGTCAGCACGTTCAAACAAGACAGGTGTGAACAAAGAAGGCGTGAAAAATAAAGGGTTATTGAGTCTCCTACGAAGCCGCCATGTTTAGCAGTGTGTTGGCAAAGACTGTATTTATACTGGTTATCTAACTTTATAGCCAGTTCAATTAAAATGTTTCTTTGGCTATAATATTCCACTGTATGGCATAAAATGTCTCTCTAAAATCTGTCTCCATGGAGAATGTGAGGTAGTGTTTTAACTTTCAATTTCCATGCAGGTGATGTGCAGTCAGTTGTTTTTTTTTATTCAGCCTCCCTTTGCAAATATATTGTTTTATCTACAGTATATGAGTGAAATTGTGTGTACCTTTTTCACATAATGGCTGGCTGATCATTTCTAAACAATTAAGTAGCTAACTGAATTTTAAGTCAGACTTCTTTGTTAATGATTATTGCAATAGCTCACAATCTTACATTTTAATTGGCTTAGTTTTTAATTAAGTGATACATAAAGTAAAACATAAATATTACAATAGTATGCTAACTTCTGAGTGTTACAGGAGAGAAGTGTGCATTAAATTATATAACAGCAGATAAAATGCCAACAGGCCCTTAAGTACCTGTTGTAAAAAGCCTCATTAACTTTTAACACTTTCACTATTTCACATGTGACAATATGGTGTTCCCCAAAAGGTCGCTGCTGCAGAATTATGTCAGCTCTTTACTACTTCCTCTTCTTCATTCATCTATTGGTGGTTAAACAATGATTTCTGTTTTATATTGACTTGCCCTATTACTTGCCCTATTGACTTGCCCTATTACTACAGGACTTTGTGGACTGGTGTCAGCAGAACCACCTTCTCATCGACGCATCAACGCCGGGAAGACCAAGGAGATGGTGGTGGACTTCCGCAGACGCCGCTCCACTGCCCCCCCCACCAGTGAACATCCAGGGAAGGGACATTGAGAGAGTGGACTCATACAAGTACCTGGGTGTTCATCTGAACAACAAACTGGACTGGACTCACAACACAGATGCACTGTACAGGAAGGGCCAGAGCAGGCTCTACCTCCTGAGGAGACTCAGGTCCTTTGGAGTGAAGGGGCCCCTCCTGAGGACCTTCTACGACTCTGTGGTGGCATCAGCCATCCTGTACGGTGTGGTCTGCTGGAGCAGCAGCATCACAGAGAGGGACAAGAGGAGACTGGACAAAGTCATCAGGAAGTCCAGCTCTGTCCTGGGCTGTGCCTTGGACTCGGTGCAGGAGGTGGGGGACAGAAGGGTCCTGGCCAGATTCACTTCTATGCTGGACCTGGAGTCTCACCCTCTTCAGGGCCCTGTCTGCTCTGGAGAGCAGCTTCAGTGACAGACTGATTCACCCTCGCTGTGTGAAGGAGAGGTTCCGCAGGTCTTTCCTTCCTGCTGTTGTCAGACTTTACAATGAACACTGCTAACTCTGCTGCCTGTGCAATACTGGGACCCTGTGCAATAATGTAAGATAGTAATTTATTGTATATTTTTTAGATTGCAATTTATTGTATATATAGTTTTAAGATAGCAATTTATATGATACATAGTTTTATAATCCTTATCTTTATAGATCTTTACAATGTTTGTCTATTTTTAACTTAACTGTACTTCTATTGCTGCTACTGTTTCTTGCTGTTTTCTTTACTGTGCGTTGCAACACTGAAATTTCCCCATTGTGGGACAAATAAAGGATATCTTATCTTACCTCCTGTCTCTAACCAACCACTTCCTTGTTTGGGCTGCAGGTCTGAAACCACAGGCCATAGCCCAGAGTGGCTGCAGAGTCACACCTAGCCTTCACCAGTGCATTCCTCCCCAGGCATTTCCCTCACTTCAGTCCAACAAGACGACCTGTCACTCAGAGCCTGTCTGCTTTTGTACACATTTACTGTGACAGCTTTGATCGATGTGCTGCCCAGAGACCGCCACTCGCTTATATGCAAAATTATGACAAGTTATGCACCACAAGAGCTATTTTCGAAGCGCTAGGGAAATAAATTCTTACATAAATTTTTATTTTTTTTTTTAATAAAAGGGGTCTAGACACAATATCGTTAAAAAAAAAAAGTGAGAATAATTAATAGTGAAAAGAAATGTTTGCTCTAGTTTGTTTTGTTTTGAAAGGCTTGGAGTATAAAGAGAGACTGGTTGCGTGCATGAGTGAGTCACACTATTGTTTCAGAAAATCTTAGCTTCAGCTCAGGACATCCTGAAAACAGTGAGTGCTCCAACAACACGGCAGTGTCTTTAGAAACAGGTTCAGCTGTGTGCTTGGGGTAAGCCTAGAGAGCAAATGTAATTTAAACTTTATAAATAGCATCTGGTTTCCAAAAGTGTTATTCTTTTCATCTAATTTTATATATTGTGCATAAAGAGAGAAGGATGTTGATGCAGAATCACATTCACCGGATATTCTTTAGCAAAAAAGGTTACAAAAGGATCAAATGGATAAAGTTGGAAGAGTTGTGTCTCTTGCAATAGTCTACAGTATTTTGATGTTATTCTACCATGTAACTTTATTGTTTGGTGTGTCAACTCCAGCTTCTATTTGCATGAATTTTTGACACTACAGGAGACAAGAAGCCACTATACCACCACAAAAGTTACATAGTGAACCTTTAAGATCAGAAACATCACCACTGTAAACTAGACTATACTGACCAATAAAAACTCAACTTTCTTACAATATGATGAAGGTATGATCATTTAGCCCATTTCACGCAAAGACTGCAAACTATACATACTATATATTTCACTTTTCTGCAGGTGACGCCACCAGGCCAAGTTACAAGCAAGATCTGTGGAGCAGTAAACCTTGCATGTTTTTTATTTTTTGTTAAGTTCTTTTAACAATAAAAAGCCTTTAATTAAATAAATGCAAGATTAAGCTCTGGAACATTCTAGGTGAAAGCAATAACATCTCCATGGAAACAAGCAGACAACCAGAAAAGTTAGTACAACTCATACTTAGCTCTAGCCATGTCTTATTCATACCTCATACAGTTGGATTGTTTGCAAGGAGGTACAGGATTATATAACTTTGAATATTAAACAGCCCTTTCCATCCAAAGGAGTCTGCTGCTTGATTTGACAGCACAGAAATCACTGTTACATCAGGATGGCCTTACGTAGCTCTGTCTCAGCTCCCGACAGACAGTCAGACATGCAAAGCCAAGATGTGCCGATTAAACCAAATTACCATTGTTAAGAATAATGACGCTCCCGTCACAAGCCTGCTGGGTAACTCACAGAGACTCGAAGCAGAGACACGCAGCTCCTTTGAAAGCTGCTACCACACCTGCTACCTGCCCACACAAAGAACACTGATTGAAGGCTACTGTACCTTTTATGTAATCAGCATAATCATGACTTAACATGGGCTGGTTTTTACCTTAAAAGCTCCCCATATCTCTGCAATCAAGGCGGCTTATGTGATGCAAAAAATGGGGTGAGTATAGGAAAAAGATTACAATAGACTGTATGTTTCATAATACGACTATGTTAGGGAGGCTCGTAAGGTAAGGTAGGTAAAGGAAAGGTAACTTTTTTATATAGCGCTTTTCACAGACACATGTCCACAAAGACGTACATTTACAGAGCATTATTAACAGAGCATTCTTCATTCACTCCAGACCTGGTGGTGGTAAACTACTGTTGTTGTTATAATGTTGTTGATTTACAACACACAAACCCTGCATATTTAGGCTGATTTATTCTCTCAGAAAAAAAAACACTCATGCACTTTCATTAGAATCGTTTCAGGCCTGGAATTTCCTATCTCTATTGGACTAAAGGTAAAAGGTAGCTGTTAACATGACATCACAAGGTGGAAAAGAGAGATGGAGATTTAGACAGACTAATAATCAAGCGTTACTCAAATGTGTGAATGCCACAAAACACAAATGCAGGTATGTTTTTGAGGAGGTAACAACATTTTAACATGGTTAAAAGCTCACAAGAGTCCGTTTTGCATAATATAACCTTTACCCTAAATGGCATTCTGTGAAAATCAGCAATCTCATCTCCATAGAAACAAACAGGTGGCAGACCAAAGAAAAGTTGCATAGCGCACCTTTAAATACTTGATCATAATACATACATTATTTGTCACTCTGGTAATTGGCAAAACTCACTAACAAACATCGCTAATACTTTTGTCCACATTTTGAGTCAGTGCTTGAGCAGCTAACTAGAAAAACTTGTTCCCCTGCTCACCATGCCTATATTGTCAAAGCCAGACGTATAAGAATGTAAACATTTTAGTGAAGGGGATGGAGGTCTGTGTGGTTTTAAACACAAACTTTTACTGATGTGAGCACAGCTTTCCACTTAAGATGCTAATTTGGTCGGCCGGTCCCTGGGGAGAGAAAGAATGGAGCGCACTGTAATTACCTGCCTGTATCTGGATAGCAAACACACATATACAAGAAGAGAGCTAAGGGGCTTGTTAACCCTTTAAGTCACTGCCAATGCTGATGAATGTTTCAAATAAGGCTGGAAAGTGAAGGGACATTTTTATAGCACAGTCACAAATCAAGGATCCAAAAGCCAGACGTAATAAACACCTCCACAAAACAGTCAGGGCCAAACTGTGACTGTGGCAAGTATCAAGGTAATGCAACATTCTTACTAAACTGCATTTGAGGAGGGACAAGAGACACATATTTGTTCTTCTAAAAATATTTATTTCACCTTCCATGTCCGTGCCAATTACTTTTTATTGGAATGTTTAAAATGTAAGTACAAATACACACAAAATAGGCTGGGTAATAGATAGAATTCAAATAACAAGGGTTTTGCACTATCACGGATGAACTTGGGGCTTTTCAAATCGACAGGTTTACAGGCAACTTTAGAGGAAGACATTTTGTTACGTAAAATGGCACAGAATAAAAGTGTCTTGTTTATATTCATGAAATCGAAAGGCCCATGAGTGGCAACACTCAGGCCTCACAGCAAGAAGGTTGCGGTTTCGATCCCCGGGTCGCCCGGGCCTTTCTGTGTGGAGTTTGCATGTTCTCCCAGTGTCTGGATGGGTTTCCTCCGGGTGCTCCGGTTTCCCCCATCAACCCAAAACATGCAGCACTTCTATGAACTAACATCAAGGACCATGACGTCCACACCCTCCTGTGGGCTCACCACCTGCAGAGGGGTTCATAGGGGGGGTCAGGTCTGCTATGAGGATTGGGCAGAAAGCTGCCCCCGCGACCCAGCCGGATTAAGCGGGAGAAGATGGATGGATGGATGGATGGATGAAAGGCCCATATTGCACTGTCCCACCTTATGATGTCATGTGGTAGTACAGGAAGTACCCCGCTGGGTTTTTGAACTCCATGCACATTCATTAGAATCATTTGGATAATTTCAGACCTGGAATTGCCTACTTCTATTGAACTAAAGGTAAAAGGTAGCTGTTAACATAAAAACTACTGCTTCATGACATTACAAGGTGGAACAGAGCATTTTCAGCTATGGAGATGTAGACAGATGATTAATAAAGGATGACCCATACATGTGTGAATGAAACAAAACACAACACCGGGTATGGTTTTGATGAGATAATATGTTATAACATGGCTGAAAGCTCACAAGAGTCCATTTTGCATAGCATAAAGAAAACCATATTCCATAAATGCTTGACATATTATATTTAAACAAACATATAAAATCTTTCAACAGTGTTAAGCAAGAATGTGCCTAACACAAAACATAATTTCAAAAAACAAATGAAATTGATTTCAGCAAGCACAAAAATATAAATAAATATAAGAAATATTTTCCGATGTACCATATTTATGCCCTGTCTGCCCTCTTGTCTATTATCCAAACCACATGTTTTCACCTTCCTGGACAGCACATGTGTTTTGATGACTTCGCCCCATTTTCATCCAAAACACCTGTTCCGGCCCACTCTGCACTTCAGCACAATATTAAATCCCTGTCAATCAAAGGGCCCATCCGTATGCTGTCTGTCCACACACCAGCAGCCTTTGTCTCCCCTGACCGTAATGACATTATAGCAAAATCCCCTCGTCATCCATTCCCATTCATTGCTCTCTCATCCCTTGCTCCCTCCCTCCGACCATGCATTCCTCCTCTAATCCTGCCATCCAAATCCCCAGATGACCTTTGGGGAGATGGACGAGTGTGTTAATTGGTGTGTTAAAAGAAGATGACAGTGCAAAAACAACACCAGAGGTCCATAACAGTTGTACTATATGAAGAAAAATACTGAAATGATGGAAATTGCAATGCAGACATGGCAACATCTGGTTAGTGTGAAATTCTCTTGAATACAAAGAATATGACAAAATAAAAATAAAAAATCAAACTAGGGATAATTTCAATCAAATAATTTCCATCTTGATCAACTTTTTTGGCAAACATAAGTTAATTTAAAGGTGCACTGCATTTCCTGGTGGAGGGTCCGCTACTTACTTGTCTCCATGCAGATGTTATTGCTTTCCCTGAAATGTTCCATGGTATGACATTAAACATTTCCTTCTAGCATTTATTCATTTCAGGTGTTTCTATTGCTCAAAAATAAAGATACAATAATTCCTACTGTGAATAGAAGTGACTCTCCACAGATCTGAATTGTGTAGTGTAGCGTAGTGTTTTGTTCTTTCTTCCCTTTATGTGTAAACAAAATAATGTATTAAAACTCTTTTTATTACCTAATGTGATTTTTGTGTGTTTGTAAAGAAAAGCACTTAGAGAGCATCAAACCCCCACCGTCCCAAATTTCAACCAATCTCCATGGTTAAACGAGGTTAAATGATAGTCTACATTAAACATTAAAAAACCTTAAACAATTTATTCTCTAGCTCAAAGCTGAATTATATTGCATGTTCAGACAGGCTAACTCCCAAGAAACCTTACTGTGCAGCGGCTAGTCTCTCACTCCGCTCTGTGGCGGAGCTGCAATGGACATGACAATCCCGTATTACAAAAAAAATGGCTACGGTAGAATACCATGGAGTTTTAGTATCGCTGATGTTTTTATATCCCTAACAGGAATTTATTAATGTTATTTAAAAAAAAAAAACACACACACACACAAGGCAAAAAGGGCAGGGCCTCAAGCCCCCCTAGGGCCCTATGTGTGCATGTGCCTGCATAAAACTACACTGTACATTTCTGTCACTCCAACTGTGACATTATATTTTTCAATCTTTAAATGTATCCAAATTTGCGATACATTTGCATTATATTTCGCATCAAACCATTCAGTTGTGTAACCTATTCAAAAACATAATAGCATGGCACCATCTGATGAATATTAGATTTCACTTTGTGGTTCAAACCAGGCACATATGTTACTTAAGCTGCAAATGAAGTGTGCAAAATCACCATAGAAAACAATAGCCAGACTGTTGACCCTGCACTGAGAGGAGGCAAGATGGCTATCTGTTCCGCCACTTTGACATTTGAACAATGCAGACGCTCCACTGATGCATATGCAGATTCAGACATAACACCATTTACATAAAAGTCAATCTCCACCAGGATACAATAAAAAGTCTTGGAATTTTTGAGGATTCTCTCGATCATTACAATACAACTAGCATATTTTAGTAATCTGGTAGCCTTGGTTCATGTTCCAGTATGAGACAAAAAGTGAATAGACTATTGTGTGGAACATTACACACACATTCTGTTCTTTTCTATCAAGTTTTGCTCAATTTTGAAAGTATACCTGCTAATAATTTTACTTACAACTGTCAAAACTGTGATTTTCAATACTGTAGATATTATATCACAGCTACATTAAGTATAAGGCTGCACAATACATATATTGAAATTGAATAAAAATTGCAAACTGAGTTGGCACAAGTTTGATAGGCAGTTATTTGTATAATAGAATGTCTGGAACAAAATAGTCTTTTAGTCTTTTTACATAATAATCTTATTTACCTGAAGTTTAGACCTCTACAGACATGTTCTCAAATGCATGGGATTCTTGCATTAGTTTGTCAAAGCATATGTCAGTCTTCTCTCAAATGAGAACACTCCTGGAGTTTTTTACAATGTGCACAATGACTTGAACCCTACTTTTAAACACATATTACAAATCTAAACACAATTCCAAAATTATGCAGCCCAACTTTGAAGCGATCTAAATATTAAAATGCCAATAGTTACCATTCTGGAGCAGCAGCTGTAGCCTATAGCCTTGAGTTTTGGACACTGGAAACTCCTTGGTCAAAAGGAAACAATGTCTTTTCCCCCTGTGTTATTTCAGTGCTTCTCACACTTGCTCGGTTAAAGCTGTGTCCGGCACGCTTCCCCTACAGGCTCCCCACCTTCCAGCGGATGCCCCCCTCACCACACCACCATCACAACAGCCAGCATACACACTCCAGCTATCCAAAACACACTCCACACACAACTAGGCTGACACAGGGGAAAGTCAGAAGGAGAAAGATATCTGCAGAAACCTCAATGCTCAAAGACCTTTAAATGCAAAAATGCAATCCATAAAGTGTTAATAAAAGATGCATGTTATCTTATCTAACAGGCTAATCCCTGTGTCCAATTCGATTCCATATCAGTCTTGCCCAAGGCGCTGGCTGCAGTCGGCACCTGTGGGATCTTTGAAAGATATCAAAACCACAGAAGTCAGCATGGCTAGTCTCACACAAAGAGTTTAACAGACTCTCTAGGGCAGCCCAATCAAGCTAAATGTATGCCAGTTAATGGTGCACTATGTAACATTTCTGATGGAGGGTCTGGCATATGCTTGTCTCTGTGGTGATGTTATTGCACTGCCTGAAATGTTCCAGAGCTTGGCATTGAATCTCAGTATAAGCAGGGATGATTCTCCAGATCTGACCTGTAACTTGCCCTGTTGGCACCACCTGCTTGTCTCCATGGACACAGAAAAGTTTGATGCCATACTGTGGAACATTCCAGCCATGGCAACAACTTCACAAACATGGAAACAAGCAGGTCACAGAGCCTCCACCAAAAAAGTTCAGCAGAGCACCTAAATATACTCATACTGCAAAACTGCTGAACCCATATTTACACAAATTTATACAAAGCAAAAATGTTCACTATTATATGTATGCATAGAAAACTATATTTGCTTTTCAGTTTTCTGTAATTTGTGTAAATGATGTTAGAACTAGCCATAATATGTAAGTTTTATTGACCCTGTCCATTGTTATGGTTTTAAGTATGCAGTATGGAGTCAGGTTACATCACACTGCAGGTCTAGGCCTACACTGTGACTGCAGATCATTTACCAGTCCCACATACAATTATCAACACACCTTTGCTTGCATGGTAAGTCCCCCCCCCTCTATTTTTCGCTCCTCTCTCTCCATCTCTCTCACTCCTCTCTCTCTCTCTCTCTCTCTCTCTCTCTCTCTCTCTCTCTCTCTCTCTCTCTCTCTCTCTCTCTCTCTCTCTCTGTTTTTCTCACCAAACAAATACATGCAAACTATGTGCTGACAGAGCTGGAGAGCTACTATGTGTCCAGACTTGCCCTTTTAATTTCACTTTATCAACAACAACATAATGCATTATGCAGCTCTATGCAACTACCACCTGGGCCTGAGAACTGGGTTATGACCTACGTAAGATGAGCGATATATTGAAAAAATAATGCAATATCGAAATAGTTGTTTTAGAGATATGCAAAATTAAAATATTGCATATATCTGTGATGAAAACTCTTTAAATTACAGCAAAAACAGTACTTCAAAATAAAATGAACAGAGATGTCTAGTGTAATCTTCCAACACATAACACTGTCAGTGGATCAAAAAAAATCACCACAAATGTTATCTTATTGTAAAGAACCTATCATGAGTCTCCATTCAAATCACATAATTATCTTGACTTTGTAATGTCCTGCTCAACCCTGGATTCCATCATCTCGGATCAATCTGGATTTTAGTGCAGTGTGAATTTACATAGTGACTGTCATGGTAAAGAAGCAAAGCACTGGTTTCAATGGAAATCTATTGGCACGTCTATCTATGCGTCTCTGTGTGTAATGAATACCGATATTGTTCATCTCTTATTGTCTTTAGAGCCCATTCATTCCACATATCTTCATTTAAATCCTGTCTATCTTCAAATGTGTTAACCCCAGCCTGAAATATTGGACAGCTCCGATCTAATTTGGGACTATGAAGTTATGCACATAGACATTAAGAGCCTGCTGTGAGGCAAAAATGAGTTGTGACTTGAAAAATTAAAACTGTAAGAGATGCAAATTTACTATTGACTAATTTGGATATTATGGCCATGGCTATAAATTTCACATTGTGGCATGTTTCCCTTAGCCTCTTGACACTAGTCTGATAATGGCATTGCTTTTCATGGCTAATTAAAAAAGCACCAGGAGACAAGAGCACTCCTCCAATGTGTCTTTGAGATTTATTACACCCTGCCTCCCGGAGGAGACTTGCACTGTGAAGCACGGAGACAATAATCAAGTATGAGGCAATGATCAGGCAAAACAATATGACCACCTATAAGAATTAATTGTATGTATCTTTTTACTTCGTTGTGCAAATGCTTGGTATTTAATTTTGCAAAAAAAGCTGTTTTGAAGATGCTCAAATCCAAATGCTAGACCAGCATGAAACACTCATATACCATATTCATATCATTCACAATGTGTGCAGTGTCTTGCCCAATGACACAAGAACACCGGCTAGAGCAGAAAACAGGGCTAAAACTATTTCACTTTTTGACTCTAACATTGCTCCAACTACACTACCAGTCAAAAGTTTGGACACACCATTTCATTCAGTGTTTTCTTTCCTTTATTTTTACTTCCTACATTTTATATACAAACAGAAGACTTAAGATATATTAAGTAAGATATATGGAATTACATAGTAAAGAAAAAAGTTAAATAACTCTACTTTATATTTTATATTAAAATTCTCAAAATATCCACCATTTGCATTGTCAAAAAATATTTAGTTTTTCTTTACTACATAATTCCATATATTTTTCTTCATACATTTGATATCTTCTATGTAGCTAGAATGCAGAAGTGAAGGTAGTATAAAAAAACCAACAAAAAACAAACAAACATTGAATAAGAGGGTGTGTCCAGACTTTTGACTGGTAGTTCCTGATATGCAAAAATAAAGTTAGTTACATTCTTTTATTTACTTGACCATGCAGTTGTCATTATGTTTTGTTGGTGTATATAGGACCCAAGTCTTCTAAACACAATACTCATGTCTTTCTGTCTCATACCATTATACTAAATTTAGCTGTCATGCCAACCAAATATATTGTCAAGAAAATTACAACTTAAATTATGTAGCTTTGTCTATTTTGTCTCTCCCCTAGACTTATCGGTATGCCATATCCTCTTCCTAACCACTTGAATCGTGCATGACCCTTGCGTGACCTTCCATAAAACCAAAACAGGAAGTATTTCTCCCATATGTCCTCAATATTCACAGACTAACTCGAAATGACTCTGCCGGCACATATGTGATAGGTTAGTCACTCTCTACTGTCAACAAACAACAGCCTGGACCCACTGAAGATGGCTAGACTGGCTAAATCTTTACTTTTCTTGTTTATATGGTTGCCAGATAATATGTGTAACAGCTGGAATAGATTACAGCTGCAAAAAAAATTAAAATGTGGTGGTGTGACAAACTTGCTCCACTTCTGTCACAATGTCAAATTTATAGAAAGACATTAGGGCCCCCCGCTTCTAGTCTAGTACATGCTTTGCTAGTGTACACCCGTATTCCAGGTGTGTATCATCACTCGTGTCATCTTGTTAAGTAGAAGAAACGTGTTCTTTGGAAATGCATTCAAACAGTTCAAACGAAACTGGATTTGGGCCAAGTTTATGCATTAAAGTTCATTCCCCGCCACCCAGCCCACGTAAGAATTCAGCAACAAAAATGGAGTTACTCATAGTTCGGCTTAACAGTCAGTGGATAGCTCAAAACGAAACTTATTTTAATGAAACAGGATGTAGGCCTGTATACTTTGTTATACTTGAAGAAATAACAGAAGAAATTAGTAAAAACTTTAGGAATTGTAAGTTGCAATACATAACATTTAAAGTGAAGAGTCCACTTCTAGCTTGTTTCCATGGAGATGTTGCTGATAAATGCATTCTTACTGTGAGATAAGGCTTCCCATTCAAAGATCTGACCTGTAACTTGTTCTGGTGGGTCACCTGCTTGTTTCCATAGAGATAGATCAGTTTAGAGCCATATTGTTGAAAAGTACCGGCATGTAGTGGACCATTCACTAAAAAAGTTACATATCAGCTATATTTTTACCTTTAAAGTATACTGAATGCTCTTACACCAAAACTAGTCATATGCACTTTGTTTCTGTGTGTTGGATCTGGTGAGAAGAGCATATAAGTAGTATAAGTCCAGATGCCTGGAGCTGGCCCTGTAAGCAGTGAAACCATCCCGGGCCAATCTGAGCCTGCTCTTTTGATGTTAGATTCATCCCTTTTGGCCTGAGGTGCAAACCAGATGTCTGCCTGCATGTGGCGGCTTGCACAATAAAGATGCACAAAAACATAGGAGAACAGCCTGTATCCACTCTGCAGAATACTATGAAACAATTTGGGTCATTCTGAAATTGCGAAATTTAAAAATACAATGCATTTCCTAAAAGTTTGGATTTGGAAATTAACTAAAAAGTAGAATTTGGAAAAAGTTAAAGACACTGTATCTTATTTTTACTGTCTTAAAAACATGATAACAAAACTAGTTCATTTCAAACAGTGACCCAAAGTTTTCATCATTTACATATGCATTCCGAGCATCCTAATCATTCACCATGAGTTTATGAGTCTTAGCGCATTTCACAACTCTTGGAGAACAGAGTGGAGTTCTGCTATGACTGTAAAACTAAAACAACTAGCATGTTAACACGCATTGTCTGATAACTCAATAATAAAACACTTTCTAATTAGATGCAGACAACATGCAAACAAATTTCGCTCAAATACTTGGGAAGAAAATCAGGTACAGGCCCTTTATGGTAAACTTGATTGAACTCCATGGGAAAATTAGCAGCCTACTCTGTATATGACCCATCTTTCAATAAGGCCCCCCTACGCACACTACTACTGTATATTTGGGGTTCAAACCAGAGCAGTCCCAGTTATAACTAGCCACCATAATTATAACAATTGAATACAGTAAAATGAGATCGGGACATGTACAGCAACACAAATCAAACACACCTCTTTCCACGGTGCTTTGTAACTTCAGCTACCCACTAATCAGTCAGTCATCGAAATCCAGGGGCCCTCCAAGCACTCGGCTGTCTGGGTCCTGGCGTATCTAAACAATCTAATGCATGCCTTTTGGATGGGCGCCAATGCACATTTTCAACAGAACAATTAGGTTAAAGTGGGCCGTTCACATGCCAACCACACATAAATTAACCAAGCGAAACGGCCAATTAGCTCGTCATTTTACAGTGGCAGGCTACAAAGTCAGATTTTTCACATCTTTGATATACTAAAATAAAACACAATAATTGTCTTTGTACTGAAATGTTATGGACAGATTGGGCAGCAGCTACTAAGGGTTCAGATTTCAACTTTTTAAACTACATTACAAACATTCAGACAGGCCAGTTTCATTATTTACTTTCCCTAATGAACAATGGCATAGATATGGACACATAATTTCCCTTGTGGATCAGTGAAGTGTGGCTAAGTCTAAGGCAGGATATTTCAACTTGTATAAAATGGGTAGAAAATACAAAAATTTAAAACTAGATTCATTATGCACACACATACACAAATAAATTTTTACTATAGGCCTATAATTTTCACTTCTCAAACTTCAGTGGAGCTTATTAAAATAAAATGCAACGCCTGTTTCCTGAAAATATGTGGCCCTAAAAAGCAATATTGTCCCTTTAGAACAGTAAATTTAAATTTTGCTCATGAGAAACTTTACAGTACCCTAGCCTAGTAAAAGTCCAGTTTTTACGAACCATTTTATCACACTCAGCGGATTACACAGGAGCTTTGAACTTGGCCATTTCAGTTCTATTCTTTTCAGATCTACCAGGAATCTCAAATATTTTCATAACAACAGACTGCGGACTGTGGTTACGGTAGGTGAAGAACAATACCCTCGCTAGCCGATAAGACTGGCTGCTCCTTAAGCTCTATAGCTAAAGCACCGCGAGATGCTCCAGAACAGTGGGATGAAGAGCTCAGACCTGATTAGCCTGCCTGATTCGTAACACCGCTACTGTGATTGGAGACACTGTGTTAAATTCTGTCTGGCTTTACTCATTATCAGCCTGAGGATTAGCTACGGCCTTGGCGCCACTCCACACTGTCCCTCCTCCTCCTCCTTTTCCTAACCCCCACCCTGTCACGTAAAGGTTAACGCCTGGTCATCGTTAGGCTAATGTTTGGGTTTGCACGGAGGTGGGTGCAGATGTGGCACATGCTGGTAAATGGCACCAGCTCCCGTAGGTCAGAGGGCAGCTGTGATGGGTACCATGTGTGGAGCTAAAGATTCAACTGGGCGAGACTGGGTGAGGTTTAAAGATCCACTATGTCATTTCTAAGTTGGAGGGTCTGCTACTTGCTTGTCTCCATGGAGATTGCCTTGAATTCTCCACAGTTCCCAGTTCTCCCTCACATTTGTTCAATTACAAGTGTTTTATTGCTCAAAAATACTGTAAAAATCATGAATTCTTAGCATGTACAGTTTTGCTTCTCCGCAAATCTGACCATTAACCTGTCTCCATTGTGATTACCAAGTTTATTTCCATACTATGAGATAATCAAGGCAAAACAATACAATTAACATAGAGCCAAGCAAGCCTTTAACAAGTGAATCTTGAAAAAGTTGAAAATTATGCTAAATTAAGAAAATAGCACAATAAACTATACTTTTTGTAAGTAATTTCATCATTTTTTTTCATTTTGGCAGCAATACAGTGGCATAAATAAATACTAATAAAAAGCATTGGGAGCAACAGATGATAATGTTCAGGTTCCTAAAATCAAATCACTATTAAATGTGCAGAAATTTGCATCTTTATTTGACCAGTAATGACTTTAGTTATTGAATTTTTCAATGATGAATTCTTGTTTTATTTGGGATCTTTTATGAACATGCATTATCCAATCTTGATAGTATTTTTTCAGCTTTTGCTACTTGAGGTCATTACCCCATCAGACCACCAGTGATCCGATTCAAAACAGGAGCCAGTCTGCCCTCTCCTCCCCTCTCCAGCTCTCTCCTCATCTCTCCCCCTCTCAGTGATCACAGTCAGAGTTTATGGAGGAGTTGATGAAGTTTTATCAGACTGGCCTTGGATATGTGGAGCTCAAATGTAGCAGCAAGAGCACAAAAACCTTCTATAGGCAATAAGGTAATTTCCACAGTTGCATTCAACCTAACTTTATAATTACTTCCTGCAACTAGAGAACCAACTACTAATATTAAAGCTACAAGCAGTGTCAATATCACTTTTCCCGTATACTGTATATATTCATTGGTAGTTTTCAGATTATAGAATATAATTATGTCATTCTCTCATATAGGGGACAAGTAAACAAGTTTTTCCTAGTGATTACATGGTATAGTAAATTCGCAAATGTAACTTCAAACTGATCATTTCTATTAGCGACATGACCCTAGAACTCAAGTCAACAAATATCTGCATTCTAACAATAACATTTTAACTGCCTTCTGTATTAAATGTCCTAAATTACACAAAATTGACTCTTGTGAGCTTTAAGCCATGTTAGAATGCTGTTATTGCCTAACAAACATACCTTAAGTTTTGTTTTGTTTCATTTACATATGTCTGAGTAACCCTTCATTATTAGTCTATCTGTATAGAGAATGTTGTGATATAATCTGAAACCAGAGTTCATTTATTCTTTTCCGTTTTCTTCTAGTACATGTGTTTGTAATGTAAGAAGTTACCCAAAAATGAATTCCGAAACTTGGAGAAAAAAAACTTGGTGACATTTGCCGGTAAAGGCCATCCCAGCCCCACAGAGTGGCTTCAGAGAACTTGAGATAGCATCGGTTCAAAAGTGTCCCTTTGCCTTGTGCTTGTTGTCAAACTTTGTTCTGCTGACCACTTATTGTCATATAGGGCGAAGCAAAGAAAGTAATGGAATCTGTATCAAAACAAACCATCTGCCTGTAAAAGATCTATAAGATGAAAATGTAACCTTTGAAATTGGTGACATTTGGAATAAAGTCTGAAAAGAAGAAAGAAATCTGGTAAATATAAACTTAAGAAAAACAGGCTAAAACAGTTAATGGCAAACTAATGACAAAGTTCTTGGCACAATAGATTACGGTTAATACTGGCTACAGCTGCTATTATAAATGATGAATCACATGTTTCCAAGTAATCAAGTCAAGAAGAGTCTAATTATGTTCCCTCCATCATATTTGTACAGACTGTAAAGCTTCAGTAGTGCCTCATTCTTTCATTGTCAAGACCTGGATTGACAAAGCAACATTATAATAACTCTTACATACATAATTACATACTGTTAAAGGTCCTACATTACACAAAATTAAAATGAACTCTTGTGAACTTTAAGCCACATTATGCAGTTATCTCCTCTAAAACTTTCCAAAGCCCAAAATGCTCTGTTTCATCTTGTGATGTCATGAAGCGGTAGTTTTCAGTTAACAGCAAGTTAACAGTGTGTTTTCTGTGTGACAGAACCTCAGCCTAAATGTGCACGGTTTGTGTGTTAAATGTGTGAATGAAACAAAACACAACTCCAGCTACGTTTGTGATAAGGAAGCAACACCATAGATCAGAAAATAGTGTAACACATGCACTTTAAAGCATTGTATTCTGCCAGCAATGTATTCAAGACTTTATATTTCTGGATAAGTTCTAGTTTGGTCTTACTTTAGTCTCAAGTTCCTCAATGATTTTCCTACATTTCCTACTTTCAAAAAATGCAAAAACTTAAACTTACCTTACACTTAGTAGACCCATAGACCCACTGACCCCTACTCTGCAACACTGTTTACAATCTGTCCTCTCATCAGTGAGAGGATTATCACAGCTTGGGGTTCCGCAGACCTGTCTACTCTGTCTGTCCACCACTGCAGACAGCTGTCCCAACAAGGCCACCGTACTCCCCCAAAGGCGCACCCCCGTCACACATCACGGCACACTAACACACACACACACACACAGAGAGAGGGGACGTGTTGTTTGATTGCTCAAGCATCCCGGTCGAGGCTGTCAAAGCCCTGGGCAGAGGCTGGGTGGCGGGTGGGACACTCGGATGTTATCTCCGTTAGCTCCCTTGGGTGGGATCCAGGACTTTGCGGGGTCTGAAGAGGACAGGAGGAAATTAAACCGCTCACTGCTTTGTTGCGTCTCTAAAAAGGGTAATGGAGAGACTGGTCAAGGAGTACTGTATTGTAAACAAGGTTCCAACTCAGACTACAGTAAGCTTACAGGGTTAAAATACCTCAAACTCAAAGGTATTGTGTGGCACTAATTACAGTAAGAAGATTTAAGGGAAGATAGACAAAAAAGAAGGAATAAAAGAAGGTAAAAAGTAAAGTAAAAAAAGCTTTACAATTCCTGGTTTACGATTATGTCAGAATTAAAGGATTGTATTTTGAAAAATACAGGAACTATAGTAAACGTACTCACTTCTAAGGTTGTCTATACATTTCACAACATTAACTCCTTTATGACTACTTTACAATCCCATGTTTGGCCCATATTCTCCAGTTTTTTTTTACTATCTCCTTAGTAGCCTATGTCATGCACCTTTGCTCTGTCATGCTGGGCGGAGTAGGTCATCCACTTCACCAAAGTGGGATCATCTTCCCAACCTCCGCCTGACCTTGATAAATCTCCTCTTTGTAACCCAAACCTCCAGGGACATTTTCTTCTCACCTCTGCTTCATGCTCTGTTAGCACTTATGTTGCCTTTCCAGTATGACACACACACACACACACACACACATTTTTGTCAAATCTCAGTGCTACATTAAAGCGAGCAACAGTGAGCTGCTCTCCTGCTGTTTCTCTCCCAGGCAGAATAATTACACCTCTATGGCAGACTGGATGAGAAACGCTCCAATAAAGTTGTTTTGGCCTTGCTTTTACCTACTGCATATATCAAACCCGACTGGTTTCATAAATCTTGATGTTCCATATTGGATTTGTGCTAATTCAGCCTGCAAGAATCAAACTTATTTAATGTCATGAATGATTGCCCTGAATCCATAACAACGTATTAAGTCTTACTTAGACTGTGTAGCAACCAGGTAACCCACCATAGTCTAGCCAAACATGTCAGCAACAAAATGAGAAAGAATATAATGCATAGTTTGCAATAAAATGCATGTAATGGTAACTTTTCTAGTGAAGGGTTCACCACCTGCTTGCCAAGTGGCTGGGAAAATCTGTGGAGATGAGTAGGTTTACATGTTTTTACAAAGCTTTTTTTTTTTAGCAAAACCACGTATAACTGAATAAATCCAAGATTAATACGCTTAATGCCATACTGTGGAGCATTCCAGACAAAGCAAAAAAACATCCACTGTAGCGGAAAAAGTTTCGTAGTGCACTTTTAACTAAAGCAAGTCTATTATTGCAGCATACTATTTTGCTTTACGTGTTGAACGCCTCATTAACCTGGGAAACCCGCAGCAGATAGTACCTGTAGAATGATTTACGTGACACCACCTTACGGGCGCTGTCCTCCGTAAACAACAAATGCGCACAGATCGTATCGAGACTTTCTTTACAATACACCGGATGCCAGGTTTCAGCTATGGAAAGTTGGAGGCACCTGACGTCGCGACAAGTGTAGCCTGCTGCAGCGGTAAAGAAACTCCTCGGTGAACTTTATAGGAGCGCGTAAAAGTGGCACAAGAGCGAAACACGAGCAAATGATCCAGCATTCTTCAGGAATTACCAGCGTGTATAAAGTATCTTACCTCTTTTTACAGCAGAAGCGCACGGTTAAGAAGTTAGTCCCGGTTACTTGGAAAAGTTTATTTGTATTCCCGTGCAGGCTTTACGCACGGTGCCTCATGTTTCCAGACGAAGGTTTTTTGATCCATCGCTTGCCTCTCGGAGCAGCTGCACTCGCCGTCTGTCTCACTCCTCCTCTCACTCTGCCTCTCCTTCCCTCTCACGCGCATCAGCGTACACACACGCTCAACTCTCCCACAGTCCTCCCCAGACGCAGGCACCTACACGTTAACTTGCCCCCCTACTCCCTCCACCCCTTTCCCTCGGGCGCTGACATCACGCGTCGCTATGGCAACTCTGGCTCCACCCCGTCTCTCCACGGCCCAACTTACCTGTCTGTCTACCTCGATTTCACAACTAGCTTTTGCTTATTTATTTTGTTTACTTTACAGGAGGTTAACAAAACAGCAAGAGTGACCTGACTCCACAATTTGAAACTAATGAAAACAAATCTTAAGTCAGTTATTGATTCTATATGATATTCTGACTATAGGCTATATATCCCCAAAGATTATTACCAGTGTGGCCAAAGGGTAAATTTGCATGTTGGAAGCTGCACACATAATCTGAGAAAACACAAACTGTTCAGCATAATGTCTGTTTATCTGCACAGAGCTCCCCTACGGCAAGATGCCAGTCTCACCATTACCTTCAATTGTTTTGGGTACAAAGGCCCTGCTTGTCCCTACCTCAATGCATTCCCTGACCTATTGCTAGTAAACAATGATGAGCCGCAATGCCTCCTCTGAGTTCACTATCCATTCACTCACTGTAATCAACACTAAAACAAGCAAGGAAAATGAACTGAAATATATGCACTATTTGACAGTAGTTAAAAACAACATTTACAGTAACTAAGCACAGATTCAACTCCTCACTCTCTTTCTTTCTCTCTCTTAAGGCAAACTGTGGGAGGGAAGTGACAAGTAGATTTATAGGTAGGGCCATGATTTTAACCTGCAGCGCAAAAAGAAGGAAATAGTTTTGTGGTTCTCATCACCTGAGCAAGAAAACAGGAAAGAGCCAAAACAGAGAAACAACAATACTTAATGCTGACAAATTGTTCTGCCAATGAATGAATAAACAGACCTGACAGTGATTGTACTGAAATTCAATGCTATAAAAATAACAGAAGGTTGTGATGATAGAATAAGACTGGAGAATACGCACCCCGCTTGTGCAGCTCCCTTCTCGTTGCCCCAAACACACTCCATAGAAAGGACTATTACGGGAGGGCATCTGGCGCTTTGGTTTTGGTGATGTTAAGTCCAAGAAATCAATTTAAACCAGGTCCATGTCTTGCAAAGTGCAGCATGAGTTCTGAGTGAGGACTGGTCTGACGTGAATTCCATTACCTCTTTAATTTTGGCTGTCAATCACCAGTTGTGTACTTTTGAGTTTGGACTGAACCTTGATTGGCTGAGCCCCACATCACGTGTCATGCCACATTTTAGATTTTTTTTTTTTCTACAAATGTGAGTTTTTGGAACTTTGAAGGTTACAGATTATAGTAACCAAATTGTAATAGATATTAAAAGGCCCATATTACGCTATTTTCTGAGGTTAAAATGTGGTTTCCTCATCAAATACATACCAGGAGTTGTGTTTTCATTCATTCACACATGTTTAACATACAAACCCTGTATATTTAGACTGAGTTCTTCTCTTAAACAGAAAACACCCTGTTCCACGTTGTGATGTCATGTGGTAATACAGGAAGTGCTGCACTCTGTTTTTACGGTAAACTCCATACACCTTTACCAGAATCGGTTGGATGATTTCAGCCCTGGAATTGAAAATCACAACTTAACAAAAGGTAAAAGTTGATTGTTAACTTGAAAACTACCATATAGTGACATCACAAGGTGGAACAGAGCATTTTGATCTTTGGAGATGTAAACCAGGATTACTCAAACATGTGTGAATGAAACAAAACACAACTCCAAGTATGTTTTTATGAGATAATAACATTATAACATGGCTTAACGTTCACCAGAGTTACAGTTGTGTAATATAGGACCTTTAAAGTTGATTTTGGAATGGAAAAGTGTGTATGTGTCTTCCATGTGTTACCCAGTGAAGTCTCTCTCCCACTTTTTCCTCTCACTGCCCCAAAACAAATTATGCAAATTTGCTAATCTAATGTATAGTGGTTTATTAGTTTATCAGGGTGAGTAGAATCCAATAGAGTTTTCTGCCCATCTAGAAACCTACAGTAAGGATATTCAGAGCAGTATGTACTTAATCTTCCAGAGTGCACTTGAATAGCTGCATGGTCCTCCAGCGGTCGGCAGCACACATCAGCTGATTGCTCAAATGATTTAATCCGCACACACTACCGCATTTTAGAGCCAAACTTAAGGTACTTTACCAAATGACTACTCTCCCATGATAGTCCATGAGATTAAGCACTTTTAAATGAAGTCCTCTATACTCAATTTTTTATCCTTTTTTGTTCAATTTGAAAAGATGAACCAAACTTACATAAGTACTCTTGGTTGGATAACATGTAGTATTTACAAATAGCCCAATATAGTTAGTTATAGTATAGTGTATATATGTAAACTGTGTGTGTATTTAAGGAGTGGAGAAATGTGTTCAAATCAAATATTGATTTTAGAGATGTTGCTGGTTATGAAAACATTTTACATGACTAAAAAGTTATTTGTGATAATGTTTTGTGCTGTTGTATTCAAACAAGTTATCCAATGAGAAAGCAGAAAGAATGAGAACCTTATTTTGGGGTGCCAGATCCTACAACTAAAACCAGTTTCAAATGTACCTAAAGGGCTGATATGATGTTCAGGTAATTCATCCCAGTAGGAGCAAAGTGTTAATAAAATTATTCTTATATATGGATTTGAAATGAATCACTCAAAGTCTGTACTCAAGTGAAAATACTGTATAGACAAAAAGAAAAAAGTATTGAACTAACATGCTCGCGTAGCCTCTCCTGGTGGCCCATGATGGCAGATGCATGGTGGGGGTACTTGTGCTTGAGGTGCTCCAGGAAGGCCTCCCTCTTCTTGTCCATGTCGGACGGCTGCATGGCGAGGATCTCCTTGGACCCCCGCGCCCCTCCTACTGTGTGTCTGCGTGGGAGGGTCCGGCTGCTCTTGGCATCTCGCTCCCTGCAGGAGGGGTGGCTCCCGTTGGGGGACGGCTGCCTGCGGCTCACCTGCTCGCTGTCGTCAGGGGAGGTTACCTTCAGGTTGCTCTTGCTTTGCTCTGAGGGAAAACAAGAACAATAGGTCAGGAGATTTGAACTCTACAAATGTTTTGACATAACTTCAAGTGTGAGCATGTGGGCTTTAAATCTTAAAAAGGTCTTGAAGAGGGCTCACAGACACCTTTCCCCATTCATTAAGGCTAGATATATGGCTGGACAATATCTAGTCTAATTGTGATCTGATCCTTGTGACAATATGCTAGTTTGGTGATATCGTCATATCATGATTCAGTCTTTCTTTGTCACATTTTTCCCTCACATTTTCTGGGTCAGCCTTTGAATGAGTAACAGATGGCTTTCACTATTCACAGTAAATATGTAGTATTTAGTGTATTTAGTGTACATGAATTGGGATAAAATCAAAATTGTGATGTTGGCTTTAGGAAACTATAATGGGGTGAAGAGCAGGGAGAGACATTCAACAAACTGTCAGAGCAGATGCCCTGTAACCACTTGGCCATTTGCAGGACCCTGCATAATCCAACCTAAACAATTTAGTGTTTAACATATGCACAAAATCCACATTGTGTAACATGTACATGAAAATAATTTATTTAAAGTCATATTGATGATTCACATTAAAATGCGCAGTATCCTACAACTTGAGAACATTTAAAAATCAATATATTATCATATGTCTTATGAGGTTATAGGAGTTGCAGATGAAGCCTGTCCAAGATACTATTGGCCTTATATGAGATACTTTCTAGATGACAGTTAAAAGTATAAAAACTTCTTGACAAAAACCTTTTGCACAGTGAGAGCAAAGACTGACAAACAAATAAAAGATTTTAGTGACAATTCCCAGAAGCAAGCGGAAAAAGCTACTTGAATCTGTCAACCCGCTATACGACAAGTTAATGCTGTTTTATAATTCAGGCTTAAATTTCAACATGACAGACACAAGACTCGATGACAGTGGAGATGTAAAGCAGCTGTTCTCTCGGAAACCTCCATAGAAAAGGCAGGAAATCAAGTTGAGAATATATCTGAGGGCGAAGACTAGAGCCAGACCAGTGGGATCTGAGCAATAAAGCCTGACCAATCTGCTGCCGTTTCTTCCACAAAAGACAAACCTATAATATGTACCTTTCACTGCGTAATGGTACAAAATAAAGGACGTCAGTCCCATGCGGCGTAAACAGGGGATTTGAAGAGGGTTTGTGTGTGCTAAAATATAATAGGACTTTTCATTTTGTGTTTTGAAAGCTTAAAAGCACGCTGTGAGCCAGAAACAACAACACATAATTCTTCGTTTGCTTTTGAAATGTATGACAGGAGTGAGGCACAGCAAAGAACAAGTGTGATAACAAGATAACAAGGCATCCACAAGCAATATAACAACATTGTATTTATTCATCTCCCCTGCTTCTTCCTAAATGAACCGCCGTGAGAGCCAGCAACTATGGGCCTTATGGGTACAGCTCCAAATGTGGATTCTATTTCATCCAACAATTGCGTGTCTTTGGGCAGTGACGGTGGTTAAGGTGCTCAATGAGAAGCCTGTCAACACAAAAGAAACCAAGAGCAAAAACCACTTCCACAGAAATGACCTATAATCCAACACGGATCACATGGACTACAGCAATGCCAAAATCTTCAGACAATTACAGTAAGAAGGAATTTGAATAATATAGGAAATGTCAAGATCAACACGTTTATTTGCCATAAAAAGCTGGATAAAGGTTCAATATTATGCAAAGTAGACTCTTGAGAGCCATGTTAGAATGTTGTTCTCACCTCAAAAAACGTAGTTGTGTTTTTTCACATATTTAAGTAGCCCTTTATTATTAGTCTGTCATCTCCAAAGCTCAAAATGTTCTGTTCCACCTTGTGATGTTATGAAGCAGTGGTTTTCAAGTTAACACCTGGCAGTTCCAGGTCTAGTGAAGGTGTATGGAGTTTAAAAACACGATGGTGCACTTCTTGTCATACCACATGTCATCACAAGGTGGAACACAGTGTTTTCCATTTGAGAGAAGACCTCAGCCTAAATATGTATGGTTTGTGTGCTAAACCTATGTGAATTAAACAAAAGGAGTATAAACATTTTAAGATATAGATCAGAGAATAGCGTAGAGCGAGTTATATGTCACACACTATGTACTACCGGTATATGTATGTAACTGTATACAATATTGGATATGTTTAGAATATCACTAGTTGCCAGTTATGCTTTAGATAGTCTGGCATCTGAAACAGGAAAGGAATGTGGATGAGCAATATCAAATGGCAGTTGTGTTTTGGTGATAAAGTAACAGAATAAAGTAAATAAAAGTATATTCATCAAACTTATTCTCAATGCAGCTGTACCTTGTGGAAAATACTATACGATGCAGTCCTAATGTTGCAGCGAGCTTTGACAATGATTACACACAAGGGGCCAGTCATGTTTACATCCTAGCCATACACATTAAACTAAGAATAGCTGCAACGTTTTACACTTTTAATCTGCAAGCCACACATTCTCAACAATAATTCATTAATTCATTTCATTCTGTTTGTTTGCACCTCCTATTTTGAGTCGTGTGGCACTACTGCAGCCTTGTCACGGGCACCCCCACCACTACTCAAGTTCACAAGCCCTGGTCTTCATGTACGTCCAAGTCTATTTTTAACTCCCAAACACAACTAACAAAATTACGCATAACTGACAGTACAAGACTTCCCCCGAAGGTATTCAAAAGCGCATTATTTACCTGTCTTCTTTTCATCCGTAATTTCGTCTTCCATTGCATAAATAGATACTACGCAGAAACGACAAGGGTGACAGCGGTAGAGAGGGTATGGGTCGGCTAACTGCTTGCTTACAGATTCCAGACAGAGCTTGTGTTGGAAAAAGAGGGGGCTACAGATAGGCCCTGCCCCACTGCTCCAGGACAGACTGCCGGGGATTTAGAAAGTCAACCGCATTCCAGGACATAGAGTCAGGACTGGCCCCTCACCCTACAGCTACAGATACTACCAGTCTCCATACACCACTGAGCTCTTGGTCAGTGTGTGCAAAAGGAGGAAGAGTTGTTAAAAAAGATACTAGGAAAACATGTCCAACTTGTAAAAATGTGCAGGTGGAAGTCACAAAACAAACTATATGCTTGGTTTAAGTCACAGTCCAGGTAATGTGTACCTTTAAAGTACTTTTGTTTACAACTGCCAGAGGTTAAAAATTGCAAAATGTTGAAACTGCAAAACAATGCTTGCCAAAAGATGCTAACAAACTAATTTAAAAACTGTACATTTGTGTGTATATGTACTGTAGGTATTTTTAGAACAACTAGGCCTGTCACAATAATTACTAACTCAACGATCATTCATTTGTGGGGGTTAATATTTACCGTGGGTGCTTTTTCTTTGTAGTAGTGGGACTTTTTTCTGATCTCAGTTTTAGAAAGTTGAATTATGAACTAAAATGACACAAACTAATTACTTAAGTGTTGCATCCTGCTCTTTATTTTGACAGCTCAACAATATTATTTCACAATACTGCACATTTAGAATACTATTTTATGACTAATCTTGCTTTTGGTTTGGTTTTAATATTATCCTTAAAGGCCAAAGAACAACAGTGTTAGGAATATTATAAGTACTGGTCATACTTTGATAGTAGCACAAATGACATGAGAATAACTTTAGTAGTAGGCCTAGAAGTATGTGGTAGAGGTAACAGCACAAGTAAAATAATAGCAGTAGCAGTAGTACTTGTTGCAGGAATCACAATTACACTTGTTAAAGTATTTTTAGTGAGCATAGTTGTAGTAAAATATAAGGCCAAGTAGCATAAATAGAACTCAAATGGAAGAACATTACATCAACTATCTTAATTTACAGTTATTAATGCATGACTAGTCTTTCTAAAATGTCACTTGAGGCAGATCTCTATCACCTGAGCAAATATTCTCTTCCACCTCTGCTGATCTGCAATCCCGTTATCTGATTAACAACGCAGTCGACTATGACAAGAGGCGTCCTGCAGGCACACTCTTGTTTCCAATTAGGATCTGATCTACAGACACTACCGCCATTGTGCTCTATGTGCTCCATGAAAAGCCCTGCTGTCCTGTTAGCTTAAGCACGCGCACAAACAACTCCAGCTTCCTAGTTTGCAAAGTCTGCAAACATGTCCGCTGTACACTGGGATGTTTCGTAGGTGTACATCGTAAATGTGAAAGGAAAACCTCAGTGGATGCACCTTGACTGGAAAACAGAGGTGAGAGGATCAATGTACTGGTTTGTGGCCCATGTAATTGAAAGCTGTGGTGTGAGAGCTTGGACACACACAATGCAGCAGCTGACAGATAATGTCCAACATATGGAGACAAGGCGCTCCCACCCACTTAGTGTCAGGGCAATCAGCTAACATGTCCGACCACAACTGAAGAGGAGACTAAGGAGGGTTCTTGACATACTTTTACATGAGAACAGAGTTCAGTAATGTTGAATTCTAAGTAAATCTATGATAATATAATATATTTTTATTACTGTTATAACTTTGAAGCACAAAAGGATGGAGTCACTTTTTATTTGTAAAAGGCAACTTGTTTGGGATATGGACAGTTGCATGCTAAGATGGACTATAACTCTTCTGGTGAAGGGTCTGCCACCTGCTTGTCTTAATGCAAAATTACATTATTGCTAAATTACAGGTTAAATGTGTTGTGAAAGGGCCCTGCCCACAGAAAGAATAAATGTTTTCTAAGCAATTTTTAAGCAATAAAAACACACACGCAACTGAATTAAGGAAAGATAATTCAGAAAAATGCTATACTGTGGATTATTCCAGGAAAATCACTTAAATCCTCACGGAGAGAAGCAGGTGGCAGACCTCCCAGAAGTTAGACAGTTTCTATTTAAATACAATATATGCTATGTATCTTCAAAACGTTGGGCTACAATTGAGAATAACTCAATGTGTGTAAATGTAACATAAATTGGATCAAAGTGATCCCCGCCCTAGTATACATTGGCTATTTAAAGAAGAGCAAAGAGTATATGATTATATCAAAAAGTGGACCGGAAAAGTTAAGATGAAAATAGGTGTAACTTTAAATCTAAAAAGTTTGAATTGTTCCACAGACATGATGAGCAGATGGTTGGCTGTAATCTGATAGGACTTCATCTACTGCATTTTTCACAATGGAAAACATATCCAAAACTTCTCTTCCAAATGATGGACCAAGAACTGACAGCTCAATGAAACCTGCCCATGCCACAAACTGAATAGGCTCCAAGTATGAATACAATTTTACTAATGCGCAAACGCGGAATCGGACTGACAAAACATAAACTTTGACAAACAGCTGAGAGGTACCCTCAAATTCTTCCATCCTGAGAACACTGCATCCATCATCACATCTAACCACCGAGTCACCTCCTGCTCCCCTGGACCTATCATTAAGCCAAACCAACAATTACATGCTTTTCTCCCCCCAACCTGCCTCTCTTCACTTTCTGTCAGCACTCCACGTTCCAAAACTGACCCCTTATTGTCCCAGAATCGCCGGGGGGCGCCAGAGAGGTAACTACGTCTCGCTCCAATACCCCAAGAATGTCACAGATGATGATGGGCTGAGAGACAACTAGCCGCATGGACCCCTGCTGTTCACACTAACTCGTACTTATTTATATGGAGGAATGTCTCCCCAGCGCACTCCCACTCTCCAGCTCTATTACTGTCCTGTTGTAAGTATGCCGGCCCATACAAAGCACTGTTGTGTGTGTAATAAAAGCGAGGCTCACATCGAGATACCCGCAAGATATGAATAATGAGGAACAGTGGAGAGGATGGCAGTAAAAGTTATAGGGAGTTGGAGATTGCAGATCACTTTATCTTGCTGTGAGAAAGTATGGTTTAGCTCATCATTAAAAACACGTTTTTTAACTGATAAGATGGACAAAGTGGATATTAATGGTACAAAACTAGTTACGGTCATTAATCTTTTTTGTCTTTTAACTGTTGAAAGCAAGGCTGAAAAATGTCTGAAAATCTTATGGCGACAACTTGCATTCAGCAGTAGCAGTAGTAAAAAGTACAGCTCTGCAATTTTTTTTTCCCCATTTCGATTTGATTTCTCTCCACAAAAAAAAAAAATACAAAACTACAAAAAAGGTAAAAACTGAAAAGATTGTACTGGGTGAGATTTTATGAATGAGATGAAACAAACTATTGGATTAAACAGCCCCAGCAATTACACAGCAATTACAGCTCCAACATTCAATTTGACATCACTGACTGCATGGCCCTGCGCTAAACTTTGGTCCAGGTGACTGCAGTGAGCAGCAATTTCCAATGCAAGAAAGTGGGGAAAATAAAATATTGATTTTCTTCCAAAAATCGATTTGAACTGCACTACAGCTGTCAGTTAAAGGTGTAGGCCGCACCCCCCACTTCTGTTTTTGCATTTTCAGGCAATTTTGCCATTAGATTATGGACAAAGTTAAATTCCACTTAAGTGAATTGGCAAAATATCGTAGTAAAAGAATAAACAAGCAGGTGAAGATTAATTATATTTGACTGCAGACCAACCAAACGGTGGTTTTCAGAACCTAGAAGAGTCAGATTTCATTATTGACCACACTGTATTTTCATAAGAAATCTATTATGCCTAATTATTTTTATTAGTGACTAGACAATAGGACTCCCCATATTACTCCACAAACTGCATTTGAACATATTTATTGATATTCATTTTAGCTGCCCCTGCATTTAATATTATTGACCTATCGGATGGTGTGATGTCATCTGAAACCCAGCAATAGGTGATGATTTGTAACAGTCACAAGAACTTCCCTTAGAATTTTATGAGCGTTTTCAAAATAGTGTCTACGCTTCATCATCTCTTCCCATGTCTAGTACATTTCACGGCCTTATCAGTGTCACCTCTGCTACTGCCCGTTGCCCATAGCTGGCACTCAGCACTCAGACCATGCCAACCACAGCATGCGCGACCTTAGCACTGTCTCTGGTGGTGACCTGAAAAAGTAGACACGCTCTCATCTGAGGGATCAGACACAAGATAGGCCATTTCCGACATAAAATCTGATCCTGGAGCTGGAGGAATGTGAGCACAATGCAGCCCGGCCACATTCTGACAACTTATAGACAACAAAAGGTATAGGACGACATAGGAAGCGTGTCTTTTTGACACCTGTGGGAATGAATGGAACAGGACTTGAGTGTCATGGGAAAGAGAGTTATTATTTTATGACATAACAGTTATTACATTGAAGTTATTGTGTAAAAATATCACTGCAATTTTGAATATAAGGCAAGATTTTATGGAGATAAGTTTCACAGACCCTAAAACCATTAATTTTCCAGGCAAACCTTAAACATGAAGTTAATTGGCTCAGCAAATATAATTCAAAGGGCCCATATTATGCTATTTTATAACACAGTTTCCTCATCACAAACATACCAGGAGTTGTGTTTTGTTCATTCACACATCACACGCCTATAAATCGTGCATATTTACAGTCTGAGTTCTTCTCTCAAACAAAACACTGTTCTATCTTGTAATTTCATGTGGTAGTAGAGGAAGAGCTCCACTGTTTTTTTGTTTTTTTTTAAACTCCATACACCTTCACTTGAATCATGTGGATCATTTCAGCCCTGTCATTTCCAATCTCTACTGAACAAAAGGTAAAATGTAGTTGGTAACTTGAAAACTACCACTACATGACATCACAAGGTGGAGCGGAGTATTTTAAGCTTTAGAGATGCAGATAGACTAATGATAAAGGGGTACTCAAACGTGTGAATGAAAATGAAACAAAACACAACTTCAGGTATGGTTTTGATGAGGTAATAACATTCTAACATGACTTAAAGCTCACAAGGAACCATTTAGCAAAATATAGGACTTTCAAATATGTCAAAATAGAAACTATTTATTTATTTATTAACATGAAAAAACATCCAAACTTTTTGATAAATGTTTACTGCAGTTCTCTCAAAGCAAAAATAATAAAATGAAAATTCCATAGACTATGCAGCTCCTCTGAGTACGTCTGTGTAGACACTAAAGCTTGCTGTTGTGTGAAGAACATTTGAGACTCAGTTTACAGTGGAAAACAAGCCTAGGCAATAAATACAGTTCAATTAGCTTTCGTACTTTATAAACCCGTTTCTCACCCATTCCCCCAGTCTTTTTTATATGAGACCAAAAATCTCTACCTCAGTGCAGTCCACGCCAAGCCCCTCCTACCCTGTCAAAATCTCCACTATGTCCCCAAGCTGTCTGCTCATTAAAACAACTGTCCACAGCTTTAGGGCCAAGAAAACACCACACATGAATAAAACATAAGGCTGACAAAGAAAAAAAACCTTATTGGTACTTTAAAAATGTAACACGTCAAATTTCAAAACTTTCTTTTTCTCACTGCACTGCCATGTATTTTCAACATTTCCAGCTAATAAGGCTCCCTCCCTGGTGCTAATGACCGCGGCTCCGCACTCCAGATCAGTCTTTGCACAGACCTGCAGGCACCCAGAATTCTTTGGTATGTACGATACTTACAATTTAGTTTCCAATTAGAGCGCTTACTATAGGTGTGAATGGGGGAGTCCAGACAGCACTGCCAATATGATATGATTTACAGACATGTTGTCTACAGGCTCAGCTGGGAATTGAAGCAGTAAATGTTGTGGGGATATCAAAACTGCAAGAGAAGTAGAATTATAGCATTACATATTCGCAGACAGACTAGTGATGGTATGTATTAAGAGTTATTGGAGCAGTTATTCCACTGCCTCACTTCTAAATATGATATATTATTTGAGGATAATAGAACATGACTATAGTTTACAGTTTTGTCTATTTCCCTGTTACTTCATATTTTACCCAAAGGCAAAAATGTGGTATGAGTTTGACATAATATACGCGTAATGGACAATGTATGGAGTCATATGCAAACACTTTCTTGATGAAAATGGCTTTGAAAAAGAAGCCTTCTTGCTGAGATCTTACACAGATCTGTCCTGTAACTTGGTCTGGTGGCATTGCTTTATCATTTTAATCCCATATTTCAGAACATTAAAGCAAAAACAAAGACAACTGGTGGTGGACCTTCCAACAGAAATGTCAAATAGTACCCCTTTACAGACTTATTGCTATAATTTAATTCATCTAATTAAGTGAATTATTTATAATACCAATGCATTATATTTAGTTTTTTTTTTGACACACTGGTTATAAATCCACTCCCAAACTGACCTCCCAAATGCCTTAAGCATAACTAACAAAGATATGGCTTTGACTTTGTGCAATAGCCTCTGATCACCACCAATCACACTTTCACAAATGCCACACTGAAGAATATAGGCGAGTTGGGTGTTTTGCTTAAGGATACAACAGCAGCATTCCCTGACAGCTGGAATCGAACCACTGACCATAAGTGCTGAGCTACTGCCTCTCCTTTATTTCCCCCATTACAAAAAAAAGACTGGATGGAGATTTTTCAGAAAGCTTATATATACTTTTTTTTAGCTTCAATTTTCGCTAGATATTGAGTGTACACTTGATATTGCACATTTTTTGAACACAGCAGACTGATTTCACCACTGCTTTACCTCGGTGTGGGACTGCAGCTTATGTGAGTGGGAGAGCTTTGTAGATCTTTAACTTAAATGCAAAGTTAATACTCTCCCTATTGGGCGCACTACATCTCCAATAAAGTTTAACTCGCTCTTCGGGAAAAGAGAGAAAGCGGAGGCAGTTGTCGTAAAAGTCAATAGTCAAATCCTCTCTGAAGCTCTCCTTATCTCCATTACAGTCACCCACACTATTATACGGATAACAAAACAACTAGCGGGGGAGAGGGAGGCTTCCTTTAAGACAGGCAAAGGAACAGCCATGTTTATTAGCTTGTCCGTCTCATAAGCACAAACGTTATTGCTGCTCTGTCTGCTCCAGTGTTTGACTCATTGATCCAAAAATGGTTAAAGAGGTGCAAAGCTCTTTAACCTCAGTAGGAGGCGCTGTTGGGCCCATTGAAATTATATCAGTAAATGAGAATATTTACTTGATTGTGTCTGTGTATTGTGTGCAACAGGCTTGATCCAAAAACGGTTAAAGAGGTGCCATGCTTTTTAACCATAGTAAGAGGCGCTGTTGGGCACAATGAAATTAAATTGTACCATTGAAAGAGAATGCAATAACAATGATTTTTAAGAACCTAAAATGTTACACAGTATTGAATGAAACCTGACCTATCTCCATGGAGCTAAGCAAAAGCAGGTGATTCAACAAGGCAGAGTTAAAGGTCAGATCTGTGGAGAAGCAACCGTGTTCACACTGATAATGCATGTTTTTTTAAAGGGCCCATATTGCACTTATATCTCTACTAAACTAAAGGTAAGAAGTAGCTGCTGACTTTTCATGTCATTGCAAGGTGGAACAGAGCATTTTGAGCTTTGGAGATATGGACAGACTAATAATAAAGGGTTACTCACACATGTGGGAATGAAACAAAACACCACGTATGTTTTTAAGTAGGTAACAACAACATGTACATGTACATCTAACATAGCTTAAAGCTCAAAAGAGTCAATATAAGTAATATAAGCCCTATAGGGGATGTTCGAGCAGTAACTGAATATGTGCCGGATAGATAAGTTTAATGCCATACTGTGAAACATTCCAGACAAAGCAATAACATCTCCACAAGGACAAGCGTGCAGTGGAACTGTTACAAAGTGCACTTCTAAGATAGTAGAAGTGGATAAAATGGTTATGTATTCTTAGGAAATAAACTGTTAACTGCCTCGTCATTTATTAACTGCGATGCTAAGTGCTACCTAATGGCCCTAGTCTTTTGTTAGCTTTTCGCTGCCATTAAGAGTGTGTAGTGTCAGCAGCACACAGACACATGTGTTAGCCAGCAGCCCTGTCTCCCCTCTGTACACTTCATTAACTCATAGCCAGAGTAGGTGTAAGGCGACCTGTGGCCACCAGCTCAGATGTCTGCTGGTCGCCCATGACAACCATCTCTGAGACAACAACAGTGAGGAGGAGGAGGCGGAGTCTGGGGGTGCAGCTGCGACTGGGATGTCCACCAGGGAGATGGAGAGGAAGAATTTGACTCCGTGGAGAGCTCTGACCTCTTGGGAGCCGGTCATGAGGATAGGTTTGAAGTAATGAGGAAAGTTCACCAGGGGAAAAACACAGAGAAGCTAATTTGATCACACCCATTCCCCAGAGAGGAGTTTTCTGTTCCACAGCTGAGGCATGGCAACAGTTGTGATAGAGTCATCCGTGTGCGGGTCATAAAGGAATTCTTAAGCATAACATACCCATGAATTAGCTAGCACAGTATCCCAAATAGGCGTTGGTTTCTAGGTTTGGTTCATGTAACATCATATTTTAAACGACTCAGAAATGGCTGTATTCATGTTTTCCATGCAATAAAGTAACATGTCACTCGCCCCAGTACAGATGAGACCAATGTGCACTCTTTCCATCGAAACATTTTTATTATCCATGAAACAGGAAGTAACGCTGGTGTGCTGGTTGCATGCTAGTGTTTGGTGATGGCAAAACTCCACAATAAATTCAGGAAAGTGAGCAATAAGTTGGAACTGCTGTAAAAACTTTCTTCTTTTTTCAACAGTTAACATTAAAATTCCTTACTAAAATAATTCCCTATTGTAACTGCAGATTATGAAAAATCTTGAAAACAGCCAAGACTATATCAGTTTGTAGTAAATGTGAGTAAACGGACTGACTTTTGGACCCATGTCTTAATCACAAGCTCAACATAACTTTGCATGCACTCGCTGTCTCATAACTTTATTAAAAATCCCTCTCTCTCCTCTCTCTCTCATTTGCTCCATAGTGATAAGCAGCTTATGGTATGGACTTCATCACGAGCCAGTCCTTCATTAATGCTCACCCTCTGCAAGTGTATCAATCTGCTATTCTCGCTGCATGCAAGCACAGTGCAACACACCACTACAGACACATTTGCAAAGTTGGGTTTGCAGCTAATGGGCAACTTAAGAAAGCACAGGAATGGGAATAAGGAAATAGTGTATCAGTTTGTCATTATATGGGTTTGGTGGATTAAAAAGAATTCTGTTAAAGGGCCCATATTGCTATTTTCTGATCTATGTTTTAGTGTTTTTCCTCATAACAAACAGACCAGGAGTTGTGTTTTGTTTCATTCCCACATGTTTAACACAAAAACCCTGCATATTTAGGCGGAGTTCTTCTCTCAAACAGAAAACACTGTGTTTTTAGACTCCATACACCTTCACTAGAATCTTTTGGACCATTTCAGCTCTGGAATTGCCCATCACTACTGAACTAAATGCAAAAGGTAGTTGTTAACGTGAAAACTTCCTCTTCATGACATAACAAGAGACGCTCAAACATGTGTGGATGAGCTCTGGCACTCAGACACTGCACCGCATTTCTTTGAACCAAAATACAAACAAGAAAATTTACCAATATTTGTATAGCAAACATACTTCAAAGAGTACTACAAAGTAAAGAATAACCGGAAGTCCCTTTAGTTGTGTGCAAATGGTGTCACTGTAGTGTCCTCACTCCCCCACCAGAGTAAACAACAAATATACTAAACACACAACAAGCAAATGATTATAAAATTAACGCATTTGTACTTTTCATTTAGTTTATAAATTTGCTATTATAACAAAACATTAAAATAAAAATTGTGTTAAAAATGCTTTCTCTTCATCCAAGCTTCAAGCTGTGCACTTCAGTAACTCTTTGTCCTTGTGAGTGAGAACATAAGAGCAGACTTTAAAAAGACTTGGGAAAAATGCAGGTGAAAAAAACCAACACAACTACTAAACAAAAGCTTTTTGGAGTTTGGGCTACAGTTTAGAAAAGTTGCAGCATTTCCCACGAGAGAAAAAGAGTGTAAGAAAAAACTGCTAACTTTAATAGTGTAACTGCAGTGGGTTCTACTTGCCGAGGCAGCCCCTGGGTTATGTAGTGTGAATGGGAAAGGAGGGAGCAGGTTATAAACTGGAATACTATTGCCTCCTAGTGTTACTGCAGTGGCTAAAACTAAATAATACATTCTACAGGCACGGTTCACTAGTTCAATTATACAGAATATTATGAGAAGCCAGTTGCTACTGTGGTTGCAGCATGTTCTGAAATGTTTTTATAATGCTATTCCAGTAAGTTTAAAGGTGCACTATGTAACTTTTCTTATATATACACGGAGAAGAGCAAAGAAATCTTAGGTTAAATCTTAAGCTTTAAGTTAAAATGGTCAGATCTGTGGAGAATTAAGGCTGTTCATGGTAAGAATGTGTCTTTCAAGGTATTTTTGTAAAACACCTGTAATGAAATAAATGCAATAAATACATTAATGTACACTGTTGAACAGAGATAGGACAGAGGTCAGTCAACATAATGCATCTTCACTGCATGATACAAATGTTTTTCCAGTGTAACCCGGACTTTGAAATGTCTACATTAATTACAACCCTATTCACTTAAAGTTTTGTTTGACGTGGTTAAGTCCTTGTTAAAATTCTATTTGGAACATCACATTCACACAAGCAGTTGTGTTTGTGCAACTCTTCTGTTGGTGGCTTTCACTTTCATAAATGCAAGGATGTCGTAATTACAGATGTGGGGAAATTCTGTTTCCTTTACTGATCATGGGTATTTAAAAAAAAAAAAAAAGATCTAAAAGGAAATACACCAGTGTTGAACCTCATAATAAGTCAAAAGGACCTTTAATTTTCTCTACTACAGCAAAAATCTAGATATTAACATATTGATGCTACATAAAAATACTGTTGCTCTCCATGTTTATTTAATATGGGCATATGTCTATTTTGCATATAAGGGTATTTATTACCTTTTGTATCATCAGGGCCAGTGGTCATATCAGATCGTTTTAACAGAGAAAGCCTCTCAGGCAGCAGCACAGACAGGAGGGCTGTGTGACCTGATCTTGAAAAGACATTTGGCCAAATCCAGCGGCTCCAGTCTCAGAGCTCAGCAGACCTGACCAGCTCCGAGCCCTCTGATTGGTCATTAATGACATCATCCCCAGGGGCCCGCCTCCTCCCATGTCATCAGTGCCGAAGCATCTCAGTGATGTAATGCAGGGAGGGCCAAGACAAATCCTCAAGTAGCACCCCTTTCTCCGTCTGCACCTCCACCAGCCCTCATCAATTCACTGCACCCTCTCCACGTAAAGCCACCTGTTAAGTACAGGCAGAACAGACAGGCTGGAGAATGAGGCTAAGCTGCAGTATTTCAATGTACTAAATATATATATATATGTATATTTCCCACGGCAGCAATTAAAATATGGATCAAGGATTAAGCTGATTTAAGTCCTCCCCAGGTGTAAGGGAGACCGAGCTGGACCAGGTAAGTACGATGTCATACATATATACAAAGTACTAAAGGTAGTTTCTCACTAGGCCTATATATATGTTGGCATGTTAGTATGTTAGTATGTTAGTATGTTGTCACGATACTCAATTTTGGTACAAAGGAAATTGTTTGATACTCAAATACTGAATTTTATACTATTCTATTTTGTACTATTTATGCATTTTCAGTTTTGGTACTTGTTCAAAAGAGTATCATGTTTTGATACTAGTGCTAGCACTTATTAGTGTTTGGGCAGTACTTTTCCAACGTCTAATCTATCTACAGCTATATGGCGGTTAAAATGCACAGTGACAGAATTATGAACCATTCTCAAAATCAAAGAATTCAGTGAGGTCTTTAAGCGACACGAGTCCTCTAAAACTCAAATAAACAGTGGATCCATTACTTTTCTTATTATTTTCTAGCACCATGTTGGCTGAATGTCACTCCCCACTCTTCACAGTCATTTCTTTCTTAGTTTAGCTGATTTGTAGCATTTCACAACATTTGGCCAACTTAAGTTTTTTAATGAGTATTTTTGACAGATCTTCTCAGTGCATACATGTCCTTGGCTAACACCCAAGGCACCTGCAGATTAGTAGTCAAAGTATACCCCAACAAAATTTACCAAGTTACTCCAATGACGCACATCACACCCTTGGGAACAATACTGTCAGCTGAGAGCATAGGAGTAAAAGTATATTTGTGAATATTTTATGTAGATATCGGGGTAAAGCTTGCTGCACTGTTGGAAATGAGGGAGCTTGTTCAAAATCTCAAAAGGAGTGAATGTGGAGTGTGCAGCTGGTCCATACAAACTGATGAAGAGTCTGGAGAGAGAAAGACAGAGAACGAGAAACAGACAAAGAAAGAGAGAGACAGGGAAGAGAGTGAAGGGAGGAAGAGATAGAGGAGAAAACGTTACTTTAATATTAAACACCCAAAAGACAAAGTGGTATCTGTAAGTACCCCCAATGCAGCACATTTGTTATTTACTATCTCAGGTTTTGTATTTCAAGGCTCATAGGACAGAGCTCGTTTGCTGATCTCAATTCTCTTAATTAACGCTAATGCTTTGCCCACCACATTGTGCTAATCAGCGTTTTAGGATAGAATTATGCATCATTCTTAAAATCAAGAGAAAGCAGACTAGCTTGGTCAAAGATGGCAGAATGACTTAAATTTGAGGTAAAAAAAAATATAATGATCATTTGGACCAATCCACCAGAAAGCCTGAGGGTCAACAAAATATGTCTGAGGGCAGCATTTGGCGCCTGTAGCACAGTTTGGACGTCCATGTTATAAGGTATTACTCTTTTTTTAACACTGTACAATGTTCCGATCAAACGCTTCTCCAAACCCATTTCCCTACCTCTGTTGCATCATTAGACCTCTCTGACCACTGCCCATCTCTATTAGTGCCTGCTGCTACTGTGAGGGCATGCTTTATGGGTGCACTGGCAGTAAATCCAGAACAGAGACTTGGGTAATTAAGTGTTCCTAGCTCCTCCACAGAGACTCCTCCATCACTGTCTGAGCTGACCACTGCAGATGGATGTGTCTAGGCCTAAGGATACAAGACCTCTTCATCTGAGCATAGATATTACATTACACACCGTCACAGTTATGATCTCTTATCGTCATACTTCATAAAGATGCTCCCAAGTGAGATTGGCTCATGGCACACATGGCAATGGGGTCCAACTCAGGTAGGTATTGTAATGTACTGCAGAAAAACCCTGTTATCTTGTGTTATCATGGGTTGGGCAAGGTGGGCCTATATTACGCAATATTCAGATCTATGTTATAATGTTGTTTCTACTTCAAAAACATACCTAGAGTTGTGTTTTCTTTCATTCACACATGTTTAACACATAAATCCTGCATTTTGGTTCTTCTCTTAAATGGAAAACACTCTGTTCCACCTTGTGATGCCATGTCATGATGTCATACATATAAAAGTGCTGGAATCATGTGGATAATTTCAGCCCTGGAATTGCCCATTTCTGCTGAATTAAAGGAGAAAGATAGCCTTTAACTTGAAAACTCCAGCTTCATGTCAGTAGAGCATTTCAAACTTGGAGATGTAGACAGACTAATGAAGAGTTACTCAAACGTGTGAATGAAACAAAACACACCACAGGTTGATGAGGTCACAACATTATAACATGGCTTAAAGCTCACAAGAATCCAGTTTGCATAATTAAAAACCTTTAAAGTTCCCCAAACATTCATCTACACAACTCCTCCAGCTTCATTACATCCACAGGCAGATAGATTTTAGTGTGGCTAACCGCCCTCCTCCACCAGCTAATGGCTTTAGCATGTGCCTCCCAGCCCAGCGGCTCCAGTGGTCTCGCGTTTGCTCCGATCTTGGAAAGCGGGAATGAAGTGGCCCCATTGTTGTATCGCAGTTGGAAAGAATAAACACTTTTGTCAACGGAAGGAAACTTGGAAACAAAGTGCTAAGAAAAGGTGGTAGGGCACAGGGAAGGGGATGTGAAGAGTGCAGAGGGGACTGGAGGTAGGGGCCCGTATCCTGACCGAGTGAAGAGCCAATGGAAACGCTTGGAACGCCATGGAACATTCCGTGGTGATGAACATTACTGAATATGAGGGTGGGAATGGAAACTCAGCTCAAATTAATTACCAGTCATAGTATCCCTTAATTTGATGAACTATGTAATGATAGGGTCTCACAACAGTCCTATGAGTACTGCTGTGTAAAGAGGTTTTGCACTGATTTAATAAAGATTTTTTTATCTTAATAAATTCCAAACGAACCAGTATGTACCAAGGCACTGTTCATATTGTAGCAGAGGTGGGCTATTCTGTTATATTTACTCTGCTACATTTACTTGTGTAACTTTTTAAATACATTTTCTTTTCAGAGCTTTTTCAAGCACTTTTACTCCTACTTGTGTAATATTTTTATTGAAGTAACAGTAGTCTTACTTGAGTAAAAGTTTTGCTTATTCTTCCCAATGTAAGTAAGTCCACACATGACAAAAGCTTTATGTTGACAGTATAAAACGATTTGAGCGTTTGTGTTTCTTGCCCCGCTCCTTCAGATATGTAGTTTTTTCTTTCCTTGGAAAACATCAGATTTCCCAACATTCCCAACCCTTTTTAAGTTACTCTTACTTGAGTAGCAGTTTTCCTTTTAGTCTTACTTGAGTCATTTCTTGGACCAACACTTTGTACTTCTACTCAAATAATATTTTTTGGAAGCAACGTTACTCCTTCTTGAGTAAAATTTTGATTACAATACCCACCTCTGTATTGTGGAGTAATAAAATCACCAAGCTCAGGGATAAAATCTTTGAGATTCATGTTTAAATTGAATGAATGAAGTTGCGCTGTATTGTTTCTTATCATAGTTCAGCAAATATGTCACTTTGGGGTGCAGACTACAATGGAAAACACCATGTAAAGAACTAAAGTATGCCCAAATGTCTTGAGAGATTTTCAGACTTTAAACTAAGACTATAAATATAATGGAACACTTTGGGAAAACGAGCTGGAAAGAAACGTAAAAGGCAAATGTTAAATTTTACAAGACGCCTCATATAGTAGTCTTGGGATGGAATAACAAGGTATGGAAGCACAGTCTGGGCCAAAACGGAAAAAAAAAAATCCTGGCACAAATCGGGTATGTAAAAGTAAAGTGTGAGCGGACTGTTTCAGAGTGTCAGTAATGTTTTTATAGCCTGGCTTAAGTGTGCACAGGTTGAACTAAAATAAACAGCACTGCCCAAGTTCATTATAACAGAGAAGAATGCCACCCAGGCGAATTAAACCAGGATTTAAACATATTTCACACGCAATGAAAATTACAGTTTATTTACTGCAGCGATTCTTAAAATTTACATGTCTGGTCATACTTAAGAAACTATTTTAATAAAAAACAGGATTGAACAAAATTTTAAGCAGCCTTCACATTTGTCCTGGTTTGGACTTGGTTGGATCCCATGTTTTATTCTGATGTAGACAATCTGACCCTGCTCTAATCCTGGTTTAGTTCTGATTTTGTTCAGGTTTAGCTCCAGGTTTGGTCCTGTTAGTATAGTCCTGTTTCTGTGTGCAAGTGTGAATTGCTTGTTAATAAATAACAGATAAGAACGGCAAAAAGAGTAATTACTTCCGAGTTATTTTTAACACCACTGTGGCAACCAGCTCTTGTATCATTTGGCCTAGTTTGTGATTATAATATAACAAATCCGCAAAATACTTAAAATCTCATTGGCTTTACCACACCTCAGGTTCCATGTGATGCTCACTCTCAAATCCATCTTCAGCCCAACACTTAAGTCCTTAATGTTAAGAGTGTCCATAATCCCAGTTGAATTATTCCAGAGTAAACTTACATTGAGACGTTATGGCTGCTTACACGTCTTCAGAGAGTCTTCGCTGTATTGGAGTCTGTCTGTTTATCAGTCAACACAGGATGGGCCTCTTCTAAACACGCCATGTCAAGACACAAGACAGATCTGCAAAAAGCACCACCACTGAGGTAGCTGCTGTGCCTAGAATAGTCCTGCTCTAAGAATAACATCCTGTGCACCGCTCAAACACACTGCTGGAGCTATTGGTAACTGAAAATAGTAGGTCGTATTATGTAAAAGTTTCACTGTTCTAAGGCTGATATCACCTTTATTGACCATGGCAGGACAACAGTGAAGCCTTCATTGAATTATGTCATCATTGATCGTGTGTGACCACCCTTATAAAATCTAACTTTGGAAAAGCGTGTGACATAAACAAAAATGTCAATTGTGATAAATGTCAAATTGTGTTTATTTAAAAATGCACAGATTTGTCTGTTGGTGTGTGTTTTATTTTTATTTTTTTTGACTGTTGAACATTTTGGCTTTTGGATTGGAGTTTGAGAAAGTCTAACACAAATAATCTTATCTAGTTTACTCAACAAGGAATTTACAGGAGAACTTCTCAAACTTACCATTCATGTCTTTTATGAAACATTGATGTGTTTTTTAACCCCGGAGACCAGAGCATGAGATTCAGTGTAAGCAGTACAGATCCAGTTCAACGAAATTATGGCCATTACAGATGGGTCAGTGGACAGAAAGATCACTGTAAGCCAGCCATGCCCAGGGAATCAACATCAATCAATCGTCATCAGATTCTCTCTGACAAATGAAACGTTAGAAGTTGTATTTAGTAATCTCTATTTATGACATAACGTCATTGCTCTGATCTACCCCCAGTGTCACCACAACTGGTACATGCCCACAGCTCTTCACTTACTTTGTTCTCCAATTGTATTTTCTTAATCCTTTTAGATCAATATTGTGAAGTAAATTGTCCAAAATATAAGATAATGGTCCACGGGTGTCATAGATTATAACTATACAGCAGACCAAAGCACATGTCTTCTTTAAAAGTCAATAAATACCAGCCACTCTCTTCACAAGAGTTAATCACAAATACAAAGAAAGCCTTAATTTGGTGATATCACGTCAACAAACCCCATACTTAACACAATAAAAGCATGTTTATCCAATTTGGCGTACTGCATTATAAAAATGAAGCGCATTGTTCTTGTACAGCGGAACGTTCAAACAGAGCCTTCATCTGTTGGTGGAAAAGGATTTGGCCTAAGCTGGGGTCACGGAGCTGCTGTAAGAGCCAATTAATGTGGGAGAGATGTGGGATGATTATGTTCTGCCATCATCACCTCCTCTATTACGGTGCAGCTGTCTACACAAGAGACCGCTTAGATTTGGGCTGGTGAAATGACATGAAGACAGCAAAAAACTCTTAGAACACCATTTACTTAACACATTAAATTGGCACATGAATTCTGTAATCGGTTTTAACCAGAAAACTGTTTCTTATAATGTGCTACAGTAGGCTTATTTTGTGTGCTATCCATAGAAAGGTACCCATGCCCATATTTATTTTTTCGTGAAACTTCAGGTAAGAACATTTTGGTATCATGTTCAATCAAATGCCTTTTCCATTACTTCTCACTGACTTATGACAAGCAGAGAACTCGAAATAAAAAAAAGATTAGCAACTAGAACCTATATGTTGGCAGGTTAGTCTTTTTTTTTTCTGATAGTGATAGGCTGTATTCATGCCCCTATAGCTATTTCAATTACATACCCATCTTCACTGTAGCAGCAGAATATCAGCCTCTTCAGCCTATCCATCTTCTCTTCCACCATCACCAAGAATTACTTCCATGGACTGGACAACATCGTCTAGCTAACATAACCCTTACTTTGTAATTACAGCCATTTTAAAGGCCCTGTAACTGTTTTTTCCATATGTATTTGAGCAAAAACGGCTCCACTAAAGATATATTGTATAAGCAGCTCTTAAAGTTAAAATATACCCGCTGTTTGTTGCATTTAATTACAAAGTGATTTTTTTTTGTCTGATAAAAATACTTAGAAACTTTTTGCAGGGAAAATGTGTTCTCCAAAATACACAAGGTGAGTGAGGAATGACTTTGAACAACTGCTTAAAATGAACTAGTTCTGTTTTTTACATTTTTAAAACTGTAAAAATCAGATATAGGTATCATATATCCGTAAAACAATAAGACACACTGGACCCAGCCATGCATATGAATGAAACAAGTCGTTGGCTATTTAAGTGTTCAATGAGAGATGACAGTGTCGAAAGAAGCATCTGGCTCTCTCTCTCCATCCCTCCTCCATCTCCCTGTAGCTGCATACAGTTCCTGGGCCAGATGCCACTACCACAGGTGTGTTCCCAATGAGGTCCAAGTCCCACAGCAGCCATCAAAAAGTCCACAGCCAAAGTATGTCTTCTGCAGATCAGCACATCATCATGTCTTGTAAAGCTATAAACAACTGGTTAAAATCCTAGTCTCCTCGTCCAGAGACACATGTGGTGCCCTGCCATGTGTAAAAATAATATAGCACAGTCACTGCACCTCATATGAGCGCACACATAGCTGCACAATGGGCCCCTTCAGACCACAAGTTTCAATTTGTCCATTTTCAGCGTGCATGCTTCAGCGCACACCAGGATTTTACATGGATTTTACAGGATATTATTTGAACTAGGTCAAGTGACAAATCTTGACATCCAAAGTGCACTGGATCTGGCAATGGCCCTTAAACATATACTGTATCTGTCAGGGTTTGGTGTTTGTTGTGTGTTCCCCCTCCCTTCTGTGTCTATCTGCTCCTCTGGGGGTGTGGCTGGGCTAATGCTGCAGTGTGGATCACCTGCTTGGTGGTTCACCTGCAGCTCATTGTCTAATCAGCCCCACTACTTAGTTCTGTCCTTTTCCTTTGTTCAGTGTCAGTTCATTCCTCCTCCTCTATTCCTTGTCTACGTCCTCGTCCTGCTTGTCCACGTCCACGTCGTCATCCTGCTTGTCCATGTCGTCCTGCCTGCCCTTGTCGTCCAGTCTGTCTACCTGTGAGTCTTCCCTCCGTCTGTCTCCAGCCAGCTCCCATCACCACATCCTACAATCCCGGCAATAAACCTGTTTAAACATCTACCTGCGCCTATGTCTCTGCTTTGGGGTCCTCAACCACACTCAAACCATGACAGTATCTTTATCAATTTTGAAATGCAGGTTAAATTGTGCAGATACAGTGGAAACTCAAGAAGGCACTGCTCTGTCTGGAGGTCTGCTACTCAAGTTGGAATGTTAAACAAGGCTCTCTCATTCACAAGATGTTTTTTCAGTCACTCTCACATTTGTTGTAAACTTAGATTTAGACAAACTTTATTGATCCACAAGGGAAATTACTTAGACACAGCCTCCTAAACAGAACCATCAATGCTTGTACTGATCACCGCTTGTGTTGTTTAAATTCAGACAATCTAAATAAAAAAATCAGGCAGTGCTTGCTAATTGTGTCACCATGGTAACTGCTTAACATTCCTCCATAGACTTACATGCAGTCCCCCCAGAATGATGTCACTGCAAAGTAATAGTATTCATGGGAAAGTATCAAAGGCATTTTCTACCAACTACTGTGTTTTTTCTTGTCTGTGTGTGCAGTTTTTGAAGTGACAAAAATAAATCAATATAGCTCATAGTGTAGGCGTAATATCTTAAAAAATAGATATCATAACAGATTCTCACATTGTAATAAGGTTTGCAAGTCATCAGATGCAAGTCATTTGTATGAGACAACATATAAATGAGGGCCGGTGCCGAGAGGACAGAGGAGATGCCTGCTCATTTGTCTTTCTCACAATGTGCACTTTTTGCCTTCCTTCCTGACGTTGCAAAGTCATCCTGATAAACTGACAGAGCTCAGAGACAAAACAAATCATTTACACGGAGAAGCAGCATCCGGACGCTTAAACAGGAGGTTATACAAACAATAGGAGCTGCGTTATCCAGACAATCCAATTATGTGTCAATAATTATATGTCAATGGTGTTTCCAAAAGAATGCATGTCTGGGAAAACATAGAGACTAAACTTGAGTAACCCAGCCTTGAATTCTTTTACTGTGATATGCAATACAATTTTAACAACTACTACAAATGTTGTTTTAATCACATATTTTGTGATTAAAATGTCATAATAATACATGTTGTGCTGTAAATGAACAACTAAATTAAAAAGCTGCTCTAATTGTCACAATGGTTTTGTGTCAAAGCAATGGTTTATCATCTATCAAACAAATAGCCTATGTATTAATCATTTGAAACAATTTGTCTCAAGTATGTTATACACAGTGATGGGAAAATACATGTATTTAGTTACGGTATACTGAATACCTTCATTAAAATGTATTTTGTTATGTATTCCAATATATGATCCAATAAGAGTACTGGATTTTGAATATGTTTACATGAAGTTGTATTATATCATAGTGTATATATATATATATATATATATATATATATATATATATATATATATATATATATATATATATATATATATATATATATATATATATAGTTGTTGCTCTGTTTGCTATGTATGTCCAATTAGAGAATCACATGCACGCACTGCAAGAGCTGCTTTCTTTATTCAGACCAACACTGTGCAGTTCAAAGCCACAACTGCATGACAAAGTACTGTAATTTATTCCTTCTAATTTGGGAAAGTAACTGTATTCTGAATACCACCAAATGAAAAAGTAACCCTGTATTGGAATACAGGTAATCAAAATTAGTATCAGTGTCAGAATTTGCATTTTCTGTACATGTCTTCAGTTACTTTCAAACACTAGTTATGCACCTCTAGTTTCATAGGAACTCAAACCAAGCTAGACTAACAGAACTCAAACCGAGCGAGACTACAGATCATGGAATCAACCTCAAACCCATAAAAAATAAAAACAAACAAATGGTTGAAAACTGAAACTATGAACATTATAGGCTTTCTGTTGGTCCTGCAGTTTATGTCTGAAGCACAGCCAAGTGACACTGATGGAGACAGAGGAATGTGCCATCTCCCATGTGTCAAAAGTGCATATCCCCATATATGGCAACCACTATTAAAAACTATATTTATTCCCAGCTAAATGACAAACCGATAAACTAACTCATCATTAGAACAATAACAAATCCATGAGAGATGTTTTTCTATGGCTTGGACTCTGGACTGGGTGAAAGTGATTGCTCTGTTTTTCAAGTTCAGCCTCTCCTGGCCCTCTCCACTTGGTTAATTAGACGCAGCCACATACACATTAAATACTTCTCTTTTCTCCCTCATGCACTGAATGGCTGGCCACAGTTCAAGCAACCACAAAAACCAAAGAAACTGCGATGCAAAACAGGCCCTATCCGAGCCAGCAGCCAACAAAATGAACAATTAGAACAACATAAAGAACGGAAAATTGGCCGGCATGACAGTTTAACTCCTTAAGCTGAATGAGAAGTTTTCAAATGCCTTACCTTAACTTTTCGGTTAGTTTTAAAGTCCGTACAGTTTAAAACAACCAAGATTTGACTCCCTGAAGTTTTGGGTTCTCACTTTTGCTGTGTCCCGGCGTTACTGCACACTTCTATCTCTCTCCCTCTCTCCTCCTCTCCTCAATCGCCCACCCTCTCTCCCTCTCTCCTGTCTCTCTCTCTCTCTTCAGTACTTCCTGGGCTGCTGTTTATGCTCCAATCAGGCCAGCCAAGACCCTCTCTCCCCCCTCCTCCCCTCTGGACCCCACACCCCCACCCACTGCACTCCGTCAGACAGGGAGTATTGTGCGGCCGGGGGCTTGTCACATGGTCTCGTGCTGTGTTTAGGTCTCCGCTGAGATTTGTTAACCTTCTGGCTCTATCTGGCATGTGGGTAAGAGTAAAGGAAAGCAGTGATAGAGTTGTTATTCAAGTGGAAGTTTAAGGCATAAGCACAATAATAAGTCCATGTTGATACAGTTTGATCTAATGAGAACTGCTTACAAGTTATGACAGAGGTACTACTAGTATTGTGGCCCTGGTAACTACTGATACTGATACTACTACTACTACTACTACTACTAGTACTACTACTACTACTACTTACTGCTACTACCAGCTTCCAAATATGAGCACTTCCTTCCCTCCAAAAGACTCCTCACCTTGTGTCTGCTATGTTGCACAATACTGAATGCTCAGGGAAATAGTAAATGGTAAACAAATCCTGAAAATCATTACTAATAATAAATAATAATTATTATAGCTATTATAATTACTGGTCCTAGGGGCCCAGAAAGTCTCATGTTTGAACTTTTATTTACAAAAAGTTACTTGAGAGATATATAACAGCTACATAACACATTTGGATTAATTTAGCTTCATTTTATCTATTGGATTACAGGAAACAAATGCAGTCTATGCAATCGGATCAGCTGATATCAGCACTTCAAGCTTTAGTATGAGAACTGGTGTCAGGAATGAATAAACTCTATCAGTGTAGCTCTAGATACAATAGGGTTTGGATCCGTCTCCTGGAAATAAATGGAAGTCAGTTTAATGTCCAGAAAAAGTATGTAAACTCAACAGGTTTGTGCGTATGTGAATGGGTGAGTGGTTCATCAATGTAAAGAACTCAAACAGCCTTGAAGGTAAAAAAAAAAAAACCAAGGTATACATGTGATGTGACCATATACTGTAAAACAGTTTAATGTGGTTTTTCCTAATATCCTGACCATCAAAATCCCAAAGCAAGTTTTGACATATGTACTATAAAGTTACACACTGCCTCTACTTCTAATGATTGAAACAAGACAAACATAAATAAAAGAGTGTACCAGACTAGAAAGAGAGGGGGGTGTGTCTAGAACTCTCTCTCCAAATCCTACAGCTTGTCGTTACAAACCACAGCGAGACGAGGCCCCTGAACCCACACCACTGTCTGCTACTCACGGCGCCAATCCAGGCTCCTGCCACAACCTATTCATACCCATATATCCAATTCACTGTTTGAGCTAGCCATACAATAACACCGTTTTATCCGTCTGCATTGAGAAGGTGTGGTGGAGTAGATGTGATGGTAGAGTGAAAGGTGAAAGGTGAAAGGTGAGACGAGGGAGGGGTCAGGTTGACAGGAGCACAGTGTTGTTTTGTTGGAGGTACGAGCAGGTCCATTATTGCATTTGGGGCAAGTTGTCAAGCTTTCAAGGAACAAGGTTTGAATGAGTAGAAGAAGCCTGGAGTTGTGTAGCTAACTGTCAGTAGCTGTGATGCCTCATTTAGAGTGGTGAAGTAGCCAGAAAATAAGAAAGAAAGAAAAGCAACACCTGCCTTGGATAACCAGAATAAAACATGCATGTCTAGGCCTTTGAGTTGAACTGTGAAAAACCAAGGGCAAAGCGTCTCAAAAAAAAAAAAAAGAAGCTGAATTTCGTTTGAAGTGAATGGCAACAATTTACACAGACCAAACAACAGAATGGCTTTTTGAAATAATTATCCAAATAGCGTTGCTTTCTCTCGTCTTCTCTCTCACCAGTCAGTCATGGGCAGATTGTGGTTCTTTCTTGCCAGGTTGCGTTGGGAAAACATTCATCTTGTTGTTTAGTCTGGGCACCATGTGTTGTTACAGTGGGTCTTTTTCTCTCAGCTGCAGACCCTCCTTTACTAGGGCCCAGCCATTTGAAAAACATGCAATTTTTCTGACAAGCATTGAAATGATGAGGTGAACTTACCGTATGTTTTAATATTATGCTTCTGTTCAGAGGGCAAATTAGATTTGAGGAAAAGATTGAATATGGGCTGCTAAACGAATAAAAGAGCCACATGCATTTCAGAAACTTTTTGTAGAGAATGGTTAAAAGTTTAGCAGGATACATACATAAGAGGGCATAAATGAGGTTTGAGAAGACACTATAACTCTTAATAAAGTCTTAAATAATTGCAGTACAGGTATTTTTATTGCTCAAAAGACCTTGAAAAACATGTATGAGCTCAGTTATCTCACAGATCTGACCTGGAACTTGGGCTGGTGGATCACATGCTTGTCTCCATGAAGTTTAACAAAGTTTGATGCAATACTGTGGAACACTCTAGGAGAGATAGGCCGATATTTGTGAAGCCTTAAACCTCAAACAGAGAGATTTCGTTTGGCCAAACTGCTGCCTAAAGAGCACACACAAAGCTATGTTTCAACACTTTAGTGTGAAGACATAACTACGCAAAACGTGACTACACGTTTCTCTTAAAAAAGCTAAAAAAGGTTGTGGGTGAGTTTTTTTGTTTGACCTACATATCGGCCCTAAAATATCACCCTCAAAATATCAGCAGCTTTTCAGTCATCAGTTTCTCTGGACTCAGACAATCAGCACTGGCCATGAAAAAATTGGTCCATCCCTACACTCTAAGCAAAGCAATAGATGGGCTGTCCACCTGCAAAATTAAATCATGCACATTTAATTACTGGATATTTTTGTATTTTTTCTTCTGACATTGCCCTTGCCTTGGCAGACTGTACACTTGCAGAGCAATGTAGGTAAATATCAGGAGAATGCAGGAATCTAAAAATAACCCATATTTATGTGGCTGTGCGATGTTGCCTCGGTATCACTGTGGGCCTGGTTGTGTGCGCACTGTAAAACATTTTGCCTAATCCCTCAAAGGAAAATCCGTTTGTAGCTGAAAAATGAAAGAGGCTAGACAAAAAGTCAATCCATTTGGAATTTAACAGTGAGAGCAGGTGAGGATTACACCTTCAGCTATTCACATCTCATTTTGGCAGTAACTGTACAAGAACCCGGCGTATGGAGCAGTCAATGAGCCACCTGCGTGTTCGGAAGAGCTGTGTATGATATTACTCATGCTGAGAAGTGAATGACAGAAATTTGTAGAGAAATGTACAAAATGGGTTTCGCTCTGCATGTTAAAAGATGAAGGATACAGTGTGTTGGAATGTAGAGTTAGGGTGAGTCATCAGACCATGAATCAGAGTCAAAGTAAAGTAAAGATGACGTGGTACTGTGTCATGTGAGCTTTGAACTGAATAATACAGATGGGCTATTAAAAAGTAGCAGGTGCAGAAATTTATTATATGCAATGTAAAATAAGCGTTGAAATCATATATATAAGGAATATATATAAAAGATAAAAGAACCATTCCTTAATACTAGACGGATTTTTGGTTCATTGCAATAAAATAGCCCAGGGATTAAAGATTAATCAACTGAGCCACTATTCTTTATATAAATAGAAAACATATTTCCTTAAATGTATTGCTGGGAAAAGATAAGTCAATTTCTGCAACTATGAGCTTATAAATAAAAACTACCAATGACAAACAAGACAGCCTCTTCAGTCCTCAGGTCAATGCAAATATAATGGGAGAAATAGCAGGGATGGTACAAGATCTCGTGCCACAGGATCATGCGCACAAGAGAAAAATTATCTTGTGAGATTATTTTCCCATGTGTCTACTTTTAGATTGGATAAAAAGGGTCACATGTTGGTGAGTTACATCTCTTCCAGTTCCAAAAAGTAGTACTAAAATGGAAATAAAACTATAAAATGAAATAAATAACAAAATTGTGAGGCCGAAACTGGAAACTGAACCGCCCTGTGGAAATCCCTAAGAAATAGTATAACTCCACAACCCTAAGGTCATGATCTCAAAGTTTAGAATTCATAGAAGGGCTGCAAGATTAATCACAATCAAAATCACAAATTGAATGGACACAATTAGAAAATCACAAAAGTTTCCGTTTTTGAAGTACCATAATTTCCTCCATAAACAATGAAATATCCTGTCTTATTCAGCATATAAAACTGCTTATCCTGTAGTTCAGATCTGTCCAAATCTGAAATGTGACTCTTGTATTAGTTTGTCAGTTTATATTTCAGTATTTCTGCCAGTTCTTCTGTGGATGTGAACTTTGAACAGAATCCCAATCGAATTGCTGAATTACTGCTGAAAAATTGCAATTAAATATCTTTCCCAAGTCGTTATAAAAATGATTCTTTATGGAGTTCTTTGTTTACAAAGTGTCTCCTTCCTGGCTCCGTGGGTCTGTCCTCAGACTCGTGCTGCCCTGGTGTGGTGGTCTTGAGTGTATTTTTCATAACTACATTCTTTGGTTCCTAACCTCATGTTCTGACCTGAGAGTGTGTCTGTCCATGTGTGAGAGCAACAGCAGAGTGGGCACATAAAACACAGTGGTAGTATGACCCCTGCTGACCCCCTCTGACCAGTGGGCGGAGCTACATCCTATTGTTCTTCTCTGTCATGGTTCCACAGGTCATAGAAAAATCAGTCAACATCATAACAGCAGGATTCGCGTTTATCGGTGGAAGAATGTAATTTATTTGGGCATATTATTAAATAAATGAAAAATCACAATTATTTTGGTTCTAAATTAAATTGTAATTACTTCAAACAATTACTTTTGTTTGCATATTGTCAAAATGAAAAATTAATGAGACTTATTAGGTTGTTTTGACTCACATAGAGACTAGGAAAATAATATTGTTCTAAATGTCTAGAAAAAAAGTAGATTAAAAATGTTGCTGCTTGACTCTAAAGGTGCATTGTGTAACTTTTCTGATGGAGGGTTTGTCAGATGCATTTCTCAATGTTACTGCTTTATCTAGAATGTTTCACAGTATAGCACTGAACCTTTCTATCTTCAAGGAGACAAAATGGAGTGGAGAGACAACCTGGCTCACAGTCAGAATCTTATCTTTGTTTTTCTAGGTATTTTTGAGCTATAAAACCACCTGTAATTGAATAAATGTAAAAAGTTAAGTCAGTTGCATCTTAAAACTTTAACGTTTCTTTTAATTGAAAAGAAGTTGTGAGTCACTAATAAACTCTTGTCTAACATGTCCTTTCTGCACCACTGTACTCAAAACTACCACATATGTATATCAGAACTGTCCCATTCCTGTCCTAAAAACTCTATCCACACACTGCATAGCTTATTTATGTAATATTACGTCTTTATGTGTTTGTTGGAGTCTAGCTGGTCCAGTCATTGATGTCACTGGCTGAATTCTGGTCTCTGAGTGAAGATTAGGAAAGTTCTTTGAAATGGCAGAGGCTCACAAGGGCTTTGGATCATTGCAGGCTGCGTTTATGTCAAAGGGAGCTGGGGTCTGCGGGTTTCAAGATGGACTCCAGCCAGGACCAAGGCTCTGCTCCCTTTTATGTCGCATTAGTGTAGTAAAAGACGCCCTCTAAATGTGAGACGGAAATATACATGACAGAAGTGTGATGGAGAATTTGTAAAAGCAACAAAAGCCGTTTGAATTTGGATGTGAAGTATCTTAGCAAGTAATACTCCGAATATGTGTGTCCAATTCTGACAAGTGTTAGGATTTCAATGGAATCTACAAAAATGCAAAATAAAGGAATATCAGAAGACAACTGAGTCAACATAAAAGCATAACTTGTTGGTTCAAAATAGGACTAAAATTGGTCTTAATTTTGTATTTATTTATTAAGAGATAACATGAAAATAAACCTGGACCAAACAGTGATATATATATATATATATATATATATATATATATATATATATATATATATATATATATATATATATATATATATATATATATATATATATATATATATATATATATATATATATATATATAAAAACGCATTTCTCACCTTCCACGGTGGTTGGTCTCTCTCACCCTCATCAGCTCGGGTCCTCTACCAGAGGCCTGGGAGCTTGAGAGTTCTGCGCAGTATCTTTGCTGTTCCCAGTACTGCACTTTTCTGGACTGAGATGTCTGTTGTCCTTCCTGGGATCTGCTGCAACCACTCCTCTAGTTTGGGGTCACGGCCCCGAGTGCTCCGATCACCACAGGCACCACCGATGCTTTCACCTTCCAGGCTCTCTCCAGCTCTTCTTTGAGCCCCTGGTATTTCTCTAGTTTCTTGTGTTCCTTTTTCCTGACATTGCCATCGCTCGGTATTGCAATGTCCACCACCACGGCTTGGTTCTCCCGCTTATCCAGAACCACGATGTCTGGTTGGTTCGCCATCACCATTCTGTCAGTCTGTATTTGGAAGTCCCACAGGATCTTGGCCCGCTCATTCTCCACAACCTTTGGAGGCGTTTCCCACCTTGATCCTGGGGTTTCCAGCCCGTACTCTGCACAGATGTTTCTGTACACTATGCCCGCTACTTGGTTATGTCGCTCCATGTACGCTTTCCCTGCCAGCATCTTACACCCTGCAGTTATGTGCTGGACTGTCTCAGGCACTTCTTTGCACAACCTACACCTTGGGTCTTGTCTGGTGTGGTAGATCTGGGCCTCTATTGCTCGGGTGCTCAAGGCCTGCTCCTGTGCAGCCAGGATGAGTGCCTCTGTGCTGTCCTTCAGACCAGCCCTCTCCAGCCATTGGTAGGATTTCTTGATATCAGCCACTTCAGTTATGTTCGGTGGTATGCCCCGTGTAGGGTTTGTCCTGCCATGATGGTCCCTCCAGCACCTCTTCCTCTGCGCCCCACTGTCTGAGACATTCTCTGAGCACGTCCATCAGTCTGGGCCTTGTCACTGATGTACTTGTGGAGCTTGGATGTTTCATCCTGGACAGTGGTTCCCACACTCACTAGTCCTCGGCCTCCTTCCTTCCGGCTCGTGTACAGTCTCAGGGTGCTGGACTTGGGATGGAACCCTCCATGCATGGTCAGGAGCTTTCGTGTCTTAACATCTGTGGTCTGTATCTCCTCCTTTGGCCAACTTATGATTCCTGCTGGGTATCTGATCACTGGCAGGGCGTAGCTGTTTATTGCCTGCGCCTTGTTCTTGCCATTGAGCTGGCTTCTTAGGACCTGCCGTACTCTTTGCAGGTATTTGGCTGTCGCCGCTTTCCTTGTTGCCTCGTCAAGGTTGCCATTTGCCTGTGGGATACCAAGGTACTTGTAGCTGTCCTCAATGTCTGTTATTGAACCCGCAACCTTCTTGCTGTGAGGCCTGAGTGTTGCCACTCAGCCACCGTGCCGCCTATATATATATATATATATATATATATTTCAGTCTCTCTCCAAACCACACAGACCAGTAGGGGTCCCCAAACCACAGTATTTTGCAGCAAACTTTTATTTATTTACAAATCAATAAAAAACTGAAAATGTAGTAGCAGAATGTGTCAAATATGAATTTTTAATGTCACTGTTTTGACATTTGAAAATCCCAATTGTAATAATTTAAGACAATTTCCAACTAATGTTTTAAACTGAGATTTGTTTTTATATTGTGTCACTAAAACAGCATTTGTAAAGATTTATGTTTTCTTTTCTTTTTTTATTATTCACAAATTTGTCGCAGTGCTCAAGCAATAAGACTAGAAATCAACAATCTGGCTCTGAAGTATGAAGCAAACACTGCAGCAGCCAGACACATGCTTAAATATTTCAGCAGACTTATTTTGGTATTCAAACAAAATCCAACAGCTTCAGGCGATATGACAGCAAATGGGTGAATTTACAGTTGTGTAAGAAGTGCAGGTCATGAACCTGTGGTAAACAGACTAGCCCCCTGTGTGCTCTGCTATTCCCTGTGCCAGAGCTTGTGATGGTGTTTTGAGCGCTTTGAACTGTCCCTAACTCTTAGCACACACACACTCATTAGCAGGAGATGTCTCAGTCGAAACCCTAAACAGTGGTAAGCTTCGGTAATAACCAGTGTTTGCAAATGTCAGCTGGCATTTGACCTTCCACGCAACTGCAAACTGCAGCCAATGCACGCACTTGTTTTGATGGTATTACACCATTTTGAGAGTAACTACAGAGCGCAGAGAAACCAACATCAACTGTCTTAAAATGCCTATTGATACTTGATAGTGCATCTGATGTCATCTATATTCTCTGGGGCGTGAAGCTAACTGAAAGCACTACTCTATTACTCAAGTTAGACTTTAATCTCAGCTTCATTTGTACACAATCTGACCAGATAGAGATGACTAAAGTCAGGTGTGCAATTTTTGGCCCTTTTTGAGCCGATTTTTCACTGATGCGATGGGGGCAAGTTTTGGCTTACTCGTGCATCGTGCTTTGTCTAATATAAATGGGGTAACAAAAAATGATTAATACTTCACAACTAGCTCTCGATCGGCAATCATAGGTCGCAAGAATATCAAACCTGTTTGAAATCCAGTCGCCTCTCGTGAGGGTTTCGCACTGTTGACATAGTTCATATAGTGTGAGAACATGAATCGAGAGCTGTGAACTTTTAAACCCTGCGATTTGATCGTACAGTTTGAGCTGGGGCTGAGTAAAATTATCAAAAATATATCATAGTGTTGTACTTTACTTTAGCTGGAACTAAAACAGGTGAGATGATTTGTGCGCTTAAGCAAACTCACACACATAATATTACAGTCACAAGCTATCTAGCATCAGCCAACAGTTTGTCATTTAGTTTCTCTCTTTTTGTTGGCACACCTAAACTGTGCCAACTCCTCCACTTAGGGCAACTCCTCTCCACCTGCCCTCCCTGGGTGGGTAGAACGTCTTTCCCTCAAGTAAAGTTCAAGTATCTCGGGGTCTTGTGAACAAGGCTGACAGGCCAATGCCTTTAAGTTTTTCCCTGTTTTCTTTCTTTCCATGTATTTGAGCAAAATTTGACTTGTCCCAGTATAGATATATTGTATAAGCAGTTTTTGAGGTTAAAATAAGTCCACTGTGTACTTTCTGCATCCAATTATAACTGATTGATTATTATTATTATAGTGTCTATGTCTGGGATTACAAGACACTGTAAATAGTTTCACAGATGGCTACAAACTATTAAATAACCGCTTTGACAAAACATAACAGAGTCATACAGGCACTAGCGATACAACAAACTAAAACAATAAAATCTTTATTATAAAGCCAACTCCTCAATTTATAATCAGGCAACTAAAATAAAACAGGGTTTGATGACTGTACAGCATTAAATCAAATCAAAAGTGCACAGTAGAACAAAATGAAATTCATCCTCCCTCAGGTCACACAGGGAGCAAACTCGCTCCTCCTCAGGGAGGCCTTTGAACTGCCAGGGGTAATGTGCTGGTCCTCAGAGGGGCGCAGAGCGACTGCTATTTCCTGATCAAATTTAGATTTACCCATTGGCCCAATCTAAAACTGCACATTTAATAATATTTTTTAGATTTGAGTTTGATTGGCAGATTGTGTCCGGCCTGGTAGAGTTTGACAGCACAACCTGAGGATACAGAGTGAAGATGTTAGACAAAACTAATAGATCTATGAGTTGTATTTAGGTTGGCTGTTCTCTGGTTCTCTGCTCTTCTGTCACACTCACGTTTCTGGATACCAGAGGTGTGAAACTAATGCTGTGAGATGGGAGGTTAATTTAAAAAAAGATAGAAAAATAAAAAATAAACCAAAACCATATTTGTATTGTTTTCTTGTTATGAAAACTGTATTTTTTGGTTTCAGCTTCCTGTTTAAGATGTAATTTTGAGCACTTTTCAAGACTCAAAAGATTACACACAGCTAATCACCCATCACCAGGTTCCCAATTTATCCATGAAGCCTGATCAACAGCCTACACAAATTTCCATCTGAACTGCAGGGACCATTTCTACGCAAAACAATAAAAAAGCAAATCCAATGTTGGAATGTTTGATGTATTACTCAGTCATAACCGCTTAGACCACCCGGAGCTCATAGACACTCATCTGCCAGTGGTGAAATCATCCCAGAACTCCTGCTACGTGTATCTGTAATGGTGGGATGTTTAGAACACCCTCAGTGTGGTGTCACTGCAAAGTATCAATTAGAGCAATTAGTCCAAAGGCACAGCTCAGTTTAGAGGGTCTGGGCTTTAAACAAAACCTTTACAAACGATCGTTCACAAAGACAGGACAGCTCTGACGTTAATGTTGCTCAGTCCACAGGTGGAGTGAATACTAACAGAGCTAATGCTATAATAGTACAGAACACAGTATCAGGATTTGGTGTGAAGCTAGAATGTGTCTTACCTAACGTCACCATATGCCATAGGTTTCAGTAAGGTAACTGCAACTTTTAAAACATAAGCAGCAACAGGAACAAGTAATATGAGACGGAACTTATTATTTTACCAGGCAAAACATTAACAACAAATTCTTATTTACAAGAAGAGGAAGAGCAATTTTAAAAGCATTAGAGTAAAGAGTTTCAATCTTTGGAATTTACAATAATCTAATTTGTGAAAAAAAAAGTGTATATTTAAAAAAGAAATATATAATGTATAAATACAGGCAGAATAAAAATGTAGTAGAATACAAAATGAAAGTTCAACAAAGTTCATTCAACCCAGTCATCAGACCAACACACCTTTATTACAGAGCAAAGGTTATCCACTGTTCTCTGAGCTTAATGGTCAACCAGGTTAGCACAGTAAAAGTGGTCAGCAGCTCTATTTGATAACAGACTAGAAATGGCATCTCAGAGGAGCTTTTTTCTATCTCTCTTCAACTACCAAACCGAGAAATATGTTGTCACTAAAAACAGTAAGATTGGAATTTTATACCGACTTTATCAGCTGGCTGTACTGGCCTACCTTATTGGATGGGTGTTTGTGCTCAATAAAGGATACCAGGAGAAGGAAGAAGCCATCCAAAGCTCTGTCTTCACAAAACTCAAGGGCGTCGCTTTGACCAACAGCTCAGAAACAGGCCTTCACATATGGGGCGAAGAAGACTATGTAATACCTCCAAATGGTGAGCAGGTCTTCTTTGTGGTGACTAATTACATCGAGACTCCAAATCAGACACTGGGGATCTGTCCTGAGAGCTACAATGTACTTAATGGAAGGTGTGTGACAGATAGTGACTGTGAGAAGGGAGAGGCTGTCATAGCTGGCCATGGAATCAAGACTGGAGTTTGTGTGGAGAAAACTGGAACATGCGAGATCCACGCCTGGTGTCCTGTTGAAAACAGTCCCAAACCCCAAAAGCCCATACTGGGTGCAGCTGAAAACTTTACTGTCTACATCAAAAATTATATTCAGTTTCCAAAGTTTGATTTCTCCAAGTCAAATGTCCCAGAAACAGATGACGCTAACTACCTGAAGAACTGTACCTACGACAGCGAACGTGATCCTTATTGTCCGATCTTCCAGCTTGGACATTTGGTCAGTTGGACGGGCAATGACTTCCAGACAATGGCTTCCAATGGTGGCACTGTTGGAATACTCATTGAGTGGCAGTGTGACCTGGATAAAGACTATTCCCACTGCAAACCACAGTACAGTTTCACAAGCCTGGGTACAAATATGAACAACTCAGGATACAATTTCAGGTATGCCAGGTATTTTAAGGATCTATATGGTCAAGAATTTCGCACTTTGTACAAGGTGTACGGGATCCGCTTTGATATCATAGTCAGTGGGCAGGCTGGACAGTTTCGTATTATCCCAACAGTGATAGCGTTGGGTTCAGGGTTGGCTCTTCTGGGCGCCGGTGTCTTTGTTTGTGACATGATTCTACTATACATGACCAACACTGGATCTTATTACAGAGAGAAGAAGTTTGAAATCATTAATCAGAAAGATTTGCAAAAGGAGGGTAAAGATTCCGAAACAACACAACATGAGCAAAGGGCTAGAAAGTCAGAGAAAGAGACTATCAATCCAGCACATGAAGAAGAGGAGCAATCCATTGTCGAAACACAGGACCCACACTCCCCTCTGCTGTCATCTCTAGAAGTAGGTGTGACATTCTCCAAAGACTAAGTCGGTTTGAAGCGTGACAGTCACAAACCTAATGCACACGCCTGTGTCTGTCTGCTGTACCACTGATCCCTGGTGAATGGGAATACAAAAAACACATGTAGCCCAGACCCACTTTTGCCTACAGCCCTGGGAGTGAACCATAAGGCTGATATCCTTATTCTGTCCACTGTGAGGCATTGACGCCTACAACTGTTGGGTTTAAGTCTTTCATCTTTTCTTTTTTTTTTCTTTTTTTTTTGGCTTATTTGAATCCTCATGTTTTTGATTTTGTATTGTAATGTTGTTTCTGGTCAAATTTAGATTGATATACAGCTCCGTTTGGTACTCCTTCTTAAAATTAATATAATTATAATCCACATTTTATTGTCGGAGTAACAGGGAGTGCACTATTACCATGCTAGTTGTTATTATTGTGAAGGCAAAACTCCACTCTGGACTCTGAAAGTTGTGAAACGCATGTATAAACTCACCATGATGAATAATTAATGCTCTGAATTCACAAGCAAGGAAATGCAATAGAAGTTAACTTTGCTCTTTCCCTCAGAGCTGGCTCATCATTGCACTAATCACACATCGGAGCTTCTCAGATCATAATGAGGGCTAACAAATGTGGTGAACTCGATTGTCACTGGCCCTTAAGTGCACTTCTGTTCAATCTGCAGCATTTACATGAATTATTGACGTTATAATATGGTGTGTTCAAAATGCTAGAGGATAATTTGATATTTATCTGATCTTTTGGGGTGTCAAAGTAGAAATGAAAAAATCTGACTCATAAAAATCTATAGCTTCAGGACAATGCATTACATCTCTATGAGGGATTAAGTGATAAAACAGCCATATGTCCTATATAGAGCAAAACATGCATTATTAGCAGTTTTAAATATATTGTTAACACTGTGAAACAATGATGTAAATGCAGCATATAGAAATTGATAGTCACATTTTCAGATAAGCTCTAAGAATCCTCATTGCCTTTGTCCTGGTTTGGCTCCCTCTTGTGTAACATAAGGGCCATTCTGTGTGTTTTCTCCCCAGCCCTCCCAGTCATTCCTGATAATATACAGCATTACATAAGCATAAGCAGACGCATGCTCAAGAATGGCTTTGTGCGCCCTTCACTGTTCATTTACAATTGTACATACTATATGATGAGAGCCAATCTGACAAATGACCACAAGGTTTAAGGCTGAAGTTTACATATAATGGCAGCTGGAAGGAAATCTTTATATAACCACTACATCACGGTTCACTGGACATCATTTCAGTACATTACTAATAATATAAAATGGTTAAAAAATACTTAAATACATTTTGCGTTTATTACTTATAGATTGTGTATTATTTCATTATAGTACAATGCAAGTTTAGGTAAAAACATTTTCACAATTAACTTACATTGTTTTACATAGAAACACAATGCTGTTCATATGACAGTAATGGTAGGTACACCTGTTACGATAAATACTATATTGGCTTAAATATTTATATTAGACAGAATACATTTTGGGGTTTCAATATTATCATGTATTATCTTAATTTCTAAGATGATGCTGCAGATAAAATGTTGATTAAATCATTCAGATTTGTGCGTCCTGTTTTTCAGTTAGGCATTACATCCTGCTGTTAACATGAATGCATCTTAATGTGCCCCTACCCTCTCTCTTTCTCTTTAACCAAACCGCTGTGTCAGTCTGTGCTGAGCATTAGCACGGCCCTCTTTGAGAAGCATGCAATGACTTCATCAGCCAAATGCATGACTCTTTTGAAAAATCCCCCACATTTGAAAGCAACAAGGGAGGTATGCTTAGATATTAGTATTCAAAGATCTTCAAAGAAACAGAGCACTACTTCGATTCCACCAATGTAGGAAACAACTTCTTAAACAATAAAGTCAACAAACTTTCCCAGTAAAAGCATGGGATAAACAAAGTTTCATGTATCTCCTATAACACTGACTTTTATTAGGACTAAAAGTCAATACGATATGCACGATACTCTGTGATCTATTGCTGTCTTTTAATACATGCAAGAATATTCCTTTGTTAAACCACATTCTACATATATTTTAATCATCAAAACGGTGAAATTGTAGTGCGGTTACAAAAAATTGCTAAAAGATACACACACAAAAAAACAAAAAACTCAGCAGCCCACAATAAAGATACTGTATCATCAAATTTAGTATCATAATATATTTTTGCACACCCCTATAACTTTGAAACTTAGATTTTTCAAAGACCTGCTATGAGGCAGAGCACCTCTCGAACACAAACAATATAGTAAAAAACTTTAACAAACTGTAGCAGTAGGAGAGGCAAGAATAAATGTACAATTTCACAATTTCACATTTTCAGAACTTCCTAGAGTTGACTTTCCACTTGGTATGAAAGTGGATCTAATGATATAAGATGTACAGCTGGGGGCGCTGTGAGCAAAGAGCTACTCAAATATGAAGTGGAGGAGGCTCACTGCACTTTCCCTCATGTCAAAGGCCTAAGTGTTCAGCATTTTAATTATGTGAAGTGCTTTTGAACCTGCTCAGAATCACACAGCCCAGAGAAGACGTGTGAAGAAATCATTGCTTTCTGGCTATAAGAACAAAATCTTCAAAATGACCATGTTCTTTACCTACCAAATTTAGATTTTTCTAATGTCACGATGCATGGATACTTACTGTGAGTGGGATCGCCTCTCCACTGATCTATTCTATGTCACCTTGGAGATAACTTCAATGTACTATAGAAAATTTCAGGAGAAGAAATAACATCTCTATGCTATGGGCTATGGAGACAAAAATGTGACAAGCTCTTCCGGAAAAGTTAGTACCTTTGTGCACCTTAACATTTTTTTTAAATCTGGAGCAAGCACTGTAACTGAGAAGAATACTTATTACTTAATACTTTATTCTTTTATTAAACTGAACACTTCCATCATTAGTAAGTATGTTTACAACGCTACTTACAAGTCCACATGTTTCATTATTATTAAACATTGTCATCTCTCCTCTTATGCAACACCACAACAATTAACTTTGCCATTACAGCGCTAAGTAACAGCCACCTGGGAGAATTAGTCTGTGTGTGTGTGTGTGTGTGTGTGTGTGTGTGTGTGTGTGTGTGTGTGTGTGTGCGTGTGTGTGTGTGCTTTTCGTTTGGTCAAATTGACAGTCGCTCACTCATATTAGACCTGAGTGTTATAATTCGGAGCAGGCAGGTCACGGTAGTCTTAATGGCAGAGGAGCAGACATAATGTGAAGTGTGAGTGGCCCCGGTCCCCCAGAGAACATGCAATTACAGCACCATTTGGGCCCCTGTATCTGTTTAAGAGATTCAATTATTTTGGTTAGCCTAGCACTTGGACAGCCACTACTGACCAACGCTGTGGCTTTTTATATAAATTATAGGCAATATACTCACTTCATCTTTGCTGCTGTGAGGCATTATAAAATACTATAGTATGTCCAGTTGATTTTCAATGTATTAAGGTTGAATTAAGTCCACCCAAAGTGCTCGATCGGGCTTTGGGGCTAATAAAGATCTAAATTTGATATAAACTACACTATGTAACTTTTCTGGTGGAGGCCCTGTCACTGCTTTGCCTGGAATGTTCCGCAATATAGCATTAAATCGATCTCATTTGCATTTACTCACTCACACTTGTTTTTATTGCTTAAAAGAACTTGGAAAAATAGCTATTCTTACTGTGAAGTGTGAACAGGGTCGCCTCTCCATAGATCTGACATGTGATTTGACATTATAGAAATGAATAAGTTTAACACTGTACTGTGGAAGATCCAGTGGACAAAGCAATTATATCTCCATGAAGTGACCTTTTACTAGAAAAGTTCCTTTGATTAAATGGAGAAGGCAAGATGCATTTGATATAAAACATGGAAATTTTTAATGTATTTCAACAATATTTTTATGGATATATTATTATTATTATTCTTTCTGCAATGTGCTCCACCCTCTCTTCACCTCAACAGCAGAATCATAAGCCTCCTCAGACTCTCCACCTTGTCATAGGTTGTGAAATTTTCTGATGCTACCACAACTCAATCATAGATCATTTGTAGTCTTAGCCTGCCAGTTCAGAGCACAGACTGACTTACTAACAAAAGCGCCCCCTTGTGGAGATGATGGAACATGAGATGAACATCATAACTTTCCTTGTCACTTCCAAATCAATAACTGGTGCAGAAACAGACGTCCCGAAGCACAAAATTATGAACAGCGATCATTTGTTTATGGAGGAGTCAAAGTGAATAGCATTTTGATTGAGCAATCCATCCTCACAAACTCACCACCCGCACCTATGTTCCCTCACATTCCTCTGTACAGGCTAGTGCATGAAAAGTCTTAAAACCTTACTTTGGTACATTGAAACTGGTGGCAACTTTATACATACTTGCCAAAATCAACCCAACCAAGCCTAAAATTCTTGGCTCCATCCATAACGGTCCCAACAGTCCCAAGAGTAGAAGAATACGTCAGTGAAATTTAAGGCTACTCAGTGCTTTTTTGGCCCATATCCCGCGGTGTATGTCGTCAATAATCTTTACGAGGGGCTGTCTGCACCAAAACACAGGGGGATGAGACCTGCCGGAGTGCACGGTTAAAGACAATTCTCCACTTGTTTACGCGTTTAGATGTGGAGCAGGTTTAAATGGGCCTCTGACCGTGTAAATCAGTTTTACTTATGCTTCCTCTTCAGGGCCGGATCCCGAAAGGTACCATAAAATATACAGCAAACAAAGTGGCGAGCTAAACATCCTGGAACTAAAAACATGCACATGGTGTTAATTTAAGCAGTAATTACAACGCTATGTTAAAGACGCACTACGAAACATTTCAGCTTCTGCTATCTGCTTGTCTCCATGGAGATGTCGTTACTTTGCTTGAATGCGCCTATCATGTTTTTATGTTATTACGGGTGTTTATATTACTTAGAAAATACCTTCAAAATGTGCTTTCTTATTGTTAGTGTGGCCGCCTCTCCAGAGATATGACCTGTGCTTGGAGATAGGTAAGTTTAATACCATACTGTGGAACATTCCAGGCAAAAACAGCAACTCCATGGAAACAACCAAGTGGCATGAATGTTACCGGAAAAGATACTCTCTGCACCTTTAATTATTAATCACAGCACAGTCTCAATAATTACTATACTGACTTATGTTTTATTTATTTATTTATTTATTTGTATTGTTTAATAGTGTTTTCAGGATTATACTGCTTTAGGGTTTTGTCAGTGGCACACAGTTATCTTCAATATTATCAGCATTAGTACACTGCCATAATGGCGAAGCATGCTGACGTTAAGACATTTCACCCACTACTGTGTCCACTGGAGACATTAATACCACCAGTATTAGGCCGGTGGTTTTAATGTTCTGTCTCTTCGATTTACTATAAGAACAACAGGGCCGGATTAAGGTCAGGGGGTCATGAACTAACACATGATTACACAGCTACAGAGGGCTTAGGCAAATGAAAACACTCAAGAATGTGTCAACTGAGGAATAATACAAACTAAACAAAGTATTTTTAAGACCTGAACTTTGAACTAACAGTGCCTCTCTGGTCTACAGTGATCCAGATAAAATATAACAAAGTAGCATGGATCATTTCTGTTATCAGCACCTACATCACATGCTCCAGACATCAGGCCCCACAGTCAGATCATGTGGTCGTACAGACAGTATATATAGGCTTTCGCTGTGGTACTGTAGAGTGCAGCAAAAAGCCCCTAGGATAATATTACTGATATTACTTTTATACTAATGGTACTTGTCAATATCAGACTTCTGGATGGAGTAAAACTTGTGATTTCTTGCCACAGTACCATTTAACTATGCTGTTTAATGCAAATAAATAAATAAACAAATAAATAAATAATAAAAATAAATGAAATATTATTTAATCGCATGTTATAGTAATAATATGGCGGGTTGATTTGTGAAGTATTTTTATAGAGCTGTCAAAAAAGAAAAAAGAAATTAGACTAGCAGTTTAAACCATCACTTGGGATTACAATTAGTATAATCCCTACTTTGGTAATTACTGTCAAAGAACTACATGATGAAGTCTTTATCCCCATGGTCTTCTCCACAAGACTCTGGCAACATAGACAGTTTATGTTAACAGTGTACAAATGGTAGGTAACATGTAATCTTTCTCAGTGGAGAGGCGACCCAGCTCACATTATGAGTGCATGGTTATCAAGGTTTATAGGTTTTTTTATTTATATTATAACTAGGTCTGTCACAACAGCAACATTTTGAAGTTTGATATATTGCTAAAGAAGATATAAATGATAAAAAAAGATAATATTCAAAGTATTTTTTATCTATGAGTTTAGTATTCAACCTTCTACAGCTCATCTCTAAAATAACAAAACTTTCCACTATCACCAGAAAAACTGACCCACGATGAATATAGAAGCCCAAAAAATATTGTTCCATCTGTCATGTATTGAACGATAAGACGATGTAGTAGTTATTGTGACAGGCCTAAAGAGTATTATGCTATTTGGAGAATTTATTTTAGCCTTTTTGGCTTTTGCTAGCTGTGGCTGTGATTAATCTTGCTGCCTTATTGTTATTCTGTATTAACCATTATCAGCTCTGGACCCTGCTGTTCACAAGTCATGATGATGCGATTGGTTCTGACTGCTGTGGTCTGCAGAGACACTAGTTTGTGTGTGAGCTGACAGGGCAGACAGACACAGATCCAAACAGATCCATACAGCACACAGCACATGTGCCTGCAGGCCTGAGGGAGAGGAGAGGAGGTGGAGACATATTGATTTGTGTGTGGACTCATTGGAGAGGAAACCCTGAGGGAGTCCTGACATCCGCTTACCCAACCAATACACAGACACCCCCACCACCCCCCGCCTGCTAAATGAACTCCGTTTAAGCTCTGGGCGGGAAAGACTACACTAATCAGGAAGCATGGTCCTACCACTGAGGTGTGAGAGGTGAAGGAACTGCATTAAGTACTCACAAGCACCCAATCTCACAAGTGCTCTCAAACCAAGTTAGAGCAGGTTAAAGGTGCATTGCCTAACTTTTCTGTTAGGGTCCTTCACATCCATAAAGATACTGCTATGCATGTAATCTTCCACAGTATGGCATTAACATATCTACCTTGCTCAATAAAACTGCACTTTGTTTTATGAACTCTTACAATGAGTGCGCTCTCCACTCCACATAACTAACCTGTCATTCACTCCAGTGGTGCCACCTGCTTGTCTCTATGGAGACACATACGTACATGCGTACGTGCTGTGGAAGATATAGGTAATGTAACGTCATCTTCTAGGAGACAGGAGTCAGGTTGTGGCTTGCCCACCACAAAACTTAGAAAATTCACCTTTAAGATACACTTTGTCCCGTCCTTCAGTACTTCTGGGCAACATGTTGGATGCAGGAAGTGACCACAGTGCAGTTAGATTAAATCAAGAGTACCTTGCTGGAGGATTAGCCTCCAGCTAAGGTAGTTCTGACCTGAACAAGATGGATCCCCGTGCACTGCACTGTGAGGCTCACTGATCCTGAGGAGATGACCCAGCGGCACTGAAGGATGTGTCAAATGCAGACAACAAAGTTCCCTATGGGCACAATAAATGCACCTTAACCTTAGCCTGTGTTATACATGTGTTAGGGTTATGGGAGAGGCTATAAATGAAGGAAACCAATTTAAGCATGAGGAGAACATGCAAACTTGGGAATCAAACTAAGAGCTTTGGTTTTTGCATTTTAAAACACCAAACTAACATTCAATGTCACTATTAACACATTTTATCATTGGATACAGGAGATTATAATTTGTCTTTAAATCTTAATCTGACATGAAAAAATGTTCCCACTAATCTTTCTTTTACAAATCAGCAATGGGGAAAAAATGCCTTAAGCTACATCCTGTGACAAAAACACCCAACTGAAAGGGAAGGATTTGTTATTCACAATCCCAACATCCAAAGCTTTCTTCTTGCCCAGTGGCCCGATTCTTGTCTGTTGCTATTTGAGGACTGAGTCACTTTTAAAACACAAAAATCCCCTGGTCCTCAAACGCGTCATTGGTTCACCTGCACTTACTAACTGACTCACTGGATTCTTCACCTGGTGCTTATCGACATGACAAAGCACAAAGCTGAGTTGTTGCACACTGCTCAAGGCTAAGACCAATTTCTGTGGAGCGTTCAAAAGAAACACTTATTTCAGAGATTAGACACACAATATGAAAAACCTTGACATTAAAAAACTGCAAAAAAAGTAACAGGAACTGAATACAAATTGTGACTGTGTTGGGCGTGTGTGTACTTGATATTTGTAATTGCATTCCTTTGTGTGGATGCAATAATTATGAAACTTTTTATTGTAATTGTATAAGAACATTGTGTGACGCAAAAGAGGAGCAGATACAGCCTGAGGTAACATATTTTAAGTGACAAACTTTGGAAACACTAAGCCTAAATCATTCTTAATAAAGTAAAGCAATAAAGTAAGTCTTTCGTCTTGCTTCCTTAAAGTCAGTTAAAGTGTAGTTACTATTAGGTGAGCACTGATATCGAATACCAGCACTAATACTGAATATTTTGCTGGATCAGGTATACCATTTTAATAGCTGATTAAAATGGTATGTACATTGAATCTCAGTAAATAAATAACTTTTAAATAAAATAAATAAATGATGAGGTCAGAATGATCTATTTATAAAAAGCTGCCTTATCTTGCAATGGTAAGATTCTTTGGTAAATGCTTTACTATTAAAGTGGGACTACACATCTCATTTCTACCCACAACCAATATCAAATAGAGAGCTGCTAATCTGGGAAGTACCTGGAGAACTGAAAGTGTGAGGGGGGATGAGGGGCGGGGCCTGGACATATGAGGAACCCTGGGATTGGTCCCCGGCAGCCAGGTCAGTGTAATCAGAAACACCTCGCTGTAATCAGGAAAGTCCTGAGCGATGTCACGTAGTACTTGAAACTGCCTTTGAACACAAAACAGCAAAAGTACCTAATTGCACTAAAATTGCCACCAAAAAGGACTAGGAACATTGGACAGGCGTTAACACTATATACACAGTTACATAGCAAAACAAGGTTGATTTAGTGTTTAGTTCCACTTAAAATGTCATCGCAGATTTGGCAGAGTTCAGTAAAAAAAAAAAAAAAATCTAAGGAAAACTGTTTAAAGTAAATATCTGAAATCCAGAAAACACATTTATTCTGACCCCTTGTGGGTGGAGTTAATAAATCTTATCATGTATTCCCACAGGATCATTTAACTATGCTGTTTAATAAAAATGAACTGTTACTTAAACATATGATTTTAGTAAGAATATGCCTGATTGATGTGAGTTCGATTAAAAAGCTAGTTTCTATTCATGCTGGAAGTGTCTTTGATAGGGCTGTCAGACAAAAAGAAATTAGACTAGCAGTTTAAACCATCGCTTAGAACACCAATTAGTATAATCTCCATTTTGAGGTTTAGTGTCACAAAAATACACGATTAAGTCTTTATCCGTCAAGTCTTCTTCACAAAGCCCCTTCAGCAAGATAGACAACTTCTGTAACAGAGTCACATTAGCATGTAGGCTCTTGTAGATATGCTTCTTGCTATGATTCATACAGTCAGAAATAGTACATTTCAGAGTACTTTTCTAGCAGCGTACAAAGCCTACAAGTGACAAAAGCTATTATGTTATGTTGACAATATGAAATGACTTGAACATTTGGTTTCCGGCACTACTTTAGATTTAATGTAGTTTTTCTATTTTTTGTGTCTATCTCCTGAAAATGCCAGATTTTATAAATTATTTAATGTTTTCTCTTTCAAATTATAAATCAGAAGTTGGGTCCCGACAGTTACTCTTTGACTTAAAAGTCTTATATTACACAAAACTGACTCTTGTGAGCTTTAAGCCATGTTATAATTCTGTTACCTCACAAAAAACATACCTGGAGTTATGTTTTGATTCATTTACACATCTTGGAGGTGAAATGATCCAAATGATTCTAGTGAAGGTGCATGGAGTTCAAAAACACAGTGGTGCACTTCCTATATTACCACATGACATCACAAGGTGGAACAGAGAAAAAACAACTCCAGGTATTTTTTTGATGAGGAAACAGCATTTATAACATAGACCAGAAAACAGCATAATATGGGCTGATTTATCTCACTCATTCATTTCTTGAATCACTACTTTATACTTCCACCTGAGTACTATTATTTACGGTATAAGTAACACTACTCTTACTCTACCCACCTCTACATACCCTTATTATATTTAAAGAGTGAATCAACACTTTCTGGACAATACAGGAATGTTTTAATGACGTCTGACAAACAAGCTGAAGCAAACGTGTGGAAATGACAATGCAGGCAAGAAGCTACAGAGCACAGCCATGGCCTAGAGACACTGTAGAGAACATTGTGGAGCTCATTTGTACTGACGCATGCATCGCTCACTCACCACACAGGTCAGTCAAAGCACCAAAGTACCATTGATCTAAAGAGTATCCTGTGAACACAAAGATGTATGCTAGTCTGGATCAAAGGCCTGCACAGGTTATGTGAGCCGAGCTGGACAGAGGCATAAAAGCTGAGTTAGACAGCAAAGATTGAAGTCATAGTGAAGTTAAGTAATTCCAGACCAGATCTTTTATGTACTAGTGTAATCAAGACTTGTGGGTCAGATTATTAAAGGTGCATTGTGTAACTTTTCTGGTGGAGGGTTTGTGAAATGCTTTGCTCCGTGGAAATGTTTTTGATTTGTCTGGAATGTTTCACCCTATGTATTAAACCTTCCTATTTGCATGGAAACCAAACCAGGCCAAGTTATTGGTTAGATCTGTGGAGAGGCGACCCTGCTCAAAGTCAGAATGCCGGTTTCATCAAGGTAAAAACACCTGTAAGTGAATAATTGTCAAGTAGAGCTGTTTAATGTCATTTTTTCCCCCATTTATTATTTTTTCATTTTTCATTCATTCAAAACAACTATGCTGTAAAACTATAAAACAACTAGGCTACATTACAGGTCTGATCTGTGGAGCAGCAATCCTATTCCCAGAGAGAATTATTGTCTTTTTGAGCAATAGAAACACCCGGAATGAATAAATGCCAAATAGATGTTTAATGTTATACCATGGAACATTCCAGGAAAAGCAATCATTTGGAAGCAAGCAGGTGACAGACCCTCCACCAGAAAAGTTGTGCAATGCACCTTTAAGTACACCACATTCAAGTCTCCAATTAAACAATGCATTGCTAGTAAAATACATGTTGGATATGAACAAGTCACCTGTGATGAAATTTTTAAAAATCTTCACATACCCACCCCTTAAGAATGAGTTTAAATGCATTTTATCCCATTTGACATGAGACTTATGAGATTTCAGTTCGAGAAGTGAAAGTTTCTGGTTGCCTTCGCTACCGCAACTCTGACGTCAGGATGTATTTTGAGCATGAATTTGGTGAAAGCAGAATTTCACACAAGAATTTCCAGCAACTCTTTTCTTGTCAAGCTTGACCTGAGGTAGGAGGTTGCAGCACAGTTTTGATACCGTCTCATGGCAAAGCTGTAGCTGAACCTGTAATGCATCCTCCCTGGACAGAAAAATGTCAAATGGATTTCCCTCGCCCTGAAAGCTGCCACTTGACAACTGAAATTGGATCCTTTGGCGTGTAGCGCTGAGCTCTGAAGCCTTCGCACACTGGAAATGTCACCTGTCATGTGTACTTATTGTCTGCTCTCTGTTCTGTCTGACCCTGTAGTGAGGCTGTTTTAGATACCCCCATGTCCACCGAACAGCGTTATTCAGAGTGAGGGGAGGAGGGCAAATTGGAACACCCACCAGTATGCTAGTTATAAGGCACAGAGAGCATGACAGGGCATCTAGGGCCACTTCTACTACAGTCATGTTCCTGGAAAAAATGTCAGTTACATTACAAAAAAGTTTAAGAAATGTACCACATATGCTAGGAAAGTCTGCTTATTTATAATGATGGTGGAAAGTAACGAAGTACAAAAGTACATTTTCCAGCAGACACTTTTTACTTTTACTTCACTACATTTGAAAACATGCACCTGTACTTTCTACTCCACTACATTTTAGATCTGAACTGAAAAGTAAAAAGACTGTTTTATGGTTGGAGTCCTGTTGAAATGGCAGAAATTATATTTTTATTTTTCAACACACTTAATTTGAGTTAACATCCCAACTTTGAACCAAATAGACAAAAACAGCTAGAAAAATGAAAGCATCACTTAAAATCTGTTAAATTCTTTATCAAAATCACTACATTTCATCCTTTACTTGTTCTAAAACTCTCTGCAAAATACGTGTTATTTAGTATGCCTTGCTTATACTGCTTATACTCCTGAATGTGATTTAAATGCCCTTTCTTCACCCTTTCTGACAAAGATGGGCCAATGAAACATGACTAGAGGAACAATGGTACGCAAGATGTAAACAACTTCTAAAGCTCCTACAGATGGTCAATTTGGAAAGTTACAGCTTCCCGACAACATCTCATCTGAAGCACTACCTTCTACACAGCATTCAATAGCAGTGTTTTACCACTCAAAAATGTCAAAAATAAACGCAGTGCAGGTTTTGCTATTTGGAATGAAAAGCTTATTCCACTGATAAAGATAAAATGAAAAAGCAAGATTGTGAAATATGAGATCAGTATATTGCCAATCACAAGGTTGATCACAAAGTCTACGTTTAGTTCTGAGTTGGTTTTAAGTTCTTGTAACACTGAAGCCTTTTTCGACCTTCTACCAGTTATTTTTCTCAAACTGCGACACTGGTGGAACTTTGGATTCCTTGGCTGCTGTTCTACACTTTGATTCCATTTTAGCTAGATTTCATTTTCCACAAAGATTATGATTTGTCCACTGTAAACAGCTATATTGATCTGAAATGGCTTAAAAATGGAAAGAGACGTAATGTGTTTTGTTAACATTACATGAATGATTCAGCGTCAGAATTTTTGGATCACAAGTAAGCACAGAGCAGTTGGCCAAGATGAGGCAGGTGAAAACAGAAATTTTCAGAGCACTCAAACGTCAAACACAGATTACAAGATTAGTCAAACATGCACGAATCAATCAAAATACAACTTTGAGCAAACTAAACATGAGGGCATTGTTCTGACATGGTTAAAAGCTCATAGACATTGATATTAAGTGCACCCTTCAAGTCTCCAATTAACCAGTGCGGTCTAAAGCATGGAATGGAAGAAATGTGGTGAGCAAAGCCATGTCTTCACAACTTTCTATGGGATTTCTCTGCAGTTACACGTCCATAATGAGACATTTACAGCTCTGAATGTCCCCAAAGACAAAAGCATGACTGACAGTGGCCACAGAGGACCTCCCCAAAGTGTACAGGGCACAGTTGAATTATTCCTTTTGATAGCCTTGTGCGTTTTGTTTTAGCCTGTCAGGGCATCTCCCAACAACAAGTTGTCAAGCTCTGTCAAAACATCACAAGGCAAAAAAGAAGCGTATAAATACAAACAAAGAGAGGTGGTGAAGTGTTTAGGCGTAAGCAAAACAAAAGACTATGAAGGAGAACGAGAAATGCATGCAAAAATATTACTGAGCCACTTCCTATGGCCTCAAAAAGAAAGGACTTCCTGTTTCTCATCAAAACTCCTGGGAGTCATTTTTAAATATATGAAAACATCTACTAATGTCTCTGAAGTGACCCTAACCCGGAAAAATGGAAGCAGATCCAAAAGAAAAAAGTCATTATTTTCATACAAAGGACACTGGAAGTTGTAGAGAAGAGAACATCTGGTTTGTGGTAGGAGCCTGCCCTCTCATAACCCCTAACCTGTCTTTACTGGAGGGAGGGGGCTACACACAGACACTACCCCAGACCTGTTGATTTCCCAGCATGCACCACTCACATTCCTGACCTCTTTCTGTCACTCTTTCACTTAACTCACCCCCTACTATGGACTACACTTACAAACTCGCCTGGAAAGTGAATCGGGAGCTAGAATGTTCTATTTAAAAGACAGTCTATCATAGTCCAGCTACTACAGAAGTATGTCTGCAATATTTCAATCAATCTTTTTGGAGTTACCCTCTTGAGGATTGGCGAAGTGTCACTTGAATGGTGGCACCCTGCTGAGTTTGGAATTTGTAGGGGGGTCTTTTTTCCACCTCTTGTTCACAAATATCTTAATCAGGTTGTACCAGACCACAAAGGAGATTGTGGAATGTTCTAAATTTTGATGAATTATTCACATGAATACCTGGGGTTGCTGCAACAAGCTTGGCAAATAAATTTAAGCTTCTGACAAGGCTATAAAGGTATTGCAAGTGCCTATGTATACAAGGTTGCACAACACTGAACCCAATGCTAACAAGAAACTGCCAAAGATTTATGTTGACAGAGATAGATGGATTTTGGTAAACACCAGATGCTAGGAACTGATAAAATGGTTAATGTTAGATTATTTTGCAACTGACTTTAAAATAGTAACTAGTAGTAATAGAATAGTAATAGAATTGTCACTATTAAAGGGCCCATATTTCGCTATTCCTGATCTATGTTATAATCTTGTTTCCTCATCAAAAACATACCCGGAGTTGTGTTTTGTTTCATTCTCACATATTTAACACACACACTGTGCATATTAAGTATCAGTTCTTCTCAAACTGATAACACGCATGTGGCACACCTTGTGATGTCATGTGATGATACAGAAAGTGCTCCAGTGTGGTTTTTAACACCATACAACTTCACTAAAATCATTTGGATGATTTCAACTGTGAAATTAAAAATCTCTACTGAACAAAAGGTAAAAGCTGTAGCTGTTAACTTGAAAGCTAATGCTTCACGACATCACAAGGTGGAACAGAGCATTTGGAGCTTTGGCAATGTAGACAGACTAATAATAAAGGGTTACTCAAACATGTGAATGAAATAAAGCACAACTATGTTTTTTTTAAGGTAACAATAGTCTAACATAGCTACAGCTCAGACCAGTCAATTTTGCGTAATACAGGACCTTTAACAAACATTTCCCTTGGAGCTGTATAAAAATCTTGCATTAATCAGTGTGCTTACTGTTGAATGAGATTTGTAATGTGAACTGAATATTGGTTTATTTTTATGCATTCTGGTGGAAATACTTTGTGATTATGTCATTGTACCAAAAATCCTTCAGCCTTTTTAACAAAAGACAGTTCAAACAATGAAACTTGACCAGAGGAACAATGGTACCCAATCTGTAAACAACTTTGAAAGTTCTTACAAATGGTCTCTCTGGAAAGTTACAACTAGGTCAGCTCACATCTTAGTCAATAACACTGGTTTTTGATGCTGCAACATAGCATTCAATAGTCCTTCCAATCACAAAATCTGTATAATTTTTACTATTTTGAATGACAACTTCATTCTGTTGCTAAAGAACAAGTGTAATTGGAAAGGATAAATTATGCAAGTTGTGAAGATTCCAATTAGGCCTGTCATGATAACACATTTTTGCCCCACAGCAGGGTTATGCCCAAAAGTATTCTAAAATACTATAAATAAATAGCAGAATTAATCACTTTACTTATTATTTTTGTTATTTAATAAATCCTGTACAGTTCAAATCTAATAACAGTATAGAAAAATACCAAAACGTTCCTCGCTAGTATAAAGAAAAAGTCCGCAGGACAAATATTGACCCCAAAAATGTAGTGTTCCATTTAATATATACTGAATCATTTTCATTCTTGGACTAATTCCAATCAAAAACAATGCATACTACACAACAAACTCAAATTTTGACAGTCACGACAAGATAAACAAAGTTGCACAAAGTCTCAAAATATGAACTTAACATTTGATAACACAACATTACTTACTGTTAGCGGAGCCTCCATGCTGACTGGACACTTTTGGTGGACTGATCTTGCTCTTTGGAACGGTCATGTCCTCTCTCCTCTCTTCTTGACTGGATGCTTGGATCTCATTCTCACGTTGCCTCTTTTCCATCGTCACGGCAACGGTCAACGACTTTTGCCTGTTCGGAGTCCCATCGCTACCTGCCCTCATCAGCTTCTCCCCCACCCGCGATCGACCGGCCGTTCCGGGGCATTCCTTCCGCGGGGACGGCAGCTTGGAGTGGGGTCTGACCAGCCTGGAAGCTTTTGACATCCCTGATTGCGCACACTAAAGCCCCCTCTGTGTGTCCCAAGGGTGCTCCAGCTTGCTTGACGTGGGTGCTCTTACGGTTAACAGCGTGTTGTGACTGGCGCAGGTAGACTGGAAGACTTGGAAGTGGAAGGGGGGAGGGACCTTTTTGGGAAGTCAAGGGGGTTAATAGTAGCTTCAAAGGTGCACCTCTGCTCTGCTTGAGCCTCTTGAGCTCATCCTCCAAAGCAAATAGTAGGTGTGTTTTGAGAAGTGGGACAGACCTGTGGAGTGACAAGACTTAAAAACTTCCCCAGTCAGCAAATTCCTTGTTAGAGCTCAACGCTGTAACTCCAATTCTCGCAAACACTTGGATGCACGGGATCTCAATCATCTTGTCAACTTCTGAGATCAAATAATTCCATTTCGCTGCCAGAATCGCGTGCAGTCTTCTCTTTTTTGGGTCGCTGTTCCACTCTTGATGCTCAGCGGGTAACCAGGAGAGCAGAGAGGAAAAGATTTACAGTCTGTGAGGTAAAACGGAAAAAAAAAGAAGAAAAAAAAAACGAAAGTGCCGGGGGAGGCTTTACAGCAAGAGAAAGCTTGTCTTCTTCAGGTGCAGATGTGCGAAGCGTTCCAGATGTGCGCGCTCCTCTCCCTCACGTCATCAGTAAAACCTCTCATACAATCGCTGGCTTCAACTCCTCGGCCTATATATGTTTTTTCCTTTCCTTCTCTCCGGCCACTTCTCCCATGCTTGCCTCGGTTCACATGTGGAGATGTTCAGCCGACTACACGCAGAGAAAGCACACACACACTAAAGCCTGAGTGTGCGGTGGAATTTACAGAGAATTAAAGAGCAGAGAGGAGGGAGCGCTGGTGTGGAGATGTGCAGTGCCAAAGCCTTTAGCTATGGATTGGAGGAGACAGGCTTAAAACAAGTGATCACTCCGGTTGGCTTTTGACAGTTTCGCCTCCAGAACAGATCTACTTTTGTTCTTTGAAACAGTCTTGGAATGGTTTTCTGACATGTGCAGAAAGGATGACAAGGAAAGCAATTACTGTAGCACAAGACTGAGCCAAATGCAATAGTGTAGTCACTTAGAATAAAAGGTTTACACATTTGTTTAGGTTTGGTTTAGTGAAGTTATTTTGTGCTATGTAACTTTTCTGGTAGATGGTCTGTTACATAGAATATTCCACAGTATGGCATTCATTGTATATCTCTACAAGTAAACATGCAGGTGATGCCACTAAGCCAAGTAACAGGTCGTATCTGTGGAGAGACAAGCCCGCTCCCAGTAAGAATGCATGTTTTTCAGGTCATTTTGGTAACAGAAACTCCAGTTACCGAAGACACAATAAGTAAGTTAAATGCCATATGTGGAACATTCCACGCAAAGCAATAACATCTCCATGGAGACAAGCAATTAGAAGAGGCAGACCCACCAGAAAACTTACATATAAGCACATTTTAACATTGCTTCTGAGCTGTTACTGTACAACTTATTTTACTTTTTATATGTTATCTTAATTTTTTATACTCTGGTCTTAATGTTAGTGATTAGTTCTTGAGAGACAGGGTGACAGTTAAGATATAGGAGAATCCAATACAGTCAATACTCATTGTACTATTAATTCTTTAACTGCTTGTCAATACCTTTTAACCCTCCTTGACCTTGTAGTAAAACCCGAGTTACTGTCACCAAATTCAAAATGCACTAAACTTCCATACCTTCATTTTAACACCAGATGTTGAAATTACATTCTCATAGTACATTTACACAGCCTCCCCACTGCCCTGTGTGATAAACTGGTTGGATTGATTCACTTTGCAGACAGGTCATTTGACATGCTGGCCCATATTGAGTCAGCCGCCCCACGTGCACGATGTGATGGGCAGACGGACATGTGACCAAAGAGAATGCCATGGCGTGTTCACTGACTTCACACAACAAAATGGATTAGAGCAAAAGCAAAGGATCAACAGTGTCCAGGCGATGTGTCGTAAAAGCGTAACAGTCCACCAGGGTTTAGACACTGGCATGGGACATCTCTGTACAAAACAGATATAAAAGAGTTGCAGGAGTTGTTCATGGTTATTGCATTATGTTAGTGTTGTCAATTTTGATACTAAGGAAAATATTTGATACTCAAAACCGATTCCGATACTACAATGATAATACAAAACACTCTTTCTTTAGACAACAGTATTAGATTTTCTACATCAAATCATACTACTTTCTTTTGTATTACCATGTGGTTTTATATCTGTCTAATCCCTCAGTTGTGTGGTTTTATACTTGTTCTGATGCAGCTCAAGATCATTTATCTTAAGATATCTGCTAAAATGAGTATCTTGTTTCGATACTCATTTTGGTATCTGATTTTCCATACACTTTAGACAACCCAAATACAAAATATAATCAGTTATCCCTTCCGAATGCCCAAAGACGCCTTACAGATGACTAAAATCTTATACATGACATGACAACATCCCTGACTGCATATACAAATTTAATCAAATTTCAACATTCCATAAATCAGATTGACCTACATATTATTCCAATGAAATATTCACAATATTCACAAAATCTGGAGAGAGAACAGAAACCACATAGATGACATGATGTCAAATATATTTGGATTTTTTATATTATGATATTAGCATCAGATTAAATGTGAGATTATGATTTTGTGTCACTTCTTTGATCGCATTTTGCTGTTTACCAGATAGTACAAGTGGCAGATTACGTCAAGTCTAAATAGGGACTGACCACGAGAGAGAAAAAATACTCGGAGGTACAGTGTTGTGTATAATTCTATGGGTTCAGTGTATGTTAGCATGTGTGTATTGGAAGCAAATGAAAGCCTTGTGGGATACATGCCTCCCAGCCCGCCGCAAACCCATCAGTATAGGACAAACAGAAAAGACTAGCTTCAAAGCAGTTAAATAACATAGCATTTAGAGGACAGATATAATTTCAGTTTCCTAATTAAGCCGTGATGCATCATAAGAAAAAAATATATCGAATAATGAGCCCCTTGTCAGCAGAGGAGCAGGGCATGGACTTCATTTGCACTTCAAAACTTGTGGCATGAAACAATACACCACAATGTCAAAGTAGAGATGTTAACTAGGGATATAGAAAAGGACAGGGTAATGGAAAGCATGAACTTGATTTTAGGGGTGAGCATTTTGATTTTAGTGGTGGGCATTTTGGTGTAGTGATGTATAGGAGTGTGCATGGTAAAGTGGAGGAGGGGTTGACTATAGGAGGTAAAGAAGGCATGCAGCCAGGGTTGTCTTGAGTGCCTCTCTGGTATTTCACTAATTAAGTGTTGCTTGGGTCTCAGGGTTGTTTCTACACTAGGGGCACAGGTTATAAACAACTCACTTAGAATTCATTATGTTGAAGCTGAGGGTGGATAAGAGTAAGTAGAGTGACGGGAGAGCAAGTTGTTTTGAATGAGAATGCAATGTAATGCTGCTATGGTACGGGAAATGGTTGTGTTTTTATAAAGAATCAAAAATAGAGAATATTTTCATATTTTTACTTCTTGAATACACCTGGAAATTGTATAGTTATATTTTATTTAGCTGAAATGGGAGTTGGGGCAAAAAATTATATTGTGTAAATGTCTCAATAATACAACTGAACTATATTACGCAAAATTGACTCTTGTGAGCTTTAAGCCATGTTAGAATGTTGTTCACTCATCACAAACATACCTGAAATTGTCTTTTCCTTCATTCACACATGTTTGAGTAATCTTTTATTATTAGTCTATCTACATCCCCAAAGCTCAAAATGTTCAGTTTCACCTTGTGCTGTCATGTAGCTTTCATGTTAATGGTTACCTTTTATTTTTAGTTCAATAGAGATGGGCAATTTCAGAACTGAAATCATCCAAATGATGCTAGTGAAGGTGTATAGAGTTGAAAAACACAGTGGAGCATATGACATCACAAGATGGAACAGGTGTTTTCGACACATCCTAAATATACAGGGTTTGTGTGTGAAACATGTGTGAATGAAACGAAACACAACTCCAGGTATGTTTTTGATTAAGAACAAATGTTATAACATAGATCAGAAAATAACATAATATGGGCCCTTTAAAGGTGCACTATGTTACTTTTCTGGTGGAGAATCTATCAACTGAGTGTCGCCACAGATATATTGACTGTTATGCCAGAACAGACTAAAAGAATATAATGTATTCCTACAAACACTGAACTATTGAACTGTTTTGTTGATGGAGTGAACGAAAAAAAAAGTCAGTCAGAGGGTTGGCAGTTCAACTTTTCCTCTCACTGACAGACTGTGTAAGAGATTTTACAAACATTTCCCAATATAGTAAATATATGTGACAGGTAGGGCATCTGGGGTAAAATGCTACATTGCCATCTCTATTCTATGGATGTGACCCAGAATACTGAAACAAGATGTGCAGTATTACTTTCAACTGTACTCAATTACTACCCATATGTACACGGAAACCTCAGACAAACACTGCCTTGTTTTACCCACTGACTCATGGTCATCACACAAAGGCCAAGTTGGCGCAGGTCAGGATCTGGGACGTCCTGTGGGGGAGGGGTGCACTGTGTACCTCTCTGCTCAGGATTAAGACGAGTTTGTTTTTCAGTGCCCCAGGGGTTGGCTCTTTCATTACATACCACTGAAGACAGCACGCCCTCTAGCTTTAACATGACTCACACTGACTGGAGCTTTGACTCAGTATCAGACCCTCAGTCTGGTTCAAGCCTATGACAAGAACACAAAGCCATATGAGAAGAACACAAAGAAGAAGTAGTACCTGTGAGACCTTTGAAATTACATTTAAATAAATTGATTTGGCACAAACATAAGATAAGAAGTAAGACAGGAGAACCTTTATTTGAACAGTGGTGAAATTGCAGTGATGTAGTAGTAACAGCACAAGAACAAATATTGAAGACGAAATTTCAAATTCAAAGCCTGAAAATGTAACTGCTACTACTACTGCTACTACTACTACTACTACTACTACTACTACTACTTAATTTGTTAGATGAGCTACTTAACTACTGGCAGTTATATAGAGTGATGTTCTTTATGACTTCTACTCCTCTTTTTAGTAAATGGTTCTGTGTAGTTGCTCCATCACTCCAGTGGCAGGTTAACTTACTCTGATACATTACTGCAGGAAAAACGAGTCTCTCTAATCCACTCCAACATGATTTCAAACAGAAACTTCCAGTGGATTAGTGAACCAGGCTACAATCAAACACAACCTAACCATTTCTCAGCCCGGCAAACAATCAATATTTCATCTGAGAGTTTTTACGAGCCCCCTTTTTTTTTATCTTACTGAATTCAGAACGGAGGTCAACAAACTGTGCTTTCTTTCTACCGTGTAAATTTGTTGTGTTGTGGATTTTGATCTTGGTAAAAAATAAATAAATAAATAAACAAACAAATAAATACCTCTATTGTTTAAAGCATTTGAGGACACAACTATCAAGGTCAGATAATTCTATTCATTCATATTTATTCAACCTTATGGACCCAATTGGCCGTGACTGATCCTTTGCTCCATTTCAGTGCAGATAACACTTTTATGTCTTAGTTATTTGGATTAATGTGAGATTCAGACATGGTTACGTCACTGTGTTTAACATGAAGCTAGTCCCACTATTCTAAAGATCTAAGCCCAGCCTTACCCATTGCTACACCAAACCATCTGTGCGGTTAAACTGAAAAAAAAAACACTCCACCCAGTCACCATTTGAATTCTCACCTCCATGGTATTAATAATGTGTTTAAATCCACTACAAAGCCTTTAACTACATATAAACAATAAATGAACCCTAACCCTATGACCCAAATAATTGTCATAATCATTTAATCCATAATCAAGCAACCCTAATACAAACTGTGCCTTAATCTCCCCCTCTGCTTTATTTATTTACCAGTGAGTCTGCAACGGTTAAATTGTGTATGTGCCAGTATTTCAGCAGGTCACAGTGGTGAGTTCAGGAGCACTGTGTCTCTGTGATTATCATTACACATCTCCAAAACAAACACTAGACGCTTTCAGCACTGTTATTACAGAGGGAGGCATGTCAGGATGTGTTACAGTGTTTTGGAGACCTGGTTTAAGATTGTCAAGCTAATAACTATATTCACACATTTTTGTCAAAACACGTGTAGCATTCAAAAACCTGTACAGTTAAAAGTATCTGTGATCCAACTTTTTTCAAAAGCGTTTTACATATTCCACCCACTGGTTATTGAAATGTGGCCCAATTTTCAGATAGTTTGAGATCAAGTACCAACTGCTGTCTGTTCATTTACATAACAATGGTGTATTACTAACAATAAGGTCAGAATTACCACTTTCCTCATAGTTAGTTAAAAAGTTAATATGGCATAATTAAATAATTTAAAAGCTAAAAAAGTACATCAACAATGTATTTTCCTTAATGGCCCTACCTTCTGCTAAATGGACTCTTGTGAACTTTTAGCCATGTTATAATGCTGTTGTCTCCTCAAAAACATACCTGGAATTGTGTTTTGTTTCATTCATTAGATCTTTATGGAGTTTGTCTATTTTTAAGTAATCCTGTACGTCTATTGCTGCTACTGTTTTCTTGCTATTCTCTTAACTGTGCGTTGCAACACTGAAATTTCCCCATTGTGGGACTTATACATACTGAATAATCCTTTATTATTAGTCTGTCTACATTTCCAAAGCTCAAAATGCTCTGCTCCACCTTGTGATTTCATGAAGCAGCTAACTTTTACCTTTTGTTCAGTAGAGATGGGCAATTCCAGGGTTGAAATAATCCAAGTGATTCTAGCAAAGGTGTACGGAGTTTGGAGCACTTCTCATTAGGGCTGCAACTAACGATTATTTTCATAATCGATTAATCTGGCGATTATTTTTTCAACTAATCGATTATTAATCGGATAAAAAGAAGGAAACAAAACATTAAATTTTTGGCATTTTTAATAAAACACTCGCCATGGTACATGAAATTTTCCAAAGTCCAAAAATTCCATTCTGCGCATGCCCGAGCGGAAGTCAGGTAAGAATATCCTTCCGGCAGTTCATTACGGTCACGTAACAATAGCCACGGCCGGAAAAATAAGTACGGTGAATATCTGGCTTGACTTTTTAATGTTGTGAAATCGCCCGCCGGTGGGCGGGTGGCAAGTGGTTAACTGGACTAGCTAATGTTGGCTTAGAAACACATTGTTCCAATGCAATCGCGGCTAATATGTGCTAACTAGCTAACACCAAGCAACTTCGGTTTAACTTGTATAGTGTCAAACAATACGTTGTGATTAAAACGTTCCTATTTGTACCAGTAATGCAACCCAACTACTTTTCATGTCAAAAAAAGGTTGCCAATATGTTGGGGAAATCTCACCAGAGTCCTACAGATTTTAAAGGGGAGAGACCGATGTACTCTGGTGGCTTTCATGTATCGGTTTAAAAAAGACGTTGCCCCTCGGTTTAATTTCTGGAGAATGGTTCTCAGCGTAGGTATAAAAGCACTATCTACAGTTTATGATAGATTTCAAAGCTAACACATCTCCGGCCAAGTTAAAAACAAATAGCTTCTAGATGAATCCGTAATATCTTAACATGAATTTACCGTGAATCTCCTTCATCCATGGCTCCAACATGCTTCCTCTTCAGATGCTCACGCAGTGATTTTGTGCTACCATGCCATGCCAGATCAGCTGTGCACATTTTGCACCTAACACTGTTTTTTGACGGGGTTAATGTAAAATGCTTCCAAACTTTTGAGGACTTGGGAGAGTTCACACTACTGCCTGCGTTCACCTCCGCCATTTCTCAAGTGTCCTCTTTTCTCCCCCCCCGGTTCTCCCGCTTGGACTTTGTCACGTGAACTAGTCAACTAATCGATTACTAAATTAGTTGCCAACTATTTTAATAGTCAATTTTAATCGATTTAATCGATTAGTTGTTGCAGCCCTACTTCTCATACCACATGACATCACAGGGTGTTTAAGAGAAGAAGTCTCTCTTAAATGTATGTGAATGAAACACACAACTCCAGGATTTTGCTGAAGAAACAATATTATAACTTTCATTAGAAAATGATGTAACATGGTCCTTTTAAACTTAAAGGTGAAGTGCTAGAAATGTCAGTGGAGTTTTACTACCACAATGATACACCACAATGTGCAACAACTAGTATGGTAACAGTGCACTTCCTGGTTTGTGGAATGTGTATTAGGGCAAAACAAATTCTATTTAAAGTTATTACACAGAAAAAAATTGGTACAGCCCCTTTAACTGGCTACCAAGGCAATTTCTGCAAAGGTAATCAAATACATCAATCTTGTGCCAGTCGACTTACCAAGAAAAACAAGAGCATACATTCAACAGAGCACCTTCTGTTTGGAGGCACTCTGCTCCTCTGGTCTGTCTCTGGGGCCCCCCTGTGGCCTTCTGAATCAGAGAGTGCATTCATAAACATTCAAATGCCTGTTTGTGCTCCATACAAGATAGTGTACCGAGCTTGCATTCTTTATCTTACCCTGTAGCATTTCACAGACTTAAATAGGCCGTAGACAAACCACGCTGCCCATTCAAAGTGATGTAAATAAGAGGTTTCTCCATTCTCTTTATGGTGTATTGATTTTCAGTTCGATGGCTGGCGTAGATAGAGGAGACAAAGGAAAAGGCAGAGGAGTACATGGCTCTAAAGCAGCAACGTTCTGGGAATAAGTCAGTGTACAATATCACCTGAATGTTAGTGAAATATCCCTAGAAAACATACATGGTTTACATATACAGGGAAATAAAGATGTCTGGAAGTGCACAAAACCATAATTACATTGGCCAGGGCACTTGTAAGACATACATTAAAGGTCTTATATCACTCTATGTAATACTATAGACTACACTATACTATATGTAATGTTTTTGGGGGGATCTTGCCACTTTCTGCTCATAGAAAGCCCTTAAAGATGTAATCATAAATCTGTTCACAGCTAATCAGGTACTTTTCAACCTGAAATACGCCATCAGCCCCTTCTGTTCAGCTGCGTTTGCAATGATTTGACCAAAATTAGCCACAACCCTTTCTCTGTATTGACCTTTTAGAACAGAAAATTTGTACAAATTATCTCCAAAGATTTGCCAGTCCTGCGGGTGGTGAGCCCTCCTGTGGGCTCACCACCCGCAGAGGGGTTCATAGGGGGGGTCAGGTGCTATGAGGATTGGGCAGCACGCTGCCCCCGCGACCCAGCTGGATTAAGCGGGAGAAGATGGATGGATGGATGGATGGATTTGCCAGTCTGTATGCAAGCCTGCCAACAAACCTTTGTCCTAATAGTTACATTTCAAACTTGATTTCAATATTAAGGAACAGACTTGATACCAGTCTTTGATAAAAGAATGATTTTTGATTTTTTTAGACAATAGACCATCATTTTCAACACAAAATATTAGTTCTTTTGTTATGTTACCATCTTATCACCATAAACTAGTTCTGGTAAAGCTTAAGATCTTTTAAAACTGTCAAATCTGTACTATAATTGTGATTTTTTAGTATCTTTATTAAATGCATATTTATTTAAAGGGGCTGTATTAGGCCATTTTCTGATCTATGTTACAAAACTGTTTCCTCATCAAAAACATACCTGGAGTTGTGTTTTGTTCCACTCACACATGTTTAACACACATATTTAGAAAACACTCTCTTCCACCTTGTGATGTCATGTGATAATACAGGAAGTGCTCCACTGTGTTTTTAAACTCCATACACCATCATTTGGATAATTTCTGCCCTGGAATTCCCCACCTCTAAAAGCTGTTAACATAAAAACTACCACTACATAACATTTAAATATGATAAAGGACAGTGGCCAGGAAATTCCCACACCACAACATTTTCAGAGTATGACTTCATCTGCACTTTACAGACTCTATTAAAACCAGTCATTAATTTCACAACTAAACGTTTAATCGCGCCATCTTTATGACCTGTGTGTAAAGGGAAGATTGATTGGCCAAACCAGGCGTGCACATATCTCCACAGATCTTCATTAAAGGAAAATTCTCACTCCTAGATCAGCATCTCCTCTCTGCCTCGGCACACTGCAAATGACTGGGGAGAGCACTCAGATGGGAAATTACATAGGGATTTGCATAAGCAGTTGGGGTGAGCTTATAAAGTCAAAGTTTATAAGTTATTATCAAAGCCCGTTGTGATCCATCCCGACATTCTATGTATTTTAAGTATTTGGGGGAATGTGGATTTGCATAATTAAGTAAGAAGAGTCCACAACAAGGATACAACTAGAACTTTTTGAGGGTATTTGGAGTTAAAAACACAGTGGAGCACTTCCTGTATTACCACATGACATCACAATGTTAGTGTGAGTGTTTTCTGTTCTTATAGAAGAACCTAAATATGCAGGGTTTGTGTGTTAAACATGTGTGAATGAAACAAAACACAACTCCAGGTATGTTTTTGATGAGGAAACATTATAACATCAGAAAATAGCGTGTATATACAGCCCATTTAAATCCAGCGCCGACTATCACTATAATAACATTGCAGAAAGTCATCATAATAGTAATTCAATTTACTCCAGCTTAAACATGTGTTATTTTTATCCACTAAGGTAAGTTCTATTCAGCAGCAATACTCCAATAAATAAATAATATAAATTTTTTCCCAAAAGGTCCAATGAATCGAGTTTCTCAGTAGGACTATTTACAGCTGTATGGGTGAAGCAGGTATATCCAAAGTGGCTTCACTCCATTGGCTCAAATGGCCCTTCATAATAATGAGCTGTGGTCCTTATGGCCCCTCTCAGCGATAATACCAGTCCACACTCAAGAATAGAACCAGGAGAGGGCCATTGTCCACTGGAATAAATGGTGAGAGACTCTGTACCAGCCCCAGAGAAAAGTTAACTACTATTATCAGCATATATAAACTTGTAAACTTTAAAGTAAATTTGAAAATATTCAGCTTACCCTGTTAGTGGTGAAACAGCATCACAGTGCTAATACATGGAATTAATACAGTACAGTAGCTATAAACACAATTGCTAAAAACTTCTGCTAGTAATTGTAGTCAACAGCAGCAGTTACAAGAGGTGATATCACTTCTTTTTTAGTTTTCGGAATGTTCCTCACTATGGCATTAATGTAGTGACAAGCAGGAGATGCCACCAGGTCACGCAAAGTTATAGGTAAAGTTTTTAGAGGCAACCTGCTCATTATATTTTTAAAAAATCCAATTAAAAATACCTGTAGTTGAGCAATGCAAGATAATAATGAGATACTTTGAAATATTCCAAGAAAAGTAATAATATGTCCATGGAGATAAGCAAGAGGCAGACCCACAAAACTTACACAGTGCATCTTTTTTTCGCTGGAACAATTATAGTAGCAGGAAGTTCCAAAAATATTCCAATATTTTTTTTAAATGCAAGCAATAATTTTGAGTTTCTTTCATACACTTGATATATTATTATGAAGTCACAGCATAATTCATCTTAAGTACACACAAAATACTTCCTTTTCTTCTGCATTTTCCCACAACTGACAACTATCTATTTCAGCTTCTTATGGGAAAATGAATAGAGCCTTTGGAGTGTCCCGTAACCACTGACTGACATAGTTGTAAGATCTCACTTTAGACCTGTCCATCCAAATACTCTTCTACAGTAAGCTGGGTTTCTCAGAGCTCCATATTCATCAAACGTGTCTTTTTAGGGCTCTAGTTACCAGCACATGGCTTTGACTTCGATTTCAGGGCCGGGGCCAAAGGTCACCCAGACCCACCCCACATCAGACTCACTCTATCCTCCAGACCCTTTGAATAAAATTTGTGGAAGCATCTATCAAAAGCTGGACCGCAGACTCCCATGGGTGTGTTTCCTGCGCACCCAAGTGACACCTCCCATCTGTACTAATAATGATGAGTAGACCATAATACGTTAAGAACATACTCAAATACAGATATAAGAAGTCTAGTAGAGCATGCTAAGGTTTAAGGCAAAAACTACACTGAGCCAAGAAACATAGGCTTGGAAAAAGGCAACTGCAAAATCTAAATATGATAAATGACAGAGCTGCTTAATATGACTTAATGTTTATTCAAATAATGGACTTTTGGACCTTTAATCATACCACAAGGGTGAAATTCCAGTGTAAGTTTAAGAACAGGAGAACAGAGTTAGTTGTATAGTTGTATTTATAGTTTTTGATTAGTTTGTTACTCACTGCACACTTGGAGGCAGAGAAGATTTTAGTTAAATGTCATGTAATTTCTACTTTAGTGCTAAATTCAAACTTTCTATTTTTCATTTTCAGATGCAAAGAAAATCTGCACTTTGTATCCCTACTGCGTTGCATCTGAATGGAACACTTCCAAGAACCACTTAAGATGCCAATGAGACTATACAGAAAGCCAGGTGTTCTTCAGTGTATATGTATAGAGCACATGAAGGACTATTGAGTGAAAAATACTTTTTCAATTCTATATGCCAGTCCAGTGCTCGTCTTAGAGAGAAGTGGAAAAGGAGCGGGGTCAGAAGAGGAGGTAGTGGAGAAGGACGGTGAGCTCTGTGCTCCAAAAACCCTGGAGTCTGATCCTCATTAGGACATAGAAAGAACTTCAAAGAGGAGAGAGGTCCGGTATCAGTCCGGAGCACCCACAGTCCCTGGATATTCAAGTCCGAGGCCCTAAAGAGACACTTGTGAGGGAGAGAAGTGGTGAGCGTTGTGCAGATGGAGGGGTGAGGAGGGGAGCTGGAACCAAGCGCTCATCACCTCTCTGATTGGACACCGCTGCGGTCCTGGAGAAGAGGTTTTAGGCTAGAGTTCAGACCAGGAGAACTTTAAACACATGCTATTGGGCAGAAATTTTAACTGAAAGCCGTGTTTTAGTTAGCATAAGTTAATATAATGTGTATATGTCTAGTGCACAGTGACATTTGTTTTGGTTCTTGTATAAAATATAAAATAAAAACAAACATTTCTCCAGTTAATATTTCTACTAATGTTGTTATATTGTTTTTACATCTTAAAAATACCTTCAAATATATGCATTTTTATGAGCAGGATCACCTTTCCACAGATCTGACCTGTAACTTGGCCTGGTGGTTGGGTCTTAGCTACTACATTAGTTTAATGCCATAATATGGAATATTCAAGGTTAATATAAGTAATATGCAAGAAATGTTATCTGCCAATACCATTTCTTAAAGTATGGTTTAGAAATGTCTACAGAACTATTAAAGATGTGTTTAAGGGAATGAGAGCACATGGAGAACTGTTTGTTACTATCAACACTAATATAAAATAAAAAATAATAATCTGAGGCAAAAATCTACCTAGATGATAGAAATATCTTATGACATCTTGGTTTCATCACAACGCCACCAAAACAAAGCAGTGCCCTGTCTCGCTCCTCTGGTTCACCTTGTTCTGAGTGGAGCTTTGATGTGCTATCAGGGTCAGCTCTTCCTCTGCCTCATAATCCTGCAGCTGCTCCTCAGACACTTTCAGATCAGGTTAGCTTTGACACTCACATGCTAATCTGAAAGGCATGGATGAAATATGCACACATTATTATCCTGGTTAGCTCCCATTACATAGAGGCAAATGTGATTTAGTTATATTATATAAATATGTTTAGATGAGAATTTATTTTGGACAAAACATTACAAAAAACATCCCCAAATCATCATGATCTGGTTTTACATGATTCACTGTTTAAAGACAACTTATGCTTTATCTGCTATAGTTATAGCGGATAAGTTATATTTTGGACCTTTATGGTTATGAACATTTTAAAATCACAATATTGATCTAAAGTAACTCAAAAACAAGTTTGGTAACTTAAAAATGTTTATTTTGACACTGAACAAAGCAAGTAAAGAACAATGGGCATGTATGGGGATAAGTGAAAACTGTAAAATAAAGATTACTCAAACACACTCTCCCCTCCATAGACACACTTTATCATAGACGCATCACACAGAGAGCCAAAAGAATCACCTCAGACCCCACACATCCTGCCAATAATCTGTTCAAACTCCTGCCCTCTGGGAGGCGCTACAGGTCCATCATATCCAAATCTGTCAGATTCAAGAATAGTTTCTTTCCCGTTGCCATTCGGAGTCTAAACAAATCCTGTTCATAACTGGATATTTATCTGTTGTGTGTGTGTGTATTATGCAAGTGTGTTGTAAATTTGTTTTGTTCTGTAACAGACACAGAAGATGTGAGCATTTCTTGCTGTACTGGAAACAAATTCCACCAACTTGTTGTGTGGCCATTAATAAATTATTCTGATTCTGATTCTGATTCTGACATGCACAAATTACTCTAAATGCAACTTTGAGGTTGTAAGTGTCAATTATAACATGGTTAAAAGCTTCTCAAAGATTCTTTAGTATGTTTAAAGTATTTCTCCTACAACACTGTCAAAAATTACTGTGGAATACTGAACATACATGTATTATGGGATCCATTTTAAGAATAGGAACATTCCTGTACTGTGGGGATTTTTCCCACCTCTCCCATGTGAGAAATAAAGACAGGACATAAGAGTTCAAACAGAGTGCAGCAGACACACTCAGCTTTTTGTCATTTTTCAGACAGGTCCACAGATACAGCTCAGTACAGTGTCAGAGTAAAGAAAGTCAACAGGAGAAGTGGACAGAGCTGACCTCTCTGACCTCTGCATGAAAACTCCTCTACTCATCATCATATTGTTACACTTCAAATATTAAAACTGGACAGAGAACAGAGAGGCTAATATCAAGAAAAAAATCACAGCACTGACATTGGTAAGAAATCCCAAAATATAATATACTCTCATTTCTGAATTATGAAATCTGCTATGATCTAAAATATTGGGTCTTGTTATCAGTGTCTAAAAAATACAACTTTTCAGAACATTCTAACGTAACATCTCTGTGGAGACCAGCAGGTGGCAGCACTTCAAAAGGAAAGTTACATAGTGTAGTTTTAAACCAGGCATGTCCAAACTATGGCCTGGGGGCCAAATGTGGCCCTCAGACCAATTGTTTTGGCCCTCAGGCTTCCAGGTGAATTGGCCCATAATACCGTAAGTAGTACTTTTTACTGCATGTTTTTGAAATCTACCTTGATCAAGAAAATGTAGTGAGTCCTTTTGAGGGTCTAAGCCTGAACAAAGGTCTGGAGGTTCATTCAAACCTGTTATAAATGCACAGATTTGAATTACTCATTGTTTTGACCATCAGTCTGTGACCCTCAATCGGCCCTCACACTGGTCTGTGTTTTAATATGTGGCACTTGATGAAAAAAGTTTGGACACCCCTGTTTTAAACTATTGATTTCAACTCACTTATTTCAGTCTGTCATGTTTGAATTCGGCAATGTGAACACAGCTCCTGCTCTGGTCATACAGGGACCGGACAGCCCTTAGCAAAGGGTCCCGGACCCCATACTCCCGGAGCACCCCCCACAGGGCACCATGAGGGACAAGATTGAATGCCTTCTCCAGGTCCACAAAACACATGTGGACTGGTTGGGCAAACTCCCATGAACCCTCGAGCACCTGATGGAGGGTGTAGAGCTGGTCCCGTGTTCCGCGGCCGGGATGAAAACCACACTGCTCCTCCATGATCCAAGGTTTGACTATCGGTCGGACTCTCCTCTCCAGTACCCTTGAATAGAGCTTACCGGGGAGGCTGAGGAGTGTGATTCCCCTGTAGTTGGAACACACCCTCCGGTCCCCTTCTTAAACAGAGGGACCACCACCCCGGACAACATCCAGAGACTTAAGGTACTCAGGATGGATCTTATCCACCTCCGTGTCCCCAGCCTCTGCTTCCTCCTCAGAAGACGTGACAGGGATTGAGTAGATCCACAAAGTATTCCTTCCACCGTCCAGCAACATCCATCCACTGGGGCGGTTTGCAGCCAAGTGTGAAGCGGCTGGGATGAGAATCAGCTGTTCCAAATCCGAGGCCATGGTTCTTGAATGGAAATAGGTGGTTTTCCCTCTCCAGGTGGGTTAGAAGTCTCTGCCTCAAGTGAATGAGTTCAAGTCTTTCGGGCTCTTGTTCATGAGTGAGGGGAGGATGGAGCGTGAGATTGACAGGCGGATCGGTGCAGCGTCGACAGTGATGCAGTCGCTGTATCAGACCGTTGTGGTGAAGAGGGAGCTGAGCCGAAAGGCAAAGGTCTCGATTTACCTCAATCTACGTTCCTACCCTCACCTATGGTCATGAGCTCTGGGTAATGACTGAAAGGATAAGATCATGGATACAGGCGGCTGAAATGAGTTTCCTGCGCAGAGTGGCTGGGCGCTCCCTTAGAGATAGGGTGAGGAGCTCGGAGTAGAGCCGCTGCTCCTCCACATCAAGAGGAGCCAGCTGAGGTGGCTCTGGCATCTGTTCCAGATGCCTCCTGGATGCCTCCCTCAGGAGGTGTTCCAGGCATGTCCCACCGGAAGGAGGCCCGGGGAAGACCCAGGACACACTGGAGGGACTATGTCTCCCCTGGAGGAGCTGGAGGAAGTGTCTGGGGTGCAGGAAGTCTGGGAGTCCCTGCTTAGACTGCTGCCCCCACAACCCAGGCCTGGATAAGTGGAAGAAAATGGATGGATGGATGCTTGAATGTATCCTGGCAATAATTTAAAGAAGCACGGATTTAAAAAAAAAAAAAAAAAAAAAAAAGAGAGAGAGATTAGAACAGTAGGGTGCACTGTAAAAAGCTCTTAATAAAAACTCCTTTGTCTTCAGATTATAGTTTGACTCTAGACTTTTGCTGATGCAAGTTTTTACTTCAGACTCTTGGAGAAGTGTGGATTAGCCTTAAATTAACCCACACATTCACAGGAATATGAAAAGCACTACCAAAACTGCTACTGCATTCATTTCTGTGAGAATGCTACAGATAGTGCCATCCAGAGTACTTTTTGAAGCTGCTGTTTAATAATGAATTAATTTTTTTCATAATTTTGGAATATAGTGGGGACATCTCAATATATTTTCTTCCCATAATACTTTGCAATATGGCCGTGCCCCACTTGTCTGGTGATTGCAAACCTCTCCATTCATCACAGTGACAGCAGTGGTCTGTGGGTATCGACTTGAGCTGAGCCCTTTCCCAACAACGAGCTCCAAATGAGACAGAGAAGCTAAATGATTGGAATGTTTGAGAGTGTGAGTGTGCTGCTATGAGAAGAGAGGCTTGTTTTACAGTGTAATCTCTTGGCCATCAGGAGGCGCTTAATGTGGTAATAAATTATGTGCTTAGAGAGACTTTCAGATCTGAAGACAACTGTAGATGTAAAACAAATGCATTTTTACATTGTATGCAGTTATCACATACTGTTTGAACATGAGCTGTGTATTCAAGTGATTTCAAAGTCCATTTAAACCACAATATGGAAATGTGATAGTATATGAAAAGGAATAAAACATGCAAAGGGATTGATCTGATTTGTCATTTAGGTTTTGAGGACTGTTTACTCTCTGGAGATTATAATGATGTAATGTAGTTGACCACAGCTCTTTATTATGCTGGTTTGACAGTGTATGATCATAGCAAGGCCACAAAAGTCACTGGCCCTGCTGCTACACCCAGAGATAAATAACAAACAAACCACCAGGGTAATGTGATATGTGCTGTGTGGCTAATGCAGGGCTTTTGTTACCTGAGCAGCCAGTCCTCCTACATTCTGTTTGAATCCAGAAAGCCCTGGAATCGGATCATAGAGCGTGAAAAACCTCTGTTCAGACTTCAACCCAACCACAGCCACAAATATGTAGCACGTGTCTCTCAAAAGCGGAAGACATCTCCTCTCAAATATTCTTGTATGATTCATTTTTAAAAAGTTGTATTTGGCTTATGTACGTGATACGAAAATTTCAAACTCAATTTTGATTTTATGGACTAGACTTGATACTCAATACCGATTCTGATATCACGATGATAACAAAAAACATAAATCATTTCGATAATTTCAACATTATTTTTCAATTTTAGATAATAGTTATTTCTTTTATATTACCATGTGTTCTTCTAGCTGTGTAATCCCTCATACAGGTCTTATACTAGTTCATGTACAAGTAAATGTGACTTTATTAGTAGTGATACAAATGAATATCTAGTTTCGATATTAGTTTTAATATAGATTACTATCTGATTTTCAAAACTTTTGACAACCCTACTGCATGCACGTGTAGTTTGATTACTTATACCATGTTATAATGTTTGAGATATAATGATTAGTATTCATCTATAATTCTGTTCTAAATTAGACCTCTTCACTGGGCTGTTTGTTTTGACCTGTACCTTCATATCACACCACGTCTGCCATGCAACAAAACAAGCTGACAAACCATCCTTAAGGTTACAAGCCGAGGTTAAAAGGATCTCTTACTGTGACAACAGTACACAGAGGCCTCCTTTATGAGCCCTGACCTGTGCTCTGACCTGTGTCCTCTGATTGATCTGCAGAGTCATTCAAATCACTGAGAGAGAATAAAAGACTGACTCCATGTTGTCAGCTCTGAGATCAGGCAGATAAGAGACATGCTCCAATGGCTTTTCAGGAAAATATTGTTATAGGCTAATATTATGTAAAGAGTGATACAGTTAGACACCACCAGGGTATGTGATAGGATAGTCAACAGATGCCAGCATTGTGCACTGCCACATAGTGTTGGCCTGATACTAAAGAAAAAGTCATGATACCAATTTCATTACAACATTGATAATAAAAACACTTTTTAACATCATAGTGTAGCTGATGATAATGTCAGTATATCTGTTTTCATGGTAATGAGTCCTAAAATGATGATTATTTTATCTGTTCAAATATTAAGATGTGTCAAACACTGTTATTCATTTTCATATATTTTATTTGTAAAAACATTGAGCTTTATGAGTCATGTGGACGTACACAGAGAGAGAAATCAAAAAAGAGAGAAAAAGAGAGACGCAGAAAAAGTGTAAAGAAAAGACATCAAACTTAAAGAAATGCTATTTAACTACTGTTGATGATGTATAGGCAAACACTGTAAATACAGTTTTGTATTCTGTATTAACTTAAAGGTATTGTATGTAAAACTGAGCCATTTTCTCTGTCTGTCTTTATTTTAGTTTTCATGGTGTGTTGATGGAGCTGAAGGTGAATGAGAATAAATATTGACACACGTGATTATCAGTACGGAGCATGAAGTCCTTTTATTTGGGAAGAAAACCAAAGTAGCTACACACAGAATGTAATCAACACAAAATACTGTAAGAGTAGTGTAAGAGTATTCTAACACTGTTCAGGAAAGGTCGATTTTGTATCGTGTATGTGATTTTTTCATTGCTCAAATGAGAATCCTACTCCTTTTGTAATTTGTCCAAACCCATACTGTACATGTAAACACAAAAATAGTAATAGCTGTAGAATATATTTGTCATATGGTCATAGTAGTAACAAGTATTATTGCAGTCATAGTTGTACTAGTATTTGGAACTGTAGTTGTATTGATTGTAATAAGAGTTAATAAATGTTGCCACTTTTTGAATGAACTCAAAAGAATAAAGGAAGTTCTACCTCTTTTCCATTTTGGAAAAGAACATGCAGAAGAGGAGTGAGGAGAGGGAGGATAATTCATTAGAGAAGGGGAAGTACTATGTGAGGTCATTCATAAAACAGTCGTGGGAACCTCACTGATCCAACACCATAACCTAAAGACACAGTGCAGTAATTACATTACAGCTTCTAGCTTTATTTTTAATATAACAGAATAATCACCATTTTTATTAGTGATTTGATACTGATTTGATTGTTGATTTGGGGGAAAATGTGATGAAAACTCAAATAAATTTTAAAAGTATTAAAAAGTGTAAGTGCTTTGTGTTGCATTTTTGTATGAAAAGTGTTCTATAAATAAAGTTTGATTGACTGATTGATATAGCAGGTACTGTTACTGAGTTAAGGTACTACGGGCACATTTTTGCTATAATCTATCATATTTACACTGTAATTACAGATGTTTATTAATATGCAGTTTCCTTATCAAATAAATAAAAACACAAATAAATTTAAAAAGACATGATAATGAAAAAAATGTCAGAAAATATGTAGTGAGAGTGATAAAAGCTAGTTTAGGCAGTACAGACATTTCTCTAGTACCAAAAGTATGTGTTGTATAAAGATGCTAAAGCCACAAGAGATATAAAGTCAAGGCTACTGCCATTATCTGTAGTTTAGGAACAACACTGAAGGACATGCACATATTGCACACCGGTTATTATTCAATTAAGGAGTAACAGGGCTCCAAAAGAAAGGCTGGGGATCCTGTACCCCAACATCTTCAAACTAACTTTACCACTGTTTAGCAATTAGGCTATGCAATTTCACAATGGAAGTTTTCATTAAAGTACATTTTTTCACCACTGCAATTAGGGCAGGGCATTATGCCAAAAATGTTTTTTCTCATCTCTTATTAAAAGCAAATACAAATGACATCCAATATTAATTTCCTGAACATAAAAAGTACAGCTGCTTAATTATTGCAATTTAACACAATAGAATAGTTAAATGTCTTCCTCCAAAGTCTGAACTCTGCTCCAAATCACACCTTTTTGCTGACACATTATCACTGCAGACCTCTTGACTGAAAAGACCTAACCACTGATGATTACAACTGACTGAATCTGGATCAAATTTTCAATACGATTAACTGCACAGCCCTAACTACAATGGCAGCTATTGGTACTTCTTTTACTGCTGTTGTTACTTACACCACTGAAACCTCTCATTAAACCACTAACACAAATCATCACAACACAAATCTGTTTATTCCAAGTGTCGGTAAACACATGACCAAAAACATGCTCATAATTACATAAAGCAAATCCCAATGGTGATACAGGTTAGTAATTATAGGCATGTTTCAGAGTGAACAAGGTCACTCTTTTTAATACATAAAACACAACAGCAGTGATGTTGTGTCTGCAGCAGGACTAAGACATAACTTAAAATGTACTTACAAAACAAAATGTACACTGTATTGGATTTAACTGTAATGAACTATGTTGATCAAATTACTGTTGGCAATATATATTTCCTTGCTCTGGGAAACTTTGGTTTGTAATTTGGCATGTAAGAGGTGGTTATTCAATAGCCACAAGAGGGCCACAATCCAGCGCATCCTATTACAACCAGGATAAATTGGTATAGCATCAGGAAGGGCATTCAGGGTAAAATCAAAATCTCTGCACACTATTGGTGATATTCTATTCTAACATGCATATTGAGTATTTTTGATAACATCCAATTAGGGCAGAAAACTAAAGAAAAGTTTGAGAGAAAATGCAGACTAGACACGAGTGATTTAACTAAGCTGGACTTGCCAACAAAATTTTAAAAGAATAGACTGCAGCACCAGTCAGTTTCGGCCTGCAGTCTCTTTGATGCTTGCTGTAGGGATAGAATAGGATTTGTCATTAGAATAGTTTAGAATCCACTCAGCTTTCTCATCCAGTGGCTCTTTGGATGGAAAAAACTGCTGACATAAGATACAAGTTTGTGGAAACTGGAGAAAGAAAAATAATGACCCAGGGCAGAGCTGTTACAATGTCACTGTGGACAATAAGAAAATGGGGATTAAGAGGAGCAGTTAACAGGAGCAGCTGAGATGGCTAAAGTTACAATCACAACCAATGCATTTTATTCTATTGCAGTTGTAAACTGTGGTGATAATACAATGATCTTAAGACAGATGTAACAAATTGCAAAACTCAAATAAATATAAAAATTAACAGAAAAAAGTAAAGGTGTGTGAAAGTTATTACCCTGAGAAGTTTTGCCGCTACTTCATCTACAAGTTCAATACTATTCTCATATACAATCTCAATACATTACCAGTTAGACTATAGGAAAATGGTCAAAAATTAAACAAAGTCACACACATAAACATAATTTCTTTCAAATATAGAAAAAAACTGAAAACAGGCCTAGACACTAGTCCCAGTTTGCCTGTACCTTTACCCCCGTAACCTGCCTGTGGGGAGTAGTAGGATCTGATTGGACGAGGCACACTGAGCGGTTTGCTGTCAGAGCGCCGTTCTGTCCATGAGAGCTTAACATGTACGCAGCATCAGCACTTTTCACCCCCTGACAGCGCATGTTACTGAGCCACAAAAGTACTGTGATAGGCTGGAGTTATAGTACATGTATGAGAGATGTGGTACACCAAGGAGGGTTTGAAAATGTTTGACTTTACAGTTACAACTTCACATTCTTCTTCACTTCGCAACAAAAACACATATCCTCAAAAGCACTACAGTGGTGGGAGAGTAGCACTAGTATACGGCATGCAGCAGTAATACTCACTAAAGGTAGTGATGCCTGTGGCCAACACTACTGACTCAAAAAGAACAGAGCTTGAATTCAAAGTCTCCTGGGAGAAGTCCTGGCACCAGTAGCAGTACCAGTACCACAGGCTTTGAAGCACTGGTCTGTGGCATCTGCACAGGAGGAGGTGCAACTGCAAACTGGCACTTTTCCATTGCGTCTTTTCCTCATATGACCTGTCACTCAAACTGTCACCATGGTGATGAGCTCAGCTTCTCTGGGTCTGTGCTGTAGTTACACACTGCAGCAAAGCATAACAAAAGACACCAAAACCTGTGCTCCCCTGGTCCACATTGGTATGTATGTTACAGTTTCAGACATAAAATGCATTATTACAAAAGAAAAAACTCAACTTTGTCTGAGTGCATCAAGAGGGTGACCACATGCCCCATGGAAAATGCCACACTTGGACCGCAACGCAAGTAAGCAACTATGATAATGATAATAAATGACATCTCAGCATCTGTGTCAAGTGCAGTGAGCTCAGCTATTCCACATGCACCGCCAGATAAGATGTTATACAGAGGACAACAGAGTGAAATGATTCAATTAATACTCTGAGCTTATGGAGTTTGTATACAGTAGGCTATTCGTGGATATACCCCCTTAAGGGGTATAGGGCTGAGGGGAAATTTAGGTAGAAATTTTACATCATAACTGAATGGAAGTAAGAAGCAAACATCAAAGTGTCTAATGAACAATATGAAAGAAATGTGTCCAGCAACATTCAATCGAGATTAACAGTTACAAGCGATTTTAATTATTTTCTTACTGTGGAATTTGGGGCTTCCTTTGTGATCATTTGCAGGAAGGTCCACGAACTGCACCCGGTGTCCCGACATGTCCTGGTCTTCAACGGGTCAGAGCTTAACAGGGCACCGGCTGGAGCGTGGTACGGTGGGTGGTGTCTGAAACTACCCTCCAACTTCCCACACTGACGCGCGTATGTTCTGGTCGAAGCGCAGACTTTTACACACGTATGGCGCGTGTGATGCCTTCACTGACCCTCCGTGTGTCATTGACTTTTCTAGTGCTCCTCCAGCTGCTGACTGTGTGCCAGTACTGCAGTGAAGCTGCTCCTTCGCGTCACATGCCCTCTGCCCTGATGCCTCTGGGGTCAAACGGAGCGCAAATCCAATATACTCACAATGTGGTCTTTGACAGCCTTCAAAACGACACTAAAGAAACTTTTACTCGTATCCACATGACCGCAGGGTGACGTCACCACAATAAGGCTATGGCCCACAGAAGGAACATGATTGACAGTAAAATTAAGACCAAACTTAGTCTACAGGACTTTAAGCCAGCGGGCAGCTTGTACCCAGAGTAAACCACATGATGTGAGTGCAAAACAATTTCCCAACCATTTAGAGACATTTCTGTGCTTATCAGGCAGCCAGACGCTCTTGAAATTTTGACGCATACTGCGGCGCCCCCTAGTGGACTCGGTATCACTTTTGGAACCAAGAGTTTGAGCTTCGCTTCAGCTATTCATATGAATACGAAAATATACTTTAAAGATATCAAATACATTGGTATAAATAGTTTTGTGCATAAACATAAAGAGTAGCCGTAATCATGTGCGTTATTTGAGGAGGAAAGAACTATCCAGAAAGAGCTGAAACAGCATGCCCAACAAATCCAGTCAAAGCAAGATTGAACTTATGTCATTCATGCTTTCAGACAGAAGTGAAAGCCACTCTGCTAGTGAGCCTTTTGATCAAAAATGACACATGTGAATTAACACCATAAAAAGAATCATAACTGAGAACAAGAAGTGAGCACCAGGACAGAGAATCCCAGGGGCTACAGCACATAATTCCCCTGTATCACCAGTGTCAAGTGTAAGACTGGTCATTTAAGGCTGTACTGAATGACAAAGTCAGCATTTGTGTAGTTCAGTGATGAGGACTTAACAAAGTATACCTTACTCAAACCTTTATTTTGAAGCATTCATTCAAACTTTTATTTCAATGCATTCACCCGAAATATTCAAACACATGAAGCAAAGACATTTGTGCAAAGGAAAACAGTTGTGGCACAAAAAAATAAAATGCAAAGTGGCTTACAACTTTTGAAAGGGCCTACACAGTGTAGACAGAATGGCATTTTGGTCTGCAAACATGAGACAAATAAATACTGCATAATAAATGGTGGATCTCAGCTCACCATAACAGACTACAAGAACACAAACACCCCATCAAACACAGGCCAATACTCTGGCCAGATGCTGAGTAAAAAACATAGTGCACTGCACATCCTTTTTCTCCGTACAGAAATCTTATAAAAAAATGATAAAATAACTTATTGGAACTTAATCAGTGGTTCTGCTCTCTACAGCCAGCTTCTTCACTTCCCACTGTCCCCATTCTGTTCAATGTACATTTTGGAGAGGGACACGGCCATAGACTTGGCCAGCTCCTCGTCTCGTTTCCTTTGCATCTGTGAGTGGCGGCACCAGTCCTCATATTCTGGGTTTGGAACACACTTGTCCAGGAGAGCATCATAGTGACCATTACTGAGCCAACTGAGCCAGATCTCTGGTTTGCCTACATCCTCCTCACCAAGGTAATGCAGCATGGTGGAGACTGTGGGGCTCTCCAGGCTGCCCCCGGTGGTCAGCTGGATGTTTACATTCAACATTTGGCTCATGGCAAGGAGCTCTGGGTATCCAGCCCAGGCTCCATCCTGTGCAGCATTGATGAGAAACTCGCAGACGTCCCCCTCTATGATGGGGTTAAACTCATCCAGGTGGTCTGCGATGTGGTGCACAGTCTGCTCCCTCAGCTCTTTGTGCCGAGCCTGGTCTCCATACACAGCCTTACACACAGCTCTGTACAGACAGTTTCCATCTGGGATTATGTGATACCTAAACTTGTGGCGCTCTTCCAGGTACTTGTTCTGTCTCTCCACCTCTGCCAGGTACCTCTGGACTTTAGCATTAATGTCCCCTTTCTGTGAGGGGGCTTCCTGTAGCACACTCAGCTCAAACTGCCCTCTGTCTGCCCCCGCTTGGCTTTGATCACCTGAGACCTCCTGTGTCAGGACCTTGTCAGGTTCTTCTGGCCTAAAGGTCCTCAGCTCCTGTTCAAGTGTAGAAGCCCATCCATTGCTTCTGAGGGGGGCTTTCATCTCACTGTCATTTAGCCTACACATCTTCTGTTCTTCGGTTACAGATTGACACACACTGGAGTTAAAAAGTGCATTTCTGCTGAGCTGGTCTGACTCGAATCCGTTTCTCAGATGATCTATGAGGTCCTCAAACACGTCAGAGTCTCTATATACGCGGTCATTGTGTTCAACAGGACTAGGAGACTGGGATTTGGCTTTAGATTCCCTAACAATGTGAACCGGTACAGACCTTTCCACTCCATCACCTCTGCGTATTAAGATCTCCGCAGTGGATGTGTAGTAAATAGGCCTCATGGATGAAGCTTCATAACACGAAAGAGCAGGCATGTTGGCGGAAGACGCGCCCTCCTGTAGTTGTTCTCCGTTGGTCGTTGAACTTGAGTTCGGTTGAGAGCTTTGTCCACTGGAGCCAAAGGATGTGGAAGTGTTCCCAATCTGACGGTCTGGCGCTGTCCTTAAAGTTATTGTAACTTTGCGAGTTGACTTGGGATAGTGTGTCAGCACACTGTTGTACAACTGCATTTTGTCGGACTCCTTTATAGCGAACGCCTCTGCTGGGCTGTTACGGAGCGATGACAACAACATCTAAAAATACGCAGCGTGTCACTGACAACAGTAAAGTTGTGGGAACGTCTCCATGGCCCAGGGTCCTTACCGTCGACCCACGCGAGCGCACCGTCCGCTTTGGTTTTCTTTCGTCATTTGGAGTCTGGGTGCCTCCCTAATTTTAGACTTTGGACGGTAACAGGACTCTATGCGCTCTACTGCTGTCAAGGTACACAAACATACCAAAACAGCTTCCGCTCCAGGATTAACAAAATAAGGCGGTGCGCTCAACAAAGTTCATTGTGAAGTAACTATAGGTTAAGGGAGGTTGCCTGTTTGAGCAACAATGCATCAGCTCCAGACAAATAGACGAAGACTGAAGAATACAATAGGCTATAGCCTATTAGTTAAAATTATACTTATTTCACTGAAAATGTAATTACTAGCCTATAATTAGCCTATCATTGTATAGCTAAAGCCCACAGTTTGATCTAAACTTTGAGGAGAAAAAGTTCTAGTTTGCCAGTTAATAAGTTCTCAATGATAAGGGCTAAAATTAGTCCGGATATCGCATATTATGAGCTGCAGCAGACTGTCCACAGGCCACATGAGCGGAATGTGAACCTGTGTGGTTCCCCAGAGGATTTGATGAGACTTATGTTTGTGATGATTTGGTGACATTTAGATATGATCTCATTTCAGACGGCTGTGACACACACCCCACAGGATTATGACAAACACAGTCTTTGTACATAGTTACACTGTTACTAGATCTGAATTTACTTCACAAAGATTGTAGTCCAGTGTGAACCACATGTAAAAAATAAGAAGTTCATACAAAATTAGTTGTGGTGTCGACCTGACCTCTAGGAATGGGCAAAACTATTCCACTCTTACCTATAGCATTACTGCTGCCGGAATAGGCTCATGTTGCAAGTATTCCAGACACCAGCAGAGGGCGCCCGTGCGCTGTGGGGGCAAAGCTGCATCAGTCACACGGGGGCGACATTTAGCCACAGTCAGAGGTTTGTACGCCTGTGGAACAAATGAATGCAAAGAGACGGCGTTACAGCAGCTGTCGCAGGGCTGTGCGCTGCATACTAATGAACACATTGATCGTTTCTCTTCACCGTACTTTTGTCTTTAGTAACCTGCACTGGTGCGCTACCCACCAACTGTCGCAAGACTGGCAACAAGACGTATATAACGCTTTTTCCACATGTTTATGTTCATTTTAAATTATGGGAGATTTTGCGCAGCTGTTTAAATTAATTACACATTGTAATAAAAGATAGACCTTTCATCTGCAGGATTTGTAAATTCAGAGACTCTAGTACCCTGTGTGCTAAAGGCAATGGCAAAGAAAACAAAAACTAAACTGTTCATTATTCATAATATAGTAGAATTGGCTATGAAATCTGATCAAATAAAAAAGAGCATTAAGAATCATTCCAATCTCTAAAAAACGCTGAAAGTTGTTGTAAATTGGGTTGATGCGTGTGCGTAATCGAAAGGATCAACTTTAGCGTCTTAAAATGTAGCCTGTAGCAATGGGTTACAGTGTTGTTTTTGTCTGCAGCATCAGGCAGCCTGTTGTTTGTTTTCATTTCGCCTGCGCGCCCGATTGGACAGTTAAGTACGTACCCGGGCGCTTCATAAACCTTTTCTAATGTTCGGCTCTTTATTGGGGAGGTCAGTATCGTTTAAATCTCGTATCTAACTGTATCCATGTCAGTGGCTCGGCCATGCTGATGTCAGATTTCTCCTGTGCCCTCCGCCGTGCTGGTGGGAGGATCTCTGTGCGTTGAGTCACGCAGCTGTCAAAGATAGCTGTCACCCAGTTTCAGGATCAAACACACAGTCAATGAGAAAAGGGCTCTGAGCCGAGGAGACGCACAGGGCTCAGGTAACCCCCTCACAGTCCAGCGAGAGAGAACATCCCAGGAAACACAAAAAGACACTTTGGATGAACAAGGATTTTGGAATATTCGGATACACTTTGGGGATATCTGGGAGAAAGAAGAAAAACACTGCACTACTACATAAGACGCGTTTCGCCAAGCATTGACGTTCATTTTTGTACGGATATGAAGTCGAAAAAAGGTAAGATAGCGATTTTCATCATACATTTAGCCATGGTTGTTTTTTTAATCGCGAGAACGGCTAAGAAAGCTATTCCCCACATATACAAGCCATGCAGTCTATTGTTTCCTTTCCAGACATGACAGGGGGTTTCTGCCATGTGCTGGCGCGGGGTCAAACATTAACAAAAATTACTTTAGAAAAACATTTTAAACTTGTTACGTTTTAATTAATTCTACGTTTGGCACATTTTGTTTTTGTTATTGGTGTCAATCAAAAGCTTTGTCACCGTGACTTAATTTAGCAAACTTTGATGTCGCCAAATGTCAAAATGCACTTCAAAAAGCAGAATATTCTTTCGAAAAGGCTGTTTTACGCAAAACATGCAATTTATCTCGAGTTGGTAACTGTTGATGCAAGTTACGATTAACGAATAGTCTTGGGTGAGTCGCGTAGTTTTAAATGTTATTTTGTGGCAAAATTGCGTTACATTTTCGTATATCGCTTCGTCTGTGTTGGTTTTAGTGTGTGAAAATACTTCCCGCGTTATTTAATAGCGTCGAAATCCAAATATAGGCTAATGTTCATCCTGACCTCATTGTGGGAAGTTGCTGTTTGCCTTGTTACATTCACGGACCTCGTGGTGCTCGGCGCACACAATAGATCGCTCCTTACAAGTTGTTCAAACTGGGGAAAACGTGCCGTTTGTCGCGTAAAGTGTCTTTTCTTGGCTACACAGTTGATTGTGGACGTTTTGGAGTGATTTTACTAAAAGGCGAAGTCAGAATTTGCCAGAAGAAACTTTTGATTCTCATACAAAGAAGCACGCAGCCCTGGATTCTTTTGTTTAGTCTGGAGACGCTGATTTGCAACAGGTCTCCCCTCCCCCTTTCCCCTCTTCAGCCTACGTAATTACCTCATCCTGTGGGCTGCTCACACTTAGGAACTTTCGTGCTCGTTTCCCACCACTGTTCATCTGATCTGAATTATATACACTGAATCACCTTTACATTTAACTACCACGTCTACTGCAACTTTGCTTCTGTCGCGCGTCTTACCGTAAACACATGGTGACGCTACTTCCCATAATGCACAAAATCACAAACGGTATTGCATTAGTCATATTTTCACTTTGTTGAGTCGTCAGTAGTAGCTGTATTCCTAATGTGTATGATTTGAGTTGCATGACAGTGTCAATCACGTATGGTAAATCAAAGGCCAATCCTCTGTGATCTTGATTAACTTTGATTAGACATGCTGAACTTTAAAAAGACCCTGCTAGTCTGTAATCTTTGCAAACACTGTTGCCTCTTTTGAAAATCCCACCTTGTGAGCACTGCTTCTTTTGTGGTCAGCCCAGTGTGCTTAACTTATTCAAGCATGCAAGGTGTGCTGTGCTCAAGACTTGGCCTGTATTTGTCTAGGCAGGTTTTATAACTGACACAGCATCAGGCTAGCCTTTGTAATGCCCCCTCCTGTCCACGTCCCTTCCTCTCCAGCCCCCACCCTCTTGTTCTTATATGAATCACATGGTTAGACTTGACAGCTTGTTTCTGACACATCAGCTGCCTCCAAGACAGATAGTGTTTAGTGAACGGCACTGACAACAGGGTATATGTCATAAAAGAGAATTTATTTTCCATTGTCTTTTTGCTCATGTGCTGTTTTCGCTTGTGCAGGCCTGATGATGTTGTCAGGGAGTGAGACCGATGATGAAGACAGCGTGGATACTCCTCTGGATCTGTCATCCAGCGGCAGCAGTGGCAAAAGGAAACGCAGAGGCAATCTGCCCAAGGAGTCCGTGCAGATCCTCAGAGACTGGCTGTATGAGCATCGCTACAACGCCTACCCCTCAGAGCAGGAGAAAGCCCTCCTGTCCAAGCAGACTCAGCTGTCCACTTTGCAGGTAAGATCCACACTTGTACACATAGAGTTTCTATCCGAGTGAAAAGGGCAGGCGGCTTGAGTCATTTCCTGTCTTCTTCACAAAAACAACATGCACATAAACAGTGTTGAAGGTCGTCCGAAGCAACGCGCTGTTGTGAAGTTAAAGTGTATGAGACACCATGAGTAAACTAGTGCTGCTGAGGGCTCGGCTCAGGCGCAGGAATTTCCCTCCCTCCAGCCCCTTTCCATCCCAGCTGTCTGGGAACAATGCGGAGTCATTTACATAGAGCCTGAGCCAGTTACAACTAGCCTGCAGGAGGGAGGCAGAGAAGACTCAGCCTCATTACTTTGCTGACAAAGGAGATTACTTTTGTGTTTTAAACATGTAAATGTTATTCAGCACTTTTAAATGAAAGTTAAAATGTAGCTAATGAGCTCATAAGCTTTGAACTGAAGACTTATAAACAGTTGATGATAAAGTTATATAGCCTTTGTTTCCTCTGAACCAGAGTTTGATAGGTGGCTTTTATTTTAGACTTCTCTATTGAAAGCCCATGCAGGTGCAGGTTGCACCTGGAGATAAGTGTACCAGCAGACTGTGCTAACCGCAGTCAAAGCCAGAACAGTGTTTAGACCATGTGTTTGTCTTTTGTAGGTGTGTAACTGGTTCATTAACGCACGGCGGCGACTTCTCCCCGAGATGCTGCGAAAAGATGGAAAAGACCCTAACCAATTCACAATATCTAGAAAGGGGAGCAAAGGAGGTGATGGCTTTTCTGACAATTCCCAGTCTCCTAAACACAGCAGTACAACTGCCTCTACAGAAGAAAGCTTTGACAAGAGAGCACTGCACCCCTCCAACTTTGAACTGGCTGTGCCTAGTGTCCTGCGGAAGGCCATTTCACCAGTGTCATCCTCTCCCACCTCTGCGCCCCCCTCTCCGGTCCTCCTGCCCACCCGGCCATCTGTCATCTGTCACACCACTGTCACAGGCGCACTGCAGCCCAGCCCCACAGCCTCCAGCCCCACAGCCTCCAGCCCCACCGCCCCCAGCCTTTCTGTGGCAGTTATGAATTGTGAGCGTGCCGCCGAGCTGCTGCAGTCTGTACAGGCCCAGGCACTGCTCCGGTACCGTGACGATGGCCCTGTCCCACCAGCCACCACCATCCTCAGTAGCACCAGCATGGAGGGCAACCTGAGCCCCCGCAGCGGGCTCTTCAACACCCCTCCCCCCACACCCCCAGACCTCACACAGGACTTCAGCGGCTTCCAGCTCCTGGTGGATGTGGCCCTGAAACGGGCTGCTGAGATGGAGCTGCAGGCCAAGCAGCTGGTTTCTTAAAGGGACAGAGACACAGGACTGACTTTGTCGACTGTAGAACTCTTTGAAGTTCACTGACTTTTCTGCACGTAACAGAACAAAACCACATGAAAGCCTGATCATTTCTATTTTTGGTAAACCAATCAAATTGAGAATGTTTTTTATTGAAAAAAAACTGTATCAAGGTGCCTTGGCTGTAAGTAGTTTGTTCATTTCATAGACATTTGTATGTATCGACATGTGTATCTTATTTGCACAGGGACCAAAAATGTTCTGAGAAAATGCTGCCTGTCTGGAGTCTTTCCATTATACTGTATGTTATTTTACAGAGCAGAGCAGAGCTAGACTCAGCCCTTATCCACAGTGAGACCAACAGGGATTGGTTGTTCCACATGTTTACCGTTACATTTCAGAGACTGGTTCATGATTGGTCTGCCTCGTACTTTTGCACACTACGGCAGAAGAAGGTCATCTCAGTGTCTTAAACATACTTTGCTCTTGGCATCTATGACAAAGTTATTCACTACTGTAGAAGATGTTATGTGTTTCATGAGTATAAGTATAGTTTTGATTTTGTACTTTACTTTTAGCTGTTTTAAAAAGAAAAAAACTCTATACTTTTTTTACTCTTTTCCCATTGGGGGTATATTTCAGATGACCAATGTAGCAGGTTCTTAGTGTGAGCCTTCATGCCATCAACTCAGCGAAAACAAAATGGCCAGTGGACAATAACACTTACACTACAGATGTCTTTCCTGACGGAGACAGCATTTTGAAATCACCAAAAAGCAATTATCTGTATTATAGGACCATGTGTATAGTCAATGTGACACAATGCCCAATGATGTGATTTCATTTCATACTGTGCAATGTTTGTGGCAAATTGGGGTCACATGGGATTCAATAAAGTTTTGTTTTTTCTACATTTGTGTACTTTTATTCTTATTTGGTACCTCTCTATTTATACAATTAAAATTATCATGATGAAAAAAGGGAAGCATTTTCTAATCTTATAGGTGCACTGTGTAACTTGTCCAGTGGAGGTTCTGTCATCTGCTTGTCTCCATGGAGATGTGCCTAGAATGTTCCACAGTATAACCATAAACTTAATCTCCATGGAGACTCGCAAGACAAATTACAGGTTACCCACTCACAGTAAGAATTCATGTTTTTTAAGATATTTTAGAGCACCTGTAGTTGAAAAAATGCAAGACAGATGCATTTAATGCCACACTGTGGACAAATTAAACCAAAGCATTAACATCTCCATGGAGACAAACAGGTTGCAGACCCGCTCCTCAAGTTACACAGTGCAACATGTAAAATAGGTCTATATTACTTTATAACTCAAATACCACATGGCTTCCTATATTTGGTTAATATAGACCCAGACTTTAAAAGTACAAATTATATGAGACAGTACTGGAAATAGCAGGCACCCAAGTCTTTCCGCAGGCAGAGAGACATTCCTGTGTGCATGTGGTTTACAACGGCTCCTCACAATTAGCATAATCCTGCATAAATTAACAGGCAAATGGCAGACGTCAACAGTTTCTCGCCAGCAGCTTTTATACGTCTCAATAGCCTTAACGCAGGCAGCTTACAACTCAGTATTCTAGCTCATCGGAGGCGGGAAGAACAGCTGGCTCCTCCAGGTTTTAAGAAAAAAATGTTTTTGCTGTGTATCTGCTAAGTAAATTCTCATTATATTTAGAAATGAATCACACTCACGTTTGTTGTCAGCATGAACTGATTTGATTATGAAAGTTAAATTAAGTAGAATTACTGGTTTGTTCATTGTACACTGCCAGCTTGCTCTAAAGTAAATAATAGGAACAGGTCCAGTGATTCCTTTTTCAAAATTGCGGAACTTACAGTGTCATTTCACCACAGAAAGCAGATGATTTTCATAAATGGGTTTTTAAAGTTGAAAAATGCCTACTTGACATTTTTGAATCCCACTTGCATGACCCAGAGTCTGAATATTTTGAATCATTCATAGCTGAGTAAGTAAAGGGAAGTGGGCGGAGATATGAGGTAGGTGAAGTAAGAATAAAAAAATGCAGGATAACTCAAACATGCATAAATCTATCAAAATATAACATTGAGTAAACTAATACTGAGCAAACTTCATTATAACGTGATAAAAAACCCTGAAAAGTTTACATAATATGTCCCATTTATGCCAGCACATTGCACAGTTTGGTTCCTGGCATGCCCACCTTTTGGCCCTTGTCGCTTGTCAAATACTCGTTCAGTCATCTGCAGCATGTAATGACCAATAAGGGTTTAACCAGGCTCCTCCAGGCACATCGTGGGGAGCTCTGGCCCACCATGGTAGAGCATTCTGGGCCTTAGAAAGAGACCAACCCCCCTCCCCTATAGTGAACCCTGGTCAGTGAGGTCAGCATGCCTGCCTTCACTATGACTGATGAGTGGATGACGAATCACCAGCAGATTTCTGTGTACAGGAGAACGGAGGCTGAGCCAGGCCTAAAAGTGCTGTCTAATTATGGGGACCCAGCCCTGCGGAAGGAACATGCCCCAAAAGCACACAGCGCGCCGGCCTTGTAATCTGCTTAATTATATTCCAATTGGAAACATATGCCTAAGAAACAAACACAACACTTTTATGGCAATGATATTTTTAATGCTGATAAGAGCTCATACACGTGCCATTAACATCAACAGTGTAGTAACGTTACTTACAAAAAATGTATATCTGCTTCACATGTTAATTCATTGGGCTTTTAGTTTACATTTAAATAAGGAAACATTCATTTATATACAAATATTCATCTCTTTGTAATACTACATCACAAGCTTATAACAACCAGGGCTGCCCAAGTGCCATTTGCCTTTGCACAACCCAGCATTCTAGTGTCCAACTCCCTGCTAATACCAGGAGCATCCTATTGATATGTTAATATAATAAACATGAATAATAAATTATGTTATTCGACAGACATTATTTCATTACAATTTTGTAAAGTGTAAAATACTAAAATATCAATCTAGATAAATGGCATTTCACTTTGTACTTCAGTTATGCACTCTCCCTAAAGTATTCATTACCGAGATAGGACAGTGAGATTATTTTGAGTTCCTTCATATTGAGTAAAAACATGTGGTAGGCTTTGGAAAGGGACCAATGTCAGGGATACAGTATATTATTAAGATATCAGATGGCACAAAACTTCAACTGGCTCTAGATTGTCTCCACATTTAAGCAGCTGACACAAATACCTTGTAACACATAGTTTCTTTGTGGATACTACTGTACTGTAACGTCCCTTTATTCTGAAAATATGGCCTATTTTTATGACTGGGGTTATATACAGGTAGGGGGAATGCCATTGGTCATACACAATCACATGACTTCTCTCTCACTCACACATACACAAACAAACACACTTCTTCCCCTGAGACTACTGTTGTGCTCGACTATCATATTAGAAATTAAGGCTGATCACTGGAACGGAAAGGACAAAAAGGTGCCAGTTATGCAAACAAAATAATCGAACAGAAGCACAGTATAAGGGCCTTGTAGTCAGTGCATAATAATAATCATAACCACAATGTCAATAAACATTGTTTTCCTACCCATTAAATTAAATACAAAACTTTAAAACAGAATATTTGATGACAAGTGAATTGCTTCATTTGGAGGCAGAGATAGTGCACACACAGTGAGGAGAATATAGTTCCTTAGTCATAATACCACCTGGAAATCTTGCTATTCAACATAAAACAGCTTACTTAATATGATAGACTTATTGTATTGTAGCTAGTAGATTTGAACTTAAAATAACAAATGAAGAGTGTCAATCATGGAAAAATATAAGAGTGACCATTCCATGATGTCATGGGTCCTGTATAAATAAGTTGCTCAGTTATAAAGTAGTGTATTGTTTTCAGTGTAGATACAGCTACCATGTTGATACGACTAGGCCTATTAAGACCTCAGGAGAATGGGAAGCACTGTGGAAATGAACACGTCAAACACACACACACTCCTCTGGGCTGCACTCACACAGACTGGCTTTGTGGAGGTTTCAAACAGAGATTCTTTAAGCAAACAGCACTCCAGATTCTACTATGGGCTTATGAACCACTCACCTGGAGGAGCAGACCATGACCTCTGGCCTTTTTCTACAAGCCTGACTCACTGAGGCCCAGGTTTAAACAGAAACACATTTGTTTCAGAATTGACATGATAATTGTTCTTATTAAATTCCTGCTCAAAGTTTCACTAAGAATTTCAAGGCCAATACCCGGTCAGTTTTGTAGTAGTCATTTAGTAGTCAGGAACATTTCCCAAACCTTTATAAATATTAAATAGATAAATAATAAATGCAGAGGACTGTGTCAGTGCATGTGTTGTCCATGCAGACTGTGCATGTTACTATGTACACACACACACACACACACATCTGCTCCCTCTGTCTCCAGCCAAACCTCAGAAACAACATGTGTCACACTGTGCTACAAGTCGCTTGGGAATATGAAGTCACTTAAAAGGGCCTATAGGATACTTCTTTGGGTGTGTGGGTATCCAAAGACAGTAGGGAGTGCTACATCAATGCTGGGAAATAAATACCTAAATGTATAATAATATAAAAGAATATAGTACATACAGCAAATGTACATAACTGTTCTAATGACCTTGATGGTTAAAGAATCCACAGTGTCTGTAAAACTATGACAGTGCTACTGAGCATGTGACTCTAGTGGATATATGGTAGTGTCTCATAGTCTGGTCTGGGCCTCAGGGATATAGATCTCAATACTGTCTGCACTCTCAGTGGCTGAGCTCTGCCGGACTGAGGCGGCTCGTTTGGCAGCGAGCAGGCGTTTGCGAGCCTCCAGGCGCTGGCGCTCAGAGCTCTCAAGAGAGCGGTCCCTAGCCAGGGGAGGGTGGCCCTTCAGGGGCTTCTTTGGCACAGGAGGGGGCATCCTTCTCTCCTGGACAGGAATCATAAAGAGTCTTAATGACACACCACTAGGTCTGTAATGGCAAGCTGCATAAACACAGTGAGGAGCGACACAAATGCAGCCGCTGTGCACAGGGTTAGAGTGCTATAGCGGTCGCTGGCAGTAAATCAGAGCATGCATTCTGAATGACCATATGTGGCAGCCATTTGTGTGGGGGAAGTGAGCACGTGGAGGCCATTGGTGAGCTTAAGTGACCAGTGGAGACGGACAGGCCTTGTTGGTGCATGGCAGGTACAGAAGCGTCTCATAAGCTGCTCACTGTCAGACAGACAGAACACACAGATACATGGTGACGTCAGCAGGCAACATGACAACAACATTAGCACATGCTAACAAAGATTAGCATCTTTAATATACAATCATGAGAGCTGAAAGCATGCAGATTAGTAAGGCATTCCAAAAGCAAAACCAGATGAAAACTGCTCATATTCATTGGCCATGTGTGTCTGCACCTGGACTTCCGGGGGGCTCAGAGGTTTCCAGTGGTTGGCTTTTAGCTGGTGGAGCTCATCAAACTTCAGGCTAATGTTCTCAATAGAGAGCTGGAGCATGTCCCAGAAACCAGCCAGGTCCTGAGAGATGGGCCGCGGGTTTGCATTGGGATTCTATTGTACACACACATGTACATGGACACACACAAGACAGCACACAATGGTAAGAACTATGTTCCTGTTGCATGAAATCAAAATATCAAAGCATTGTAACCACTACTGAGCAGAAAAACAAAGAAGCAATGGAGAATTAGTGAGTTGGTTGATGTTGTCACAGTAACTTCAAATAATATAAAATCATGTCGACACAGCAATTTTTAGCTTTAATCAGCCATGTTCTAATGATACAACATTTATTAATACACATAAATCATAATACATATTCATTTAATAATTTATCTCAGTTAGATTGTGGAAACATGTTTCAATAGATTATGGTACAATGTAATATTCTGTAATAGTATTTAGTTCATGTGAGTTAACAATAAACAATAGAGTCGTATTAGCTGGTGCATCCACAGAGCTCTCCTGCATGTGTGCACGTGTGTATGTGTGCGTATGTGTGCGTATGTGTGCGTATGTGCGTGTATGTGTGTATGTGTGTTTGTGTGTGTGTGTAAGACAGTAGTGCAGATACAGTCTACCCCGGGTGCATAGTAAATGAGCGGCGGGCCTCTGTCAGGATGATTTGTGCAGGATGATGTCAGTGTAAGGGGGAAGGGAGGGGGTCCGAGGAGGAGGGGGGCACATGCAGAGGATGAGGTGACACATACCAGATTCTCTTCACACAGCTCCCGGAACTGCTGGAACTTCTGGGACATCAGCAGCTGGGCACTCCCCACTGCACTGCGGATCTTCCCCAGGACTGCAGACAGACCCATGCATGATACACACACACACACACGCACACGCACACGCACAAACAAACAGCATTCACAATGAGGTTAGTCACAGCGCCGCATCGAGCAGACGTGATCAACCAATCAGAGGGCAACTGCAGAAGAAATGCAACAGTGCACTATTACTATCTCTAAATCAAGAGTATTAACCATTACAGTTTCAGGGATGGAAATATGGACGCTCCTCACAAAAATATACATCTCTTGGAGATTATCCCAAAGATGATATTTTAAAAAATCCATCAGAAATATGCTAAAACATGCTATGACTATGAAATGTCATAGTTGTACTGAACATAATGAATTGTAAAGTTCACCATTTAAGTGCATTTAGTTGCTTTTAATCACCTGTCCTTTTTAAATTTGTCTTTATTTACAACAAAACACATGACATCTATTTTCAAGTAAATTCCTCCCTGATATGAAGGATTCTGAGGGAACCTTTCCGTATTTGAAAAAGTATAACATTTTTATCCGAATTGCATAATTGCTATGGCGATGATAGACCTTTGCCATAGTTTGAAAAACCTACAATAAACTCGTGCCCTTCTGGCACAGTGTTGCCATTATTATTATTGGCAAAACAATGCCGTAATAAGAACGCTGCATATAACATAACTCCGGTGTAGAATGCGATTGACTCACAGATCCTTATTTAGAGCACCTGTCAGCACATCCTCTGGCCTATGTGAGGAGAATGGGAAGAGGGAGGGGTGTGGAGAGTAATGAATCTACAGACACACGGTCCCGCAGCCCTTCAGGACGTGAGTATGTTTGGCACTGTAGCGTGAGATCTGTGAGGACATAACCTTGAGACGCTGGCCCTGCACTGGGCGGTTTGTGAAAGCATCTTTTGTCTGAGAAAACAGATTCACTACAGTAGGTTTTTCGGTTATAAATGAAATCGTTTGACCAACTGACATGTGAGGTGTAAATAATATGGTAACACAGATAGAGGTAGTATTCAAAATCTGGACTTATTTGAAATGAAAAATGTAAATCTGGCCATTTTTGTTGTGACCTCATAACATTCAATAGATATATATTATTTAATACAGGTGAGGCAGCTGAAGTTTTGAATTCATCTTTTGGATATTTCATGGCAAATTACAATGTTATCAATCTGAAAACTACCATTTGCTGGGTAAGATTACAGCATTCTTTTTCACCTTCCTGCTATAGTACTTTTGTAAGGACAGTTGACTATTCAAAAGATGTAATATTTTGTTCAGAATTGTTAATTGCCATGGTAACGGCCCTAACTTGTACTTTAACTCATTCTGGACCTATGGATAGGTATGTAACATTTAAAAGAGATTGGAGGAATGTAAAATTAAAGTAAAGTTAATGTGCAGATTTTTGTTGTTGTTCTTATAGCAATTTTAAGAGCCTAGTCACTACTATAATGATCAGGAACATTAGTGAATTTGGAAAATGCTGTGTAATCCAAAGGAGAACGAGTTTCTGCCCCCGTCAGGGAGAATGACATCATCACATTCTAAAATCTGAAAAAGCAAAACTGGAGCTACTCAAACAGAATACCACTACAACTACTACTGCCTACTGCTACTGCAACTACTCAATAACCACTTTCCCATGGTGGTCAAAATACTTTCTTAACCGGTGACCCCTTTAGAGACCTCACAAGTACATTTCCACATACTAATTACACTATAACACAAATGTATCTCTAGTAGTGACTCGTGACTTGTCTTGCAGTGCCGTGCTTATGAATGAATATATTTGAACATGTGTACGCTATTCACAGCTGTGGGTTTAAACTGGCAGCAGATCAAATGGCTGCCTTGAAGGAGTGTTTGTGCGCATTACAGCATGTGTCTAGAGGACAGATGTGTGGCTGGGCCCGGCTCTGCCTTATTGATAAGTATGCTCGGTATGTCTGTGGAGGCCAAAGGGTCCGGAGAAGGAACAAGCAGCTATTGTAGTCATGTACCCAGAATATCATCCAAAAGAGACTGAGAACTGATAGGAACAGGCTTTGACCTTTTAACTAGACATACAGGCATATAGTCAAAGTGTAGTGGGATGAGTGACACAGTGCACAGTGGATTGTTGAAACTGCCTGTTAAAATTGGTTGCTTGGTCTGTCATGGTAACTTTATACTAATCCTCTCTTAGGGTGTGTTTGGTTTTCATTATGAATAGATAAACAAATTATTAAAGGTGCACTAAGTAACCTTTCTGAGGGAGAATATACTATCTTATTGTCTCCATGGAGATTCTTAATGATTCTGCAGTGTGGAAGAATCATATCTAATATAAAATGTTTATTGTTTTTATTGTTCAAATTGCCCACTTTGAAAACACATTCTTACTGTGAGTGGGGCCTCCTCTCCACAGACTTGACTTGCGTCACCTCCTTATTGAAACAAATGAATGCCATTAACTGTGGAACATTCTATGTAAAGCGCTAACATCTCCATGAAGACAAGTAGGTTGCAAGCTGTGAAAAGCCACATAATGCACGATTAAGGAAAACAAACAAATAAATAAATAAATAACAGAAGGAACAGGCCTTTGTATGGGCACATCCTGGCATTTGCATGACTCACTCTCATCAGGAAGCTCATTCTCTGACTCGTCCTGCTCCATTTGCCTGCACCAGCCCTCCATGCGCTCTGTCTCGGCCAGAAGCAGCTTCAGAAACCAGCGCCCATCTCTGGGGCACACGGATCTGCTCACTGCCTCCAGCTCCTGCCCCTCTGGCTCCACCACGCTGTCCATCCAGGGGTCTGGAGGGGGCAGGATGGAGGGGTCGAAGCCCACGTCCCCGTAGTCGTCAGCGGTGCAGGCGTGGTAGTGATTGCCTGAGCCCTGGATGCTGACAGTGGAGGTGGCAGCGTCTCTGGAGTGCTGGCGGGGCATGGTGGCACAGTGGCGAGGCAGGGGCACGTCAGGGCTGTCCGCGGGGTCGTCCAGGTCCGCCTGCACCGCGGTGGTCACACTGTTGGACCGCGTCATTCGCCGGTAACTGGAGAGACAAATACAGTAAAAGAAGTATATGTAGTCTCTTTAATTAGGGGTTGGAGCTGACAGCAGCTATGGGCCTTTGGCAGATACACACAGGATAATGGCCAGTCAGGATAAATACTAAATTAAATCATAACCGGGAATTATATTCATGGGTTTCAGGCAAATGATTCCTTCCTGATTTGAAGGATTTTGTGAAGACGTTTCCCTAATCAAAAGACATAATATTTAGATTTGAAATGCATTATTAACAACAGAGGAACGCTGCCAAATCAAATCATTCCAGTATTGAAGCAATCCTTTGCTGAACCCTATAAACAGATTTATTCTTATATTGTGTCCAAGCAGATTCCCATCTGCAAAGCTGGTCTAAGTCTAAAATAAATACCTCTTGGAAGTAGTAGCTGACATTTCAGAAGTAAAATCATTAGTGTTGTGCATTAGCAGTATGTGTGTTTATTCATCTGCTTGGACTTGCTCCCTGTAAAAAAAAAAAAGCCTTGTAGATCTCCTCACAGATAAAGATGAATGCTTTTCTGACTGGGGCTTTTGTTATGCGTTTTGTCACCTGGTTCATTCAGGAGCAGTGGTGTGTGCCATCATCTGCCTCACACATTTGTTATTACACCATATACACACACAACACTACACCTGCGGGCTGCACAGGGGTGTGGCCTGTTTGTGTTCTGTCCCACCGCCTGTGCCAAGTCCCTCCACACTATTTGGAGGAGCAGAGCCAGATATTTGGTCCTGTTTGAGGGAGCTTCCCAGCACCCGAGTAATGAATGAGTCCTGCTGAGTGTGTGTGTGGCAAATACTGATGTAATCTCTATCAAATGAGTAGTATAAACACTTCGCTACAGGATGTTTTTGTACCACATGCAAAAATGTATCAAGATGGTTCTGAATAATATCTAAATATCTATTAACCTTTAACTACAGTCACTGCATAAGAGAGTGTTTACATATTTAACCATGACTAAAGAAAAAGAAAAGTACCTAAAACAAAGATTGATAACAGTTATCTTCACCTGCCAACAGGCTGACAGAAACAATCACATCACACTAGTTTCTGGTTTACTCGTACTTTAGTTAACTCCAGATGCCTCCACAATATGAAAGCTGTGAGTTCCCTCTTCCTGCCTCCCCTCGTCCATCTCTGTGCTGTATAAAGAGCCTGAGTGAGAACAAGGGATTGTCCCGGACAGATCAAACATACTGTGGGCTTTGTGTGTACATACTAGCAGCCACTAAGTGTTTGAGTGTGTGTGAAGAGCAGTTAAAGAGTAACTCCTCCGCGCAGGTGTTCACTTGTAATGACCTCAGTGTGCTTTTGAGCAGTGGGCTCACTGCTTCCTGCAGAGGCAGAGGCGGGCAAGGCCAAACAGAGCCAGACAGACAGGCGGACAAATCAAAGCACCGAGAACAAGAAGAGGCATTACCATAAGAAAGCATTAGAGGAGAGGCATGTAGAGTACATGTTCACAGACAAGTACATAGTACATTATATACTCCATATAGTACATGTCACATATGTGACAAGTATAAATTACAGCAGGTCAGATTAACATTCTTTGGGCTCATACAGATCAGTGCAGGCTACTGACAGTTATCTAGTTTATTCCAAAATAAAGAACACATACATACATAGTACTAAATGTATTCAGTAACCAAGCGGCAAAATATTTTATATTTTAATATTATTCAAATGTATAAAATGTTAATCTAATTATTCTGAAAATACATAAAAACAATGCCAAAAGTATTTCACTGTTCACACTGAATCTCTCAACTGTAACAAATGTCCTAGAAACTACAAGAACATTTTGTCCCTTTAAATGACTTTTAAGCTGCCAGTACATATGGTTAAGCCACTTGAGCATGCCAACTTTTGCCTGTGACTACAAAGCCATATGGTGACCACAAGCCAACTCTATCCCATCTACAATATGGAAACTATGATTTAGCCCACTGTGTTCAGCTGCAGCATGCATACAGTACATTACAGCTGGAGCTTTTAAGTGAGGTTATGTCCAGTCAGTGCTATGTACAGTATAAACAAGGTTTTTTCCTCTTTTACTTGAGCTCATAAAATTACCGGAGTTTAGGAGGAGAGAGAGGGGGGTTCAAATGGACTGAGGTCGTAAGTGTTTGGCACTCTCACTGTCTGGGAATCTGATGCTACGACCTCCCGCGTACATGGACTCACACTAATAGGTAAACAATCAAATCATGCAAATCAAACAAGTATCTATTGCATTTCTAAATATTAACCCAAGTGTGAACGAAACTACAGTGCTTTTTATGTAACCATTCTTAGTTAAGTAAAAGGTGTTTATGTGGGTTAATATTTGGCTTGGCAACTCATGGAATGTGGCTTGGTCAGTCAGCTGAGACCTCCTCCTGCAGAAAGTCCCTAATATTCCCAGGGCAATCTCTGTGTCAAAGGGTGTAGAGGTGGGCTGTTCATTGTTTACAAGATAATGTCAGAATTGTTGTTAAAGGGCATTATAACAGGTCAGAAAACTAATTTTACTAAATCTTTTTCTAAAGTTTTTCCATAGTTTGACAATTTCGTTCAAATCAATATTTCTTTCTCTCTCTACTTTGGGGCTGAACATGGACAGCAGATGTGACATATGTGGAGGTAATTCCATAAATGTTACCTAGAAGAATATTGTAAACACTATTATTATCTATTCACATTTTTTTCTTTGTTTATTTTTCTTTTTATTTATCTTCACAAACTGACAGCCAAGACCAGTGTAAAACTATGATAAATATTTATCACAAGCGCTATTTGCCAAAACTATGAAAACATGTCATGCACTATAAGCAAAATTAGACTAGCAGTTTTTTCCAGTTTTAAACAAAAAACTCAATAAAGTCAGTAAATAAAAAGTAATTTTCCAAATATAAGGTGAAGTTTCTGCACTAAGTGTCTAACATTTTCTTGCTAAAATATTTTGTGTCTTTGAAATCCAGATACATGCTTTGACTACAGCAGTTCTGAATTTGCCCACTTCCTTTACTAAACAGAAGGCCAGTGTTTTGACAGTCTGAGGGAAAGCAGACAAAAGGGGCCATAAATGCCTCTGTGTCCCAACTGCGCTCCTGATAACACCAGCTAATGCACTGAGCCAATCAAACCACACGGAACAAGCTGGATCTCCTCAAACCAGGAACACAGTACTGGGAATTTGAACCAACCAGTCACTGAATAGCACTCCTCTGTCTCCTTAGTCTGGTATCCTCCCCTCCCACACAGAGGCTGAATCACAATGACTGGAGCAACAGATGGCTGTCAACTCACCCTTCGTGTCCAGCCAAAGAACCACATCTTCTGGCCCAGCTGTCACTAGGGGCCCCAATAGCTAAAGGGGCTTTGACGCCACCTCTGCCCTGGACTGTGCATGGGGCAGCTGCTGCAATCACCCAAGTTCAAAAGTATAAAGAATGATACTTTTACTACGATTACTATAACTCCTTCTCCCTCCCTCTATCTGCCTCTATATGTCTCTGGTTCATGTACCTGTACATATCCTGTTTCACTTTGAGAGCAAACCACCCTGTTTCCTATTATGTTTTTTCTAAAGTGAGGTATTTCTGTCTTTCACATATGAACAGCAGCTAAGGTGTGTAGCGCTGAATCATCTTACAAAGAGGGATAGTAATCGGCACGTGACCGCAAAGGAAATAGACCACAGCTATAATACCAAGTGTGTGTTTACGTAAGCACAGCCCTTTACTTTATAACACAGAAAAGGCACAGTAATGGAATAGCATCTTTTATTCTACTTGATTTTATGGTAATATTAGTACTATTATTTATTAGTAATGATATGGAAACAAGGCTGCAAATGCATTTCTTGTCACCATGCTACTTCTCTTCTGTTACCATACTATTACAATGCTTTAAAAAGGAAAATATTACACAATTTTCTTTCTTTCTTTCAGACATAAAACACTCTGATCCGCCTTGAGATGTCATGTAGTAATACAGGAAGTGCTCCACTTTTTGAACTCCATACACCTTCACTATAATCATTTGGATAATTTCAGCCCTGAAATTGCCCATATCTATTGAACAAAAGGTAAAAGCTGTTAACTCGAAAACTGACCCTTCATGACATCACAAGGATGGAGGATTTTGAGCTTTAGATATGTACTAAGACTAATAATAAAGGATTACTCAAACATGTGTGAATGAAACAAAAGACAACTCCAGGTATATTTTTGAAGACATTGTAACATTGCTTAAAGCTTACAAGGGTCAGTTTTGTGTAATATAGGAGCCTTAACCTTTTAACAAACTGATACAATATGCCATGTGATACTTTCAGTTTATTTTCAGCAAAAAAAAACCTACCATCTAACTCCAACCTCCTTTTTTCTCTGTAGAAATATAGCTGTTATTTGCTCTTGTTGTAAGCATGACAAACCTCACTATTTACATTCTACTGTCAAACCATGCCAATCTAATCCTTTTAATCCAGTCCCAAAAATAAGGTTAGCTGTCCTTTCAAGTTAATTAATACATAGTACTTTCAATAACAGTCAATCACTCAGCCCTAACCTTCAACTTTTTTGCGTTGCTACCTTTCTAAACTACCGGTACACATAATTGCTGGTCTTGCGGTATAATTTATAATACAGAAGGAGGTAGTTCTTTGAAATCATTTTGCTGTCTCATGCTATTCTACTAAAATGGGTCACATGTGCACCAGGGAACAAAAGTAGCACATATTACAGTAGCTCCTACAATGAATGCAATTTAAATTTACCATCTATCATCCTCCACTTGAATTCCTATTGACTGGAATTTGGACTGCTCCTGCTCCTCTGTGGTCTGGCCTTCTTCCTCAGGATCCACCTAAAAACAGAAAAAAACTATTAGAATTTTGTTGTAGTTTGTGTTTTTAATATATATTATTATTATTACATATACAGGGTTCAAAAATCTGACTTACAATACATGTTTTAAATTCCTTTCCCTTCCCATATGATAAAAAATAGACCAGTTGTTACATTTTAATACAGGGGAAAATAAATAGCTTATATTCAAAGACTTAAAGGTGCACTGTGTAACTTTTCTGATGGGGGGGTCTGCCGCTTTCATGGCTCCATAAAAATGTTACTGTATGGCCTGAAATTGTATACTGTATGGCATAAACTTATCTGTCTTGCATTAATTCAAATAGAGGTGTATATAAAGCTAAAAAAAATTTAAAATGTGCATTTTTAGTATGAGTGAGGAGGAGCAGGGTCACCTCTCCACAGATCTGACTTGTAACTTGACCTGGTGGCATCATGTACATGTCTTCATGGAGTTTAATGCTATATTGTGGAACATTCCAGGCAAAGCAATAACATCTCCATGGAGACAAATAGATGGCAGACCCTTCACCAGAAAAGTCAGATAGCGGCCTTTAATGATGATATACACTTAGTTAGTTTACCCTTTGCTAGCCATATTTCCTTCAGTTTCTTCAGCCCCACTCACCTGTATCCCTATGGAGAGGCACTTCCGGAGCGCCTCCCTTTGCGCCTTGGTTTCCGCGGTGACGGAGGTGGTGGCTGTGGCAGTGATGGTGATGCTGTTGGTCACGTGTTGGCTGGCCGGGCCATGCACCTGTGCGTTAGCCGCTTCTATGGCTGCGGTGAGGGCCTTCATACTGTCAATGCTCTCTGTAGAGTTGGAGAGGCCAGGCTGGGAGCTGATGCCCGCCCTGGTGCCCCCCGAGCCCCCGTCCATGTAGGCGTCCTGGGCCGATTCGGTGCTGCTCTGCGCCGTGATGGAGATGAAGGGTTTGGATGGGGTGGTCCGCGGGGGGACTGGGGGAGGTGTCTTCTTGTATGTGGTGATGCATGACGACACTGGAAGGAGAAAGGCATAAGAGAACTTTTAGACTTACTGATATTGCAAATGAGAATATTGAACAAGTCGACATTTTATAATATAGCATAAACCTAATAAAGGTGCACTAGGTAACACTACTGTGAAGTGTCTACCACTTGCTTATCTCTACAGGGACGTCATGGTTTTGCCTAGAATATTCCACAGTATCTATGTCCATGGAAAGTTGCAAGTCAGGTCTGTGGAGAGGTCACCCTGCTCACAGTAGGAATGCATGTTTATTCCAATAAAAATACTTTGAATTTAGTAATAAAGTATTTTAAAGTCATTTAATTTAAAGATGGATCCGTTTAATGACATACTCTGGAACATTCTGGGTGAAGTTCCATGGATACAAGCATGTGGCAGATCCTCCACTTGATAATGCACCTTTAAACTAAATGAAAACACACATATGGGTTTAACTGATGTATAATTTCTCCGTTTGCGTTTGTTTTGTAGCCTCCCCGTGACCTGGCGTTTTCCTGATGGAGTGTGTACAGTACACTGATACGGGTTTAATGAGGCACAGGTGGACTTTCTGCTGCAGCCTGCTAGGCTCCAAAACACAAACACAACGACTACTATTGCTTTAGGAACCTCATATGACTGGAATAATGTTGATAATTATGATCATTATGTGGAGTATAAACCATATTTACTACAATGAAAATGTGTGTAGATAATAAGAAGTAATACCTACATTTAAACATAGTCTTAAACATAGCAAAGTCTTCCTAAAGTGACGTATCCCTAAGTTGTAGGACTAGGTCCAGATGTCTCACTGTACACATACGCATTGGAAACAAAGTGGCCAGTAGATTAGGGCTAAATTTAAAGAATTAAAGCCTTGTCTGGTAATAAGATTAGTAAGTCAGCCACTTGACCCACTGATCTAGATGGTTAAAGACTTCTTCTACTACACAACTACTGTACACATGCTGAACAATTTCCTTTCTGTAAAAATAGGTCTATTCCTCCTGCATTTTGTTAGGACAATTAACTGAAAAAGTTGCAGACTAATTATGTTTTGGCCCTGAAAAGTAGTTCTTTGCATGCCTGTAAGTGGTCTGTAATGAACAACTTAACAGACTACTGGCCAGGCTAAACATAGAAACAAAAACAACTAGCTCTTAACTACATTACGCCTTGGAATCTTCTTCCTGGCCTGGCGGTGGCGTCAAAACTAGGTCGCTTTGAGTGCACTGTGGAAAAAAGTAGGGCAGCGGGTTTCCTGGATCCCTTTAATCCCGGCAAAAGGCAAACATCCTACCGCTGTCAGGATGGCTGCTCTGTGTGTGGCACTGGTAGACGAATGTAATGTTACCACACCCATTCGAGGCAGCCATGTCTAACACTATTATAGTGGGGTTTTGTTTACTTTGTAAGTGACAGCTCTATACACACTCAAGGCAAACTAAGGTCTGACTTGGTGCTGTCGGAGTCATCCACGGTGAATCTACTCAACGCCCCTCCCTTCTCTTCCTCCCTCTTCCTCCCCCCGCCCCCTCTGAGGCTATTGGATGATGATAAGCCAGATTCTCCGTCAGGTTTTGACAAGATGGAAAGTTCAGAGCCAGGATGACTTATATGTCTAAGAGATGAGATCACAGTGTTTAACGATGGTAAGAAGAGCCACATGAAAGACAGAGAAAAAATAGAGTGTAGATTGTTTCCTGCAACTGCAATAGTCATTATAAAATACTGTAAATCCAAGGAGCAGTGCCAAATTATGGGAACGTGTCAGATATTCACTTTTAAGATATGTCCTCATCCTTTACTGGATGTTGTGATGACAATTTTATTAAAAATTCTTTTTAATTTAATTTGTTTTATTTGAATTTGTTTTTTTATTAACATTTCTTCTTAATAATTTTTTTTATTAAATGTATTTTTTATTTAATTAAATTTTCATTCATTTTTTATCATTCATTATTTTATTTTATTTTAAATTGAATACATTTTTATTTATTTTATTTACCACTTGCTTTGATAGAGCAAGTCTTAGTAGAGAGATGGACAATATGCTAGAATTAGTTGGAGTCTTGATTTCAATTCAGTCACAATTTCAGTTTTATTACAATGCCTGTAGATTTATATAGCACTGAAAATAGGTAAAGCTACCTAAAGCTCATATAGTTCTCACTTTAGCCTGATTGATTAAATAGCCTGTCAATCACTCAGTGCAAAACAGAGGATGGCCAATAGGAAGAGTGGGCGGGGAAAAGTAGACAACAAACAAACATATCATAATTATGGTCATATCACCCATCCCAACCTTGATAAACAGATAAAGATGCATCAAAAATCACCCTGCACACTAGAGGACAGGCGATTTGCTGTGATAACCTCTAAACAGAAACGTTAAAGTGTAAGAAGTCGGCGCCTGAAAGGTTACAGAGTACAGAGGCAGAGGAACACACACATGTATTAAAGAGTGGGAGAGAGGGCGAGGTCCTGGCCTATCAGTCGTGGAGGTTCAAAGGATCCAATGTCAGCTCTTTCAAGGCTTCTATCCCCCGAAGTCATCTAAAAGTCACCAAGTGTGTATGTGCACCACAACCAGAGACTGTGTGTGTCTGCGTGTGTCTGTGTGTGCACTCCCCCAAGTCACAGAACACAGGGTTTTCATCCGCTCAATAAAGCTACATATGAAATGGGAGACGCCAAGCCGGGTCCCACCTAGCTGTCATGGAGAAGTACTGCGAAACGAATGCCGAGACAGGTTAAGTAAACACATCAGAAGTCCGAACATGTCTATACACACTCACGGGCGCACACAGGCAGGCAAAGGGTCACGCAAATAACATTGACACAAGCCAGCGCCATGATCCCACCTCTCCACATCAATGCACACCACAGACTTCCTGCCACTGATATGTGCTGCATCAATCAGGCTGTTGCTGACAGTCACCCAGCCCATCTCACTCTCATTGTTTGCCATCACCGGATTTAACATTTTAACAATTGTATCTGACTCATTTTGGAAGGATTGGACTATGTGTTTCTTTGTATCCATAGAGAAGTAATAAAAGCAGGAGCTCACATGGCAGCGTGAGCAACCTCAGACCTCCCACACACAGACAGTCAAGGACGCAGTGTTTGACAGAAGCAAGAATGTGATGCAGATTCATATTCAGCATGTTCAGGAGCAGTGAGAGGAGCTGTTCAATATGACCACACTGAAGACAAGCCTAAGCAATCACCAAGCACAGAGCAAAGTTACAACATAGTCTGTATTACCAGAATGAGGCAGAAGTATAGAGGTATGTTGGAAAATGCTGTCAGTGTGAATAATAAAAATGTGGTGGCCAAATCCCCCTTTTGACAAACCCTCGAGCCCCATGCTGACAGGTTGGTGTGAATAGCCGTTCCTCTGACTGAGCACTCCCCCGACCTCTGGGGCTGATAAAATCAAAGAAAGGCCTGTGCCCTCCCCCAAGACACTCTCATTCACTCAGCCTTTCAAACCAAAACAGACCTGCTGCCTCCCTACAGCCCCACTCAATGTGTGTCCTATTTGTGTGTGAGCCTGCATAGGTGTACTCTGTTTCCTTTATTTAATCACATATCCTAGACAGACTGAATGCAGGCAGCTGTCTACTAATCTCAGATCTGTGTGTCTGTGCAATAGGCCTTCAAAGAGCAGACGCTTGGACTTAGAGAGGGCCAGCGGGCTCCCCCATGCGGGGGCCAAGGGCACGTCCAGCAGTGTCCAAACAAACCCGAGCACAGAGGGGCGGGGCATGCAGCTCTGACAGCTGAGCCCAGAGCTGTGTTTGGGATGAGGCTCAGCCAAAGGAGAGGGAGCACAGAGCAGCCCCGTCTGCCCGCTCACTCACAGACACAGTTGGAGCCCTTTGTGATACTGTCACCATGGCGACACACAAAAACATGAAGTTTGTACAGGCTTGGCGCTTCACCAGCAGAGAGCTTCTGTTGGTCATTTGTTTACCTTGAAAAGAGTACAGTGCAGCTGCACACCAGCATACAATAAGGCCCAAACATCCGGATACAAGTGTGGATGACAATTAGGCGGCACACACAGTAAATGAATATGTGATGTTTCTTCCCCCGAAGCTCTGCCATTGTGTGGATGAACACTAAACTCTACAAACCAGTTTGCCTGCACTACTGTTAAAAGGCTTGTCACCTTTTTTCTGGGACAGTGCCATGAGATGACAATAAAGTGAAACGTTCACACCGTGTGACGTTACACTGCTGTTGAGAAAACAATGCACATAAACTAGGCACATCCCAAACGACTCAACGTGACAGTCAAAGAACAAGCACAAGTGAACAACTGTTGACTTTAGGGAAAATAACACTATCTCCACTGGCCATAATAAAGACACTGATACTGACACAGTCACCACTCACTCGTTTTAGCCACAACAAGCCATGTTCACATCATATACAATAGAGCTTTGAATGGTTGAAGTGCTCAGAATCACCTGAAGTCTCCAACAGAGCCCCATGTCTGTCTGCAGCTCTTAGCCAGCAGAGGTCAGGGGTCAGCCCAGAGGGTTTCTGCTCTCCAGATGCCTGGACTCCTCAGACACAATAGCTCCTGTGTGTGAGCCTAGTTAGTGGCCTTTAAAAGGGTATATATATAGCCTGTGTGAGAGAGTTGGCTCAGTACCTTAATATAATTATAAAAACCGGTCACCACAATTTGAGCAGAACATAGTGAAATGTGTCCTTAAACGAACACAATCAGCAGAGCAGAGCACAGTCTCTTTGACAGAAAGCATGTCAACACAGGGTGAGTGCACTCATGGGCCTGTGTCTCCTGAATCACTAGATAAGAGACTGTTTACAACTGTCAGCCGCTGCTTAATCTGGCAGGCAGCTGCTCCCTGTTAGGCAATACATTCACTTCACTTAACCCACTTTCCTGTTCCAAGTTCAAATAGACAGCCTGGTTACCTGCATTCCACTTTTATGGCGTGACGCTCCACTCGTTCTGTCAATCAGTGACAGACAGGGAGAGGCATGGATGAGTCTGAACCAGCACAGTCTGGGACACTTTCCTTTGCTGGAAAATCATCAGGTGATTTATTGTCAGAGGGAAACTGAGAGGATCTGATTCCACTGCATGTTCATCCATAATGCTACAACTGTGTGATCTGGAAACACACTGAAAATATTCAGTATAATTTGGAAGGACTTAAAAATAATAACACTTCATATTAAAGTGCAATAGCCAGTCTAATCTTCTAAAGACTTTTACATGGGGCTTATTCATTAGAGCTGTCCTGGTGGGCTGCAGGCTGCGTCTATTGTTCTCCAGTGCTTTTTGGCAGAGCTTTCCACTGACAGGTCCACCACCACCAGAGGAGACTCATCACTCTTTTGTTTGTGCCAAAGTGGTTGCCTGCGGGGGTTAAAACAGAGCAGAGTCACCCGACACAAGCACAGGAAAGACAGAGGGAGGGGACAGAGGGGAAAAGAGCCGGACAGATGAGTGAGGAGCAGTTTGCCTGGCTCTTTCCTTCAGTTCCTGTACATTCCTGCTGCTTTGTGGGGCATAAACCTGAGCATTAGCACTAACGCTAAAGCTAACACGCCCACACATCTCACGCATGCTTTCACTACACTCATTTCCCACAACATTGCTCAGCCACTGACTGCTGCTGTAGGAGCAGACTGGCCCTGAGTGAGTGACACACTGCATGTGTGGACACTGACAACATGGGCTATGGAACAGGCCCTAGCATACCAGAGCACACAATCACACCACACTACTCTCATTACATTCAACTGTCACTCTGATTCACTGGTGACTACTACAATATTAATGACCCAAGTTTTATGATGGCCTTAGGAGTTGCAAAATGACCACTCAGACCAATGCCTAACTAGTATAAATCTCCACGGCAACAGCACAGCATTGTTGCCATCGCGCTCCAAATGCCTCTATGCACCACCACAGTTGTTTCCTGATAAAACAGGACACACTGTCACAAGATCTTTTTGTTATTGAGGTCAAAACTGAGTGCACAAGAAAAATACTCTGACCACAACTATTAACAATGACAGGACATTTCTCCAAAACAAGACCCACCAATGAAACCCACACACAATACCCATGTCACAACCTTACATGAGGGATCACTGCATGCTGCTATTAACATATAAAAGCAACAGAATGTGGTCAAGAGTTCACCACCCTGTTCCTTAAATGCCACGGCCCCAAAAATATGTGATGCAGTGGTTTGACAATCAAAAATATCCAGGAATATTAGAGCTTGCACTTTTTACAAGCACTTTGGTTACACTTCCAGGAATGCCTTAAAACACTGGGCTTGAGTGCTTCTCAGTTCAACTTTTTCCCCCTCCTTACTCACATTCCTTCCCCATTTTGCCTGTTTGACGTTCTTTGTCCTGACCACTTGCACATGGAGGAAAAAGTAGACACTGGCAGGGCTTAAACCAGAGCTGCTCAAGACATCTGTGCCTCTAAAAACCAGGAGTCAGGCATATTCTGCTCTACCCTACACCAACAAGGGGAGAACGGGCGGTAAAAGTTAAGACAAAAACAGAGGCAAAGGAGAAAGAGAGACATAAATGTAGGAGAGTCCGGGAATGGGCTTTGGGGGGATTTGGAACAAGAACCAGGCTACACTGACGTACACTGTCTTTTGTGGTTTCAAGTCCTGACCTCGTGACCCTATACATCCTGTTGGCGGAGGAGGGCGGGGGGAAAGATGAGATGGCAGCTAGCTATAGGCACTGTGTAAGCATTTGCGTATGGCCCACTCAATTCAGAACACACATGGAACGGACTACAAAAACGGTTAGCTAAAATCTACAATTGGGAAAAGTCTCACTGCTAGGACAGATACGGCAGCAAGTTTGTAATGCTTTGTTTATGCTATAGTTTTAAATCAGATGCCCTATCTGGAATGAATCTCTCAATGGAACCAAGCAAAACTTGATCATGATGATTTTATACAACTTAACTAAAATGATATGCATGCTGAAGTATTTTAAAATTTTGATTGGTTTTTGGGTGTTGGTAATAATGTTGCTATGTAGTAGTAGTAATAGTAGTAGTAGTACGTGGAAGAAGTAGTAGTAAAAGTAGTAGTAGAAGCAGCGATGATGCAAATGATTTGGCATTCGTGGTTTAAAACTTGTGTGTGTTCCTCAGGTGTGACTTTTTGCACCGCTCTTCTTCTCTGTCTTCTTCTTGTGTGTTTACATCCACTCAGGGCAGATTCTTAACAGGAGGAGGAACAATGGGCTCTGCAGCATTCCCACTCTCCTGCAGAGCTCTCGTTTGTCTCCAGCATTCCTTTCCCCATTCATCTCTTTCTCTCGCACCCCTCCTGGACACAGAGAAAAACTCCTGCTACTCTTTAACAGGGGGAGGGGTCGGTCGCCAAAGCCCTGAGTGGAATCAGTCCTCTTGAACACAATCCTCCTCCTCCCTTTGCCTCCCGTTTTACTTGGTTAGTGAAGCAGCAACGCTTAAAGAAAAGAGGTTAGAAAGAGGAGATGCATTCTTTCTCTGGTGCTTGCTGTCTCTCAGTGTGGACTAGGGGGTGAGTTGTGGCTTATTTTTAATGACTGGTTTAAAAAAAGTGGGAGGAGAGGTCTGGTCTTGGGCACGCACACACACATACATACAGTCTGGAGCACACACACACATACATACACACACACATTAGAGCAGCAGGGACTTTCACAGAGAAAGAAGTCTTTAATTTGCAACGGGGCCTGGCCTCCCACACTGTACAGCCCAAACCACCCACTTACAGCTATGCACCATTCCAAAGTTGAAGGAAAAGTTACTCCCCCGTGTGCAGTGAAAGCAACTTGTCAAAATCTTACATTTCCATCCCAAGAATGCACATCATAAACTCAAATTTCCGGACTTATTTTCCAATCTGGGGGAACTGTCCTTAAAACTCCTTTCATGTTTTTCAATCCCCCCGGGCTTTGCTTTACGGCCCAGCCCTGCCCAGCGTCAGCATGCAGGAGCCGCAAGGATCATCTATAGTCAACAGTGAGGAAATCCTTTAGGGGATTTTCTTCAGTTCGCTCTCTCCAGTGCCAAAACACAATGAGGAAGCAGACAAGTGGGACAACCTATCCGACAGAGCTGCCCACTGTCCACCCACATTGAAACAGGGCATCAGTTTGGACATATCCTGAGAAGATCATCTATGAAAAGCTTGGGTGTTTTGCTGCGGAGGTACATGCAGTGGATACAGCAGGGGAGCAGTGCCGCAGCCATTCTTTGTGTTTGGTGTGCTCCTGTCAGCTCCTCCCTAACCCCTTCTAAAATTTCCCCCTCTCTTGTCTCCTCAATGACATTCTGATGCCTCGGCTTCCTGTGTCAAAAGATTTCCAAATGTTGCTCCTTCCTCCATAAAGGGCCATAATCAAAGCAGCCCCCAAGATCAAGCTGGGACCAATTTAGTCATGGGTAAACATACAGTAAACACATAGCAACCGCTGACTAGAGCCTTAAATCCTACGCATAGCTCCTATTGACTGTTATTGTGGATTAGAGCGTGCATGGACAGGAAATCTCTGCTAATTCAACCCTCAATTCAAATGCTCGGTAAATACAGGTGATTGATACCGTTCCTTAACAATTAGACTACAGTAAAAATATTAAGCATGTGCCTGCAGGCGGGGTGATGCGCACAATTTGAACGAGTGAAACACGTTGGATGTTTAACGGCGCCTTATATAATTAGTTTGATGAGACAGTAGGCGTTTGTGCATCAGCATGTTTCCAGAGACGCTGGGGTTATGATGACACCTAGTGAAAGTTTGGAGAATGCAACCATTTTTTAATTCTTGCATCGCTTGCATCTTGCTGACAAAAGTGATTCATGTTCTTGCCAATTCACGCTCAAACTTAATTCGCAAGATGTGGTGGTACGTGAGATCCAAGACGTTTCATGAAACTTGTAACAGTCGCATGAACCACGAGTCTGTTTCTCACTGAATGTCAAACAGCTTTCATGTCAAACAAAATGCTGATTATATTTTTTCAGTGCAAGTGGATAGCGACAGTACAAGTTCCCACTGGCTTGCATTCTCAGACAGTTGTGACAGAATGGAGTAATTACGGGCTGACGCACACACACAAACGCACGCACTCACACACACATGCACACAAACATGCGCACAACAACGTGGATTGAATTTATCTCTTACAGGAAGAGAGGGGATCGCCAAATCACAGTTTACCCACATGCGCACACAATTCTAGACCCCACACAACTTAAGCATCCTATTTTGACAACTCTATGCGCATTCGGTAGCGGTGCACACACGCCCGCATGCTCCGAGCGCTGGATAGAGGCTCTTCCTCCTCACGCATGTCTAGTGTGTCACCGCATGCCTAGACCCAGCCCTTCGCTTCCTGTCAAACACTCCCCCCCCCCTGCACCACCAAAGTAGCGGGAGTGACAACATTACGCAGGTGTGCGCAAAAAGAGATGGATGAGCGAGGGGGTCCGTCACTTGCTTGTCTCAGTGTGGATGTTATTGCTTTATTATCCACAATATGGCACTACTATTCAGTTTTCTTGCTTAAATGCCTTGAAAATGTACATTCTTACTGTGAGTGACAGATCTGATCAAGAACTCACCTGCTTGTCTCCATGGAAATAGATTGAAAGTTAATCGTACTGTGGAACAATCCAGGCACAGCGATAACATCCCTATGGAGACAATCATGATGGCGGACCCTCTATTAGTAAAGTTACAGAGTGCACCTTTAATTTACATCCTCGCTTTGAATAATAACTCCCTTTTTAACCCGTAGCTTTGATCCAATGACACACAGGTGTAGTTCGCATGCACCAGCAGAGGTAGAGCTTTATCTCCCCTCTGTAATTAAAGCAAGGGCGGGATACAGACAGAGAGAGGTGCGTGCGTAGTAGACAAAGCGCAGAGACGCATTCCGGCACTGCGCCTTCAAAGGGTATCATTTGATCCGCTCGTTTACATCAAGCACGAATGTCAGTCAGCACTGGAGGCTACAATATCTCACACACACAAAGACAAAACACATCCTGCTTCTCTTTCACTGCGCTCTCAACACAAGCTCCGGCTCTAAAAATGCCTGGCAGTAATCAGCGGGATAAATTTAGAGCGTTGTCCAAATCCTGGACCTACTGCTGAGGTTGAGACATATGAAAGCAATTAGAGAACAAAGGTTTGGCATGTGGCTCCATCTAGTGGGTTAAGACGGGAAGTGCAACAATTTAACTTGCTCAAATAACAAGATCGGTGAAAAATCAGTTAAATGTTAAACTGTTTAACTTTTATGCTTTTTATGCCATTACTATTACTATCTAGTTTACCAAGTAGCCTATAGTAAAAAGCAAAATGTTAAAATATGCTTTAAGATTTATTTTTAGGATTAAATTTCAACCCTTTTTCACTAAAGACTGTGATGATAAACACAATTACTCTAACATTTGGTTTAAAAAAACTATTGTTTATTCATGACTTCCTTTGACCAATATTTCACTTATTTATTTATTTTAACAGGGCCCATGGAGACTGGTTATACTGACAACACACCTTGTTCCAAAGTTAACTTGGAACATTTCATAACTCCTTAAGCATCCGAGTTTGTCATCAGAGAAGACTTAATATGATAACTTAATCTGAGAGAAACCAGAAAGGGTGGTAAACTTTTAGTAATAGTCAGTGAGTAATAAAGCTACTAATGCATTGAAAAGTCAACTGAAAGCACTGTCATTTAAAACACATTTATATAAGATTCAATAAATTTGCATTATTCTGTACTCCGTATGCTGACCTTGTCTGTTGGGAACTGCCATTTTGCGAAAACCTTTTATCGCTCTATTGGTTTAAATACCAATACATTGAAACAGCTGCCACATCTGCTTGTGTAACTGCTCCCCGAGGAAAGCACATTTGAGCGCTGCATTTTGAATAGACGCCGATGGCCTGGAACAATTTGAGCACTCTAGGGAGACTAATGGTGCCCTAGGTAAAAACAAGTGATGATTGTAAGCTGGAGAAAGCTATTACAAGAAGAGGCCAAAAGCAGAATATTAAAAAGGAGGGTAGATTCAAAGTCAGTTGCAAAAAACTAGGGAATGTAGTTACTTTTTAGGAATGATTTTGTAAAGGATCCAAAAAGTACGTATAGTGTATTATGAGCAAGTCCCATGTCTCGATTTGAAACAATATCAAAGTGCAATGGATGGGAAGTGGGTATAATGCAAGACATAGATATATGCTACACTCCTTTTAATTATTTATAAAGCTGTGTCATTAATGGTGTGTATTAGGTAACTGGTAAGTGGAATATTTCCCACCTCCAGTTTGGAAAAAGTTCTCAGGAATGCTGCTTGAACTGGTAATCACAACTTCAGATACGAGTTAAATTGTTCTACAGCCTATTACAACAATTCCAAAATCTCAGTCGTTACCACATAAATAAATGAAATACTTTATACAGGTTAAATCTGACAATATTCTGTAATTGAATAAGTTACATATTGTTCAAAATATAAATATATACACATTTGTTAAACTTTATGTTTCTTTGGTCTTTGAATTAGCATGAGTCATATTGTTAATGCAACTGGAGAACTTTCAACTGGAAAATATATGACCTCCCAATTGCATGGAACACAGCATAACAATAAAATCTTGAACAGTGAACAGCTGTTGATGTAGTTCATTGTATTAAATTTAAAATGCAATAGGTTGTAAAATTTAATTGAGATTCAGTCCTTTCTAATTGTCAGAGATCATAATCATACCGTTATTCCTCGGTCAGTAAAAGCATGAGGTTTGGAGCAGAATTCAGACATTGGAGAAAGAAATTTGACTTTGTGTGGCAATTATTTAAAGTCTATATTCGTTCATGTTCCGGAAATTAATACTGAAATCCATTTGTGTGTTTTAAATAAAGGCAAAATAGAGATGTATACATTTTTCTTTCCAAGTCTGAAAGAAAACACGGATATAAGAATCAATCAATATGAATTCTATATACAAAGAGGGGTATAGTGACTCAGCTCTGGGCAGGCTGGATCAGAGTGTACTTTACATTGGCGATAGCAGGACATTATTAATCTAGACAGTTCTAGGCCCTAAAAATAGAAAAGCTCGTAGGTACATAGGCATCAGCGGCATGTAACAACTCAAGTGTAGAGCTTGACTCACACACAGATGGCTGCTCAGAGATGTGTTATGGCTCTGTCTATCACACACTCCCTCTCTTCACACATACTGGCTGTTAAGTGGCACCAGTGATCCTCCTGCCCCCAGAAGGACCTGGTAACTCCCCAATCTGTGTGGTTGCTATGTGGGCTCCCGTCTCTCATGTCTGACCCACATACAGAGGGTAGGGCAGGGGTGTGGAGCCAGGCACATGGAGGGGGATGGGGCCCCACCTGTCACTGACCCTTCAGAGATATGATGCTGAAATAGACTGTGAGCTGGAAGACTGTCACAACAGAGCAGCCACACAGACACACATGAGAAGTGTGTCATTAGGCTAACTCAGAAAGTCCTTACTATATGGAAAGTTAGAGGGCAACAGATTACTTTTATTCAATAATACTAATGATAAAATGCTTAAGAATCACTTTATTTCTTTTAATTTACGATCAAATTCAACTTTAATTATAGTAAGATACTATTTTAAGTGACATATAGATATAAATAGACCTACTTGAGTAGAGTCGTTTTGGTCACTATAAACTAAAACGACTCCCCTGTGATGCATGAATAAGCAAAAACACTGGGTGGGTTGATTTTCTGTCAAGTGCGTCATTAACGCATTGTAAGGACTTTAAAAGTAAAAGAAAATGCTAGTAAATGTCCAAATAGATTATAGTGTTATCAACCAGCGTATATCTTAGCCGTGGCTATTCTACAGCATCTCATTTTCTGGCTATATTTTAAGGCACAATATGGCTTTTTGATCCAAAGTGATTTAGGAGCTGTATTTTGTAGAGCGCGCATCCTTGTTTCCGGTTGGTATCGCGCTGGTCTTGATCTGTCCGCCGCGCTCAGTGCGCGGACATGCTCTGGCCGTAAACAAGAACAACTGTGGCGGTACTCACAGTAACGAACCAAGTAGTCCCACATGGCGAGCAGCGCGCTGGACACTCTCTCAATGATCGCCATAAAAACAAGTAATAACAATTCCTGCGGGCTGACGGCGCACGGCTCTCCGTGTCTTTTCGCCTTTCTCTCTGACGATATTATGTCAGGATGTGGACTCGCCTCGATCACAGCCCCCCGCCCCGTGCACACTTTAGGAGTCGTTCGGTTCTGAATGGGACTGTCCCGTTACGTGGCGCATAATAAAATAAAATATTGGCTGCTTTGAAACGCCACAAGATAACTTTGAACAATGGTCAATACTGATGGTGCATTGATTGCAGATAAGGATTCTTGACCAAAAAGTTGCCTTTTATGGCTAAACTATATAATAAATTGTAGCCTATTCGTGTAAAAGAAACGTAAGTTTCAGTGAATATTTTTGTAACGTTCCATTATCCAGTAATAATGAAGAAAAAATAGGCTACAATTTGACAAAAGCTCATCCACCATATGGTTTCCATAATTTGACTAAAAAACAAAAACAAAGCTGTTCAGTTATAATTCAGTTTTGTAACATTGTACATATGTGATTCAGTGCTCTTTTTAATGCAGCATGCAAGTATGTATGCATGTATGCATACACATTTCTATCCTTATAGCCTCTGTGTGAGGGGGAGGTAACCAAACACAGTAAATAGTACATTGTAATACAATGGAAATTTGGACATAGAAAAGTGAAATATGATCGGCTTATATTCAACATCTGAGCACAGACTATAAACAGAAACGCACAACAAACTTATATATGAATGAACATAACAACAGTTGTCTATATATGGACAGAGAAACAAGAAGCTCATTGAAATAATTACTTTAAACACTCCATTTAAAAAAAGACCTCTTGAACACATGCCTTTAATACCAGAGATTGGTATAATTGGGTCAAGTAGTTCTCTCTTCATCCACCCACTCACGCTTGTGCAGCAGGAAGGTGCCGAGTGGAGCGCTGTGCTGCAGTGAACCCTTGGGGGCAGTGTTGCACAAGGTTTGACCCCTCTTTTGTAGTAGATGCATTAATCCCTCTTCCCTGCTTTGGATGACTGTAGTATTAGAAGAGTATACAAACTTGTGTACATATTTATCTATGGATGGCTAAAATATCTGAGTAATAATAATTACTCTGATGACATAAATTACCAGGTGACCTTGTGTTTCTATAATCTACTCTTCAGCTGCCTAAATATGTTATTTAAACACAGGTTATAGCAAAATATAGAGCAGAGTGAATTGGCCAAACAACAATATAGAAGAGAAAATTGCAACAACAATATACCTAACTGACGATATACCTAAGGATGCTTAAAGGTCCTATATTACACAAGATGGATTTAAGCTATGTTATAATATTGTTACCTCACCAAAAACATACTTGGAGTGTTGTTTTGATTCATTCACACATGACTGAGTAATCCTGCATTATTAGTTTATCTATATCTGCAAAACTCAAAATGCTCTGTTCCACTTTGTGATGTCATGTAGTGCTAGTTTTCAAGTTAACAGTTACCTTCTACCTTTAGTTCAGTAGAGATGGACATTTCCAGGGCTGAAATCATCCAAATGATTCTAGTGAAGGTGTATGGAGTTTAAAAACACAACAGAGCACTTACTGTATTACCAAATGACATCACAAGGTGGTACAGAGTGTTTTCCGTTTAAGAAAAGGACACAGCCTAAATATGCAGGATTTGTGTGTTAAATCTGTGAATGAAACAAAATGCAACTGCAGGAATGTTTTTTTTTACATTGTAACATGGATTAGAAAATTGTATAATATTGGCCCTTTAGCAGTGTTTTTTATAATATTTGTACTTAGCTTTACTTATTTCGGGCTATTTAAGTTATAGGTTGGGCTTCCACTCCTATTGTCTCTTTCATCATTAGAGCTTTAAGCCTCTACAGAGCTACCAGAGTCAGTCTTTAGCAGCAGCAATTAGCTACACTGTCTCTCTGCCTCCCCTCAGAAAAAAATCCCAATAAGTTAAAATCCATTCCAAATTTCATATTATCCCCCTATATATAAATATTGCAATATGACCCAGTGTTAGCGACATGCTAGCATCATTGAGCTGCACATTTGTTGCTGTGGTGAAATCCCTCTTAGTGTTGACAAGGCCAGTAGCAAAGGGAAGCAGAGGCATTTTTCAAACACATATTTATGAACTGCTATACTAAGCAAAAGTACAGGGGCTACTGGTAACTCCCAAGCATTAAATTAAACATGGGTCCGCCGACTGTTATATAAACAAGATGAAGAAAGCATTTTAGTCAATCCCTCCACACCTCGGGAACATAGATAGAGAAAAACAGGAACTAAATAATTGACATGAGGCCAGAACAGAACAGGCACTTTTTCTGGAGCGAGGATGGAATCTTTCTAATTAATAGTTGTTACTTGACCTGCACAAAAAGTCATATATTAAATTAATATGGTAAATATGTTGTGGTGTATGTACAAAATGTGTGTTGTTTACTAAAATATAAAACCTGTTTGGGCACGACTGAGCACATTTATGAAAGAATTTGGGAAATTAAAGGTGCAGGTTATTGTTTTGCATGGAATGTTTCACAGTATGGCTTTAACTTTACCTATCTAGCATTAATTAATTGCAAGTGTTTTTTGTTCAGAAATAACTTAAAATACATGCATTCTTACTGGGAGGGGAATCACATCTCTCCACAGATCTGACCAGTAACTTGGCCTGCTTATCACCATCGATGTCAAGTTTAATGCCATAGAGTGGAACCTTCCAGACAAAGCATGGACATCATCTCTATGGCGACAAGAAAATGGCAGACCCTCCACCTTCAAACCTTAAAATCTCAAATAGTCAAATCTAAAAATGTATGAGAATTAGCCATAGTAAGTATTATCTATAATCATATACAGTTTTTCAATTACAGAACTTCCAGCTTCCAAACTATTTTTTCATGAAGGAAATTGACCCAAAAGCACACCCACTTTGTTTGAAGAAATAAAGTGAGCTTGCATAATTGTGGCTCTTATACTGTACATGTTAGTCTGATCTGGGAAGAGAAGCGACAGCCACTTGGATTTCAAAGGGGAACCATCAAAGGACAGCTATTTCTGAGGGCTCAAAAGATCATCAATAATAATGGACCGGGCATCTCAGTGTGCAAACGGCCGCTCATAGGTCTTGTGTAATGTGTGTGTGTGTGTGTGTGTGTGTGTGAAAGAGAGAGAGAAATTGGCCCTGTGCCAAAAGGAGAAGTGGCAACAGAAAGCATAAGTGGAACCAGTACCAGTGGCTGAACAGTTCTTCAAAAGCGTCATGCAATATTCACCACAACAATATCTTAACTTGGCACTCTGGGATCCTGCAGACATTCTGTGAAGTGCTCACTGCATGATGAAACACACGGTTCTGCTCAGAGGTAGAGTAGACTATGGCAATACTCAGGGAAATGAACTGTTACTTCAGATGTACTGCCTGGCCATCCAAGACTACATGCTTTTCAAAGACTTTACACAGATGTAGACCGTGTAGCCAAGTCTCCCCTCACAGTTTTGAGGGTGTGATTCATGGGCAGGGTTAAATAATCAAAGAAATGTGTCCAAGCATACATGGCAGCTTATGAGTAAAGGCAAAATAGGTCAAAATAACATAGTAAGAGATAGCATTCAGTATGGACTTCTGGAAAATCACTGTGCAAAGTATAAATGATTAAATTGAGGTAACTGAAGTTATAGATTCCATTCTGAATGATAGTACTCAAGAGGATATTTGAGAGCTCAAGTCTTAAACTACTGTGCTATGTACTAAAAAATAATCCTATGATTTGCAAAAACCTTGATGAATTTGTTGTGCTTCTGATTTCAGACCCTCCTGTTTGAATAGAAAATAGTGGTAGTAATCATTTTGAGAAGGTAATAGGCAAACTTCAGTTACATAAACATTCAAGTACATAATATGGTACAAACAAACTAGTAATACTGTATAAAACTACTACCAAATTCCCAAAAAGTACTTCAGTACAACTATTACTGATCTGTATTTCACTACCAGGCTACAATGTAATGTTTAATTTGTATAAAAGTTCTAGATTACATGTGAGCTCTCTTAAACTAGTTAAGATTTGTACTATTTCCTATTTGTACTGCTGTTAGAACTACTTATCTTCATTCGGAGTACGTGGCAGCCCAGATTCACATCATGTGCAAAGGATTTAAAGTGTAAAGCTCTCATTTAGTCTGTTTACTTCCATTGCAGACTATTGACTCAGCTACAAGCTCCTCTCATTTGCTTTGAAAAAAAAAAGATACTAGACACTAAATACAGGCTGAAAAAACAAGCTTTTGTGTAAACGCTGGATGCTTAATAAAGTCTGGTAATTATTTTTGGAATGAGTTGACGTGTGATGTGTAAATATGACAGCTAAAATTAGGCTATTTGGCTTATTAGTGAAAATTATACCTTGGCATGTGTCCCCAAACGGCTCAAATTTAGAACCTCGATTATGAGGCGAGCAGACACTGGCAGTCCATTTTACCACCAATGTTACATAAATGACTTATTTAGAGGCTTCTACAGTAATAATGGATGCTATTTGCTTTTTGTGTTATACAAGGCTGAGAGGAATAATTTTTAATAATTCACTAGGTTAGTTAGTTAAGTTAGCCAACATTTTAGAGCATTAGTTTCAGTTCATCCCACTAAATGAGGCTTCACATTTGTCTTAGTGGTTAGTAGAGAAATGGGGCTATAATTAAAGGTAAAGTAAAGAGATGTTAATAGTTATATGTTCCGCAGTGTGACATTAAACCATAGACTGTATATATATATAAATGGACATAGTTAATGTACTAGCTGCTGCATTCCAAATAATATGTTTGCATGCAGCTCTTCCGGCTCCCACTGACTGACACTGGAATATTGTGGCCCTTCTCTCTGTAACTACTGAAGTGAGCCTCGTCATTTTGGTCTTAAAATGTTCATATTAACCCGCTCTAGATGATCCTGGTGTTTTGTTTTTTGCTATTTTGTCCGTCAAAAAATTCCTATTCACTATATAGCGCATGGCTCCAAATTCGCCCCTGTAACTGACCACTTTTTTATACAGTCTAGGCATTAAACATATCTCATGCTTTGATGTACATGCATTCTTACTGTGGGCAAAAATGCCTCTCCACAGATTTGACCTGTAACCTTAACTTTGTGATGTTTCCTGTTTTCCCCATGAATATAGTTCAATGGCGTATTGCTGATCACAATAACATCTCCATGGAGACAAGAAAGTGAACGATCTTCCATAAGAAAACCTTTAAATAGGCTTATGGAATTAATATACTTGTTACATAGCCTAGGCATAAAACAGCTTTCTCTGGGAAGAAGCCTAGTTATCGGTCAGACACCACTTGATCTCCCTCTCTCTAAGACTGGGGGTTGGATAAGGCAAAGTGTTAATTAGAGAAACTCCCAGCAGTGAGCAGCGCTTGTGGTAAATCCCTATATTCTCTTCTTTCTATTCTTCCATCCATCCTCCATCACGTCCTTCCCTCAGGTACAGTTGATGAAGAGGCAGCTAATTAATTACACTGACTGACAACGACTGTGGGAGGAGATCTGAGGAGGTGACAAATGACACTATGGGTAATCTATGACAGTAATCTCAGGTAAGACATACATTACTGCAAACCATTGGAAACTGCGCTACACAAATGCACAAATATAATACATCACTTTCCAAAGCAGGTTATGAAAGGGAGGAAGAAAAAGGTGAGGGCCACAGAGAAAGAACTGACCTCATTAGGAAATATCAAACAGGCGTTGTACAGTGGGATCAGGGAGAACTATAGTGTAGTGTATGCCCATTCATCATGTGGGTATTCCCAGCTCAGTATGAATGACCATTACTGGCCCACCACGGAGAGGCTGTGAGGGGGCTGCTATTGAGAATACATACATGTCAATTATACAAAATGATGGAGACCTTAGATGAAATTTAATAAGGCCTATATTTCTCGGTTTTCTAATCTATGTTATAATGTTTCCTCATCAAAAAACATAGCTGGAGCATTACAATAAAAACTGATAAGGGCCTCACATTATAACACAGTCATATCAAAATCACAATTTGAAGTGTTGCAATAATGAAATGGTAGAGGGAGCAATAACTGAGGTGATGGAATTTCTTCTGAAAACAACAAAATCTCTGTGTGTTTAGGGAAAATACTTGCTACTCCAGTAAAGCTATACACACATGTTCTGAAAAGCATTGGATTCTTGTGCTTCTTATATTATAAATTATACATTTCTTAAGTTTAAAATATGCACCGTGAACTGAATCCTGAATAGCACAGCAAATTATAACTGTCAGAAAAATCACAATTAGATTATTTTTAATTTGAAAATTTCTTCATTTGACGTCACATATATAGTTTAAAAATATATTGTCTACAATCTTCAAAGTTTTACCAGTACTTCACAGTCCTTTGTCATACTTTTAAAAAACGCTGAGACTTGACTCAGCGCCATGTCCCATAGCGGCACTGCAGACTTTTAGTTGGTACAAATTGCTTTCATTTCCTTATGCAAATGCAGACCTACTGTACACAGCAGCACCTCTACTACGAGCGACTGTAGCCTGCAAAGCACAGTTTAGCCCCCGCACGCTGAACCTGATAGATGGGCTTCATTACCTACACTTCCTCAGGGGAGTCGGCTCCGATTGTCAGCGTCTTGATCGTATCTGTCTCTTTTATGGATCAATAAGTAGCCTCACACAATGGAACATCAGCTGGATCCTCTGCCGCGCTTAATTGTGTTGTTAGCCTTACAGTCAATAGCCCTGTAATGAGTAAATACTGCACTGCCGCTTCCTATTATTATAATCTTATTTTTAATACATGCGGAAAGCAGGGAGTCAATTAAACCCCATTCCAAAGTAGCATTAAATGACTACTTGTGCCGACTTGGAGCTAAGAACTTTGAATTGATCGAACTAGTTGTGCCATTCTTCCAATTTGCAGTAAAAATGGGCTTAATTAGCTGACTGTAGCATCCCCGGTGATGATTGGGGAATTGCTGTTGTTTAATTGGTATAATTACAAGGAGGGTAGAAGCAAAGGCAGTGTGCATCATTCCGGTGGTGACTCAGAAAGTACTATGTAAGCGAATGATGGTCGTGTTTGCAGTAGAAATAGTCAGGGAGGAATGCCAGGACCACTAAGCATCATAACTGCAGTAGTAACGCTGGGAAGGACCACGAGGCAAAGAGGAGGGCTAAAATAAGAGTGTTACTGGCTGAATAAGTTCAGTTCTGTATTCATCATTGTATTGGGGAAAACTGGGTCACAGGGATAAAAAGCAGAGGGTTTAGGTCGCAAAAATGAAATTACAGAGTGGACACACCAAGGTCTTTCACAGAATGAGAGGAGAGAGATTTGGAATCAAATGATTTTTGTGTGATGTAAAACAGATTTCTTTTCACCTCACTATCCACTGAACTCAAGAGTAAGTATGAGAAGTTTAAATAGCAAAACTCAGAAGCAGAAGGAAACAAACAAGTATTAATTTCACTGCCACGACTACTATTACTACAAAGATATTATATGGCTTTTATTGAAAGCGTGGAATTCCATGCTCTCAATAAAATCCAAATAAAATCCAAATATATCATCGAGACAGAATAGTTCTTCTTTATGGTTCAGCTATACTAAATCAACAGTATATCAAATCATATAGAAACAATACAGTTAACAGTACGTCTAACATGCTCTGTACTGACAGGCTTGACACAGAGGAATCCACAATGCCTCTTTCCTAGCCTCACTTATGAAACTATAATAAGTGCGCACACATGTTCACCAGAGCACGTCACTGTGAGTCAAGTGTATGAGCCCACCCACCTGTGCTGCTCTGGATGGTCCTCACAGTGGTGGTAGTGCGGGGAGGGGAGCTGGGAACCCTGCTGGACATCAACAGTACGGCGCCTTCTTCAGCCTCTTCCTGGGAGCAGCCCTTCTCTATGGCTCGGACATAACTGTGGCTGCGCATGCGGAAACAGCTGGGCACAGGCAGGTCCAGGGCATCCACAGCCTGAGACTCCAACTCACTGAAGACTGACTCACACACGGCCTCGATCTGACCGTTCACCTCCACCTCACTTACCTGTGAGAGCAGGCGAGTGAGAGGACATGCTTAGCAACACATGGATGATATATTTATGCAAGTCACACACTGACACAATACTGTGGTGCTGCAAGCAACATGGAAGAACAAGGCACATGCCACAAAAATAAGAATGCTGTGGAAATGGTAATAATCATTTAGCTTACATGCTTGACCAGCTTCAAAAGCCCCACACTGTAGTCATTATTCACTTAACTGGTGGTTATTTAGTAGTTTCCTTTGGTCTGAATGATGATGTATGTCCATATGTACAGTCTTTCTGACTACCACATGCCATACAGTGAGGAAAGTGTTGTGTACATTATGAAACCCTCCGCTCTTAATGGATTGCTCTAGTGTTTGTTTTTTAACCATTGGTTTAGTAAAAAAATAAGACAATTCAGCAATCAATCTAAGATGGCTTGTAATCCCTTTTTTCTTTTCATGTGCCTGTATAATGAATCTTACCCTGTGTGGATACATATAATTTTAAAAAGATGAAAAATGACTTCACTTGAGTAACTTTTCCACAACATTCACACTTTATTGGCATGCCTATGTCCCACATACTGTAGAACCCTCTACTACAGAGGATGAAAAAAGCATTCAAAGAGTGCAGAGGGGGAAGGATCACCTTCAGACACTAGTGTAAAGAAAACACTACAAGAGCTACAATCTACAAGAGGAAACTATGACTGAGGAGGTGTGAAAGTTAGTTAGCTACTCTACTCACAAAAGTCTGAGTGCATCTGTTGAAGTTCCATTCCACTTATTAGACAACATGAGCTATTAAAAAAGATCAGTCCTGTCAGCTGAATATTCTCAATGTGGCTCTGTTGGTGGAATGCAACTTCACAGACAGATAGCAGTGCTCTTCAGAAATGTGATTAGTGGAGTGTTAAGTGTAGCAGTGGGCATATTTTCTGTCGAGCTTGGAATCAGAACGCTTTGGCCCTCAATCTTCTTCTCCGCTTGTCTATGATGCAGTGAGTGAAACAGCACGTCTAGGCGCACCTCCAGGTCCACTTTCTCTGGTCTCTTCAGGCTTACGTCAAATCAGCACTTGAAGGCAGGTCTCACGAGGCTGTCACTCGGCTGCCAGAGCAAGGTATGGCCCAGGGCTTTTTAAGGAAGAAGCTATATTCCATTTCCCCAAGCAAGGAGGTAAGTGAAACCTTCATATCGTCACATACATTTTGAAGAGTCTTGTAAAACATTTTATACAGGATGCCCTTATTCAACCCTAAACCATCATCTCCCTGTGCCTAAAGCTTAAATGGTGGCATATTAAATTACAGTACAAAGGTTTCATATAGTGATGTGAGTTTAGCTAGTCGTTTTGTCTCTAAATATATGTTGGTAGATGTAGGAAATGGTTCTGCATGGCCCTGTTTAATTAGGCAATGCAAAAATGTCTGTAATCATCAGAGCGCCGGAAAGGCATTATGCTAATTTGTTGAGCTTTCCTATGCATGGGTTTCGGAATGATGAAAAATGACGACCGTTGCCATAGCAATTGGCAATTAAACCTAAATATTACCTCTTTTGAATGGTGAACAGTCGTCAAAATGTCACCTATAGAATAAAGCTGAAACCCATTAATATTATAGTGACCTGAAAGCCGGTTCTTGCCTTCCAAAAGCAGAACACAGGCGTCTCTTCCCCTCTGCGCCTCCTTGTGGGGTCTGATGTAACCGCATGCAGGGGGCGCTGTGGTACAGGCCTGCTCTGCACTGACCTGGCTGATGGTGCTCATGGCCCTCATGTAGCTCTCGTTTCTGGAGCGGAATTTGGGCGAGGCCAGCAGCCCTGCCGGGTCCAAGCTGTCCAGACTCCTATTGATGGAAACCTCACTCACCGCCCGCAGGTAACTGTGGCTCCGGATCTGCAGCTTTGGAGAGTGCTCTGTGGAGATCCTGTGGTCAAAGCAGAGACAGAAACAACAGTGTGGGTTTAGGTACGGGTGGGCTATACAGACAAAATTAAAATCACACTTTGTATTACGACAATGGCAATATTTAGACATTATGACAAACTATCAAAAGTGTGCTAAAATGTAAATGGACAGGAAAAAACAGACACACTAAAAAGCTTTTAAATTTTTTTGTAAGTTTATTTTTGTTGATTATATTGTATTTTATTTATTCCCTTTTCAGCTTTTTCCTGTCCGTTTTTCTATGTAGTACCTCATATATTTAGATTTAAGGTTGCAAGGGTAATCACAATTTGAATGGTCATAATTAGAGCACTGGCAAAGGCTGCAATTATTTACGCAAATTAGGGTCAATACTTAAACAAGCATTAAAACTAGATACTTATTTGAGCAGATAAAAGTCACATTCACAGGACTCAAATCTTTTCTGAATAACTTTAGAATGATCACATCTTATTGCAACTGTATTATAAGTAAAAATAAATAAATAAAAAAAAAAGCATGTTCCAAACTCGTTCAATCCTAGAATCATTTAAGGTTGACAAACACATTTTAGTCTGGGGATAATTCAAAGATATGGATCAATGCACAATTGCTTCAGAAGGTACGTTTATCCAATAAACAACCGCAGCAGAATGGAAACACCAGCAGTGGCTTACATAGTGCGACCTCAAATCACCTTAAGCATTTCAAAACAACATATATTTGTCTGAGCATAAAGAAAAAAACATAAATGACATTGCGATGAAACACAGATGGATTCCGATGTGTGCTAGCGCTAACAGCGGTCTCATTAGCGTGCCGCTCACCTGCCTCCACTCTCACAGCCCAGCATGGCTCTGGCCTCTGCATGTTTGGATTAGCCTGTGGAGCGCAGGTTACACAGCAGCTGGAAGTTAGCTAAACAATCCATTCATCAGGAGAGAAACCCTAAAAAGCAAACGCTTGTGGCTTTTGATGAACACTGCGGCCTACTAAACCCATTTAAAAAGAACAGGATGAAATATATCTGAAAATAGAAAGGACATTTTTAATAGAATTGAGGAGTACAGAGCCAGTCTTATTTATGCACACGTGCAATGGGCTCTGCCTCTGCCAGGTCTGGTTTAATTATGCATTTCTGTCTTAAAATAGGCCGTCATTACTGCAGCTGAGAAACGTGTGCTCAATACAGATGGACGCCACAAAAGGCAAAAAGGAAAAATGGACTGAAAAGGCTCTATACAAAAGCTGTTTGTGGTTTGTGGTTATGTTGGCCAATTATTGCACTAATGTATGCACACAGAGCAGTGTCACCTCAACCCCACAACAAAACACTTTTAGATGTGAGTGGAAGTGAAATGTTTTAAGCCAGATGACTTATCTACCTACATGGGAAAAATGAAACATACACCTTGATCTTATATCAAAATTTAAAGTTGGAACAAATCTACATTAGAGAGTGAACCATTCCGAAAACAATACAGAGACTAAGACTAAGCACGAGACTCGATCCATAAGAGTGAGATAAGATAACATTTTGACATGATTAATAATGTACAGTATATATTGTGAAGTTCAGTGGCCAAGGTGAGTGTGATGCCTTGCCTAAGGACACAAAGACAGAGTTTAGTGTGAGTGGGAATGAATTCTCTGACCTTTGGGTTGGCAGACCAGTGCTCTAGCCATTGATTCATTATATATATATAAATAAATAAGTCAATATAATTTTTAGAGCAGTTTTATCTTGTGAAACGTGGATCTTGTCCCATTCTACATCACATATATTTGTAGTAAGATGAAAAATTTGGGAAAAATATCTAATTGCAATATTTCTGACTTTAGCATAGATTTTTTTTATTCATGTTTTAATAATATGATTTAGTTCAAAGTTACTATCTTAAGAAGAATTGAAGAATGGACAAATACTGATATATGAACTGGCAACCTAATACAAGAATCACATTTCAGAAGATGTTTGTACAGATTTAAACTATAGGACATTATTATTTTGTTGTATGAGGAGGAAATCAAGGAACATCTAAAACTGGCTGCCTGACCAGCCAGTCCTACATTCTGTTAGAATCGGACAATAAACGGTGAAAAAACCCTGTCCAAATTTGAGACTATTTCTGTGTTGTTTTTTTTCTTTTTTCCTCCTAAATCTCCATGTTTGGTTTTAGCGGAACAGACTATGTGTCACGGCCTCGAAAATCAGGGAGACAGGATACAGCTCCAGAACTCGTCTTTGTAAAGTTTTGTCAAAGTGTGATTTTGACTGGCAAAAAAAAATACAACCTTGCTAATTGTGTCTATTCAAATTGCTATTTTGATTGTGATTAATCTTGTCACCCTGTTACATGATAGTAAAACTGATATGTTAAGCCACTGAACCCCATGGATAACCCCTGCCTGACAGCTTCCATTAGCATAAGCCACCTGGAGTCAGCCTTGGGTAGATGCCACAGAAGAAACCACGTCAAAGAGGAGTCTACCTGCTCTATTATCTTCTCCACATCAGGGTTGACTTCCCTCTGGGACTGATTATAGCTCACCTACTGCAATGTATTGGCTTAACCTGAATACTAGACTAGGGTGTAATCAGTAACACCTTAGGGGGAGGTCAGCATGTCCCCAGGTGTCTGTCTATGGAACAAGTGACATTAATGAATGTGTCTTCTTCTGCCACTCCCAAATCAGGGCTCCCACTGCTGCACACAGAGCTGTCTCCTCCTGTGCACCTCTCAGACTTCTCATCAGTTTTACCCAATTGTGAGTTGCTGCAATGTTTCTTTGCACTTAAATTGGGAAGTGTCTGCACTCGAGGCAAAAATGGCTTTTCTTTTACTTTGTGCCAAGGAACAAATGGCAGTTATTTTAAAGAGATATTGCTAGACGAAATGATGCATCTCAGGACATCAGTTAAGTTCTTGTTATTTGAGCCATTTTCCATTCATAAGATATTTTTCAATACATACAATATACAATATGTCAAACTGACTTCTTATGAGCTTTAAGCCAAGTTATACTGCTGTTCCCTCATCAAACACTTACCTGGAGTTGTGTTTTGTTTCATTCACACGTTTGAGTAACCCGACTGTCCACATACATATCGATAGGTAAGTTTAATGCCATATTGCGGAACACTCTAGGCAAAGCAATAACTTTACAATGAAGACAAATGTGGCAGACTTTACACCAGAAAAGTTACACAGTGCACCGTTATTAATTCATTTGCTCTTATAATAAAAAAGGTATATTGCATAGCATGATGATCTTGATTATAATGAAACACTGATAGTAAGTACATTTACAATAATAAGTTTTTGGTTTCTCTTCTTCTTATTTTTATTTTTTTTTTTTTTACAAAACTGTGCACTCTTCAGGTTTCAAAAGCAAAAAGCAGATTTTGTGAAGCCCCTATGGTCAACACTCACAGAGACATAAGGGAACCCTAAGCAGATTTGTAAAATCTTCTCAAAACTTGTTCCAGCTCTAAAAGAAAGTTGAGAAAACAAGATGTCAGCTGCTGGCTCATCCTCTGTCTTCACTACACAGCTCTGCAGCAGTTTCCATTGGGTTCCATCAAACCATCATAGTGCTCTACGGGCCAAATTCAAGTCATTAGTGAGCCCCAAGCTGTGCCACATGCTCTTACATAACTGGGAGAGAGAAAGAGATAGAGAGTAAAGAGAGAGACTGAGGAAGGCAGAAAGAGGGGGATTAAGAGAGAGATACAAAGAATGAGAGAGAGCAGGTGGAGAGAGAGAGAGTGAAGAGGGCAGTGAGAGAGCTGGAGAAAGAAAGAATCAGAGAGAGAAGGAGACAGAAAGAGGAGACACAGAGAGAGGGAATAGAGAGCGGGTGAGAGACAGAGAGAGACTGTAAGAAGAGGATGTAGTGATGGAGAGAGAGAGAAATAAAGAATAAAAGGGGAAAAGAGCTGTAACAGTGACAGAGCACCACTGGGGTCTTCTCATCTCTGTTTATTACAAAGACATCAGTCACACAGTCATGCAACAGCTCGAGCTCAGCAGCTTCAAAGTCATGCACAAGATCTAAGATATGAAAGATGTGTTTGTTCTAACTGTAGTATTTAAAGGTGGATTATGTAACTTTTCTAGTGGAGAGCCTGTCACCTGCTTGTCTCCGTGGAGATGCTATATGCCTGGCATTCATGATGACAAGCAGGCCAAGGCAAGTCACTGAAAGTATATCACCAAACCCAGTCGTTAATCAAAAATGTTAATTTTAATTTTATAAGCCAACATAAGAGATAAAAACCACTGCAAACCAATAATTGCCAGAATTACATCTGTGGAAGGCTTAAAGTAGCTGCTTGAGCCACTTTATGCTCCTGTGCCCTGTGACCCTTAACATGCATAAACCATAGTTCAAACAGTACAGCATCATACATATTACATATTGAAAAAGAACAGTCAGAGCAAGCTAACGTTATCTTATTTGTCCCAAGTGTAAAAAAAAACAAGTTAAATGAATATGTGCAGGCTGTGCTGCTCAGTTAGCTGTGTCAAACTGAATCTATTTTGTGGACAACATTGTCATCTCTGTGTGCCCATGATTATATTAATTCAGTATTATTTTTTTCCATTAGTACTAATGTTGTTTAATAGTTTATGAGCCCGCAGGAAAATATGGCTTTTCTGAGCCAACACTGCCTTATGCAACTCCAAACATCTTGATGAAAAGAATTAAATGATAAAGTGTGTCTTCTAACCTCAGATGATTCAAAGGGAATGGCTTAGGGGAGAAGAAATATTTGATATGCAGAGCCCACAGTGTACTGCCGAACATGACATTTATTTTTGAAGCAACTGCTCACCAAATAAACCCACATCGTGTATTCTCGTTCGGGGTTCACTCGGTTGAACAACTTTTCATCAAATGTGTAAAATGTGCACTGGGACTGGAGTTTGACTATTTGTTAGTCACTCAATAAAGACTGAGGTACAACAGCAAATAACAGTTTCACTGCCAATTATGTGTCAAGGCCTCAATAAAGTTATCTAGTGTAACTTTTTGCCTTATCTAAATTGTATTCTTACAAAGTATAGAACTATAAGTGTATTTCAATAATGAACTTGCTTTGCTTGGAAGATTCCACAGTATGGCATAAATTGCTAAAAAGATAAATATGCATTCTCTGTGTGAGCAGGCTCAACTTCCCCAGACCGGACCTGTAACTTGTCCTGCTTGTCTCTACAGAAATACGTTTACTGACATACTGTTGGTCTTATCCCAGGCAAAGCAATAAGATATACATGGACAAGCAAATGACAGACCCTCCACGAGAAAAGTTTCATAATGCACCTTCTCAGGGATCAGAACCAACCTGGACAAACAGCAATGTCAAAAGAGCAACAACGGAAAATCTATATATAATGTATGCAAAATATGTTCATGCACACCTGTAAGTGCAATGTTTTTTCATAGTTCCCATGAGATTTAAGATGCTGTTATAATATAATGAAAATCTACTAATACATTTTATTCCTATATACTTCCAGTCCATTGAAATGTTGTGTTGAATAAGCAGACTCACTTAAGCGTTGTCATCTCTGTGAGTGAAGGCTGGGTTGCCTTCAGGTAACTGGCCCGTCGCGCCTGGACTTTGGGAGATGGTTTGGGGCTGCAGTCCGAGTCTCCACTGTCCTCTTCCGCCATCGCCTTAATGTAACTTCCACTGCGCATTCTCCGACATGGGATCTCATCATCTTTTCCCAGAGGAGCGAACCCACCCCAGTCATCTTGAGGCACCTGTTCACAAACATTCATAAACACAGTCAAAACTAAACTAACAAAATCCAATCCAGGTCCAGTGTATATAGATACTACCATGACCATTTGGTTACAGATGGCTATTTCTTGAGCTCCTTGCCGAATATCAGTTGAATGCATTTAATTGTTTCGACAAAGCATCTCAGCAGTCTGGCCCTTGTCTGCTTTTCCTGACTTTTCACACTCGCTAATGAAGGTAAAAATAAAACGCCCCAACCTATCTCTAAAAAGGAGAGAGAGGGAGACAAAGATAGACTGGGGAAGAGCTGGGCAAAACAAAGGCGTTTTTGTTGAACCCAACCATAGCAGTGGCATCGTGAGAGGCTGTTAGGGCACCAGCTCTGAGAGAGAAAGAAATAAGATACAGGCCTAAAAAAAGTGATCATTCAACAGGCAAGTGAGTAGCTAGGAAACCAACCTGACCTTGATGCTAGGGACAACAACACTTTATGCGCAAGTCTTGACAAGCAGCTGACGTTATACAAATCCACTGTCATTGAGAGGGCTAAAGACTGAATGAAGTCATGCTTGTTTATCACAATGTTCTTTGAGTCAGAGTGAAGACACTTTGATGTACCCGGTTTTTGAAAATTTTCCACAGATACAGTACTGTGCAAAAGTTTTACGCAGGTGTGAAAAAATGCTGTAAACAAAGAATGCTTTTATAAATTATTGTTTTTGGTTTTGTTTTAATTTACAAAATGTAAAGTGAGCGAACAAAGTCATTAAGAACTATCTTCAACGTAAAGAAGAACAAGAAGTTGTGTTGGTGATGGTCTGGCCCACACAGAGCTCTGACCTCAACATCATGGAGTGTGTCTCGGATTACATGAAGAGACAGAAGGATGTGAGGAAGCTACATCCACATCTGTGCTAGTTCTTGAAGATGTAGGAACAACCGGCCAGCCGAGTTCCTTCAAAAACTGTCTGCAAGTAAACCTAGAAGAACTGATGCTCTTTTGAAGGCAAAGCTCACACCAAATACTGATTTGATTTAGATTTCTCTTTTGTTCATTCACTGCATTTTGTTGACTGATGAAAATAAATGATTAACACTTCCATTTTTGAAGGCATTCCTAGTTTACAGCATTTTTTTCCATTTTTACCACAGCTGCCTATAACATTTGCACAGTACTATATATTGTAAAAGTAGTTCTTATGCTAAAAATATGACTGCGATGTGCCATCTGCATCTAATGATAAAGAGCTTCATCCTCTGAGAATAAGGAAGTGCATTGTTAACATGCTAATCTCTGTTACCATCACTGTTATAGTGATGGCCTCTAAAAGTGGTGAAAAGAGCTTATAACTCTCCACTGAATAATTAGAATGCTAGCAATGTGTTAGGAAAGAAAGGAGTAACTTTGGACCCAACAAGCTGTTTAAAATGATCATGATAAATGGTCAGATTTTTATGCAGCAATTTTCCTCCTTTAAGACACTCAAAGCACTTTACATCAAGGAAGCACTCACCTATTCACACACACATTCATACACATAGCATTCATCTGTGGGAGCTGATATCGCATCGCCAACCTGTGGGTCAGTGGATCTGACTGCTCTGCCAATGAGGTTTATGTCGAGAGTCAACCTTCAGATCAATGCAACACCGACTGAGCTACTGCTGCTCCTAGTTCTATTTTGAAATCAAATACAGCGCATTTAACTTGTGCAAAACAAACTGTGTGGCTGTTCCCATTGAGGCCACCTTCACAAAAGACGGAAATCTGGTTGGAACATGGTACAAACTTTTGTCTCAAAACTTCTTGTTTCTAGGTTGTTAAAATTCACAACCACACTAGACTTTTCAGGGTACTAATGTGTCTGTCTTTTACTTGGTCCAGAGTCTGGCCTGATCTGCACTCAGTTCATCCATTTCCAATAGTAAACACATGCTTTTTATACAGCCCCCATGCTTTTCTCTCTACCCTTTTCCTCAAGTCTCTGTTGGGGGAAATGCTTACAGCTATGAGGTAAAATATTTTATTTTTCCAAAAACAGAGAGTGTAAGCAGGAGGGCTGGAGTGCGGAGCTGGTCTGTGTGATAGTAAGAGGAGCTCAGGGCTTAGGGAATGGGGTTTATTATTTCTGCATTTGTTTGTCTCTGTATGATCTGCCAGCAGCACACAGCCCAGCCTCAGTTAATAATAATAATGTGACTGTACAGACCGTGTGTACAAATTGTGTTGAGTCATAAAACAGAATTAGTTTTCACTAGGCCTATAAGCTTAATCCCCACTAAATTTAAATTTGAATGGTGATAATCAGCAAATTGCAAAGGCCGCCCTTATTTAAAGGAGCAGTCATTATTGCTTCCCAGCATCTTAATTATTCACTGTAATGAGTTTATAAGCACTTTTACACCTTTTTTACAGAGGCCAGATTGTAGTGTTTGCATTACTCCACTGCAAACAACTAGTATGCTAATAGTGCAGAAGCCATGCACAAAGCAGCCTCATTTTGACCCTAAAAGCTTTCCAATATATTTACTCCAATAAATGTTACTTTTACCTTTAAATGTTAGTAGTAACAAATCATAATTTCACAGTAACAAAATATTTCAAATCTGTAGGAAACTGCAATGGGTGTTAAACTGCATGTGATTCTTATAAGGTTAGTGATAAATATTACATTCTCTTCTCTATTACATGTTTTAAATGTGAATTGAATGTTGTTTCTAAAAAATAAAAAGTCCCTGAGTTTTGAGAACAATTGGTCAGTAGTTGCTCATGATTGTAAAGGGTGATGACCGACAACACTGGCCATAGCAGTAAGCACAGTAACATAATAATCAATACAGGTTAACAGTAAAGGTCAAGTATCATTCATTCAGAGGTGATAATATAAACAGTGACATGCTCGTTCATGTACAAACAGAAGCACATAACAGCACCCAGTGACCGGTGATAATGACAGACAAGACGGAGGGACCTGTCCACATGCCCCCTAGCGCCACCTGTCTGCTCAGCATGGAATAAGACACACAAACACATGCAAACACGGATGAGAGCAGCTGGCCATAGATGATGCATGAAGCTCCACATGCCAGAGGTGGGATCCAAGGACCTCCTACCTGTAGAAAGTGGCAGGTGCGGCCTTGCTCTGCCTTCACTAGAGCCTTATCTAGGTTGACTGAGGCCTTCTGGTAGACCTCCCTGGCCCTGCTCACCGTCAGTGTGGATGACCATGAGCTCTTCTTCACCTGCACGGGGCCCTCCAATGCGGGGACCAGGGGCAGAGCTGAGCCACCCCCGGAGCACGTGGAGCACTTGACGTCGTTGTTGCTGCGTGATGTCTTCAGGGAGTGGGCGCTGATGGTGTTGTAGGACTCCATGAAATACTGCGACTGGGATTTATCCGGATGCCTTCCCATGGTCATGACCCCGGAAGGCATGCTCCCGCCGCTGCTCCCGTGATGATGGTGGTAGAGGCACATCTCGCGGTCCAGCATGTCGTCCGAACTCCAGTATCCCGATATTGCCGTTCGCATTTTGGGTTCCGACTTGGAGCGGTCTTTGCTTTTACTTCTCTTGCTGTGCTTGAGAGTTCCAGAAGAAGACGGAGGGTCATCTGGGCTAGATTTGCTGCCGTTCATCTTCCCGTTGCCCCCTCCTCCTGGTCCGGACCCTGGCCCCTCCAGAGAGTGCGACTTGGTGAAGAGCTTCTGGACGGAGTGAACAAGATGGCGGATTCGACCTGGGCTATCACTGCGTTGGTGTTCTATGGCTGTCCGCTTGTATTGCAGCGTGTGGTAGCCTTCTCTTCGTACAGGCCCTTGATGTTCAAATTGCTCCAGCGCGTTTGAACGATTATTATTGGCACCTCCAGCGTTCCCTTTAGCGTTCCCCGTGTAAGGCACCACCGCATTGCACTCGTTCTTAAGCTCATGGTGCGAGCTGTAGTGTCTGCGCGGAAAGGTGCAGCTAGCTAAGTCAGGATAGGGCACACAATCCGGCCCGAAGGAATTCTTTTGGGAGAAGCACGAGTGTTCGGACGGGTGAGGCTCCGGAGAGGTGAGGAAGTAGGAGCGGCGATCTCCGTGTCCCAGAGTCATGGAGTCGTAGGAGGGGTCACAGGTCACGGTGTGGTGGTGACTGCGGCTGGTAGACAAGCCTTTCATCGTCATAGCGACTGAGGGCTCGAGGTGCACATCCAACAGGAAGTCTGCGCTGGCCCCACGTCAAGTCTGCAAACACACAAAGGTATTAGGATAAACAGGCGAGCCAAGACGCTGACAGAATTATAAGTATCTTTCATTTGCTTAGTTTCAAAGCGCGGCTGCATTGTCTCCCTTAATTTGAAGAATACGCTTTTTGGCACCCCTTCACACTTGAGAGAACTTGCTGATACTGACAAGAGGAGAACCCTTTCTTCTCTGCCAGTATTTTTGTCCTTCCAAACTTCAAAACATCCCCATCTAAATATAGTAACTCAGCATGTGATCTCTGACATCCAAATCTGTCCTCAAGTTATCGCTCTCCCTTCTACATTTGCCTGGTGGATTTCAGTGAAAAGGTGGCACAAGATAGTAGGAAGTGAAACAAAGAACAAAGAAGCTTGGATCTATTTTTGAGCTCAAATTTGCGCTATAAAAAGTCAACATTAATATATGACAAGATGCTACTGTACATAAGAACAAAGGCATCTATTCAAGGTACTCTAGTCCACACCTAGGCCTGCCATGATAACACATTTTCACACATTGCATATTGCTACAGAGAAATATTGTGATAAACAATAATACTGAAACTACTTTACTAACCCTAACCCATTGTCACAATAAAGCACAATAATCCCGGTAAACCATTTTAAATATACAGAATCATAAACATTCACCACAACAAATAACAGAATGAACCAATATTCCACTTATTATAGCTTCAAATCCTAACAGAAAATAACAAAAATCTGTTATGAAGAAAATATACCCACAATAAATACTGAGCCTCAAAATATACTATTCCAGCTATAATTTACTGAACAACAAGTCGATATAGTCATTATCGTGACAGGCCCATCTACAGCCTTTGTTGTCAGTGGGGGCTGACTGCTGAACCCGCTGACTGGAGGTGCAGCTAATAAGATGATAATAGAAGACCATGTGCACTGTTGCTCAAGGAATTCATTACTGCAATTCATAATACGCTAGCAAAGGACGGAGGAGTAAATAAAAGAGGGACAGACATAACAGGGGAAAATGAGGGAGACCGCGCTCTGGAATGAAATGTCTTGTCACAACATGGAGTATAGAGCAGGTAATATAAACATTGGATTTTTATACACGCATGAATCAGGAAGTATGGAGTGTAATATTACTTGGCTATGAAACTGTGGCTAAATTAATTGAAAACTGGGAAAATTATTCATTCAATTACCTTCACACAAAAGAGCAAATCATTCTTAGAAGCACAAAAGCAAAATGAGCATGAGGTGTTAAAATCTGTCACATATGATTTGTTATTAATCCATTTCAGAATACAGCACTGGACAACATGCAGCTCAGAGTATATTCATTGATACATAAAACACACCCATGCTATGAGAACAAAATATACTGTTGTGCCATTGGGCAAGACACTTTCAACTAGTCTTGCATAAATGTGGTGTGAGTGATTGGTGGTTATAAAGATAGGAATAAATTGGCAGCCATGTTTTCAGTCTACCTCTGAGTATTTGGCGATAAAAACAGAATGGGGAACTGAATGAATAATGTCTAAAAAATATAAAGCACCTAGAAAATGGCATTTATTTTTATTATAATTTGTTATCTTCAGACTGTATTGCAAAAATAAATACATAATCTCTTAAATGATAATAAATGAGCTTTCCTGAAAATCGCATGAGCTGAATTTTACATGTTAGATAATAGATTGTACAAAAAGGCACTGCTTTTTTTTAACAGTTTTTTCCTCTCACAGTGACCACTCCAGTCTGGCCTCTCAAAAGCGGGCAGCATTAGACTAAAGGTATTCATGAGTGTAGACAGAGCTCCCTTCTGTTGGCCGCTCCAGCTCCAAATGTGACCTAAATAAAGGGCCCTCGCGGTGACCTTCCTGCCACTGCCGTCTACGGTATTGCACTAAAACACATACTGTATGCATAGTGTATGTGACAGGAGGCGTATTCATGGTGAAATGTGATTGTGCGAGCTTATAAAGTGCAGTTTAACGGTGAGGCGGGGAGGTTGTGCTTGGGTCGGATGTTTGTCTGTCTGCGCGGTGCTCTAGTGGCACAGAGGCGTGCTTAGTACTGACCACTACACATACTGAACCAGATATGCCATACCTGTCTGTTCTACTAGGGTCAAAACTACTATTCATTGGCTACATACAGATATAATCTTCAGATATTTTCTCCTGCATATGTTACTGAAGCATAATTGGTTACCAACTTGTAGTTATTATGTAACCTCTGTAAAACCATCATGAATGTTTGAATTAGGGACAGGACAATAAACAACAATATTGTTTATCATGATAAAAAGGGTAGACGATAATCGTGGGACATTTTATAATCATGATAATCGAAAATAAAAATAATCACCATTATATCACCAGAATGTGCAGAAAAAATGACTTATCCATGATCTCTTCAAGATCATTGTTGTTTTCAATTATAACAAAGCGCAATACTATAACAGTTGTTAAAATATGGAGCCTATTGATAATTTAAATTATAATTACTCTTATCCATCAGTTTGTGTAATCCCTCAGTTGTCCAGGTAGGACTGATAGCAAAGGAGAAATTCACTTCTGTCAACTGGACAAAAGTTTGTTTGATCAAATACATGTTTTTGTCCAGTTGACAGAAGTTAATTTCTTATTTGCTATTCATATCCATAACATTCTTAAACTGTCAGCAACTTTATCATGATATTGTTAATCGCAATTATTTTGACCATGATAATCATGACACCAAATTTCATGCCTAGTTTGAATAAGTAAAAAAATAACTATATATTTTAAGCATTTGTGAGTCAAAACAAAAAGCCAAATTGTGATTAAAATACAAATTAACACTTAGGTTTCAGCCAATATTAGTGGTTTCAAAGTGGACTATTACATGCAGCTTTTAACAGAGCACAGGTCTGAAAATGGCCAGATTACCGTAATAACAAACTCTATTTTCTCAGCAGGGGCTAGAACCACGCTGCCATAATAACTACATTTTCCATTTTGTACAATGTAATAAGATGTGAGTTTCACTTATTGATGCTTCTTTTTACAGCATAGAGAGGGAAAAATTAACAAGTCTTCAAATGACCAGTCCTGCATAAGATTTTGCATTTGATATCACCATTTTATACACCAAACGCTTCATACTCGCAATAGTATGAAATCCATTGATGTATAAATATTTGATAGCGTGGATATTCGAGTCTTAATAAATACAACCATGAGCTCCATAAGAGCCAGGAGCGGTGCACATAGCAGCAGTATCTGTGACAAAGAGGAAATTTAGCATTGTCATCGTGTGAAGAGTGCCTTTAGAGTGATTCTGTGGGGATTACGTGGTGAGTGTTTCAGACAGCACCAGGACCACAGGCCTGTCTATCTAGCTATAGCTATCTATCTCTCTCTATACATATATAGAGGGAGCTGAGCCAAAAAGCGAAGCTCTCGATTTACTGGTCAATTTATGTTCCTACCCTCACCTATGGTCATGACCAAAAGGACAAGATCGCGGATACAAGTGGTCAAAATGTGTTTCCTCCGCAGAGTGGCTGGGCGCTCCCTTAGAGATAGGGCGAGGAGCTCAGTCACACGGGAGGAGCTCAGAGAAGAGCTGCTGCTCCTCCATGATGAGAGGAGCCAGCTGAGGTGGTTCGGGCATCTGTTCTGGACGCCTCCCTGGAGAGGTGTTCCAGGCATGTCCCACTGGAAGGAGGCCCGAGGAAGACCCAGGACACGCTGGAGGGACTATGTCTCTCGGCTGGCCTTGGAACGCCTTCGGGTCCCCCTGGAGGAAGAGCTGGAGGAAGTGTCTGGGGGTGAAGGAAGTCTAAGAGTCCCTGCTGTTGCCCCCGCAATCCAGGCCTGGATAAGTGGAAGAAAATGGATGGATGGAAAAATAGAGGTACTTTTCCTCTTAAAATCAAGACCGTGTTCATTCAACTCTTTTGAATGTACTCTTTTAGATTTACCTTATTTTACCTTATTGAACCAAACGTACTCTTGCTAATAAAAACACCAGGGTAATTGCAGTGGTGCATCCAGCTCTGGTCAGACAGCCCTTTTGTCAAAACCAAACCAATTAGAGGACTGTCAGGCCTTACTCAGACAAATGGAGAGGCTGTGTTTGAGTTATTGTGGGGGACCCTGGGACCATATTCTGGGGGAGAAATCCGGCAGTGAGGGACTCTATTTGATCAAGGTAAACAGATGAACAGCGGCTTTAAGGCCTCACAAAGTCTATGCTGTTTGTCAGGATGGAGCTGTTACTAAAGTGTGGTGGCTTGTTAAAGAACTTCAACAACACAGCAATGCAACAAAACCAAGTGAGCGTGGACACAAAAATGGAGATTGAACTTGTGACAGAGTGACAGATAGGGCTAAAACGTTACTGTAGCAGGAAAGTGTGAAAATCAGTCAAATGGCAATACCTTAACACATGTATTCAAATACAGTCACCAGTAAATTTCCTACATAAAGCTGTCTTGCTTCACATTAGAATGGTCTAATTTTAATTGGCATAATAGTAAGTAATAGTATAATAGCAAGTGCATGTACTAGCAGTAGGGATGTAACAATAACCAAAATATCGTGATATCGTATCGTTAAAGGTCTCACAATAATATCATCACAATAAATAATATATCATCACAAGTCTCTTTGCTCAAATGAATAGTTATGATGCAGAAATAGCTTTAAAAAAAAAAAAAAAACAGAGGGAACTACATAAACCATGATCCTTTTTCAGTGTTTCAGTGTAGAATACATAAAGAAATAACTGTTCTAAGCATCTTCATTCTTTGGATTAAGTCTTGTAAAGACATTTTTAGAGGAAAAAGTAGCATTATCAGAGTTTTGTGAGCCTCTATAAAATATTGCAATAAATATCGTACGATGAGATGTTTATGGTGAAAATATCGTACAGAGAGATTTGGATATCGTTACATTCCTAATGACAATAAATGTTGTACCAAATGACTGGTCAAAGCATTTTAGAATGTCACTCTTGTTATTATGTAGAATATTGTAATATCATGAGCCTATATCATATCGTGAGCTTTCCCACAATATCGCAATAAAGATCATACTGTGAGGTTCAGACCGTGATGATATCGTATTGTGTGGATATCGTTACACCTCTAACTAGCAGTAATAATATTTGTAGTGGCATATAGCTCATATTAGGAGTAAAAAACCAACAACAATATTGTATTGATACTTCTGGTGCCTATACCTAAACTACCGGTAGTCAAAATGAATTTAAAATATATAATATATAAAGTATAGTGTGATTTTAGTATGCCAGTAGTATTTATATTGGTAACAATAGCAGTAGTTAACCTTTCCATGTGCTTGTCTCTATGGAGATCTTATTGATTTGCCTGGATTTTTCCACAGTATGGCTTTAAATCTATTTGCCCCAAGTAGGTGGCACCCTGCACACAGTAAGAATGCATGTTTTTTCGACAGTTTTCTTTAGAAAAAACACTTGTATTTGAATAAATGCAAGATAGATGGTCACATTTTTATACAGTGTTTTTTCACATCAAAGCACTTTACATCAAGGAGCCACTCACCCATTCACACACACATTCATATACGAGGTGGATTAAGTGTCTTGCCGAAGGACACTACGACAGCATTAATCTGTCGGATCTGACGCCTCAACCAATGATATTTACGTCGAGAGCGAGATTTGAACTGCCCTATACTGTGGAAGATCCCAGGCAAGTAATAACATCTCCATGGAGACAAGCAAGAGGCAGACCCCCCACCCGAAAAGTTACATAATGCCCCTCGTGGAGACCTGAGCATTACTTTTTATTGTTATATAATTTTAACTATTGTCTGCTTTCCATCTTTAGTACATCTACCTGTAAGTTTTGTATATTTGTGTAATCAGATCCAATTCATTAGGACAATACATCGAGCCCATAATACACCTCCCCACACAAAGAAGCACCATAAATGGAGTTTTATAAAAGTAGGAGCACTTGGGCCATGAGCGTGTTGTGAAAAAGCAGGCTTTGAGGTTGTCTTTGATCCCCCTGCTCCAGATGAACTGACAGATCGGACGTGCGCCTTTCACTGCACTGCAAAAGGTCAGCCTCTCTCCTCTGGGCTTTTATTGTACCGCCGAGACCGCATTTGAATGTACTCATGGAAGGGAATAGGAAATTAATTTGTTTTTATTCACAGGAGCAGAAAGAGAAGAAACGGGTTATGCATAGGAAGTGTTTAGTCAAGACCTGCTCAGTGTCGTCCTCAAGGATTGGTAAAGTTTCTTTAGCTCTATTTTGACTTTTTTACTGTATTTTTAAATTAAATAAAAATTAAAAGCAATAAAAAAGTATTTTGCACAGATTTTGAGATCTTAAAGCTTCAAATGTAGTAATTTTGGTAAAAATTTGTACTGAATTTTTGTTCAACCAAAACAAATGAATCAATTGTTTGTTTTTTTCTGCCTGTTCTATCTGTATATTTTTGTTTGCTCAAACTATGAATGTGAAAAAACTCAGTCTTGCAAGTCTGGAACTATAATTAAAAACAGATTTATTTTTCGGTCCATTTAAAAAAAAGTAGTGGAGTAGAAAGTATTCTCAAATGTAGTGAAGTAAAAGTAAAAAGTATCCACTTAAGTACCAATACCTAAAATTTTTTATTTAAGTACACTACTTTACTACTTTTGCTTTGTTACATTCCACCAGAGGTATGGAATGATATCACTATCAAAATACTAAATTATAAGTCATGTTTTTCATTGGTTTACTGTTATGTAAGAAAGATTACAAGAAATGTACTGTATATTGTTAAAAATATACAGATTGTATTTTTACAACCCACAGGTTGTATTCAGCCTAAGTCTGCATTTAATTGTAAAACATAAGTCTGCATTTAATTGTAAAACATAAGTCTGCATTTAATTGTAAAACATAAGTCTGCATTTAATTGTAAAACATTTTAATTTAATTGTAAAACATTTTATCATTTGCAAACCTGAGGCAACTACAATGTTAAAATATGTTTTGTAATGAGAGCATGCTGGCTGTGAAATGTTTGTTCCTGCAAGTTTAGGGATGCAAAATTAGTCACAATCAAATCAAAATTGCAAATTGTATAAAAGGCAGTTTTGAAGAACAATAATTTCCTTGACAAGCAACAAATATCCTATCATATTCTGCATATAAATGGCTAACCCTGTAATTTATATCTGTACAAACACGTTCTGAAATGTCTTTCTTTTATTATTTGTCTATCACTCCATATCAGTCATTTCTTATGATGATAGACGTGTTTAAAATGTGCACTTGTGTGAATCCTATTATCAAAACATCTGTTCGCAATACTAGCAAAAATCACTTGATATTTTTTCCCCAAGTTATGTAGTATCCTTGCTTTGCTTCACTATCTCAAAAAGTTCTTGTATTTTATGCATGTGAATACTATGTTCTAAATGCTTTTTAGAGATTTGTTTTCTTTTGAAAATCAGGTAGCCAAGCTTTAACTTCACACATTCAGTCTTAGATACAATTACATTAATAACCATTGGTGAATAACAGCAGCAACTTTTCATCATTTTCTTTACTTTGACTTCTATGCCCCAATTATTTCAGACTCCACTACCTCCAGTTATTATTCTGCCTTAAGGCCTTTTCTGTGGAAATACTTGGCACTAAGTTCTACAGATATGAAGTTTCACAACAAGAATTACAATGGAATTAAAGCCCAGTCATGGCTTAATGTGTATAACATCGTATTCTGTCTTGCACTCGAACAACCTCCATGTATTTAAAATTGGACTCCTAATATAAGCGGTATACGTTTCTTAAACATGTTATGAATAAAATATGACTCAAAGTGTTGTCAAGTGTAAAAATTACCCAGGTCCCTGTCCCTCTCCCTCCATTTTTATAATCTTCAATAAAAGTATCCATAAAAAGGCAAGGAAATTGGACGAGGGAGACGTCACTATGGAAACAAATGGATTTTCTGGGGGAAAAAACAATGTGTTTTCATCTCACCTAATGAGAACTCACATGTAGCGGTGCTGTTGGAAAGCAGACAGGACTTCCTGTTTCTCCTGCCTTATATTTTGATATTATAGCTGCAGGCCCTGAGCTAATAACACAGGAGCTGGGCCAAACCTGTCCAATCACTCCTCTGGTGGTGCTAGTACACTTTATTCTACAAACCCAAAGAAAGCACTGAGCTGAAAATGCCACAAGCAGCTTGGGCCAGTGCATGTTGCTGTTGTATCCTTGGGCAAAACATTTCACCCACCATGTTGTTAATGTTCTGTTTACAGAATGAATTTTGGTACCACTTTATAATAGCTATACTTTTATTATAGCCTTCAAGGTGCACTGTGTAACTGTGCATCCATTATCTGCTTCTATGAATATGTCATCACTCTGCCTGGAATGTTCCACAGTATGCCATTAAACAGCTCTACTTTTACATTATACTCTATTCATTCCAGGTTTAGTACTAGTGAGTCATTTTCACACATTTTCACACACTCCAAACCCCTGATTCAATAGTAAATGTATTCATTGTGTCACAGGGTATAAAAATACATGGTTGCTTAATATGCATTTTATCAGGGTTCCTTTGAAAATGGGGCATGGCTCTATTCCTCCCCTCGTAATGCAGCAGGTAAAAGCACCGATGGTGTTTGGATGCGAGGAGACACTGAATAATAAGCTTCCTGTTTACCTGCATTCCCTAAGAACTGTGAAATCTGGGCCGAGTGATCCAAGAGTATGTGGAGTCGAGTAATATGGTAAGAACTACAACACAGCCCAGAGAGACTGCCTGGTGTCATCCTGTTGCTTATTCTTCACCGTTTCTGATATCTATAGTAGCACATGACCCACATATAAAGAGCAAAGAGCAGCATCATCATCATCATCATCACATTTGGCACCAGTCCCAAGCCAAATATAAGTGTTGCTTCAAGGAGAGAACTATGTGACAAAACATCCAAATTTATACTGTATTTATCTTGTGATTTAAGAAAAAAGATTAGCTCTGAGAACCTCAAAATGGATTAGAGGAAGTATGTATAGACCATTCATATTACAGTACTCACATCCTATATCCTTCTTCCTGTCTATTCTAACTGTTCCATATAAAAAGACTGGCACCCCTTCAATGAGATTTTCACTTGTGAATTTGTAATGGCACATCTCCTAGCTCAACCAAATTATACTCCCTGTAAAGTGTCCACATTATTGAGATACTATAGTGTATATACTCCCGCTGCTATAGTGATATGCAGATGTAATTATACAGTCCCCACACACTGTCACATGTCTCTGTCAGGGCAGGTTAGTGTCACAGAGAGCCACGGGCTGCAGGAGTCAGGTGATTTCATGGGACTCATCCACAGTTAATGATGTGTCCAACAAGAGCGCTGACCTCCACCCCATGTACTTATATATTATGCTTAATGGTACTGTAATATGTGCTTACAATGAGCCACTAGTATTACGCGTAGTTGTTGTTAAAAAGTAGTATTAAATGTACCAGCGGTTTTTGTGGTAGCAGTAAGTATAATCCAAATTTCTACTACTAATACTATAAAGTATAAATAATATTAAATACAAAAGTGTATTGAGATTTTTCTAAAAAACTGAAAGGTGCACTGTGGAACTCTCTTATGAAGTGTCCCTTGTCAACTTTTCTCTATGGAGGGATTATTGCTTTGCTTAAAAAGTACGGCATTAAACTTATCTACTTCCACAGAGACTGCAGTTACAGGTCAGATCTGTGGAGAGACAAGCCAGGTACTATACAGTAGGTACACAGTATTCATGTTTTTCCAACCATCCATCTTCTTCGGCTTTGTCCTGCTGGGTCGTGGGGGCAGCTGTTCACCGCCCAGTCCTCTGCACACCTGACCCCCCATGAACCCCTCTGTGAGTGGTGAGCCCACAGGAGGGTGGACGTCATGCTCCTTGATGTTAGTTCATAGGGGCACACATTATTCATACTGTTCATGGTAAGCTATTTTCTTAGCTGTAATTTAATAATACTGTGGAAAATTCCAAACAGAGCATCTCTATGGAGACAAGCAGCATATTAAATTTAGTTATGACTAATTTCTTGTTTTCAAATCTGCCCAAATGAGTGCATTTTTGGAAAACCCATATATGGCAGGTGACCAACTGAAGCCTTTGGGTGAGATTACATAGACTCGATCTCTAATGCCGGCCTATCTGCTTAACTTCCTGGGTAAAAGGTCATAAGCATGCATTCAGCAGGAGGAATTTTGGTTTAAAAAAACAGAGGCAGATTTGTCCTTCAGTGGGATCACAGTGGGAGTCCTGTCACAGTGCGGACAGATCAGTGAATGGTGGAGTGTACAAGCTCCAACCGACTGTGCAGGATGAGAGGGGGCCTGACCCACTGTCTCTTCACATAAGAGCTGCTGCATTCACTGCATATCTACTACACACAGGAATACACATACATATACATATGCTGGGTTCATGTGTGTCATGGGGATATTACACACACTTACTTCAAACAGTGAATGTCCTATACTACACAAAATGGACTCTTGTGAGATTTAAGCAATGTTAAAATGTTGTTTCTCCATCACAAACATATCTGGAGTGGTGTTTTGTTTCATTCACACGTTTGAGTAATCCTGATTCATTAGCCTACATGTCCAACCTCAAAATGCTCTGTTCCACCTTGTGATGTCATGAAGCAGCAATTTTCATGTTAACAACTAGCGTTTACTTTTTTTTAAAGATTGGAAATTACAGAGCTGAAAGTATCCATATGATTTGAGTGAAGCTGTGTGGAAAAACACAGTGGAGCACATGACATCACAAGGTGACAAGTGTTTTCTGGCTCAGCCTAAATATGCAGCATTTGTGTGTTAGACATGTGTGAATGAAACCAAACACAACTCCTAGTATGTATTTGATGAGAAAACAACATTATAACGTACATCAGAAAACAGCATAATATGGTCCCTTTAAAGCCAATATGCGAAACTTACTGGGTTTAGCTCTAAAACTAAGGATGAGCAATAGGGACAAAAATGTTTAAAAACCTTTGTGTCGCTCATTTATAATCATGTGTATTTACATGTCTCCAGTGAACCTGCTTTAGGGCATACAAGCCAAAACTGGTCCTTTATAATTGAGCATCATATCCTCACATGACAAAGTAATCATGTACAAACACACAGACATGCGTTAGAGTTGCATACTTTTTGGCGTCATCACATTGAATTACGTGTATTTCCTCAAGAGCGATCCTAACTTTAACCACTACTTGACTAACCTAAACATATTTTAAACCAACTTGACATCATGTAGCTGATGGAGGTAGGATCCCATGAAGAGAGTGTTTATACAGATTCTAGCCCACACACTTTGCTTGAGGCACTTTTCCAGCTCACTAGACAGAGTGGGGACTGAGGCCACAACAAGCTACAGCCCACAGAGCAGGTGTCACAACAGGTACGAGCTAACAGCTAGCTCCAAGTTACTCCTCATCACACACAGGCGACAGGGAAGGGATGTGCTTCAGCCGTACCAAGGAAATGGAATGAGCCAGGCTTATGTCATCAGAATGGACTCAATTATGTCTACTGTCAGCCCACGCTCAGCTACTGTCTGTCTGTCAACCACTCAAGAGGAGCACACTGTTGCTCACTGAATATATTGAAAATGAAGGATTATTTCAATATTGCATAAAAAACAGACATTACTTTTGTAAAGGACATATAGAAGTTGTCAGTCTACCACTACTTGCATACTCTGTGGGTACTTGGGTAGAATGACAATAGCTGGAATTGAACAGCTTACCTTATGGTTAGTTGGTAATGCAGTGTGCCTCATTGATTCAACATATCACGATACTAAAATAAAGGATGATATATTGTGATTTATCAATAATTACATATACTATCATGGTCAAGTACACATTCACAAGCACTGATAAAATACAATTTATTTCATGTTTAAATAATGAGAACAGTAAATTGAAACTTGTAACTTGAAACATGACTTGTAAAATGACGAAAAATTGGTTCAGATTAGGGGTGGGTATTGCCAACAACCTTGCGATACGATACAATTCGCGATACAGGGGTCTTGATACAATACGACTCGCGATACAGGGGTATGCCGATACATGGTCTTCAAGGCGATACGTATCCCGATATTTTACATTACGTAACCTATAATTTAAAAAAAAAAGACAGATGTTTACTCAAATGTTATTTTTATTTTGGTGGAGCGCATCAGTTACAATGTAACAGAAGAAGGCTGTAAGGCAGAAACTGCCCTTGATTAACCTGTTAACACCCGCACTCGGCACAAGTGTCCAAATATGTACCAGATGTTCCAAACTGTAATAAGATGTAATGTATAATAAATAAACCATCTTCTGAAATTTAGGCATGTTTTCTTAAGATAAATAACTAAAACAAGCCAAAAAATTTCGCTCCATATGTCTCGTGTGCCTCCACCTGTGAGTGTGCGTAAAAGGAGGAGAGAGAGAATCCCCATACACAGAGCGCATGGAGCTAGCCTATCACTACAGCACCTCTGCCCCACATGGGGCCCACCGCTGAAATCGTCTTTTCATAGGCTACTCAGATCTGTCAATCATTTCCTGAAAGAACCAATGACTGAAGAGGTTTTGCCGTGGAACTGTCCCTCGGTCATGCGTAATACGCCGCTAACTGGACGCACTCGTTTTGTTCCCCAAGCTGTAGCGCGGCGCCCTGTAGCCGGATCGAAGCCTGGATACGCTTGTTTTGTAGCTAAGAGTGTGGAGAAAACAAACATACCTCACACCGCTAACAGGAGCTAGGCGCTTAGGTATGCTAAGGACCAAGAGCGAGAGTAGTAGAGAGATGCGTCGCTCATCCATTCAGACAAACTCGGACTTTCTGGATTATTTCTCCACATGGAATTATTTTATGAAAAAAGCAACTGGATATTCTTTTTCTGTGGACTGTTACGGACTAATTGAGCACAGCTATTCCTGGATTGGACCCGTTTCGGACCGACAGAACCGGCTCAAAGGTAAGAAATGCGATGAATATTTTCGGGAATTATAAGTTATGGCTCTTTGGGCTCGCTGTGTGGCATAAAATGAATGATATGGTGGTTTTACTGAGGAATTAAGCTTTCAAACGATGTATAGCATGTCAATATTGGAAAAATAAGTACGGTGAATATCTGGCTTGACTTTTTAATGTTGTGTAATCGCCCGCCGGCGGGCGGGTGGGTGTTAAGTTTATTAATGTAAACATGGCTTAACAAGGCTGTATGCTGACATGCAGCTACCTTTGATGAAAGTAAACTTAAGATATGGCCTTAACAAGGCTGTAGTGCAGAAGGAATGCTGCCTTTGACAATACGAAATGCGCATTGCAAGGATCACTTATCAGACGCAGTTTGCTGAAGCTTGATAAATAATGTTTGTTGCATGTAAAATATCGATACTGACACCTCCGTATCGATACGTGTATCGCCAAGAGGCCCACGACGATGTATCCCCGTATCGATTTTTTGAACACACCCCTAGTTCAGATGCATTTTGAATCTATACGAGAACAGCGAAATTAAGTATAATGATATATCACTGAATCAATATTTTTGTACACTCCTAGTGTGTAAACCTCACTATTAACTCTTTAATGTTAACAATATGATTATTTGTGTTTTCATTTGTTTGTATTGTGATTTTAATGTATTTCTTTTTCTGTAAATCACTTTGAATTACTTTGTGTACGAAATGTTCTAAATAAACTTGCCTTGCTTATCTGCTCCTCTTTCAGGGACATGTTGTGACTACTGTAGAGTGTGTTAAATATGTATCAGTATATGCACAGTGAGGCGTTGGAATCAGACACAAGATTTAACAGTGTGAGGAGGTGCTCTGTTCACTGTCTTAATAAACAACTCAATGAACCATGAAATGTGCTACTCACTAAACAACTTCAATTAGCTACAACTTTATGAAGCGCCAGGTACTTAGAGCAGCCTACTCAAGTGAAACACAGACAATTATAAATAGATTTCTGTCTTTTATTTCAAGTTACATTATTTTTGTGTAGATTTGTTTTTCCTCTTTATCCTAAGGGCTGATGCAATGTGTACCCTGGATCATAGGACCCTTGACATGCCTTAGAATAGTCTAGCTATTCTACTGCCTAACACTATAACACTACACTGCCTAATACCACTAAAAACATGGTAGCTGTCTATATGTTTCTCATATATGACAGTTAAAGGTCCCATATTATGCAAAATCGACTCTTGTTGAGCTTTAAGACATCTTACAATGCTGCAACCTCCTCAAAAGAATACCTAGAGATGAGTTTTCTTTCATCCAAACATGTTTTGAGTAACTCTTTATAATTAGACTGTCTACATCTCCAAAGCTTTTCAAATTAACAAATACTTTTTATCTTTAGTTCAGTAGATTGTCAATTCCAGAGCTGAAATTATCCAAATGGTTTTAATGAAGACATATGGAGTTTAAAAACACAGTGAAGCACTTCCTATATTACTGCATCACGAGGTGGAACAGAGTGTTTTTAGTTTGAAAGAAGAACTCATCTTAAATATGCAGGATTTATGTGTTAAACATGTATGAATGAAACAAAACACAACTGCAGGTATGTTTTTGAAGAGGAAACAATATAACAGATCAGAAAACAGTGTAATATGGGCCCTTTAAGTGCCACTTCTCCCTCAGCTCTATTTTCTAAATTTGACTAGAATAATGTAAAAATTAAGAAAAGTTCAACATGTGGTTGTTACCAGATACTATACTGAATAAATTCAAACCTTTCTTCACATGGTATTTTGAACAAGGCTCTTATGGTACTAATGTGTGATCGATTGGTTGGTAGAGTGCTTGTCCACTGAAAATACACTGGAGCCTATAGACTACAGGTGTTCTGTTCATTAACACTAAGGGCTGTATCTTGGCCCCAATCTTAGCAGTAGTGCAAGTGCTAAGGAGGGGGCGTGTCCAGGTCGGGCTATACTTGGATCCTGGAGGCTGGAGTGGGACGGTACAAGTGCATGTGGTGTTGGCGTCTGAACCAATCTATGACCGCTGTGACATTTAAAAGCATTGTCAGCGTGGGTAATGTCTGTAATGTCTCTGCCTCATTACAGGCAGCACAGAGGGATGTGGAAAATTATATATGGGTATAAATAAAACTCCGGAGCTCCACAAGTATGCACCAGTAGAGGTGCAAGAATACAGAATTTTAGATGGGCTGTGACAGAACTGGCAGTCTGCGCAGATGTGCACCCCTCTCATGCCCATCAACCTTTTTAGTTTTCTGTGTTCCTCATTTCATTTGCCTCCCATTACACACCAGACCAGTGTCTATCTCACGCACTCCCTATGCCACAGGAGATGCGTTGAGCACTACTCTCCCCCTGGCCACACCCCCTCCTGCCTGTCCCAGTTCTGCTCCAGCGTCTTGAGGTACAAGTGTCCACCACTGCTACTGCTGACCGCTCACAGTCTTGTCTCATGGGTGTCCACTGCATTTGGTCCCACACAGGTGAATGTCTCGCAGATTATGGAATTGTTTATTGTTAATGTTAAATGTTTATGATGTTACCAATTTGCACACAGACTTGGATTAAACCATTAACACAAGGAGAGGGTGACTGCACGACCTGCATTTGCCCCACACAAGTGACTCATATAATTGTAATAATGCTTGTTTTATATAGCGCTTTTCAGGACACTCAAAGACGCTTTACAGAGCATTATTCATTCAGTCCAGACCCGGTGGTGGTAAACTACTATTGTAGCCACAGCTGCCCTGGGGCAGACTGACGGAAGCGACGCTGCCAATCTGCGCCATCGGCCCCTCCGACCACCACCACCATTCACGCACACACCACTTTCATACTAGACAATGTGGGTGATGTGCCTTGCCTAAGGACACTACGGCAGTTTTTGCGACTGGCGCCCCCCTGTGGCACCTGGAATTCCCAGTGGTCTCCCATCCAAGTACTAACCAGGCCCAGCCCTGCTTAGCTTCTGAGACCTGACGGGATCAGGCTTTGACGAGCCGGTATGGCCACAACATATGTGCCATGTGTGCACAGAGCAGGATGTGCAGGTGTCTGTACATGTCTGTCTCATGTGCAGTATAGCCCATGTCTCCATATGCACTATATGTCTACTATATGCCGCTGAACAAAGCTCTACTGACCGCCACTGCTAAGAAAGCAGCACATACGAGACGTGTGACTGCTCCACTGTCACAGACCCGAGCTGTCAGTGAATGTGCGTGATGATCTCTGAGTCCGGTGTCGGCTCCGTGCAGGATTATCTACGGTTCTGATGGCAGCCTACCTACTGGTGACCAACTTTATAAACTAACCAAAGCAGCACAATGGTAATTATTTGGCCGCAAAATGAAATGGAGCAGATGACAGAAAGGGTAGCCTACGAGAATGTGAGGAAATCTGACATCGCAGCATTAGGACTGCAGACAGAGTAAGATAACACATTTTAGAACATCGCTGTAAACAGCCTCATCTGAATGAGCATCTTTTGTACAGCTGCAGATCAAACAAAACTATAGAGCAGCTGAGCTGATATACGAAGAGGGTGAGGGGCTGTGCTCTGCTGTGGGAGGGCAGCCGGATGGCACACAACCATTTTATGTTAAGCATTTATCATCCTAATATATTTCCAAATAAAAGAAGTCTTGAGCATGTTACACACTGTTTTTCAATGGACTAGTAAAGTTTGATATTTATTTTTACGATTCTTCCCTGAAGGCGCCACAGCACACTCTCAGTCTGCTCCACTCCACCTGACATTCAGGCACGGGGCACCTCTTGTTTAGAGCTCCACCCCCCACACTTACACTACTGCTAAGATTGGGGGCAAGATATTGCTTTAAGAGTCTATATGTCTTGCAATATTTGCCTCAATAAGATGTGGGGACTTAAGTCAAGCAATCTACTTTCTGTAAAAAGATGCAAAAACACATGAGAAGTAATCTTCCATTAAATGTTAACAGAATGGGATTTGATCCTAAGTGTTCTTGGGCACAAAATGGATGGACACACTTAAAGATAAGCCCTGCTGCCAATAACAACTCATTAGCATAGAGATGATAAAAGCACTTTAAGACTCCGAGTCATTCATCACCGGGGTATTAATGATCTGCTGTGATTATGGGCACTCATCAACTCCAGTGTCAAATGTGTTGAGCAGGTTTCACGTTTTATCTTGAGCCTAAACCACTAAATCAGTCAGTGCACTGATGTCCTAACTTGTCTACATTTTAAAAGTATTACTGCAAGACTGGAGTATAAAAACAGCTATGAAAAATTAAACAGTAAACTGCTCTTGTAAACCAAATCATTAAAAAGCATGTCAATGTAGCAGACCTCTGCATTCACACACTCATAAACCAGAGAATACAGACACCAATGGGAAGGTGGGGGAAGTGTCTTGCCCACAGAGCAATGGTGGAACATGATGAAGTAAAAGTAGTAACGGACTAAGAATTACTTAGGTAAAATGTTAGGTTTCTGTACTTTACTTGGGTATATTTTAAAGTGGATACTTTAAATACTTCACTAAATCTGAGAGCAGATATCTGTACATTTTACTCCATTACAATTCTGAACTGGACAATTTGACTGGAAAAGTAAAAGTATTTTTATTATTGTGTGACACCTCCTGAAAAGCAGGGCGGCACGGTGGCTGAGTGGCAACACTCAAGGTTGCGTGTTCGATCCCCGGGTCACCCAGGCCTTTCTGTGTGGAGTTTGCATGTTCTCCCAGTGTCTGGATGAGTTTCCTCCGGGTACTCCGGTTTCCCCCATCAACCTAAAACATGCCCGCACCCCTATGAACTAACAACAAGGACCATGACGTCCACCCTCCTGTGGGCTCACCACCTACAGAGGGGTTCATAGGGGGAGTCAGGTGCTATGAGGATTGGGCAGCAAACTGCCCCCGCGACCCAGCCGGATTAATCGGGAGAAGATGGATGGATGGACCTCCTGAAAAGCCTGCAAAGTTTATTTTTAACACGTTTGAAAATATACAAAGAAAAACAGGTAGGGAAAAATCGATTCAATTGTTCCCGGTGAACAAAATTCAGCACAAATCTTTATCAAAATCACCATATTTTAAGATTTAAAAAGCCTCAAAATCTGTGCGAAATACTTTTTACTCTTGAGTAATATTTTTAAATAGGTAGTTTAATACTTTTACTAGTAGATTTTTTCTTGTGATACATCAGGTACTTCTACTTTTACTTGAGTGTTTCTTTGCTCCAGAATCTGTACTTTTATTTAACTAGCACTGAGTAGCACAAATTGAGTACTTCTTCCACCACTGCCAAAGGCACAATGGGGAAATACACAGACAGGAACTGAGATTGAACCACCTACCATTACCATCTGACCTGGGCTCAAACTCAAAGTAAAAGCTATTACCATTAAGCCATAGCCACTAGATTTTATGTACTTACTAAATCACCTTTTATGACTGAAATTGGGATTTTCATTATTAGCCAAGACTACATTACAGGCTAAACTAGAAGTACATTTTCAAGTATATTTCATCGAAGAACTGCCCTATTTCGCCCATTCGTTTGTGTCTTAAGGGTATCTATTGTGCTGAATTGTGATTGCCAGTTTGTGTGGCACTCTTCCCGTTGGCTAAAACCTCCTTCATCTGATTGTCTCTAATTATACTCACGTTCCCAACCTAATCTCCACAAACACATTTCACACAATCATTTATGTTGGAGCGCCCAAATGTTGTTTTCAGTGGATAACATTTATTTCCATGAATTTGAAATGCCCCAATCCGCAGCGGGGGGATCTCTGGTATCAACCTGTTCATCTCACTTCTTGCTTTATCCTTCCACCATCTCGGAGTGAGTCAGTATACCACAGTACTTTTTCCAAACACAGTATTTGGAGTGGATGACCCAAGCCGATGCAATGATATGTTTTAGGGGCTTGACTTCGGCTGCTGAAAATCCAGATTCTTGGCACTGGTCTGTGACTGGAGTTTGGAGTTGGCCCATATACAAGCGCTGAGCTGCAAAAGGGATCCCAGGCTTTATTATACATTAACCACATGTGGTAATGACACGGCACTAAACGCTCTGGCAAGATTTAAGAACAACACTTTGGAGCTGGTGATACAGAGTAATGCATGTGGGATTACACAGATAACATCTATTTAAACCTGGTATTATAGTCTGTTCTCTACTATACGAGTTTACTTATTTAAGGGGCCCATATTACGCTATTTTCTGATCTTTGTTATAATATTGTTTCCTCATCAAAAACATACCCTGAGTTGTGTTTTGTTTCAATCACACATGTTTAACACACAAACATATTCAGGATGAGTTCTTCTCTCAAACATTAGCGGTAATACTGTAAGTGCTGTGTTTTTAAACTCTATACACCTTCACTAAAATCATTTGGGAGCCTGGAAGTGCCAATGTCTATTGAACAAAACGTAAAAGGTAGCTCTCTTAACTTGAAAACTACTGCTGGTGGAACAGAGTATTTTTAGTTTTGGAGATGTAGACAAACTAATAAATGGATGATTACTCAAACGTATGAATGAAATAAAACAACTCCAGGTATGTTTTGAGGAGGTAACATTATAACATGGCTAAAAGTGCAAGATTTTTCATAATATAGGACTTTTAAAGTTTGTTTGGTATTGGATAATAATCGGAGCACTACTACTAATATGTAGAAATCTGTAGTTGACTAAAGACATGCCCTGCAGATTGATTAGTCGACTAAAAAGGGGACATGGCAAAAATCTCAGAAGCATTATGTACTGCACTCATAGGACTGCAAGTGAGTTTGGGAAAAAGCAAATATTACTTAAGAAAAAGGATGTATTTACAGTGTATTTTTACATATAAAAATACCAGCTCTTCAGTTTTACTCACTCACTGACAGCCTTACTTACAAGTATATGTTACATTTTAAGGGACTACAAATACAATACAATACAATACAATACAATGCTATAATAATAATGCATTAGACTGATTTGTTGGCATGTGTCATTTTGCAACACTCACACATAACATTCATGTAAAAGCAAGGGGTATGAAGTGTCTTGCTCATGGGTATGCACTTTCAAACAAGTAAATCTGGGCCTAAGTGTTTGAAGGCAGCATGTTATTTAAAGGTGCACATTTCTGATGGAGTGCTACTTGCTTGTCTCCATGGAGATATTACTGATTTGTCTAGTTGTTCCACAGTATGGCAGTAAATGTGTCTTACATTTGTTCAGTGACAGGTGTATTTTCACTCAAAATAACTTGAAACTTGACCTGCTGATGTCACCTGCTTGTCTCCATGTAGATAAGATAAGTTAAATGTCATACTATATGACATAGTTGGCAAATCAATAACATCTTCATGAAAACAAGAAGGTAAAAAAAAATGTTACAAAGTGCATTACATTACACTGTATTACTCAAAACTGCCTTGTGTGCTTTTATGTTAGAATGTTGTTGTCTCATTAAATATGGCTGGAGTTGTGTTTTGTTAAGTGCTGTCAAACGATTAATTTTTTTAATCACAATCACACTTTAGAATTTTGATTAATCACGATAAATTACAGTTAATTATTCTTCAAAAAAATATATATATATTTTGACAAAAATGCAATTTATTATCAAAAAGTTATATTATTATTAAATAAAATTTAAAAAAAAAGTTATATTATTGACATTTTTCTATCACTGTTAGTTTTGTTGACAACATTGGACAACAGTGTGCTCTGCCAATGTTGTTTGTCAAAATTATTGTTTCAAAATAAATTGTGTGATTAATCTGTGTTAAAAAAAAAACAATAGTGCGAGATTTTTTGTAATTAATCGAATGTGTTAACGTTGACAGTCTAGTTTTGTTTCATTCACGCATGTTTGAGTAACTCTATTCATCTGTCTACATCTTTTGTGATGTCATGTAATGGCAGTTTTCAAATTAACAGCTCCTTTTATCTTTAGTTTAGTAGTTTAGTAGAGAGGGGCAATTCCAGGACTGAAATCATCCAAATGATTCTAGTGAAAGTGTATGGAAGTTTCAAACACAGTGGAGCACTTAGTGTTTTACTACAAGACATCACAAGTTGGAACTTTTCTGTTTGAAAGAAAGGACTTGTCTGTTAAACATGTATGAATTAAACAAAACACAGGTATTTTTACACAGACTGTTCAACGTATACCCGCCATGACACCACCACTCATTCAGACATACATTGCACAAAAGCACCCAAATGCCCTTTGCACTATAGAAGCCAGCCATCAGAGCTATAGTTAAATGTCCACATACTTTTTAACCTGTTGTCTCCTGCCCCATGTGCTGCATCACTTCTCACAGAACACACGAGAGCAAACAAAGAACAAACAAGACCCTATTTTGTCACATGCCCTTATCTGTCCACCTCCTCAGACCCTTTTTACCTCCACACCTCTGTTTCTCCACTCACCACTGCCTCTGCCTACCCGCCTGTCACCCACTTGATGAATGTGTTCCATAAAAGTACAGCACATAGTTGTCACTGATGCACATGAGGCTCGTCTAAAGGTCGCAGGTGAACCGTGACTGCGCTGTGGAAATTGACAGGTAGAAGTGGCACCAGCTTCCCTACTTGATTTCTCCTGTTTTTAAGGGTGAGAAAGAGAGCAAGCAAAGTTAAACAGTTAAACTGCCGTGGTGACAGCTCTTCGAGTGCATTAAAGGCCCCATATTACACCACTTTCAGATCTGTGTTATAATACTGTTTCCTTATCGCAAACATACGTGAACCTTTAGACTGAGTTCTTCTTTCAAACAGATAACACTCTGTTCCACCTTGTGATGTCATGTGGAAGTGCTCCGGTGTGTTTCCATACACCTACACTAGAATCATTTGGATAATTTCAGACCTGAATGAGAAATTGTTATGATGCTCCGGTCATTATGAAGACATTCTCTTTGTATGTTTGATTTTATGAACTATAATGTCAACCTGCCCAGGGACTACAGGTGGAAATTAGCACTGGCGCTACAACCTGGTATAACGCATCTCTCCTGTTAAGGTTAATGTATATTATGCACTGTCCCTGTCTCATTAAATAGCTAAATTAAACTAAACTAAAACCTGGAATTGCCTATTTCTACTAAAGGTAACTGTTAACATGAAAACTACCACTACATGACATCATAAGGTGGAAAAGAGCAGTTTAAGGAGGCAACAACTGAATTGCTGGGGATTTTACCATCTTGTCCTTTTTCAGATAACATGGATTAAAGCTCACAAGAGACAAGTTTGCCTAATACAGGTACACTTTGTAACATTTCTGGAAAGTACATCAGTATAGTATTAGGACAGGGACAAATTAAGATAGAGTATGAAGAAGCAACACAGCTCACAGTAAGACTGCACATTCTTCTAGGTATTTTTTTAGCAATAAAACACATCTGTAATTGAACTGATGTGAGAGTCTAATGCCATACTGTGGAACTTTCCAGACTACACCTAACGATAACATCACCATAGTGACGAATCAAAGTGAAGGTTACCGTCATGGAAATTTCTCCCAGCATAGTATATGAAAAAGCTTTGTAATTACACACTAGGGATGTACCAATACAGGTTTTTCAGTTCTGATACCAATATCAATACTATGTCATTAAGTCTCTGCCGATATCAGATATTAACCGATACCACTGTAGGGAGTGAAAATGGCTTTTTTTTCTCTCAAAATACAATTAACCTATTACAAAATTGCTCTATTATTATGTGATTATTATTATATGATTATGTAACTGTTTTGTATCCTGCAAGTAATTACTAAACAGCTTTGTATTAATTAAAGTTCTCTATCATGGAACCGATATCCGATATTGCAAATTTCCCTCTAATGGCACCGATATTCAATACCCATATCATTATCGGTGCATCCCTAACTCACACAGAAATATGACACATGTTTTTTCCATTATGTGGTATGTAGGCAAAACCAATATTACTCTACTTCAAGAAAACAAACTCCTTAAGTTAAGTTAATGCAGGATGAAGAAGTGTTTTTATTGCTCGGAGACAATGAACCTAGAGGGCTCAGAGTTACAGATGAATGTGGGCATCTCTGAGGGGAGATATATTTGTTTTTCAAAGGATTTTTTGGGACAACTCTTATCATGCGTGGTCTCTTTTTTGGCAGCTGGTGGCATCTCTGGTGGGCAATGATTTTACAGCAAAAAGAAATTCTGCTGCAGTAAGATTAGTGCTCTGTCAAATTTGAACTAAAAAACCAATTCATTCACATTATGCCTTCCCAAATGGTAAATTATGAACTGCAAGATTGATTTTGGCAGCTGGCAATCCATTGACAAAATAAATGCAATATCAACGTCAGATTAGAGAACATTATACAGTGTAATGGCTTTATATAAAAGGTCTGTACCTGATTTTTTCCAAATGTGTCTGAGCGAAATCCTGTTGGAGTATATATTATATAAGCAAATACACTGCTCTGACCTCTGAAAGTTGTGAAAAGCGCTTATAAACTCATCGCTGTGAATAATAAGGATGCTCAGAATGCATTGGGTAACTAAATAACTTTGGACCACTGCAAACTGTTTAATTCAATTCAATTCAATTCAATTTATTTTGTAGTGCCCAAAATCGCAACAACAGTTGCCTCTAAGGGCGTTCCAAGATATGGATGAGCAAAACATACACACAGACATATCAAAACAGGAATAAACAACATTCATGTAAAGCAGCAAATGAAACATCGTCCAGTCATCCCCTGTCCTTAGACCCTCCTTCTCAGCAAGGAAAAACTCCAAAAAACCCAGGGTCCTGGGAAAAAGAAGAAACCTCGGGGAGAACTACAGTGAAGGAGGGATCCACTCCCATGGACGGACAGGCTAAGTTTAAAATGAACTAGTTTTGTATATTTTAAATCTGCATGATACATACCACAGAGATGTGTTTTTTTTTTTTTACTGTTTATTTTGTGGCTTTTTTCTTGCAATCATGTGTTTTCTAAGAGCACTCATTTGCATATTGAATATACAAGAGTAGACAGCCCTTGTAAAATGACTGCTAAAAAATAGAACTTTTGCCAATTTGTACATGCTGTTTCAGGAAGTAAAAAAATGAACACCCTGAATATTGTCAAGAATCCACAAAGTATCTTACCCTTTTATTGTCTCATCTTGGACATGCTTTTCCTCCTGGGCCTAATTCCACAGAGTTGGTCCGTCAGGCGAGCACATTTCTCCCCCTAAAACAAATCAAAACAGAAAATGTGGTGGATAAGTCATCGCAACTTTTCTAGGACAGCTCCATGACGGGTCCGAGCTCCATGTGTTCCCGCTGTGACGCTGGCTCCCTTTGGTGCAATCACTGGTGACAGGCAGAGAAGTGGCCAGCAACGAAAACAAGCTCAAACACAAGAGAAACAAGAATACTACAGTAAAGGGTTCAACGCAACAGTGTGGCTCTATCTCACAATGCTAAACCTGAACATAGAATACTGATTAGTGCAGCATCTCACTTCAACAAGAAATACATGAGTTTGTTTATTTACTGGCCCCTAGTAGCCAAACAGCAGTGGTTAGAGCATCCGAATGTGCAAACTGTGGGCAGGACACTTCGGCAATCTTGGTTATGTATGAATGCGGTGAGTAATTGGTGCTGGTCAGTTTAGATAAGAGTATTAGCTTAGAAGAAAAAGCTTACTTACACCACAATGTAAATGTAATATAGTAATGAGTAATGAGCATAATTCAATACTAGTTTTAGCATTGATTAGTATATGAGATTTTTTTAATACCTTTGACAACATTAATGTAAAGTGCCATATTATCTTCCTGGAATTACCAAAATAGTACATTGTAGTGTTAATGAAAAAAAAAAACTTTTATGCCTTTTTGGCCAATTTAATACATTGTCTCAAAGTTTCACACAAACAAATGTTCTTGCCAGTCTTGCATGCATTCTTAGTCACTGTGAATCAAACAGCAGCATGGTGGTTTCAGAAATAGCACAGGAGCAGGAGGAGATGTGTGGAGAATTCTTTGCCATCAGGAAAGACAGACAAGAGAAAGGGTGGAAATTCATTTTAGGCCTATTTGCATTTCTTTAAAAGTGTGTGTTAATTCCTGGAGGTGTTTCCGCATGGAGTGAAGCCAGGCTTTCTCAGGGCAATGACTCACTCTGATGAAGTGCTTCCCTTAAGAGCCTCCTCGTCGACTTACGCAGGATTTCAGTTTATAATAACAAGCTTACGTAGCACTGACATCTACAGAGCTTTGATAAAGAAGTCTAAACAAAATATTGTTGAGCATCCAAAAGTGTTGGTTTGAGCAGCATGAGGCCCTGGGCAGATGGTGGTATGTCCAAAACACACCAGGCGGGACGAGAGGCTGGCACAAGCAAAACAAAACAAGTCAGAGGGAGGGCATCCAGCCTCTTGAGGACATTTCACATGACAAGAGCAGGACCCAGAGCCAAATAACATATATGTTTGGATAGGGCTGAAACGATTCATCGAGTAAATCGATTAGAAAAATGCATTGATTATTTATTTTTGCCTCAATGCTTCGTTTTATTTTCATACGTTCGGCTATGGCCCGGCCGGAACCTTCTGTGGTAGAGGTAAAGTTTCCGCAACACCACTGCACTTCATTGTACACAAAACAGCGCGGCGCCCATGGATGTATAATAAGAGCGCACACCGCACCTCCTCCCGTATGCCGTGGACACTGCGTGTGGACAGTGTCTTGTCGTGTACGCTGCATGGGCCGCGCTTTCTCCTGTACACCTCTAAACCAGAACTAACACCAGGACCAAAACCAGGTCTAAACCAGGTCTAAACCAGGTGTAAACCAGGTCTAAACCAGGTGTAAACCAGATCTAAAACCAGGACTAATCCAGGTCTAAAACCAAAAAAGAATTTGCAGGAGTTGGTTGTTGCATTCATGTAGTTTTAAAAATCATGACAATATCAAGTAATCCAAAGTATTCAGATTACATTACTCACTTTAAGTAATTTAATGGATGATGTTACAAACTACATTTTGGGGTCTGTAATCTGTAATCTGTAGGGGATTACATTTTAAAAGTGACCTTCTCAACACTGATGCTACAACATCTAAACAGAAAGCAGCCGTACATTACATCAAGTGGAAAAGAAACCGCGAGGTAAGTCAATCTTAGCCTAGCGATAATTACGTTTTTCATGTCCAAAACACGTGTATCTATCAATGCACGTGGTGTGTACTTAATGTGTGTAAAGTAGATGCAACATTAACAAATGATTACTTGATTGTTCGAACAAAATAATCGACAGAATAATCGATTACTGCAATAATCGACAGCTGCAGCCCTATGTTTGGATGTGTTTTTCTAATGCAACTGAAGCTACAACTTTGAAATATTATGTCCAAAGTATATACATTGCCACTTACAAGTAGAATGTTAGCAATAAACTTCAAAAAGTTAGGTTTATATTTTGAACATTTCACCTATGTGTTCAATGGAGAAAAAAACATACTTGAGCCATTTCTGAATACACTAAAGGTTTGAAGTGCAATGATTAAAGCATTAGTCCAGACGTAAATGGGCCCTAGTCTTCAGAGCGAGTGGTGTTTGTGGTTACTTATAATTCTGAGTTCAACCTTGGTCTATATTTTCACTACTTATTTCACCTACTGTAATTTTAGAGTGTTTAGCCCCTGTGAGATGTAATGATGCAGAAAATGTGTTATAATCTCTGTGTCAAACGAGATGAACTCTCCAATGTAAACATGTCGACAAGAGTAGAGTAATGTAATGCTATCAGGAGATGAAAGTGTCTGGAAATAAACTGTTTTGGAGTCCGCAGTGAGAAAGTGGTAACAACTTGAGTAACAGATGAGATTTCCCATCCCTCTGCTGTGTCCTTTCCTCTCTGTCAATCATGCCACCTCTGCAGGGAAGAATTTCAATTTCACACTTGGCTGGGGTGCAGAACACACACAGCACTTAAACACAGGCGCTGTCCGCAGAATGGATCAACATATGTATTCATAAACAACCCAAGGAGCAGAGCCAATGAGCACCAGCTGCTAATACATGCTGGCAATTTTACTACAGGGCTTTTATCAAACTTACTTGAACTTATCTTAAAGGCACAATTTTTAGTGCCTTAAAAACATCAAAAACAAAAGAAGTTCATTTTAAATTGTAGTGCTCTATATTAATGTATTTCTAGCATCCCAATTATTAACAACAACTAGCATGCTGCAATATAATTGTATTGGGACAAATTTGATTGTATTACTTGAAAAATACAACAAATTGTAATTCCAAGAAGTAACAAGTGAGATCAAGTGAGATCTGTGAAGAGATAACTTTGCTCACACTAAGAAAGCAATATTTACAAGGTATTTTTGAGCAATAAAACACATAGTAGTCGAATAAATGCAAGCTATATGGGTTTAATGCCATACTGTGAAACTTTTGAGGCACGCCAAAAAACAAGCAGGAAGCAAAGATCCCGTACAAAAAGTTACATAGTGTACCTTTAACAAAGATATGCACAAGATGATTGTCTTCTGCAATATGAATAAGTGCCATAAATTATTAACATGTTTGTTACAGCTTTTCATTGCAGCAAAACGGCTGCCTTGGAGCGTGCAGTAATTTGCATGTTATTGTCAGTATAGTATATGAATAGGACAACAGTTAGTCATATTTAATAGCTTTATGTGTGTACACTAATATCCAATTGCTATATTTACCATATTCACTGTAGTCAATAATCCAACGTGCCCAAAAATAGCAGAAGGAAACTGATAAAGAGAAAATGCCTGGTGTTCAGTGCATAAAAGGTCCGGAATAATAGGGTTTGATGAGAAATAGCACCACAGCGACAAAATTAAAGGGAGAAACACAAGTGTTAAAAAAACACATTACTACTATTATTATTATGTTCAATTTGTAATGAAGCTACAAATGGGATCAGTAGACTTGGAAAGAGTGTGTATGTGCTTCGATAAAGAGTCACGTCGTATGGCCTTTGATTGAAGAATACACTAAAACATTTCTATATATCTTCCTATACCACCCTGCTTGTGCTTAAAGTCTGGTATGTATTTGGACTTAAAGGTAAGGTTAAGGTTAGCCTTTTTTGTCCCCATAAAGAAATGTGTCCTCTGAATTTGACCCACTCTTCAGTGCTGCTGGAGCAGTAGGCACTACAATGCTTCCCATCTCCAGATTTGAGATAGGCTAAATCAGGACTACCTAAGCTGGAGGATTTCACCTATTGTGCATATTTGGGTTGATTTCTGCACAGAAAGAGCTAGGTAGCCCGGGAGTCAAACCTGAAACTTTCTTGCTGTGAGGTGAGAGCAGCTCAGCCACTCTCCACCACTCTGGTCCCGCAATCGTATGCAATTCAGGATTCAAGCAAAATGTTTCTAGTAACCATTTCAGTCAAATGGACAATCAATTTGCATACTAAACATGAATTACTTTTGTTCCTGATTTAATCATAGAAATTGCAACACCTGTAATTTATTCTAGTAGCAGCATTGGCTCACAAGTATTCTTTGTGCCAGTTCCAGGAAAGACCATTTTGATCAATTTATCTTAAGCCAGTAAACAAATCCATACATAGTTCTAGCACCTATGGCAACAACCCCAGAAAGGAACAGAGTAAAACATGATAAGAATTGGGTAGACAGGCGCAAACTCTAAAATCCAAAATATTTCCTATGTGTTTGAGTGTGATAGAAAATAGTCCCTGCGCTTTCTTGTACCTGCCAAGATACAATCACAGTGGAGGGATACATAAAGAATGAGGTTGGAGTGACCTGGGAGGGAGGGGCTGTTTTGTGCAGAGGACATGGGAGATGGCCGTTTAGACCCTGTCAGAGGCTGCTTTGAAGCTTTGGCAGATGAGGACGAGCCTGCATTAACCCCACCAGAGCAGAGGCGCGCGAGCTCTGAGTCAGCAGCAGCAGTAGCTCCATCTATAATGCGCACAGCGGAGGAGCACGCAGCCATCGTACAGGCCATTATTCAGCGCTGCACGAAGATGATGATGTGATGCTTTATTGGGTTCTCTAAACAGCAGGGGGCCACGGCAGTCCAATGTGAATCTAATGTTTTGGACAAAGATGGAATTAGTGGAGCAAAAGATAATGTTAGAGGAAGACATGTTTACTGGAAAAGAGATCATTGTGGGTTTAAAGATTCATCTGTTTAAGCCAGAGAAGAACTATTTTTGTAATCTGAAAAAGTAATCATAAAGCCTGAAATATTTTATATAATATTAGGGATGTTATAATATCAAAGTTTAGTGTCATGATAGTTGTTTGAGGAAACATCACAATTTAAAAGGTCCATTTACGCTATTTTCTGATCTATGTTATCAGAAAATAACAATAATAATGAGGAATAATTTCCTCATCACAAAAACACCTGGAGTTGTGTTTTCTTTCATTCACACATGTTTAGCACACAAACTCTACATGTTTAGGCTGAGTTCTTCTCTCAAACAGAAAGCACTCTGTTTCACTTTGTGATGTCATGAGGTAATACAGGAATTAACCACTCTGTTCTTAAACTCCACACACCTTCACTAGCATTTTTTGGATGATTTCAGCCCCAGAATTGTCAATCTCTACTGAACAAAAGGCAAAAAGGCACTTCCTGATGTCACAAGGTGGAACAGAGCATTTTGAGCTTTGGAGATATACACAGGCCAATAATGCAGGATTACTCAAACATCTTTGAATGAAACAAAACACAACTCTATGTTTTTGTCAGTGAGGGTTGCACAAATAATCGCTATCAAATTGAGATTATCAAATCACAAAGACTCCAATCATTCAGGTAATAGAATTCCTCTACAAAACAAATTATCCTGCCTTTATTGAAAAATATGATCTATATTATCTACAAAAATGATCTGAAATGCATGAAATTCTTGTATTAGCCTCACAGTTCATAGTTAAGGACTTTCTCAAACTCTGTGCACTTTGCAAACATGTACTGCAAATCTAATTGCAATACTTGTTGTGTAGCCCTAGTTCACATCTAAATATGTTTTGCTAGCAGATTAAAACCCAATTTCTGGTAGTACAGTGTCAGTCCTTTATTTGAATGTGTCCATCTGGGTAGGGACATATTTGTTTGAAGATGTTGCCGTGGGAGACCTGCATCACAAAAGGGATTAGAGCCTGTATCCTATAGCCTCCCCCACTGGCCCTTTGACTACAGGTCTACACACTACGGAGCTGTGAGGTGGGACACGGTCCTGGGTTACCATAAATAGACTGGGTGTTTACTCCTGCCCCACACTGCAGAATCCAAAAAACCTGCAGGCCACAGCACCGTAATGTATTATGTATGAGGCAGAAACAGCCACAGAATGCCATCTCTCTGCACAAACCATAGACTAATCCTATTCGAAATGCACCCAAATCTCTGCGTGATTAAAATCAATCCAGATTTTTGAAAAGTATAGACTGCTTACACTGGTACTGCTATAAACATACTGTTTTTATTCCCAAGAATCTAGGACAACAAGGTAAGTTAAGGAAGATTAAAGAAACAATATGTACAATATATTCTTAATTACATCAGTAGCTCAATTGGTAGAGATTTTGTCCATTGATCCAAAGGTTGGCAGTTTGAATCCCACTCTTGTCTTAAACATCATTGGTTGAGCAGTTGGATCCACTGGCCCACAGGTTGGTGTATGATTCCAGCTTCTATAGACAAATTCTGTCATTGTGACCTTGGGCAAGACACAAATGTATGAATGTGTTTGTGAATGGGTGATGTAAAGTGCTTTGAGTGCCTTCAAGGTGGAAAAGCACTATATAAAAATGTGACCATTACAAAATCATTGGATATCATCAAGTTGTTTATGTTATAATTTTTTGATGTTTTGGTTCTCAAGATGACTATCCAATCAGATAGCAGAATGAGCCTCACATGAGTCCCTCATTTGGGTTTCAGTGCTGAAATCCAGTTGGTTTAAACCTAAAAAGACTTTCTAATCTGATTCTTCACTACCTAAACCCAAGCACCTATATCATTCAATGCTAGTGCAGTGGTCCATATACTGAGAAGAAAAACTTGTATGTGTTCTCTATATGCAGGTTAGGCATTGGCAATCAAAGCTTGCTTATGATTATTATATATATTTTTAATACATTGAGATTGCAGGCTCCATACATTTCCCTTAAATGGCGATGTATTGAAAGCTAAACAAAATGCAGTACCTCTTTCAAGGACATATAGAGACTTGAAGCCTTTGCAATTGAAATGCAGTGTGCGTTCCAGAGGTGGAGCAGGCTGACGGCACCCCACCTGGTTAGTGAGGTCTCCAAAGGGCACACTTAATGAATTCTCAGCGCCATAATCGCACGACTCCACGCACATGACAGCTCTGCTTTCATTAAAACACCGGTGTGAGAAAACAATGACCGTGCTCAATTTGTAATGGGCTCTCAAACAAAAGAGCACAAATTCTACTAACAATGTCAGGAGGAGTTCAATGTAGAATTCTGCTGAGAAATACAGTGCCAAGATCAGGACTTGAGAAACAGAAAAAATGAAAAACATAAAACTTTAAGGATGTGAGAAAAATGACAAAAAGTCTGATTTGGAAAATCTTCTCCGGGTTCTGGATTTACCCCAAAAACAAAACCATCTCCTCCTTGGTCCATTAAACTCTGACTTGTTGCATTTATTTAGTGGCCTACTGCCTCCACTGGCTTTCCAAATCGCTTTACATTAAGAAATCATTTATGCTCACCCATACACACAGATAGGAGACACACAGTTAAATGCGTTAGAAGGTGGACTGCGCCTTTTAACTCATGGTTTGAGGGTAAACTGCTTTGTCTCCTAAACAACTTCTGTCTCATTTATGTCTTTTATGAACTCTATATCTAGTGTTGCCAGATAATTTAAAAAATCTTCTTTAAACATCAAAATATCTCATCTTCATGAAATCCTATTAAGCCTGTAGTTTAGACCTCTGCAAACATATTGAGAAATGTATGTGACCTTTGTATTAGTTTAGCAGTTGATATTTCAATACAACTTCTTTCTAATTAATTCCCTTGGATGTGTTAAAATGTGTACTCTGATATTAAAACAAACAACTGCAAGTTATTTTCTTAAACCCTTAACTCTAACCCTAAAAAAATGGTGGAGCAAACATTTTTACCAGTAGGGATGCAGTAAAACAATACTAGTATTGGATATCTGTAATAATAAACATTTTGATGGATCAGATTTCGGCTTCCAAGATATCAGTTCAGTCGATATCCCATTTGGAATATGAGTTGGTGTAATAATACAATTTACTGGACAATGTTGGCTCAAAACACCTCATCATATATATATATATATATATATTTTTTTTTTATTTATTTATTCTGTAGTTTAAAAGATAAACAACAGTTACAAAACACATTTGATAACTGTTTGCCATATGCCATTTGTGTTTAAATCAGTATCGGAACAGAAAAAGCTGGATTGGTGCGTCTCTATTTACCACAGATCTAGTGGTATCCAGACCTATTAGCAAGAAAGCTATAGAAATAGAAAGCTGCTTTAACAGTTTTTGTCTCTCCACTCACATGCACATGCCTTTTTGACACTCCCGTCAGTTCACATTAGAGCAGGTTGCCGGTTAAATCCTCAAACACACAACAAGAGCAGCCAAAGCAATCAGATCTAAGCCTAACACTTGGCATGGAGTGAGAGGCCTGTGGAGCGAGAGTAGTGGAAGAGTAAAGGAGACATATGGCACATTAGGACCCACTGTGAATGCACCGGACTAAGAGCTCAGATGAATACCAATATAATCTCTGCACTGTTGTACTGACAAAGTGTGCTGTACAGAGTTTTATATGAGATTCTTGGCAGATAGAGGGGAGTTGGACCAAGTATTTGTTCTGCCAGTTTCTTAATGGCTTTCCTGACAGTCCTTTAAGGAATTCTTTGGCCTTAACAGACAATGCGATGTGAATTGGAACAGATTTAAACCAGGGATCTTATAACGCATTGTCCCAACAAGAACTATCTCAGTAAATATATTTTTAGTCTAGGGTTGTGCAATTAATCACATTTAATCAAGATCATTATGTTGTTTAGAGAAGTTCTTCGTTCTTTTTTTTTCTTTTTTCATTAGTAAATTGACAGCATATATTAATGACCATTTACATGAAAATATGTAATGATTACAGCTAACATGATTCATTACCATCTTCATGCTTTTGAGGAAGACATTTCATATTTTTGGGTCAAATGGCACTGATTAGAAGTTGTTGGTTTCTGAAATGAGCACCTACCTGCACTACTGAGGGATTACACATCTTTTTTATGGGAAAGCTATCCTTAAATTGTTAAAGAAGCTGGAAGTGACATGCCAAGAAATTAGCCAGGAATAGGAATCATCTGCACTTTCTTTTGCTATGGAACCCACCTGGACGGCTGAGGGATTCCACAGATGTCCTGAAATTGAAAGCCATATGTATGTGTTTTAATATATTTAAAATTGGATAGCATTGATAAATAAACTAGGAAGAAAATAACCATCATTTTGCAATATGCCCAAAGTAATTCCTGACAGAAAAATGCCATGCCTTAGCTGGCACAGCACAACCCAACACTGTCAGCTTAACTTGGCAGTGAAATTTGCCCATCAATCCCAAACTCACAATACTAAAAAGGGAAAACGCATCACTTTCTAACTTCTTATACTCTCTTACAAATAGCCACAGTCAATAACATCCTAAGTATTGTTGAAGATCAAGTGGTTTACCCTGCAAAAACTAAAATTAAGATGACTTGAATTAAGAAAGTTTTATCATGATTTGAGTACATTTCACTTGAAGTAAAATGATTTAAAGATTTTTGCAGTTAAAATATGAAAATACATCTTGCTGCACTTAAAGCTGCACTGTATCAAAGGTAAAGGCTCCATCAAATGGAGAGGTTATTCCTTTGTCTGGAATGTTTTAAACCTTTCTGTCTTCATGGAGTCAAGACCAGACCAAGTTACAGGTCAGATATGTGGAAAGGTGACCCCACTCACAGCCAGAATGCCTGTATTTCTATGTATTTTTGAGCTGTAAAACCACTTGTATTTGAATAAATGTTAAATAGAGCTGTTTAATGTCATACTGTGGAACATTCCAGGTAGAGCAGTGACATAGAAACCATAGAAAAAAGCAGATGACATTTTAACTTACATTTCACTTATATTGTCTTTTGCAGTTTAGGCCTACAGTATAGGTTTCGACCCAAACATATATATAAACTACATAGTTTAATTTTGTCCATTTTTAGGTTGACTATGGTGTTGACAAATGACTAAAATAACATCCAAACAAGCTGCTCTTTTTCTGTCTAAATTGTCAGCATCTGTATGTGTGTCCGCTCAGGTCTGGAACAGTGAGATTACCGCCTGTACTGCTCAGAGGGCTATAATAAGGACTATCGTGTCAATGGGGCAGTGACACATGCTCAGTGCTTGTACAAAAGAGCACTCTCCACCGGGAAACCATACCTACACTTTACTATAAGAGACCTGTCCATGTTTTCCCACAAGCTTTATATAGCAAGAGGAGACGGTATTCTGGGGTGATTTTATGTAATTCTGTCTGCTATGCTGTTTCACACTCCATGGATCAAGAAACACTGCAGCGAGTCAGCCATGAGCAGGGCCATATTAAGCCCATGTGGTGCCCTTGGGTACTATACCTCACAGGTTCCCCAAATAGGCCGAAAATAACTTGCAGCATCCAACTATATACATGAAGGCATATTCAAATGTCTCAGTTCACAATGTGCATCATATATTCACTTAACAGCATCCAACTATATACAGTAAATATAGGCATATTCAAATGTCTCAATTTAAAACAAAGCACTCCCATTATCCAGAATAGGGGAAAAGAACCTGATCAGCATCAGCACAGCAGCTTAACTATATCAGAGCACAACACACAACCTGATCCACCACTCACACACACACCCCCAACTACACAACATAACACACCGCTCACACTCACCCCCAACAACACAACATGACACACTGCTCACACCCAGCCCCAACAACACAACATAACACACCGCTCACACTCACCCCCAACAACACAACATGACACACTGCTCACACCCAGCCCCAACAACACAACATAACACACCGCTCACACTCACCCCCAACAACACAACATAACACACTGCTCACACTCACCCCCAACAACACAACATGACACACTGCTCACACCCACCCCCAAGAACACAACATTACACACCGCTCACACCCACCCCCAACAACACAACATGACACACTGCTCACACCCACCCCCAAGAACACAACATTACACACCGCTCACACCCACCCCCAACAACACAACATAACACACCGCTCACACCCACCCCCAACAACACAACGTAACGCACTGCTCACACCCACCCCCAACCACAAATCCCAACACACTGCTCACACACACCCCCAACCACACAACATAACACATCGCTCACACCCATCCCCAACAACACAACGCAACACACCGCTCACACCCATCCCCAACAATATCAGCAAAACTACAATAAGAGAACATAAACACACGGCATCAGCTCCGCTCCCACAGCACACAGTAGAACACCGGAGCGGCTCCGTTGCACCCACGAGTTTAATTACGTATTACTTAACTGTTAACACTATAACACTATTTACCTGTGAGGCTCTGTCCTCAGGTTTACCCAAAACTAAAACAAGCCTCTTACCTTCTCCAGAGGACTGAAGCAGAGTCTTTCCTCTATCTGCTGTCCTGTTGGCTCCATCTCCAAAAGTGTATTAAATCCAGTATGAAGAGATGAAACCATGGTCCAAGTCCCAGTCCAGTCAGGTCTGCGACATGCGGTCCGGCAGCCAAGCGCACAAGCTGGTGGTAAAACTAGGCTTAATCCCACTTCCCACTACCTTATATCTGAAAGTTCACTCGCAAGTCACAGGCAGAGGCACTAGCATAGGCGAGGGTCGCACTAGCATCCTGGGGTGGCAGAGAAAAAGTGCTCAGGTCTCAGCTCTCCAACATCTCTTGGTTTCAGCGATGACTGTTAGTGTACGTTTAATGTACCTAAACAAGGACGGCTGTAACATTGTCCTTTGCTGGAAATGATTTTCACTCTTTCAGATCACTAGCTTAGCATACCAATAACAAGAGATGGACAGACCATAGACTGTATAAAATAGACAGATTAATGTAACCAGCTTTTTAATTAAAGAAAAAAATACATATTTCGACTATTTTAGAACAAATTATGTGATTGTAGCAACCTATAAACTTGGCCGTAATGCTTTATGGGAAGGTTTTCTTTGATGCTAGCTAGTGACAGGGAGTCATTTTCAGTAGGTGTGCCCTCACTATGAGTGAGGCAGACGTGTTTGAGATATAACCCTGTTTGTTCAGGTCCACCCATAACACCACCCCATCATGTGGTCTCCCCACTGGTTGTGAATGGTTGCTGCACCGTGCCACTGGCCCATATGGTTAGTCCAGCCTTGGCCATAAGTGAAATTGTAATGCATTTTATGTTGGAACTTTAAGATCTACAGCAAAGGAACAGTCTTTTTTATGGTACTTTTAATGTGTGATAACATCTTGAAAAATACACACCATCAAAACAACCAGTATACTTCTAATTTAAAGAAGGAGATAGAGATGGTTTGCCTAGGTTTAGGCCTGTCATGATAATTATATTGATGTCTCATTCAGTATATGAAAGCTGGAACAATATTTTTAGTGGTCAATATTTATCGTGTGTACATTTTCTTTGCTGTAATGGGAAATATTTGGTTAATTTTTAGCTACACAATAAGATTTATGTTGGGGCAAATTAAGTGCAATTAAGTGTTTCATTCTGCTTTATCCTTTCATTTATTTATTGTCAGTGTCAGGGGTGTGAATTACTTTCAGTATTATCATTTATCATCTATATTTACTTCAGCCATATAGTCGTAATGCAAATTGTTATCTATTGCCCAGTAACACACTAGGCCAAGTTAGGTAAGATTTGAGGCACGGTTGCTTACAGAAATCAAGCATATTTTTAATGTGTTTTAAAGCAATGAAAACACCTGTAACTGAATGAATAATTCCAAGATACAAGCAATGACATGTTTAAGTTTAATTTAAAATATTTCCTTCTAACTCTCTATTTCTTTAACCAGTGTTTTCTGTAATAAACATGCAGGAGTTCAACTGTACAAAACCATAATAATTTAAGCATTATTAAAATATCCTGCTGGCAACAGAGCACCAAAAAATACCTGTGTTGATCTACTTTGAATAAATGTGAAATCAATACCAAGTGGAGCACACAATGTGGTTAACAAGCTGTTCTTCCAATGAACCCATTTTCTCCCTGTAACACAATAAACACACTAACCACACTGTTTCCATCTTCTAACATTAATCACATGGCCTTTTCTTGGTGTTTTATGTCATTACTGCTATAACTGCAGGTTCAAATACTCATCGAATGTTCCTCTGAAAGACCCTAATAGCAAAATCCATAAAAATCGTCTGTAGACATACTTCCTTATAGCCTCATATTATCGTAATGCAGTATATCAGCTAGCACAGAGCTATGGCTGCAGGTTCCAACACAAAATGTTTTATCGTCATTCTTGTCACAACTCTAGTCTGTATCTTTTCGCTGTACCCGCCTCATTCATAACTGCCTGTCTTATATCTGCTCCTTCTGGGTCTAAGTCTTATTGGTGATCTTTGCCTTCTCCTCTCTTTTGCTCTGTCCCCTGCATAATCGTGTGTTCTTTCCTGTCCGCCGCTTCATTCTCCCTAGAGACAATTGCTCCCCATTGCTCTCCTCCATTGCTCTCCTCCATCGCTCTCCTCCATCGCTCTCCTCCACTTCTCAGTCAGAGTAACAGTGGCCATCTATCACAGCCAAGTGTGCAACCGGGGGGTAATTTTGTGGAGCTGGCACTGCCCTGCTTTCTGCTCTACCAAGAGGATGTAGTAATAATAACACTAAGAAATGCCAATAAAACTATACTAAGGACTTTACTGCACAACGATTTCCACACTACTCAGACTATGACTGTAGTTGGACTGTAATTGGGACTCCCCAAAGAACTTGACTCTTATATATAGGTCTAAAGTGAATAACAAGACCTTCAGCCCTTTAATGCTGACTTATTATGCAAAGAGATTTAAACCACGTTTAAGTTGTTGCCTCTCTTGATTTCACTGAAAGTTGTATTTGCAGTGATTTGTGCATGTTTGAGCAATATTTAATAGTTTATTTTCAAGGAATCGTTTTGCCTATAAATTCCCCGTTTTCACCACAACCGGTATACGGCTACCTCTCTATATTAACTACGTTTTCAAAATGTATTTTCTTAATTAGTGATCCACATAGGCAACATCAGGTAGTCATTTAGGTGCAAATGACTACGCTACTGTGATGTGCACCTATCCATAGGAGACCTAACCTTGAATTGCACTGCGAACCCGGCCATGTATTGCACTTCCCTACAAGACCTTAGCTACTACCACACAACATTCAAATAAGATCACACTAGGGATAAAGAGTAATAAACAAATAAAAAATAAAAAGTAAGAATCCAACAGCAGTGGCAATCTGTTAAACAGGAAACAATCAATTAACTTCAGGTAGGACATTACCGCCCACCAACCCTGGTATACAATGAAAACAAACCATTTACTGGGTATTTAGTAGAGGGAAGGCACACTACATGATCTCCGACTCCAGACAGCATCTTTGATCCAATTAACAAACAACTGTATTTTTATTCTTAAGGTATTAAAACAACTCTATTCTAGCACTGCTTCGCCTGCATAGTCATCAAAATAACTGAAGCTCCATCCATCCATCTTTTTATGCTTTATCCGGCTGGGTCGTTGGGGCAGCAGTCCTCTGTGCACCTGACCCCCCCATGAACCCCTCTGTGAGTGGTGAGCAAACAGGAAGGCTCTGGCAGTATTAATTTCACTTTTACTTTTTAAACAAAGTGGACAAAAACCATGTGCTCTTCCCCCTCTCACTGTACACAACAACACCTCCTTATACATGTGCACCTCCATATCTGTGTATGTAAACACCTCCTTATACATGTGCACCTCCATATCTGTGTATGTAAACACCTCCTTATGCGTGTGCACCTCCATATATGTGTATGTAAAGGTGCCATAGTGACTGATGCCCGTGTCAGACAGGAGCATAAGGACACATACATACCAGCAGCAGCCTGAGAGACGTGTGTGGTGATTAAGTGACAACACAAATGCGCCGCTCCAATCAGGCCAAATCAATGTGAACTAAACCTGTGCCAATTAAGAAACGGTGCTGCCACGGCCAGAGCCTCATTTAATCTATGTCCCTCTTGTATCTGTGAATGGATTGATTGAGAGTTCCGGGTGTAGGCCACCAAAGGCCACAACAATGACCCAAGACAGAGGGTCAACATTTTTAGCATTATTTTAATATAATTTTGCATTGTCAATCGTTTTTGTGTCCAATATTGTTTCTGCTTTTTCATATTCCTGGTACTTTTCAAATCTGCAAACCAGAATAAAATAAAAGCTAAGGTGCTTTGAGCCCCAAAAGTGTGCATGCACAAGCTGTAACTAGTTTGGTGTGGAAAGAACTGGCCATTGGGAGCACTGCTATCCTTGAGTTCAAAGTAGATTGGAAGGAATTGAGTCCCAACATCCCATAATAATCAGCTTAAGATAAAAGAACACAAGAGTGACTATAAATATAAAATAAAAGGTAAGCTCAAATTTAGGTTGTTCTTTTGTGTTTTTTCATGCAAAACTGAAAATCACCACAAATTGGACCTTGGCTGATATACAGTGTTTGTGCTAATGCTGGTATCATTGATTGTTTAAAGGTACATTGTGTAACTTTTCTGGTGGAGGGTACATCACATTTTTTCTGTTATTGCTCTGCATTGTATATTTCACAGTATGGCATTAAAAGTCTATTCAGCTTTTGTTTAATTAAAGGTGATTTTATTACAGAAAAACATTTCCACCAAATGATCTGTACCTTGTCCTGCTTGGTTAATTTTATTGCTGCACTGTGAAACATTCCAGGCTGAACAGCTAAGGACATCTATATGAAGACTAGTATGTGGCGTACCATCTCCAAGAAAAGTTATGCAGTGCACCTTTAATATCTCGCTATTGAAAAAAATTATCCGTTTTCAAAGTTTTTAGATTTCAAATTTTCAAATGGAAAAAAGAACAAAAATCCTGAGCAGTGGCTGTTTATTTACACAATGACTATAAAAAGTAAAATAAATTAGCCAAAACCACAGACCACAAGACAGATTGGATTTCAGGTGCAAAAAGAATAACATTTTGTACCACCCTTAATCAATATGCATCTGTTTACTATCCATCTCACAATGGTAGGGGCGACAAAGTGCCTCCCTTCATATTCCTTTGCAGCATGAGCTGTGAACACCACAGACAAATAAATGAGCCTGTTGGGTGAGTGAAGGAGAGAGCTGTCCATCATGTCTATAGCCTCTTCAATAATGCATATTACTACATTATTCACTAGCTATGGCCTCATCTCACCACGGGCATAAGGGGCAATTAATTACAGTGGAGACAGAGCAGCCTGGGTTATGCAAGAGACTGAGACAAACAAAAAAAAGTGTAAAAAGTAGTAGTTTCTTTCACACAATTTGTGGAGTTGAAATGCCACCTATTGCCTGTATTTCATATTTAAAGATACACTGCGTAACATTTCTAGTGGAGTGTCAGTGTCTGCTACTCTAAGTTAACCTGAAATGTTCCACAGCAGGGCATTAAACAAATCTACCTTGCATTTATTTCATTATTTCATTCTGTGGGTGTTTATTTTGATTCAAAAGTATCTAGAAAAACATGCATTCTTACAATGGTTTGCCTCCCCACAGATCTGATCTATCTACCTTGGTCTAATGGCGTCACATGCTTCTCTAATGCAATACTTTGGAACATTCCAGGCAATGCAATAACATCTCCATGGAGACAAGCAGAGAACAGGAAAAGTTTGCGCTCTTTTTTAACAGCGCAGGTACTTTTTATGTTAGTGACAATACAAGGAGCAACAAAGTGAGATTTTGTCATGACAATGTTTAATCCATATTCTTTTTAGTGTATGGGGGAAAATTTTTAGACTATGGGCGGCCACCGTAATCTTTTCTATAAAGACTGTACTATCATTAGTTGTAGTCGGGGCTGGGTATGGCGTTAACTGATCTTCATTTTTTATTCTATTAAACTTTCTCTTTTCAAAAACTAAATAAAAAGGCTATGAATCTGCAAATTTTAACAGAAAAAGGTCAAATATATTTCTCCCAAGTCTAATCATTACTCCTAACTACATGCTGTATTGACAGAATTGGCTGTGGACCTCTCAATTAAAATCACCCGAGCATTGACGATTAGACGTGACTCCATCTCACTCTTGGTTAGAATACAATACGATTAATGTCACTGTATTCTTTTTTTGGGAGATGACATACGTAAGCCTGAAGGGAGGGGAAGAGCAAGGCATATATGTTCTGGAGTGTAAACCTAGAGATAGTAAGGATGTAACAACAACTGAAATATGATCTCATGTCATAAAAATTCAAACAATAATATCGCGTCTGTTACAGTATCACAAATTATAAGATTCTTTGCCTAAAAGTGCATTCTTCGTGGTGATGTTATTGCTTTGGAATGTTTCAAAGTATGACATTAAACCTTTGTATCTTAATGGAGACCAAACCAGACCAAGATACAGTTCAGATCTGTACAGAGGCGCCCCCGCTCAGAATCAGAATGCCTGCTTTTCTAAGGATTTATTTGCAGAAAGAACCACCTGTAAATTGAATAAATGTAAAGTAGATCCGTTTAATGTCATATTGTGGAACATTCTAAGTGGAGCAATGACATATCCATAGAGACAAGACGGTGACGGACAACCAAAAAGCTGCACAGTGCACCTTTAAATGCATTGTTTTATCACAGCAACAGCTAAAACGTGGAGGAAACTACACAGTCCGTAATGTTTTGTTCCATTTCACTGCATGAAGAAAAACATGAAGAAATTACTGTAATAAAGAACTTTTCTATCCTAATTCTTTGGACTATGATAATAATATAGCCCCAAGTTGCATTTCTTCAATTCTGTTAGCATTTCCACAATATCACAATAATACCGTATCTTAAAAGGAATATCATAATTGTATCATACTGTGTGATTTGCATATTTTTACAACCCTAATAGCAACACAGCCAAGCAGTTTTATAGTAGCATTAGCATAGACCACGAGTACTATAGTGCCTCCATAGTATTGTGTCAGAGTATTTGAAGTAGCGATTGCATTACATTAAACATCCAGGCAAGACTGCTGGAAACGGGGAGATAGAGAGGAAGCAGATATCCCATTACCACAGCAGCGAGGGTGTGTATCTCTAAAACTGGCAGTAATAGACACTAGTAAACCTTTACACTATGGGGAGGGGGATAGCAGACCACCCAATCCCCTCCGAACCCCCCAAACCCCTCCAAACACTGCTCAGATCCTGCTATAGGTCTGGGAGTGGACTAGCTACAGCCGAGACAAATGCTTTGTGCTGCACAGGGGACTATCAAAGGAACAAATAGATTAGGTGAACAAAAAAAGGAGGGAGCATGTGGGAGGGAGCGGAAGGACTGTGCAGAATTCACTGGAGAACTGCAGTCCAGATTTCTCCAAAGACCGATGTTCTTTTAATCTGTTCGTGGAATTGGAAGAATGTAAGACGATAAATACAGGATTATAAAAGTGTTTACAGCAGACAAGCCGGTACTACTTTGCATTGTGGTACTTTGCATTATGTTACGTTCAACTTAAGTCTTCCAAATCAACATATTTGTCTGTAATGCAGTGGATTAGAGCTGGATTGAGGTGAGGAAGTAACAATTGGACAATAGACTGGAGAATCCCTTGCATTTTTGTATGTGTCAAGAGAGGTCAAAAGTACAGGATTACAGTAACACTTATAACCATATAAGTATTCAGACATTTTAAGTATTAATACTCTCTAAATTTGTTTTTATTAGCATTATTAGCAATTGATGCTTTTGGACACATACACTATATTATTAACAAGTGTTTTAACCACTAAATAACTAACTAGCATACTAATTACTGTGCTACTGATTTCATTTAAGACCCATTTGACACTAGATACTTAAAGAAGTTACTTAAATAAATGCAGCTTTTTTGTACCATACTAATTGTGATCATTCTAATTACAATTTCATTTAAATTTTGACAATTTTGCTTCATAATGTATATTCAATATATGCCATAATGTAAAGAGAATGTATTTGTATTTACCAAAATGTCTTCAGTTGCAAATCTTTGACCTGAATGACCAAATGCACATGAGACCGGTTGAACCCTTGAATCCATAACCCAGTCCTACATCAGACATGCAGAGATTGGTTACTTGGCCTCCTGGGACTGTCATGGATAATTGTCCGTCATCCTGTTACCACAGCAACAATTTTGTCCGTCTTTATGAAAAAAACCACTTTGCTATGACAACAAAATGGCAGTCTGGGGGAACACACAATTTGCTTTTAACAACAACAGTTCATGTCAGCAGTTTTTTTTCCTTCCTCTGGCAAAAATGCTTTTTACAGATCCCAAAATAACATAGTTAAATCACGCTAATTGTCAGTGATTCAATGTTATTAGCTCTGGTTAATTTGTGTAAGAAGAAATTCATCATCATTATCATCTTTAGTTGACAAATAATATACTGTAAATATTGTATGACAAATGCACTGGAGTCCTTTGCTAATATGCATAGCTCTCTTATAAAAATAAAGCTATGACGATGAGTAATGCTGAGAGGAGAGTCGTCAGCATAGTGAAGATGTTCCAGTCGTCACGAGATAATAGGATAACATTGGTGCAAAAGACTTAGAGCACCGTACACTGCTGTCAAGTAAGGAGATTAATTAAACATTAGCTCCCTTTATCATAAACGCTATTCTGCTCCACTGTTTGCATAATTCCTTTGCTGTGCTCACGTCCTTTTACAGTGCCTCACTAGCCCCTGGCGCTTGTTCATCTTATATATTCCAAAGTACAGGCGGTGTCTCGCATTTCATTCAACCCAACTGAACCTTATAGAAGTAAATCGCCTCAGTGGACAGTCCAAAGGGGATTGTACTGTCCACTGTACCATAGATAATGCATGGGGATCTGATTATAATAAAGATGAAAATGTCGTGAAAAACATGTTGTTAAAGTATGTTCAGTGGAGGAGTAGAAGTATGTAAAGTCAAATATAATAGGGTGTAAATACAGCATATACTGCTGACATAGCTAATAGGACTAGGGTTATCAAAAGTATCACTCTCACATCGTTACCAATAAAAACATTAAATAAACAAATTATTGCACTTCAGGCCTTTTATCTGTGCTTGTGTTCCTGGAGCACGTCCACTGCTCGTGGTAGAAGCTGTTGTGCAGCCTGTTTGTGCGTGTGAAAGGAGTTTGAGGGAAGAGGGAACACAGAAGAGGCAGTTCCCAGGGTGTGTGGGGTCCTGCAGAATTTTGGAGGCCTGTGTGTGGAGACGTGAGGAGTAGATGGTGGCCAGGTTCGGGAGAGGAGCCCACCACCCTCTCAGCTGTTCTCACCACTCATTGCAGGTCCTTCTTTTCAGCAGTTTTTCAGCTGTACCCTGATGTGCAGCACTGTGTCAGGATGCTTTCAATGGTACATCAGTAGAGGTTGATCGGCAGCTTCTGGGAGAGCCCAGTGCGGCGAAGTGTTTGCAGAAAAAACTGTCTCTGCTGGGCACACTTTATAATGCTGGAGGTGTTTAGGCTCCAAGTGAGGTCCTCACTGATCTGCACACCCAGGAACTTAAAATTGCTCTACCCCCTCCCCATTGACGCAGAAGCCATAGTAGTAGTATTCATGACTGGAAATCTTAATTCCATTTCTGTCTAAAATCTTTATTAAATCTATCTTCACTGAATGTTTAAGATAATCTATAATGTGACATACAGAGATAGCAAAAAAAAAAAACACTTTATATTTTACATTTTGGAGTCTAGAAATCTTTTTTTTTATTCCAGTCTTCCACAACAGTAGTTTTGTTTTTTTGCACCAGTCTATCTTTCTTCTTCTCTACTTATCAACATAACACGATTGGCTGGGACAGTACAGCCAAAACAGTGCGTGCTCCATCTGGCTACTCCCTCTCTCTCTTCAGTCCCTGAAGATGAACATACTGCCAGGCCATCAGCCACTCACCACTATGCTGGCTGACATTAACTTGTTACCTAGTGCATAATTGTTCACAACAGACTGAGAGTATGTGAGTAATGCAGTGTGGGAGGACATTTGGCACTGAAAACTATGGTAAAGAATCATGTTTACTGGCCTCAATATTTCTATTATACAATATGGCACGTTAGGCTGCTAGACAGATGCTAATGGATAATCATACAAGTTCTGACTATACAGGATTACTGTATCTATTACATCACACCCCATATGTGTTATGTTTGTACTGGTTGTGTAGAGGTAGACTGTGGCATTTCTCTGTGTTGTCCTACATCCAGTGAGAAGAAGTAGTTCTGATCTGCACCTCAGCTAATAGGAAGTGAAGGTAGTAGGGATATCAGAGGGGAATTTAAAGGGGATTACACAAGCTGAGCAAAACAAGGCTTAGGAGAGTGTGACACACATAGTGCAAAGTGAAATGTGAGAGGAAATAGTAGGTCTGTTTCTATGTGTCCAAAAAGCTCTGCAAGGTCAGGTGAGTGATGTAACCTCCACTGGTTTGAGGAAATCCCCTTAATGACTTTAGGTTTGGCAGTATTACTTAATGACTACATCAGGCACAAAGCTCCAGCACTAACTTGTAACTTGGAGATGCACTTGTAACCATGGAAACGTGTGCTTTGCTTGGAATGTTCCACCATATCAGATCTGTAGAGAGGTGTCCCTGCTCACTGTAAGAATGCATGTTTTCTAAGGTATGTATGAACAATAAAAAAAAAATAAAAACAAGACACCAAAAAAAAAAAAAAATAGTGCACCTTTAACCAGAAGAACAACTCAAGACCACACAGTGTATTTTTTGTTGACATTTGTATTTAACGCCATTGAATTAACATGTATGTAATGAAAATGTCTTATAATAGAACATATACAAAAGACAAGAAATACTCTCAACTAGCTACAACATGGATCACATAATATGACATTTCCTAATTCTTAATATAAAGTGTCACTGAGATCCGCACATCTAGCTTTTAACCATAGCAGAATATGTCAAAGTGCAGAAAGAGCAGATCACCAACAGGCTGTAACACGTCTCTCTTAATAATTCTATTGACATGTGCTCCAGGGCAATCACAAGATGTTGACGCATCACATTGCTGTTGTGGTCTGCTTTGGATTGGGTCGGTGGGCAAATCAATACACACACATTGATTGTTGCTGGTGCTATACCATGTGTATTACCAGGGGCAGTTTTAACAGGTCAACGAAAAGAAGTTGCATTTAGGTCACCGCTGTATTACCACTGTATGTTAAATGAGACCTTATATGCTTTTATTTAGGTAATTGGTATTAAACTAGAACATACTTAGACATTAATTTACATTTTTTTCATAGTACAGAGCAGTGTAAATCTAGAACAGCTTAAGAGAAACTGACTTCCACTGACTTCCTATTTATTAAAACTGTTGCTGCTTCTTCATAGGCATTTCACTATCACAAGCATATTTTCATTTAGAGTTTGTTTGTATCTTTTTTTCTTTTGACATGTATGGGTTACATTTTTTAAATGTAGGTCCATGTAGAGAAGTGGGTGGGTATAAGGGGTACAAGAAACAGGAATTTTCTAAGCATTCAAGCTTCAAAAACAGGACAATATAGGATTACTCAAACAACAGTCAATCAAATTAATTGAAATACAACTGTGAGGATGCTAATAATGCAGGAACACTATAAAGGCTGACTTTATAAAATATGTGCTCAACTTTTTTGGGTCTTTCATGTTATAATGTTGTTCGCTCATCAGAAACATATCTGAAGTGGTTTTAAATGTCATCCATGCAAGCAATCTCCGCCCACCAGCCTACGTCATCCATGCTCCCACACAACAAATCTTGATAAATGTACAAAAGCATGATACAAAACAATACACTACAGCATTACAAACCCGGTGTGATGTGCAGTAGTTTCATTAGCATAATTCATGCCAATTGTAATGTGATAGTGCTGTGAAGAGGGAGTCACTTTTGTATCAAAAACAAAACTGAAACCTATAAAACATTTTCAGCAAATTTAACATTTTCAAAACAATAAAAGGTAACATGGTGATCTAAATGTGTTATGTTCTAGCAGTTAATACTCCATCGATGTAAAGTATCCTGTCTTTGAAGAATGTTTTACTGTAGGTCTGCATATGTGGTATAAAGGCATTGCTCTTACTCTTGGTTCCATCTGCAGAGTACCAGCATAATAATATTTGACAACCACAGGAGCACAATTAGCCGCCTGAAAGCCTGGTGTCATTTTGAGGGGACACGTTTCAAGTGTTTTGTTCCTTTTATCACAGGGCTCCAGAAGGAAGTCTAGGAATGATCACTTCCACGGCTGGCATTTGGAAACATGATAGGCATCAGAAAGAATGCCAAAGTGTGAATGTCAAGCACCAGATCATTGAGTTTTCTGCATGGGGGAAACATAACTCTGGTTGATTGGGGAGATTATGGGGACAAATACACTTCATAAACCACCTAAGATTTACATGTGAAACCAATAAACTAAAGATATGCAGTGAGTCATTTTTGGGCCAGAGTGAGTTATTTGCATAATTTTACTCTCCAGACCCTGCTGCATCTGTAAGTGTCAGTAGCTGTGTGCTCGGCCAATAGGAAAGACAGCCAAAAAAACTTGACCTATAGGCGGTTTGTGTGCTATAGAAACACTTCTGTAATGTCTCTACTGTCTCAAAGTTAAAGATATGCTTTTATCTTCAAGTTGTGCGGTAAAATTGATACAAATTACTTTAACCTTCTGTGCTCTAAACATAGATTCAGTGTCAAATTATCACTTTGTTTCACCATATAGCATAAACATTCTGTGTTAAAGTATAGAGAAATGCTACAAATGTAATGACTGAATTTTGCATTAAATTGTGATTAAAGATGTCTCTGTATGGTTGATGATGATATCTGGTAAAACTTTAATATACACTCCAAAATTAATAAACATATGACAACGTGAATATGTTTTGCTGCATATTAAACCTCAACACAACAATGCGATTTTAAATTTCAAATCTTTTTTTTGTCCCTTTTTTATTAATTTGGTCTCAAAGTCAATCATATTTTTTTTCTCCATATTGCCCAGTCCTAACCCGACTGCAACATATCTGTACAGCTCTTTTTTTGCGGTTTTATATTACAAAAAAATGTCCATTCCCACCTCAACTTGGAAATACGTATTCTGGATTGTGTAGTATTAACACCTTCCGTATATAAATTCACTCAGTAACATTGTCATATGGCATTACATAATCCACACCCAAATAAGTGTGACACTGCCTCCATACATCCCCTCCCACACACAGCATCACCCTGACAGCCACTGCTCAGGCTGCTCAGGCTGCTCAGGCTGCTGCCGGCACATTCGTCAACACTGGCCCACATTCCAGCAGATTATACAAATGACCTCACCGCGTTGTTTTTGTTAGTGAATCACATGCGTCCTGTTTTCAATAATCTAATACAACCGGATATACCACACAAACTGATCTGAGAAGTAAGCCTGTTCCGATATTGTACGACGATAAAGTTTCAGTTTAATAAATAACTTCTATGACTAAATAGTACCCGTTTTTCCTGTGTATCTGAGCAAAATGTGTTTATACTGTAGTCAGCTCTCAAGGTAGAAATGAGGCCACTATGTGCCTTCTGCATTTAATCATAAAAAGTTTAGTCCGAGGAAGGAATGCTTATACTTACTTATCATGGTGAATAACTAGCATGCTAAAAATGCGTAAAGTACATGAGGGATAACTTTAGATCTCTGCAAAACCAGTAAAATGCAATGTAACAGTTGCCAAAATAAGTTTCAGTATTATCGTTTACATGTATATTTTCTTCTGCAATATGTCACCCTTCAAAATGTGTATTGTGTGCTTTGCCCGTACCATAACAGAGTAGTGACTCGCGTGTCTTGAAGTAGAAGGTGCATGTGTACACTGTGCAGTCCATGGAGCAGAGGGACTCCATGTACACCTCCAGAGAAGAGGATACAACAGGAAAAACAGTCCTCACATGCAACGGACAGAAGCGCATTCTACTGGAAACTGTCATCATGTTCTCATTGTTGCATATTTAAACACACAAATATATATGGCTGTATAACTTTTTTATGCAAAACTGACTAAACAGGTCGAACAAAACAGTCACATACAGTTAACATCCAAATTCTTAAGCTAAAAAGGGTTTATTTCTTGCAGGGAATTTCACAACATTGTCTCTCAACTCTCCCACTAAACAATTCACATTAACCCCTCACCCTTGGATCATTAGTAATCATTTGATCCGACTGCATTAGTGTTATGATAATGACTTGTTTATCTCCACAGCTCATGGTAATTAACAGGGGGCATATGGATAACCCAGAAACATAAACCGTATGGCCACAGCTGTCACACCATCCATGTTTCCAGCGCATATAGAACAGCCTGGGTCAATCTATCCACCAACAAATATATTCAGACGACACACTGCAGCGGAATAGGAACAAATCGTAAAGGTGCACTATGTAACTTTCTGGTTGGGGGTCCATCACCTGCTTGTTTCTATGGATATGTCACTGCTCTGCCTGGAATGTTCCACAGCATGACATTAAACAGGTCTATCTAACATTTATTCAATTACAGGTGGTTTTATAGCTCAAAAATACCTAGAAAAACTGGTATCCCGACTGTGAGCGGGGTTGTCTCTCCACAGATCTGACCTGTAACTTGCTCTGGTTTGGTCTCCATGAAGATATTGTGAAACATTCCAGACAAAGTAATAACACCTCCCTGGAGAAAATCATTTGACGGACTCTCCATCACAAAAGTTACACAAATTTAGAAGATACATCAATTTGAAAAACCTTTGGTAGTTTATTACACATTTTCCACCATTTAATGTTTTCATATAAAAATACAGCCTTATAAACACTTTCACTGGGAGGGAAAAAGTTTACTTAGAGGATTTGGGACATTGTTTTGAAAATTAATGAAAACAATAAAAGAAATTTAAACTAACCTAGAATTTGATATCAACAAATCCTTCCGTACTATATCAAAATCGTATATATAAAAATAATAAAATACTGGAAATTTGGTGTATGTAGGTGCTACTTCAAGGGATGATCTCTGTGTCCCCAGTCTATACAGTATGTTGAGATGGCAAATAGACGAAAAAATAAATAAATAAATGTCTCGTCTTAACAACCATGCCAGAAAAATGCTTTGAAAAGAAATCAGGTTAACAACAATAGCTGATAAAGAGCGTGAGAAAAGTGTTTGTTGGCGCCGGGCCCTGCAGACGCTCTATTCTCACTTAGATTATTGGAGCCTGAGAAAACGCTCTGTTTCGTCACAGCGGTCCGAAGCTATTGGCTGCTGATGACCCTGACTAAGCCATTTTGTGCAGCCTGGGCACCTGTCTCCCTGCCAGAGAGAAGATTTGGGTGTCTGTGAGGGTGCCAGTATTTCATGCATGTCTGTCTTCTCTGAGAGCCCACGACATCAGCGGCATTCCACTTCCCAACCACTTGCTAATTGTGACACAAAAACCCACCTCCTGTTCATAACGTATTGGATCCATTTCTTTGTGCAGTAGACAATGTAATTAAATCATTTGCTGTTTGTGTGGAAATAAAAGAGGAAAATAATACCTTTTTTTATTTCAGCTGGTTCATTTTTATATTGAAAAGAGGAGCATTTCTGAGGCTAGAAGTTCAAATTTTTTGCCATGTTGGTTTCATTCAGGTTCAATGAAACGCCTGTCTGAATGAAAGCGGAGGAGTAAGTGAGAGGTAATACATATTCTATTAGAGTGCAGATGAAACTTGGGTCCCAGATCGTCACCAGTCTGTCAGGAGGGTGACCACTTTGACAGGCACACAATGTGAGGCTCAAAGAGAACAGGTTCGTATCAAAAAGTATTAGTATTATTTGAAGGGTAGCATTTTGTACATTTTTGCTTTTGTAGGACAGTAATCAAATCTAACTTTTAGTGATAGCAACTGTAATGCTGATTTATTCTTCATTACAAATACATTGGATATGACAGTGGAGTGTGTCATAATTTGATGTTTAGGTTCTCATGACGATTATCGAATCCGTAAGCAGAATCAGCCTCACACGAGTCTCTCATTTGGAATGCCAGTTTTAATGCTGAAATCCAGCTGGTTTAAACCTAAAAGGACTCTCTCTGATCTAAATGGTCACTATCTGAACCCCGGAACCACATGAACCATGGTCTGTCTCATACTAAGCATGAGGAAAAAAACTTCATGTGCCCTATATGCAGGTTAAGGCACTGGTAACCCAGATTCAGTTGTGATTGTAGTTCAGGCTACATGCTGTTCTTTTAAGTAAACGCAAAGTCATTTATAAAGGTCATGAAACTGGAACAAAAAATAAAATAGATTTTCCATAAATGGTATAATACATTATGCAACTTACGCAAATACACTATCATTTATACTCAGAAAAAGCTGGCCTCCAATATAATGAAAGTACTATACAGGTATGGCATTTACGATACCACTACTAGATCACACAAGGATAACATCCACAAAATAAAATAAGATCTACACAGTAATGCATGATGGGAGAAGTTGGCCACCAAGATTGCATACTGTTGCATACTGTGGGTCCCCTATTATCAGTGAAGGTTAATGATGCATTGTACACAGAAAGGAGTTTGCAGAAGTGAAAAGGCACGGGGGGCGGCAATCAAAAAGGCAATCAGTAATGTATATTTAGTGTGACTTTTGTGTGACACTATTGTACACACATAAATTTCATCTTTCAAACTGGGTTTGCCTTTTTAAGTGTCAAATCACTTCAAATCACTGTCAAATGAAACACATTGCTGTGACATGCGTGGAGCTCAGGTGCTGTCCATGGTGCTGAATCCATTCTCCCATTATTTCATAACCGCCTTTTAGCCTGAGCCATTCATCTCCTTTACAGATTCTATCTCCTCTACATGCCGACGGATTCTGATCTGTCTGCAAATCTGACGCGCTGACTTCAATCCCAAACCACTTTTATTACGTATATCAAGATTATCTATGCTAAAAATGGCCCTTCCCTGAAAAGGCTGGAGAAATGCCTGTAAATGCGGTTCAAGCATTAAAAATGATGGAACAGTAACCATATTTATTTACTTATTCTCTTAAAATAAGTCATATTTCTTGCTCCGGGTGTATAGCATGATATAGTGATTGTAGTAATAGTAATTCTTAAAACGTGAGTAGTTGATGCTGTAATACAAGTTGCAACTAGTACATGCTTATAATTGGTAAGTATAACAGCTGACAACCTTTATTATTAGGGAAATTTCACAAGAGCACAAGAATAAAAAAAATTATAGATGAATAATTATTTAAGCACATACCTTAAATCTAACCATTTAATATTAAGATATAAGATGTTCATTTATTCATTACCGTGCTTCCTACACTTGATGTCTTCAGTATGTGTTGTTGCTGTCTGTCTGCACATATAGTATGTGAAATGAGCTCTGTGTTTGTGAAAAAACATTTCCACTTGGAACAATAAAGTCAAAAAAGTTTAGAACGTAGCAAACATAAAAGAAAAAACATTGAGTGAGAAGGTCAAACTGCAAATCTAGCTCGCTGACTTCAATCCCAAACTAACGATAGCCCCAGAGTGATGCCTGACCTCCAGCTGTCAGATATTTTTTTGAGCAATTAGCAAAGCATTTTCTCTCACTCTTTGTACCAAACGTGTGACCTTTTTAGCTCCGCACACTCATAAAACCACTGATTTAAAAAAAAAGAATTATTTAACCTTTATTTAACCAGGAAAGTCCCATTGAGATTACCAATCTCTTTTTCAAGCGAGTCCTGGCCATGCACACTCCACTTTCATACTAGACAATGTGGGTGAAGTGTCTTGCCTAAGGACACAAGGGAAGTTTTTTTGCGACTGGCACCTGGACCCTGCTGAGCTTCTGAGATGTGACAAGATCAGGTTTTGACATGTCGGTTTGGCCAAATTTAGACATCGAGTATGTGTGTCACCAAAATGTGTGAGCGGGGAGAGGACAAGAGACAAGCACAACCATCACTGAAAGACTGGAGACACCACATAAATGTTTAGTTTAATAATGGCTGGACTGGACAATAAGGTTTATTCCAACGTTACTGCAATCCATTATTATAATAAACTCTGATGTGTGAGCTACTGTGTCCAAATAATTTCCCTAACCCATACTAAAGGTGCATTGTGTAACTTTTCTGATGGAGGATCTGTCAAATTTCTTCATGGAGATGTTTGTCTGGAATGTTTCACAGTATGGTTTTAAATCTTTCTTCATGGAGACCAAACCAGACCAGGTTACAGGTCAGATCTGTGGAGAGGCGACCCCGCTCACTATCAGAATGTATGTTTTTCTAGGAATCTTTTAGCTATAAAACCAGCTATAACTGAATAAATGTAAGGTAGAGAGATGTTTAATGTCATACTGTGGAACATTCCAGCCAGAGCAATGACAAATCCACAATGCACCTTTAACTCATCAATTTATCATTATATGTTGTATCAAAAATTCTAATAAATATAATAATAATCTGTGTGGGAGTCCCTGCTTAGACTGTTGCCCCCGTGACCTGGTCCTGGATAAGCAGAAGAAAATGGATGGGTGATGATGATTTTTTTTTTTTTTTCTTCACAGCAACAATTTGATGTATTGTCCACCTTTCAAATACAAGAAATGTACAGTGTTTTGTTGGCTGTCTATGTTCAGGTTTATGTTCCATATCTATTAATCAATGAAAATATATTCCATATGCTAATAGATGACTCAGACTACACAATTCCCTATACAGGGCAAAAAGATTCCAAGACCAAGACTTACGCATTGAATTTCTGGTGACTATTACTATAGAAGTAAATAACAGAAATAAAGGAAATATTATTAAAGTTAAAGAAAATTACAATTATACCTTCACAAAGATAAAATAAAACTACTGACCAGTTGTTGAAACATAAAAATATGTCAACCTAAACCCTGCTATTCTGTTGATCTAACACAACATGAAATTACAGTCGAGTAGTTTGAAAGGCTAAACAACACTTTGCTTCAGCATGTTCTTGTTTTTAAGCACAACATGGCACCCAGCGCTCACATGGTTCACACGCTGACACACACAGCCATCTGCCACTCTGCCCAGCTAGCCCGCCCAGACACATGCTCACTAATGATCCCAATACTTGGTTACCACCTCATTACCGCGGTTACCAAAGTGCCTCAGTCAGACTTTTGGAGGAACTGGAGGTGCGGGCTAATCTGGAGGACAGGTGTGTGGATCTGGTGCTAAGACCTAGGACCTCTACCTTTTCTGTCATTAATGTCTCCACTTTTCATACTAAGAAAAAGTCTTGTTACCCATTTCAATACCACAAAAAGCACATTATTTAAAAGAAATATATAATTTTCAACACGAAATAAATAATATCCTCTAATGTTATTATTTGGTCTTATGCTAATTCTAATTTGGACCTTTCTTAAAGTGCACTGCATAACTGAATTATTGTATGTTTGAGCAACAGAAAAAGCCTTAATGGATAAATGCTAGATGGAAATGTTTAAAGTCATATAATGGGACATTCCAGGCAAAGCATTAACATCTCCAAGCAAGGTGGCGGACCTCCACCAGAAAGGTTGCGCAGTGCATCTTTAAACTATTCAGGAAAGGTCCAATTTTGTCCTATTTTTGTGATTTCACACAACACATAGTTCTGATGCTAGTTTAAGCCAATATCAAACTACCTCTCTACTCAGTGACATTACAGAAACACGGTGAATTATTGAGCACCTTCCTCCATTGAATAGACCTAAAACACTCACTAGTCTTACCGCACCTGAGTAAACCTCTGTGTACAACTCTGGGCTGAACTTTTGACACTGGAGTTGCAGTGGAGCAGCAGAGCCAATCACATTAGCACAGGTCAGAGTGAGAGTCAAAGTAGCCCGATGACCTCTAGGTCGTTAGAGGAGCAGTCAGACTTTGCAGTAGATAATCCCTGGAAAAGCCGTTTATAGTCTGAACAATGACCCCTCCCCCACTCACAGGCAACACAGCCCTATCAAACCTTCATTATGGCGAATCCAAAAATGATATACTCGCAAATATATCCCATTATAATAAAAATGTTTAGGAGTTATCGTGGTGACACAAGGCACACATGAGCAAACACTGTAAAAAAAAGTTTGTTAAGAAAAAAAATATTCAAAACAGATTTAAACATCATATACACAAGCATCCATGACCTGTTTAGGTGTTTGGTTTTCAACAAAAAATGGTTGAGTGTGAGTAACTGAAAAACTGTTGGCCATTGCTAGCTTATCTTATATTATGACTGTACTGTTATGTGAGAGGGACTTGTTCAACAGCATAAACCAGCTCGCCTGCTGTAGTTTCATTTAAGTCAGTTCTTTTTAGTAACAAAGCTTCAGACAGAGCAGAGCCTTCAGTTAGCCTCACACCAGGGCTCTACGCTAACTTTTTTTTCAGGAGCACATGTGCCCCTAAGTTAAAAATTTTAGGAGCACAGAAAAAAATATGGGGGCACAAATAGGTTTTCGTTTTGAACGATTATTACAGTGCAGAACTTACACACACCAACACCAACCCTGAATAAATTTAATACAAAAAACAAAAGAATTATGACTGTACTTTTCCTGCATGATCGCAATGTTTTTATAAATATATCTTCATTTTATCTGATTATTATTTAGACTTAAAATAAGCCAAACAAACTGTACTGCACTTGAACACTCTGTGGCCCTTTTTGGACCCTCACCACAGTTTAAGAACCTCTTCTTTAAGAGAACTTCCACTGGCACTTTACACAAAACTGCTTCAAAGTGAATAAAGTGTGTAGGATTTTTAAACCTGCATTTTCAAATTCATAACTGGAGTTACATTCTCTTACTGGTTTTAAAGTGTTTTTTAGCCTCTGCACATTTACCAAACAAAACGCACATTGTGACAAACAGATTTATTTGGCATTTTCTTAGGCAAACTTCTGCCCACATATCGCCTGCTCTGTGCTGTAGGTCTGCTCTGTGCGGACACGGACATAAAATTAGTATTGGCGTATTTGACGAGGCGGATGGACAGGTGGGATGTTTAACCTGCCCTGTGATACACCCTGGTACATGAGGGTGCACGCTATGTACAAGCCGCGCGCTGGCGGTGCCGCACGCGTGTCCGCGGGCTCCAGCGCACCGGTCCCGCACACGGTACAAGTTTATTGCCGATAGCAGCGACCATAATGAAAAATGACCGCACTCAGTATTCAGACCTTGAGTCCGTGACAAGACCGAGTCCAAATGCGCTCCAGTCCGAGACAAGACCAAGACAAAACTCTCGCTTTAGCGGAGCTGGAAGTCCAGCGGCACAGGGGAATCTACTGAATGGTGGAACAGGTGTGCGTCCTGCTGCGGGGCGCTCCTCGTTTAAGGGGGCGTGGGTGTTTTGAAGCGGAGTTTGTTCGTATGAGTGATATCGGCGCACACGTGGAGCTCGTATGCTGGAGTCGTGTGTGGTCGGAGGTGTTGTGCCCGGGCACGGTTCGGTTGCGATCGCGCTGGGCAAGCGTGAGGCGCTTTAGGGGCGATCCAGGCTTGGGCACGATTCTAAAGTCCTACTGTGACTGCGCCCCTAATGTTTGACACATTTAGAACGTTTAACTTGTCACGTTACGTCTGTGCGCAGCTCTCCTTATTGTGGCTGCAGAAGCACTCGCACTGGTGCGACTGTTTTGATTTCCTCGTTCGCACGACGAAATATTTACTCGCAAATGCGAGTGAAATGGGCGCACTGTAGAGCCCTGCCTCACACCCACAGGAAATGTTGATGACATCAGCTGCAAGGTATCGATAAAATCTACAACTACAACGGATCCTGACAGGTTGCCCTAGTAAAGAGTACATGTTCGCTGGTGAAATATTGCAATAAGAAATTATGCTAAGCCTGCATAGGTTGAATATATACATTTTTGCATTTTACATTTTCCAAATTGTCAACAATTCACTTGGGTCACTTTAATGGAGAGGTGTACAGCCAATCCTCTGTCAGTGAAAACATGTGGATGGTACACACACATGAGAAGAAATGGGATTGGTTGTTGTATTAAATGGCTCTGAATTAAAGTTTTGTTTGTATCTGTTTTTTTCAATAAAATTCAATTTTTTCAATAAAATTAAAATAAATATTATGAATCATAAAACATGATCTTTTTTGCTACCACATCACTCCTGCAGCAGCCTTCCTTGAATACACTCTTCTTTTCAAAACTCATATCTACTTTTTGAGCCTCTTGAGCATCTTAACCAAAGGATGAGAGGAATCACAGGAGGAGTCACTCTGGGTGGCCATGATTCAAGCCTGTCTCTACTTCTTCAGCTCTCCCCAGGCCTGTGGAGCAGCAGCACAGAGCATGGTAGAGCAGCATTAGCAGTAGCAACAGTAGCCATACCCCATTAGCCTTCTCTTGGTTGACGCTCCCTCACTCCTCGGTCCCTGTGCCTGATTTAAGTGGAGCCCTGGGCTTGCAGCACTGGCACTAGTATACAGGGCCATGTAAATGTCAGCGTCTCAAAGGCAGTGCGCCACCGAGCGTGAAATGAAATCTGGCAGAGTTTTAGGGCCTGCCTCTCCGCACATGGGTTTTCCACTGCAGATAGTCCTATGTTTAACACTCTAGCGCATGTTATGATTACATCTACGGCCTCCACCCTGGGTCTTTATCTAAGATTAGTGTGAGTGAGGTCAACAGTTTTTTTTTCAAATATTAAACAAGTATTTCAACATAACTTTTGGGGGCAGGAGTGCTACTTGGATGTGCAGAGATTGTGAAAAACCATCCTTTTGGTGCTCTTCAGTGCAGGGATCAGTCTCAAATAAAAAGGCGAAAAAACGGAGGCACTCAAAAAGTCCAAAATTGTTAAAAGCCTTTAATAGCACATGGCAGATAAAGGTAAAATCACACCAGCGCGTTTTGGTCCTTCGACCTTCATCAGGGAAAACTCGTTTTTTGGCTAAATATTTCGACATGTATTAAACTAATAAAATTTGATACAGTAATATTAGACAAATAACACCTTCCAATGATCCTATATTACGCAAAATTAACTATAGTGAGCTTTAAGCCATAATGCTGTTGCCTCATCAAAAACACACAGGAGTTGTTTTGTTTCATTCACACATGTTTGAATAACCTTTTATTATTAGTCTGCATCTCCAAAGCTCAAAATGCTCGGTTTCACCTTGTGATGTCAGCTAACATTTACCTTTAGTTTAGAAGAGATTGTCAATTCCAGGGATTCTACTGAAGGTGTCCATCCATCCATCTTCCGCTTTATCCGGCTGGATCACAGGGGCAGCATTTCGCCGCCCAATTTTTATATATATTTTTTAACTAAAGGTGTATGGAGTTTTTTTTTTTAAACACTGTGGAGCACTTCATATGTTACCACATAACATCACAAGGTGCAACAGAGTGTTTTCAGGTTGAGAGAAAAACTCTAAATATGCAGGGTTTGTGTGTGAAACGTGTGAATGAAACAAAAACACACTCCAGGTATATTTTTGAGGAGAAAACAACCTTTATAACATAGATCAGAAAATAGTGTGATATAGGCCATTTCAAGAAGTGCTCACACATTCACACACAACATATTCTGTAGGCTGTAATAGATATGAGGATTATTGTGATCCTATAGTAACTATTTTCTAAGTCCTTGAATAAACCAAAACGGGTCTGAAGATATTTTTATATTTTATACTTGAATGGGAATCATGAAGTACTTCTACAGAACATGCTTTCAAACACTTTTCAAGCACTTGTTATTGCTTTGCTGATAATGTTTCCTAGTAAGGCATTAGACTTCTCTTGCATTTATTTAATTATTTTATATTGCTTAATAGACACCATACATAAGGTTTACCTCTTCACTAAACTGACTTGTAACTTTGCCCGTCTCTGTGGCTTCTGCATGGAGATAGATTTAGGTGTAAAGCCATGCTGTGGAACATTCCAGACAAAGCAAGAGCATCAAAACATGTATGAAAAGTGTGAGGGGGGAAAAAAAATCATGATTACAACATAAGTTAAAGATAAGGAAACGCACTGAGAATGAAGAAGTGACATGGTATTGTGCTGTTCTGTGTGATCAATTAAATGCTGTTATCACTGATATAAAACCCTGATTGTCCCTCAGAGCTATTGCTCTGACGGCCAGCTGCTATAGCCAGCCCTCAGTGTGTGTGTAGATGTTCTAAAATAGGCTCCACTCCATTTGGAGCTGTACCTTTGCAGCTCATCCTCTTAAATAAATCCACCTGCTTTAAATAGAAAGGTTCTGCTCACAGAGGCTTTCTTCAATGGACGCTCACATGACGAGAGATCCCAGGGAGACACCACAGACCATGTGACCTGGGGGGGCAATAATGAGGGCAGTGTGGACTAGGGCTGTAGACCTTTAGTCATTTAGTCAATTAATCGGTTGATGGCGTCTTAGTCGAGCAAATTTTGTATTAGTTAATGAATTTATTGAAGGCCCTAAATTAAACAATTTTCTGACGTATGTTATAATGTTGTTTCCTCATCACAAACGTACCTGGAGTTGTGTTTTCATTCATTCACACATGTTTAATACACAAACCCTGCATATTTAAGATGAATTCTTATCTCAAATTGAAAGCACTCCACCTTCCACCTTGTGGTGTCATGTGGTGATACAAGTGCTCCACTGTGTTGTGTTGCTGTGTTGGATGATTTCAGCCCTGGAATTGTTAATCTCTACTGAACAAATGGTAAAAGGTAGCTATTAAATTGAAAACTACCACTGCATGACATCACAAGGTGGAACAGAGCATTTTGACCTTAGGAGAAACAGACTAATAACCAGAATTACTTAAGCTTGTATTAATGATACAAAACATCACTCCATGTATGTTTTTGAGGAGGTAACAACATAACACAAGATATATATAGATTTCTTATTTTATTTTATTTTTTTTGCATTTTTTCTTTCCTACATAATTCCATACATCTTACTTAATTTACTTACTTCATTCCTCAAAATTCCAAAGAGCTAGTTCCAAACTGTCAATTGTGTGATTTTTGGTGTAAAATGAAGTGTTGGTGAAATGACACATGTTGCAGTTTGTGACAGTCAGATGTGCATGAGAGCGAGAGATTCAGAGAAAGGGAGAGAGAGATACAGAGAAAGAGGCAGCAAAAGAGGGAGAGAGACATAGAGAGATAGAATGAAAGAGAGGGACAGAGAGAGAGGGAGAGGGAAAGAGAGAGACTGACACAGCTTGGTCACAGCTCTGATTCATGGTGATCAAGGCCAGCTGCTGTGGATGCACTGCTCACTTGGACCCTGCTCACTGACCACTGGGACTAACAAGCTGGACCCTATTACTGTCTGCACCCTGACCAAAGGTACACACATAGTACAGTGTTTGTGTGAACTTCCATTTTCAGCTCCATGACACCCGAGCCCACATGGATAGAGCTGGTGGACTGCTGATGTGATTGATGATGACAACAAGGAGGTCAAAGGTTAATATAACAGCGACAGTAATTCTCACTCATGACATCACTCAAACCACTAGGGCTGCAAGATTTATGGGAATTGACTTGAAATTTTAAATTTGATTGGAAGCAGTTAGCAAATCTCAAAAACTGCCATTTTTAATCATAATTTCCTCAGAAAATTATACACTATGCTGCATTATTCTGAACATAATCTGCTAACCCTATATCTTAGATCTGTACAGTCTTCTGAAATATGATTCTTGCATTAGTTTGTCAGTTCATATTTCAGTATTTTTGTCAATTATTCTGAGCCTGTTTACACTGTGAATTTTAAACAGAATCCTATTATTAAAATATAAATCGTAAATGTAATGACAATTACAGTGCTTGTCAGAAAAATCGCAATGAAATATTTTTCCAAAGTCCTTATAAGCCACTTACATTCTATGCTACGCTACAGTCTACAATGCAAAAGTACACATGTTTTTTTATATCAAAGTTAGCGCCAAATATAATATGTATTTTGACTGAGATATTGCTTATTTGTTTTGTAACAATTTAATAGGTTAAACAAGTAGAACTAACTAAACCAATAATTGAAACTGAACTTTTGATGTACTTTGTATCAATTTCATTTCAGAAAACACAACCAAGTTAACGCACAGCAGTCCCACAGCTAAACTTATATTAGCCTATTGCAGTGTTTACGTGGGCTAGCCCGGCGCGCTCGATAAGGAGAAATAGTGTTTAGATTTATTAGATCACATCTGATATGGGAGCACACTCTTTAATCTATTATGAGCCTCTGATAAGCACTGTGCAATTTAATTTCTCTCAGTTATTGCCTGCACTTCTCAGGTGACCGTAAGCAGCCATGTACCCTCACAATCACACACTACTTCATTAAAAGTACCACAGAGATAGACCACTGTTATCTGCTCCCTCCATATACCAGATTAGGCACTCCTGCTCCCGGGCCGCTCGCCTTACTATTAGCGGAAAATATCAAAATGTAGCTAGTGTTATCTGTAAGTAAGGGTACTGTGCTGTATCTTTAATACTGCAAAAAAATGTCAGAAGTCAGAACCTATAAATCACAATTTTGATTTGAGCAATTTGCTAGTTTTATATTTGTCAGATAGGCCGGGTATGTGATTCTCAAACTGTGAAAGGAGAGAGTAGGTACTTTTATCTGTTATCCATGGCTCATTGCTACTATTCACATGCATAGATTTTCTGGGTACATGTAAAGCTTTAGAACACCTTTTTCCACAAGGCAAACCTGTTCTTATCCCAAAACATAGAACCAGGCATTTTACTCCCGACTTGACAATTGATAAAAGTTTATAAACCGATGCAGACACTGTGAAATGGTCTGAGTATGATTCATACCATAAACCAGAGGTCACCAACCCTATGCCCGCGGGCACCCGGTCGCCCGCTCGCCCGTCTCAGTCGCCCGCCACTGTTCTGTTTCTAAAAATAGAACAGGTCGATTTATCCACAGGTTGTGTACTTTAATCCAAAGCCCTCATTAAAACAGTTCGAAACCGTCCTAGATCGACACAAAAAAGTCACGTAAATCCCCAAAAATCTCGCAACAAAAAAAAAAGTAAATCCACAGGGCCGCAGCGGCGCAGCTCGTCAGCGCGTTAAGGTGAAGTATTTGGACCGGTCTCACCCGCTGCGCTGGGTCCTGACTCTCTGTTCCTCAGCTCCTTTTTTCTCGGTCCCCATCGGTTCGTTTCGATTAGTCCGTTTAAGGTCCAAGGTCCCGGCCAAGCGCCAGCGGCACAGCGGTGAGTTTGGGGCGGCGTGCGCGCGCTCACACGTGCGCAGATATATACGGGCGATCAGCTGATCAGATAAACAATAACAAAACACAGCGGCCACAAAGCCCTTTAGAAATAATTCCATGTACAACTTATGTTGCCTGTGCTACAGTACGAAACTGAGAAGTCCCAGTTGGAGGTGGGCCAAAGTCAGGCACATTTACTCTGGGCATTTACAAAGAGAAAGTGTCCTGCACTTTGCCTCTAAATGACAATGCATCTGCATCTGTGGTGTTTGATAAGGAGCAGAAAAATACTGCCAAGTGATTAACAGACTGATGCAAGAGTTTGAGAAGAGTGATTTTGATCAAATGGAGCCATGTGTGTCATTCATTTCAAATCCCTTTAGTGTCAGTGTACATTACCAACACAGCTGAGAAACTAAGTACAACCTTCAACTTGGTTGCAGGGCAAGTAGAAATGGAAAGAGTGACTTTTCAAAATGACCTACACCTCAAAGCCCATATGGGTAACCCAAACTTTTGGAACCTAGTGGACACAGAGAAGTACAAAACTGTCTGTACAGCAGCTATGAAGGCTGGTGGCCTTTTTGGATCCACTTATCTCTGTGAATCAGCCTTTTCGAACTAACTGATTCACATTTGCAGGAGTCACTGAGAGTGGCAGTGTCCAACTATACACCAGAATACAGCAAACTATAACAAAATGGAGTGCCAAGATTCTCATTAACTGCAACATAGTTTAATAGTGTTTTTGTTAAACACATGTTACCAGATTATTGCTGTTACCAGGATGAAGTGTCTGTTTTGTTTAAAACAAAAATAAGAATACTACTATTAAGTATACTACTACATTACAACATAATTACTACATTACATTACTACATTAATAATGAATTTGTGACACGTTCATTAATTTGCAGAAAATAAATGTCGCTTTGACAAATGTGATCAAGTAACTAACAAATGGTTAATAATGCAGGTATAGAATGTAATTGAATAATACAGTGTAATAGTGTATTTTTTTAGTCTTGGATTATCTGTATTCAGCTGGTAGCCCTCGTAATATTTGATGATATTAAGGAAGCCCTCAGCTCTGAAAAGGTTGGTGACCCCTGCCATAAACTGTATTGGAGGGAAGGATATTTTTTTTCTATGAGTCAATCAGTTTCTGTGCATTGTGGAGCTTTTGGATATTTATGTTATAACATTATCAGATTTTAGCTGTAGGGGATTGAAAATGTAACTTCTGTATTGCTTCATTCTACTATTTATTTGTTGCAGCTGCCACTACTGACAATTTAAAAAAGGTTTACAAAGGATTATCAGTATCGCAAAGCAATGCTCCTAGTGGCTGAGAAGTGAAATGACGTGAAATGAGTTGCCCGTAGTGGCCCAGGACCCTTGCCATGACATAGCAATGTGCCAGAGCTTTCTGAAAATGTATAGTTGATTAGCTAAAAAAGCAGAGCATTGTTCTTGTATCAGAATATTATTCTTTCTTCTTATTCTTTTTTTTCCTAACCAACTAAAAAAAATGCACATAGAATCATACTATTATGCCAGTGCTGGTTTTATAGTTGTTAAAATTAGCTCAGTTGCCACAGTAACATTTCAGTCAAAACATAATATATCTTTTTAAGGGTCGAACCCTCAAGTCACCCACAATATAAAGTTAAAACCCATGCAAAGAGCCTTCTCCTCGAGATTGGTTTGTTTGAATGAAATGGCATCTTCAAATCTCCCATATTTTTGAAAAAGAAAGACTTTTTAACACTTGACTTGATTTGACACGTTCATGGATCATGCTTGTAGCACAGAGAGTGGAAAAAGTTTGCTGCATCTGCTCTCTATAAATATTGGTAAAACAATTTTATCTATTTTGATTTCTCATGTTACTCTTCTTTTTCTTCTTCTTCTGCAGAATGTTTCCCATTGTCTTGTACAGACACTGGACCCAAATAAATAATTGCTTTATTTACAAATAACGTTTTGTGTTAACACTTACTTAGAATAAAAGTATTAAATCAGTTTGGTGTTACGTTTATGGTGAATATTAGAAAACAGAATACAGAACTGTCCAAGGTGATGGTCCTTTGAATTTTAGGGGTTTCAGTCAAGTACACAAAGTTATTAAACAGAGGATAACTAATAAATAACAAAGAAACTACAATATTAAAATATTTTACTGCTACATTTAAAATCAAAATATTGAAAATTTGAGAATTCTGCCATCCCCGTATCCCGAGCAACCATGTCGTGTCATAGAACTCTTTGTAACACATCAGTTGCTTTAGATACACGACAGAAAGATCTCTTAAGAGTATATCGACACGAGACACACGCACACGACAGAAAGCTCTCTTAAGAGTATATTGACACGAGACACACACACATGACAGAAAGCTCTCTTAAGAGTATATCGACACGACACACACACACGACAGAAAGCTCTCTTAAGAGTATATCGACATGAGACAAACACACACGACAGAAAGCTCTCTAAAGAGTATATCGACATGAGACACACACACATGACAGAAAGCTCTCTAAAGAGTATATCGACATGAGACAAACTCAGGTGGTCAAGCCTTCAGGGGAGCCTACTGCGGAGTATTTGGCTGAAGTCTGCCAGAAGATAAAGTCAAAAGAACAGCCTCCCTCTAGGAAGGCAATCCCGTTTTTTTTATGACACCAACCCCCTCAAGGTATAATACTCCTTCTGTTGTCCTCTTTATGGTTTTTAAACTTGTGTCTATAAGAATAACACTTTTTTTCATAGATAAAGACCGCGGCATCAGTGTCAGTGCCTCTCAGTCTGCTCCACAGGATTGCAGATTAAATTTTTTTCATAGAATTTGCATTTTCATTGAATTTCTATTAAGAACATTGTTTGAACAAACAAGAACTATTGTTATCATTCAACTTTCTCAGACCAGTGCAGGTCCTCCTCCAGCCCAGGCTCGTGAGCATCCCACTGAGGAGAGTATCACCAAACAGCAATGCACATCCCCTTCTGCTGCCAGGAAAGTGCCATATAAATGGACCCTTTCTTCTGATGATGAAGACGAGGGAGTGACTTCTGCAAAAAGGCCAACTGCACAATCCAGAGTCTGCAGTCAGCCTGGTCTGGTCTCTTCCAGCAGTGAGGACAAGGAAGAAAAGGAGCACACGGGGGTCTTGGGCTCAGAGGCATCTTCTATCACTGGATGACCAGACGTCAGTGGTCCACATAAGCTCACTTTTTAGACCCAAGCTCCTACAGGGTGTAGGGCCTATTCCTTTCACAACAATGAATTGCTTCACCCATGCACTCATGACTGTCAACTGTCTTGCGCTCAACTTCGTCCCTTGGTCACCCCCTGCAGTATCCCATATTTAGAACTGCTAAATAGAATGGAAGTCAATGAGAGGTCAGTGGGTGACCCCCACAAGATGAAGCGCTCATCATTCACCATTGACCCCACAGTGAAGTGGGGAATCTCGAGAGCTTTCAAAAAATGTATAAATATGCTGTTCCCATGTTAAAGGATATTTTTTGTTAAGAAATATTATTAGAGCTCCTACAGGGCGTAGGGCCTATTGGTTTCATCAAAAGTTATAAGTGATAAAACAAGTTATTACTTTCGTTGAAGAATGTGAAGTATGGCACCGTGATTCTTCAGGTCACCTCGCTCAAAAAAGTCCAGGGGACCAAAGTCATATTTTGCACAGTTTTACCATGGCAATGTGTGCCCATGTTTATCTAAGTTAGCATATCAGCATCTCCAATGTGTGCCCACTTTGTCTGTTTAGTGACAAGTACAGCCCAAACAAGACATACATAAATAAATACATAACAGAGACAAGTGGCACGTCAGTGCCACCCTGAGGGTGTGGCGGGTTTGCCAAGTGGGAAGCCTGACCCGTGAGGGCCGTTGGATGCTGCTTGCGGCTTTAATTTTAACTACTATCAGCTTTGACAGAACAGAACAAAACTCAAGAACAACTATACATAAAATTTTCTTTGCATTCAAACTTTGTAGTGCTTCTTAAATGTTTTGACTTTATCTGCCCCAAATAAGAAAGCTGTCAGAATGTGTAAAAACATTTGAGAAATTCATTCATGATAAATAGGCCAACGGCAAATCTATCCATGTCATATAAGTCCTTATTCTAAATATAATTGTCTGACTCAACACATAAGCACAAAGACAAGCATTAAACAGGAAATCTACCTAATCTTTACCTGTTCAGACTGGTCAGTTGAGAAGATCTATTTTAATACAATCTTGGAATTTAGATTTTGTGTATGGATTTATTTGAAACTGTAGAGCTTCTTTGTGACACCATCAAGCAATAGTTGAATCTAATGGAAAATTAATTGTGTTGTGCAACTGAAAACAAAGGTTTGTATCTGTACTCATCCTTGTCCCATGTTTGGGCCCAAGTGCCACATGCTGGAGAAGGGTCTGTCAGTATGGTAAAGGCCAGTGTGTCCATACAAATTTTAAGCAAAAATCTAGTTTATAAAAAAAAAGCACTGTTTTCACATCAGAATATTATCGTATCATAATGGTCATCTAAGTGCCCACACATCAATACTCTAGCTGCAAAATTTGGCCAAAATGTTGAAATCTCTAATTCACTTAATTTGCCCCCATTTGCATATACATAAATATTTTTTATTTATTTATTTAGAGTTTGTCAAAATGTTGCATTGTTGCATTTGTGTTGCAATGAGGAAGAGAAGGCTCAATAATGCCTCACAATTGGCAGTGGGTGCAGCAATAGAGGCGCAGGCAAGGGCCGTTTACTAGGGATGGCCATGATTAGTCGACGAATCAATAAGTATCCATAATAGATCATTAAGAATCTCATCAATCACGTTAATTTTTATTCGACAAACTGAATGTAGGCTGTTGTGCGTAGCGTAGCGTAGCGTATGGAGACTGTGTCTGGCAGCACAAACACAGGAGTTGCAGCCTCACAGTCCCATGCCTCAGCTATGGCACACCTCCTTGGAGATCACTATATCCCTCAATGAGTGCACATCAGTATCCCGGTCATGATCGGGGTTGTTTTTGGCATGGTGCATGTATACGCAGTATGCTTTTCAGTCTTTTTGTCACAGCAGTTGCCAAAATAAAGTGACCAACACAAATAAAGTGAGTGAAATGACTGTTAAATAAAGAGCTGCGCTAAACCTGCACACGTACAATCTTCACTCATATGACCTGCACACGTATGATCTCTGAAAACATGAACCATCTCCAACGCGATTCAAGCACAGAACAGACTCACCATTAGCAGAACATCCCTCTGTCACAGAAAGAACACTCATATTCCACTGAGTCGTGTCCTTTAGTCCGACAGAAGTTGACCGCATCAGGGTACTAGAAAAGAGCTCTTTTTTTCTCCAGCGTTTAGTTTATGCAAATTAGCCATGCAGTTTTAAGTTTAGTGACATAAACAAATGTGCGCAAAACTGCATTAAACACATTATAATTTCAAACGGGTTGATGTGGCTCTATAGTGGTTATGGTTTATATGTTGTAAATGATCATTTTAATATAAAAAAGTTAATGATTAATTTTAAAAAAATCGATCATTCTCCAGACGATCGATTAAGAAAATTTAATTGAATGCCCATCGCTATTGCTTACGGCTATATTCTTGCATTAGGGTTATTGTATCAGTTGCATAAAGTAGGTTAAATATTATCGTTTATCACAGTATATCTCTGTTACAATATATGACACTTCAAAATTTGTTATTATGACAGGCCTACACCCTATAACAACAGCTGACCAATAGAAGGAGTGGGTGGGTACAAGTAAATGGCATATGGCTGTGTTTGAGCAGAGAGCTACACATACACAATATGAGAGACTGGCTAAGCTTTATCATCATAATCTCAAATCAGCTATCACCACACGGCCAGATCACAACTGGATAGTCATACATTTATACAGCCATATCTCCCACTGCTAATTCTGAGGTGGCGAAAGCGATACCGTACTAAGTGCAGCTAAAAGAGAGAGAGCAAAGACTCCAGCCCGTGTCTCGCCAATGGCCTCCCTGGTGGATTGTGTTACTCAACAATGGCAGTGGCCTTTCACCGGCAGAGCATGCTCCAATAGCTGAGAGCCATACAAACATGCCTCATCACCAGCACTCCCTCTAGACTCACCATAGTCCCAGTGTAGAAGGCCGGTCTAAAGCATGTCTTTATATCAACAAATGTGTGCCCTAGTTTGTGCGGGAGGGCATATAAAAGCAAGCAGTGGCATCATATAGTTCAGCAGAGCATGAATAGGAGCATATACACAAAGGGTAGCCATGTTTGTAATGACAATAGGGTTGGGTGATTATGACTGAGAGAAAAGACTGACATGGGCTTGATAAGACAGTCTCTGGGTCTGACTTTAGGCACCTACTAAACAGCCCCCAGCAAAGACGACAGAGAGACCTGCAGGCATTAGTAAGCACAGAAAGGCATACTCAGAAATGCAAAAGTCAACAGTACTTAGCCATTCCAAACATGAAAATCAGTAATCAAACACAAATGAGAAAATGACTGCAAAGCAAACGTAACGCAATTGATCTGATTTCTATATTTGCACTGGCGTTCATAATTACACAAGTAAAGCAAAACATTTTTATAAGAAGATTAAGAGCCTCTACACTGATGTCTATGTAGGCTAATCTAATTATTAATTTATGTATTTTTTTTCCAAATCCTGATTCTGCTTTATTAACATTTGAGAATGAAACATGAATTGCAAAAGAAATCCAAGATCATTGCTTTTTATGGTTATAGATGTATGAATTTAGAGGATTATATAAAATAAGACAGAGCATATGTTACTGAAATGAATAGTTAAGATTTAAAAATTGGGACCATTTAAATTACATTTTTATTTAATTGTGATTTATCTTGCAACTGTACTTCTATATCTTATATCACTATATGTAGGCCAATCCAATCACACAAGCTTCAATAAAAGCTAATAAATAACATCATGCTTTCTGCTGTATATTGTGTGTGCAGTATATAATAAAAGTGCATAAACAGCAATTCATGGCATGTCAGGCAAATTACAATATGTACGAGCTACAGTATATGTGGAACAGCCAGTTCACGCCTCTAATAGTGAAGCATATTTCTATAGGCAGTTGCTCTTGCTCTTTGTAAGGGCTCCCATAAGAAAGGTGTCTATAAAGCTTAACACACAAGAGTCCGCTAATCACCCTGAGGCTAGCTTGTTCTGCACGCTTTAAAAACAATTACACCAGAGAAAAGCCCACTGCTGCTGCTATCCGGAGCATGGAGGGCAGTGAGAGGGGCAGGTTAAGATTAGGCTGTAGACCTAAAGTGTGCCCCCAAGTCAGAATATTGAAGCGTCAGCGGTACTCTGAGAAACGTGCTGGAAATAGACAATGTTCTATATTGGTTTGTACAGCTGCAAGACTGATTTGACATAATTGCAAATCGCAGGCGTGCTATGTAACATTCTGGTGGGGGGACTGCCACCTGCTTGTTTCATGGAGATGTTATTGCATTGCCTGGAATGAGCTACAATATGCCATTAAGATTATGTCTTCTGAGTTGCCTTGAAATGACTTTGAAAAATATGCATTCTTGTTGCGAGTGTAATCACATCTCTGCAGATCTGACCTGTAACTTGGAACATTCGGCCAAGCAATACAATTTCTCTGGCGCAAGTAGGTGCTAGACTTTTTTAACATTTCAGTCTTTGCGATTTGAGAATCTTTCAAAATCGCTCAATCCTATTGTCTTGTATACTCAAGAAAATCCTAGAAAGTAGCAGGAAGAACATGAAGTCCCATATGAGTAATTAAAACAGATCTGAGGAGCGGTTGGACTATACACAGCACAGAGGGGAACAGTGGGGAACAGTGAAGGAGCTGACTCATCCCCTGCTGAGGCCCTCACACACCATCATCATTCTCAGTAATCAAACCTCAGGCCAGTTCTTTGCAACAGCCATGTCATCACTGCACATCCCCAAATCTGCTCCTCCGTCATCCGCCCTTTGGTAACTGTAATGCCCAGGGGTAAAAAAAAAAAAAAGCAATATTTAGGCCACTGCTTCACATGAATTTGCACTTGGGGTTGTATTTCATTTTATAATACAACAGGATGTGAAATATTGTTCTCAAGTAAGTGAATATTTGGTGACTTTTTAGCATTGCTTCTTTGTGGATATAAAGTTCTATTATTATGATTATGTAAGTATGGGATTCAATTTGTGATTCATTTTCAAAATTCACTTCACAGAGCACAATTTAACACATTGTAAATACGCATCGGAACAACAACTTTCACGTTAGAGTTGAAAAATGACCTTCTACACAAATCCAAAAATCATACGCATTTTTGGAACTAACATTGTGTATTTTCATGTTTTTAAAAAGAATGATTTTAACATTTCACATATTTTTCATGTATTGATAAAAATTCAAGGCCTCAAGCATCAGTCTGATCACTGGGGTTATGTTTACTGCCAATAACATTCTTTGTACAGCTCTTAGCTCTAAGTTCAATGACAACACAATGAAATCTGAGCATTCAAGACTAATTAATGGAGAGATAATCACATGCAACAAACATATGGACTGGTATTGTTTCTTTATATTCTAACCTGTAAGCTATGAGAGAAAGGCTAAGTTAATGATCACTGGAACACCCTAGTATATGAGACTGCAGTTATAGGCGCACCGTTTAGTAAAGGTGTTCCACAATGGACAGCCTCCATGTTTGGTGTGAGAGGAGAGACAATAGAGATCAAAAGATTGCAGGTTTGATCCATGGGTGCTGGTGATAAATGTCCATCAATTGCTACTAAGGCTACAACAATTGACTGAATAATTGTGACAAAAAAGAGGACTTATTGTTATTTGGTTCTAAATTTGGCCCATCTTAGTCCTGATGTGGACTTGGGTTCGTCCTGTTCTAGACATTCTTAAATTCTGACCTAGTCCCATTTTTGATATATGAATGCACCCTAAGACACATAAATACTTTTTTTTATAACAAGACAATGCAAAATGTCAAAAAAAAAAAACCATCACTGATCATCAATAACAGATAGATATGCTATATGCTATGATGTGTGTTGTAGAGAGGGTATTTTGGAAAGCTACTTACCAGGAATACAAATTAAATACGCTATGGTCTCAGCAATGCTCAGTAGTTGCCATGAGGTATTTTATCCTGGGACCCTTTATGACTTATTCATACTCAAGTAACCTTTAGCCTTCTTCTGTATCTTTTCAGCACTTATATTCTCTGCTATTGGTTTTATGCCCCAGTCACATACAGCAGAAATAATAGACTGTGTTCTCATAGCATATCATTAACATTCACATTAGGAGCTATTAACCCTGTTTTAATCCCCTATATGAGCTAGAGGTGCAATTTCATCACCGGAGTCATCCATTCAAAGAACAGCTGGAGTACAGGGAGTCCTGTTGTTATGCTTGAATTTCAGTAAAGTCCGGAGCACTGGTGTCTGCGCAAACTAGTACATGCCATTTACAGGGACCAGAGTGGGTAAATGAAAGAATAACGACTTCTCTCGTAAGGCATCCGCTTTACCAATAAAACAGCCACACATCCAGCCAACAGAGCAATAACGCAAGAAAATGATACGAGACCTTTACAGCTATTAGGAACACATTTGAAGACGTGTTAAACTGGCCATCAGTCACAGCATATGCGCAAGCTGCGACTAGTTTGTGTTCACTGAATAAATGTTGTAGTTGGGCTGCAAATTCTCACCCTGCGCGTTCTGGGGCTAAACGATGACATGCCATTAACGCAATTGCAGACGCGGCTGTTCGTCAAGGTGCACGGATGGGTTTATTGGACACTACATACCAGAGCTCCATGATGCAGCGTGACATTAAATGAAACCTAGTCATTCAAGTTAAAATAATTGCCACAGTTGTTAAAGCAATAAGAATCCCGTATGGAACTTATAGTAGCAAATTCTTAAGTGTTGTGTAGTGTCGGTAATACCATTACGCACGTTATTGTCATGACAGAACACTACGCATTAGGAAATTCAACTTACAATTTAAATGCAAAAAGTTCATAACTGAATAATTTTAAAAGCAAAGAAAAGGCTGCCATGGAGGAATGAATGAAATAATAATTTTAGGCATTTCAAGCTTACCTTTGGAGCACAATAAACCGACAGTCCAACAGTGGCGTTTTGGAGCAATGTGCAGACTTTCGATGAAATAAGTCGCTGTTCTTAAGGCCAATGCAAGTGAGAGCAGGTCCGATAGGCAGTCACTGTGATGGTAAGGTCCCACACACTGTAGTATTCTCCAGCATCGCTCCGTCTGTGGGCTGCAGAGGCATCACTGGACGTATGAACCAGCGCTTCACATGAGCGGCGACAGGGAAAGTCCGGCATGGAGTAGGCCGTGCGGGCTGGATTCTCCAGTGAGCTGAGAGGCTGGAGGTAGCAGCGTGCAGGTGATCACAGAAAAATGCAAGTTAAATGTGCCATAAAACTACACAGATGTGTTACAAAATAGAACGAAGAGTAGTCTTTAGTTTTTATACATTTTAACACAAAATTGTACCCCTCGCGCTAAAACAGAATTTTGTAGGCAAAATAAATAGGCCTATGTTAAATAAGTTAGTGTTAAGCTAGGCACTCACCAGATAACGTCTTTTCGTTGTATTGTATTCCTTTTTTTCTTCCAAAAGTGTAGGCTAGTCGGCTACACTCTGGCTAATCTTTCCTAGCGCTTGTCTGTAATCAGGCATCATTGCGCATGTCACAACACGGCGTGCACACGGCTTCTCCGTCGGAAGTGTGGAGACATGTTTCTATATATAATATATAATTTTATTTATTAATTTTTAGGCAATATAAGTACGTAAAGTAAAGTCAAATCGTTCTCTGTGCTTTCAGCTGGCTGCAGCTGCTGAGCCAGTTGCCGCCTCTGCTTTTTGTGAAGTGTTCCTTTCAGACACAAGTTGTGCACCAGAGGGATGTGCAGCACATCAGCCTGAGTCTGCGTCACTCCACAGAACTGAACTGATGAATGACTGGAGGGAGTCTGCTGGGAGCAAGCACTACCAACAGAGAATAGTCCTAGCTCTGAGCCTGCAGGGCAGCCCAGATCTAATAATACAGCTTCATTCTTCAATAGAATAACTCTGGCGACCGCAGCAGCACTACTGGCTCCACATATGGTTAGTGAGGACTAAGCAATCAGACTTGTTGCGTACGCCTCCTTTTGAAAATGAATTCAGCCTGACAAAGATGGTTGGATGAGAGATTCAAATGGAACATTTCGTGCATGGTGATATGATAGGAGGATTTACTGTACCCACTAGCCTTTTCATCAAGCAGCAATCAACAATTTATTGGTGGCAGTCCCTCAATAAAGGCGTTCCCTGGAAGTGCCAGTGAAATCAATATTCCCCTGTGACACAGCACACAGGCCGCAGTGAGGGATGGATGGGAGGGGCAAAACTGAGTGGGAATGAGTTGCCACATTTGCACTGTATGCAAATACGATTGATTAGTTGTGCTGGCAGTAGAACATTAAAAATGACCTAAAACTAAATGAATTTGTCCTTCACTTTATGCATAGTTCTAATCCTAGCTGACAGATAGGTCTGTTACCATAAATACTATACTGACTTATTGTTCAATAAATGATGAAGAAATATTTTTATGTGGTCAATATTTATCATAGTCGTACTTTGTACTACTGAGTTGAGTAAATCACATCTATGACTCATTATACGTATTATGAACTTGTATTATATTTAGAATTGTTATAGGGGTGATATCCTTGCATTAGGGTTACTATGTCAGTAGCATAAATTAGTTTCAGTATTATCATTGATCGTCTATATTTTCTTAAGTGCTTCAAAATGTGTTATGGTGACAGACCTACTGGCAGATGGGTTTGCTGGGTGGACTTTTCCTGTCAGTGCGATTTCCTGGTTTATTTGATCTGAGCTGGTCAGGGCTGCCTTTGCTTGAGGGATCATTTGGCTGTCGCACATAGCTGACCACAGTCAATATTTAGGACTTGTCCCCAGAGTAGCAAGACAACAGTGATAGTGCCCATGGCCTTATAGCACTGTGGAGTGGAGTATGCAGCAAATTCATGATTGCTTTGTGAGCCAGTTTTAGCTAATGAAACTAGTGCTGCTTTGGTTCCCCCAGGAGGCATTTGTGATCTTATTCATGTCACATTATGTTTCATGTACATCCATGATGCTTGGATGGCACATCAAAGTCTATTACTGTGACAACATGTGTGGAGTGAGTACACACAGAGCATGTCAGAAAAAAAATCCTTTGGGAAAACAGAAAATTATATGAATTAAAAGGAACCATATGGCAGATTGTGTTTGTAAATTTCATAAATTTGGCCTAACTATGTCCCCAGATACAAGGTAAGGCAATTTTAATACTGATTTATTTTTAATTACAAAAAATTGGATATGATGGCCAAGTTGTTTATGTTATATTTGGTTCTCAAAACGAACATTCAATCAATCAAAAATCTTGATGTTCTGAGCTTGTCATGATTTTTCCATATATTGAGAAAAAAAATTGTATATGTTCTCTGTCTGTAGATTTAGGCACTGGCAACCAAGGTTCAGGCATGACTGTAATAGTTTGTCTTATTTAAAAAAAAAAAAAAAAAAAAAATAGCAATAATAATAGTAATAGCACAGGCTGGATATATTTTCTTAAAAACATTAATGCTAAAGTCCACGTTCTAACTCCCAATCCCTTCCATAAGGCTCCAGTCCATGGTTTAGCCCTGGTGGTGGCACAGCATGCAACAGCCAGCTATTTATCAATTATTCATAGTGATGGAGATTCTTGCAAACATATGGAAGACGACACAGAGTGCAAAGTAAGTATTAAAATATTTGTACAATGTATTAACTGTGAATCATAAATTAAATAAAGCCTTCTTCTTCTTCTCATGACGTGTAACATGGCACTGAAGCATGTAAACACCAGAGGCACGCTGTGGTGGTTACATCACAATCTGTTTAATTAATAGGATTTAGGACACTGGCAGATGAAGTCTAATCAATGGGAATTATTAATGATTTTGCATCGTTAGCCATTCTGCTCACTAACAGCCTTGTACCTCTTAATGAGTGTGGTCACCTGAACCAAAACAACTTTCAGTCACAACATTGGGTAAAGCAACTGATTCAAATAGGAGCTTGAAAACCCTGCCAACTATTTTGTTGGCAGGGTTTTATTAACATGTTATTCTGACTTTCATGACAGCAACACATTTTGACAATTTGGAACAGGACAAGTCAGATGATCTGCGCAGAGACCCACTGGAGAAGATTTGGTCCTTTCAATAAGAAGGCTTCTTAGAAGAATATCTGGAATTGAGGTACTCACAAAATCCAGACTATACTCTGGCTTGACTTGCATGACACTTCCCAACTCCTACACATGATCAAGTGGCATATAAAAACATAGTTTTCTTATTTTTTGCCATTTTGATTTAATAGTGTTGCTGTCCTTGTTATAAATCTCACAAAACGTAAAACGCCATGTGTTTCTTTATAGTATTGATGGACAATTATTAAACTTAAAATATTTACTGATTTTCACAATTTAACAAGTTAGCGAAAACAAAACAAAAAATAAATTAAACCAAAAAAGGTTTCAAAAATATATTAATATTGGAGCCCTATACATGATGCAAAAAATATTATTACAAATTGTGCTATTGTATCTCTCCCATAAACAAATCAATATTATAATTATATACATCAACAGAAGATTTGAAACTCCTCTATATTCTGCTACAAAATGGTTCTTACAGTTTACGAAGAAAATGATGGTATCTGAAAACCTAAAGCTTCCTACAAAATACTGATACAGCACTCCGGTCTTACCCAGCTGTGTGAAAACTGCTCAGTGCATGGGCGACTGTCTCTTCCCGCCCTCCATTTTGGATCGATGAACTTGCCCGTGGGGACTTGTGCAAACCTTTGATCCTCTTTTGAAGACCTTATCACTTTTTCACTTGATCCAATTCACACAGTTTTGTCTTGAAGAAAATTAATTGAACCATGAATAATAATATGGAAAAGCGTTATGTGCAGCTTCTCATGTAATGTCAGATGTCAGGCAAGTGCCTTTATAACTATATGGGAGATTTTTGAAAAAATATCCAAACTTGTGATCCAGAAAACATCAGACTATACATTATTTGTTAGGGATTGGCTCCACAAACTTGCACTATATAACTTTTTGGGGGGGTCCGTCACCTGCTTGTTTCTGTAAAGATGTCACTTCTCTCCCTGAAATGTTCCACAGTATGACATTAAACAGCTTTTCATACGTTTATTAGATTACAGGTGATTTTATGGCTCAAAAAGACCTTGAAAAACAGGCATTCTGACTGTGAAGGGGTTTGCCTCTCCACAGATCTGGCCTGTAATTTTGTCTGGTTTGATCTCCATAATGATAGAAAGGTTTAATGCCATACTGTGAAAAATCTCAGACAAATCAATAACATCTCCATCTGGAGATAAGCATTTGACAGGCCCTCCACTGGAAAAGTTACACAATGCACCTTTAATCTTATGGTTTGAAGTCCTTTTGACTATCAGTTAAGCTACATATTTGGGGTTCAACAATGACACCACTTTCTGAAAGAATAGAGAAAAAATAATTTCACTTCAGTTTATTTATTTTGCCAGTTTTTGTTTCATGTGGATAAGCCTAGTAATTACAGATATCTTTAACATACATCAGGACAAGAAATCTGGGATTTGAGAATGTCTCATAGCATCACATAACCCCCTGCTAATCTAACTAATTTCTGTTTACATAGGAGGATCTTTTTATCCAGGCAATCCCATGTAAAAGTTAATGATGTGATGCTAACAAATGGGTAAAGCTGTTCTCCTGGGACCTTGTAGCATGTTATCTCTTTCTTCAGCAGCCAACCAAACAGTAGTAGAAGCACTAAGAATAGAAATAGCAATGAAGGTGAATAATTTAAACACGGGGGTGGAATACACAAGTTAATTTCTCACAAGTGCTGAGAAAAGTGGCAGTTGAGAGCACAAATGACAGCTGTTCATATGTTTCTAATTATTTCATGATTTGGTGAAATAGTACCTGTGGTAAATATTTATCAGTTTTACACCATTTAGTTGCACTTGCATAAAAGTTAAAAAAAAAAAAAAAAAAAGACAGGAAGTAGCACTGAGTTATGAAAGGGAATATTTCTAACTATGTTGTTTTAACTGGTTTACAGTGATGGGAAGTTACTTTGAAAATGCATTTAGTTACAGAATACTGAATATCTGCATTAAAAAAGCAAAATGCAACTGAAATGAACTAATAAACTAATACAAGAATCACATTTCAGAACATGTTTGTATAGGTCTAAATTGCAGGGTTAGCAGTTTTTATGGACATTTTGTTTGTGGAGGAAACTTTAGTCATTTCTAGTTTTGTGATGTGTTTTGCATCCATTCAGTTTGGGATTTTGATTCAATTGCGATTAATCTTGCAGTCATAATATCCATTCCTGTCTATATTGGGACTGATACAGAATGCTGCCTATAGCTTAGAAGGCTGTACCACTGAATTTAAATTTCTGGGCTTACCAAAACTTTGTCCCATGTATTTCCCTTTTTCTGCTGTGAGAGTTGTATTTTTCACACTTCCTTAGACTTTACAAAAGAAATTCTCAAAGATCCATAAAATATTGAAAAGACAACATTAGAAAGTGTAGTGTGATTTTTATTTAGCACAATGGGCACAGAGTTGTTTTTTTTCTTCCACAATTCCACTTACATATTTATTATTTGAAATGGCTGATACTTTTTAGTTATTCATTTCGTTTCATTATTGTTATCAGGTAAAATGCAGAAAACAAATGCTGCGTTTGGGGTTCTTTCTCTAGATAAAATATTAGAAGTATTCAAGGTATGAAGCTGTTGTTCGTGGACTAAAATGTGAAAGTTGACAGTTCAGACAATAGATTGTGTTGTATTGTGCTTTTATGAAGGCACTGGCAATCCAGAAGAGACAGGGACAAAAAAGTGTAGGTGTGGTGAAGAGTGTACTGAAAATGTGGTACTATAACTTTGCAATAGAATGTTGGAAATGTGGCTACTGAGCTTTGAACTATTGACACTGGTGATGATGAAGAGCTGGCTGAGGAGGCTGTGGGTTTTGCTGCTACAGTGGATCTGGAATGTTTTGCAGTATAGCATTAAATTGATCTGGCTGGCATTTATTTTCATACCTGGCCTCATTTTTTCCTTATCTTCCAGATTTTCAACTGATTATGTTTAAGCAAAGTGAAAAATCAAATGTAATGATGGGTGCTATCAAAACAGTGATTGTATATTTGTAGATTTCATATTTCAGTGGATCCAGGAAGACTTGCTGATTGCACTCCATTCAGCTAATGGGATCTAAATAAAAAAACAGATCTGACTTGGTCTTATGGCATCACCTGCTCGTCTCCACACAGAGAAGATGTATAAATGCCATACTGTGGAACTTTCCAGTCAAAGAAGTAACCTCTCCTTATAGACAAGCAGGTAACGGACCCTCATTCAAAGTTGCATTTTATACCTTTACAATGACTGGGAGCAAAAGAAAAGAGTATTGGAAAAATTAAATAACAGCATTGTACATACATACCAATACATACGAATGCTATTTTCTTATTTCTCTGTATGTTTTCCATGTGGTGGTTCACTGCCGGCATTGACTTGTGACTGTTTATGGATGTGAAAGCGTGGCACAAAATGAAAGCATTGACCTTCAAGCAGTGGGTGCAGTGAGTTCCCCCCCTCCCAACTCAGACTTTATCTGGTCTGCATTATTTAAACATGTGAGCACAGCCTTTGATCACTCTAAAATGCCTAGTCTCCCAAGGATTGGACTTAAGTCTTTATTATTGCGTGTCACTCCTTCTGTCTTTTTACACAATGTTACTGCGAAATATCTGGCTGACAGGTAGAAGGTGAGGGCTCTGACTGTGTTATTACTCCTCCAGTGCTCTTCACTCTCATTCTCTCCCTCTCCTCCTGTCTTTGTGTCCTCTGCACTCTTCTAACCTGCTGTATCCCAAATGCACTGGCACAAGTCAAGGAGATCTGTTCCATTTCTGCTAAAGAAGATGACTTTGAGTTGTCGATTGGTATTGCGTTCATTTTGACATCTTTCTTCTTTTATTGTAGAGTATCGGTAACCAGTTTCACCCAGCCGTTGCTTCTGCTTGGGCAACATGGGTCCAGCACTTATGGACCCAATGTGTTTAACAGCCACTGACAGGGATACATTCAACCTCAAGTCCAAGTTATCATTTTAGAAGTTTTACAACTCCAAAACCTTAAAATATATATAAATGAAAGTTAATATAGTATTAAATATTATTGACCAATATGGACTGGCTCAATAAATAAAGCATTTATCCTTGAACTAGATTAGTCCATAATCAGTTTGCTCCACAGAAATGAAAATAAAAAGACTGCTGTATTCCATGCAGATTAAAACTGGAGGGATTCTGTCCAAATTTAGGTTTAGAAAAGATTATTTGTTTTCAAAAGGATATGCACAAAATTCAAGCTTTGTGTTTCTGAAAGAAAAAGTATGTATAAGTATAGCTGCAACAAAACAAAAGTTTTATCTTAGAAAAGTTCCATATGCAATGGACAAAATGCTTTAGTTATGGTAAATGCTAAAATGCTAAAAATGTGTGTGTCATAAATGGTCTTTTATTAAAGAGCACATGCATTATTTGTTATTGGCCTTTAAACATGCTCTTGAGTAGATTTGCTTTAGTATCTTGTGTTTTAGAGCTTAAAATAATGACTATGTAATAAAACAGACATTTTCCAGGCCTTCCTGTACTGAAATATAGTATAGGGCTCCATCTACTGGCACGAGAGGGAATTGCCATGAGGAAGAAAAAGTGCGCTGCCGAATTAAGGAACATGCGTCGTATACCATGATCAATGAGAAGTCTAATGCTAACTGCCATGCATTACTTTTGTACAACTGCACAGGTATCTGGCAACAGTTAATCACTGCTCTATATCACTACGCTTTGTGCATCACCACAGCAATGAACTGCTGTTTGGAGGGACTAGCATCAACTAAAACAGAAATAACATATGCAGTGAACATCCATGGATGGCCAAATGGTTGTCAGATTTAAAAGTGAACTATTTTCAGTTGGTGGGACCATGGTTTAAGCGGATTAAACAAGTCTGAGCAGTCCTTTACTCAGTTTTAAACAGTGAAAATTCTATATATTACAAAGCACAAGAAGAAACTGAGTCAAAACTACATCAGAGAGAATCTAACAAAGAGACTGAAGCAGCATTTGGTCAGCAGTGTGAGGCTGGAGACTGGACTGGGGACTGAGAGATAAAAGAGTGGGGCTGGCTCATATAATACTGAGGCTTTAGAGTGAGCCTGCTGTACAAAGATATGGAGCTACAGACATATATAGCCAACAGTGTATAGATCAATCAAGCTTTGATACTGTACTTTGATACACATATTTTGGAATATTTCAAGTCTTTTTACGTAACACCCATTTTCTAACATTCATACTAAAAATAAGATGACAGCAGCCTGTAAATTTAAACAATAGAAAGGGATTTCAATATTTCACTTATATATATTCACTTGTTAACTTACCTTCAACTATTTCTGACTCTTTAATATGGGAACAAAAGGAAAAAGTCTTCTCAACAAAATCACTGGTTGATTTCCAAAATGCTTGTTTGAAATGTACAATATATAGCATAACATTTAATCGCAAAATGTATAATTTACAATAGGAAAATTTCATGTGGCAGGTGGGATGAAGTAGCAGTAATCCATGTCCATACTATCATCCTGCAGTGGAAGCATAATATTATTGTGACAGCCTCTCTGGTCCGGTCCAAATGGTTTCATGTGTGGACACTTATCTGTGGTGATGGCTTGTCTGGCTGAGAAGCCGTGGAGAGGACTGTGTCAAATTGATCGTGATCTCTGGAACACTTTCATCAGAGCGCAAAACATGGTGCCTGCTTCTCCGCACACCTGAGGCATTTCTGTTCTCACAACCAACTTTGTGGCTGCTCTGTTAAGTTTCAGAAGGTCACTATATCCGACCATAGCTCATTTTGAGATAAAAAAACAACAATTCATTTTTAAATTAATTATGTAAATTGTGTGACACGTAACTTTATTATCAATCTACAAATTAATGTGAAATATAATATCATAAAAGATAAATGCATGTGGAATGGAATATAAAAAATCAGATTACGTTTGTTTGTTTTTTTTCATACAAATTTTCTATTATTTATTCAAATTAAGTGATTCATAGCTTTTATTATCAAAAGCTACATGTCATTAAAGTTGCAATATATTAATGCGATATATTGCAACTTATAAACACTGAATACATGTGAATAATGTTGATGTGAGAATGTTAAGAAAAGGCCTATCTGCTAGAAATTAACTTAGTAACAATTATTAGACAAAATGGTTTATTTTTTACATTTTTGCACAGCAGTAGTATAGTCTTAGTCTTAATAAATGTAGTGTATAATGCAAAAACATTAGATTAAGTCAATATTCGGTTTCTTGGAATAAAAACTAAACCAATAAACCATCTATAATCCTGTTAATAATCCATCAGAAGACATTGCAGTCCTATTTATTTGTTTCCAGTGTTCCTTGTTAGTTGATTTTGTGAATCAACTAACAAGGACTTGGGCACTTGTGTAAACTTTTGAAAAACGGCTCTTACATTCCCATTTCCAGATTACCTGCTGCTTCCGTGCCTGTGCTCTTCTCAGCCTTAATGTGCTGCTGTAGAGACTCCGTGGGGCTTTAATGATTTTCTTTTAAAGAGCCATTGAACGGTTAGTTTTATCGCTGCCAATGGGCCACAGGGAGAACAAGGAAAATCAGCCTGCTGGTGACAAATCCTTGCATCAGCTTTGAATTTTAAAAGCATTGCCTCATGCACGATACCAGCGCTCTTTGGGTTAGCATTATTCACACCAGCTAAACGGCCCCTTATGGAGTTGTGGTTTGGACTCTTCAGTGTGTATAATTTTGACTTATTTTAGTGGGATAATACCTGTTGTACATACAAATGATAGCTTTACACCAGTCAAGATGCAGTTTGTGAAGGAGAATGTTGTTAAAAATGACAGGAAGTGGAGAGTTCATATTGATTACATCATGCAAAAATATCTTACACAAAAAATTTACACAACAGATTACACAACACAATCAGAAAAAGTTCTTACCTCATCAAATACATCTGGAGTTGTGTTTTGTTTAATTCACACATGTTTTCATGAGTAGCCCTTTGTTATTAGTCTGTCTACATGTCCAAAGCTCAAAATGCTCTGTTCCACCTTGTGATGTCATGTAGTGGTAGTTTTCAAGAGCTGCCTTTCATTCAGAAGAGATTGGCAATTCCAAGGCTGAAATGATCCAAATCCAATTCTAGTGAAGGTGTATCGAGTTTAAAAACAGAATGGAGCACTTCCTGTATTACCACATGACATCACAAGGTGGAACAGAATGTTTTTGTTTGAGAGAAAAACTAAATATGCAGCGTCTGTGTGTTAAATGTGTGAATGAAACAAAACACAACTGGTATGTGATAGGGAAACAACATCATAACATAGATTAGAAAATATGGTAATACGGACTCTTTAATCATCAATTCAACAAAGTAAAGGTGGTTTCATATATTTCTATTTGTCAAATAATCATTTCTGTGTACATTAGGACTTTTGGTCCAGTGGTACGACATGGTTTCTAGCAGTTATTAAATTAACTAGTGTGCTGTCAATTTCCTATCAGGATGTAAAATTATAATCCTTAAAAAAAGACACCAAACTGGGTCAAAATGTATAATATTTTTAGCAAAATCTCGAATATAACAATCTAGTCAAATTCTTAATTTAACTTGTCCTAGGCACATTAAACAAATAGTGTCAGCGTCTGTCTAATACACAGCCTGAAGACGTGGGCAAGAGGTTGATTGCATTTAGAAGTTAATAAGCCCCGCACTTACCTTTGTCGTCCTTAAGCCATTTTCATTTGTTAATCTAATTTGGCCCATCAATGCTATTGGTCACACCAGGCTAATTGTGACATTAAGAGGTGACTAGGGATCTCAAAATGTCATTGGCGAAAATCTAGCATGAAAGTCACTCAGCCCAGCCAAATACACAAAGCTTGTTAGCCATGCTTCTTAATTACCAAACACTTCATGCAGGAATGTCCCAATTGTCCAATCTAGTCTGTGCAGGAATGGTGCCAGGGAGGCTCTAAGATACAATTTGCAATGCTGTTTCTTATAGTCAATATTTTTAAATTGTTTACTAACTTTCCTTTCAATTTAGCTAATGTCAGTTTGAGATCACTTATTTACTTCAAATTTTAGACTGGATTTTAGCCATATTTTAGCCTAATTTTAGCCTATTTTCAAACTCCACCCACAACCACTTTGCAAATAGAGCTGCTAAACTGGGCAGTGCCTGTGGAGTAAAAAAAAGAGAGAGTGGTGAAGTAGAAGAGGCGGGATCTGGACATATGTGGAACGCCGTGATTGGTCTAACAGGTACCCACACTTCAATCTCCGGCCCTGCAGCCAGGTGTTTTATTCAGAAACACCTGGTTGAACTTAGATTTAGGTGTTTTTGAACTGAAAGTTGCAAGTTTACCTAGTTTGCACTATAGTTGCCAAAAAAGGACTAGTGCTTGGGTACCCATCTCCTGAGCTAGGTTTGGTCAGACCTACCTTAGCTACTGTGCATGTCATTTCAAAAAGACAAAACTGAGGACAAACTAGGAATGGCGCATGGGCACTGGGGCAGAGCAGAAAAATATTGGTGCTAAATATCTGCAAACATTTCGATATCTGATATCCGGGGAAAATTTCTGACATCAACGAAATTACTAATGACACCTCACTGTAGTTTCGGTGTCCATTTTGGTCACTTGAATCACTTGTGTTTTCTTAGATCTCTGATCCTGCTCCTTCAGTTTCTTTGTCAGCCTTTTAATAAGACAATTAGCAGATGCGAGCTCTTGTCTCTGTAAGGGCTGGCTCTTTGTTGAATAATTGTGGTGTTTTGTTTTGACGGAGGGGGAAAACTTACAAAGACTTTCATGTCCCAAAGTGGATCATAATTCATTTGCAAAGTGACACTGATCTTGTATAAAAGCAGCGCACACATATCTCTCACAAAGCATGCGATCAGAGACACGGAGCATGTAATTGGATATGATTTCATTCATTAGGTGATGAGCAGCCAACAAATTGTGGCTTGTCCTCTGTCGCACTTTGGGTCATAGCAATCAATCTAAAACGTCCGGATTATTATGTGGGAAATGGAGCTAAAACTATTATGGACCATGCTCTGAAGTCCACAATGTTAAGGGTTGTTTGACCAAGTCAGCCTGCTTGTTGACTATATGGTCAGGGAGAATAGCATTATGTATCAGATGTTACAAGTCATTCAATTCTTTAATACACAATCATGTATTTGAAAGCTTGCAAAAGGTTTTTGAGCCATAAAATCTCAGTAATTGAAGGGCAGAAAGCAGCAGAATTGTATTTTCAAGTTTGTGTTTTATGAAAAATCATATTTTTAATCCTAGCTGCGTGAGCTGTAGTCAGCACACTGAAAACATCAAAGCTCTGTGCTAAGGGTCAGAGGCTGTTTGAACTCAATTTAAAAAAGTGATTTTTCCATGTACAGGGCAGAGTGGGTGGTCATGGTCAGGATCATGGATGATTACTCAGATATTCCTGAGAACAACCAAACGACAACTCTAGTAAACTAATGATTATAGAAAATACAATATAATTTAAACCATATAAAAGTGGAGTTTGCATTTCATGTCCTCTTTAATCTCAGCATTACTTACTTACAGTGTGCTAATGAGACAACAGCCAGGCAACATCTGGCCCCAATAAAGGGAAATGTCAAGTGAACGACTCCCCACATGGAGGGCTTCCTTTGGAGAGAACGTGTGGACCTGCACAAGCTGACAGCACTATAATGAGATCATATGAGCAGACTGAACAGGATCTGTGCTTGATTTGAGCATTCTTAAACCACGGAGTTCAGTGAATAGTGTACAATGTATTTGTCAGGGGTTGTGGTTTGGAAAGCCTTTCTAAAAACATAATTTTTAACAACAAAGCAGACAGCAAAGTCCATTTGGTGGTTCATTTGACTTTTAGCTCAAGTGTTGTATAGTCATTTTTGCTCTCTTTTGTAGTGGCAGTATTTGTTTCAAATGTTTCACATTGTGTGTCCCTCAAGCTCTTATTTGAAAATACTCTAATGTTCTAATACAGTCTAAAGACAGGACACTGGAGACAAATAAGGCACATTATGCAAAGATATTTACAATGTACTGCGAGCTGTAGTCAAATTTGATTGGTGAATATGAGCTACTCAGAAGTATTCCATAAATTTCTCTCTTACAAGTTGAATGTGAAACACTGCCCCCATGTGCTGGAAAGTCACAAACACAGGATTTCACTGCTCATAAGCAGCATGATTGATATGCCTGTAAGATTTTATGATATACTGTAACTGTAATGTATAATGTAAACAATAGAGACAGATTACTGTAGCTGACTGACATTGCAAATAAGGTTCATTATAATCATTAAAACAACTTTGTTTTACAAAGTTATATTGTGTCATGAAAAATCAGATTACATTATATTGATGTTTTGATATGTGTTTATAGAGCACTTAAATTGGAAATATATTTTAAATACATACAAATCTAAATAACATTTTATTGAATGAAAAATATTCCAAATAAAAGAAAAAAGACCAGCTTGTTGTTGGGTGACATTGTAAATCACGGACCATGTGACTGTTCAGTGCACATCCTGGCCTTCGGAATGGGGAACTTCTCCAAAAGGTGAAACTAGGTCACCAACCATTTGTAAAACAGTCCATAGGGAAAACAGAACATTGTAACAGTCTTTCACAAAGATTAACCTTCACCTGAACTTTTTGAGACACAACTATTTAGTTTTTAAGGACGTTGCTCTTTAGTCCTGCTTTAGAAAAGAAACAACACATTCTTTATGACCACAGATAAGAGATTCCCAGTGCAGGCCCATAAAAAGATGTCACAAGTTATCATAGACCAAGACAGGTTATGATGGCCACGCTGTCTCCTTATCTGGTGCTACGGATACACTCTTAGTGGAAAACATTTGAGCAGAACTTTTGTGTAAAAACTGTAAAGCTCTGGACTTCAACCTTTTTCAGGATCCACCATGTCGACCCGTGCTGTGTTCATGCTAGTTGGATTTTTCACTTTTTTAGCAGCGTTAATTTTTAATACTCTATCAAGGTTTGGAAATAAGACTGGTGAGTAGTTTGTCACACAGTATAGTATTGTTTAATATACTATTTTTTGATGATGTAATGTTATGTTTTTGCAGGTATTTTCATCCAGAGTACTGAGGACGTGCTGCTGAAGTATACCACTCCATTCACACCAGCGCAATGGACATTTTTCGTGTGGGATTTCATATATATTTGTGTATTAGCCATGTTTCTGTATTTCATCAGTGGGCTCTGCAGAAGGTAAGGCAGTTGATTTAATACTTTGTGATAAGATATTTTCCATGAACAGATACATAAAATCTTGTGTCAAAAGGCAGATCAAAAACAAGATATTAGTTTTTCACATTCTTTGATTCAATTTTCAATTTTAATGTTGATGCAAACTGCAATATTATTAATATTAGCAAACATGAAATGTCTCACCAGTACTTTGATGAAAAAATGCAACAGTAGAAGCTGTAGGAGTGGAATAGTTTTAATTGATGTGACATAATGTAAAGGCTGTACCTCTATAATTTTAGAACTTTATTCATGTTAGATGGAGAGAATTGTGCTGGATACTTTAAAGTCGAAGTATGTCACTTTTTAGCCATAAAAGAGGCTAAAATAAAACATGTGTTTTCATTTAGGTTTATTGTTTATTGTTTATTGTACTAAAAAAACACATGTCCTTACTCTGCACAGGCTTGCCTCTCCACAAACCTCACTCTTATTGGACCTGGTGCAGGGCCTCCTCCTGCTTGTTTCTATTGAAATGTTCTTATGACCAGAGTCTTCCACAGTATCTATTTAAATGGAGAATGTTCCAAAGTATAGTTTTAATTGTCTATGTTTGTGGAATTATTTAGGTGATGTGCCAGGTCTAGAAAATTACATACTATGACTTGTGAGTGAGTTCTGATAATGTTGCTAAAACTGTGGTAATAGTTTTGTAGTATATTCTGCATAAACAATATAAGTGACATAAAAATAATTCATTTTGATTGTACCAAACTTCAAACTTCTACTTAAAGTGACACTTATAACTTTTGGTTATAGTGTAATCAGGTTTGTGTTTTCATTTGAACAATATTGGATGTATTTTCCAGGACTGCCTATGACTGGATGTACACCACCCCTGCAGCGCTTCCCTATGGATTTCATATTTCTGTTATAGTTAATATATGCCTTAACGTCACCTTTATATTTCTATTTGACAGAGAGTAAGTGCACAGACATACTTTCTCCCTTGATAATCACATGAGCCTATTTTGGTAACATTTGTTTTCTTTTATATTATTTACATTTATAGGTCACTGTTTTCTGTACTGGTCATTTCTGCTCTCATGACGGCTACAGACTACACCATTCTCTTCTTCTCCTGCCGCGGAATGAAGATCTATGGAGCGTGGCTTTACAAGTTCCACAGGATAGACCTCTGGCTCTACAGAATACTGGTAAAAAAGAAAGACGCTTGTGGGAGTTAGAAATTTGAATATCAGTATTAATAATAGACCTAGCAAATCTTGAATGAATCTTGAATTGACTTAGGATTTGATTTGAATGTTATTAAATAAGATCAGCTATTAAATTAAATAAGAAGGGTTTACTGGACAAACATTATTAAAATACACTTCATTAAAGTTGTCTTGTGTAACTGGTCAGTGACATCTAGTGTTGACATTGAAAATAACACCTTTTCTTAACATTGCTTTACATTGAAATTAAAATCACAGAACTTAACACTAAAGAGGACACATTTAACGATGTGACCATGTATAGAAATATCACTGTTAGCCAGTTCTGGTTAATAGGACACCGTGCATCAATAACTAAGGCTAATGCTAGTCTCTGGAGGCTGCTGCTGATTTATGCTGTCTTCATAACTAACAGTGTATATCCCAAAGTGCTTTTACTAAAGGTGAGCCTAGTATGACTCCAGATTAGGGAGTGTGATCATGTTGAGGGGATATAAGCAAGGAAGAATAGTTTGATATTTTGATTTCTCTAAAATATATTGAGCCTTTGCTTATATAAATGAACTGCTCCCGTCTTCTCTTTCTATTAATGTCCCCAAAGCCAGTATTCTATCTGGACACTGCTGTATACTAAAACTCAGGTCAAGGCCACCTCCAAACCCATTATTCAAATTTGCCACTAAATTTGCTGAACTAGCATGTGTCCCATAGGTGCAGAATGGAATAACACTGTACGCCACATGGGGAACCCTCTCAACTCTGCTCAACCTCACCATCTACCTGCAGCACCAGACTGGAGCCTCCCGCTGTGACTGTGCCACTGTGTGCCAGCTGCTACTGCTTGTGCAGCTGTTTATCTGGTAAAACAAAGACCATTCAGACCACTATATGATATAATATACCACAGAAGGATTAAAAAACACTTTTCCTTCAGGTTTTTATTTGAGAACTTTTACTTTGATGTGCATGTGCGCTACATCTTCACTACATATCCTGTAGTCATCTTGTGGTTATGTGGGAACATTGCCAATTTGGATCCTGGGACTCACAATTTTTTCTTTGCAGGTAACAACTAATGTGATTCTACGATATGAATTACACATGTTAATTTGTATTTATTTATTTGTTTGTTTGTTTTTACAGTTTTCATCCTTATCATCTGCTCTCTTTTATTTCTGGCCCGTGTCGTCCTGGTCACATGGAAGCACCACAAAAGGCCCTTGTACAGTGAAAGTGAACATAGCATGTCTCCTGTAGAAATAGCACTGACACAAAGCAAAATCTTTTTATGAATGTGTATTACGTGTACTGTAATTATTTTTTTATATTACAAATGTAAATACTGCAGATTTGTGAATAGAATATTTGTATAAGACCTTGTTTTGAATTCTGCCCTTTTTGGCCACTGTTTGATGGTTTATCTTTTATTAAAGCCCCAGTATGTAACTTTTTGTCAAAAATAAAAATGTTTTTTTCATAAAGGATGTGTTTATTGCACTGAAGAAAACATAGAAAAACATGCATTCTTACTTGGATTGCATCTCCACAAAACTGTTGTTTGGCCTGTGTTGGGCCTCCTACTGCTTGCTTCTATGAACCTGGGGCTATAATAATGGTATTTTACAATATACCATAAAACTTATCTATCTCCATGAAGAATGTTCCAAAGTATGGCTTTAATTTTCTATTTCCATGGAATCATCAGTTCACTTCTCACCCCCAGAAAGTTACATACTATCACTTTAAATCAATCCGCAAATCCAATATGAATTTATGTTATACAAATAAGTATTTTAAAGAAGTACTGTAAGTTCTTGAATACAGTTTTGTTGCTAAACATGTTTTTTATGGCTTTAACACATAACATTCTGTTTTTTGCTCACTAGGATAGAGCTGAAGTAAGGGCAGCAGACTATTCATATAGCAGTTCATATAATAAAGGACCAGAATCCACCTGGGTGGAACTCTCTTTTTACAAATTAGCCCTGTGATAACATAATTACAGGCCATCAGATCCAGATATTGCACAGATATAAACACTCAGCTCCAAAGTACAGGTTTCAGATGCAGTATTCAGGCGTGGTGACTTGGCTGTGCCCATAGTACAGACCTTTAGCATTATGCCTGCGAGTGTCCCTACATCCCCTCTCCCTCAACAATCTCCGGGTCACGGACTGCTCCACGGTGGGTCAGTCGCCCTCGCCATCGTCACCCAGGTGTGTGCTGCAGTCTTCTTTGCTTTGACTAAGGAAAACTGTGTCCCCAATGGTAAGTCACATCTTCAAGTCTGTTCTATTCACTACATGTATATGGGCCACTGGGTGTTTAAAATTAAGGAGCGTACACTTACATTTAATATATTCTGAATTAATTATGTATAAGATTATAACATTGCACAGAGAAATCCAGGGAGACCTTTGCATTATACAAGATAATAAAACATGATTTGAAAGAAGATGTATGTGGGTCAATGAAAACTGTTGGATATGATGAAAAGAACAGACATTTTTTTGAGTACTCTTACATTTTTTAATACAACATAGTCTTGCCCCATTTTTTATATTTTTTTGTAATATTGGTTGCAATACTGTGACACCCGTTAGTGTTGAGTTTTATTGCTGTTATCAGAATCAAACATAATCAACTATTGGTTCCTATCTTTTTTTATTCACTCACAGATGACTAATTAGTAACCAATTAATGAACCATGTCAATTTGCATTGACAGTTAACACAATGCACCTTCTTTTCTGAATTTATATTGTAGAATATGATACATTTGTACATTTTTTACTCAAAGTCAGATTAGCCAGAATAAATTCAGGCCTGTGACTCCTCTCGCATCCTTGCAGCAGTGTTTGAGAACTCCTTTGGAAATGTGTCTGAGACGTGGAGCCTGGAGGTGACCATGGCACGCTGGGCTCAGGACAACTGGCCCATGGTGGACTGCTGGGCCCTGGTCGCACTGGTGGAGGCAGTGTACAGGCTGTGGAAGAGGTCACATTTACTCATACTCATTCAAAATAGAGCAGGAAGAAGTAGTAGTCATAGTGATGCAGACTATGGTATTTCACTGTGTATCTGTCTCCATAGAAATGTGTTTGGACCTGAGTCTTGTAATCCTGAACTGCACCCTCCGCTTTTCTACTTGATGTGGGCCTCGGTTAACAGTGCACGCATCTGCTCCATGCTTTTGTGGGACAGACAGTAAGCTATGTACTGGATATACTTAAACATTCTCTTTAGTTATCTATCCTCTTTTAGGACAGGGATTCTTATCCATAGATTTTAGACTGATGAATAATTAGCAAGTTCAAAATTAAAAGTTCAAATCAAATATTGTCAGAAGTCCTCCAAAAACATTGCTTTTAACTGAAAGTCAACACCCATGAATTCATTAGTTTCAGTAAAATTATTACTTCCTAACTCACTTTTACAGTACAAAAATCTTTAGGTTACACATTTATACCAACTACTACTGTATTTCTTTCTCCTACAGTGACATAGTGGCAGCTTTCATATTTTCCATTATTCAACCGTCCATCGGCTTCTACATGCTCTACACTTCCTATTACAATCTCAACAAGTACAAAACCTGGCTCACCATCAACAACCGCAATGTCATTTGGTGGATGCGCTATTTGGTAAGGCAGACCATTTATTTATAGTTCAGTATATTGTTGTCTGCAAGAACATTGTTTTACGGCTTGACTTTTGGGGACAGGCCCAGAGTGGCTTGGCCTTATCTGCCTGGTGGAGTCTCCAGACAGCTACAGTCAACTTTGGTGTAGTGCTCAAGTACAAGGTCGGGATACAGGATCCACTGTCCAGCACTGTAGTCCTCACCATTATCCTTCTGGCTACTGTCATCTGGTAAGAACGGTTTTACATCTATTTTAACTTCATCTGGCAAAATTGTATTTTGTTTGTTTATTTTTATATTGTTTTTCTACAGGTTTCTTCTACAGACTTTGCTTTACCTTAAATACATGCGCTACACGTTCACGGTTTACCCCATTCTAATCCTGGGTCTTGGCGCAATGTTCACCACTAGTTTCCAAGTCAGCAACCTAACTGTCAATACTGTCTACTGTGGTGAGAAGACATTTTAATTAACTTCCCCTTCACTCTAAAACTTGGCATATAAGTAAAATATTATAGCTTTCCTGTTATGTGAAGACAAGTTTATTTATAAAGGACATTAAAGCAACCACAGCTCCCCAAAGTGTTGTACAAAGAGGGACTATATTACTCCATTTTCTGATTTATTTTATGTTATTTCCTCATCAAAACATACCATTCACACATCTTTAACACACAAACCCTGCATATTTAGGCCGAGTCTCAAATGGAAAACACCTCCAAAAATACTACTGCATGACATCACAAGGTGGAACAGAGCATTTTGAGCTTTTGAGATGTAGACACACTAACAATAAACTGTTACTCAAAAGTCTGTGAATGAAACAAAACACAACTTCAGATATATTTTTGGTTTTTATGTTTTAGTAAATTTTGTGTAATATAGGATAATATAAGAGATTTGCCATACGTTGTGTTACTTTTATATAGTTATACAATATTCTATTTTTATTTTTAAAATTCAGTTGTTCGTAAATTACGGATGAAAGGAATTAGGAAAATAGCATTAGTAACTGTAAATGTAATTATGTTAATAGCATGGTAATTATTTATTCTTGTTTTTTTTAGCTGTCATAGCCATTATTTTGAGAATGTTTTTCCCCATTTAAAAGATATACTATCTGGTTTTAATTTGCTCATTGCTATGTCAAGAGTCCTAATCATTCTGAAAATCATACTTTATTTCATGATGATATGATGTCCTAAACCTATATCAAGGCTGTCTAAGCAAACATGGTTAGACTTTCTGGCAATAATTATTCCAACACATACTATCACTGTACTATCACAGGTAAAGTGTGAAGTATAATCACTATAAATGTAAAAATAAAAGTAATGCATGTCTTTATATGTCCATAGGTTTCCTGATGGTTGTGATCACCATCATGTGCACAGTCCACCTCATTGCAGCCTGCATATACAGAGATTCCTCCCCCAAGCCTGACCTGGTCCAGCGTGATCTTACTCTGGAGAACTGTGCAGTCGTGTGCCAGCCTGAGGCCAAAGGCAACAGGCAAACACAGTCATAAGATACAGGAATAAAATGTACATTAATAACCATGGACTTTAAAGGTATGTGTTGATGTTATTATTATTGTGCCCACCAGGGAGCAGCATTTCTCCTCTCAATACATGACGTTATTCTGGGAGAGTGAACCTACTTCATGGCACAGATGGTCTAAAACAAATATGCATAACAGCTAGCGTGAAAAATAATGCATAATTCAAAACTCCCATTCATCAAAAAACTTTGAGAAATGATTAGTAATTGTATTATTTTTATATTAAAGTTTTTTTTTTTTCATGTATGACATAAACATTCTGGGAAATATGTAAATAAAATATATACACTACAGTTCAAATGTTTGGGGTCACCCAGACAATTTTGTGTTTTCCATGAAAAGTCACACTTTTATTTACCACAATGAGTTGTAAAATGAATAAACTATAGTCAAGACATTGACAAGGTTAGAAATAATGATTTGTATTTGGTCAAGCTGCTCCCACAACAGCTCAGTGGGGTCCGTCCATAGCATGTCTTTCCAACCTTCCTCTGTCCAATGTCTGTGTTCTTTTTCCCATATTAATCTTTTTCTTTTATTGGTCAGTCTCAGATATGGCTTTTCCTTTGCCACTTTGCCCTGAAGCTGCACTGTAGATGTTGACACTTGCATTTTGTGGGTACTATTTAATGAAGCTGCCAGTTGAGGACCTGTGAGGCATCTATTTCTTAAACTAGAGACTCTAATGTACGTATCTTCTTGCTCAGTTGTGCAGCGGGGCCTCCCACTTCTCTTTCTACTCTGGTTAGAGCCTGTTTGTGCTCTTCTCTGAAGGGAGTAGTACACACTGTTGTAGGAAATCTTCAGTTACTTGGCAATTTCTTGCATAGAATAGCCTTCATTTATAAGAACAAGAATAGACTGTCGAGTTTCACATGAAAGTTCTCTTTTTCTGGCCATTTTGAGTGTTTAATCGACCCCACAAATGTGATGCTCCAGATACTCAACCTGCTCAAAGAAGGTCAGTTTTATAGCTTCTCTAACCAGCTAAACTGTTTTCATCTGTGCTAACATGACTGCACAAGCCTTCTGACGCAACGAGCAAACACATTGTACCATTAGAACACTGAAGTGACTGGAAATGTTGCTGGAAATGGGCCTCTATACACCTATGCAGATATTGCACCAAAAAACAGACATTTGCAGCTGGAATAGTCATTTACCACATTAGCAATGTATAGAGTGTATTTCTGATTACTGTAGTTTAAAATATCTTCATTGAAAAAAACTGTGCTTTTCTTTCAAAAATAAGGAAATTTCTAAGTGACCCCAAACTTTTGAACGGTGGTGTAATAAAAAATAAAGTGTAAAGAATATGTGATTGGGTATTTTATCTTTTTTCAAAGAAAAGTTGCATTTGAGCTAATTATATTTGGAAAAGCACCTAAAGGTCTACATTAAGTAAGTTAAGAATAATAAGGTTCATGTTGAAGGGATGACCTACCCCGTGTTAATACTAACTCCAGCCTCCAGGTGTCTGCGCTAATGACTTTATACAGTCTTTATACAGTCTTTATACAGTTTACATTGAATTTTGGATCTCCATAAGCACTTGCCCCTGAACTAGCAAAGTGAACATAAACACATTTAAATAAAAAATAAATAAATACTGAAGTCAGAACCTTATTAATTCCTTTTCCTGTATGCTAATTGAATTCACTGTAATTAACAACAAAGTGCTCAGAAAACCCAGCAAATCCCTATTGGGCACAGTGCTACAATAAGCTTTATATCATTACAGGACAATTGCTTTACAAACCAGCCTTTATAATTATGCATAGAAATTCTGTTTATTCCTTTAATGACTTGTACAACAACAAAGCAACTTCTGTTCAACTTTTTGCCCTCAAAGGTTTTCAGACATAGTCATAAATGCACTTTATAATGGTCACAATAAATATCATAATATTTATAACGGAATATAAATTCAGTATTAAACAAAATAATACATACAGTTAATCTGAGAATTTGAACATATTTTTTGTAATACATATTTTAAAGCAGTAGTATATAACTTTCTGGGAAAGTTGACTGCATGATTCCACAAAGTTTAAAGTTCTCCATGGAGAATACGTTTTATGCCATATGCATGCATAAGCCAAAGGACCAACATTTTCACAGAAACAAACAGAAGGAGGCCTCCTCCAGGCCAAATAAGGTTCAAGTCTGTGGAGATGCAAGCCCACTCACAGTCTGAACATGTTTTCAGAGCACTAAAAACATCTTTAATCAAAAAATATGCTTTTTAGTCTGTTTTCTGGCAAAAAAGTTACATACTAGAGCTTAAAGTACAAATTTATACATTTTTGATTGGTTTCCCATAAATATTCTGGCAAAATAATTGCCTTTCTTAGTGCCTTGACTTGAAAAGTGTTTAATTAAAACTTTTTAGCTGTACACTCTACTAGGCGATAGCATTTGGAAAATCATATGCAGCATCATAACAGCAAATGAGATTTTAGAATAAATAATTAAAACATGTTTGGAAAAATCTAATGAATTGTGAAACTAACTTCATCAATTACCATTTATTAGTCATTGTGCATTTTGCCTGTCTCACCTTGCCTCTTGCACTGGAAGCAATACAAAGTTAGAATAGATAAAAACATGATGCACAATTTTCTGCAAATGAGAACAGCCAGGATTAATGCTAAGGTCACAGACACCCGCCCACTGCAATAAAAGCAATTTTCAGTCCGACAAAATATTAACAGAGAAACACTGTGAGAGATAAACATGTCTATTGTCCCTGTATTCACCACTGTTTGGTTTTGTTTGGTTCAGCCTCTTTGTCAAAGGTTGAGTTGTTGTTCCCACCGCCATCTCTGCTGTTCCATTCTTTAAGCTCAGTGCAGAAAGAGGACACTAAGCTCATCCAATAGATTACATCACAGGTGCAGAGGGAGCTAGGCATCCACAAAGCAATTCAAAAATGTTATGACACAATGCGAATATGAAGATGTATTTTCCATTGGGTTTCCATATAAAAAATGCATGCAAAGGCCATTGTAATATAGTTCCTTGATCAAAAACGTGCCTCTATGTATTTGTATTTGTAATCTATAATTACATATTCCTCTGGTGCTGGCTTTCTGGAAGCACCTAACTGTTGGTTACTCTATAACAAGTTATAAAATATGCGTGTTGTTTTAATGGTGGCCACAGTTTACATTAAAAAGTGACTCTCAACTGGTGGCCAGAAGTGCATGGCCAAATCATTTTCAGTGGGTTGATAGCCTTTGACGAAAAATTTGATGTTACTAAAAGTTAGATTTTTATTTGGATCGTTTTGGACTGAAGGTGGATGCCATATAATATAGCTTCTTTAACTGTCCTATATTATGTCAAATTGACTCGTGAGCTTTAAGCCACATTAGAATGTTTTTACCTCTTTGTTCTGGAGTTGTGTTTTATTTCATTCACATATGTTTGAGTCGTCCTATATTATTAGTCTCTCTACATCTCCAAAGCTCAAAATGCTGTTTCACCTTGTGATGTCATGAAATGGAGGTGTATGGAGTTTAAGAAGGCAGTGAAGCACTTCCTGTATTACCACAGACCATCACAAGGTGGAAGTGTTTTCTGTTTGAGAGAAGAACTCTGTCTATATTAATATGCAGGGTTTGTGTGCTAAAAGTGTGCAAATAAAAGAATACAAAACTCCAGGTATGTTTTTGGTGAGGAAACAACATTATAACATAGATCAGAAAATTGTGTAATATGGTCCATTTAAAGGTTCAGTATGTAAGTTTTTCATGGAGATATTATTGCTTTTCATATGTTCTACATTATGCTATTAAACTGTAATTGAATAAATACTTATTTAATGCCATACTGTGCAACATTCCAGGCTAAGCAATAACAACTCCATCCACCAGAAATGTTACATTTTTACGACTGAGCCAACAAGCTTACAATTTAGCTTTATTTCATATTAACTACTCAAGTTGCAACTGAACATTCACTTAAAACAAAGAAATCAGATTCTCAAAAATTCCATTCCCTCTGCATCTTCTGGAGATTACCTGAAAACATAATCCCTCCTGTTTAGTCATCTCTCCTTGGATCTGTGTTTTGTTGCCTCTGTTGTTGCCGTTGTTCAAATCCATAGAAACTAATGCTTTCTTTAACAACAACTGACAGGACTAACTTTAGCTCAAATTAGATCCTCCATCTCTTTCACCAGCTATATCCCCTCTGCTGATCCTACTGCAATATATTTGCTGGCTTATTTCAAACTTGGTGCCTTTTTACAAATACCCAGATGTGTTCATTTAAAATACTAGGACTTAGTAACTTCCAGTAATGGCTGTACAATCTATTAACCTGCTCTATTAACCAGTCAAAAGTTTGGACACACCTTCTCATTCAATATATGTTTTCTTTATGTTTACTACTTTCTATATTTTAGATACATACAGAAGACATCAGATATATGGAGCTGGATATATGGAATTATGTAGTGAAGAAAAACAGTTGAAGGTGCATTGCGTGAATTTGTGTCAAATGTTTTTCTCCATGGAGAAGCTATTGCTTTGTCTTTAATGTTTCACAGTATGGTATTAAACCTTTCTATCTTCTATCTGTCTAAAGGGTGGGCAGATACCACCATCTTGGAAAAGAGCAGTGATCTTGGTAATTCATAAACCTAGTAAAGATAAAACAAAATCTTTGTATCATCCAATATCTGTCCTAAATATTGATTACCTCATATTTGCCTCAGTATTAGCAAAGAGGCTTGAGGTACTGGTTCCAGAGCTGACAGACACTGACCAGTCTTGTTTTGTACATAATAGACAGACCCATGACAATATTAGACGTGCTCTTCACCTTATTCATAAAATGAAAAACACAGAATCTATAGTAGTTAGTATTGATGCTGAAAAAGCATTCGATTCTGTTGGTTGGCAATGTCTTTATTTAACTTTGACAGATTTGGATTTAACAGCAATATTGTCAGATGCATAAGATTATTATACGATTCACTGTCTGCCAAAATCAAAATTAACGCGGACCTTTCAGACACTGTATATCTTGAGAGAGGCTGTCGCCAGGGCGGTCCTCTAAGCGCAACCCTATTTGCTCTTTTTATTGAGCCACTGGCACAGCCTATTAGAGAACACAAAGGTATTTCAGGTATTGTAATAGGAGAAACCACACACAAAATCTGTCTATATGCAGATGACATCCTCTTAACTTTATCCAGCCCACCAGCCAGTTTACCCAATCTTCTGATACTACTTCTTGAATTCGGCACATAATCTGGATATAAACTAAATTTACAGAAGACTCAGATTATCACCCATCCTCTGACATCTGTAAAATGACAAACTGGAAAAGCAACTGCATCAAATATTTAGGAATACTAATAGCAAAGGATTTTAATTTCTGAGGAAAACTATTGAACGCCACAAATATTAAGGCTGACCTGCAGCAATAGGTGATACTACCTATGAATATGTATAATAGGATTGAAATATATTAAAATGAATCTATTACCAAGGTTCCTTTATCTATTTCAGGTGCTGTCAGTTCAAATATCCACCAAACAATTCAACGAATGGAATAGAATGATTCCAAACTTTATTTGGGGAACTTTATTTGGGGAAATAGAAAACCAAGAAGCATGGGAGCCCCTGCTTAGACTGCTGCCCCAGCAACCCGGCCCCGGATAAGCGGAAGAAGATGGATGGATGGAAAACCAAGAATATGATTTCAAACACTAATATGGAAGGAGGAAGGTGGGTTAGCTTTACCTTGTCTGGAGAGTTATTATAAAGCCCAGTTACAAATATTGATAAATTGGTGTGACCCAGGCTAAATGGAAGGAAATTGACCAGTCATACTTTGATGTTCCATTACAATCTACAGTATGCTTGGTGACCAACCTTTACTAAAAAATACATTTAGATTCACAACTATTGCCAACATGGATAAACGCACCAAGTAATGTATTGAGTAATGTATAGAGTATGGAGTAAAAAAAAATTAAAAACAAGAATACTGAACCCCTCCTCAAACCGCCACCTTAACGTGGTGGAGGGGTTTGAGTGCCTGAATGATTCCAGGAGCTATGTTGTCGGGGGCTTTATGCCCCTGGTAGGGTCACCCAAGGCAAACAGGTCCGGGGGGACGGGTCAGACAAAGAGTGGTTCAGAAGCCCCTAATGATGAGTAATATTCAGAGGCAAGACACGCCGCCCAGATCGACGTCACCGGGGCCCCACCCTAAAGCCAGGCCTGGGGTGGGTGCACGTTGGTGAGCACCTGGTGGGTGGGCCTTCTCCCACGGGGCCCGGCCGGGCACAGCCCGAAGGGACGACGTGGGACCACCCTCCCCTGGACCCACCATCCGCGGGAGGAGCCATAGGGGCCGGGTGCTGAGAGATCTGGGCGGAAGTCGAAGGCGGGGGCCTCGGCGACCGGATCTCGAAACATGGAGACTAGCTCTGGGGACATGGAATGTCACCTCGCTGGGGGGGAAGGAGCCTGAGCTTGTGCAGGAGGTTGAGCATTACCGGCTAGATATAGTCGGCCTAACCTCCACGCACAGCTTGGGCTCTGGAACCCAACTCCTTGAGAGGGGTTGGACTCTCCATTTCTCTGGCGTTGGCCGCGGGGAGCGGCGGCGAGCTGGTATGGGCCTGCTCATCGCCCCACAGCTCAACCGCTGCGTGTTGGAGTTCACCCCGGTGAACAAGAGGGTCGCGTCCCTGTGCCTTTGGGTCGGGGACAGGTCTCTCACTGTGGTGTCGGCCTACGGGCCGAACAGCAGTGCAGAGTACCCGGCCTTCTTGGAGTCTCTGGGAGGGGTACTGGACAGTGCACCAACCGGGGACTTTGTTGTTCTACTGGGGGACTTCAACTCCCACGTGGGCAACGACAGTGACACTTGGAGAGGGGTGATTGGGAGGAATGGCCTCCCTGATCTGAACCCGAGCGGTGTTCTCTTATTGGACTTCTGTGCTAGTCATGGTTTGTCCATAATGAACACCATGTTCAAGCACAAGGGGGTCCATCGGTGCACATGGCACCAGGACTCCCTAGGCCGGAGGTCGATGGTCGACTTTGTTGTCGTGTCATCTGACCTCCAGCTGTGTGTCTTGGACACTCAGGTAAAGAGAGGGGCAGAGCTGTCAACTGATCACCACCTGGTGGTGAGTTGGGTCCACTGGCGGAGGAGGAAGCTGGAAAGACCTGGCAGGCCCAAGCGTATTGTGAGGGTCTGTTGGGAACGTCTTGCGGAACTATCTGTTGGTGTGGCCTTCAACTCACACCTCCGGGAGAGCTTCTCCCGGATCCCGGGGGAGGCTGGGGACATGGAGTCCGAGTGGACTTCGTTCTCAGCCTCCCTTGTCGATGCGGCCGCTTGTAGCTGTGGTCGTAAGGTCTGTGGTGCCTGTTGCGGCGGCAATCCCCGAACCCGGTGGTGGACACCGGAAGTAAGGGATGCTGTCAGGCTCAAGAAGGAGTCCTACCGGGTGTTGCTGGCTCGGGGGACTCCTGAGGCAGCTGACAGGTACTGGTGGGCCAAGCGTGCTGCAGCCCGGGCGGTTGCAGAGGCAAAAACTCGGGTTTGGGAGGAGTTCGGGGAGGCCATGGAGGAGGACTATCGGACGGCCCAAAGGAAATTCTGGCAAACCGTTCGGCGCCTCAGGAGGGGAAAGCAGTGCTTCACCAACACTGTTTACAGTGTGGGTGGAGAGCTGCTTACCTTGACTAGGGATGTTGTCGGACAGTGGAAGGAATACTTTGGGGATCTCCTCAATCCCACCGTCACGTCCTCCGAGGAGGAGGCCGAGGCTGGGGACCCAGAGGCGGACTCATCCATCACCCTGGTCGAAGTCACTGAAGTGGTTGGAAAGCTCCTTGGTAGCAAGGCTCCGGGGGTGGATGAGATCCGTCTTGAGTACCTTATGTCTCTGGATGTAGTGGGGCTGTCTTGGCTGACACGTCTCTACAACATCGCGTGGCGGTCGGGAACAGTACCTCTGGACTGGCAGACCGGGGTGGTGGTCCCTCTGTATAAGAAGGGGGACCGGAGGGTGTGTTCCAGCTACAGGGGAATCACACTCCTCAGCCTCCCCGGTAAAGTCTATGCCAGGGTACTGGAGAGGATAGTCCAACCGATAGTCGAACCTCGGATCTAAGAGGAGCAGTGTGGTTTTCGGCCTGGTCGTGGAACACTGGGCCAGCTCTACACCCTCCATCGGGTGCTCGAGGGTTCATGGGAGTTTGCCCAACCAGTCCACATGAGCTTTGTGGACCTGGAGAAGGCATTCAACCATGTCCCTCGTGGTGCCCTGTGGGGGGTGCTCCGGGAGTATGGGGTCCGGGGCCCTTTGCTAAGGGCTGTCCGGTCCCTGTATGTTCGGAGCAGGAGCTGTGTTCGCATTGCCGGCAGTAAGTCAAACCCGGTGCATGTTGGACTCTGCCAGGGCTGCCCTTTGTCACCGGTTCTGTTCATTGTATTTATGGACAGAATTTCCAGAATTTACCAGTCAATCTACGTTCCTACCCTCACCTATGGTCATGAGCTCTGGGTAATGACCGAAAGGACGAGATCGTGGATACAAGCGGCCGAAATGAGTTTCCTCCGCAGAGTGGCCGGGCGCTCCCTTAGAGATAGGGTGAGGAGCTTGGTCACACGGGAGGAGCTCAGAGTAGAGTCGCTGCTCCTCCACATCGAGAGGAGCCAGCTGAGGTGGCTCGGGCATCTGGTCCGGATGCCTCCTGGACGCCTCCCTTGGGAGGTGTTCTGGGCATGTTCCACCGGTAGGAGGCCCCGGGGAAGACTCAGGACATGCTGGAGGGACTATGTCTCTCGGCTGGCCTGGGAACACCTCGGGGTCCCTCCGGAGGAGCTGGAGGAATTGGCTGGGGAGAGGGAAGCTTGGGAGCCCCTGCTTAGACTGCTAAGCCGCTTATCCGGCCCCGGATAAGCAGAAGAAGATGGATGGATGGAAGAATACTGAACAAAGGACCAAGATGATACGTTGGCCAGCATTTGATTCAGTATTTCTACCAGCAAAAACGGATAATAGATTTCAACAATGGTCTCAAAATGGTATTACTGGCTATTGGACTACAGGAATGAAAGGCGTGCTGAAAAGCTTTTTGGAACCTTTAGACAAGTATAATTTGGAAAAACATGATCTTTTTAGATACTTTCAGTTGAGACACTATTTCAATAGAAAAATTACATTTCCTGCAGAAGCGGGGGATCTAGTAAATGATTTTCTAGAAGCATGTAAAGGTAATGCTCCTAAGAAACAAATAACCAGTGCTTACAAATGTCTACAAGCATCAAAGAACATTTCTAGCATATATATTAAAAGAGCATGGGAAAAAGAATCTAATATTACAATATGCAAGGATGACTGGTACAATATGTGTAGAACTGCAATGACAACCTCCATGTCAGGCCTTTGGGGGGAATTTACATGGAAAACTATTGTACTTTTTTTTTTACAGCCTACATTAAGAGTAAGCAGAGTAATGACCCAGATAGGGCTCAATGTTGGAGAGACTGTGGTAATGTCAAAGCAGAGCATTTTCACATATTTTGGGACTGGGCTAAGATCGCACCCTACTGGACGATGGTGATAAAAGCTATTCAAAGTAGATTCAGATTAGACCTGTCATTGGGATTTACTGAAGTTTTTTCTTTGTAATATTGAATGTGGAAATCAGATAAATATCTTTTGTCAATACTGTTAGTTGGAGCAAAGAAGCCAATACCAGGAAATGGTTGTGTAAAGATGCACCTGTACTTACTGACTGGATCAAAGTAGGTAACAAAATTTATGACATGGAGAGAGTGACGTTTTCATTGAGACTTTCTACTGCTAAATGTAACAGATGTTAGAGGAAATGGGCTGATTACACCAAAACACTAAGTACTTGACAGTGTGTTTATATCTGGGCTTTGACATGCTAATACTGTGAAGATAGATAATTATTATTTTACTCAGGAGCTGCTTACACCAGATCCTCTGAATATTATTCAGTATTATTCTTTTTTTTTTTTGTGGTCTGCTTTTTTGTTTTGTTCAACAAATATATAAAAATTTTCAAACATACAAAAACCTTTCTATCTTCATAGAGACCAAACCAGACCAAGTTACAGGTTAGATCTGGGGAGAGGCGCCCCCGCTCATTGAATGAATCAGAATGTCTCTTTTTCTAGGTATTTTTGAGGTATAAAGCCACCTGTAATTGAATAAATGTAAGGTAGAGCTATTTAATGTCATACTATGGAACATTCCAGGCAGAGCAGTGACATATCCATAGAAACAAGCAGGTGCTGGACACTCAACAAAAAAGTTACATAATGTACCTTTAAATAACTAATTTTTTTATATAATAGTATATATTTTATATTCAAATCCTGAAAGTAGCCACCCTTTACTTTGTCGACAGCTCTACAAACCCTTGGTCCATATGTGTCATTCATAGTTTTGATGCCTTCAGTGAGAATCTACAATGTAAATAATAAAAAACTAACTGTAAATGTGTATGCAAACTTTTGATTGGTAGTGTATGTGTTCTTATGTGTTCTTAGTTGCAATGTGTTTCTGGAATAATTAAGGACACATCCCCCCAAAAGTAGTGCTGTGCCTAAGCAGGATTTGGAGGTGTTTGACTGTTTGGTTTTATTGTTTCCATTTTCTCAATGTATTTTTTATTTTTCAGAAAGAGGCTGAGAAATAAGCCACATATACAAAAGTCTGTTTCCAGTTCATTTAAACCATATAATCATGCAAACAGTGGAAGTATTACCCTCTGCCAAGATGATGTCCCATTCTGGCCCTCCCTCCTAGTTTCTCAGCAGAGGTGAAATCAGGTTTGAATGAGCAACAATTATCGCTTGTGTTTAGTCAGATTAATCAGCGTGACAATAGAGAGTTGATGTAAGGGAAAGGTTTTGAAAGGGCCCATATTACACTATTTTCTGATCTGTTATAATGTTTTCTCGTCACAAACATACCTTTGGAGTTGTCTAATGTTTCGTTCACACATGTTTAACACACCAATTCTGCATATTTAGGCTGAGTTCTTCTCTCAAACTGAAAGCATTCTGTTCCACTTTGTGTTGTCATATGGTTATACATGAAGTGTGTGTTTTTAAGGAGGTAAGAGGATTATAACATGACTGTAAGCTCCCAAGAGTGAAATTTGTGTACTATAGGACCTTTAAACTTTTAAACTGAACAATAACAACATATGTAAGCTTACTGGGGCAGTTGTACTTGTGCAAGACACCTCACCCTCTGGCAGTCAGAACATGGCCATTGTTTTGGCAGTCACAGATCCTTATCACCTTACCTATTTAAGAATTGGAGCAAGTGCTAATTCAGTCCAGAAGACCTAGCTTCGCTCTACCTCACTTCTTCTCCAGAGTTTTTCTGCTCTTCTGCCTTCATCACCTCACTCAAAATTTTCGCATCTCCGCACCTCCTTCTTGTCCAATCAACACTCAGTTTGCTCAGTTTAAACTCCCAATGCAAAGCTAACTTGTTTAATAAAACTACTAATACTTTCTCTTTGTTTCTGTCTGAGCCTCTCCATGTTGAATTTAATATTATTTTCTAGATATAGGAGTATAGAAGACTGTGGTCAAGTACATGTTGTAGTAGTAGCAGACAATAACAGTAGTTTCAGTAAGTGTCTTGCAAATGGACAGAATAGCAAAGAAAATGTTGTTGCTTTAATTCTCTTTCTACTTCCTTCAACAGCTGTTTCTTTTGCCTGTCCACTGTGCACTATCAACACTTCAATCTCAGCACAAAAAAACAGTAGCTACAGCTGAAGGCAGAGCAGCTCCTGGAATAGTTATGGAAACAAGTGTGTCACACTGCAACCAATTAGTTCACATTGGCTATTAGAATATATGCAGATGTTTTATATTAATTGATCCCCAGACACAATCACTCTAATTAGGCCATAATCCCTCACTTCTGCTTTTTCATTTTTAAACATGAGCAGACCATGCACAATACAAAGGCTAAATAATGGTAAAATAATAAACTTTGAATTTGAATTGTTTTCTATGGCTTGTTACTAATGAGTGCTGTGTCCAAGTATGAGGCATAGACCAGAGAAGGCCATAAAGGAGCTAATCGTATTTATCTTAATATTCTAATCGGGAGTAGGACCATCATTACCATCATTGAACTGTTTTCCCAGACTTGTAAATACCAATATTTATATATTTATGTATTAATTATTTTTATTTGTTTATTTTTATTTTATTCTATAGGTTTCAGTGCCAGAAAATAAAGGATAACCGACCAAATAGCCTAATAGGGACTCTGATTAAAGATCCTATATTTTGAAAGTTGGAGTTGTGTTTTATTTCACTCACACGTTTGAGTAACCCTTTATTATTAGTCTGTCTGCATCTCGAAAGCTCAAAATGCTCTGTTCTACCTTGTGAACTGGTAGTTTTCATGTTAACAGTTACCTTTTATATTTGGTTCAGTAGCGTTTGAGAAATGATCCAAATAATTCTAGTGAAGGTGTACGGAGTTTAAAAACACAGTGCAGCACTTCTTGTGTCATCACATGGTATTACAAGGTGAAACTGGGCATATTCTCTTTGGGAGAATGACTCAGGACATTATAGCATAGATCAGAAAATAGTGTAATATGGGCTCTTTAATGACAACAATAATTTCACTTTAATAAAACACATTTTAAAGTTAAGAATTGAAAATAAAGAATATTTTTACATCAGTTTGGAGCAGAGAGACATGGTTAGTTCTTTCACTCCCCATTAAAGATTTTGGCCTGATATTACTCATGCATTTTGCCCCATGTTCATTATAAATTCTCCATGTTGTGCTAAAATTCTAAAAAGCTAAAATGTTCCAGTGATGTATCTTGTATTCCACCCACTAATTTCAACTGCACTCAACTCACTGAATGACTAAGTTTTTTTTTTTACGTAGTGTCCAGGAGCTAGACGTGACTGCTACACTGACTCATGCTTTTCAAAGTATCTCACACCTGATGACATGTCTGCCAGCAGGTTTGATTCACTGTGTGCTGTTCACTTAATTGCAATGAAAACACTTTGTTGATAGGTCTAGTCTGAGAGAGCCAGGTAGCCCAGCGGGGAGCCTGTCACTTCAAAAACTATTTTTTTTACATACAAATCACCATTGCAGTTTGTCTTTGATAAAGCTGAAAACACAGACCAATCCTTTATCTATAGTGGTTGTTTGAGGTGTCAGCATATTCTATTGATCAGACTTTTAATCATTTTTGTACAAAGTTGTTTTTGTTACCGCTTCATTTACCAAATTGTGTTTGATGATACTCCCAAAGAAGCTAATCAATGTCTAAACATAATTGGCCTGAATAAGTTGGAAATGTTATAAATGAACAAGTTAAAGCAAAAGTGACTGTGATATTTGAGTGGCCTACTGTGTCCTAGTTGATTCAAAGAGGCTGTTATATTGGTGTTGTTTTCAGTGTGCTCTCTAAACCAAGGAGAAGCCAAAGAAGAAAATTTATGGAAATTGGAGAAAGAAAAGGGCAGTGTGGTATACTAATGAAGTAACTGAGAAGCTCCAGTCACACAGAGTACCAGGACACAGAAGTGCACATGTGGCTTCACTACAGAGCCTCGAAGAACCATGCTTCAGAGCTCCAAACTCAAGCTCCATAATTTTAAAAGCTAGAACCAAGAGGATTCAAGGGTGAAGGACAAGACTGAAAACATGTCTGACCTGAAGGTGGAGAAGCAAGAGAAACAGGAGAAAGAAGAAGGCCAAGCAGCAAACTCAGCCAGACATAACCTGGGGGGTAATGGACACTGAGAAGGCCCAAGTGTCCATTAACCCCCAGGTTATCAGACACAGGCTTAAAAGCAGCTGAAGAGGCCTTCAGTGCAGAGGCTCTCATTGAAGACAATGGTTTGCAGATCAAAACAGAAGCTCTGCAGTGACATCACAGAGGCTGAAGATGATTCATAGAGAGAGGCCGAGGTTAAAGACAGCTTAGAAACATCTGCTGCAGGGGTTATGACAAAAGTGAATGAGGCTTTTGCATGGAGGTCATTCAGGTCAAAGAGCTCCTGGACAATAGAAATCCACATGAAGTCAATGGTAAATGATCTGATTTTTATATTGAGCTTTTCCACCTTCAAGGAAGTCAAAGGGCTTTACATCAAGGTACCACTCTCCCATTCACACACCAGTTTATGCAGACACCGAAGGCAAGGTGGGTTAAGTGTCTTGCTCAAAGACACAAGGACACAATGACAGTATTCAGATGGAGTCACACCACAAACCTGTGGGTCAACCTGCACAGACCAATATTTTTTTAAGTGGATCTGACCCCTCTGACACTCGCAGCACCAGAGTCTGGAGCAGAGGTCCCAAAAGGACAAGACACAGTAAAAAAACAATTAAAAAGTAGAAATGACGTACAAACAATAACCACTTTAAGGACCTGTGAAACCTGTGTCAGGGTGTACAGACACACTGAAGCCTAAAAAATACATGAACTACAACTTTAACAAACTTATTTTTCTAGAAGTGGAAATATTGCTTTACTTACTTTAAAGTCTTTAATGGTGCAGTGTGGTGCAGACAGTGAAGGTATCCATGATGTGACTGTGTCCACTGAACAACTCCACTGACGGCTATTGGAAAAAAATGCCAGCTGGTCACATGATTTTGGCTATAGCTATAATGGTAAGAACTGTTCCAAACTTGTAAGTCTTTATTTATGGAAGTTATTGCCTCGATCATTTAATAATATTATTGTGTAATTTATTAAAATACAACACAGGTAAAACTGACATTATTTCAAATGGTTACTACTTCAAATGTTGCAACCGCTAGAGTAAAGTGGTTAACTCATTTCTACGAACAGAAAGAAAACCCCCAGTTTAGTCACATTTTATACTTACAACATTGTTCCTTCATCAAAAACATACCTGGAGTTGTATTTTGCTTGAATCACTGGTTTCAATAAGTCTCAATAATTCTAAAAGTCCTTTGCATCTGAGAATATGAATGTGAATTTTACCAGGATTGTTGTGTCACAGGTAGAAACCCTGCTCAGTTTGTAAGTCCATAAATCATCGCCTGACTCATTCAAAGCAATTGTACCATTTAATCCTGTTAGATAAAATTATTATTATTAGTTTTTTCACTCATGGTAACTCTCTTTGCTGCCAGCAGATGGAACTTTACATGATATTTCAGTGTGGGGAGAGCCCAAGAAGGAAAACAATGTCTAGTTTTACAAATGGTCATTATTCTAAGTTCCATATCAAAGGCACTCAAGAGCATAATATACACTCTATAATAAAGCATGAAGACAGGTATAATCCATTATGGACAAATTCTTAATAAAGTATTCATAAAGAAGTATTTAGGCTAAATACTTACTTACTGCTCCTTAAACAGTTTCACTAACACATTAACTTTCTTTCTCTAAAATATATTGTATGATGTAATAAAGAGAATATAATGAAACCTTTATGGAATGAGAAAACTGCAGCCGTTTGGCCTTGGCAATAGCAAGAATATAAAACAGATCTAATCTTAGATAATTGTTACAATTTCCCTTAATGGCCCAGTCGAGCAATAACCTTTAAATTATGATGATGTGGTTAGAATGGGATAAAACTGTGCTTCATAATACACAACAAAGAAAACGGCAATGATGGAAAATTCTATGACATTCAGCCTCCTTTTTTAATGTGGTGTTTGAATGCACCCAAGTGAAATAATAATACACTGAATGGATAAATTACATACAAGTCAAGTGAAAGTTCTGGAAGTCTATTTAGACTTGAGGTGAAAGGTAGCCTGTGTGTTTCTTTGTCCATGTAAATGCAGGACCACAATGTCTTGAAATAGCAGATAATGAAACGCTGTCAGCAGCAGCAACAGTAGTGGGAGGGCGCAGAGGGCCACAGCAGATGTGGCTACAGGTAAAGAATACTTACTTAGAAAACTAATTCAATGACTCATATAGTCACAAGTTGAAGTTGAGAAAATGTGGAAACTATTGTTCGAGGTACTAGTACTTCATACTTACTCCTCACTTACACATTATGCATTCCAACCATTGAAATTATTCACCATTTATGCACAGTTTTCATAACTAGCATGCTAATAGTGCACTTCCTGCTTGGAGAGTAGAATGCTTTATAATTAGATACTAACAGTACACAACAATCTATCTATCTATCTATCTATCTATCTGTCTGTCTGTCTGTCTGTCTGTCTGTCTATCTGTCTATCTATCTATCACTCCTCAATGCGCTCAAATCCTAAAACCATGGAATCTATCTCCTATTTATTCTTTCTATTTGGTTATTCATGGCAAAAGTATTGAAATCAAATCAAACTGAACAGATAAGACCTCTCAGACAGTACAGAGTGTGCAGCCACATACGCGCTCAAAATCACAAGGGTGCTTTGACCTTTGATGTTCACACATCTTTAAAGAGGACAGATTGTGCCCAAACCACTTTTTAAGAGCTTTAATAGCAGTGCCCTCTCATCTTTAGCTTAGAAAAGTTCTATTTTGACTGATTAATTCATAGATGTGTGAAATCCTGTATTGTCCAACATTTGAAGCTTCAGTGTGTAGGATATTTCAGTTTTCACCTACCCCCCACCGAAATACAAAGTACTCAAAAATTCAATATGTTTAAGTCAAATTAGGAATAATATCAGTCTGGAATCTGGATACATGTGAGACAATTAAATACAAATTATACAAAAATGCTCTTGTATGTACTAAAATTATTATTAAGGGCTTATCATCACAAACATACCTGAAGTGTTTTGTTTCATTCACACTTTTTTAACAAACCCTGCGTATTTATAAGGCTGAGCTCTTCTCTCCACTCTGTGATGTAATGTGGGAATACAGGAAGTGCTCCACTGTGTTTTTAAACTCCATATTCCTTCACTGATATTATCCATATCCCTAATTATATGGATAATTTCAGCCCTGGAATTCCCATTGTTTACTGAACAAAAGGTAAAAGGCAACTGTTAACTTGAGCATTTGGAACAGAGCATTTTGAGCTTTGGAGAAGTAGACAGACTAAAAGGACTAAGGGATTACTCAAACATGTGTGAATGAAACAAAACACAACCTGAGATAGGTTTTTGATGAGGAAACAACATTCTAACATGACTTAAAGCTCAGAGTCCATTTTGGGTAATATAGGACATGGAGCTTGTGATTTCACAGTCTCACAGTGCACACATAGGTGCTGAATTTTCCTCTGAGCCCGAGGTGAGTGTGCTGTTACATGTGCAATGAGCAGATAACTGAGAAGTCTAGCAGTGCAATACCCAGAACTGCCTCCATACACCGACGAGCCAATGCCCAATACAACACCAGTAGTCTTTGTAATTCATATATTAAGGTCCTATATTATGCAAAATTGGCTCTTGTGAGCTTTAAGCCATGTTAGAATGTTCATCTCATCAAAAACATGCCAGGGTTGTGTTTTGTTTCATTTATTTGAGTAATCCTGCATTATTAGTCGGTCTACACCTTTTATCTTTAGTTCAGTAGAGATCAGAAATTCCAGAGTTGAAATGATCCAAATTATTCTAGTGAAGGTGTATAGAGTTTAAGAACACAGTGGAGCACTTCCCGTATTAATAGTAAGAGTATTTTTTATTTGAGAGGAGAACTCAGCCTAAATATGCAGGGTTTGTGTGTTAAACATATGCAAATGAAAGTCATTTTGATTCGCAGTGGTCCAAAGTTATTTCTTACTTAGCTTATGAATTCAGCACATCCTAAATAATCACTGCAATGTGTTTATAAACGCTTTTCACAACCACAACTCTTTACATCACAATAATGTTAACAACTAGCATGCTAACAACATTTCTCCTGGTTGTCGGAGGATGGCTTATTTTGACCTCAAAAGCTGCTTTTACAATATATATGTACTAGAGCAAAATACAGTTTGCTCAACTCAGTGGAAATAACTGGGTACAGCCACTTTCATTTCTCCATTATTAAATAATCTCTAATTATCTTCACATATCAAAATGTTGACATTTTGTGCTTTAAGCCTATATTACAGGATCAATTTTTTTTTATTTTTTTTTAGCATTTTTTTTATTTTAGGAATGTAACTGTATTCAAAATAGCAGCAAATTAAAGAGTAATACCTTATTATTATTATTACCTCAAAATTAGCATTCTGAAGACCTTTTTCAATACATACACTTAGTTACTTACAAGGGTCATATTTATAGCCGTATGTTGTCAGTATCAGTAAAGCTGGTTTGCTTCCATTTCACAAAAGGAGGGTCTTGTCTTGCTGTATAAAAATATATCATAACCTTAATACACTTTTTTGTTTTGTTGTTTGTATTTTTACCTCACCTTTAAGCATTGAAAATAGCTGTGTTTTCCACAGCTTTACTAATTTTCTGATAAACTTGGATGGTGAACTGTGGAAAATGCCTTATTTTAGGTAAAAGAGAGGGATCTCTCAATTTGGCAAACTAAAAACACCCAAGAAGCATCTTTGGCTCCCCATAGACTGCCCCAAAACAGCCCTGTAATGTTTGTGAATCAAAGGAATCAGTATACGTGATGATGTTCCCAAAGGAGAATTGTCCAGAGAAGCTACTGCATTTCTACATGGCCCACTTAACATATAGTGATATCTGTTTGGTTAGTTGCTGTGTATAAGTGCATGTTTATCAAAATACTACATATACAGATAAACAGAGGACACAGAGAGTGACCTGCATATGTCTGAAACTCATAGTGTTATAGTTCCATTATAGCACTATGCACGTGGGACTGTATAGGTGTTAATACACAGAATTGACTCACGGTGTGAGTGAAATGAGTGCTAATACACAATTATACACAGAGTAGATTTTATCCTGTTAAAAATTAATGCATTCAGTATTTCACTAACTTTTTTCACCTGAATAGTGTACTCAGTACCTCACACTAGCTCTTCTCCTGGGGTCAGTTCTCCTTCCCTAAAACTATTCACAAATCCCATCAGAAGTGAGAGAGAGTTTTAAAAATAGCTTAACTGTCAAATTGATCCCTTCAGTAATAAAAGATTACCTCCTCCTCCTTATCATGGCTCTGGAGTTCTACCATCATCCTGGAGGTGAGCTCTAGTGGTCAGTAGCATGAGCCTCACTGAGCCCACACCATATAACTTACAAACTTTTCTTCATGTTAAAGGTGCGCTGTGTAACAAGTCCTTTGAGACCTGCTTGTCTTAAAGGACATTTCCTTTGAGAGCTGCTTTGTAGTGACATAATGCCCCCTTAATTTCAGTCTTTTCATGATTACAGATTTCATGATCACAGATTTGCCCATGTTCCTCCTACGTCACTACCCCCTATTGTTGATCAATGAACTCTTGTCAGAGTATTATCAGATGAAGACAGAGGTGGAAGCTCTGGTGTGTTATGTCTCCATGGATTAATTTAAAAGGCTGGGCCAGTCAGCTGAGCATGATAAGCCTGGACCAAGGAGAAAGTATGGCAGCGCCAGCCCATTCTTAGGTGTGTTGCAGTGGGATCAATTTCAAGTGAGTGACTCATTGGACCCCAAAGGTTCCTGGGTTCTCTGATTGCAGCACATTACAGACTGGAGGGCCCTTCATACTGTTACACAAGTGGACGCTAACACAGTGTTGGAGAGGCCATGTCTGCTGAGAGGGAATTCTGATGGTGGCTAGCTCTTGTCTTTCTTGGTAGTGTTTATATATGCTGTATGAGGGGGAAGAGGACGATGAATCAGGGAAGCACATAACACAAGGAGAATGTTGACACGTCTCCCGCCTGTTTGTTTGTCATTTTTGATTTATGGTGAGACCTTGCAACTGCTGAAGATTAGTACAAAAATACATTGGAAAACTATAGCAGTACAGTGTCACATATTGATCAGATGGTTCAGACAGGCCAACCCATTCAAGGAGTTATTGGTTAAATATTACTGTTGCCGCTTAGAAAAAGACAGATGACTTCTGTCAACTGGGCAGAACACGTTTGGCCACTCCTCCAAGCTTCTTCTGTACTGCCGCGGGACTGTCCTAATGGTGTACTTTTTTGTGCAGTAATGAATGACTTCAGACAGTTTAATATCATATACTGCACCATGTTTCAGGCAAAGCATTATCATCTCCATGGAGACAAGTTGGTGGTAGATCCTCCATCAGAAATGTTTACTCTTCTGTTATTACTATGACTAGCTGAGTACTGAGTACTCCGCAATCTTTTAACTGCAAAGCATGTGCTTGGCCTACAGTGGCTTGTTATTTATGAGTGTATATTTATGATTGCCTCCTAGCTACTGTTGAGGATTAGTTATGGCTAATGCGAACGCAACAACCTTGAGTGCTTTATTAATGTGCACATTTGGTATCCAAAGGAGATAAGTCATGGGTCACCTAGAGGCATTGTTTCAATGGGACATTTACAGTGGAAAAGACATTATACTTGACTTACACATCCTTGAATTATAATTCAATTAAAACAATGAGGGCCCTTGTAAGACACATTTCAATCATCACTGAAACATTAGTTATTAGAGGGAAAAGCTTCGAGTCAGTTGAATTCTACAGTCTTCTACAATGACAGTACTCATATACAGTATACTGTGTGTTCACTGAAACCTATTGTAAGTGACAATGAAAGAATAGTGATGGAGCCAGCATTTTCTGTTTTATATGCAGCAGTATGTATACTGAAGTACACAAGCCAAACAACAGCTGTTGTCAAAGTTATTTGACATTGGACTTTTTAACTAATACTGTATTTGATTTACAAGGCAAATACAAAAACAATTTGTTCTTTTCAATAGCTCTTTGAAATGACTGGATTAAGGATTCAGCTCGTATTTAATACAACCCTATCACAGCAGAGCAGATGAGCCATTGTGTTTTATGCGTAAAATCTCCTCGTAGGTGTGAACCTGCTTGAATATATCAGTGTGTTCATCTAAACACCAGCATACACAATTTCCTGCTTTGCTTATTTACCTTCCCACTCCTTTCAGACTGAAATGTGCAACAACCACAAGAGAAATGCAGTGTTTCCAATGGCACTTTTCATTGAAAACAATTGCTAAAGGCCATCTCCTATTTGATACAGTGAGTGTGCTCACCTTTAGATCTCCTCTGTCATAAATAAATGAAACAAGGAGGATAAAGCATTCTATACCGACAGTGCCCTGACAGCTACACATCATAGCTTCAGTATGGGAAAAAAAGAAAATAAAGAATAAATAGCCATTCTTTTGATGTTTTTTTTTTTACAAGAAAGTAAATCTTTGAAAAATGATGCCTGGCTATTCTCTCACTTATGGAGTCTTTCATATTCTGGTGGTGTTGCGTGTTGTGCACATACCTGCCAAGCTCATGATGGCCCCTAGAGGTCAGAGTCATTTATCAAGATGATTGGTGCACCATATGAGCACCTCTGGCCATTGCTCCTCTGGTATTAGGTCCAAAGTACAGATCAGACAAACATTTAGAGAGGCATTACCAGAGAGAAGAGTGGATTTTGTGTGATCAAAACAACTGAAACAACAAAGTGACTGAGAGAGACAGGAAGTTTGTAGCCACCTCCAGACCAGCAGGGCACAATTTACAATGACATTATTTGATCTGAAATGTCTAAACTTTAAAGTACATAGAAGACAGGTTTTCATGTTTTTACCATTATTACTGGTGGGATAGTACTTGTGGTAAATATTTATCAGTCAAGTGGTAGTTTGTGAAAAAAAAAGTTGAAAAGAAAAAAACTACAGGAAGTGGCAGTGAGTCCTGAAGGAATAGCTCTACCTATGTCATCAGCACTGAAAACTCCATCCAAAATGCAGGGACAATTTATGCACAGGGAACAGATTAAACAAAATAGAGGTGTTGTCATGTATTTTCTGTGTAATTTTGGCTCTTGTTAGGCCCGAGCGCCTCGGCGGTGTAGGGCCTATTGTGATTGTTCAGCAGTGCGAAGCATTGCCGTGCTGCGTGCGCATAGCGCAGCGCACGCAAACAGAGTGCGAAGCGCTCTCCCTTTTCCAAGCACACTAGCATCATCATGTCACTGACTGGTGCCCGCTGACCTGGCACGGTGGCATCGCCATAGCCACGTCAGCGGCATAATTGTAATTGGTCATCCAAAAACGAAAACCGAGCGTGAAGCGCTCTCCCCCTTATCAAACACTCAATGCCACTCATCAGTGACACTCATGGCATCCAGTAGTACAGATTGGCACTGCCCATTGCCGCGACAGTGGCATAATTGTAATAGTGCTGCCGCGATTATTCGACGTTGTCGACGTAATCGAATATGAAAATGAGTCGACTACAATTTTTTTGGTCGAATATTCGCCTTTATTTATTTTTGGTCTCAAACGGCTCGTCCAGAGACCTTTCGCTTGCCTGAGATCAGGTATTTCCCCTCCACACCACTAGTAGTACTACACTCGAGGCGGACACCGGTGCTGCTGACAGCGGCTACATCCGGGGTTGACGCCGAGGTGGCTAACCTAGGCTTCACCAAAGGCTAACAGCAGTGGTATATAATGGCACCGCAAAAGAAAACAAACTTGAGGAAGTATTTGCCGTGCGCACGCTGCTGGCTGGTCTCTCTCTTTCTCTCTTCCCCCTTCCCCTGATTTGAGCATTTGAGAAAATGCCAGCGGCCGGAGTCGGACCAAGACCTAAAGCCTCGAAACTCTGGGAATACTTTCGGACAGTTGGTGATAGAGTGGTTTGTACACTCTGCAAGACTTCTTTGGCTTTTCACGGGAGCACGACCACGATGCATGAGGTATTGAGAATACCGTTGCAATATGCTGCTCGTGCATACATAAATTGTGTGTGCATATCGTTGTTCAACATTGTCGAATGAGCACACACAACAGACATAACAGCAATAACCTTTGCAACTCGCACACACAAGGTAACCTCCCGGGAAAATCTAACACACCCACTTGTGTGTGTTAGAACCGCTTGTTTTTTTTTTTTAATTAGTCGTTTAGATTAGTCGACTAATCGAAAAATTAGTCGAGAGATTAATCGTTAGAAAATTAGTCGTTAGTGGCAGCACTAAATTGTAATCGTTAACTCGGGTAAACGCTAAAAACGTGCACTGAGTATGTCAGAAACCGAAGAGGTCATTGACAATTGACCCCACGGGTGCGTTACTGGACAATGATGTGTATATGTCTCACCAGAATCATTCTGTGTCATCTCGACAAGTGGAACATTAAAAGTTGTTAAAAGCTTTTTAAAAGATCAAACGGTGTTGCCGTGACAACAACTCAAATTTCGGGTTCGTTTTTGCGGCTCGTTGTCAAACTTTGACAAGTGATAATTTGCACAAACTTTGGACGATTTCACTCAAACTTTAATTGTTGATGGACGCCCTGACCCTGAACAGATTTATATAAGAAAATCTCAAATGGGCACTATAGCGCCCCCTAGGGAATTTGTATCAAAGAATTAAATTTGACTTTGTCGTAGACATATAAAATTTGGTACACACATTCGTGACAGGGTCTTGATGAAAAAAGTCAAAGACGCTCCCAGGCCATTTCTCATCGTGTTGCCATGGCAACAGGCCTAAAATCTGCCATTGCCAATGTGACGTCCTGAGAAAAACTTTGACGAAGCCAAACCAAATTTGGTACACAGATGCATCATGGGAATAGGAACAAAAAAGTATCTTGTGACCACGCCCCTCCCAAACTGCCAGTCCGCCATCTTGGATTTGAAAAAAAAAAAATCAACACAAAAATTGAGAAAAATTGTAGGTTTAAGGTTAAGGTGAGGTGTTAGAGTTAGGGTAGGGTTAAGTGCTAGAGGTTGGAGCTAGGGTTGGGGTTAGGGTTAATATGATGTTAGGGTTAGGATTAAAATTAGGGTTAGGATTACGGTTGCATTAGGCTTAGGGCTGGGGTTAGATTAGGGTTAGGGTTAGGCGTTCAGGTAGGGTCAGGGGTTAGTGTAAGGGTTAGGGTTTATTTAGGAGTTAGGGCTTAGGGGTTAGGTGCGTTTGTGGGGCATGTGCAGAGCGCAGCGTGGCTGGGGCGGAGCATAGGCATGAGCGAGGGCCGATCATCGCCGCTTGCGGCTATATTTAACATTGTCGTTGCTAGGTAACAGTTCTGGAATAACCTCCACACATGTCATCTATTGCTTGTGTTCAACCAAGAAGTAAAAAATGAAAAAAAGACCTTTAATTGTGTTATCTATGTTTTGGTGAAATTGTAGTAGGAGGAGTTTTACCTGTCATTTAGCCAGTCACCTGCCACTTAGCCTGTAATTTTGCTTTAATGAAATAACTACATTGTACCTAAAGTTGCACTATGTAACTTTTCTGGTAGATGGTCTGCTACATGCTTGTCTTCATGGAGATCATAATACTTTGCCTGGAATGTTCAGTATATAACTTTTATCCATGGAGATAAGCAGATCATGCCACCAGACCAACTTACTAGACAGATTTGCAAGGCATTTTGTTTCAATAAAAAAGTGACAGAATAAATATATAGGCAAAATAGAGAAGTTTAAATCCAAACTGTGGAATATTCCAGGCCAAACAATAACATCTCCATGGAGACGAGCATGGCCGACTCTAATAAAAGTAGTTATCCAAATAAATACTTAAGTGAAATTACCATAAAGCTTACAAAACAACTACTTTTTCATATTTACACCTGTTTGTATACTATTTTAAAGGTGCACTATGTAGCTTTTCTAGTGGAGATTCTGCTACCTGCTTGTCTCCATAGAAATGTTATTGCTTTGCCTGGAATGTTCCATGGTATGACATTAATTAAACATGTACATGCTACATATACATGTAGCATTTTTTCTATTGCTGTGAATAAGGGCGACTCTCCACAGATCTGAACTGTAATGCAGCGTAACCTGCTCACAATAGATACATTTAATCTAGACTGTGGAACAATCTAAGACAAAGCAATAACATTTCCATGAAGACAAGCAGGTAGTGGACCCTCCACCAGAAAAGTTGCACAGTGCACTTTTACGGTAGTATTTACAACAACAAATACTTGAAATACAGCTAGCTGGAATGTGTATTAAGTAAAAAAACTCAGTCACAATAACCTCAGTCCACCTCCCACTGTTCTGTCCCTGCTCGCGGCTCTGCTTCACACAGCCTCAAAGGACAAGGTCAGGATCCAGCTCCACTGTTAGAGAGCATGTTACTTTAGGTTAAAAGCATCAATACTGTGAAGAATTGTGAGTCCACGGAGGCCTTACACGTCCTCATGAAAAGCCACATTCAATTGGGTATCGAATAGAATGCTGCAAAAACATCAATAAGATCCAAAGCGCCATTGATCAGAATAAGCAGGGAAGATGAGGGATGGGCCGGAGGTACAGTTCAGCAGATGTCACGAGAGTCACTATAGGGTCGAGATAGATAGTGATCTGCTAGGTCAACACAATATTTTTACTTTTTGCTAATAGAACTATTTAATCACATTTTACATTAGAACTATTTAAAGGGCCAACATTATGTCATTATCTGGATAATATCAGACCTGGATTGCCTATTTATACTAAACTAAAGGTAAAAGGTAGCTGCTAACTTGAAAACTACCACCTCATGACATCACAAGGTGGAACAAAGCGTTATGAGATGAGATGCGGACCGACTAATAATAAAGAAGCAACTCCAGGTATGTTTTTGATGAGGTAACAACATTCTACTTAACTTGACTTAAAGCCCACAAGAATACATTTTTGTGTAATATAGGACTTTAAATGCAAAATTCCAAAATGGCAGTAGATATAGCTGTGTTTATGTGATGAAACTGTTTTAAAAGAACTATGTGTAGCTGTACCATCATAACTGAACCTGTTACAAGAGCCTTAATCTGCAGATAGAGGACATTTACAAGTGTTTCTCACACTCTCATAGACTCCAGGTTCTGGGGTTTAGGCAGTGAGGATTCAGATCATAGACCGACCTTTTAGGGTTAAACCAGCTGGATTTGAAAACTGGGAGCTCAGTGAGTGAATTCTGGAGGTTCTGTGCTTTCACATGTGGCCTTCCCTATACAGTACTGAGAAGCACAACCCAGATTCAGCTGTAATTATAGTTCTTTTTATAACCCAGTGAGACTCAGGCCACATACAGTTCATTTATTAACCAAGTACTCATCCTCCATCAAGCCCTGCTTCACATCTGCACACTGACTGTGGCTGACAGACCCACTGTATTGTAGATAAGAATCATGGCAGTCTTATTGAGTAGCTGTTGTCTCCCACACCCTGTGCTCTGCTCACATGCCATTAAACAGCTCCCATCTCTCCTTAAAAGCACTGAGCCTGAGACCTGGTCCGGATGACACCATGTTAATGGAGAAATGACACGTGTGTGGACAGGTGTCATTTACTAAAAGAAAAATAACAGCAGGCATCTGAAGCATCTGAAGCATCTGAAGTTCAATATGTGTGTATCTTTGTATCTGGTACAATAAATCTGCAGCATTGTCGGCATCTGCTGGGTCTGTGTTATTGAGAAAATCACATAAAAACAAGATGTGCATGCTTTTTTTTGCTCAAGCACAAGCACAGAACTGTGTGAGCATAACTGTGGTGGTTGAAAAAGAGGTATTTATTTAGCACAACCCGTTCAAGAAAGTATTATTTTTACTGGGGAAAAAGTATTGCCCTTTGTAATATAAGGGAACAGACTGTACTATATTGGGTACTTCTACACATTTTGTTATCAGTGTGTGGAAAACAATTTTTATTTAGTTTTGGTATATTAAAGTTTCTACTGAACTGTGTATAAGATGTTTAGCATTTTAGCATTATAGAATTATGTACTGTTATTAATATTTAAATAATTAGGACAAATAATTATTTTTGTAGTTTCTAGTTTTCAAGATTAGATTGCAGCTACAGTAAAAAATATTTATGTTACTTGTATGAATACAGCAATGCAGTACCATTTGTCATTTTAGTTCACAAATCAGCAAACTAATATAACAACATAATGAGTACCATACCACCTATAGTGTACCTCATGCATCAGCCCAGCACCTATAGAAGAGTGTATATTTATTGCAGCACAATCTGGCTGAGCTTGTTAAGATTTACCATGTGCATGTGACCTTATATTAGTGTGTTGAGACCAGAAGGGGCCCCGTTACACAACACTCCTCTCTTTAATATGCAGTCACTTGGAAGCTACAACCACCTTTGCTTCTCTCATTTAAACCTGCTAATATCCCCTCCGTAAAGAGTTATCGCACTGTAACAGAAAAAAATGACTATCTCTTTATAGGCAGCCGAGTGGTCTAGAGGACAAGGTCAAAGAGGAGATTTACAGTAATGTGAAGAAAGGAAGGGAGCTATAGGAAATGATGTGAAAAGCAGGGGAGAGGATGTTTGAGACCAAGGAGAGGTGAGTGAGATGAGTCACAGAGCTCAGTGTGAAGTTCTGATGAGGTTAGAAATACATTTGATTAATCTGCACGTCTGCATATTTGTGTTTGTGGCTTGTGGCTAAAATGGGGGCAGCTGTGGCATCCTCCGGTGCTTTGGAAATTGTTAGAGCACTTTGTACGAAACTGTAATGAACACTGCACTGAGTGAGATAAACATGGCATTGTACATAGAATGAAGACAAAAGTAAACACAACCCATATTGAAATAACTTTTTGATGCAAGCTGGATTGACAAACATTTTCATATTCACAATAATTTATATGAGGAGTATGGCTGATCTGTGCCTCTCACCCACACCCAACACATTCTTACACCACTCAAAACTGCCATGGTCAAACCTCTGCTCAAGAAGGATAACTTGGATCCCTCCCTGATACCCTCCCTAATATGTCTCCTGATGACCTAAGCCCAATCGACACCCTGTTTAACTGCATTTTAGATATTAAGTCCTGGATGGCAGCAAACTTCCTCCAGCTCAACCAGGGCAAAACTGAGGTTTTAATTATTGGTCCTGAAACTCAGAGAGAGGGGCTCAAAGCTAAGCTCCAAACCTATTCAGTGAGCAGGTCAAAAGTCTAGGAGTTATTCTTGATAGTGAGCTTAGCTTTGAGCCACACATCAGGGCTATCATTAAATCTGGTTTTTACCCTCTAAAAAATATTGCCAGAATCAGACCATTTCTCTCTCAAGCCAGTGCGGAGACTTTAATACATGCTTTTATTACAAATTGTGTTAATTACTGTAATGCTCTCCTTTCTGCCAAAGAAAACTACTGCAACCACTGCAACTTCTTGAAGACAAGGACCATGAAGAGAGAGCATATCACACTAGTACTGAAGTCTCTGCACTGGCTTCCTGTGAGCTTCAAGATATATTTTAAAATTATTTTGTGAGGTTATAAAGAGCTTAACAGTCTTAGTCCTACTTATTTATCTGATCTGCGCTTATCATATGAGCCCTCTCGAACGCTCAGGTCCGCAGGTAGTTATCTTTTAATTGTCCCAAGAGTTCAAACTAAAACTCACGTGAGGCGTTATTCAGTTTTTGAGGCACCCATCTGAAACAGTCTACCTGAGGATCTGAGATCATATTTTGTGTTCATGTTCATATTTTTAAAAGTAAACTCAAAACGTATCTTTTTAATTTATCTTTTAATTGAAACTAATTTCATTTAAATTTAATCATCATTATTATTATGTTTCAAATTAATTTATTATTATTATTTTACTTAGTCTCTATCTAATTTTAACTCTCCATTTTTTACTTTTTTATTTATTTTTTTACTATAGCCTTTAGGCTTTTTTATGCTTCTATCTAAATTGCTGTACATTTTAAATGTATGAAAAGTGCAAATAAAGTTTGCTTGATTGCTTGGTGTTTTGCCCCTGTGGTCACCCCTATAGGCATCCATTAACTTTTCTAACCAATTTCTTGCTCACAGTTTGTATAAGGCACTAACAATGAAGCAATGCTTCACCAGAATAGTCTTATTATTGGTCTATAATTTGTCTGAACTGATTTACACAGTCCAGATTCTATAATAATAACACTCCTCGGTTCTTTAGCCATCTACATATTATTCAGTTCAAAAAGGCTAAAGGAACAAGTTTTGTCCCAATCAGTCTAAAGTTCATGACTAACGTCTTGCATCTGACGTGTGTTATTGCCTTCCAGCATCTTAATTACCAGGGCATATTTTTTCTATGTTGGCATCCGCTGTGCTGATTCGATTCTGCCTCAACATCACCTTGTGAGGAAGCAGCGCGCAGAGAGGAAGGAGGGGGAGCAGAGGGAGGGGTGGTCTGGGTAGTGCAGAGGGGGAGGAGAATGGGAGGAGGGGACAGTAAACCCAGGGAGATGCTCTCCTTTAGCAGTGGAATGATATGATGAATGTGCAGGGACCACATATGTGCAGGTGCATATTTTATGCCTGGGTACAGAGCCACGCTCTGTGCTTGGAGCAGATGTTTTAAACAAATCCCAGGATTTAGGTGTTAATAAGTGTTAGCACAAGCAACAATTAGACAAACACTTATCCTGCCCTCCAGAGAGGAGAGCTCGGAGGCACTGCAGTGAACACATCATAACCAGGTGGGTTAGCTTTGCAAATATAAGGGAAAGTGCTATAAATTAGCCTTTGATTCACTGTTCAGTCTATAGCAGGATCATGTTGACTCCAGCTGTGGTCAGTACATAATGTCATTGTGTCCTTGGACAAGACACTTTGCTCCGTATGTATGGTATGTGTGCTGAATGAGTGATGGTGGTGGCCACCAGGGCAGATTTCTTCACAGAGTGAGATCATCAGGGAGTTTGAAGAGTAAATAAGCCTGCATGTAAATGAAAGCAATGTTGTGGTTCTAAAAGTGCTTTTGTTTATTTGTTTAAGGGGTGATGCACATTAATGGCCATACCGGCTTGTGAAAGCCTGATCCTGTCAGATCTCAAAAGCTAAGCAGGGCCGACCCTGGTTAGTACTTGGATGGGAGACTAGTGGGAAAAACAGGTACCACTATGGGAGTGTCCAGAAAAATCTCTATATAAAATGCATTATTATTATTATTATTATAATGAACATCAGTATTTAACAAATGTAAATATGCTAGAATAAATTAAATTTGAATTTGCAAGTCCCTAGGCAGGTATCACAACAAGTACAACATACAAATAGGAGTTTAAGTGGTACAAGTGGTACATGTTCATTTTACTGTTCTAAGACCTCGCATTAGCATCTTTACTAATGCACTTTAGATAAATAAGAAATTATGATCACTTATTATCAGATGTCTGAATAATACAGTCTAATGCAGAGTAAGGATAACTGACGGGAGAGGAATACAGACTGGTTATATTGTGTTGTAATGTCTCTCGCATTGACTGGTCGGATTCCTGCTGCGCTGTCCATGGTGCTGAAGCGCTAACTTTTCTGCCTTCATCCATTTATGACGATCCCGGGCTTTGCCTTAGCTTTTGTGTTGTGTCTATGGCAACTGCCTGACTACGTGCCGCTGGCTATTGAGAAAACTTGGTGTCAGTTACCTTGACAATAACTCCCTAGCATTATTTTTGGTGTTTTCATGAAGTAAAAGGTTTTTGAGATTTGGGTTTCAACAAAACATAAAAATAAAATAGATTAAAAACTTTCTGGATCATATTATATTTTACTTGCCATCTTTCAGAATTAATCCAGTTAGGCCTATAGAAATAAATCTTATTCATGGGCTTCAGCTTCCAGTTTTTGAGGCCATTTTCATTTTCACATTCAAAAGATATAATATTTAATTTAGTTTAGATTTATTAATCGCTATGGCAACGGGCCTAATTTCTCATCATTCTGAAACCTATAAGCACTTGTCAGATATTTTCAGACTTAATTGCAAGTTGGATTAATTATGTCCTACAGTCTTGACAAGTGGAGAGAGCTACAGAGGGGGAGTCTCAAACGGGGGTCTGCTCAATGTCTCATCCATCATAAAGCTGCGGGGAACGTGTCTCACGACCTATGATCGCTGCGGAATGAGCCCAATTAAAACGTGTTCCGCGCAGCAGCCTCCCTCTCCCACACTCCGCTACACGCGCCACGGACACCCCAAACCCCGCTGTTTATCGCGCGATTCCCCTTTCCGCGGCAGCAGCGTGGTTCATTCCAACGCTGTATTTTTATCCGTCTTCTCAGCGATGCGAGCGGCTGGATGTTTTTTCTGCATTTACGCCAAGAGCACCTGAGCTACGCCGGCGTTTACGGAGTGCAAATCCGGTAAGGAGAGCGGAGGAAAGCGGGGATTTTTGAGCTGTGGACTGCGCTGTGCGAACTGTTTACGGTTTAAGTTGCGAGACGTTTGGTGAGTGTGACAAAGTGGAGATGTGTTTGCGACTCATGTAACAAGTGCATGGTTGCTATTCAAAAATAAGGAATTTAACAGGAGGGATTAACGTGAATAAAAAGTGGTCAAAATGTGCTCTACAACCGGGTAAAAGTATGCTTATATACACGTTCTTATTGTCAACATATTTGGATAATTCTGTATTGACTTGTTTGACTTTACGCAATGAACAACTCAATCCATGTAAAGTGCACGGGGTCACAGCATGGGGCGTGAAAAGATCGCGCGCAATGACACAACTTGAACGGCACTCCTGTGTGGTGAAGAATATAGCGCAGCTTTCAAGAGCTCGGCTGGTATAGCGACGGTGATAGCGACGGCTCAGCGGGCTCTCTCTACAAGGCGCCTGACGCGTGCGAGGCTTTTGTTGGAGAATAAGAAGCCCATGTCAAGTCTATTTTCTGTCATTTTGCGCGTAGCACCGTGACCTGACGCGGCTGCCCCGGTGGGAGGAGCGCGGGCATATGTTGAGTAAATGTCTTTTATGGTGTTCTCAGAGCCCACTTTCCTCGTGGTGCCGAAGATGGTACGCTGCTGACGCCAAAAGAAGACCTGTTGTTTTTCTTTTCCCTCTCTCTGAAGTGCAGCGTTTTTAAAATCCAGCGACTACAATGGATACACTGTTTACCTGCAAAGTCTCAAGGCGTGTGAACACAAAAACACCTCTCTTTGAACTGCCAATGTAAGTCACCACTACGCTAATCCGTAAAGGAAAGTCTGCGTTTTACAGTGTGAAGTTGTGTTATATTTAAGGCTCATGTGGAGTGATGGGGGTTAGCCCCGTTTGGATAGAAAGACAGAGAGAAATGTAGGTTTAGACTTAAGTGCAGTCTTTACCAGGGATGACAAGAGGTGACACCAAAAGATTGAAATAGCCTATGTCATTTTTGAAGTTGACAGCCATTAAAGAAAAAAAATGCTGTTTAACATTGTAGGTGCAATAAATCAATTGAAAGAAATATGTATGTTTAGTTTGGAAATGCAGAAATACTCCAGTGCACAACTAGGACTGGACTGGTTTAAAAGGTTTTTTCCTGAACATACAGGTCATACATTTAATCAATGCCACTGAACACTAACCAGCCATAACACAATGGTGTGTTCACGTGATGAAATGAAAGAGGGGCAAGTTGAATCTAAAATGGGTCAAAGCACAATTTGTTTCACTATTGTCTCTGTACAGTAGTCAATATTAGAAGAAGGGACCTAACGATTGAAGATGTGGTTATAAGTCTGTTTCTCTATGTAAGACTATCCATTGTCCCTTTGTACTCCACCAAAGAAAAGTTCTTGGTGTCTGTTAAGTCAAAGTGAAGAAGTTGATTTTCAAGTCTAAACCATAACTCATCAAATAAGTAAAATTCGTGTCACTTCAAACCGATCTACAGATATATCAGCTCTTTTTGCGCTAATGGAATGGACTGAGTCATTTAGAAAAGATTAGACTTTTTTTTAACATGCCACTAGTGTTAATTGCAAATACTCACAAATAACATCATCACTCATTTCATTTAAAAGAAGCTGAGTCAAAAATGTCTGCAAACCGTCTCCTCTTCTGCATCAGTAGTCCAATGATCCAGAGGAGAAGTGAAAAGCTATCATGTCTGAAGACCTTTTCATGTAGTTTTCCACTCAACTTAAATCCTCACAACTCCAGGGCAAATAAGACCAAGGAAACAACTCTCAAGACTAGAACTATCGTGATAACAAATTTCCTAATAACAAGATGACAAAGTATGAAATATTGCTATAGAAAAATATCAGAGTAAATTATAATATTGAAATTACTTTTAAAAAATGACACAATGACCCCAAAGCATATCCTGTTTACAACAAAATACATTGATTTTTTGAACAACTACAGAGCTCAACTGCTGTCATAATACTAATACTAGTACATGTGATAATTACTGAAGCCGAAAAAATATTCTTTATATCATATATTAAACAGTAAAGGTGCATTGTGTAACTTTTCTGGTGGAGGGTTCATCAAATGCTTTTCTTCATGGAGATGTTATTGCTTTGCTGGAATGTTTCACAGTGCGAAGTCTTTCTATCTTCATTGAGACAAAACCAGACCAAGTTACAGGTCAGATCTGTGGAGAGGCAACTCCACTTACAGTTAGAATGTCTGTTTTCTAGGTATTTTTGAGCTATAAAACCACCTGTAATTGAATAAATGTAAGGTAAAGCTGTTCAGTGTCATACTGTGGAACATTCCAAACAGGTGACAGACCATTGATCAAAAAATGGCATAGTGCACCTTTAAATTGGTGGTTATTAAGTGAGACATAAAATTGACCAATCTGACGGCTTTGCTCTCGACGGCCTGAATTTAAAAAAAGAAAACGATTTGAGTAATTTGACTGTCATACAGGAGGCCTATCTCCATCTATCTGTAATATATGCACATCTGCTTATGGGGACTCCTTTTGTCTCCCCACAGTGACAGTGACGGGCACCTGGACGACGTGTTTGATGGCCAGTTCCTCTCACAACGGTTGTACAATTTCATGGCTGTTAATAAGACCAGCGAGAAGAAAGGGGCCAACCGCACGGCCGCTTGAACTCTTTGATTAGAGAGGACCATTTGTGATGCTAAGAGGCGTCGTCATGTAGCGTAAATGCGCTCATATGCTCATTGTCGCTGGGACAGACAACCCGCTGCACTGTTCTGAGAGTAGAATACAGCTCATTTCCTTCTATGTGTTCTATTGTACTGGGGTCAGCGTACCTATTTCCTTTGGTTTCTTCAATATAAAAACTACACAATAGCAGTGCTGTGGAAGGGCAATGCTCCTGACAGTAGCCCAAGCAACACTGAAGGATGGGTCAAAAAAAATGTTATGTTTTGTAGTGGTTCAAACTAAAGTTATCCCTCTCGCATTCCTAACACCCCAGTGTTAAAGATGCATTTATTGTGTAACTTTTCTGGTTGAGGGTTCATCATATACTTGATCCATGAAGATGTTATTGCTTTGTCTGGAATGTTTCACAGTATGGTATCTGACATTTCTACCAGACCAAGCTAGGGGGTCAGCTCTGTGGAGAGGCAACCCCGCTCACAGCCAGAATGCCTGTTTTTCGAAGTATTTCTGAGCTATAAAACCATGTCTAATTGGATAAATGTACGGTAGAGCTGGTTAATGTCATACTGTGGAACACTACTGGCAGAGCAATGGCATATCAATAGAAACAAGCAGGTAATGGACCCAAAAAATGGCATAGTGGACCTTTAAAAATGAGTTTATTAGCACTTTTTAGAGATGAGCAGTAAAGCAAAAAAACTAATTGCATGCTACAGTGCACTTACTGGTTCTTGAATGATAAAACACTGCTTTTGCAATATATCTGTACTAGAGCGAGACATTTTGCTCAAATACATAAAAAATTGGATACAGCCTGTAAGGTATACGGTTAAGGTATACTTTGAGAAATGTGGCTACTCCCATTTTATCCATTCTTCAATACTCAAGAGCCATCTGTGCATGTTTTGGAGCTGGTCATGAAAGATCAGTTTAATAAGAAAAGTAAATAAATAAATAAATAAATAACTTGTGGGAAGGGCATCTGACATAACAGTGAAATTGGTTTAAGTTAGCTGTAGCATTCTTTAAGGGAGGAGCTGAAAATAAAGATTTGGTCCATTGTATTTCATCATATATTTTGGGCACATTTATTAATTAGTAATGACATGTTGGCGTCTAGTAGTAATCATTTGTGAGAACTTAGTGCTGAATATTTTAGCTGCAGCCAAAAGCATCAGATTAAACAGGCACAGGAATATAATGATATCGATTAAATCTTCTAATTTAAATGATAATCAATTAGGTCCAATTATTTAACAGAATTACAGGTATTAGCTCCATTCATTAAGGCACTCAGACAGAGCCAAAGGAAACCTGTGCAAGTCACTGCACCAGCCATGTAAAATTAATGGTACAATTACATATTCAAGATGACAGAAAAGTGCTTTAAGCCAACACAGCAGATTAGTAAATGAACCATGTTTCTGGAATAAAATAGAGGAGTTTGGGGTGCATTAAGAATAAAACCTTATAATTAGATAAATACACAAATCCATTATAAGTTGTTTAATCAGCCAAATTGTAATATATTTTCCAACCCTGCTCTCTAAAGACTCCATTTATTATACTGTGTTCTCTCAAATGTTATAAAACCTGACATTATTTATTTATTCTTGTGATTAAGTCAGTGCATCTTTCATGTTTACATGCTGCCAAGATCAATGCAGACCCTGAAACAGCAGACTGTGTAGTGCCTGTTGATTTGAGATCCTTTCTCTCTGCTCATCTCAACAGTATCTCTGCAGCCACAGCTATTCGTGTATAAAGCAGACATGCCAAGGCTTTCTTTGGTGCATTTGAACTGGATACAGAGAATTCACAGAAATTCTGACTTAATGCTGTATTAAAGATTTAAGCATCTGTAAGCATTTGAGGCATACAAACAAATGTTATTGAATCTGACGGTTTCATATAATAGAAAGAGCACACAATAAAGATGCTCTAATCTGTGTCGGGGGTCAGGCTTCGATGCATTTGAATGGCCATGAGTGAGGAGCTCTGCAGTCTTTCCCAATACCACAATATTTCACTGTAGATGAAACTGGCCTTGATGTATGCAGGTCATGTGACAGCAGTTCCAACTCAAGGACTTTACTATTGTACAAATCACCAAGGCAGCTGTCTGTGACATGCCATATGCATTGACACCAGTGCCGATTCTGCTGAAAGGAGGAAAAAGTGATGATTTATCTGCAAATAAGAGGAGATTTAACCTCTGTCCCTCTGTTCCACAGGATGGCTCACAGACTGACACACAGAGCCTGCTCCTGGTCTGTGGCTGCAGGGCAGTGAGCTGCACCATGACACACTCCAACAGCAGCCTCCTGACGGGAAACTCCAGTGGAGCTTTCGATGGATATGACTCTGGAGGCAACATCTACAAACCCTTCTCTGTCTTCAGTGTGCTCACGCTCACGCTACTGGCCATGCTGGCCGTGGCCACCTTCGTGTGGAACCTGCTGGTGCTAGTGACCATCCTGAGGGTGAGGACCTTCCACAGAGTGCCTCATAACCTGGTGGCCTCCATGGCCATCTCAGATGTGATGGTGGCTGCTCTGGTCATGCCTCTGAGCCTAGTACATGAGCTGAATGGGAGGCTGTGGAAGCTGGGCCGGGTGCTGTGTCAGGTGTGGGTCTCCTTTGACGTGCTGTGCTGCACGGCCAGCATCTGGAATGTGACTGCAATAGCACTGGACCGATACTGGTCTATCACCAGGCACCTGCAGTACACACTCAAGACACGCAAGAAGATCTCCAACATCATGATCGCGCTGACGTGGGTGCTGTCCTCCATCATCTCTTTCTCACCACTGTTCGGCTGGGGCGAGACCTACTCAGAAGGGATGAAGTGCCAGGTGAGCCAGGAGCCCTCCTACACCATCTTCTCCACCTTCTCTGCCTTCTACTTGCCCCTGTGTGTGGTGCTCTTCGTCTACTGGAAGATCTACAAGGCAGCCAAGTTCAGGATTGGCTCCCGCAAGACCAACAGCATCACACCCATGGCTGAGGTAATGTTTCACTTTACCAATTAAAGCCATTAAACACATAATGTATGAAAACACATTCATATAGTCTACACTTTATCAAAGGAAATCATATGAAATGATGAGAGTAAAGTTACATCACAAATAACTGATAAGCTCTGTATTTTTCATGAGTAATGGTCTTGTTTGCACAAGCATGCATGCCTAGGCAGTCATCCCTGTCAAACAGGTTAATTGCTAGCGACTTCCAAAAGTGCCGATATTTGCAGATTGAAATGTCACAGATAATGCTCTAGCATTTTGCTTCAGCTCTGACATTTGTGAAGAGTTTAACTCTTGGCAGAAGTGAAGTTATTTATGAAGTTTGAGTTTGACCTTCTTTATGTTGTCCGTTTCAAAATAACACTTGAAATGTGATTTAGTGCCAGACATTGGTGATTAATTTTTAACTAAGCGTATAAGTGTCACTGAGTGTCAACACTTCTTTTCGTGCAAATCAATTCGTCAAGTCTGCCACAAGATATGTCTTCAGCTCATCTTCCCAATGAAGACCATGTGGAGTATTGCAATAACAGTAACTACAATGGACTATTTTGCCTATTTAGAAACGCTAAATAGGCAAAAACGCTCTGGCACCACGCTCTGGAGTACTGGCCTAGGGGTTGGGGACCCCTGTGTTAGATTAAACACTTATTACTACTATTATTCCACTTCTCCTTCTTATTATTGAACAAAGACCATGACTATACTGCAATAAATGTTTGCTTGTGATTTTTTTCAGCCTATTCTGTCTTGATCTCAGTGTTTTAAATTTCAATTGCAATGCAATTAATACTCTTTCAACGTCATGGCATTTACACCAAGCATAAGCATTTCATCAGTATGCGGACAGTTATTGGAGCAAGCCAGCTCATCACTGTATGCTTAGTAATGCGCTTAGGTAAAAAGGAAGAGGGCTAAAAATACCCACATCTTTTAATGGGAAACACACAACACCTCCCTGGCTTCAGCGCACCCCTTGTCAGCTCACACAAAGGTCTAACTCCATCCCACAAACATTAGCACAACATTTAATCAGGCAAATTACCCCCATGGAAATTGAGTTCCACTTTTCACTCCCGGGAAATGTAGTCCTCAAAACACCTTCCCGAATGAGGTAAGACTTTATTACATTTACATTTCACTCTCTAGATTTGGGCCATATCTGTTTGCATATTTTCAACCTTAGAACCAGCTCCCAGTGGGATTTGAGTCTTATGAATCCTTCGTAAGTTCTGACACAGACGTGGGCTGTTGTTTTCTCAGTATTTTGGGGGTAAGAAAAAAGCTGGAAAAAGTTAACAGCTACATTTTATACCTTTTATTTTGTTTTGTTTAGATCAAAACGATTGTAGTGAAGGTGTATGGAGTTTAAAGACACAGTGGAGTACTTCCTGTATTACCACCACATGACATCACAAAGTGGAACAGAGTGTTTTCTGTCTGAGAAGAACGCAGCCTAAATATGAAGAATTTGTGTGTTAAACATGTGTGAATGAAACAAAACACAGTTCCGAGAATGGTTTTGATGAGACCATTGCACAACAAACAACATTATAACATAGATCAGAAAAGAGTCTAATAGAGGCCCTCTCATTTTTGTGAGCAATAAATTCAACCAAGTAATGATTTATTCAAAATGTTGTTACCATACATACCATTTTCTTTGTTATTATAAAATATTGTGAAAACAAAACAAAAAAAAACTTTTTGGGGTAAAAATAGTGAAAATTTGGTAACAAACTGGCCTAATGTTACTTTTCTGTTTACGCGGGCCGGTCCCCGCCCTGGCGACGGTCGACCACGTCGCACTGGGAGCAGGGGGCACTGATCCCTCAGCCCCGGGAAGCAGCGAGGTCTGGGCGGGAGGAGCTGTAAAGCATGCAGCCAGAGGGTCATGCCACCTTCGCCTCGAGGCTTTCCTGACTGACCCAGAGGAAGTGCCTCGAAGCCATCGACACCCTGGGAGAGGTCCCTCGAGGGGATCCTCCCGCTCCGAGCAGCTTTCCCTCACCCACCGAGTTGAATCCCCTGGGCAGATCTACAAGGCAGCCAAGTGGGGTCTGGGCAGACTGCACAGACCCCACCCGTTTACCTCTTAACGGTTTCATGTTGTCTTGAACTCTCTCTTCAAAGTTAGTCAGTCTCGTGCCAGTATTTAGCCTTCGGTGGCGTTTACCACCAAAAAGTTACCAAAGTAAAGAGTAATGTAAAAAGTTACTTTCCACTAAGTAAAGTAAGAGATTACTTTTTAAAGAAGTAACAAGTAACCAGAAAACACTACCGTACTTTTTTAAAGTAACTTCCCCAACACTGTGAGCTACTGTGTCCAAGTAATTTCCCTTGTGGATCAATAAAGTTTGTCTAAGTCTAATACAGATATTATCTAAACTAAAGGGAAAGATTGATGCCTTCTGTGTTTGGCTTACATGTGTTTGGTGTAATATCAGTCCGTGTTGCAAAGATAAGCTCTCAATTATGAAATGTGACAAATTGGATTAAAGTGTTTCAGTGAAGATGGATCATGATCTCAGAAAGAGTTAGACAAGACTCGGAGCTGAAATAGACTCCACTCTATGTCAAGTCTGATTTCACAGCCAATCACTCCAACCTCCACGGCAGTTAGGCATATTCTGCTTTATTATCTTATGATTGTCTCATAGTTCTGACGTAGTTTATTTTCATCAATTATTGGAGCAGATAGAGGAGAGGCAGATACACGGCTCTGCTAAGTGCTTAAAGAGGGAGACGCTGGCAGAGGTTCCACCATCACAGATAATAATCCTGTGGCACTTATGAATTTGCAACACCTACTCAAACGTCAAACATGCACATACGAAATGTACACCAGAGCAGAGGACCTGTGCTCGACTAAGACTGCTGTAGGCCAATGGTGTTTATATGTGTTTAAGCTTTGTAAGATGAGACATGAAAAGGCAGTGTAGATAGATGGCCATAAACAAGATATGAGATAATTAGATATTATGCAAAGGTGATGTTTATGAGATTTAAATCATATTATAATGGTGTCCCCTAGCATTAGCTTACTCATTAGCTGTAATGATATACACATAGTTTCATACAGAATAATTAAAAAAAAAAAAAAATCAAGAAAAAACATAAAATGTCTTCTGTAAAGGTCCTATATTATGCATAATTGACTCTTGTGAGCTTTAACCCATGTTAGAATGTTACCTCATCAAAAACATATCTGGAGTTGTGTTTTATTTCATTCATTGAGTAATCCTTTATTATTAGTCTGTCTTTATCTCCAAAGCTCAAAATGCTCTGCTCCACCTTGTGATGTCATGTAGTGGCAATTCCAGGTCTGAAATCATCCAAATGATTCTAGTGAAGGTGTGTGGAGTTTAATAACACAATGATGCCCTTCCTATATTACCACATCACAACATGGAACACAATGTTTTCAGTTTGAGAGGAGAAGAACTCAAGATGTGAATGAAACAAAACACAACTCCAGGTATGTTTTGAAGAAGAAACAAGATCAGGACATAGCGTAATATGGGCCCTTTAAGTAATGCTTAATGCTAACTTTTTTCATCAAGGGCCACATATTAAAACACAGACCAGCGTGAGGGCTGATCGAGGGTCATAGACTGGTGGTCAAAACAGTGAGTAATTAAAAGAAGTGCATTTATAACAGTTTGAATGACTCACCAGACCTTTTTTCATACTTAGACCCTCTAAAGGACACATGAAATTTGCTTAATCAAGGTAGATTTCAAAAACATGCAGTAAAAAGTACTACTTGCGGTAGTAATTCACCTGGAAGCCCGAGGGCCAAAAATATTGGTCTGTGGGCCACATAACCCTAATAAAATAATTGTCAATATATAAAATAAATTGTCTCTTTACAAAGTAGTCTCTTTATAAGTAGTATCACTCAAGGCAAATCATTAGTTAGCTATGCTTTGTTTGCATCCTTGGGTTATCCTTGCTGGATCTATGGCTCTATTCATCTGTCTCTAACTTCTTTCTTCTTTGACAATCTGACAAATGCTGTTTTGACCCATTTTTATTTGCACCTGCTAATCATTTCCATGCGATTAATCTAATTTCACTTCATGCGCCACCTTCACAATCCATCAAGACTCTTGGCTGATAGCTCACCATGCTCTGTGTGTTGATGCTTACAACAATCATTTGCATTTTTTATTTCCTACAAATATACAATCCAAGAATATTGTCATGGTAAATGAACATGTACCCTAAATCCCCCAAGTGTTCTTTTGTTCTCATATTGTAGGGGCATTTTATGAATTATTCAAATTGGTGACGGGGCAGAAAAGTTGCTGGCCGCATTATCAGAGAGTCTTCATACCGCTGGCTCCACAGACGCGAGGACCATTCTCTGTTATTTATAATGATAGCGGGGGACATTTGTTCTCCCATAGGTGTTCATTTCGAGTGGTAAAGTGGCCCACATAGGACGCCCTGATCTCACCTTGATGTTCCCCCTGCCCTCAGTGCCTCATACACCAGGCCACTGTCATCAGGAGGAGCTGTAATGGAGCACTTGTCTCTAGTATCTAGAACAGTTACATCACCCAGAGGCAAAGGTGGAAAGCAAAGTACTGCAATTTTCACAGTTGAAACCTTCTCTGCATTAACAAAGAGGACTGAGAAGCAGCGCAGATTTCTGTAGAATCAGCATTGAAGCACCAGTCTCTTACTTGTCTCAGGTAAACAAAGTACTTTATTTGGTTCTGATTGATGGGAGAATTTTCAAGAGGAGATGTGTTCTGCGTTTGAGAAACACGTGATACAAATTAGCTGTGGGGGTTTGATCATCTCAAGTCCCAAGGGCCTTGTGGATGTGAACTGTCAGATTTATGAGTTGGATTTGAGAAGAGTAGAAAATACATGCAGGTCAGGAAATAGTTTTATTTGTTTTTATTGCTTACAAATACTTGGAAAACATGTACCTGCTTGTCTCCATGGAGAAGTCTAAAGTAGGGGTGGGCGATATCTCGATATTTAAAATATATCAAGATATTTTTGAAACTCGATATGAATTCTGACATATCGATATATCGCTATAATGCTTACGTTTACTTCTGGTTTCACCGCTTCGCTTGTTTCGCCTTCTCTGTGCCGCGCTCGCCTCCGCCTCCTCGCGTTTGTCCCCTGCGCTCATCCCCGGAGCCCGGAGCTGGCCGCGGACTAAACCAAGACTAGGACTAAACCAGGACTAAACGCGGCCGCAGAGCCCAGGGCTCGGTCGCGGACTAAACCAAGACTAGGACCAGGGCTCTACAGTGCGCCCATTTCACTCGCATTTGCGAGCAAATATTTCGTCGTGCGAACGGGGAAAACAAACAGGCGCCTCTGTGCGAGTGCTTCTGCAGCCACAATAAGGAGCTGCGCACAGACGTAACGTGACGAGTTAAACTTTCTAAATGCACCTGCCCAGCGCGAGCGCAACCACGTGACACCTCCGACCGCGCACGACTCCAGCACACGAGCTCCGCGTGTGGCCGATATCACTCATACGAACAAACTCCGCTTCAAAACACACCCACGCCCCTTTAAACGAGGAGCGCCCCGCAGCAGGACACACACCTGTCCCACTCATTAGACAGCCCCATGCTGCTGGACTTCCCTCTCTAAAGCGATAGCTTTGTCTTGGTCTTGTCACGGACTCAAGGTCTGAATACTGAGTGTGATCATATTTGTCACAATGTGCGTTTGGTTTGGTAAATGTGCAGAGACTAAACATCACTTTAAAACAAGAGAATGTTACTCCAGTTAGGAATGTCAAAATACAGGTTTAAAAATCCTGCACACTTTTTTCACTTTGAAGCAGTTTTGTGTAAAGTGCCAGTGGAAGTTCTCTTAAAGAAGAGGTTTTTAAACTGTGGGTGAGGGTCCAAAAATGGGTGCAGAGTGTTTAAGTGCAGACCTAAATGAATATTAATCAGATAAAATTTGTCTGTTGTTTTTGCAGTAGTTTGGGAGGGGGTTATTTTTCCTGTAAAGATATCGAGATATATATCGTATATCGAGATATAGCAAAATATATCGAGATATATTTTTTGGTCCATATCGCCCAGCCCTAGTCTAAAGCCAGACTGTATAAAGAAGTGGACTAAGGGAGTGTGACATCACCCATAGTTTTCAGCTCCAGTCAAATGAAGCTCATGAAGCTAGCCATTATAGATGCGAATAGGAGGCTGAGTTCCATATTAGGAATAGGAATTTATTAATGGAACAAAATGATGACATAAAAACCAGGATCATGTAGAGCAAGTTAATACGAACATTTTACGACCAAAATGACAAGGCTCTCTGCAGCAGTCACATCCTCACTTCCTATTTAGAACGTGGCATCGTGGCATCTATGGCCATACTATACACCAGAAAAGTGACATAGCACATCTTTTTTTAACATTTTGTAAAGATATTTTCAGTGTGAAGCTCCAATACCATCACTATCTGTTCTAAAAAGTTTATAGTCTTAATATTCCATGGTAACAAAACAGCACACAAATAGATCTTGGGGCACAGTTTTACGCCCACTAACCCTTGAACATAAAGGTCTCAGAATACGCCCAGCCTACACACCAGAGGCCCTTCTCCACACTTCATCTGTTGCAGGATTTCACATTCATACTCTTTTGAAAAATGCACATATAACCTCAGGCATATACAGAAACATAGTATTTTTTTTCTTACTCTATTGTGGTATAATATGCTCAATGCAGTAACTCCGGAGTGCATGCAGATTTATTCCCAAGTTAATATTTTTGAGAGATGCGTTACACTTTCTGAGCTTAGAGTTGCATCACACTGTCATTGATTCTGCGGAGAAGAGACGATCTAAACACATTTTGTTCCACCATGTCTGTCACACTGTGTAGTTATAAAGTGGTGGCATCCAAAACCCATATTTCACTAACAACTTTCTAACCACAGTCTGCCATAAGCTCTGGACCCGCACTTTCTTCTCTCAAACTGAAAATTCTGTTCCACTTTGTGATGTCATGTGGTTTTACGGGAAGTCCTCCACTGTGTTTTTAAACTACTTACATCTTCACTAGAATCATTTGGATCATTTCAGCCCCGAAATGTCCAATTTCTGCTGAACTAAACATATAAAGTAGCTGTTTATTTGAAAACTACCACTTCATGACATCAGCATTTTGAGCTTTGGAGATGTACATAGACTAATAATAAAGGGCTACAGGATTCGAGGTATGTTTTTGAGGAGGCTCAAAGTTCACAAGAGTCAATTTTGTGTAATGTGGGACCTTTAACTGTATTTACTCATCTGCTGTAGGCCTCAGTAACCTCAAATGATCCATATGTCCAGTTGGCAGTTAGCTATAGTTTCACCTTACACATAAATGCTGACAGCTACTAAAACTTAGTAATGTGACCATCCTGACTTTGCCTATTACATAATAAAATCAAAACTTGAGGCTTGAGGGGAGAGATTACTGTAGGGGAAAGCAGCAGATTTTGCAACGCTGGCTTTAAGCTCCTGAATGCGTGCATATGAAATGACAGGAATAAGAATAAGCTCTAGTTTCTCAACGCACCTGTTGATTCTGAATTCTAATCCATCTTTTGTCAAACGGCGATGGTTTTCTCACCCCGGTAATTACTAGCTGTGTTTTGATGCAGATTCTGTTTGTGGGAGTATTAAATGAAAGAGAAAAACGATTTACTGAGTGCTGTCTTGTCTCTGGGTTGTGCAGGTAAAGGATGAAACCCAGCAGCCACAGATGGTGTTTACAGTACGCCACGCCACCGTGACCTTCCAAACGGACGGGGACACATGGCGCGAGCAGAAGGAGAAGAAGGCGGCCCTGATGGTGGGCATTTTGATTGGGGTCTTCGTCCTCTGCTGGATCCCCTTCTTCATCACGGAGCTCATCGTGCCGCTTTGCTCCTGTGACATACCGCCCATATGGAAAAGTATCTTCCTCTGGTTAGGGTACTCCAACTCCTTCTTCAACCCCTTAATATACACGGCCTTTAACAAGAACTACAACAACGCTCTGAGGAACTTGTTCTCACGACAGCGCTGATGGGGGTGCTACTGGGCATGCTCAGTCTGTCTCATGTCTGCGCTGCAAAAAGAAAAAAGAAAACAAGATTAGTTCAAATCACTTAATATATTCCTCATATTATAAGTATTTTTGTTGAGATGAGTTGTTAAAATAAACATTAAACATTTCGACATCTTGTTCTCCAGAAACCAAATTATTTTTCAAAGAGGTGACAGTTGGCAGATTAATCTTCTTATTCAAGCTAAAAGTTTCAAGTAAAAGACTTAAAGTAAGATGAACAATTACATCTAACTCAATCAAAACTACTTAAAGATGAAATTTGTAACTTATATCTGATAAATACTCGCCTCCATAGAGATACAATTGCCTTAAATGTGTCACAGTATGGTATTAAACTTACCAACCTTGATGGAGACGAGCAAGTGACAGTTGACAGGTCAAATCTGTGAAGAAGGAATGATTTTTAATGTATTTTTGAGCTTTAAAACATCTATAATTGAATAAATGCAAGATAGATACTTTAATGCCATACTGCGGTACATTCCCAGCAAAGCAATCTCCATCCATCTCCACAAGTCAAACAGGTGACAGACTGTCCACCAGAAAAGTCACATAATATACCTTTAAGTCCAGATTAATATTCAAATTTCAAATCATTTTAACCAAGGGTAGATATTCCTTTTTTGCAGTGTTCACACCAGCAGCACATCCTCATGCACAGGGTCACGCCGCCATAAAAGGGAAGAACTAACCTGCCTGCTCCACTCATCACCCACAGCATACAGAATGCCACAAGCTGTGTGTGCGAAAGCACCTCCGATATGTGTCTGTTCATTTGTGTTTTCTCTCACTGAGCAACAGACAGCTCTCTTTCTTCTTCTCTTTTTCACTCCCTATCGCTCTCTTCTCACAGCAGGATGGGAACTGTTTTTTAAACCCAGGTTGGAGAAGATACAAAAGTGTTGCTCCTCTTGGACCTATTAAGGAGAGGTGCATTTTAACTTTATTGCTTCATGTTTATCCACTAGAATGTTATTTAATGCCAAGAACTTTGTTATAACACACTGGAGATGTTTTTGTCTGCACATGTTCAGAGACTGATCTTAACTATACTTTTTGGTGTATTTTAGGGCAACACTGTATAACTCATCAAAATCAATATGTAGGGATGTAATGGTTCAAGTGAATCAACTGAATGCTGCTATGACAAAAATAACAAAATTCATACATTGTCATCTGTCATGAAAAAATCATTATTGCTACAAGAGACAATTACATTCTACATTTACATTTGTACATTTGCTGTTAAAAAGTTACATAGTGTTGCTTTAAAATGTTGTCTCATGCGGTGTTTCAAACATCAGCCACACCACACCAGCATTTTACAGATGCCAGACAGGAGTGTTTAGTCAGCCGAGAGATAAACTCACTGTACAGCGTAGCCGTAGATACAGAGCAATTTCAGGTGCACAGCTGTACATATTTTTATACTTTTGATTTGATAAGAAATACCTCCAGGAGAAATGTCAACAATTTCCCACCAATTTCCTTTAAAAACAGAAACAAACTATACTGTATTACTTCTACAATAGTTCAGAGCTAAATACTTATTTGTCTGGGGTCACAAGATTCTCTGGAATTATGGGGAACACTTTAAAATAACTACACCTTAATTGGCCTTAATAAAGCATGAACAAAGACTTAGTTCACAATGAACAAACAGCTTATTAAAGCTGACTTATGCAAAATTAGCTTTTCAGAGCTTTTATCCATAGTGGTTTCCCCTCCCCATTTACCCTCTTGAAGTTTTATTTGGCATGACTCAACTAAGCGTTATCTTTATACTCCTGTATTCAAGACTTCATTGTTCCGATCAACCCCCATTTTCACCACCACCATTACACACCAACTGCTCTGTACTTACTTTGCTCTCCACTTTTGTTTTCTTAATCAGTGAAAAAATCTGCTGCTCGTAAGAGTGATGTGCAGTTATCCGTTAAAGATGCTGACAGCTGCATGGCTCTTTGTTGAGATGACGTTGGAGGCGTCGGCTCCAAATGGGCGCTGCAGTTTAACACGGAAGTCAGCAGACTTTTTTCTTTAATTCAGTCAATACATATTGTGATAAATAATGTTTAATTTACAATGTAATGATCTACGGGTGTCATAGATTAGAACTATATAGCGACTCAAGCACCAAGCACTTTTAAAGTCTTAAAGAAGGCCTCTTTAAGACTTTAAAAGTCATTTTTAATAAACTATTTATTTATCCTTAATGACGTTTTACTTGATGCTTTATTTAGACTGCAAATAGAGCAGTTATTATAAACCAAATTATTTGTTGATAATGATCCCTCATGATTGGGTATCATATTTTTGGTTCTGACAATAGCAGACTATTCACTATTTCTTGTGCTGCCCATCACTGACATGTCATCAATTCTGAAACAGAGGAAGAAAACTTTATAAAGTTACTTGGTGGGGTAAATTTGGTCATATGAGCTGGCAAGACTGAAAAAATAACCGCCAGCACACAGGTATCATTGCATGCCTGTGAGAGCGTTTCAAGTGTAAATCATCAAGTTCTTCTGCAGCTGGATGTGGCAGAGGGGACACCCACCAGCTGCACACATAACATTGTTTTCCTGCAAACATTATTTTCACTGCTGTGTATTCAGTTGTTCACATGCTGTGTAATGTACTGTTTGAAACCAAGCATGAATAATGAGCCAGTGTTCTTGTGCTTCAGTCAAAAAGAACACATTTCACAGTCTCACATCTCTATTTTATAACTAGCTGTAATTATGTTTATTTACATTTATACTTTTGTACAAGATTAATTATGTTTGTGCCTAAAAGGGACTTGTGACTGTAGTGTTAATATTGTACTTTTTTGTTGTTGTCTGTGTACACCAGGCATAACATTACAGCCTCTCTTAATATGGTAATATTCTTGAGCACATTTGCATTCATATATTGTAACTACCTCATTTATTACAATGTAACGGACACAGTGTTTTATGTGCAGCTTTATGTGGTATTGCATGTTGTTACACAGTGTGTTACTTCAGATTTACATGTTACATGTCTTTAACATGCCAAAGGAGAAATTTGTCAACAGGACAAAAGTTTATTTTTTATTTTTGACCAAAATAAACTTTTGTCCACAAATTTGAAGTTCTCCTTTGCCATGGATTCTACCTGGACTACTGAGGGATTTTACACACATCATGTCTTTGTCTTGTCCTGTTTGCTCCTGGTTTGTGCTCAGTCTAATCCTAATGTAGACTTGGTTTAGTACTGGACTAGTTCAGGTTTAGTTCAGAGTTAAGTCCCAATTAAGTCCCAGTTTAGATGTGGTGTTACATGCAAGTGTAAATGCTGAGTTGCATGTTATTATATGTTGTTTCATAGAACTTTATGTTCAGTTTTACAGGCTAATACAAGCTGTTATACAGTGTGTTTTGCTTGGGCTACATGTTATTACAGGCTCATGGTAATAAACGGCCATAGACAACTCCTGGACAAATCAGGTATTACAGTGACATGTAGTTACATAGAGCAGTTTGTGGATTATGTGCTACTATAGGTTTTTACAACAAACATCTCAGTGAGTTGGGGTTATAGGTTATAAGTTGGTACAGAGTACATTGTGTTCAGAGTACTTTACGTTTGGAGGACATGTGATTGCAGGTTGTTAGACATTGTGTTACATTGTACTTCATGAGGAGTAAATAGAGCGTCATGCTCTGTTGTTTGCATAATCAGAGCTTTCTAGCTTGTTGAGACATCTCTCCCCAGTGCATATGACTCAAGTTCACCTCTGCTCCTTGGACCATATTTTATAAACTCATAAACACAATCGCTAACACATAGCACAAGAATGAGATTCTGATCTGTTATATCCTCACATGAGCCTAGTTCGTATAATGATTTGAACAGAATCCTTCATAACTTTATATTCACAGCATGGACTACAGAAATGCCAAGGTTGAAATTTGAATATTAAATAGAGTTTTATACGTGCATAAACTACTGCTACAGACATTCAACCATTTAAATCACCATACCTGCCCCATTTCTCATGTATTAATTGCATGAGCCTTTTGACTTAAGGCAATGGTGTTACAAAGGATTCCCTCTTGAAAATTGTCTGATTATTCACACTCCCACATATATTCTTATCCCTGATCCTCTTCTGTCTCTGTTCCCTGCTCAGGAAATACATTAAATACCAGCGCATTGTGTAACCACTGAACAAAAGAAAAATGTAAATAATGTAATTCTGCTGATATCACTGTTAATATTGAGAGATAAAGATGACAAATTTGACTGACTCCTTTTGTGTAACTGTGTCAGGGTTGTTTGTACGTGTGTATGTTTTACCCTAGTCAAAATAAACAGGCTGTTCCTCGGCAATGCATTGTCAAGAACTAAACATTTTGAAAAGGGAAAACTTTTGGGGAAGAAAACAGCAAGTGAGGTCGGGATGCCAAACACACCACTAGATCTTCGTTAGCACACTGTCAAAGGGATACGCAGAGGGGGGACGCATGGCAGACAACACGGTATGCTGTTGGCTTTAATGGGAATGTATTTTTAGGAACGTTGCTGGCCGAATACTAGGACATATTTTATAGTTGGCAATGGAGCAGCCGATGTGCCACAAGAGAAGGCCTTCTGCTGGAGCAGAGCGGCGTTGTGAGGAGAGACAGACAGCGAGCTCATGTGGAAGCTCAAATCAGCCAAACTTACTCCAGATTGCACCCAGCTGCCGCCGCCGACAAAACCTGTGCCACAGCTTCTCTGCAAAAACACAAACAACAAGCAGGGGACAATAAACCCTGCCAAGGCTCACAGAGTAAAGTGGTATGAAGAATCTTTTTAGATCAAGTGGTTCCAATATTTCCAGAACAGGTTGACTGTGTGTAAGTAAACAATCATAGGAATCACAGGTACACAGTAGCAGAGTGGTTAACGCTTCAGAGGTACAGCACCAACATCTGTGGTGGCGCCCTCCCACATTCTCAAAATACACATGTTAAACATGTACTATGTCATTTTCTGATGGAGACTAAACCACCTGCTTGTCTCCATGGAGATGCTATTGCTCTGGCTGGAATGTTATACAAAATGGCATTACACTCTTTATCTCCATGGAGTGAAGCAGGTAACGCCACCTGGCCAAGTTGCAGGTCGATTGAGAGGGGTCCCTGCTCACAGTAAGAATGCATGCTTTTCAAGTTTTTTCAGCAATAAAAACATTATCTATGGAACATTCTAAGCAGAGCAATAACAGGGAGTCAAGCTGGTGGCAGCTCCTCCACCAGAAACGTCTCATAGTGCTCCTTTAAGTAAACTGGTCTTAAAGCCATAAATCTAATCACCAAATCTATTCATTCAGGTATAAGGCTTTTTTATTCTTATTGCATTGACAGAACAAAATAACTTAAGTACATTTACATTTTAAACTTCTGTGTCTTTTGCACTGTTACAAATACGTGGCCCAGACAAAGGAACATGCAAAGAGAGGAGCAGGCGTCCTGCCTGGTCTCTTATGGTCACTACAAAGTGGACCTGGTGTCTTTAACCAGGTCTGTTATCGTCTCTACAAAATGGACCTAATGTCTTTAACCAGGTCTGTTATCGTCTCTACAAAGTGGACCTGGTGTCTTTAACCAGGTCTGTTATCGTCTCTACAAAGTGGACCTGGTGTCTTTAACCAGGTCTGTTATCGTCTCTACAAAGTGGACAGGGTGTCTTTAACCAGGTCTGTTATCGTCTCTACAAAATGGACCTGGTGTCTTTAACCAGGTCTGTTATCGTCTCTACAAAGTGGACAGGGTGTCTTTAACCAGGTCTGTTATCGTCTCTACAAAATGGACCTAATGTCTTTAACCAGGTCTGTTATCGTCTCTACAAAGTGGACCTGGTGTCTTTAACCAGGTCTGTTATCGTCTCTACAAAGTGGACCTGGTGTCTTTAACCAGGTCTGTTATCGTCTCTACAAAGTGGACCTGGTGTCTTTAACCAGGTCTGTTATCGTCTCTACAAAGTGGACCTGGTGTCTTTAACCAGGTCTGTTATCGTCTCTACAAAGTGGACAGGGTGTCTTTAACCAGGTCTGTTATCGTCTCTACAAAATGGACCTGGTGTCTTTAACCAGGTCTGTTATCGTCTCTACAAAGTGGACAGGGTGTCTTTAACCAGGTCTGTTATCGTCTCTACAAAATGGACCTGGTGTCTTTAACCAGGTCTGTTATCGTCTCTACAAAATGGACCTGGTGTCTTTAACCACGTCTGTTATCGTCTCTACAAAGTGGACAGGGTGTCTTTAACCAGGTCTGTTATCGTCTCTACAAAATGGACCTAATGTCTTTAACCAGGTCTGTTATCGTCTCTACAAAATGGACCTGGTGTCTTTAACCAGGTCTGTTATCGTCTCTACAAAGTGGACAGGGTGTCTTTAACCAGGTCTGTTATCGTCTCTACAAAGTGGACCTGGTGTCTTTAACCAGGTCTGTTATCGTCTCTACAAAATGGACCTGGTGTCTTTAACCAGGTCTGTTATCGTCTCTACAAAGTGGACCTGGTGTCTTTAACCAGGTCTGTTATCGTCTCTACAAAGTGGACCTGGTGTCTTTAACCAGGTCTGTTATCGTCTCTACAAAATGGACCTGGTGTCTTTAACCAGGTCTGTTATCGTCTCTACAAAGTGGACAGGGTGTCTTTAACCAAGTCTGTTATCGTCCCTACAAAGTGGTGTCTTTAGCCTGATAACAACAGCCTTGTGACTGTGTTTGTGGTCCCACTTTAATGGGCGACAGTTTGGCTTTATCCAAGTCGAGGAGGCACAGTGCTCCAGAGCTCCTGGTGGAGTGAGTGTTATCTGAATGAGCAGCACACACAGTTCTCCTCTGCTTAGGATTCAAGCTCTCGAGGCAAAACACTGGTGATTGTACAGGATGGGAAAATGAGAATTCTTTAACACTCCAGAGGTGCTAGAACCTGATAAACCTCTCTTTTGCCGCGGGACATGAGGGATAGACAAGGGCTATGAGGTGTGCTTTCATTTTTTTAAAAAGAACTTTGAAAATGTTTAAAGTAGTCCACTGAATATACTCTGGTTAGAAAGTAGATTTGACCTAAATAACTTTTAGTGAAACAAGTTGTTCTAGACATACCCAACAAGTTGTGTTCACTTTGTATAACTCTATAGAGGAGTGAATGTTTTTGAAAGAAATAACCAAACTGAAAACCCACAAAATATTTTTACCTTGTTTATTTATTCTGACAGTGAAGACTTTGAAAAACTTTCCAGTTTTTGTTTCATGTGTGTAGGCAGAGAAAGAGACAATGTGCAATGCAGGAGAAGTTTTTACCATCACTGTGGAACATGACTCATTAAGTTAAGCTTCCACAGTAGGGAGTATTATAACTTCTGAAAGGCAGGATAGAGCTGTCAATAAGAACCGAGCTGGAGGTGTCCCTGATGCAACAGTGCCTATCAATGTGCAAAGGCCCATTCATTTTAACGGTTAACCAGAACAGACATCAGTTAACACCTAATGTATCATCTGGGATCCAGAATACACACTTCTCCAACACTTTACAAAGATGTGAGTCTGTTCACTGTTGAATCTCCCTGATTTGAGACGGACATGATTGTGGATTTCTGTAAAATCATTGAGCAAATCATTACATTTTATCTGAGGTGAGAGAAGTTTCATTTTATTCTAAATAACAGGGAGCTCATTTGTTTCACGTGTCACTGAAATAAATGAATCTGAATTCAACCAATATGCTTTTTTCATAGCCAATGCCATAGCCAACCAATGACCCACCTGATTCCAGATAGTTAGTAGTAAAAAAGATAGTCACAGATAGTAATAGCTTAGCTTTTTAACTTCAAATACAGTTTGATTGATTGATTGATAATCTGTTGATATTTTTGTCCTGACAGGGTGATTATTTTCTCAAATTATGTCATTTAAATCCACTACAAACTCTCCCCAAGCTCTTTTTTTTTACCACAAACCTATGAGAGAGCTGTGTAGCCACGTGTTGTGCAGCTATCTCTTCCTATTAAAGTGTTAATATAAAGCTTCATAAGTATTTTTAGGCAGCAGATTGACCAAAACAAAATATTGACTTCTGCTGGAGATTTAAGCCCAAATATTGACTGGACAGCAGTCTATCTCCAAGCTTAATTATCATGTTTTGAGTTTGGTTTGAGGCCTGAAAAGAAGTGGCCAGATTTGTATCCCTCTCCTCTGTATACAAATATATAGCAATATCATTATGGACTTGCCACTCAATTCTACACTCATGAGGCAAGAATCTCACTAGACGCAACTAAAATAAACTTGTATTTCCATTTGGAAGCATCAGCACAATTTTACATCCATTTTGGTGCAACTCTGTGGAAAGGTTGCACAGATCAGGCCGAAACAGATTAACTCCCCTGATTATGCCACTTCTCCTCTGCTCCAGTGGCCTGCCTCACTGGAGCTCGGTGTGGGAGTGTATAATGAGCCTCCTACTTTAAGCTTGATTGATGTTTTTGTACAACTGCGGTCATTAAGACAAAAAATATCTGGACACATAAATAATTTCTTGTTTTGAAGCACTACACTTATTTTTACTATTGAGAATAATGCTTTGTTGGGTTATTAAAAACATGCACTGCAAACATTTAAATCTAGCCAAGTAAAAGGTGCATGGTGTATTTTCTGGCCTGCTTTCCTCCACGGAGATGTTATTGCTTTGTCTGAAATGTTTCACAGTATGGCATTAAACCTTTCTATCATCATGGTGACAGAATCAGGCCAAGTTACTGATGAGATCTGTGGAGAGACAAAGCTGCTCACAGTCAGAATACCTGTTTTTCTAGGTATTTTTGAGCTATAAAACCACAAAAGTGAGTAAATAAGGTAGGTCAGTTTAATGTCATACTGTGGAACATTTGAAGCAGAGCAATGACATTTCCATAGAAACAAGAAGCTGCACCTTTAAGATGACTTGAATTAAGATATTGTTGTCATGATTTGAGTAAATTTCACTTGACAAGTAATATGATCTACCAGTGGAACAAGACTTTGTAGTAAAATTATGAAAATACATCTCTTAAAACAAGAAAAACAACTCACTTAAGAAACAAAATTGAATGTTGAAAAGCACACTTATTCCTGTGCTGTGTTTTCAATTAAATTTTAACTTGCCTAGATATTGCTTTTTGCAGTGTGTTGGGAGCTATTGGAAATACATTTTTATAATACACACATTTGTCATATTTTGTTTTTGCCTTTGCACTCATCTGACCCCATTCTGGTCACTCTGAAGCAGCCGATGAAATGTTTATCCGATCTATGTGCGTACTATACTGTATGCAGAGTTGCTGGAGTAGTTGCCAGTCTACTGTGAATGAAGTGAGTGCAGATTTCAGACAGTGAGACTACGCCTGCTCTTTTACAGATAATCTAATAAATCCATGCGCTTAGGTGGTGCGGAGCTCTACATGTAACTTCCAGCAATATCTGCCACCATCATTTAAAAGTCATCGCTCCTCCGTGCTCTGTTGCTATGACACCAGGACAGTGAGCGAAACAGCACATTGGCGAAGATTCTCTCTAGCGTGGCTGTTCAGACTATAGACATGTAAAAGAAGATGTGGCGTTCCATGCTGATGCTATCGATCACGTACCATCAAGCCAGTCTGGGAAGTTTATAGAATTATGGAGCCAGTCCCCTAGCTGTTAGCATAGAAATCACTAAACAATCAAGTGGGTTTTCAGCTACCATCAGTTGCCTTTAAGCTGAGATTTCTGATGTTGGAATCATAGACTGTATAAAGAAACGAGCTAAGAGAGTGTGACATCACTCATAGCATTTGGCTCCAGTCAAATGAAGCTCACCTAGCCTGGTACTTAAGGAGTGAATTTGGAGTCGAGTTCCATATTAGGAATTGATTTATGGACAAAATAGCTAAATAAAAACAGCAGGATCACGTAGAGTACATTAATACGAACATTTTAAGACCAAAATGAGGAGCTTGAGAGCAGCAGAGGGGCAGCCATTTCTTAATACAAAATGAAGAGGAGCCAGAGTTGACGGAGCAAAGAAGCACTTCCATGCTCACTTCCTACTCAGAATATGACAGCTGGCGAGTAGCTATGTCCATTTATAAATACAGTTTATATTTGGAATGCCCACTAACGGTATAGGTTCAAACTCTTCCATGGAGGCACTTAGGAGTTATATTGTGCCACATACAGACACCAACATGGAGTCAAGAAGCCCAAATGTGTTTAAGTATTAAAAAAAATGCTAATGGTAAATACAGGCTACATGTTACCACGGTATCATTCCCTGCAGTATTTCAACATCAACAATCTATTTACTTTTCTGGGCTAACACTTTGTCAGCCACATCTCAGTTATGACTCAACTTGACAGAACTGGACACGGAGGTCATAGGGGTAAAGTCCTTGGCCTACTGTATTTTCCTTTAAGTGTTTGAGTGTTAATTACAGATTACATAAATGTCAAGAAATAAACAGGTTATATACTTTTATATAGGAAATGGCTCCATTGTTCATTTGTCAGCTATGTGATAAAACACTCAGTAGTGTATAACTCTGGGTAACAAGACATGGGCTATAGCAAAGTGTTCACATTTTACCAGCAGGCAAAGGTAAAGAATTTTTCCATGGTCAGACTTACTGACCAAGAACCTTTTGCTTTACATTGTCAGGTTGTTGTAGAAAAGTGAAAAGTTAATTTGCCAACTTTAATACAGTATATTATTGTTGGGGAATTTTACACAAACAGCGTAGAATTAACAGTTATTATCAAAATAAACCTCCAACCAATTGTGGATTAAATCACCAAGGTTCAGAAGAAATAGCCTGAGACAAGTCTTTGGATTTTACGTGCACGGGAGAGACGTGGCGCTCGCTACAGCTCGTCCCACGCCAGTACACTGCTGGGTACTGGTACTCTCTCCTCGACCATCGTCTCTCCGTGCCTTTTATTCACAATATGAGTCATCAAAATATTTACATATCTCCATGATTACACATTACTAATGCAGGGCGTGTTTCACAATCTGGTCAGCACAAAACATTTTTTACTTCGATAGCATTATCATTACATTTTGATAAATCGAGATACAACATTAATTCTTATCACAATTATGCTATAGAGACAAAATCCACCTTTTTTTTTACAGCTACAGTGCAAAAAGTCCATAGAGAATCATTACACAAAATGAAAGTAGGCTAAACAAAAGAGTCATGGACAAACCTGATAAGCTGCTGGTCAATACTGGTCATTACATTTACAGTGTTAGTGTCTGAATAGTTTTAAATGAATGCTTTAGTAGCATCTTAAAGTTTCCATTGGTTTAACTTGAGTCTAACTGAAAATTCTAATGTGTGATGGCACAGCTCTGAGCTCTACAGGTCTAAATATACTTTAGCTAGTCACTCACTTCCCATGGTCCCAGCAGCCCAAGCTCTTGTGCTCTCTGCTTGCATAGTTCTGAATATAGAAAATGCATAAGGAAGGTGATTTGACTAGCTCCACATGCATGCATTATTCTACCACATCTACATACGATACCAAAGCTCAAAGGTACAAAGACCAATATCAAAGCGTGAATATGAATATGACCTTAAACTTCTTCTTGAATTTGACTTATCTTATCAGAAAACACTGGTCAGTCGGGCCTATTCTTCCCATGCATCAACTGATAACTCTTCCTTTCATGTATCACTGCATTTAATCTTTCAATTTTTTCTTGTGAAAGAAATGGAGTTCCTATACCGGTAACACATGTCCCAATCAAAGTAAAACCTGGCAGTGGTCGTAAATTCAATCGTACATCTGTTCTTCTCCTTACTTACTTCTTGCTGACAGACTAGCCCCCGACTGCTACGTTTGCGTCTTAATCAATCACCTCCCCAGCCATTCATCACCTTCTTGTTCCTGTCTTTTCAGCTCCTTTCTGTCTCCTCCTACACCATATCTACACCTCAGCAGCTACCTCACTTTTATTTCCTGTCACTGGTCAAAACTTTAGACCTATTATGCAAAATCAACTTTTCAGAGCTTTTAACCATGTTATAGTTGTTTCCCCTTACCATTTGCTCACCTGAAGCTATATTTGGAGTGAGATGTGTATGTTTGAGCAATCTTTAAACACGTATTTACTTGTAGGATTCGGCAGCGTCACATAGCCATTTTGGAACAAATGAAAAATGATCATTGGCTCGCTAGCATGATCTGCAGCTACCCATCAGAGGTGCCGACAGATGCACAGGTTTTTGTTGTGATGACGTTTACAGTGTCGTCAGCTCCCAGTGGGCACCGCAGTTTCAAACTCTAGTTGTTTTAGATTAAGGCCTTGTCCACACGTAGCCGGGTATCTGATAAACCGAAGATGTTTTGCTGCGTTTTGACCTGTCATCCACACGAACACGCATCAGAAACGAGTATTCAGGGAAAACTCCGGCCAAAGTGAAGATTTTTGAAAACTCCGTTTATGCGTGTTTGTGTGGACAGATATAACTGGGGTTTTGCGTTTTAAAACGTCACTGTCTGCGCCAAAAAATATGAATCTGCCCTGACGTCAAACGTGCAACCTTTGTTTAGGCTACTGCAAAAGCCAAAGCAGACTATGGATCGGAGTCGTTTCTTGAGAGCTGTGTGTGTGTTGAGAGCAGAATTGCTCCTAAACTGTGTTCAGGAGTAATTCTGACTCCGAGTCTGTCCAGACAAAGGAGCTTGGCGCCATGTTTTCTGTTGTTTAAGTTTAGGCGGAAGTGACGGTGAAGTGAGGGCTCAATGGAAATAACGCCATCTACAGGTTTGGAATGCGCATGAATGTGGTTGAAAACGCAGATGTTCGGTTATGTGTGGAAGGTATTTTTTTCGAAGATGAGGCGGTGTGGATAAAACAATTTTTATAAACGGAGGGGGGGAAATGTTCGGTTCTAAAAATACCCGGCTACGTGTGTACATGGCCTAATATTGAGATTTAAAATGTGCAATATAACAATGTTCCATGGGTGTCATAGATTATAACTGTATAGCAGACACAAGCACAATATGTCTTCTTTAAAAAGGGTGTATTATGTAATATCGACTTTTTGGAGCTTTGTACCATCTTATAATAATGTACCCTCAAATACATATAATGGTTTTATATGTCATCCATGCATGTTTGAGTAATCTTGCCATCTCTCCCAGGCACCTATGTGAACCCTCCATACGGTGAGCAGTATGACATGACCATTTTTCATAAATATACAAGAGCAGAGATCAGGATACAAAATAATACACTACAGCTTCATTAACAGAATCCATACTGGTTTTTATTGTTATAGCACTCTGAGGGGTGCCTTTAAAAACCTTCATATACAAGGTGATGTCATACAGGTACCTGGCACAAGTAGCCCCCATACAACATTTGCATATACTATTGGCACATACAGTATATTTATGGCATAATTTAGCCTATAGCTTTGGCCTCCTCACGGGCGCAGGGGGAGTATGCACGCTCCACTTTGATGTCTACCCAGTACCTGTCACTGCTGCCTTATCACTGGATTAGGTTGTGGAAAATTTACTCCAAGAATTATTTGAATACAAATGAGATATGTAGCAGGAACATTGGATTACCCTGTCTGACAGTCAAAAATAGATAGACAGATTTAGTGCATGTTTTATGGTTTTTATATTCATTTAATGGTTCTATATTCATTACCATGCACACTTGTATCTTTACATAAGCATAAAAAGTAACAAAAAGTCAAGTCTTCTGCTGACTCTGAAAGTTCACACTTCATTGTGATTGATTAAATCCACCTGTCAGTCACTTAGAGCAAGACAGAGGCTGAACAACAGTGTAAGTATAGGGGAAAAGCGTGTGTTTGAGCATATATATAGCTGCATTAAAGGTCTTATATTGTGTAAAATTGACTCGGGTGAGCTTTAAGCCATGTTATAATGCTGTCACCTCAAAAGCATACCTGGAATTGTGTTTTGTTTCAAATTATAATACAACATTATCACCATATGTCTGTCTTATTTCTCCCTCATGTTACATAGCCTTAATTCATTGACATTTTTACAATTTAATTATCTCTTAAATGTTAAATAACAAGTGCATCTCAAGTATTATTTTTTATTTATTTAACTTTTTGGAGAAATGGCACAAGGAAATGTTAAATTAGCATATCTGTGTGAGGACTGCTCAGGAGAAGAATGAACTCAGCTGGAGTAAAAAGATAATGGAGAGAAGTCTCAAATGTTCAAGCGATTCATTTACATAAAAACAAAATTCACCAATATATTCAAACTACTTATAAGAATACTTCAAGTTACTAAATTAGAGTGATGCTGTGGAAAAAGCACCGGATTTTAAGAGTTGCCTTTACATATTACGTTCTCATAATTGCCACTCCAGGACAGTTTATAGCCCTCTTGAGTACTACACGCTTCACTCACAGTGTCAACTTAGGACAACTCAATATCAGCCAAATCACAGCGCAGACACAAAGTTTACAGTGCATATAAGTCCATAAAACCCCCTGTGTGTTTTCATAAGATAACAGTCCTTATAAAAACTCATTATCATTTTACATCTTGTGGGCAGGACATCGGAATGACACCTTTAAATGCAGTCCAGTGTTAAGATATGCAGGGATGAAAAAGTGAAATCAAGAGGCAGAGGTGGCCATTTTGGAGATTAGCTCTATTACCTGAGGGGTAAAGGGGGCAGGGGCAAGTGCTGGATTCTTCTGTATGCTCTGTCTCTACTCTGGGAAGCGGCCGAAGCGTGTGGGCGTAGCAATGGTTGGTGTAAAAATAGCCTATGTCCTTGTGTAGGATGAGCGCTGAACTGCTAGCACAAACTGTTACAGTGGTTGCTTCACTGGTAACAGTCATTCACGCTAAAGGGCGCATTAATTCATTTGCGCTTACTTTTTATTTATATGTATTCAACTGAGTCAAAAGTAGACATTCCTGTACTGTGAATAGCATGGACATTAGCCAGTTGTGTTCATTTTATTTTATTATGTTTAAATGGTCACACACAAAATTGACTCTTCTGTACTTTAAGCCATGTTATAAGGCTGTTACCTCATCAGCAGCAAACCTGGAGTTGTGTTTTGTTACATTCACACACATTTGAGTAAACCTTTTTTATTAGTCTGTCTAAATCTCCAAATCTCAAAATGCTCTGTTCCACCTTTGATGTCATTTAGTTATAAGTTAACTTTTCACCTTTATGTCGTGGTACAGGGGGCAGAAGGACCTAAAATTATAATAGGCCCCAATTTTGCTCACAAGCCCCAATTTAGTCATAAAATCCAGCAACGCCACCCCGAAGGGAAGAAATAAATTATAATGTACTGCTGAACTGGGCAATAATACAATTTTATTTGATACCTTTGGGTTTTATTTAGACAAAATATTTTTAAAACAATTTATAAAAACAACTTTCATTCACTCTTTCATACATACAATAAAACCCATGAAGAGTCTTTAACAGTGTTAATTCTGCCTTAAGCAGACCAAATACCCACAGCAGCTGGGAGGGGAGAAGGAGAAAGAAGGGACGAAAAGGGAAAACTCCCAACAAAACGAATGCAGAGAGAATGCAGAACGCACTCACGGACGGAACAGGCAACGCGTGATATTGACTCTTAACCTCGCTCGTGCTGTGGTGCTGCTCCAGAGACAGCGGGTGAAGTCAGAGGTGACCAAAGGGGGCGCAGGTAAGAGACCCACCCTTTTAAAGGCTCAGGCCACACCTAATAGGCTGCTGCATTCAGTTCAGCAGAGACTGGCAATTCCAGGGGTGCTGAAATCATCCAAATGACAGTTTAAAATGCAGTTTAAAAATACAGCTGAGCTCTTAATGGATTACCACATAACGTCACAAGGTGAAAAAGGGTGAGAAGACCTTAGAGTTTATGTGTTAAACATTTGTGAAAAAAACCAAACACAACTCCAGGTATGTTTTCAGTAAGGACATTATAACAGACCAGAAAACACTATAATATGGAAACTTAAATACAAATCAAATAAGGGTCTGTTCACATTTGCATAATCATCACATTAACATTGGGACTAAACTGACTAAACTCAGATCTAAACCAAGACTAGACCAGGACTAGAATGGGACCAAATCAAGTCTACATTACAACTCCAGCTGGGTCCAAACCAGGAAACGTGTGAGCATGTCCTGATTCAATAATATGACTAGAAATGGATTCAGCTGAAAACCCAAGAATAGAATTTCCAGACAGATTCTCATTTCCTTTGAGGTTTGTGTCTTGAGCACGCGTGTTTCTGTGTTTTTATTAATCAGTAGGTGCACTTTTTCTGGTGGGACATCAGTGATACTCGTCTCCATGGAAATTGAAAAACGTATTTCCCTCAGAGGTTCCACAGTATGACATTGTAGTTAAGTTTTTTTTATTTTTTATTTTTTTATCTTGCATTAATGAGAGGTCACTTCTCCACAGATTTGACCTGTAACATGGCTTGGGGGCATCACTATGGAGTATGTTTAATACCTTACTGTGGAACATTTCAGGAAAAGTTGCGAAATCTCCATGGTGAAAAGCTAACCACCTGCTGAAAAGCTAGTGCACCTTTAAAATGGACATGTTTCTAAAGAACAAATTATCTCAAAAACTAGAATTCACCTGTGAGCCTTTGCTTTCACCAAGCCTCATTCACTACACTATTTTTACACTATTACAGATACACTATTTTTGCGAATTACAAGCACTGATGGATGGAAGTCTTTAACTCGGTATATGAGCCGTATAAATGATATCAATTTCCACCACTAAAGCGGTTCCATTTTGCCCTTTCCACGAAAGCTCCCTGCCACTAAATGACCGCATGGTGTACACCGATAAAGAGCATTCAACAACCTGCAATTACTGCACATGCTAACGAAATAAAATGTGCATGTGCAATCAGTGTACTGCAATCAGAACGTGCGTTTCTCTGAGACATCATCAAGACAGGGAGCAGACAGTGTACAAAGCAGCCAATCAAATGTGAATGAAAGAATGAAAGGATGTTTAGGTAGAGGGACAAATAAAACACATTACTACTACTGCTACTACTACTGCTACTACTACTACTACTACTGCTGCTGCTGCTACAACTGCTACTACTGTGATAGTGAACTATGATAACCAAGAGCTGATTAACTGGATTTTCAACATTCCCCATAATGTCCAGATGATACTTAGGATTTCTTTCAGATTTTCTCTGCAGCATTAGATGCCTAATTGCCAGAAGGAAACCACTCACCTATTCACACACACATCCACACACCAGTGTGTGCAGACACTGGGGGCAAGGAGACAAGTACAGCATTCATTTGTGGGAGCTGGAATTGCACCGCCAACCTTCGGATCAGTGGAGAAACACTTTACACTGAGCTACTGTCACCCCAACAGGACCAAGCCAAGTCTACATCAGGTTTAGATTGGGATCAAACCCAGAATAAAAGAAAAAAAGTGTAAACTCACAGTTATAATTATATTCATGGGTCAAGAATAGCAATTAATAATTTAAAGTAAAGATTGTGATGTCCATTGACGTATTGATTTACAATAGAGAAGAATAGATTAAGAAAATACTGATTCTATTCTTAACAAACAAATTAACTGTTAATATTGGAAGCTGATCTTCTGTTAGGGTGACCATCTCAAAAGCTGGGGTGTGTACTGTGGTGGGACATAGGAAATGTAAGCTTAGATAAAGACTGATGATTTAAATTTGAAATCCCAAAACATGCAGTGAAAGCGACTGGAATCAACAGATCTCAAAAAGTGTTCATTTTATGCATAGAAAATGTAGGCTATGTCATTCTGTTTTGTACATACACCTGATCTTTTAATATAATTCTCAGGATGCATGTAAAGTGGGACATTTTTAAATCACCCTATTTACTGTGATGTTTTAAAAAATAGTACAACACCATTGAGCACAATAATTCACCTAAAGAATTCACTGGGCATTGCAACCAAACTCATTATCATTTATGAAGACAGATCCCTATGATGATGGATTCACCTATTTCACAGTTCACCATAAAAACACCTGCCTGCCTCTGGAAAGAAATGAAATAAAGTAGTAAAGTACTGTACTTAAATAGACATTTTAGGTATCTGTACTTTAATTATGTAACTTTTAAAGTGGATGCTTTTTACTTTTACTTCACTACATTTGAGAGCAGGTATCTGTACTTTCTACTTCATTACATTTTTGAAACGGACTGAAAAGTAAAAGTTTTTTTTTTTTATTGAGACCTGCTGAAAAGGCAGAGGGTTTATTTTTTAACACATCTGCAGTTTGAGCAAACAAAAATATTCAAATAAAAACAGCAAGAAAAAACAGCTCAGTTGTTTCTATTCAACAAAATTCAGCACAAAACTTTATCAGAATCACTACTTTTGAAGCTTCATTAGATCTCAAAATCTGCATGAAATACTTTTCTTTTTACTGTTTAAGTTTACTGTTTAAAAACACAAATACCTTAATACTTAAGTAGATGTTTTCATGTGATATTTTCTTTTGCTCCGGTATCTGTACTTTCACTTACTTTACTTTACTAGTAACAAAATTGAGTCCTTCTTCCACCACTGTCCATATTTAGTTCAAAGTTCACGCATCGTGAGCAGCAGGACTGAACCTCTGCCCAGCTGAGGGACTAAATTGAGATTTACGATGTTCTTCCGAATGCCATATGTGGATTTGTAGGAGCCATCTGTCTCTGTCATTTTCCTCCTTTGTCATAGTGATTGTAATTATCTAACACTATTGATTCCTAAAAAAAACAACTATAAAGCTGTTTTTCTCACCCGGGAGTTAGGAGAGCTCCGCTGTGCCCCAAATGAATAAGTAAAGGGGGGTGTATGGGTGGAAGGTGGTACTGTTAAAGGAAATTGATTGGTGTAAAGGCATGTGTCATTTTGCAAAGTGGAGCTAAGGTGAGCAGGTGTCATTCACAGCATCGGCAAAGTCGCTCTCTCTTTTTTCTGAAATGGTTTGTACCTCTGAGGGGAAAAAAATCTTCATTACTTTCTGGCTCTGCTGCCCTGAGCAATAAATCCCACTTAAGACTTGTTTACACAGAATAAACATGTACTCGCACCACACAGTCCTGTTATGGAAATAGCTTGCTTGGGGTGTGTTTTTGAGTTCTCATAATCAGAGAGGCCTATTACTACTAATTGCGCACCTATGTTTATATCTTATTGAAGCCTGTTTAAAGGTGCACTATGTAACCCACTTGTCCCTGTGGAGGTGTAAATGGTAAATGGTCACTTGTTTATATAGCGCTTTTCCACCTTCAAGGCACTCAAGGCGCATTACTGTGACGAACCACTCACCCATTAACACACACTCATACACTGGGGGTGAGGTGGGTTAAGTGTCTTGCCAAAGGACACAAAGATAGTATTAATCTGTGAGAGCTGGAATCCCACGGCCAACCTGTGAGTCAGTCACTCTACTAATATTTTTATGCCCAAAGCAGGATTTGAACCACCAACCTTCAGATAAATGAACAAACACTTTACCCACTGGGCCACTGTCAATTTGTTGCTGCCTTGCTTGGGATGTTCCACATTACAGCGTTAAACCTGTCTATTTTGCAGTTATTTATAGAGAAACATGTGTTGTTACTGTGAGTAGTGCCCCCTCTCCACAAATCTGCTTTTAACTTGGTTTGGTGACGTCAACTGCTTGTGTCCTTGGAGATTACAAGTGAACAGTGAAAACTACTTTTCAGCAAAGAACATATTGTTATTTTGTGTCTAGGGGCAGTGTACAGCCGTACACTGGCCTTGGCACAGATTTTGGAGCTGCACAGATGAATGGTTTATCTAATATAGTCCTATAGTAAACAGAAAAGACACTATTTGCTTCGATAAAAAAGACAAAATACCGTATTTTCCGGACTATAGAGCGCACCGGTAAATAAGCCGCATCCCTCGATTTAAAAACAAAATAAGAAAAAAGTTACACAAGCCGCAACCGGGCTATAAGCCGCTAATATCTATGTTGAAAAATGAGATGGTTACTGCATCTACAGAACGATTTTGTACTGTAAATGTACATTTATGTACCTGAACAGATTCTTTCCGAACAGTGCCTTTTAACACGGCAGCAACTGTGCTGATTAAAACGAGGTCAAAACAGAAAAGTAATACTACAGAGTAGTAATTTGTCGTGCGTGTTATATCTGCTAAATTAAAAGTAGCATATTCTTCTTTGTATAAATTTTCCGTCTATCTTGTTTTTGAAATTCCGGTTAGAGCGCCCCTAGCGGGGGGAAAAAGTCCACATTAGCATGGTTCAAAGCCTGGGAAAAAAGTAGCGGCTTATAGTCCGGAAAATACGGTAAACATATTTGTACTTTTTCTCCAGAACTGTTCAATTAGTAACCCACCTATGCGCACATCCATTGTTTATCTTTCAAGGTTTTTACTTTGTTTTGGCTCTTTGGCCCCAGTGGACACCTTTTTGCATACACTTTTGAAAAACAGCAACCTTGTACATAACTAGTGCCACACCAAATGCACCGAACAGAAACAAAGATAAATAGAAAACCAAATGCAGCCAACGTGATATGTTTGGTAATTTCTAGAGAAGTAAACTGAGAAAAAAACACAATCTTTATACTTACATTCTTATTAATATTAATCTAAAAAAAGACATGATACATTTTTGATGAGTCTATCAGAAAAACTGTCACACTCCCCTGCATGACACCTCCCATTCAATATCAGAATTGGTTTGGGAAATACAAAAATCAGCCTTCTCAAACATTAATCTATTTCTTTGTTGGAGAATACAAAGAGGAAGTGTGTTTGTTTAATGCAATTTCGCTCACCGCTTGAAGGAGCTTTGTCCCTTGGGTCCGGAGAAGAATTGTCCACACCAGAAACATAAAACAAAATCACAGATGAAACAACAACTTTTGAAAATATTATTTAAATAACGGCGAGTGGAGATCTGAAAGAGCCCGAGTGTTTCTCTTTGATAGTATTAACTCCAGGGCAATTATTGATCGGCTCCGTGAAGAGGCAGAACTAATGCTACGTGACACTGTTTACACACACAGTCTGATAGAAAGTCCTGGTTGTGTTGTAGTTTCCAGGGTTGTTAATCAGGGACAGTGAAGGAGCGGTGACGAGGTCGAATGAGATTTGAAATGTGTAAAAGGTAATGCTGATTTCCAAGTAAGTACTACACATTATGCATTGTTGTGGCTTTCTAACATACAGTGGATACTTAAACTTAGCCTTCTGTATAACTAGAACTGGACAGATACTTATTATATCAAAGATGGAACAATTATTTTTGGGTACCTCTTCTTCATATTACACAAAATTAACTCTTCTGAGCTTTATGCCATGTTAGAATGTTGTTATCTCCTCAAAAGCATACCCAGAGTTGTGTTTTGTTTCATTCACACATGTTTGAGTAAGCATATATTATTGGTCTGTTGACATCTTCAAAGCTCAAAATGCTCTTTTCCACCTTGTGATGTCACGTAGTGGCAGTTTACAAGTTACCAGTTAACTTTTACCTTTAGTTCAGTAGAGATTAGCAAGACCAGGGCTTAAATTATCCAAACAATTCTAGTGAAGGTGTATGGAGTATGGAGAGTGTTTTCCATCTTAGAGAAGAACTCAGGCTTAAGTCACGGTTTGTGTGATAAACATGTGTGAATGAAAAACACAACTCTAGGTATGTTTGTGATGAGGAAACATTATAACATAGATCAGAAAAAGGTGTAATATGGGCCCTTTAATAGTGGGAAGCTTTTTCTTATTCAGCTTTTTCTAAGTCATCAACACATTTTTTTATGGAGATACATGGTTACAACAAAGAATAGGAAGAAATTTTTATAATTATAGCAATAATCAATGTATTCCCTTCAGCAAAGACAGTAACAAACTAATGATACCAATCTATCATATTTATTAACTGAAACATATGTGCAGTCACCCTGCATGGATTATCTCTCCACAGCTCCAAGACAGGTCGAAGTGACTAGTAGAAAACTGGACTAAGCTGACCAATAATGTCAGTAAATGGCTGTCTTCTGATGCTAATTTGTCTAATAATTAACAGGCCAGTGTCAAGAAAGTAGTGTCACAGCCCCTCAAGCTCCTGTGACCTCATCTGCCACTCCCCGAGTGGCCGCCCCCTTTCCCTCCCCCTTGTGTTGCAGGAGTGGTGACAGGTGAGCTGGAGCCATTCCTCAGCTGAGCCCTATTGACAATCATCAAGATGTTAAAGACCACCCGAGCCAGGGCAGCGGTGCCAGATCGTAATACCTGCTCAGTCAGTGTTATGTTCCAGCTCTTTTTGAAATACTTACCTGTGACCCGTATACTTACCTTATCCCTCTGCCTCAGAGCTCCGTGCTCCAGCCGCCTGCTCCAGTCTCCAGCTCCCGTCTCCTGCACAAGACCGGCTCCAGTTCCCCGCTCCGACCTGCTCCTGTCTCCCGCTCCGACCTGCTCCTGTCTCCCGCTCCGACCTGCTCCAGTCCCCCACTCCGACCTGCTCCAGTCCCCCGCTCCAACCTGCTCCTGTCTCCCGCTCCGACCTGCTCCAGTCCCCCACTCCAACCTGCTCCTGTCTCCATCTCCTACCAGATCCAGTGTCCTGCTACCCCTGCCCGAATCCATTTATTCCTAAACATATCTTGTAATAAATACCCGTCTACACCTCTTGACTTGTGTCTGCTCTTGGGTTCCTTGGCTCCCCGTAACAAGTAGGGCCCAGAGCTACCCATAACACAGCATGAGCTCTGATGGTGCAGTTAGAGTTGCTGGTTTATGTCTCACGAAAATATGGGCCATTGTGGAGTTTGCATGTTCTCTCTGTGTCTGTATAGGTTTCTTTGGGTGCTCTGGTTTCACTAGGGTTAGCACTGCATCACACTGTTTTTTCTGTTATTTTTTTCCTGAAATAGTCCACAATATGGTATTAAACCTATATACTCTGTATTTACTCAATTACTGGTGTTTTTATTGCGCAAATATAGTGGGTGAGTGTGAACGCCTCTCCTCAGATCTGACCTGTAACTTGCACCTTTTGTCTCCATGGAGATAAGTTTAATGTCTGTGTAATCTTTTTAATACTGTAGAATATTCCAGGTAAAGCAATAGCATCTCCCTGGAGACAAGCAGTAGTGTTGTGTTTTAGTTTTAGTTTTTCCTCCTGTGATGCAGAAAAGAGCTACTGTCTAGTGTACCATGGCACACGGTACTTCATCATTACCATACCTTGAGCTAGGTTTGGTCTGGAGGATTCTGTCTATTATAAATCAATCAATCAATCAATGAAACTTTTGAGCTCTTTACAACAACACAGAGAGGATTTTTTTTTTATTATCAGTGCAGTCAAACTCTGCACAGAAACAGCAGCCCAGGAGTCAAACCTAAAACCTCCTTGCTTTGAGACGTGACTACTCAGCCACCATGCCGCTCTGTGCAAACTTTAGGTAGAGTTAATATTTCTGTGATATTTCTTTCTTGCTGAAGTCGACAGAGTATTTTTGGCAGTGAAAATGTAGCATCACAAGAACATTACAAGTTGCCTGCTTGTTTCACACCACATCTGAGTTTCACAAAAGACAATCTGTTCCATCTGAGTACAGTTCATTCTGGGGTTGTTTCTCTCCATTTCAAAATCAAACCATCATCTCCCTCAAATTGCAATCTGATACCAAAAGCCCATGTAATACCAGACACAACTCTGAGCATCTTCTGGTATGAGGGAGTTGGCAGGTTAGACTACTCATTTCACTAGTTAAAGGTGTATTGTGTAACTTTTCTAGAGGAGAGTCTGTCAAATGCAGTAATGAGCAGTAAAACCACCTGCAACTGAATAAATGTAAGGCAGATATGTTTAATGTCATATTGTGGAACATTCCCAGCAGAGCAATGACATATCCATAGAAACAAACAGGTGACAGATCCCCAACCAAAATGTTACACAGTGCACCTTTAACACAACTATATTTATTATCTATATTTATTTATTTATTTACTAGAAATCTAGTATAGTCTAAAAAACTAGCCTAGTTTTTGTCCAGATTTATAATTTTGGGACGTTGGTCATTTTATTTTAATTCCACGTGTTACCTAGCGCCCATAATGCACTAATAAAAATGGATGAAAGCAGCTTTATTTTGTTAAATGAAGGTTTACATTGACAGAAAATTGTGGTATTTTTGACTGACCCTGCATTTTAGATGGAATTTTTGGTGGAGGTGACATTGGTAAAGAAATTCTTCCTGTGCTTTTGTACTTCTCAACTTTTTTCCACATAGCTGATGTAAAACTATGATAAATATTTATCCTTGGTCCTATCTCGCCAGTAATAATTAGAAAAACCTGAAAGTCTGTCATACGCACTTTAAATCTTGGAGGTTCCCACATAATTATTAAAAACTGAATGGAAAACATGTAGGTGTGAGCTTGGAAAATGTGCAACTAGTGTCTAATAAAACAAAAGAGACGGACAAGAGAGATACTGGACAAGCATGACATCCTGGGAGATAAGTTCAGGAGTAAATGCTGTTTAGATTCAAACACGATCTAGTCATGTTTTCAAATATTGTAGGTATGTATTTGTAAAGTCTGAGTCTTTTTGATGATTTTTTGTGCAAATTTAGTCCAATAATTTCTTTTAGTTTTCTTTGACAAAAGCCTCAAATGCTGGAAAAAATACAGGGTTACTCAAACATGCACAAATCCATTAAAATACAACTAACTAACAACAAACAAAAAGCTCAAAACGTTAAAAAGATTCTGAATTAAAATTATGTTATGTCAAATTATTATTGTACAGCTTCATGGACTTATAGGGTGTGTTCATATTTGTTCTGATTTGGTCCTGGTTTCACCCCAGTTTAGTCCTGTTTTAGTCCAACTTTAGTATTGTATTTAGTCTCAGTTTAGTCCTTATTTTTATACACGTACAACCACCACACATGCACAAGTGTGAAAAGGAATACTTTGGTCTCATTAGTGACTTGGATCTTGCTTTCACCCGTTTTCACCCCATTTCTGTTCATTTCTATTACATTTTTATTATGTTAATCCTTGGTGCAGCTTTTAACCTATATGAATAAAATCAGACTAAAATATGTACATAAAATAAATACAAATAAAAATAATTCCACCATAGAAATATACAAGAGACACATACAACCCAGAGTGCACCCTGCCTAATGCTAACAAGTTCCCACACAGAAAGCTATTTAAACATCTACACATGGCATAGACGTAGGCGTACTCCCAGCCAGCCAGCTACTCCACAATGATCCAACACACTCAAAGGAAACCAGGCAATTGAGGGCCTGGAATGGAGCCAATGAATCAAAGGCAGGGGCCAAAGCACTCTGCTGCAGGCACATCAAAAGTGGCCCTGCACCTGCCTGTGATCGCTATAGGAACGGAGAGAGAGGCAGGCAGTTAGTCCTGAAGGGGACACAGACTGATGGCCCTATACACACAATAGGATGTATTTCCTCAGTTACTGTCATACTTTGTAAAGGCTAAGCAACAAGGAAAATATATGGGGAATAGGTTATGTTCACGGCATAGGGTGACTCTTCAGAATAGCTGTAGTTTTCCTTAATAAAGCATGAACAAAGACTTGATTAATAATGAAGAAATGGTAAGTACTTAATTAATACCTTCCTAACTCCTAACCCATTTGTTAAAGAGGGGGTATTTTAATTATGTGGGGTATTAACTGCTAACACATAACATGTTTAGATCACCATGTTACCTTTGTTTTGAAAATACCAAAAAACAACTTATTAACAATATAATATGTTTTATAACTTTCATTTTCGTTTTTGATGCTCTGACTCCCCCATCCCTTTGCTCTCTGTGCTAAGTCACTACCCCTTCAGAGCACTATCACAACACAATCAGCATGCATGGAGCTAATGAAACTACTGCACATCACATCAGGTTTGTCAAGTTGTGTACAGTTTTTAATATGCTTTTGTATATTTATGGAAAATTGCCACATGGAAGCGTAGTTGACAAAAGGAAAAATAATGCCTCATTACTCCTGAATCATTCTTATTCTATTAGTTCCTTATAAATTAAGTCTCTATTTAGGCTTCATTAAAGCTATTAAAAGTTCACGATTACAGTATTTTCCTTGCCCCTTATTCCCTGCTTTATTGAGGATGATTAAGGTGTTAAAAGTGGTACCCAATATTGTAGAATTTACTGAGATTTCATATGGAGACACAAAAGCCCATTCATCATGTCATTTAAAGGAATCGATTGATAGCAATGGTGCTCCGTAGTTGTAGCAATAAAGCAATTTAAATCACGTAGTGTGTGTTTTGAATAAAGAAAGGCCCTCACAAAAGCCTTCAAATCAGGATGGAATCATTTCCCTGAAACCCATGAATATATAACTCGACAGGCAAATTATGTTGTAATTTGCGATTGAATATTGCCAGAGCTTTTTGCTTTGAAAGTACAAAACAGGGGGGAAAAGAACAAAGAAAAAATACTTATATTTTGAATGCTTAAAAAAAATTTTATAGGAAGATTTAGATTTTTTTGTGTGTCATGTGCATAGAACCAGTAATAGCAGATTTGAACCATAAACCATGTCAGAACATCCACACTCTGGAAGCAAACACCTGATTCTAGCAGAGAATTCTCACCAGCCCTTCAGGACTATTTCATCAGTTGAGCCCAGGTGAGTGTTTTGTGAGTGTTGTTATAGTTCCTTGAGAGCAAATACCACATGTCTTCCTTTGAACTTTACTGCAGGGTGGTCTTGAATAGGCAGGTCACATATGGTTTGGCTGGGTGGAATATTGATGTATTGTGTGGTGTTTTGTTATACATATACTGGTAAACTCTATTAACTATGTATGTCAAACTTGATTTCAATATTAAGGAAAAGAAAATACTCAAATATAAGGTCCTATATTATACAAAATTGATTCTTGTGCACTTTAAGCCATGTTATAATGTGGTTACCTCCTCAAAAAAATCCAGATTTGTGTTTAGTTTCATTCACACATGTTTGAGTAACACTGCATTGTTAGTTTGTCAACCTCACCAAAGCACAAAATGCTCTGTTCCTGCTCTGCACCTTGTGATGTCATGAAGCTGAAGTTACTTTTTACCTTTAGTTCAGTAGAGATTAGTCATTCCAGTTTCTGAAATCATCCAAATGATTCTGGTGAAGGCAAATGGAGTTTGAACACAGAGTGGAGTACTTCCTGTATTACCACATGGCATCCAGTACCGCTGCTACCCATTTGGGTGCGCTAAGTGGGTGAAGTGGTTCCCTACACGCTGTGTGTAATGTGCATGTGCAAAGCGACGGCTCTGATGACATCACAAGGTGGAACAGAGTGTGTTCTGTTTGAGAGAAAAACTCCTAAATGTGCAGCATTTGTGTGTTAAACATGTGTGAATGAAACAAAACACAACTCCAGGTCTGTTTGTGATGAGGAAACAACATTATAACATAGATTAAAAAATTGCATAATATTAGCCCTTTAAAACAACTCACAAAATATCAAATACTATCCAATTTTTATGATTATTATTCTGTATGGATACTTTCAAAAGAGTATGTAGTTTCAGTACTGGTTTTGGTAGCAGTTAGTATCTGTTATTGAGTTTCAATAACCAGATACTAACTGCTCAAAACTGTTGTGTTTAGCTGTGCATACAACTGAAAGGTTTTCATTTTTCATTCCACACTCTTCTCTTCTAATTTAATGTCTCTCTCTTTTTAATTTTATGATGATTATTTATGTCTTGATTTGTTTGTATTGAGATTTTAATGTATTTCTTATTCTGTAAAGCACTTTGAATTACTTTGTGTGAGAACTTTGCCATACAAATAAACCTGCCTTGCCTTATCTTTTTGATGAGCCTATACTCAGAACTAAACCATCAGTTCTTTGACGAATGTGAATGTGTGAATGCAGCCTAATAATATAATATAATAATGTATTGACGTATTCCAATACTTGGAAACACAGTTCTCTCTAAAATGTCAGATCAGGACATGGGCAGTGACACCAGCAGTGGCCATTTTTCTTGTTGAAGGTGTCAGGCTTCCACAGCACTGCAGTCATCTGTCCTTAGCCTCTCTCCTCCCTCTCACTCTCAATAACAATACAGTGTAGTGACATGTTCTGCTGAGCTGACAAGTCCCAGATCACTGTAAAACTTTTGATTAGCTGTCATCAGTGATTCCACTCATAATATCTATCAGGAGAAAGGTTCAAGAATGGTTTGTTAGATTTTAAGGAGGAAGGGAAAACAAGCATATAGTTTAAGGATGAAATTTGGAAAGAATATGACAAAATATGTTAGAAAAAGAAAAGAAAAAACATAGGCCTTAAAAGTGTCACCTGCTTGTTTCTATGGGTATGTCATTGCTCTGCCTGGAATGTTCCACAGTATGACATTAAACAGCTCAACCTTACATGTATTAAATCGCAGGTGGTTTTAAAGCTAAAAATACCTAGAAAAAACATGCATTCTGAATGTGAGCAAGGTCGCCTCTCCACAGATCTGGCCAGTAACATGGTCTGGTTTGGTCTCCATGAAGATAGAAAGGGTTAATGAAACATTCCAGACAAAGCAATAACATCTCCATGGAGAAAAGTATTTGGCAGACCCTCTACCAGAAAAGTTACAAATGCACTTTTAAAACTAGGGATTGTCCGATATGGACTTTTCTGGTCAATATTGTTATCCGATATTTGTCTTGTTGCTGTGGCTGATTTTTGACAATACCAATGAACAATTTAAAATTAAATTTTTAAGGTACACACAAATCGATGTTGACGTTAAGTAAATTCACAAACTAACTTTAATTTTAGAAAAATAAAAACAAAATGCTTATCTGGGACATAAAATCATTGCTTAATTTTAGCTTAGTTTTAGCTTAATTACTCTTTTTACATTTCAACTCTAAGATGGAGCAGTAATGTTATTTGTAGTAGTTCCAGCTAATTCAGTTCTTTCTGGTCAGATTGTGTTAAAATAAAGCTCAAATTAAAGCCGCAGATAGAGCCGTGCCTGAGCTAGCTTCACACCCTGAAAGAATGTTGACACCATCAACTGCAAAGTATCAATAGGCTACTAATATTAGCACCTAAATATCAACACAAAAAACTGTGTGACCTTTTATGAGAGGCACACTAAGCATGTATGTCCACTGATGCACATGTCCATAGGAGTTTTGTAAGTAAGTGATCTACTCTTTCAGTGATCCAGACAGGAGTAACCAGGCCCAGAGTTTGAACAGATGGTAGCAGGTCAAAGCTGGTTGTGTTGGCAAGATGGGGGCAGAGCTATGCCCTCTATAGGCTCCAGAGCAGACAGTGCAGTTGTAGTCTGGGGACCTGGTCAAACCACCATCTGTGCACTAGCTCTATGGGCATTCAGCACCATTTTGATATAAAAAGATAAAGAAATGATAAATTGTCTCACAATATTGTTGTGTATGGGCTCTCAATTATTTTAGTATTAATTTAAAGATGCACCAGGTAACTTTTCTGCTTGTCCCCATGGATATGCTATTGTTTTGCCTGGAATGTTCAACAGTATGACATGAAACCCATCTATCTCTAAAAAAGCAGGGGTGATGTGTCATGGTGATGAAGTTACTGGTCAGATCTGTGGAGAGGTGACTGTGCTCAGGGTAAAAATACATGGTTGACATAATTTAATAAATGCTGATTGATGAGTTTTATACCACACTGTGAAACATCTCCAAAACAAGTAGCCCCTCTATACCAGAAAAGTTACACAATGCACTATTAAAGTAAAAGTGTTGACATTTTGCATGGAATTTTGCTATTTTTATATTCTATTATTTGTACTTATTATTATACTATTTATTTGTACTTTGCCTGATGTTTGAGTTGTGTATAGAAAAATATTGACTTATGTGGGGGTGAGGGCAGGACACTGGACTTGGGCAGTTCTGATATTCTACCACTCTCCATAACTCTGAACTTCTTCTGACTAACTCTGGGACAAGAAAACTCTGGGAGCATGAACATATGAATGAGGCAGTCATTTCAAAATAAGAGCTGTGGATCTACAAGCTGTAATAAATCATTGCATTTGAAATGAAACACAGTAACATGCCTTGAGGTGAACTATGCTCCAAGTCAGGAAAATTTTATGGATTTGTAAGTCCCAATGGAAGTGGGAGAACAAAAGTTGTTTATATATTTTTACTCTCTGATTTAAGCAACTGGTTGTCTAAAGAAATGCTGTCTGTTAAAAGCTGGTTTTATGTGAATATTTGAACTAAATTATAAGCATTAAAACATGTGGTCACATGAGAAACAGAATATATTGTGGAGGACCAGGCCAAATGCTTAACTCAATTCTGCATAATATTCATTGTATTTCTTTATTTAAAAAGAAGTAAATAGCATTGCTTTGATGGGCTGGTCAGACTGGAAAAAGTTTATGTTATAACTAAGCAATGAAAAAGTGAGGTTGCCTTACAAAAAATGTCATTTAAAAAAACACCTCTAACATAAAAGCAATGCAGCTTTAGTCCATGCATGAGGTGAAATTATATAATATTATAAAATATGTTTATTTTGTAATTCCCATTCCGGGAGCTGTACAATGCCCAGATCTGATTTAGATCATTAAATGTCTGATATGAATAGATTGGTTGGTAATTGTCAAATTAATTTGAATTTATAATCTTGTATGAATTAATGATAAAAGAAATATATGATAGGCCACAAAGCGTTGTAATAATTTCTTTGCACTGCTTAGTCCATTATTGTTGATGGAGGTCTGCCCTTATAAAGTGCTCCTATAGTTTCAACATGCATATTTACATGCAGCTGTGTTCAGTCTATCAGAGTGCATTAATTAGTCACCAGGTCCTATATTCATTGACATGAGTGTCTGACTAAGCACTGAGGGCTGGGAAATAGTGAACATGCTGTTTAATACAGTTGAAATTAAAACATTCATCTGGGAATTAATACTTAAATTAGACTTAATACACATAAATGAATCAGACTTCACTCACATTGCCTGGTGGGAATGTGGTGTGTGAGTTGGTTGGAGATGCTCATGATGCTGGCTGGCAGCCTTGCTTCCACCAGTCTGCCCCAGAGCAGCTGTGGTCACATGAATGTACCTCCACCAAGTGTGAAGCGAATGAATAATGCACTGGAAAGATCTTTGGGTGTCTTAAAAAGTACAAGTACAATGGGTCTTTTAAAACAAAGGCTATAAAAAGGATTAATATAGACAACAATATTCACAAATTCACATTTTATTACCAGTTATCTGAAGTCGGGTTGTTAAAGACCATTTTTATTTACATGTTGAATAATATGCTGTCACCCATTTGGGTGCACATGCACTTTAAAATAAGAGAATTGTGGACCACATCAATGGTCTTAAATCCAACCGCTAACGCCCAGCTTACACCACAACTACAAAATAAACAAAGCTGTAAAGCATTCTGGGTACTCCCTTCACCCCAATGGACCAAACATCTCACATAATAAAAATATGAGTGACAGAAGAAAACCAAATATGAACAATAATGTGGCTTCTTATGTAAACCTTATTTACATTCCAACAACAAACCACAACTTTGCCATCACACTGCAGCACGTAAGCCTAATCAGCTATATTGATGAGAGGTGCTCTAGCTTTTTTTTACATTAGCGCACATGCTGGCTCCCTGTCAGCTGTCGACAGAAACAGAATACGGCATCATTAGCGCTATTAGCTACACATGCTATTAACTACACCTGCATTTTCTCCAAGCCCCCACTGCCCGAGCAGCAGACCCCCACCACAAGAAACCTAATGAGCTGAGCCGAAGCCAGAATGACATGAGAATACATGTCGGATAATCAATACTGAGTCATATTGTCTTGTAACAGGGGTTTCTTGTGCTCTGAGAAGTAATTGAACAGATAGAAAAGTGCAAGAGGACAGGGCTGAACAATAGGTAATAATCAAAATGCCACTGCAGTGATGGATGAGATGTTAAAAAAATAATGTAAGAAGTGCTAGTGCAGCCTCTGCAGCTCAGTGAGTGCATTGTGGAGGTTCTTAGCTTTCACATGAACCATGGCCTGTCCATATACTGAGAATGAGAAAAATGTGCATTTGTTGTCTGAAGGTTAAAGCACTAACAGCTAAGGCTCTGTTGTTTGTAAAGTCATTTTTTAAACTTAGCTGTGAGAGCGCAGACTACATTCAGTTCCTTTAAGTTTGTAACACGCCAGTGGTGCTTATCTATCATGCTGTAATTTTATGAAATTTATAACTACATTGTCCTATGTAATCTGAAATTAAGTGAAGAGGGAGACCAGATTTATAATGTTACAATACGGCCAATATGACCAAGAAAATTTATCATAGAGTATTTTTGCTGAATGTCTCTCTCTACTCTTCATCCACATTTTTGCTTTCTGGCCAGTCAAACAAAACAAAAATAGACTGATTACACATAAAGCACATATATTTGGATGTATTTTAGTTCAGGAGTAAATACCATGAACAACACGCAGTGGTAGTAAATAAGAATTCACTACAAATACACAACTGCTCCAATGTATCATTTATTTTGCATAGACACTAGACAATATTTCTTGGATACATGATTTAAGAAACAATGTAAAGATTAGTGAATGTGTCATGGCACAGCTAATGTTATGAATTTTTTATGTAAAAGATGAAAAGCCACGGTGCTCGGCTCTAGTCCAACTCCCAGTGGGATCGCAGTAGGCCTCCACAGCCTGGGCATTGAACAATGCACTTTATGTGTGTGTGTATTAAAGCAGCACAGGCTTTCCAGACAAACAGAAAATGCCTGCTACATTGTTTTAAAAGATAGTCATGTTTTTATCTTAGTATTAAATGTTGTTATCAGGGTGCATTTAGGGACTGTGGTTTAAAAATATTCTAGTAGGAGAAGAAAATATTACTTAAAAGTGCACTGTATAACCATAGAATGTATAAAGAAATGGACTAAGGGACTGTGACATCACTCATAGCATTTGGCTCCAGTCAAATGAAGCTCACCAAGGCCAGAAGTTATAGGGGCACATTTAGAGCCAGTTTCATATTAGGCATAGGAATTGATTTCCGGACAAATTAGCAAAATAAAAACACCAGGATCATGTAGGGCAGGTGAATATGAATATTTTAAGACCAAAATGATGAAGCTCACTGCAGCAAAGTTACGGAGAGAGGGGCAATGCTTTGGTGTCTATGGAGCACAAAGGGCACCCATATTCCCTTCCTATTTGGAATGCAACGGCTAGCAGGTTAGCTATATAGGCTATGTGTATGACCTTTCTGTTAAAGGGAAACCACCTAATTGTCAACTGGAGATTACTTTACCTGGTTCCAAGTTCCAAACTAAGGCATTAAACATATCTGTCAGTAAAAACAAGCAGGTGACACCATCAGGCCGAGTGATAGGTCAGACTTGTGGAATGACAACCCTGTAAGAATGCATTTTTTGGGTGTTTTCGGTAATGAAAACACCTAGATAGATAGTTTTAATGCCATATTGTGTAACCTTCCAGGCAGTGGAATCATGAAACATCTCTATAGTAATAACAAATGTTACCTCATGCACCTTTAAACAGTTTTTATAAATATGATCTCCTACTACAATATTTTCAAACTAGTCTCTAAATTAATTCATATTATAGTGCACCACAAATTGCAAATACTATGGAACATGCAACATAAAAATAAATTCCATATTTTGAAGAATATGGTTAATATATATTCTTTTATTCTTCTTTGTCAAACATATTCTTTTAACTTTCCAAGTAATTAGCTGTACAATCCCAATGGAGTTTTTCATCTCAACACTGAATCTCTCTGATGTGTTAACAGCCCTTAAGAACATCATCAGCTTCATGTTTTTATCAGCTTTTTTCTTTGGGACCTAAGCTATCCTTGAAAATCTTAGCAATACCATTTGTGCACCCACTTACAGTGATGGCCGAAAGTATTGGCACCCCAGAAGTTCCGTCAGAAAAGGCCCAATTTCTCCCAAAAAATGAATGCAATCACAACTGCTTTGACATTAAAATGTTCATTTAATTTATCTTCAATGACAAATCACAAAAAGGAATTGTCAAAAAGCCAAATTGAATATAATTCTGCACCAAACATAAAAAGGGGGTGGACAAAAGTATTGGCACCCTTTGAAAGATCATGTGCTGCTTCTCTAATTTGAATAATTAATAAAACCTGGTACTCACCTGTGGCACACAACAGGTGGTGGCAATAACTAAATCACACCAACAGCCAGTTAAAATGGATTGAAGTTGACTCAACCTCTGTCCTGTGCCACACACACACCACACTGAGCATGGAGAAAAGAAAGAAGACCAAAGAACTCTCTGAGGACTTGAAAAACAAAATTGTGAAGAAGCATGAGCAATGTCAAGGCTACAAGTCCATCTCCAAAGATCTTGAAGTTCCTGTGTCTACTGTGCGCAGTGTCATCAAGAAGTTTAAAGAGCATGGCACTGTGGCTAACCTCCCCAGATCTGGACGGAAAAGGAAAATCGATTACAGATTTCAGCGTAAGATTGTGCAGATGGTGGGAAAAATCCTAGACTAACATCCAAACAAGTTCAGGCTGCCCTGCAGTCCGAGGGTACAACAGTATCAACCCGTACTATCCGCCGACATCTGAATGAAAAAGGACTCTATGGTAGAAGACCCAGGAAAACCCCATTTCTGACCCAGAGACACAAAAAGCCAGGCTGGAGTTTGCCAAAACCTACCTGAGAAAGCCACAAACATTTTGGAAGAATGTTCTCTGGTCAGATGAGACAAAGGTAGAGCTTTTTGGGAACGGGCATCAACACAGAGTTTTCAGGAAAAGAAATGAGGCCTTCAAAGAGAAGAACACGGTCCCTACAGTCAAACATGGTGGAGGTTCCCTGATGGTTTGGGTTTGCTTTGCTGCCTCTGGCACTGGACTGCTTGACTGTGTGCATGGAATTATGAAGTCAGAAGACTATCAACAGATTTTGCAGCATAATGTAGGGCCCAGTGTGAGAAAGCTGGGTCTCCTCAGAGGTCATGGGTCTTCCAGCAGGATAATGACCCTAAGCACACTTCAAACAGCACTAGAAAATGGCTTGAGAGAAAGCACTGGAGACTTCTAAAGTGGCCAGCAATGAGTCCAGACCTGAATCCCATAGAAAACCTGTGGAGAGAGCTCAAAATGGCAATTTGGAAAAGGCACCCTTCAAATCTCAGGACCTGGAGCAGTTTGCCAAAGAAGAATGGTCTAAAATTCCAGCAGAGCGTTGTAATAAACTCACTGATGGTTACCGGAAGCGGTTGTTCGCAGTTATTTTGTCTAAAGGTTGTGCTACCAAATATTAGGCTGAGGGTGCCAATACTTTTGTCCAGCCCATTTGTTGAATTTTGTGTAAAATAATATTTGATTTGACTTTTTTTCATTCTCTTTTGTGTTTTTTCATTGCAAGAAAAATAAATGAAGATATTAATGCCAAAGCATTTGTGATTGCAATCATTTTCTGGAAGAAATTGAGTATTATAGGACAGGATTGCAGGGGTGCCAATACTTTCGGCCATCACTGTATGTAACAATCTTCCTCGGGTATGTCTACACCCTACATATTTCTATATTCACTCTGCCCTGGCTGTTCGTTTTCAAATATGATGGTGTCTGTTTTGTGCTGCCAGATTTGGTTTGCTCTCACCTTTGGAGCTTTCATAGGCAAAGAGACTGTGTCTGCTTAGCACGCTCCAGCTCTGATAAAAAGTCGTGGCCCTAAAAACCTCACTGGAGCTTATCAAAGAAACATAAGGGAAAGTCAGTTTGGCTGTGTGAGTGTTAAAGGTCCAAGTACAAAATGTTACCTATACCGAGATCTTGTCCAAAGCTGTTAGGTGGGGAGGTACTGAAACCTCTTTGAGGTAGACATATATGAGACATCATAGAGAAAAGTTGGTATAGGGCTGGGCAGATCAAATCATGCCTTTTGCTACTTTGCAGTAACATCAAGCTGGAGATCTCTACATGTATATCTATTATTGGAATGTTTGTGAGTTACCGTGGTGGCACAATGCAAACATTAGCAAACACAGACACAAAAAAAATTAAAGATAGTCTGAAATGTCAAGAAAAAATGCCAAATGCAACACACATTTTCAGGAGTGTTCAATACAAGTGTCCATGGTCCAATTTAAGAGTTTGATTTTCAACAAAAAGGTGAGAGTGTAATTGAAAAACTGTTGGCTAATGCTAACTAGCTTGTGATGTAATTTTATGTGTGAGAGACCTGCTTAAGCGCACATATCATCTCATCTGTCTGGTCAGATTGTGTTCAAATAAAGCTCAGATTAAGTCTAACTTGAGTAACAGTGATTCTAACAGAGCAGTGCTTTCAGTTAGCTTCACACCCCCATGTTGATCACATCAGTGGAAGAAGTATCAGTTCATCAACGATTTAATCTAGAGGTCTATAGCCCATCCTCTGTCAATAAAAGCGTGTGGTTTGGAGCAGAGTTCAGACGTGGGCCATTTGAAGAGTTAAAGGAGATATATTGTGCTTAATAGACTCCGAGCTTTTAACCATGTTATAATTGTTTCCCCTTTTCATTTACCCACTTGAAGTTATATTTAGTGATTCAGGCATGTTTGAGTCATCTTAATTCATTGCTCCAATCTATCCGTTTCCATCGCCATGGTACACGCCCACAGCTCTGTACTTACTTCGTTCTCCAATTTGACTTTCTTAATCGGTGATACGCGTAGGATTCAGCAGTGTCACATAGCCATTTTGGCACAAATTTAAAAAAAGTGAGTGACAGCTATCTGTAGGAGGTACAGCATGGTCAGGCAGAACAGCACTTTGTTGTGATGATGTCTACAGCAACAGTTCATTCCTATTGCACTCCTCAGCTTTCCAACCTGGAAGATAGTGGCCTTGTTTCTTTTATTAAGTAGCCATTTTTCTACCCTCTTCAAAAGCTTTTGCTATAGCTATATTAACAATGGTATAGGCGACATTACCATCAAACTATTAATCTTTATATTATATATAATAAATACCTCATACTTTCATCAGTAAATAAAAGAGTAGTAGTGGTAGTAGTTTAGTTGTATACTAGTGGCAGTTGTTGTTTTTGTAGTAGTAGTCTTTACATGATAAAAGGGATAGTCAAACTATAGTCCCTTGACGTCAAGCTGGCTACTTGACCCTCCAGGCCAGGCCAGGTTTTTCATATGTATATGGCCCTGAATTTTAAAATATATTTTTTGTTTTAATATTTCACCAGCAATTAACAGACAAAAGAACCTTGTTTATAATTGCCTCTAATGACTAAATTAGCATTTGCTTGTTGGATCATTTGAAAGTGCTTGTCTAAGGGCCTTCTCCAGTATGAGAGACAATTATCTTTGAAGGCACAATTGTGAAGCACTGACTTACAGGACATTTGGTTCAGATTTAATGAATCTGAGTGATTTTTTTGGAAGCAGAAACCACAATGACATCACATCTGGCCCTATGTTGTAATGTAATATTGCTACACAAAATAAGTGCTAAACCCATCCATCTTCTCCCGCTTAATCCGGCTGGGTCGCGGGGGCAGCTTGCTGCCCAATACTCATAGCACCTGACCCCCCCTATGAACCCCTCTGCAGGTGGTGAGCCCACAGGAGGGTGGACAACATGGTCCTTGATGTTAGTTCATAGGGGTGCGGGCATGTTTTGGGTTGATGGGGGAAACCGGAGTACCCGGAGGAAACCCATCCAGACACGGGGAGAACATGCAAACTCCACACAGAAAGGCCATCTACACAAGGCAACCTTCTTGCTGTGAGGCCTGAGTGTTGCCACTCAGCCACCGTGCCGCCTAAGTGCTAAACATTTAAACATAATATTAAAACTACTTCATACCACTGACACCACAACACTAAAGTGGGACAATGTTGTAAAACCCTTTTCTTCACAATAAAACAGGAGCTGTAATAAATAAGTAAACAGCTCAATGACTTGATAGAGTTGTTACTTTCAATAACCCTTTAAATCTCAAATGAAAATATTGTTAGACTGTTCATTTACGGATACACTTATCATGGCATGTCTAGTAATGCGTTCTACCTTATATAAGTGGTAAGTGTTTAGTTGTAAATCTCTTACAGCCACTCAATTTATACTGTACTTGGACCACTTCTATTATTTTATACATACCAACCTCTGCATACAGGAGCACCTTAAACCATATGATCATCACAGTGGAAGAGAAAATCCACAGATGTCAGCAGACGGCCATTGTTTTAACCTGTGCGGCCCATACTCAGCTGTTATTGACAGGTACAGTGCGAGGATGTGCACTCTGAGCTCAGCGCTTAAAGGGAACCCTATGAGACCTCACCTCTAAGATTGGAGAGGTCTGCTGCCACTCACACACCAGGAGAGGTGAATCACAATACCATTTAGGCCACAGTGACACTGCCTGCATCTGTACTTGACTATTTGGGAGGCTGGATTGGGCATGGTAATGACTGTTTATGTCTGTGGGGAGGGTATACATGGGTCAAGTGGGGTCAGACAGATATTAAGTGTGGTTTAGTGCAATCTAAAGTTCAATATGGTGGGACTGGAGAAAACTTATTTGTACAAACTAAGTATACACAACTACCGGGTATAATGCGTTTGCTTGAACTATAAAACTATAAATGGGTAATGTGTCTAAGTGTTTGTTATTGGCTTTAAATGATTAAGAGACAGGTAAACCTAGTAAGTGAAATAAAAAATGTTGATATAGTGACATAATGCAATATTTGTTATAACGTTGCCTCATCACAAACATACAAGAGTTGTGTTTTATTTCATTCACACATGTTTAAGACAGAAACCTTCCATATTTAGGTTGAGTTCTTCCCTCAAACAGAAAGTAGTCTGTTTCACCTTCTGATGTCATGTGGTACAAGGTGATACAGGAAGTGCTCCACTGTTTTTAAACTCCATACACTTTCACTAGAATGTATTTAGTATTGGCCATGTTGGAAATACATCATATCACTTCACAAAAGTCATCTTTCATCAATATGGTCCTGGGAGCATTTGGTTTTCATGGTTGCACAATATCTAAAAGCTCCTTAACTTACGCATATAACTGTAGTAAACAATTGAATGTCAAACGCTGGAATTATGAAACGTGATTGACTGGTTCTTTACTTGTTACTCGTGCTCCATCTGCTGGTTTGTCCATTGCAAGCGCAATCTAGTGATTGTCCACAAACATGCACTAGAGGGCGCCACATCACATTTATTTAGGTTAAGGCCGTTTTTGTAAGGCTGAAATAACACATCGACTGCACAATGTTATAATAGAGTAATAGAGCTGGTGTTTCATCTACAGACACCCGAGATAAACTTTCACATAATCTCAGTCTATCTATCTTCATTCACTAATCTGCCAAGAGGTATATACCAGGGAACAGCCTGTGTGTGTGTGTGTGTGTGTGTGTGTGTGTGTGTGTGTGTGTGTGTGTGTGTGTGTGTGTGTGTGTGTGTGTGTGTGTGTGTGTGTGTGTGTGCGTGCGTGCGTGCGTGCGTGTGCGTGTGTGTGGCTGTATATCACTGATAAAGAAAAAGCAACAACATGTGCATTTGGATAAGCGAGTCCTGCCCACTGTACTGTAGATATAGCCTAACAAATAAGCTTCGGTTGGGAAAAGAAAGTTACCAAAAGGTTTTAATGAACACTGCTTATTCTAAACATTTTACAATAGCCTATGGCCTATAATATGATGCCCATCCCCATGTTCCAGCTTTTATATTGAATGATATATTGATATAGCAATTATCACGACAGGCCTAATAATTAATTAATCGATTTTATTATTTAAATATAAAATACACCTTATAATGTTATTTTACCATAACATTTACTCAATAAACAACTTTCCTTTATCTTTGTGACCGTATGTTTGTGCCAGTGTGTTATCAAATGTTTGCAAGATCTAGTGTTCTGATTCCCATAGCCTAGTTCACACCCATTAAACACTGTAACATTCTATTAGACTTTAGATCCAACAAAAGTGGACCTGTACAAGTGAATTCCCAGCAACTAATATGTCATTACCAGATCACAGTCAATAATCCTATTCCAAAGTATAGTCAGTCACTTGAAAAACAACATGGGCTTTATATGCAAACTAACGCTGTGATGCAACGCGGAGGAAATGCTAAGACAAAAGGCAGTCACATGCTTTTAGAGGGCTCCTGTGTGACAAGTGCACTGTGGGACAACAAGGACAGTGGCAGATCAGTCCAAACAGCCAGCCAATCACATCGCACTTCATGACTCTGCCTTGATCACGTGACTCTTTAGCGGGTTCCTTGTGGAGGGCTGGTAAAAGTAAACCAAGGACTTGAACTTTGAATGTGATTGGTCAAGTGCGAACATACCATTTGTGTGAAGAAGTTTAACAAGGTGGGAGTAGCCAATGGGGTTTACTGTTGTTATGAACTTGATGAGAGCAATTTGTCATGTTCCCATAACGATTACAGTATTGTCTGTTTGTTTTTGCCTGACATCATTCCAAATGTTTACAGTGAGTAAATGTATGACTTAGCTGGCTTAAGTACAACAGCCTACGTGCAATGCAAAACCACTCCACTGGACTGAAAAAACAATTCTAATCCTCCTCCTTTCTCTTTCTCTCTCTCTCCTCACACAGATGAATGTAGCCACCGAATCAGAGGCTGCGATTGGCTGAGAGGGACACCTGAGCAGCAGACGAGGGCTCCTGATTGGCCGCTGGCTGCTGCCGCTGTGCTGTTCTGTCTGCTCAGACTTGAATGAGGCTATTGTGCAAACACAGATCAACCGAATGTACCTGAGCTGCAGAATTACGCCAATAGCAGTACCTTTTGTAGAGATATTGCCACATTATAAGAATACTATAGCAATCATTTCCTATATTTCAGTAAAATTTAGCTTTATTCAGTCTCAGATGCTAGAAAAAAAACAACCTGAGTAGTAAAATTTACAACAGTTAATCTACCGTAAATTAATAGCTTGCATGATCCAGATATGCAACTTATCACCTGCGCAATTTCCAAGCAAGATAAAGTCAAGTGTTTTTGTCTGAACAAAGCTTTTAATGGTCAATGGCAAAACTCTGCTTCAGATAAGAGCTGGGGTTATCTTAAGAGAGGAAAATCACCTCAATGAATAGCAAGTTCTTGGCAGGATTAAGTCTGTTTATCCATGACTGTTTTGAAAAATATAAGATGTTTTGGTTGAGAAAACAATGGATGTACTATGAATAAAGAGCACAAAGAAAAGGGGATTGTATCTATCTTGTTGGAGTGTGCTTGAAGCTTCTACTCACCATCTCTTTTATCTTTTATTGCATGGGGAGAGTGGGAAGCTGTTACCAAGAGCACTGGGCAGGGTAGGCAGGCTGCAGAGGGGATATTGATCAGGTGGAAATGCTTCAATTGGCCGATCGATGCTAGAATGATCAACAAGAAAAGAAATAATGATGGTACAGATCATTTTGAAGGCATTAGACCCATCGGGCTTTTTAATGAACATAACATGCATTGACTTGTTCTATACATAGATGTCAAAGCTCTTTTGCCATCTTAGCATCAAAATCCATGTGGTTCAAGGAGGGTCTTTATGATGTCATATTATACTCCTGATCTATGTATGATGTTTATTTCTTTTGTTTTTTTCATTTTGATATTTTACATCACACTCATCACATACACAACACTGGGCAAACAAACATTAACTGTCAGTCAGGTCCTGTCAAGATGTCCAAAATAGGTGTTCACCCAGTCCAGTCGTTTCTTCCTTGCAGAAATCTGCTCCAGAGTGCAGTTGGATAATAGTTCATTGATCCAGTTAGACTGACTAAAATGAGCCTTCCAATTTTTTAATATGCACCTGGAGTTGTGTTTGTTTCATTCACACATGTTTAACACACAAACCCTGCCAATTTAGGCAGTGTTCTTCCCTGAAACAAACAAAAAACACTCCACCTTGTGATGTCACGGTAATACAAGAAGTGCTTCACTGTGCTTTAAATTCCATCCACTCTCAGTAGAATCGTTAGATGATTTCAGGCCTGGAATTGCCAATCTCTACAAAACAAAAGGTAAACGGTAGCTGTTAATACTACACACCACAAGGTGGAACAGAGCCTTTTGAGCTTTGAAGATGCAGACAAACTAATAATGGAGGATTACTCAAACATATGTGAATGAAACAAAATACATGTCTGGGTATATTTTTGAGGAGGTAACAACATTCTAGCATGGCTAAAAGCTTGTGTAATATAGGACCTTTAAATATCATCTGTTTCATTGTTATTGTGTACCTCTGGAGAATTCTAAAATAAAACATGCCTGCAATTACAGTTTTTTCCCAATGGGAATTAATAAAAACACTAGGTAGACTAATGTGATTCACTATTATTATGCTAATCAATTAATCTGTTGTTGTTGTTGTTGTTTTCAATAAAATGATTAAACGCTGGATAGCAAATTACAGTCATCAAATTGCTAAGGCAGTAATTATTTAGATGATGGAATGTCTTCTGTAATGAACAAAATTAACGTTTTTTATATGTGTGGTTTAGACCTTAATAAACATCTTTTGAAATTCATAGGATTCTCATATTAATTTAATTCTTTTGTTATTTACAATTTGCACTTACAAAATTGTGCAGTCATATTACAAGTCAAAAGAACAACAAATTAGGAAGACAACATTAAGCTTTTCGGTATAGAGAAGAGCAGTGGTGTCAGACTGACTGCTGGGTTACTGTACTGATCCCAAAAGAATTACAGCAAATGGGCAGGGCAATATTTGAAGTTATTTTAGCTTAGTTTAACAAAACAAACAAACCAACCAGGCAAACCTCCTTTTAGCGATGCAAAAACATTTCAGCACAAACCCAGGCACAGAATGAAGATGCATGTGTCTTAATCAAGCCTCCATGGGGGCGGGCAAGCATCTTCCCTTCCTAATTTCACACAGGATTGAGGATACTAAATTGTCAGACTGGAGTTTGATAGATCAATTTGAGGGCTGTTCCGGCAGGCTTTTCCTTCCCCAGTAATTCAATCCTTGCGCGTCTCAGTGTAATCTATGACACACTTGATCTGCTGTTTATTTGAAGTGTCGGTGTGGCCCTCTTTATCTGCGGATGTGAGAGCTGCTAAACGCCAGCACTGTCACCAGGAGTCACACATGCTGCCTGCCTGCTTTATGATACACTCATTTCTATGGTTATTAGGGCTCTATATTAGCTTATAGAGGACATGGGGTTTTAAGACATACCGTATTCATTTGTATTGCAAGGCTGGTTTTCACTGTGTTATCAAATTCAAATGATAAATCACTATGTTCCTCAATGCTGAAGTTATGAAAATATAAAATGGCATTAAATGTGGCTGCTAATGAGATTGAGAGCATGGTTAAAGCACCGAGCCTATTACTGATAACTAGACCTGTCACTATAATACTATATCGATTTATCATTCAGTACATGAAAGCTGGAACAATATTTTTGTGGGTCAAGTTACGGGTCAGTGGAAAGGAGACCTGCTTATGTTGTTTTTCAAGGTATTTGTTAACGGGCCTATATTACACAAAACTGACTCTTGTGAGCTTTAAACCATGTTATAATGCTGCTCCTCAAAAATATACCTGGAGTTGTGTTTTGTTTCATTCACAAATGTTTGATTAATCCTTTATTATTTGTCTGTATACATCTCCAAAGCTCAAAAAGATCTGTACCTTGTGATGTCATGAAGCAGCAGCAGCAGTAGTAATAGTAGTAGTAGTAGTAGTAGTAGTAGTAGTAGTAGTAGTAGTAGTAGTAGTAGTAGTAGTACTAGTAGAAATTGGCAATTCCAGGGCTGAAAGAATCCAAATGATTCTAGTGAAGGTGTATGAAGTTTAAAAACACAGTGGAGCACTTCCTGTGTCCTCACATGACATCACAAGGTGGAACAGAGTGCTTTCTGTTTGAGAGAAGAACTCAGCCTAAATCTGTGAATGAAACAAAACACAACTCCAGATGTGTTTGTGATGAGGAAACAACATTATATCATAGATCAGTAATATGGGGACTTTAAAGTTTTATTTTTAATCTTTTTATTTAAAACATAATAAATGCATTTGATGGACTTTTAATGGTTACATAACACCATGGGCTGTATGGACACTGCTCTATAAGGCATTTGTTTGATGGGTAAACATAGCTAGAAACTGCACAGGGGTTTGATTGAGCATTTTGAAAAACAGATTTAAAGTTAGCCAAGAAATACAGACAGACTTCTTGAACAAGGAAACTGACAGCTCAAATGCCATTATGACACACAAGTAATCATCGAGTTGAGCTGAGTAGAGCATACTTGAGCTAGGTAGTCACAGCTGACTCATCAAATCATTATTTTATTCTGTGGAAACCAAAACCACTGACTTACCTAAATGACATTAGAGCCATCATGCATGAACAACATTTTCGCCACTTTCACTGTAGTAAGTTTGATCAATATATTCATCAATAGGTCAAGTAATGTTACTGACAGCTAATATAATGTGATTCCAAGTGCTTCCCACAGTGACACTGACAAGCTGATAAAAGGAAAGCAGCAAGTGCATGGAGAAGTACTCAACATTTGTACTAAAGTAAAAGTACAGTGACTTTAAAATACTGTATTTTTGTGTTTGTCATTACTATCATTTGCACTTCTACAAATTGTTTATTACTGATCACTGAACTGCAGTTACTTTCTGCTGCATACAGTAATTACAAATGCTAGTACTGCTACTTCAACCACTTCTTGTACAATACAACTAATACCACTACTAGTCGCAGATGTAAATAAATATATAGCCCACTTAATTACATTTGTATTTCTTTATTCTACTTCTGTTATTCTACTGCAAATGTACTACAGATATAAAAAGCTCAGCTAAACCAGATGAAGACAGTAAGAGCTGACAATGGCTGCCTGAATGCATGTACTTGAATGACACTTGCTATGTGCTCTGTAATGTGGATCATCTACATAGAATAATGAATAGGTTGTGTCAAGCGGCCTACAAATCTGTCTGATTTGTGTGCACATGCTCAGAAGAAAAGAGTTATTGGCCCCGATGCCTCGCAGACACTCTCTGCTGTAGGCTTTTTATCCCCGGGCGAGCACATGGAATGCCTGAAATTACACAGAAAGGGAAACATATTCAATTGGGATACACATGCGCATGAAATCCTGTAAGTATATAAAGAATACTACTATTACTACAACTACCTACTTTGCTTCATATTTATGATGACATTGTCTATTGAAAAAGTGGAGTGAATGCTTATAAAGTGGTTAAGGTCTGGTGTGGTCTATGACATGAAACAACCTATTCAGCTGCATAAAATACACAATTTCCCCTTTAATAAAAGCAATATCCTGCAAGACATGGCACATTTTGTTCAAGCTTCCTCTAAATATTAAAAAATGAGGGACAAAAATAAGCTTTAAACACTTTCATACTTGACTATAAGCTATAAATAGAGAAATAGCTAGAAAAACTTAATTTTGCATGGGCCAAAGGACTGAGAATGCAATGCAGATTTGGTTTTCTGAGTAAACCCACTCAATCATTTACTTTTTTAATGTCACAACTTGCATGTTTATGTAGTAATATGCAGTATAGCATGCCAGCGTTATGTTTTCAATAAACTGTTTTGTACACATATTTTTGAGAGATTTATGCATTGCTTTTTTGAATTAACAACATTGTTTTCAAAGCTTGATAAAATATATTCATGTTTACAAAATTATGAACTGGGTCGCATACAGCAAATATGTTCTCAATTTGACTCTGATTTAGTAAAAGTTTAACCAAGATTGAAACATTTTGTTGTCACTAGTGTGCCCACTTCCCCAGTGTTCAAGCAAACAAAGAATGGCAGCACCAAGACCCTCCTCCGTTCTCCCACTCAAGTGTGACACAGAATAAACAACTCTGAAGTCATGTGACGCTATTAACCTCCATTCCTGAATATATATTAATTATCCTGTCACTTTTTGTAGCTATGCTCCAAAACAGGGTTGTTTTTAGTGCTAGGCTGTTTGCTTTAAGGTGTGTCTTGCCTTATGCAACCTTTGTGCAGACATAAGCAAAACAAGAGCTATGTACACTCCTGTATGCACTTTACAATGTACATTGGACATGCGTTATCACCCTCTCATACATATTAAGCCTCTTTTTCTGTTGTTGCAGCCTATGAACAGGGCATTGAACCCTTGTATTATCTGTACTGTGACGTGCAGGGGCACACACCTCTACCCAGTATGCACCTCATCCTTCTGGACACACCGCCCACTGCAGTGACTCAAAGTTCACTGTCTTTTCCGCCAAAACAAAATGTTGTAACACTGACCTCCTTTTGTCAGGGTCTCCCTATATAAGGCCCAGGAGCAGAACACAGGAGCTAGACTGTGGGCTATTCTGCATAAGTTTGTTTGAGAATCAACTGTAGCCTACAGGCTCTTTCCATTTCACACAGTGGTAAGTAGAGCATATACATGTCACTCTAATAGGTTGGCCTACCTTATCTCACTTTTTCAAGTTTCAACTTGTTTGGACTGGACAGATCATGTGTTTTTCAAAGTGTTGTATGTATCTGTATCTGCCACTTCTTACCATTCATCATATTCACTTTCATTTCAGTCTCCCCTCGTGTGCGTCTGGCGTCTGTCCTGAACCAAAGAGGCGGTCCCCTGCGTCACGTCATATCATCCGCCGCGCTCTGATTGGTCCGCGCTACTCACCCGACACAGCTGTGATTGTTTTCTGCAGAGGAAGTGCTCTGCACTGCCGCGGGTCCTCCAGCCTTCAGTAGTGACTGTGTGAACTAACGATGATGTGAGGGAAATCGCGGAGATATTTGGGACCTTGTTGCGAACAAGAACGGGAGTTTTTTTTCATTTGTGGACAGCGCGAGCGAAGACACCTGAAGAATAAGGTAAAAACCCATTGCCTGTTTGACGAGTAACTTGCAGAGTCCAACAAAGCGAGTCAAAGCGTTATAGTAAAAACATGTTCTCCTATGTGGGCTATTGACTTAACTAGTGTGACTGTCTGGTTCTGCAGTGCCAAATGCCGAGACTTGAGGACCACTGCTCTTGTACTTCTAAACACTTATCTGGAGCCAAGTGGTTCGTAGACAAAGCCGAAGAAATGATGTCCCTCATCACCTCCATGCTGAGCCAAGCCTATGGCTCTCTGCACGACGTCCGCACAGCCAACCTCATCCGCCGGGGTCTGGTCCTGTTCACGGTGGGAGCCATCCTCGCCCTGGTGCTCAACCTGCTGCAGATCCAGAGAAACGTCACCCTGTTTCCTGAGGAGGTCATGACAACTTTGTTCTCTTCTGCCTGGTGGATCCCGCCATGCTGTGGCACAGGGGCAGGTAAGTGGGCTCCAGCCATGGTCCTACAGCACACTGCTTGAGAGGTCAAATATTAAAAGGGTAACTGAGCTTTAATATCAGTGACTTAGCATAGGGCTTCTTACAGTGACACTGGAAAGAGTTTTCCTCACAACTATCCTTGTAATAGTTTGAATTAGGCCTGTGTACTGGGGAATACGGGCTGTGCGTAATAATTGGCTGGGTACAAGTCGTGCATGATCAACCAACTCTGTTATGATTAGTTATTATATAATCTACCTTTGTTTGAGGACATGCAAGGCTTTGTAGTTTAGTCTAGCAGCCACATATGGGGAAATTGGGGCTTGCTGCAGATGGTGACGAAAGTCGCTCTCTGATTGGTCGAGCTATCCAAGCACGAGGTGCCGTGCGCTCTCATTGGGCGGCGCAATAACGGGTGAGCGCAGGGGGCGGTGACACTCAGGAAGTGTCGGAAAAGCAGTTCAGAGCTCCTCCCCTCTTTTTGCCGCGAAGAGGAGAAAAAACATCAGAAGGAAAACAGTAGTAGCCTTCCTCTGTGTAATCTGAGACCTGCTAATGGCTGTGCTTTGGAGGGATGGAGGTTCTTGTATATAAAAGATAACTTTGTACTGCAGCGTGTCGGTTCTTCTCCTTTTTATAGACTGAATAGGGAACGTTTGTTAGGCCAATCAAGTAACTATTTAAAATGAATGGGGTACAATATAAACTGAACTAAGAAGCCTATACAACAAAAATACAAAAAGGATTCTATCCTCTAATCCTGAGTATAGGCCTACCTAGAAGTACATGCTCAGCAAACTCTACTTCCCCACAGTATTTTCCAGAGCAGCCTGTCTCAGGACCTGTGCTTATCTTTATCTTGTGTTGTGTGTGACTGCAGCTGTGGTGGGCCTGCTGTATCCATGTCTGGACAGTCACCTGGGAGAGCCGCACAAGTTCAAGAGGGAGTGGGCCAGCGTTATGAGGTGCATCGCTGTGTTTGTCGGTATCAACCACGCAAGTGTTGTATCCTTTTCACATCTCGACTATAAAACTATGGTAAAACAGTTCGAATTGTTTAAAGTCACAGTGCATTGCTTTAAACATATCCAGATGGTTTGTTTTGGTAACACCATATGCAATGGTATTATTGACCCTTAAATTAAGTCAAACATCTGTCATTGCCCTTAACTGCCTCACATTACAGAAGCTGGACATTGATAACACGGTCCAACTGTCCCTCACCCTGGCAGCCCTGTCTTTGGGCCTTTGGTGGACCTTTGACCGCTCCAGGAGTGGATTTGGTCTGGGCATCACCACAGCCTTCCTCGCCACGGTTATCTCACAGGTTCTAGTCTACAACGGAGTCTACCAGTAAGTTTTGGCATCACAAAGGGTTTCACTCATGTCTTGAATTCAGAAAATATAGTGAAAAACTGTTTGATTCTGTGTATGAAGAAGTTGGTATTTATTTTTGGGATCCCCTGTTTGCGGGAGCCCAATTAACTTGCCTCCCTACCTGCTTCACTGGCAAATCTTCAAACTCGAACGAACTGGGAAAGGGAGATATAAAATGTTGGATTCAACAGCTCAGACAAACATTAAAAAAATCTCACACAGAGAAACAAGTTGTTAATATTGTATTTAATTTTCAGTAAACTTCAACTTTACGTTTTTCAAATATTGTCATGTCTATGAAACAACAGTAATTATGCAGTGCAACCACACATAACAAATTTCCATAAGTAGGTCAAAGGTCATCAGTTTAATAAAGTCAGTATAACGAACAGTTTTCCTTTGTTTGTTCCAGGTACACTTCTCCAGACTTCCTGTATGTTCGCTCATGGCTCCCATGTATTTTCTTCTCCGGCGGAGTCACTGTGGGCAACATTGGGCGTCAGCTTGCTATGGTAATTAAATGTCACGACTAGACTATTGTCCACAATGAAATATAAGAGTTATCAATGCAACATATCACTGGTAGCTTTTATATTAAATGTGCTATTTATTGTGCACCCAAAGTACTATACAGCAAATTTTTGATAGCTTTGATAAAGTTTGATTTTATTTTTGTATAGTGTTTTTATACAATATTAATTAACAAGATTGTGAGGAGATATTACAGGATTAATACAACAGGCATTTAGAAAAGAAAAAACAACAATTAAAGCCTCATGTGGTTACAGAAAATTACAAATACAATAAAGAAATAAAAGCTTTTTCAATGTGATACAGCTCTGTAAAAAAGGCTGACAGGTTGGAATTCATAACCTTAGCCTGCCTGTACCATAGACCACTGTAATGGAATGATAATTACACCAAAAATATTTACAACTGAACATGGCAGGTTACAACAAACAGACTTTTACTTTTACAAACCGGTCAAATATCTCAAAGTTGTCCAAAGTTCACAGGACACCATCTCTCCTTCATAAAGATCTCATCAGTCGAGTGGGCTTTGATGGCTTCATTAGGCCTGTGCCTACAAGGCTCACCTCATTCTGTCTGTAAACTGGAGTGTGTCAGCGGCGCCTCCGTTTGACTCAGACTGAGAGCGTGAAAGCAGATTAAGAGCTGTTGTTTCTCACAGTGGGGCCAGTCAAGATGGACTGACCACTCCAACCATTCGCTGTTTGTGTTTACCATCAGCCCTGCAATTCTGGCTCCAGCCTGGACTTTGGTCTTTGTTCCCATTTCCCCTTTTGGCTGTGTGGGAGATCATTTAGTTCTCTTGGTCTGGATTGAAGCCAGTTACACTAGAACAATCTAGTGCACTGTAGCTCAATGTGAAAGTCAATGTTATTTTGAAAGATTTTTTAATTATTTGTTTAAAAAACGTATCCTACCAAAATGCTGTAAATGGCTTACAAGAGAACAGTATGCAAAAAAGCATTCTATCAAAAATTTCATTTTGACCACTCAGTTGAGGTTATTTTTTCTGAAAGGAAGACTGCTGTTATCTCTAGGGCATTTGACTGACAGGCTGTTAATGAGATGCTTTTGTTTCTCCCTCCAGGGCGGTGTTGAAAAACTTCACAATGACTGAAAACTGACCTGCAGAAGAGCAAAACAGCCAAAAATAAGGGGACAAGAATGCAGCAGGAAATGGACAAAGTTTTGAGATGGAACTCTCCCATCATCATTTGCTCTCATAACAAGGTACTGGTCAAACCAGGCCTTCACACAGTGCCATGTCCTCTGCTCCGACCGGTGGCCACATCATCCGTCTGCAGCTTTCCTCCATGAAGACCAGCTTCACCTGACTTGTGTTCAGGAAATGATCCTGCTCTTTCACAAACTCATGAGTGCGTCATGTGTGCTGTGGTTGCATTTTTACAAAAAGGGAAATGAGAGGAGTCCAGTGTCTCCACTTACATGAAAAAGTATAGCCTTTTATTTTTAAGATCAGATTGAGTATTCCTTTTTGATTGACACAAAATAGGATTGTAAGATGCCAATTAGTTTTTGACAAATAGTTTTATGTTGAAAACAAAATTGCCAAACTACTGAACAATTTGTTCATGAAAAGGTTTTGAGGTGGTTAATCCCTGATACAAGTGGGGTAAACTGGCATTTCAGTATGAGGAATGTTTTTTCTTGACTTTTCCAACCGTTTGATGGGACACATGTCTGATATGTACCGGGTGGTGACATCTCTCTTACATCTGAAGTCTGGTGATAAGAGTTTGAGAATTGTGACGGCCCCTAAAGGGCAGGACATTTGTTACTTGAGACAAAAAGAATTGCAATCTGTGATTGCCTCTGTATTATAGAAAGTAGTGCTTTTGTCACTATAACAGTTTTGTTTTATTGTACAACATAAAGATAGCACATTATGAATAATGGCTTATAATCAAACCGGTATTGTCAGACTAGACCAATAATATGGGAGTAGATGGGGTCTAGGGGACAAAGTGCAATCAGTATACGTGAGCCATTTGTACCTTATTTATTTTTCTGACAGTGACTAAAATTGTATGCAGTGTGGATATATTGGGTTTGGAGACTTTCAGGATTTGATGCCTTTGGAGTTAAAAAGCAGTGGCCCTCACTCTGAGGAAAACCACTACAGTAAACCGATCAGATATTGTAGCATTCAGGTGTGCTAAATAAGAGAGGAAGCTTTATTTTTAAGGTGGTGAAGCACCTTTTTGTTCTTTTATTGAGTTTTGTGTGTCTGATATTTGAACTGTGTATCATTTTTGCTACTTAAAATAAATATAAGAATAACAAAAAGATCTCATTCATGAATAAGAGGTATTTGTATAAATGGTACTATGTCTATTACTGTATTAAGCGGTCTCTGTGCTGCACAGTAGGGCCAGTATTTCGGGTTGGCGATGATGGCGTGTGTTCCGTCTGCTCTCAGAGCCATATTGAATAGATGAGCTCCCTCTTTTGTCTGGCCTCTGTCAGTCTGTGCAGCCATTACAATGACCCTGGCTGCATCTTTTCCTCCATGCTGCTGTCTGTTAGGCTCCACCCCTTAAAGCCCTCAAATTTACCCCCCTGCCTGTGTGTATATGTGACTGGGATCATGAGATACCACCACCTCCCGCTACTGTTTGCCCCCTCCTCAAAACATGCTTTTCTGGAGGGCAGACTTCTATTTATACATAGTGGGGGACTGACAGTTAACCTTTTGCATTGAGGGGGATTTCTGGGAGCGAGGCCAATGTCTGTGGGCTCTTTTAAATGGACTCTCATAATATCCCTAGTTAGAGCATGCATTAGTGGTTTAGCAATATGTCCAGTACTACTGTATTAAGAATATATATTTTAGCTGTCAAAGCAAAATCTGTTAGCACCATTGTAGTCTGTGTTGGGGTATCTGTCCGGAGCCACACGCCAATCCTAGATCGCCCTCCTCTTTCCAGATCCTCCTCTTTGAACCAGCATAATTGGCTGGGCTTCAATATCCTTTCATTTTCATTCACAGCAAACCAAAAGACTCCATTACCGCACCTTCTATTTGCCAAAAACGACCCCCTCCATCCTCTCTCTTTACTCATCCACCCATCCTCCCCTCTGTCTGTCTTCCATGTCCTTCCTCTGAGGCAAGAAGTGATGGGCCTATCTGATCTATTGATTTGTGCCATCTATGCTAGACTGGTTTATTTTCAGCACCTTAAGCCACTGACTTTGAATGTGACTTTAAATGTTGGCTAGTTGACCTCAAATTGAATGCGTCTCCATGCCATTCGAAATATCTCAGAAGAATGGCCTGTTTTTGTTTTTTTTTGATAAATAAGCTGTATTCTCAAACATACTCTTAGGTCTTAATAATGTAACATTATGTGGACAGTCGATTCTTATTTGTAAACATAGTTGCAGTCGTGGAGTCTGGCAGGACGATGCTGTCAACTCACTGGCTCTCTAAAGCTATAACTTAAGCATCTTATCTTCCTACTCTTTTCTTTTTATTGCAAAAATGCATTTATTTAAAATAGGGATAAAAATGATTAATCGGAATAATCGCAAGCAGTCAACTACAGTATTACAAATAACTGAAACTGCATTTTGATAATGTTCAGTTAGCTGGACCATACAAGCTCTAAAACACAAGGACAGTGGTATTATCACATCGAAATGGCCCAAAAAATGGATAAATACAAAAAATCTGATATTCAGTAATACACTTAAATTCTAAATATAAGTAAGCCTCTTTCAACCTTCATTTCGAGTCTCAATGTGCAATCAAAATAATTGTTTAACTAGTCGACTAATCAAAATAATAGTCTTTAACTACACAAGTAGTAAATGAATCAGTAGTTGCAGCCCTGTTGTAGAACCAGGCCAAGTTATACCTACTTCCACATTCACTTTAGAACTCCATAGGTAAAACTGAGTAAGCAGTGACACACACTTACAATGGGGTAAAGTGCTGAGAGATGACAGAGCTGTCTGCTGAGTCGTGATGGCTTTTGTTGCCAGCAGATGACAGTATTTATCCTCTCTGCCTGTCCGTCTGCCTGGGCAATATTTCCAAGACACCTATGGCCCCCTAGCGATAGAACAAGGAATAACGCATTCAGTAGGATTACTAAAAACATTCGTCCCAAATGTAGATGACACAAATCTCCCTGGAAGCGCAAACTATAGTAGGCCTATTGAATATGCTTGGTAAAATGTGAATATGCATCTCTATGCAAAGCTATTAATAACCCATTAAAATATTATGGAAAATTATATTTTCAGATGGAAAAACTGAAAATAAAAAAGCAGATTATTTATTAAACGCTGGCGGTAATTTTATTCTTGGAATATTTATCGCTGAGTGCAGTGTGCAGCAGAGTCCCATGCATGATAGAAAAGGTCAATGAAATGGATTTGGACTGGAGAAAATCATTGCACACTCCGATTTCTGTGCCAAAAGGTCTTGAGTGGCATTAATGTCCTGCTCCCTGTGATATATAATAAAGGCTGTGTGTGCTTGTGTGTGTGCATGTGTGTGCCAGTGTGCACGTGTGTGTTAGGTCCACTGAGTGTTCATTACACCAAAGCTGGCTTCTGCTGTCCTCTGCCCTCGCCTCTCCCAGAGCTGCCCAGGAATAATGAATTACACTGGATGCCATGGGGGGGCTCAGTGCGTGAGTGCCTCAGAAAAGGACTCCATTTTAGCTCAAATTACCTCTCAGATCCCATTCAAATGGCAGTCTCAGGCTGCACTGCCAGCTTTTCTTGCTCCTGCCCACACACTCCATCATAACTTATCACCTACAGTGGTCAGTCCTTCAGAGCGCTATGTCAATACACCATCAATGTAAACGTATGTGTGACAAAGATGGTGATGGGACTGTATTTCCTATAGTGTAAACAGCAGCTCATGCCTCAGTGGTATTTATCAGTTCAGTCAGCACTGGTGCATGCTCAGCCTTGTGTGCCATCCCTTTTCCAACACAGGACAATAAAAAAATGACACAAGAAACCTCAGGTGATGGCAAATTATGCATGCCCTCCAAACAAATTCATCCCAGTGTAAATTAAACACAGCCAGTTCAGCTCAGATTAGCCTCTGCCATCGACCAGAGTAATAACAAGTGAATAAAATCTAATGGAATAAATCAAGGTGAGCTTTTTCCTCACAAAAATCTGCACCGTGAGAGACACACTGACAAAGCCTTATTCAGCCAAACATGCAAACATCTGTTTGTATATTTCAAGGCTTTTAAGGACATCCATTTATGGAAAGTTACACTTAAAACAAAAAACAAAGTCTAATATATACATGTAGGTATATAATCCCAAGAGCTAGTCTGTCTTCCAGTATGCACATCCTAAAATAAAAAATAAAAAATAATAATAAAAAAGCATACTTTTTGCTGACGTTGTGTAATTAACCTTGATTAGCAGGTGGAAAACCCAGGCAGCAGGAACGCAGTCTATTTCTTCCACTGCTGAGAGATGCACAAATGTGACGGGCTCAACCCATTTGGGAAAGTTATTGCGCCTAAAACGGCCTTTGACAGACCGCCCTGATAAGTGACAAATTCACCGCTTATTCGCCAGAGGGGGTAAAAACAACTTGGGTGCATAGGGGTGAAAGAAACGTCATTAGGTTCGGTAAAGTCCAACTCTATTTTAGCGAAATGAACGGCACAGCGCGTAGTGCCACACAGGGAGAGGGTCGAGGCTACACGTACTGCTGACCCCAGCACCCTATAATTAAACTGCAAGCTGCAGAGGAGACATAACACAGATTGTTTCTCACATTTAGAATAAAGTGCCACCTGCAAACTCCTCGTCAGGAAAAATCACCCGAACAAAAAAGGGGGAAAAGACAATGACAAACTACATGGAAATGACCAAATTGTTATCGTCTATGATGCAGTTTATCCCCGTAAGTGGCAGTGCATTAGTCTTTATGCGAACACAGTTTAGAATGGAACTAAACAACTCATCAGTCTCCTGAGTGGCCTGTGAGTCTTATCTTATAATAAAATGCAGAACTTTTATAGCGAAAGAACAACAAAAAGTTTATTTTGCGGCAAGTGCTTTCCACCTGTTTGGGTGGCACTTGTTCCGTCTTGCTCATAAACCCACGAGGGGCTAGGACAGGTGCACAAGCCAAGGGACCCTAAACTTCAGGGACCATAGATTCAGACTGAAGCGCAAAAGTCTGCAGATAAACACGATGAGGTATGTCGCATAGTAACACTATGTGTTGTCTATGAAGAAGAATGTAAACCCATTAACCTGACAGAAATAGCAGTCAGTAAAACTCCGAGCAGCTGGATCCACAGTGTTGTGAAAAGCATAGTGGGCCTGACACCAGTTGAGCTCGAACCAACGGGAACAAGAATCAAGAAAAATAAAGCTTTAGAGAAAACAGCAGCTCATGAAAGTCAGAGCGCGCACTAATCACACTTTTACGCACAAGAATTATTGTGAAAATACGGAAGTTGCATTTACAAAAATGACATCTAGAAAAATACAATAGCCTATCTATTATAACCTAAGTACTTTTAAACAACAGTGAGAAGAATGTTTCTTTAAAAAAATATGCAGAAAGAAATGAATAAGAAATTGTGTGCGTGTGTGCGCGCGCGTATGTGCGTAATCTAAACCATAAGAGTGTGATTAACAACGTACAAAAGTCTGCGCGACATGAGATTCAGAAAATTTGCACAGCTCTGAAGTTGGTATAGTTGATAGGGGAGTTATAAAACTGAAAGGCAGGACCCATGCTGTAATTAAACCTTAATGTCTTTTACAAGTCCATTTACAAACAGCCTGTAAAACAGAGACATGGCAGCCGTTTTTCTCATATTAGTGATCCAGTCGAGGGGTTGCTGATGGGAACTGAACTGCATTCAATTAGAGTTCATCTCATTTGGCTGAGGCCTTAATTGCGCTCAGGGTGGTGCAGTTGTTTGTGCTAAGCTCTGGTTGAGAGAAAGAAATGCGAGGCGCTCTCTAAGAACAATCCCAATTCAAATGAGACTTATCTACGCCACAACGATCAGACGGATTAGAAGTTATTAAAACCTATAAAGGGCTCGGCATCGGACCACAGCAGTTACACAGTAGCCCTGAACTAAAGCGGAACGTCCAACCATCCAGGAAATAACAATTAGAAAAGACTTTTGTGTGATTGCAGTATTTTAATGTCCAACTCTAATTCTCTAATTGCGAGTGTAAAAATCTACTATGCGCAAGGTTGTATGTATAAATATAAATATAAATAAATAAATAATATTATATTATATTATATTAATATATATATTATATTATTTATTTTGTAACTTAAAAGACGACTTGTGTGTATGTATATATATATAGGCCTATATATATATATATATATATATATATAGGCTATATATATATATATATATATATATATATATATACACACAAGTCGTCTTTATATATCTTATATATATATATATATATATACACAAGTCGTTTTTTAAGTTACAAAAGACTAAAATTCTATATGTAAATTGGTGGAATATTTCGGGTTCGCCCTGCTCTCTGTGACCCTGAATACAAGAGGCCAGCGAGCTTCCAGGCCCAAACAAAAGCGCAACAACAGAAAAATCATATGGGATCATCAAATAGGAGAGACGCGCTTTCAGGTCCTGAAAGGCACAGGAAGCGCGAGGATTTGTTGATGACCCCTGCATGGCGACAGAGGCTGCCCCCTCCCCTTTCCCTCCATTTATGTGAAGGGGAGGAGGCAGAGGAGACGAAGTAGGGGGGTGGGAGGGGGGCATGGTGCATCTGCAGAGGTCCCACCGCCCTCTGATCTGTGAGCTGGCACACATCACGGCGTCCATTCACAAATCCTCCTAGTGCGCGTCACCTTTTGTAGTATTCCATAGTACTGAGCCCTGCTGACGTGTAAGACAATCTTACCAAGCAAAATACAGAGGCTGAGCAAAAATGGGTTATAGCAACTCAACGGCAGGACACATGCGCACAATGCACAAGAGTTACGATAGCAGGAGTAGTAGTAAGGGAGGGCACTGAATGTATGGATGCGTGCGTAAAGAGGAGGGCCATAGCGCTACAAGTGAATGTACTCGATTTATTTAACCCTCTGCTGTACTATTTTCCCCAAAACTATATATACGCTACTGATATGAATATGAATGATGAGATTGGCAAAAGAACAAAACAAAGACACTTTTAGACTAAATTATTCATGCTAATAATAAAAAAATGTATAGGTATTTTCACGGATTGAATTAATAGGCCTACGCAAATGTAGCCCTATATTTTATATGACATTTATTTACTGTACACTATCTCCTCAGAATATTTCACAAAAATACATAATCTTGTTTCATGAAATGTTTGTGAACATTTGTGAACAGATGATTTTGATTCAACAACATCTTAATTGTGATCAAATTGAATAAAATTGAATTAAAGTTGGCTAAACTATTGCGCATAAGCCGAAATCCAAATATTCAGCTCAGGCTGAAAAACATAAATCTAAAAATAAAACTGATGCGCACAGGCTACAAACATAAAAAAAAACAAAAACATCTAAATCTGAAATAGATTTACGGTGTATTTCATGTAATTAATTAACATCGAAGTATTTCAACATAATAATATATAGGCTAATAATTATAGTAACAAATAAAAAGCCCATTCATGACGGAATTAGGTGTACATTTAATTCATTTTTTTCCCAAAAGCTCAAGGTAGACTAATATTCTGTGTACAAACCAATAAATGCAACAACACTTTCCCTTCTCTTCCCAGCATCACTTCATTTAGTTGCACAAATGATTAAGTGAATGTAATTGTACTAATATAGAATCGAATTAAATTTTTGAAACGGTTGCATGGTATGTTTAAACGGGCGTGTGGAGCGCAGGATTCGTATTCTACCACATAATGTAGGGCTGAGATGGTGTCATTTCCTCCAGACTGCCCTTGCTTTGCTGCGAGGTTAGAGGCCAAGCCCAGGCGGTAGCGGCCTGTCTGTGCTCCCATTGTCTGCTGCTTATTTAGCGCTCAACATTAATCTGCACTTCCCCATACAAGTGAGAAACAATCGCAGCATGAGAGTGGCCTGTCTAATTACATCTATCACTCCAAACTTTCACTCGATCAGCCACCGGACAGTGGCTGGAGTAAAGCAGAACAGAAAAAGGAAGTTTAAAAACAGTGCAAAGGAAATAGTAGGTATGTGTCCATGCGTCCGTGTGAATTTGAAGACACAAGAATAAACACAGGTCATCCCCATTATTAGAGGAGTGTGTTGCAAAGGTCAGATCCACATTGACCATAAGAAGCGGCCTTAATAAATACATTTTACAAACACTTTAAGACACATAGCACAAACCCACGCGCATTACAACGTTGTAAACACCCGTACAGAAGAAGCAGTATCGGAAAAACAAATAAAAAAAGAAATACAAGTCTATGCATAAAACGTGCGTAAAAACGCAAAATCTTACTCGTTTCGCGGCTGTCTCCTTTGAAGTGCACTAGGATGCAGAACTGTTCGGCCAGTCCACATAGTCCCGAGGCACACGAGGCACTGGAGGCAAACTTCACATCGGCCACCTAACTTCTTCAGAGTTTTGTCTTTGGCGCGACTCGCCATCCACAGCACCGTGCACAACACCGTTTGTTTGCATCAGTGATTTCACTTAAAGGGCTAGGGACCCAATTGTGGGTCGACTGCTGCGTCATGACAAACACGAGAGATCACTTTTAAACTCTAAAGAAGCTAGGGGCAACATATCACATTGGACATGTCAGGCTGAAACCATTTCTACCCAGCAACAATATTCCTGTGGACAGGATTTCAAATAAGAACAAGAATAATCTTTAGGCATATGAATGAATCATGATTGGAACGACTTCTAACACGGAAAATGCCCATAGAAAAATCCTTATGTCTACAACCTCACAATTATATCCGACTGACGGGCAAATCATCAGCGCTGATTTGAATCTTACACAACAATCAGTTTGTCAGTTTCATTGATTTGTTAAAACGGCAGTTTTGACGACAGAAAAACACTTATAACGGTCTTTTGCGTGAACATTTTAGTTGGGAATCCCTCAGTGTGTTGCAACAAGAAACCCCGGGGTGCCCACACCCGCTTTGACAAGGGAACCAGCCATTAGGCTGGCACATAGACACAGAGAATAGTGTTATTCACAAAAGCCGTAATCGCTCCAAATGGAGTTGCACTTTAATAAACACCGATGAATTATGTGAAGTATGTGGAGCATGCAGCGGATTTAAATGAGGCTGCTCCTTGTCTGTCGATCCAGGACTCTTTCCCTTTTACTCTGGCGAGGATGGGCGTTTGTGGACTGCTTTGGAGTCGGTGTCACATGGCATGGTTCCACACATCTGATTGGTCTAAGGCACGTGTCTGGGAGGACTGTAGGAAAACGTCACTCGTGGGGCTCGTATTGAAAATAAGCACAAAACTCCAGAGTGCGAGTATTAGAGCATCAGTTTAGCAGCATCTTTATTTACCTCTAGTTTAGTTTAGGACTAGGCAACCATCCACTTTGACTAATTGGACGGTGCGCAAATGGCACAGGTTTTATCTTATAGGGATCTATTCTAAGAGGAAACAAGGGATATAGAACCAAAAGTATGCTTTTCTCGGAGGACACTAGCGCAGAGCTTTGCAAAGTGTCCAAGGCACTCGCTCTTTTCTGAGTTAATTTTTTTATTTATTTAAACTTCGCGTAGTTTTCTTAGATTTTATAAAAGACGCATTTCTCGTATCGGACAGAGCGACAAAGGGGTTAACGAGATTAAAGTGAATCAGTATGGAAGAAAATGATCACGGCAACAGGGATGCGGCGGACGAGTCTAACAGAGCCATACTGCCGCTGCTGCACGCACCGGGCAACCAGCAGGTCCCGCACAGGATCACCAACTTCTTCATCGACAACATCCTACGACCGGATTTCGGCCGTAAAAAAGAAGCAGCTCCAAACCATGAAGAAAGTGCGTCACGAGAGAGCAACAACAGCCCTGCTGCCCCTCAGACCGAGCCCGTGGGCAGCACGGTACCGGCAGAGGGGACGTCCACTCCACACGCTGCAAAGAAACCTGCCACACCCGCCGAGGAGCCACTGAAGTCCCGCGGGGAGAGCGGCGACCAGTGCCTAAGCTCAGACTCTGACAGTTCGCAGGCCAGCTCCAACCCGACAGCAGCTAAGCCCATGCTGTGGCCCGCCTGGGTGTACTGCACCCGCTACTCGGACAGGCCTTCTTCAGGTGAGTCAACTTTTTCTGTTCCCGTAACCTGAAATACCCCGTAACACTGACCCCGGATGCCTTGACCGACTTCTCCACGCACAGTCGGTCACTAGTGTGCTATCTGAAGCAGAACGGGACTTTACGCAGCGTATGGCTTGTCAAAGCTAAACGTATTTTTTTTCAAATACATTTCTTACCGCACATAAGTTTTATTGAAACACTAACACAAAAGCCTGTAATAACATTTAAAAATCTAGCATAGCCTATATGTGACTTTTATTCACCGTTGTAGTATTTTTTTTTTATTTCCCCAAAACAAACAAGGCACTATCATATATAGCAAAAAGGGGGAAAAAAAGAGGGGAAAAAATCGAAATAAAATGTGAAACAAAATTGTCAGTTTCGAACGCTTATATTGATATGGAAATCTTTAACAATCTAGTTATTTAGACTTAAAAAAAAAATCTGTTCTAAACTAAATGACCTACAAGTTGTGCTACATTTCTGAATACCATAGCTATTAAAAGAGACAGAGTTGCATATAATCACAAACAATGCGCAAATATGATTTAGGTTTTTTTGTTGTTGTTTGTTTTGTTTTTAGGCACGTTATTAGATGGAATATGCGAGCTTCGTTTGTCACGAATTAAATATTTATTTGTTTCCGTAGTGATCGCTCCCATCGCTCGTATAGCCGATGTGTTGTTTTAAACTGCATTGGTTCTTTATGTTCACCATAACTTCAGAGATAACTTAAGCCAGTGATGTGTGGTAGAATATTATTAAAAGTGTACAACTTGTTCTCATACATTATGTAACGCTATGTGTGGCGTAGTCCACTACTACGAGTTGTAGCGCGTAGCTTTATAGGCTACGGGCTTCTTGTTCCCACGCGGTTTCCTCGTGTGAAGTAGGCTGTTATCGGCCCGCGCACCTGATTTGTTCATAAATTCCACCTGAAGATGACTTGAATGAATAACAGAACTAACTTAAACCAAACTATGCCAAACATGGCAGGAATAAAGGATGTGTAGAATGTAGGCCACTCAAAGTCAGAGCACGTTAGCTCATTGAGCAGCGTTTGAAGTGACCCACAAAAAAGAATGCAAAGTAGAAACTTGTAGACTTATCCTGAAATCAACCTAAATCATTGAGCGCATTTTCTGTGTTGTCCCGCGGCTTCATATTTCCTGGATTGTTGAGACGTGCACTGCGTTATACGTGTAAACAAGAGGGGGAGATTTGAGCTCGTCGCTTGTTTTTCAGCGAATGTGACATTTACACTTTCACCCGGCCTTTGGTTATCACATGGACTGGCCCATACGTTTTCGTACTAATCACAACATACATTTATTTGACAGTAAAATTGTTTTAACAACTAAAGACCCTCTTGGAGCTTAACTTCCTCTGGCGCTACGCGCCCTTTACGCATTGGTCCATGTAATTAATGGTATTTGCTGGCTATAAAATGTGATTAACATTTGTTACATGATCATGAAGCCTGCATAAAGAAAGTTATTTGTTGCTTGTGTTAATGGCATGATTAGTTGGCTAACAAGTTTAACTTAGACCTACTCTTTTGGACAAACAGATGAGTTGTTACTACCCTAACTACAGATCATGTATTGCAGGGCCAAGATCTCGCAAACCAAAGAAGAAATCAACCAGCAAAGAAGACAAGCGACCACGAACGGCCTTCACAGCAGAGCAGCTGCAAAGACTCAAAACGGAGTTTCAGACAAATCGCTATCTGACTGAGCAGAGGCGGCAGAACCTGGCACAAGAGCTGGGCCTCAACGAGTCCCAGATTAAGATCTGGTTCCAAAACAAGAGGGCCAAAATCAAGAAGGCCAGCGGCACTAAAAACTCACTGGCCTTACACCTGATGGCACAGGGACTGTACAATCATGCCACTGTCACGAAGGACGAAAAATCAGACAGCGATTGAATTCCACAATGTAACTGCAGCCTCCAGACGAAAACATGCTATAGTAATCCTATGACAGATTTATATAGAGCTTTCACAACAGATCTTTACTCACATGCTATTTAATAACGCCACAGCAGAAATATCTATGATAGGCTACTATCCATACTCTCAGATTCACTATAGAAATATTAGTATAGAACAATAGACTGGACCAGGCAGCATTGTCCTCTAAGGAATATTATAGTGCTTTTTCGTACAACATGAGGCGCAATCAAGCCTACAATGCAATAATTTCACTAAATAAAGGGCCAGTGTATAAAGTATACCAGCATAAAATGTTTAAAATAGAGAGATATTTCTGCAATATCACGTCTATAAAAGATGTTGTATAAAGCTATGTTTTCATTGTCCGTCTATCTTGTTCCCAGGAGGTTTCACTCGCTCACCTATGTTTTTCTAAAGCTTCTATAGCCTAACCATGATTGTCACTATACGTGAACTGGCGCTTAGTTTGTTTTGACCAGCCAGTGACGTGAACGCACCCGAGTCCAAAGACTATTTTTCTGCTGCATCCAGGCTACTGTGAATTTAAAAACGCGCAGTTTTTTTAATTTCCATTCTTGTTGAGTATTCTTGATTGTCCGGTGTAATGAAGAACATTATTTTCATTGTAAAAGCTAATTGGGCAAACAATGAATTTTGTACGTTTTATAAATGAAGTAATCACAAAAAATATGTACAGGCTTATGTGACTGAGAGGTTGCGCTTTTTCTAAAACGCCACTTAACCTAAATGCTACGCTAGGCCTTGCTTCAGTGTCTGCTTGTCTCATATAGCCTTTTAAACACTCAACGTGCGTTATTCATTTGTTATAGCTACAAGTGCATCCACTATATTTTTTAAATATAGCAATATGAATCATGCTGTAGCTAACTGAAGGGTAATGCTGCCTTTAAAGTCATACAAACAACTCTGTAGCATAAAGACAATGAAGACAACTATTTGCAGCACTATGGAGAGGAGTCTATAAATGCAGGTTATTTTAGGCTGAGGATAAATTTTACTATCTACATTTTATTACATATCCATATCATAAAAAACAAAACCGCCAGTGACTGTATAACAAATGTTGGAAATTGCTTAATGTTGTTGAAAGGACTTCATATGTGTATTTATATAGATTATATTGAGAAAAAAAAATTTATCCAATGACCAGTGTTGCTTTAGAGTAGTTATCTGAGGTGTTTACACTGCTTGTTTATCTTGCAATAACTTCTTTTGATTTCTCTTTGTGAATGAAAATAGTTTACGGGGCCTTTGCATGAAAGCTGCAATTTGTTGTACATGGGCAAATAACTGTGTTTTTACCCTGAAGTCTTTCTTAGTGAGAGTATGATGGAGAGGAGACTGTATCCATACCAAAATGGGGACTTTTTGCCTTTCAAAGTGTTTTGTTGTGTATCTGAAAAAAGTGTGTGTGAATTAAATCCACCAAACTGAAACACACTTTGCCTTAAAGTTCAAGAGTGAACTTTCTTTTAAACAGAACTGTGCCGAATCAGAGAAGCAGTATTACTTCAAATGCAGATTATTCAAGTTGAATGCCTTTATGAAAACTGCATTATGAATTTACTCATCAGCGTATATCTATCTATATATGAACATAAAATGACAACACAGAGTTGTAGAAATACAATGCTATTTTTATTTTATGTTTGAAGTATTCTTTGGTATAAATGTACATAATTTGTATCATGTATTAATTGTGTAATTAACTGCCTCCTGAGAACTGCAAAAGAAGATTAAATAAACTTTGAAGATTATACACAGAAACTTTCTACATCTTTATTAAAAACACTGCAATGTAAAAGTGCTTTTTTCCACAAACTGAAGTTTGGCAGAGAAAAAGCCTTCTGCCTTATCCTGACCTTAAAGGTTAAGGATCAGTTTCATGTGGGATTAGGTCATGAGTTTTGAGATTAAGCATTAGCAAAAGCATCTACACATTATGCAAGAGAGATCCTTGAACAATTCCCAGGCATGTTTTCTCCACAATACATTATCTGCATTTCCATACTTGCACCACTAGTCTTTGAACACCATGTCTAACAGCCAGTGACTAGCATTGGAAGGGATAGGGCAGCTCCTAGCACTGTCTTGTTGATGGTCAGTCTCTCTCAAAAGAGCTGCACTTCTATCACAGGCAGGAATGGGAGTGAAGGGAGTGAAGTGAGAGAGGGAGGGAGGGTGAGAGAGGGAGCAGTGAAGGTCAAAGCCTGTCATGGCTGCAGGTGGCTGCTTCCCCCTCCCGCCCTCCTGAGCTATTCTCCACACAGCTCCTTACTTACCACTCTTTTCCTCTGCTCCACAAACACATCTGCACCTCTTACTATCAGCGGCTCACATTATTCTTGCTTAGCACGCTCGCTCATACTTCATTCACTTTTTGCTTATGCACATTCAAGCAACACGCCCTTGTTGTTCTGGTCCTTTGCTCTATGCATCAGGAGCTTTCCTCAAAATATTCCCACTTCCCACTTTAATGCATCCCACTTCTCAAAGTTCAGATCGGGACACCAGTTATTGAGCGACATGTAAATAGTAACACTGGCACCTGTTTGTACTGGCATACGTTTACATGAAATTAAAGAGAAAGTTTCAGGTAGTTCTATAGTTAATTGCATTCATGTTTTGAAAAAAAAAAAATTAATTCAAAAAAGTTAAATGAAAAGGATGTAAAGCATTGTTGGAGAGGACAAAGGTACAAAGCAGTTTGGCAACAATTCATAAAAGCATACAGTGTTGTGATAAAAATGGAAGTGGGTTGAGAGTGCATGAGGAAAAGTATCAATGTCTAGCCCCAAACACAAAAGGGCCCCATCCTGCTATGACCTCTCTAACCATCTCCCCTCCCCTACTGTGTCATTTACTCACAGTTTCTAAATGCTTCCTATGGACGCAGAGGAATCTGCTCCGAGGTGCCTAGGCTTTGTGGCGGAAACATAATTAAAGTGGTGAAAGATGTAAAAGGTGAAGAATGGGGATGACATCAGGCCAATTTCACACTTGGCACTCGAATGGCTAGGTCCAAGCCAGGACTCTTGCCTCGCAACACAGATCAAAGCCCAGTGTCACTGCACCAGTGCAGGAAAAAGAGGCAAAAGGACACCTAACTATGCTAATCCCCAGGACGAATATATTTTAATCTTGTTAGAATACAAGTTAATGCCATGGCTCAACGACTGAACGCTCAGGCCAGAATGAGAGGTGGACACAACCACTTTTACCTTTTCTCTGAGGTGCCCCTGTCCAGCTCTGGATAAACATCTATAGTGTGAACAAACTTTCCTTTGGCCCAATGTAGCACATTATCAGAAGCCATACTGTACAGCTGGCTGATAGCAGTCACAAGCCAATGAAAAGGCAAGCAACTGTTTTCATTAAAAAGCATGGTGGAGAAGGCTGCCCCACTACTGTGTCAGTGACCCTGTCTGAAACCCCACTAGGGCAGCCAACATGCAAAGGAAATGAGCATTTTGTGAGCTGGTTTGTCCCCTCTCACATTGAGCCCTGCTCCTCAAAAGCACCTTGGTAACCCTTGATCTCTCATGTATGGAAGTCAGGGCACTGGGGCTTGCACAAGTTGACTGGGAGGACAATAGCCAGCGGATGCTTTCTGGAAAAGTCACACCCAGGCAACTCTCATTTCACACATGGTGTTTGAGGGACCCCTGAAAAAAGATGCAAAAGTCTTTAGTGAGGATCCTCTTTGTTCACTTTTGGAGATTTGGTACAAAACACACCTGTTTCAGATGAAAAATACTTCACAAGCTGCAAATTAGTAATACATTTACATTAGAGTAAAGAGGCAATCAACTAACCCAAAAATGTAACGTAATGATGAAAATATGAATATAGACAGACCAGGCATCTCCAACTAGAAGCTATAGAAGCAAATGCAACACTCTGAGAATTAGATATCAGGTTATGTTAAAAATAAAAAAACACAACAATGTTATGGGTTTAATTTATTGAAATATCCATCAAATGAAAGCTTGAGAGAAGCTCTCTTAAAAAATATTAGAACACATTACCAAACAAGTTATAGTGTCTGCATATTACCATATCAACTCAAAGAACATGCCTCTGTTTTTCAGCACATTGATTTGACAACTCTTACTTGTGAGCTTATTGCCCGTGTCACATGTGCAACTGGAAACTGTAGTCTACAAATATATGAATATCTTAGTTATTGACTTTTGTGCATTCAACTTGATGGTGGATATTTAGAGAAATCATTATAAAATATTGGCTGTAGATCCCTGACAAAGACAATAAATTATATTTCACAATATGTATGGCCAATGTAATCAAGACACAAATCAAGTGTAATGTTCATTTATATTCTGAGATACACAACAAAAGCAACTACTGACAAAGGGACAATGACTAGTCCGTCCAAATGTATGTCACACGGGGCAGTCAGAGTAATTTTGATACTTTGCAAATCACAGGGAAAAAGGTCTAAGCTCTAAAACTCAAAATCACAGAATTGTTATCATGCAACACTATTACAACTACTGCCATATACTCGAAAGGTTTCACATGCATAGGCTATGTTCCAGTTTCAAAAAGACTTTATGGATCATTCTAATGGACCTGTAAGCTAATCACATTTGCTAAACATAGATTCACTTATTATGCATAACACATGTCAGTCTTTTTTATTTTAATTTTTCAAATGTTCCTATACCAATAAAATCTGTTCTTATATTAATCCCAGGCACATCTAATAGAAAAGAAAAATACTATTTGCAAAAATTGAGCATTTAATACCTTTTCAGCTGGAAAATACCTTTTTGATTGGAATTTGTCATTTGCTTACATTATTAACTTGGTGGCTTTTTGCCTCATGACGGACAAAGACGATGTTCACTGGGGTAAAATCTAAATTCTACTATGTGCTGCCACTCTCATAAAAGAGCAGGAGGCAGTGTTGCATCTTATTATTTAACTTCCAAGTACTCATACAATAAACAGAAGATTGTGAAAATATACAAGAAAGTGTTTATTTGGCAGGAAAACCATGCACCAATTGTAAAATGGCGAAATCTTGGTACCCTCTGTTTTGCTATTGCTGAATTGTCATCATGCTCTGTGCAGTACTTCCTTCATTAACATGTTTGATTTCTCATTTCCAGCTTTAGTCGAAATGAAGATGTCCATTGTAGAGCCATGCTGCTTGGTGGCCTTTTACTGAGTTTGTAGTGCTTGTTGACACACAGCTAGACAGGGTCAAGGATACATGTGACTCACCTCAGGCCCCCTGTTGTCCCCTGGGAGCGGCCTGTCACTCAGGCCTGGTTACGCATCAGAGCTGACACAGGCACAAAGTGAGAGCTCCATGCAGCATCCACAGAAGCACCATCATCACCAAACCCACTCTGAGCATGACATCTTCCTCCGAGTCCGCCACCAACTCTACGCACAGGAGAGAAGGAAAGAGAAGGCAAGAGAAGGAAAGAGGGAAGCACTCTCACACAGGATCCAATAATAACATGTCATTCACAATGAGCAGGGAGAGCCAAAAATAGAGACTTTGGACATTTACCTCCAACACTGTGCACACTGTGAGGAAGCAGCTCCCAATAGAGTCCTCATGAGGTCCACCTGGACACATACATGGAACAGTTCATCTTAGGGGATTACAAATCTACAACCTCCTTTAAAGTGGCTTTGTTGTTTGCTCGTTCAGCGCTGCTTTGGTGGGGCACAACAGAGTTTATCAAATGTGACACAATTAGCAAACCGAGCAGTTCTGTGGCAATGTAACAAAACTTAAAATCTCTGTTATATTATGAATTTGTCTGATAATAACAAATGCGTTATTGTATTACAAATGTTTTATTCCACACAAAGTTCAACACAACATTTTACATTGACATATGCTTGAATAAAAAAGAGATTGTAATTACAATAACTACAACAAATTAACAAAACATAAAACTGGAAAAAACACTCAAAGCAGCTAACTGTTTTTTGGAGCAACCCTCACCTGACAGAACGCCTGGGCTTCACTTTGAGCACAGATGGACAAACACAAAATAATCAGATCACTTGGAGTCTGGCTCCAAGGCCAAAGCTGGCCCAGTCGACCATGTCAGGGCGCGCAGTAGTGGGCGTGCCCTTCTCCCCTCACTCAGCCATTTTAGAAGCTCCTGAGTGGCAGGGCATGGGCGGGGCCGATTGTGGCGGCCATGATAGTGGATTCACGGAGCCCTCTCCAGAGGAACACTCCCAACATCAAAGCTAATTCAAATATGCTGCTCTGTGGTTCAGACCCAATAGGTAATGCAGTAGGTGCTGTTTCCAAGAAATAAAGGGGATGTCATTATAGCGAAAGTGTCCATCACAAATAAGTCTGTAATTAACGTCACCAACAATTGGCATGTGTCTGACTTCAGTCTGCTGACTGAAAAATAAATGAAGAACACAAATGTCTATGTATACACCACACTAAAATAAAATCAAGGGATAGTAGAGCTGTTTGATTATGGAAAAAAATATTTGTCACAATTATAAGGGATTATTCAGGGACTGCTGATGGAAACCAGCTATTTAGCTATAATCTTGTGAGGAGCATCTTTCTTTTTACGAGCTTAATGTCTCTGTATATTATTCCTTCAAATAAAGACTTAACTAAACTATAATCATCACTAAAGTGCATTATAACTGATTATTTTCACAAAGAGCGTAGTGCATCCGTGCACTTAAAATGCTACGTAGGAGACCAAACTCGCGCAAAATAGGCTGTTCTGGACATATTCTTCGAATCAAAAGCTTGTGGGCAACTTCTTCACTCCTGGAAAAACAAGTGCACAGTGGCATGCACTTCCAAGTTACTGTGATATGTTTTTTATTTTTTCTCAATTATACATTTGTTGAAATTGTTTGGTGTAATAATTGTGACTAATTTATTAATTACACATTCATAAAAAAAATAATAAAAAAAATTGGACTGTCCATGCTGTAATAATGCACTTTTAATAGTTTCACTCCATCAAGTGCCTCAGATTTTTTGCTGTGTATATTGTTTGGTAACACTATCAACCTTGTGGAATAAAATGTGAGGTACAGCCACACCCATGATTCTCAAACTCCAAACAAGACAAAAGAATAAACACAATACCAGTTTTGGTTTCCAACAAAATTCAAACAAATCAGTGTTAGTCATATCCCCTTAACAGCTGCAGGGCTACGTGTAGATGGTCTAGACCGTCTCTGGTATGCCCCGTGCACAGACCATCCCACATCCCCGGTTCCTTCCGGAAGAAGGTGTCATTGGCAGCCAAGTGCAGGGTAAACAAGGTTGGCCTTTGGCCCCAGAGCTGGGACCACTACCTCTCCCCTTCACTGATCAAAGATGAGGATGCTCCATGCCAGGGCCTTGGTCAAAGGGGGGGCAGGGGTACGAGATCAACTCTCCAATTCTGTAATCTAGAGGTGTCCAGACCCAATTGTCTTCTTTCACACCCCAAACGGACCCTTCCGGTGCTGCTGATTACACAGGGGAGGACAGCCTCTTTTCACAGGGACACCCAGACAAAAGAGGTGCTTCCGTGCCCCTCACCATCTGGTCCCAAATAACAGAATAGGTCCCAGGGAAAAAGCATGGGCAGCGCAGAACTAGAGAGAGATGGACAATGTTTGAATAGATGGGATGGCTGGACAGATACGCAAACATACAGTAAAGCCTCACACATTTACGCAGATTGGAACACAATCAACATCAGCAAATAAAGCAGCGTGCATAGGCTGTGATGAGCAGAGCTCCTAATCACTGTGAGCCTAGCCTATGCCGCTCGCGCAGCTCATTCAGTGTCCATGTACTACAAATGCAGGTCAGTGTGCATACATATACATTTACATGGGGTTTTGGAGTGCTGCTTTGCTAATGCTAATTTTATGCTCTGCTATGCATGGCCTGTTTTCCCTCTCAGTCAAGTCCACAAGGAAATTTAGCAAATAAACAACCTCATTAGTTGCAAAGGTGGTGCCCTTGATCTTGAATGGTTTTGTCAAGAGGAAGGTGAAGCACGGTGTAGAAAAGTTAAATTGAGGATTGTACTCAAGTGGCAAATACTACCATGAAAACTAATTTTAGTGAAACAAAATGGCTACCAAAACATCCATCGTCTTTTTCTAATTCTATTCTTTTAGTTGAAGTGTTTGAAGTGTGACGTGTGATTGCTTTATCTGAGAGTAAGAAGTGTGTGGTACAGTGTGATAGCTCACTCTTATTCCTGCTGTGAAACACCAACAACACGCTCTCCTCCTCTGTGTCATCAGACAGATCACTAATGCACACTCATTTCACACTTATACAGTACGCCAGTGGTCACAAAATTATGTGCATATCATGGGCTGATACACTTTTTTAATTTCATTTTTAGCCTTCATTAGCACACCGTTTGAATGGCTGAGATGTTTTTTTGTCTTTTTGTTTTTTTTTCATTATTTCTTGGTCTTGTAATTACTGATACTTATTATTTATACTTTTTATGATTGATGAAATGGTTTGATAAGATATCAGCTAATAAAGCACATGTATTAAAGGACCAGAAAATACAGGTATAAGTATCACTGACATAAATTTGACAATAATGAACTTTCTTTTTAAGAATTCTAATCAGTGGATACAGGCATAGCCTCTATGTGTTTTACAACAGTACAGAGAGACTTGTAAAGTTTTTCAAATGGAGCGCCTCAGTGCACTTTCTATAAAATATGACAGCCCTTTCTGAGCCACCTACCTCAGGACTTGGCTGATGTATTTTGCAAAGGAGGCTCACATTTTATCTTTAATTTTAACCAGTAACTATACAATGTGTATTCCCTTGTCATGTTGTAGCTCTGACTCAGACCCTGTGAAAATTTTTGTCCATTTAGTTTTATACAGACTATGCTGTGCTGGGCTAGTGTTCTGTTAATAATTTAATGTAAAAAATAATTCTACTAATATTTCTGAACTGGTATCAGTTGGTATTAACACCTACCCAACGTACAAGTATTGGTATCAGCACTAAAAAGCGGTCATCAAAATTGGTCACCATAAACATAAACCAATAGCAGAATAGATTTTTAAAACGCAATGCACTGAACATCAGCATCCACAGAGTCAGTTACTTTTGCATTAAAAAGGTCTGTAGCCAGTTAAATACCAGGCGTTCCATAGCCAAGTAATGGTACTTTATTTTGCTTCCCCTTTCTCATTGTTCATTCACTTTAGGAGATGTACCATGTTTGGCCGTATGTTTATGCCTATCTCAAAAGTATCAACACCAAGGTTCTTCATCTTCATTATATCTAATATTTGCTTTTCAATTAAAAAATGTTTTTAAATAAAAATGCAGATATTTATTATGTTACTTGCTAAATCCTAAAGCCTTGCCTTGATTTAATATGTTTTTCCCTTTGTTTTTATTTTTTTTTATTAAAAAAAGGTACATACATAAACTGAAATTACTGTGTAAAAAGTATAGACAAACATTGCAATAATATTACAGCACTAATATTGTGCTAGTAATATAGTAATATGGTTTGCCCTTCCTACTTTCTGTTCAAATGCAAGAGGGTCTGGAACCAGATAGCTGTCCTCACTTGGGATGTGCCAGTCACAGCAGTTGATTAGTAGCATGTATGTCTCAAATGCAGAAGACATCTCCTGTAGAATATTCTTTTACCTCTGATTTACAGAATTTAGTCTTCGTTCAGTGATTCTGCAAAAAAATATGCAGTGTTTCTCAGTCCTCTGTGTTAGTTTTTCCTTTCTGCCTCATAAACCACCAAGAAAAGTTTCTTTTCTCATCAGAAATCAGGAGGTATGTTTGCAGTACCACAGAGACAGTGTACAGTACCACTGACCATATGTCTTTGTAAAGTATTGTATAAGTTTTTAGCGCTGGAGTGTCCTGGAACTAAACTGCACTGGGTGGAACAATATGTTATGTTCTGATTATAAATAGTTTAAAAATGAATGAAAAATCTATTAATCAAATGGCTATTTTTCACTTTTTCTGTAAAAACTGGTAATTTTTAGATATTATTTTAATCAAATTACAAGCTTATGTCACAAAGTGGACATTTTTGCACCTGAGCCAATATAGGCCAAAATGTTGCAGAGAAGAACAATATTTCACTGGAAATGGCCAAAATTCAGCTTTAAGATATACATTAGCATTACTGAATATGAAGAGGTCAGCAGTCCCGCCCACTTCAAAGTCTGCTATGGTAAGTTCATTTTAAGTCAATTTTTCCAAATATATTTTTAAAAATTTCAAATATTAAAAATTAAAAACAAATAAATAATATCCATATTACAATAGTTTTAAGTCCAAAACGCACATTCAAAATTCAAGATTTGTTGTTGCCATTTTTAAACTTTCAGAAACAGATATTAAATTAGTTTATAGGTCTTGTGATCATTAGTTACCAAATACCACTTTTTTCCCCCTTTTTTTCCAGAAAATCTATTAAAAAAAAGGAAAGGGAAATGCTCTTCCAGAATGAGGGGCGGGTGCTCACTGTTGAGCTCCACTGTCCTACACCACAACAGTTGCATTAGTCCTTGTCAATTTTGACAACACAACATTCGACCCTGTGCAGGTCAGAACAATTCTGAGCATTTCCACTCTTTTAATATCAGAGTTGGGCGCGAAATTCCATATTTGTTGGGCCAATAGAGCCACATTCTTCCTTCCTTTTTAAATCCACTAAACACAACTAGAAAGTATTGTTCATCAATAAAGTCATCATTGTCATTATTAACACCAATCAAAATATTTGTCCTGAAGAAGTTAAAACGCATTTGGTTTTTGTAATAAATTCTTGGAGCTAAAATCAGACATGCCTCGGATAGCTGTCTTTTCAACAGTCAAAATATTTATATTACATATACATTGTATAGAAATATTCATTTAGATGTGGTCATTTTCTGCACCTTGATTGTGCTAATAAACAGTAAAAAAAAGGCAGCGGAGAATCTTGTCTCCATATTGAATACATGATTGGTATAGAGGCCATCCCAGCAGCGATGGTGACTGGGTCTTGTGGGGTTTCTTCTAACTGCTCGGTTTCACAACAGTGGGATAAGTGAAGGGAGTGTGACATATAGAGGGCAGGTGGTGCCAGTCAAGTGAAGTACACAAGCAGAATGCCAATCTGTAGTGTCTTGGCTTCATAATTAGTTCTTTTTGATCGAAATCTCCAGATTATGTCATCAGGCCTTACCACACACTCATTATTCAATGCAACAAACAAGCTGGAAACAACATTCAATCCTATAGAGACCAGCAAACTGCATTCCATGGAGGGACTGAAGTCACCGTGTGAAACCAACAAGAACCAACACGACACCTGGCATTTTCAACTAAAGTGGGCTGCTGCACACTGCTGAGCACCAGAAAAACACACACTTTTAATTACACTCATGTGAGGAGCGTTCTAACGCCTCTGTCTGCAGCCATTTGGGGAACCACTCAGGTAAAATGGCTGATTCCCTGTAAATTATGCAGCTCTGTGGTTACAAAAGCATTCTGAAATACATGCACTACCATTGTGGTGTTAGGAATGCTAAGTTTATTTGGTTAATAGATAATTGTGATAATTGGCAATATAATTGTAAGATGTAAAAAAAAATCAGCATGACAGTTTTAAAAGCAAAATTAGGCTTCAATATAATCTATATCTCAAAAAAGTCGACTTAAATGTAATGTTTTTCTGTTTATTGCACATTTGCTTTATTCAGAATTCTACTAATATTTTGTCATTCTGAAAGTTGGAATGGAAATTAACACTAGGTAGCCAGATTTGCAAACTGTGAAAGGTAAAAATAGGTTTTTAAATGATTTAAATTAATGAGTTCCTATCTCTCACAAACCTTTTTAACCTCACAAACCTTTGTCCTCACAAATTTGGAACAGCTTTTTCAGATGGAAAATGAAACATGTGGGACCGCCAATGTATGACCAATCAGCTCTCTTTACAACGCCATATAACAACAAGCGCAGCTCTTTCTTACAAGTTTGTAGATTTTACAGTGAAATGTAAACAGTGCACAACGATATAATTTTAAAAGTGTTGTTGGGTTATGGTGTCAGAAATCTTTTCTTTTGGCAATAATGGTAATATATAGTGCCATATTCCTAGTCGTGGTGGCAGTCTGTGAAAAGCAACGTGCCTCCGAGTCAGTCCAAACGATTCCAAGAGGGTAATTAGTCGACACTTAAAGACAGCGATGACTTCGCCGTGAAGATAAAAGGGCTGTGAGCAAAATAAACTGGAAGTGGGCAACTCCCATTCACACCACAATAAGATCGGAAAGGTCATGAGCTAAGTCCTGCTAAGACCGTGAGGGCAAACACTGAACACTGAGCACTTTGTGGGATTGTTTAGGAACAGTCACATCTGAGCCACACAAACAAGAAATATATCTATTTCACGTTGGGTTTAACGCTTTCACACTTTGAGTCAATGACACCCAAAGAGAACGGCTGTGGAAGACAAAACACAGCTCCTGGATAAGGATCATGTTAATGCCTATCAATTAGGATCAAAAAGGGATTAAGTGGTATGGTTGCAGTGGTGGGATGGGGGCCCATGCAAAGTCACTGAATACGAAGGGTCAGTCCCCTGACTTCATTAGACCTGACCTTTCCACACCATTGTGTGACAGGAGAGAGCCTGCAGAGGCTTTTCCTTCATCCATTTCACTGGGCTTATGCGCAACCACATTTGAGACAGGCACAAAAGCTGTTAGTCATCAGCCAAATATGAAATATTCACTCTCCAAGTCCAGGGAGATGTATTAGCTTACTGCAGCTGTAGGTGCATATTTACTAATCAACTCTTTGGCTCTATAAGGGACAGAGCTTTACCTTAAAACTGGACATTTTCTAATTAGTCATGGAGCCTCCCATTGCTGTGATGTTCTTAGGCTGACCAGCTTAAACTTGGCCTTCCCTTCTTCTTTCAAAAAAGGTCAAATGGCAAAGTGAGTGCAGGTACTCAGGTGTGTTAAAATAAGCTCCAATTAGGTAAAAATGCAAGCACAGCCTCCAGTCTCACATATCTGACTTTGAAGAACTTAAGAAAATCCCACTAAATGGGCACATTTAAATCTCACCAGTATTTCACATTCACCAAACAAAGAAATGAGGACTACGGAGAGAACAGAACTTGCATTAAATAAGTACTTAGACACAATACTGACACCTTAAGTGTTTGGTAGTGTTTATAAAATGTGTTTTAAAAGCAGTTGTTTTCTCTCTGCGCATTCAATCCGCCTAAGAAACTTCACATATTTGTATAACAATGAAGAACATAAAGTACAGGATCGGTCAGGTTACACAAATGAGATAACCCTCAATTAAACTTTAATTTGGTCCAAAGAAATAGCACCAATCATGGCTCTACATTTCAACACCTGGAGGATTATGCCTGCAACTACTATTACCACTGCTACTATAGCTACTACTACAACTACTAGTCTTAATGGCATGGTTATAAAGCAGATACTAGACTTTACACTACTAGTCGACCAACAGTATTTACCAGATAGGCCTGTCAAGAAAACACATTTTGCAGCAATATTTATTGATACAAAAAATAACACAATAAAGGATATTATTGAAACTATTACCACTGATACAACCATAAAGCCAGGGAATCCCCGAAAATATCCTTTTCAGAATGTTAAATATATTTTTAAAAGAGCTGCAATAAATAAATGGATGAAAAAATACAAAATGGAAGAAGTGAAATACTTTAGTACTTAGTATCTATCTGTCAGTCTTAAGTTACTTCGACCTCATTTGCTCAAATCTTATAGTACTATGTAAAGTCAATGAAGGAAAATGCACATTAAATATAATGCACATTAAATATAACCACAAAAAGTGTGGCTTTCACAGATTGAATAATATGTCCAAAGAGTAATTATTGTGACAAGCTTATTACCAGAAAGCACTGAATGATAGAAACTCAATGAAACTATATCTAACATGCAAAAGCAATGTTGACGCCAGAACTTAAAATTATACTTGTATTTTATTCCTGTTTAACAGAATATAAATGACAACATGAAACATGTTGTTTCTGTAAAGTGAAAAAATAAAAATAAAAAATAGCTGCATTTTGAACTGGAAAGATAGTCACTTTTTTTTCTGGTTCAAAATAAACAAGAATGAAATCACATTTTAATATTGGCATAGGTTACACATAAAAAGTATTTTTTGGCAAAACCATAATCACCCAGTGTGTAAAACAACTGTCCAACTAAAAGTAAATTTTAGCCAAGTTCGTATTTGAGACTGGTAAAGAACTTTTTCACACTAGTGGTCCTCCTGTCCCCTACCCCAGAGTATCAGTTACTAGTGAGTGTACCATAACCGCATAAAACCTAAGCATAATATCGCTGTCATACAAAAGCAGTGTTTAAGGACTAGCTCAGCTTATGTGCTCATATATTTTAAATCTATGACCCGCTAGGAAACATCGCACCAGTCACAATGGAAAACATAATTTTCTTCTAAAATACAGATGTGTAGTTTGATGTAATCAGAAGTTCTTTCTCAAGGAAGTACATTTCATGATGGTCCCACACAAACACCAATTAAAACACTATTGGAAAGGGTTATTTTACATTGAAGGGGAATTTTCTACAGAATAATTTTGCATTAGGAGTGAATGAGGCTTCAGATGAACACAGCTGGATTCTCAGAATTTGTTTTTAAAAGCAAATAAAACAAGTTATTTAAATTCACTTATAGCGCTGAATAACCCTGTGAACGTTTCAGTCAAATTTAAAGCCTCTGTGAGGGTACTAAAAAAAAAAAATCATTATTCGCCCCTCTTTATCATCATTAAAATGTATAAACACACACACACAAACATGGTTTGATGACTGCGATATAACAAAAAAAAATAAAAACAATTATTGAAATAAAATGACACACTGATTGAAACAAATGGAAATAAATAATTGTATTGTGTGACCTCTAAATATGAATAAGCATAAGCTATTATTGTTTTGGCTGAAACAAAAACATTTCAATAACAAACAAACTGGATTTTTAAGTATTTAGATAGCACAGAAATGGTGACAAAATGAGTGTTTATATATTTTCTGCTTTATATTCTTTTTTTTAATTCGGCAACAAAATTTGATTTTTTTTAAATGCAAAAAAATATATATAAAAAAAGATATCTTTTATATCTTGAACATTTACTGCTATAATTAATATTTGCAAAAATTGTAAAATCAAGCACATTACTTTTGCACTAAAAATGGAATGCAATTCACGCAAAAGCTAATGTCAGAAATAAATCAATTGTACTAACAAAACATGTTTACCAGCGTTAGTGTATCCTTATTAGTGCCAGGGTTTAAAAATATAACTCGTAAAACGCTTTGTTAAATCTGAGGGCTACGTCCTGTTTTGCCAGCGTCTACGAATAAAATGGACGCTGTGTTAAGTTATTGAGGACTAAGGCCAGCTGAGAGTTGCAGCTGTGCAGTTATGATAGTCTGAGAAGACAAATGTCCTCTGTCCTTCAAATTCAGTGAAAGCCTCCATTTCAGATTTAGAGCACCTCAATGTCAGAAGAATGTGTGTCAATCCACTATAGCAAACTATAAAGAACTAGCCACAACCCAGGAGCAGCGCCTGGGCATTAAGTACTCTGAAAGATGTACTACCATCTTTGTTTGCAAAAAGAGCACAAATATGTATGGTTAAATGTAAACAGCAGAGCTGCAGACAGGCGCCTGTTTTCTCTAGACACTATGATGATGCTAGACCATGTGACTGTGGGTGGAGACAGCCAGCCAATCAAAAAACAGGACAACCATTGGAGCCATTCTTGCATCAGCATTTTCTAGAACAGCTAAGTGAAAGTTATGAGGTCCAAGCCCATGATTTTCTTATGAAGAGATCAAAAATCTGTGTTAATAAAAATGATGTGTGTTGATGAGAAAATGACAGTACTGAATTTGATACATTTAATGAAGCTCGCCTCATGGAGTAAAAGCAGGGCTTAGTGCTCTCTGTAAACCAATACGGCTTCCCCCAGGGCACTCATACTAAGCCACCGCACTAAGGGAACTCATTCTTAAGTTTAAGTTTGCTGTGCTGTAGGTGAGGTCAATAGAACATACCATTTGAGAAGATGCTCCTGAAGAAAAGACATGAAGGCAGCTGGAAATGCAGATTTCTGTAAGAAAACAAACCTTATTGAAGCTGGTCATCACAGGTCTAAAGTCAGTTCCAGACCAATTCTAAAAATAAGACAATATTACTTACAGTCTACCTTCAATATTATATGATAATATAAAAAATTATGTTTTTGAAACACTATACTGTACATTTGCGTAATATATTTATGAACTTAAAAAATACATTAAAAATAACCACGTTGTATATCAAGTATAAAGCTTTATTCAGCGACCGTTAAAATTTTGAGTACATCCAGTAGCCAATAGTTTGTGTATTACTGTGGTACTTCAAATATTAATCATAGTGTCAATAAGATGGCATCATTTCTTACCTTAGAATGTTCCAAGGTAAAGAAAAGGAATTAGCACAAGCCTGTAAACATAAAGCAATGTGGCTTAAAAGATTCAACAAGTGCTCACAAGATGCTAGATAGAAATGTTGAAAAACTAGAGCAAAGAAAGAGCTAATGAAGAGGTCTGTTCTGGCTGGTCACAGGTATGGCTAACAGATAAACATGACAGACTTGTAACGTCAAAGTGAGCTCGGAGCAAAGCTAATATTGCCTCAGAGCTGACAGGCAAAGTGCTGTCTATCCACAATGCTGCTCAAATGGTTTAACACAGGCTCGCATAACCAGAGTTATTTGGTTATAGTTATTAGAAAAACATATTAAAAATATGTAAAGAAATTACAGTAATCTCACAATAGACAAAGTCATCATTTTTTATACAATCAAAGAGTATTTGTATAAAAACAGTCTAAATAAATAAAGGCTTAATATGTTTGTTAATTCTATCACCCTCACCAGCCGCTGGAAAAACACACATTGTTAAAGAACATAAGACAGTTTTCATTAACTTTTTTCTGCTTCTTACAAATCTTCCTACCAAGGTAAAGCCAAGGATTTTTTTTATTTAAATATCATATAGTGTGAAATAGGGTTGCCTGCTACTCACACCTGACCTACTTTGTTTCTTAATCTATTACTGTTATGATTATGCATAATAATAATAATAATAATAATAATAATAATAATAATAATAATAATAATAATAATAATAATAATAATAATAAAATTAGTATTTGTATGTATAGTTATAGATTGTAAAAGAGATTTTTCCTAAATTTAACAGAGATGAAGGTGGTGCCGCTGAAGAACACATCAGATTTAACACACACAGTTGGTTTTCATCAGAAATGTAATCTCTGTGCCATTTTGCTGTGGTTACTGCTGTGTCTGTACAGTCTCTTCTCTCAGTAAATGGAAGTTTTGTCTGTTGAGTTTGTGTACACTGAATAACCATAATTCAATAATTGGTGGCAATTCATTCAGTGAGTTACCTCTACCCAAATAACAATAACAACACAAAAGTAAATATACATATATTCACTTTTGTTAAGTTATAAACAATCTTAGAGCAGCCATCTTGGCCAAAAGAGTTGACCTGATGGGAGGGAGGAAGGCTTTGCCAGTCATAAAGCTGTCTGCAGAACACTGCAGGGACGCAGTCAAAGTCTAGACCAGTCTGAGGCCACAGCAGTGCTTTTATTTTCTGTGCACTATTTTCTTATTACATGTTGGCTGCTATTCATTTTGAAACATTTTTTCAGTACTTTTCTAATAGCCTACGTTTTGCAAAAACTTTAGCTAGTTTTTTTTTTGTTGGCATCAATATATTATTATTATTTCAATATGAAAAAACACACGGCTTTCCTGAAAAACCAACCTTATCCTTCAAAATCAAAGTAGTTTCTTCGTGAAGTCTGGAAGACTCTCTTATCTAAAAATGAAGAGTGACAAAAATGGTGATCAGAAATGAACGCTTCCTTAACTGGACCCTGTTCATCCTATAGGCCCAATGTAGCTTAATGTAGCCAAGATGAGTCGTCCTATAGGCTATTGTCATTATGCGTCCCACTGACACGTGGTAATTTGTTGAAATCGTTCATGTTTTTAGAATGATATCCTATTCTATAAGAAACAGCATCACATTTGTTGGATAGGCCAAGTAGCCTATCAGAAAGGCCAGCACAAGTACGCATGGGTTCATCAACAAGCTCACGTGAGCACAGGACAGGTGCGTCACCTGCGCAGCCTCTTCAAGCGCTCTGATGGAGCTTTCCAAAACAAATGCGGCTAATGTGAGCAATGAGAGCATGGAGCACACGCCTCACGGCATGTCGCACATTCTTTGGCACTATTTGAAGTTTGTGGTGATGGTTTAAGTAACAGACAATTAGGCAAAAGATTCAGCTATGCCCTATACTCCAAACTACAACGATTAAGGCTAGCTGGCACACGGCTACATTACACAGCTTGCTCCAGCGCTCTCACCTACCTGTGCATAAAGAGCTGGCTGCTGACAGGCTGCAGAGGAAAAAACTTTCACATCATTTAGGCAGCCTCGGGAATGTTTTGTCTTGAGCCAGTAGCTCCAGAGCGGTGGCACTGCAGAGGAAAAGCTCAATTCTCTGTTTTATCCGGACGCTTTGTTAGAAAAGAACAACGATATGTTTGACTCCATCTCCAATTTTGTATCAATTTCAGACAGACTCCAGACAGTCTCCTTACGGTTACGTGCTTGCTTGCCTTGCGCGTGCACGGCCGATGGCGCGAGAAGCAGCGAGAGTTTGTGACTGACAAAGCGATGAGCCAATGGAGACGAAGACGGAGGCTGATCTCCATGGAGAATGGTGCAGAGTGTAACCCCCGCCCACCCTCCTCCGCAGACGTCTATTGACGGTGCCCTGAATAAAAGCGTCTGACTTAAGCAGTTGCACTGAGATGTGGGTCACTGACTCCAAGTTATTCTCAAAAGGCAGAGACTTTGCTAGTCCAATATTTTAGTAGGTAGATAGCCATTTTATTTTTTATAGGTCTAGACAAGGCCTACAGCTTCTATAGAATAATGCAAGCCTAGATTTAAAGATGATTTTTTAAATTTAACACTATATTTCAATATTATTTCATATCCATATATCCTATCCTAGTAACTAAAGCTTTACTCCCTTGTGTTTATAATGAAGCCTGGAAATGACACCAAAACAAATTGTCCCTTTCAAATGCACTCTCAAGTTACTTTATACAAGTCTAGACAATGTGTACAGAAGTGTCTGGTGTAAAGAAACCTCCATCCTCCGGCTGGAAAATAAGTCTTGTCTCTTTCAGCTTTGCACCCTTTAATTTGCATTGTTATGGAAAACCGCTGGATTTGGATAGGGCATACAATCATTGAGGTCACCATAATAGAGTGTGACAGCTTCTCCTTTCACATCTATTTGAAGGTAAAATTTAAATTCCTGGGAAAGTAATTTTTGTCTGCGTTATATTTCAGAAACAACTGTCATTGTCATTGCACAGACTGAGGTCGATGGCAGAATTATAAAAAAAATATATAGTTTGATTATGTAATTAATTAAATTGTCAAATTTTCAGGTTGATAATTTATATAAATATAGGGTTTACTGTATGTTTACTATAAACAAAATTTCAGTTAGCTAATGCCTGGTGGACTTCATCAGTCCACTTGAGTATTCAGATATTGACCTTATGGTCTGACAAAACAGCTTCTTCCTCACTGCGGGATCCTGTAATGAGCAAGTACAATGAGGCTTCAGTTGGCTGCTCACACTCTTTGGGGTCCCTTGGGGCCTTTGTTGACGTATGTCAGCCCACAAGGAATTTGGAAACACCCAAAGTAATAATAAAAAAAAACTGAAATACCAAATACTAATGAAACAGAAATGAAAAATGAAAGAAGTAGACTGACTGAACTGAGTTTTAATTATTCCATTCAAATTTCATTCATATTTATGACATGACCAATAATCCCTATCTAAGATGTGTGCAGCTCTGCATTGCCTACATGTGTCATGAAAATCACAGGTCAAAAGGCTTTTGCTTTTTGCTTTTGCTTTTCTGAGTATGCATGCTGACAAGAGTTGGCTTATTCTATTGCACAATTACACCATATAAAAATAGCACCATTGATAATGCCATAGAAATTACCAATTTAAAACAAAATCAAAATATCTTTTAATGTCAGATGTCCTCAAAATGATACAAATGTTTGTTTTTTCCATTAAGTTGTTGCTGTTATGTTGTGGCTTCACTAATGAATAGCTTACTGGTTAGTAACAGGGAGGATAAAGGACACATTCTCTTGCCCCAATTGTTAATTAATTAATTAATTTCCACTTACACACTCAGAAACAGCTTTTAGTAATGTGTTTAACAGTGCAATGGAGGGAAACTGCCACAAACCAAATATTATAGAGTAAATATGATATATATTATATATATTATTATATATTATATAATAAGTTATTTATTACAGAATAGGCAGCCAATGCATTTAGACGCTAACTTGTCTTTGGCCACATCCTTGCAGAGTACATGTAAATTACTCTTTTGACCCAGTGATGCACAGTTTTTCACATTTAGTCAGCTCTATATATTTGTTATACAGTAGGATAAGTATTGGCATGTGTAAGAAAACAAGATGAAGGACCTGCAGTAGCACTCCTTCCTACAGTGACAAGGTTGGTGAGTTCGTGATGTCAACCATTTTGTTGGATCGATTTTTTTTAGTAGGCATAAAATTTGGGTCAGTTCAGGAATGGAGGGATGCATTTGGACCCCAGCCCATGGTTTGGAAGATTTAGCTAAAAAAAACAAATATGACACAAAATCGAATATACAGGAATAGTAAAGCAATTAACCTACTACAGGCTACAAATGAGATTATTTGTTAAAGCATAAAAATACTCAGAGAGATGAATTAGTCAAAACAGTATTAAAAATTGTGGAACTGTAGAACAACTTCAGATGCAGAGCCACATGCTCAACACACACTGTAGAACTGTCATAATAATTATTAAAGCCTACTTATTGTTTAATAAGAAACATAATTTCAATTTTGGCTATTTATTTGTTGCAACAATAACAAAAACAAAAATGTGTTAATGCCACAGGTCCACTCACTGAAGAGTTATAATTACTTTTGAGTGAATGCAAAGATTTACCTGGACTGCTGCCGAGGGTCCTACGAGTGAAAGAGCCAAGTGACAGCTGCATCTCTCCACTCTCACAGTTTGTGCTGCTGTGCGTTTTCATTAACCCTCCTGTGCTGACAGAAAACATCTTGATTTCAACTTCCAAAAGCCACACTTCCTCAGATTTCTTTTTTTCTTTCTTTCTTTTTTAAAACATAATCTAGTCCTTCCTTGGTAATAATCACATACTTAGTGTGATTTGATTTTTAGACTATTATCTAATTTCTAAAAACTTTCAATATGATTTTTTGTTTGTTTTTAATTTACAAACCAAATTACTAGCAATGAGGGAAAAACACAAAATGTTAATATGTAAACTCATAGTAACTTGGTTTAATTTTCAATTGAATTGCTCTTTTCACAATATTTGTTTTTGTTGTTTATCCTAAACTTTGTAGCCTAACTTTGAAAATATAGCCCATAGGATAGGCTATGAAGGGCAGGCTTTTGTACCAATTCTGTTGTTAGTCTATGATATGTTAATTGTCACCTGCCCTGCCTCAAATTATAGAACGTTCAGGTCACGGTGTAGCCAACAAGCCAAACTACAGAAAACACATTTAGCAGCTCTCATCATTTTACCAACCCCCATCCAAACATTATAAAACACAGTTGTGTTGTAATGTAGTGCCTGCCTACCTCGCCTTTAGTTAAGTGGTTTACTATTATATTAATTCATCCAAAATCTTGAGCCGTGGTTTGAGAGCCAGCCACCCCAACACTCCAACCTCCTCCACGGCGCAGGGTGCTTCCATGGGTGCGCTCATGGGTGCAGAAGAGCAGAGGGGGAGCTGCTTTTCCCTCCCATAATGCATCAGCACAGCTCTGCCATGTTTGCGTCTCTGCTCAGTAGATGGACATTGTTGTTATAGCGTAGAACTAGCTATTCCGTTTGGTTGGATGCATCATGCCAGTATATTAAACGCTGAATGAACTTTGAAATTTGTAGTCTGCTCCCAGTGAGACTTGCATCGCACCATGTCAGTCAACGACACAGGTAAGAGAATGCGCTAAGCTTTAACGCGATGGGTGCTGCGGCCAGCCTGGGCTATCGTTGATGCTAGTTCCGAGCCACGACTCTTTAAGGCAGTGTAAAGCAGTTGTTTTCGGAACTTGGCACGTTTCTCTTTCTATGTGTGCACATTAGAACACGCAATGGCGAGACTGCAGTATGTGCATAATATGAACGCCACAATGCGAGTGCATGGTTTCGCTGCAAAGGCCTGTTAGCTAATGCTAACTATGATGCTAACTAGCCAGCTGTGGTCGTGCGGATTGTGCATAGTGTTGTCATCTTTGTAGCCTACTTTATTCTTAATATAACGTTAGTAGTTTCATAATCATCAAAACGGTGTGTTCAGAGACAGTACGGTTTGATAATGTGAACATTAGCCTACTTTTCTTCCATTTGAAAGTTAATGCTTAGTGATGGCGATGGGCTTTGTTTGCCGTTGCCGTTTGGCGTTTGGCGTTATAGGGTTAAATTACCTCGTGAAAGGCTAAAGACACAAGACTTCCAGTTGTCACATCTTTACGTCAGTCTATGTGCATACATGCTATGGTTGTTAAGTGTTTGACACTTAACCCGCTCAATTGTCTGCAGTACTTTTGTCATTGTCTCTTCTGTAGTCTCTAATGAGTTGACATGACACTTTAAAGCTCCTTTGTATGCACTGGAAATATTACTTAAGACGCACTGTGTAATAGGTTTCTGCTGGAGGGTCCAACACCTGCTTGTCTCCAAGAGGATGTGATTGGTTTGTCGGATTTGTTCCACAATAATATAGCATTAATGTTGTCTGTCTCCAGACAAGCAGGCGGTGCCACAAGGCCAAGTTACAGGTCAGATCTATGGAGAGGTTTCGATTTCTTTGCGTTGGAGGGGATTCAGATGGTCTGAAAGGGCTTGCATTGTCTTTAAGTAAATCCAAGCAGCCAGTTTAAAGGGTTCGAAGTTGACCCTTGGGATATTAGCTTCCATTGGTTCACTTTGGAGTCGTACGGCGCACAAGTGTGATTGTGATTCAGACATATCTAATCGTCCATGATATGGTTGGTTTTTGAACTGAGAGGCCTGTCAACAGAGTTCATACTTGGACTCTGGAGGAAGAGATTTTAATGTTTTTTTTTTAAAAATTCATCTTGTGTGTTAAATGGCATAGATTAAAAGCCTATATTGTTTATATTCATGAAATAAATAAAAAGTAATAAAATAAAAAGACAGTAAAATCAAATTGAAAATCAAGATTAATCAATATAAGGAAAAAATCCTTTTTTTCAGAAATTGTGGAAAGTGTGGATCTGTTTTTTTTTTTGTACAATTTATATCTTTGGCTTTAGCATGCAGTTGCAACTTTTTATTGGATGTGTTCATGTATCTATCTAGTAGATAATTTTTTTCCCCATATTGCAGAAGCGAACCCTGGGGTGTACTAGCCCCGGGACCCAAAGGGGGCCAACGCAGTGTATGGTTAAAACAACCAACTGAGAGAATCCAGACTCAAAACATGCTGACTTGATCTTGTAATAAATTGCCATATAGCGAGTGATGACAACTAATGTTATATGAAAGTATTATTTCTAGTGTATAAAGCATCTAATGCCAGCCAACAATAATGCATTGTCTACAGAGAACAAAATGCTGCAATGCAACGCAGAGAAGTGAAATAAATGCAGAAACTGTCGACAAACAGGAAGTAGTTTCTTGTTGTTTACTAGAGCTGCAACTAATGATTCTTATTAGTAGTCAACAAGTCAGCAATAGTCTTAACTTTTATTATAACTATTGTATACTGAGACTTTTAAAATACATTATCAACCACATAAAGGTTGAAATATGGAGAATGAACAGAGAATATACCAAAAAGTGTATTGTAATAGTATATTATTTCTGACATTCTGATGCAAGAATACCAATTGAAACATGGCTTAGAATTGAATGTGTCTGAGCAAACGCCTGTGGAAGTCATTAAAGTCGCCAGTTAAAGTCATAATCACAGCCAGGGCTCTACACTAACTTTTTTTTCAGGAGCACACGTGCCCCTAAGTAAAAAATTTTAGGAGCACAGAAAAAAAAATGGGGGCACAAGTAGGTTTTCGTTTGAACAATATTACAGTGCAGAACATACGCGAACCAACACCAACCCTGAATAAATTTAATACAAAAAAACAAAAAAATTATGATAGTACTTTTCCTGCATGATCGCAATGTTTTTATAAATATAGCTTCATTTTATCTGATTAATATTTAGACTTAAAATAAGCCAAACAAACTGTACTGCACTTAAACACTCTGTGGCCCTTTTTGGACCTTCACCCACAGTTTAAGAACCTCTTCTTTAAGAGAACTTCCACTGGCACTTTACACAAAACTGCTTTAAAGTGTAAAAAGTGGGTAGGATTTTTAAACCTGTATTTTCAAATTCATAACTGGAGTTACATTCTCTTAGTGGTTTTACAGTGGTTATTAGCCTCTGCACATTTACCAAACAAAATGCACATTGTGACAAACAGATTTATTTGGAAAACTTCAGCCCACATACCGTCTGCTCTGTGCCGTAAGGTCTGCTCTGTGCGGACACGAACATAAAATTAGTATTTGCGTATTTGACATGAGGCGGGTGGACAGGTGAGATGTTTAACCTGCCCTGTGATGCAGGCTGAGAGTGCGCGCTGTGGACAAGCCGCGTGCTGGCGGTGCCGCGCAGTGTCCGCGGGCTCCAGCGCACAGGTCCCGCACACCAGTACAAGTTTATTGCCCGCAGTAGCGGCCATAATGATATATGACCGCAGTCAGTATTCAGAGTCCGTGACGAGACCGAGTCCAAATGCGCTCGAGTCCGAGACAAGACCAAGACAAAACTCTCGCTTTGTCGGAGGAGGAAGTCCAACGGTGTGGGGGTGTCTACTGAGTGGTGGGACAGGTGTGGGTCCTGCTGCGGTGCGCGCTCCTCGTTGAAGGTGGGCATGGGTGTGTTTTTAAGCTTTAAGAGTTTGTTCGTCTGAGTGATATTGCCGCACACGTGGAGCTCGTATGCTGGGGTTGTGCGCGGTCGGAGGTGTCGTGCTTGGGCTCGGTTCGGTTGCGCTTGCGCTGGGCAATTGTGCCGCGCTTTAGGGGTGATCCAGGCTTGGGCACGATTCTAAAGTCCTAATGTGACTGCGCTCCTAATGTTTGACACATTTAGAATGTTTAGCTCGTCAGTTACGTGTGTGTGCAGCTCCTTATTGTGTTGCAGAAGCACTCGCACTGGTGCGACTGTTTTGTTTTCCTCATTCGCACGGCGAAATATTTACTCGCAAATGCAAGTGAAATGGGCGCACTGTAGAGCCCTGATCACAGCGATTATGTACAATGATTGGTGTGTAATGCATTAATAGAAAGCTTTTGTTTTTATACTATAATTACTAGGGGTGTAACAGTACACAAAAATCACGGTTTGGTATGTACCTCAGTTTTGAGATCATGGTTCGTTTAATTTTTGGTACAGTATGAGAACAAAATGCAAAAATGTCACATGTTTGAATGATAAAATGCAGCCCCCCCGCCCCTCCCTCACCTTGTGTATGCTATATTGCACAATACTGAATCCTTAGGTAAATAGTAAACATCCATCCATCCATCTTCTCCCGCTTAATACAGCTGGGTCGTGGGGGCAGCTTGCTGCCCAATACTCATAGCACCTGACCTCCCCTATGAACCCCTCTGTGGGTGGTGAGTCTACAGGAGGGTGGTCCTTGATGTTAGTTCATAGGGGTGCGGGCATGTTTTAGGTTGATGGGGGAAACCGGAGCACCCGGAGGAAACCCATCCAGACACGGGGAGGAACATGCAAACTCCACACAGAAAGGCCTGGGCGACCCGGAGATCGAACCCGCAACCTTCTTGCTGTGAGGCCTGAGTGTTGCCACTCAGCCATAAATAGTAAACAAACTGTGAAAATCATTACTATAATAATAAGAACTAATAATTATAATTATAATTGTTTCGATCTGGTTTAGACCTAGTTCAGTCCTGGTTTGGACCTGGTTCAGAGCTGTTTCAGACCTGGTTCAGTCCTGGTTTAGTCCATAGTCATGCCTAGAACACCCGGGCGCTGAGACAGCGCAGCAGATCCCACACCGCTTCCCAGGGTCGCGGCAAGGTGCGGGTGGCAGCTTTACAACTTTTCTCACCTGGAATTCTCCGTTTCCTGGGGCCGTGGGACCAGCCTCTAGCGACACCTTGAGTGCCCCCCCCACGGAGCAGCCATGCTTTCCCCCGCCGATTTAGATATCTCTCTGATAAATGGCTTGCACGCAAACTAGCCCCACTCGTGCTAATTCAACACGCTTTAACTCAACTATTTTATGTAGAAGCATGACGAAATGACGAGTCGGTGATGTTGTATTATATGTCTGCCATGTAGTGCAGGGGAGCTTGAATGAAATTTGACACCCATTTGACCAAATCGGCCGTTTTATTCAGAGTGGCATCTTATTGACTTAAGTCGACACAAATAGCATGAACTCACTCATGCACAGCCCTGCACTGAACTGAACGTCCCCTACCGAAACGGTTTGATACGAATACATGTACCGTTACACCCCTAATAATTACTTGTGTTGTGTTGCAGTGTGGGGTGGGAGTTTACAAGGTCCCACTACTTTTGTGGAGAGCTCACACTAACTAGAGATTAATTATTACTTTGCTGTTACTGAGAGATCAATGTTTAAATTATTTCTCCTTTGTTGTTAAGTTACATTGTAAGTCAAAGACACATGTCCAAAGTAAACTTGACTCCAAGGATACAAGTGGGTGATGAACCCTCACCACAGAAGTTACATAATGCACCTAATGGTGGTTAAATGTCCACTGAAAAAAGTTTCACATGTGTACATGTTTTTGTTTGCTTTGACAGAATTTGACTTTGATGAGTATGACAAACCAGGTGCTGAGCGATCACGCAGAAGAAGAGGCGAAGATGATGATATTGAAAGGTATGGCTTCAATTACAACAGTAGTACAACAAAACTCTGTGGGCATGATTCTGAAGTGTGGAAACACAGAACTATTATCTAGGCAAAAGTAACAAATGATTAGGACCAAACTAGGATAGGCATACATGGACAGAAAGGGATGTCATACTATCTCCTTGGTTATTTACATTATTTGTAACATGATTGGTGTTTATTATGAGCAAAGGCATCTATTCAAACTGAAATGCGCTCTTTGAGAAGCACTGCTTTTTACACAGAATTAGTCAAATAAATGAGGTATATAGTGTCAGAAGGACCATCCTCTGTTGTGATCTTGATGCTGTGGCATTTGAATACCACATCACTTAGAACTGGTTATTGTCCAATGCTTCATTAGAATATTAATCTCTGTTATCCCCTGTCATTGTGTTGGGTGTGGTTAAAATGTGTATTGCATAATGAACAATGGTTAGTTTACTTAAAATATGACTCTCATAATGAAGTTACTCTGTTTTAGTGATTTGGAGGAGGAATTGCTCGGGGATGATGGATGGACATCAAGTAAAAAGGTATGTGAAGTGTACTTGATTTCCCCTATATTCCCATTCTGATTGCACTGTTATTGTGGAAAAAGTGTGGAGAATGGGGTGAAAGTGTGCACACACAGGTCTGTGGCAGGTGGCTCCTCCACAGGTGCAAATGTAGATGTGGACCAGGAGGAAGTACACTGGACAAAAAAAGAGCTTTGCTGACCTGCCCAGATTGTCTTCACCACATGGGAATTAGACTTCCATTGGGATGTAGGTGCTCCCCAACCCCCACACTATGCACTGACTGAACCCAAGTTTACAAAAGGAAGTATATGAGCGTGTACTAGGGTTGGGCGGTAATACGATATTAAGGTATCCCGAGGTATTAAAAAGTAGCAACGGTATCAGTTTCACCATAATTTTAAAAATCTGCATCCCATATTGACCTAATATAATATAATTTATTGATACCTAAATTTGTTTTCTCAGTACAAATGAATGTGTGATTGTATTTTCAATTTAATGCTATGTCCTGGTTCAGTCTTGTCTAGGCATGGGTTAGTCCTGATTTAGTCCTGGCTTGGTACTTGCGGCGTGTATATATTTATATGCTGCTAATGACACGGTGTAGATTTTCTTGTTCTGGTGTTTGTGACGGTGTGGCTCTGTAAACCAACAAGAATGCCACCCACACTTCGAATGTACAAACCGTTTATCCTTAGCACGTGACAAGTCATCCATGTATCTCTACTGTGTACGGTCGGTCTAATGGGATCTCTACTTACTGGTCCATTTTTGGACTATTGGGCTGCTGGACCAATGGGTGACCCCAAATAGAGCAGGTGATGGAGAGTGCGGAGGTTTACGCACAGCATCTTATGGCACTCCATTGGTACAAGACGCAGCTGCAGAGCCGCTTCTAAATTTAAATTGTTGAACTGACACAAGTGGCTAAACGCGCCCAGTCGAGTTTGATTGCCGTTCCCATTGAGAAACACAGAGCCAGAGCCACGGGCATACGTCCTGCTGGAGCTGTCTGAATGGTATCGGCGCAAGCTACAAAATTCTTAATTAGTTAAGGTACTGTATCCCCGGTAAAATGCTGAGAAGGTTTAAAGGTTTAATGGTATCAAAATTTGGATACCACCCAACCCTAATGTGTACTATGTAAAACTACAATATTCTTTGTCATTTTTTCAGCCTTCAGAAATGTCTGATGAGGAGCTTAATGATGACCTTCTACAAAGTGATGATGAAGACCAAAATATCAGGTACAGTGTCTTGATTGAATCTTGGCTTAATTTTAAGGTGATGTTTGATATAAACATAAAAACATTACCCATCTAGTTATGTTCAAATCAGTGATTGAATTTCCACGAGTTAGACCTGAGTCACTGAAATGTGAATGTTCATATAGATAAGAGAATATAAACCTAAATCTTATGCATGTGTCCTCAAAATAGAGCTTAAGGCAACCCTAGCTAAGATGTGAGTGTGGTACAATTTACATTAAAAGGCTCTAAGTAAATAATAAGTAAAGGTACATTTATTTGAATGTTTGAATGGGTTTGACTGTAAATGCTCCCTGCAGCATGGGCACAACCTATGGCCAGCAGGAAGAGGACTACGCAGATGACACGGTGACCCTGGGCGCACCGGGCTATGAAGGTGAAGGAGAGTACACTGAAGACTACAGCCAGGACCACAGTGCAGACCAAATGGACTACAGTGGAGAGCCAGCCGAGGGGGATGATGGTTACCAGGATGAAGTGTTAGACCTCGAAATCAATGAGCCTCTAGATGGGGAATTTCAAGTGAGTGCTCATCTTGGCTTTCTTGTATTAGATGTCTGCTCCTGCACACATAAACACACATCGTCCCCTTCCCCTTTCTGTCCATCTCCTTTGTCTCTAAAAGATAATGTCACCTCGCTTGTCTCACTGAAGGGACAGCAAGCATTGAAAATCCATTCAGTAGGAGGAGATGTAGGTTGGCATTTTGGGCTATGGAAGGATTAGATTCATTATCACTCCCTGCCAGTTAATTTCTCCATCTTGCTGACAAAGTTTATGTTGACAGCTTGTTTGGCATAAAGTGCCGCCTCCACATCGCGGCGCCTTTTGTGACCTTGGGTCTGTATCATTGGGGGAGTGGGAGCTGCTTTATGTGGGCGATGTGCTGCCAATCGAAGGAGGTTAATGTGGAGGGCTTTTATCTGCGGCTTTAGACTGGATCTGATAAAGTCTTGTGCAGGTGAAAAGATTATTGACCTTCCTGAGGACACTCCATGCAGTTTTCTAATGATTGATGTGAGTTTCCCTTTATTTGTCTCTTTCCTCTCAACCCGACCAAGTGGATCAGAGATAAGAGCAGATCCATGTGCAAATGTCTAGTACAGGCCTTTTAGTGGGACACTGTTTGGCACCTGACAGAGATATATCGTGCTGCCTTCTTTTTCTAAATAAAGACAAGTGTTGAATAAGGGATTGACCTTCATGCACATTACAACATCACATTGCACTGAAGCTACAGGACAGTTAAAATGTGCAAGACTTATTCGCATAAATGATTATAAGGTCAGTAGGATGACCCAGTGTTGACATTTTCTCGTCAAGTTTTCATTTACTACAACAGAACAGTTTAAAGGATTAGGCCGCTGTGTTCCCTGGGGACGTCCTGTCCATCCAGAGGCTTTTCTCCTCTGCTTTCATAGACGGCACTTTGGCAGGTTAATGAAGCACAGCATCAAACACTGGGGTGCGACCCACTCTCTGACCCTAACTATGCAGCAATTTACACTATTATTTATTTATCTTTCTTCATTATGTAGCTGCAGTGGCAGATTTTGTGTAAATTAATGAATTCATAAACTTCATATTCTGTCAAATTATTTGTGAATCCCCATTTGATGCATTCGATGTTTTTGGCATGGTGGGGTGAATTTCCAGTGTGGCCACCAGTGAAAGGGTGATCTGCATCAAGTTAGTCAATGATATTTTCACCATCACTGAACCGGGAAGGAGTGTTTTTATCTGCTTGCATTTCTGTATATCATGTCAAACATTTACATCTCATTGAATTTCAAATGCTGTCAGGAATAGTAATGAAGCCTTTGCTCCCACTGTTATGGTAATTTGTGTATGTCTACATGGTACCTCCCCAAAATCCTCCTTGCAACATTATAATGTTTGCTTTTTTGGGATTTATAAATTTATAAAATTAAATCTACAATATTATTTTTTGCAATGTTTAAAACTATGTTGGTTCTTTCTGAATGGCTCAAGGGGAAATTTATTGCACATGCATGAAAGATGTCAGGATTATTCAGTTTATCAATAATTGTGGTTTTTAAGGTCATAGTTGTAAGGACTAAAATCTAAAAATTGCATAATGCCAATTCATTCTCAAATACTCAAACAGTAGACCCAAATGTTGAGGATATTTATCTGGGTGCTTGATTTCTTGAAGCTGGAGGAATAGTAGTATTATATTGTCATTTGACATGTCTCCATCTCCAATAGTACCAGGTCAACTATTGCAATACATGCCATTGGTATTAACTATGTGTTTGCCAATAATAATCAGTGTTATTTTTTTGTATTCACTTATTAAGGATGATGAGTACACAACATCATATAACGAAAAACCATTGGATGAGCGCCATGACCAAGGCTCAGAAGCCCCAAAAGAAGAGGAGTTTGTAGAGGATGAGGTGTCTTCCACTGCAGAGAGCTCACAGGTAATGACACTTCAAAATAAAGCAAGGATGTGCATAAGATTACTGAGAATGTTTATCTCTTTTGACTCACTTCTGACTCACTGTGAAAAGCCATTCCTAATTGTCTCTTGTGCTGAAATGAATTGTCACGCTGTCCTTAGGTTGAAAGTGAAGCTGTTCTGGAAGAAGAATCTCGAGAGGAGTCGGAAGAGGAGGATGAGGAAGATGAAGAGTCTGGGCGTCTGAGGTTCAAGTCTGAGAGAAAAGAAGGTGTGGTTGTGCGCTTAGCTGATGCTGGAAGAAAACGCAGCAACATTCCTGAAACCCTCGGTACGCAAATTTTTTCAGTTTCATATAATATTTTACTTTGTTCCATAGTATTATATTGACCCACATTTTTCTGTTACTTTTTATTTTAGAACTGTCCGAAAAGGCCAAAGCTGATCTAAGAGAGTTTGAGGAACAAGAAGAGAAAAAAAGGCAAAGCCGCTATGGCAGAGGAAGAGGAGGAAGAGGAGGCAGAGGAAGAGGGGGAATGCTGGGGTACGCACCACAGGACATGAGGGGAAACAGAAGAAGAATGAATGAGCCCAGATATCCTTTTATGGGCAGCATGAACATGCAGGTAAACTTACATTTTAACATTTGAAATCAGCTTTTATGAACTTCACTGAAAAAAACAGTCCTGTATAAAGTAGTCTTCACTTATTAATTTTTTTCAATACATGAATGAAATTGTTTATCATTCTCCCCATTTTTTTATGGTTAGCACCAGGGATCCAGAATGCCCCCTCATCAGCAGCACCACTCCCGCCCGCGAGGACCTCCTCCCTTCTCAGAGCCGGGACGCCCGCTGGTCCAGCAGCCCCTCCAGCCGCTCATGCCTCCACACATGGCTCACCGCTCTCCACCAGTGCATTCCCAAATGGAGCCACCACCTCGAATGATGAGCCCGTCTCCTCCTGGCTTTCCTCAACACTCCCACCCACAACCTCCCCCTTCCCAGCCCAAAAACATCCACATTAACCCACATTTTAGAGGCCCCTCGACGCCTGTGCAAGGTAGGCTCACTTGAAAATGTCATTGTGGCATTGCATTCAAAAATCCATGTAAATAGAACATTTATATTTCCTTTGAATGATTGGGACTGTATTTACCAGTGTGGAATGGTCTTTCTGACTGTTCCCCTCCCCCTCTCTCATTGCAGTGCCCTTGATGCCTCCTGCTCAGAGCCAGCCTAGACCTGCTGTGGGTCCTCCGAGGTTCCCTGTGAGTAGCAGCTGCTCTTCTACCCCCTCACCTCACTCTTGCTCCTCCTTCACACATTTAGCATCCTTTTGTACAAGGGAGATATCATTGGAGCAATTAGACGGCCCACCCAAGCCAAATTCTGAAAGTACATTTCTAAACATTGATACATGTCTGGCTGCACCACTGTAAATGTGTGATAGGGGCTTTAGGCAATATACTTGGAGGTCAGTGAAGCAGTGGCACGGCTTGGTTAACAACTTTTCATGGATGGGCTGAGGTTCAGACTATCGAGCTTGGCACATAATAGAATTGTGAAAGCAGACTATACTGGCCATAAAATTCACTTTCCACAAGTTTATGTCCCAGAGGCGTGTAGTCTAAATGGTGAATTTAAGAAACATGGGGGTCTGTAGAGGTGGTGTGAGCTGTGTGCCTTGTGCTATATTTTTCTAAGCCAAAGTTTATGAAAGAAACTGGTTAGTGGTATTCTATTTTATTTTACAAAGAATTTAAATAGAAGAGCCGTCGTACAATAACAGTTTACTAATAACTAATATGGTTATTTAGCATCCCATTTCTTCAAAATGACTACAATAACCTGTACCGACCATAGAAAACAGCTTGTTCCTTTTGTCATGAAATATGCAAATGAATTGATCATCCACCATTATTCGGTTAAGTTGTACTGTAAGGTGTATGTTGTAGATGTGCTCTGTAGAGGTTCCCTACAGTGTTGTCCATAGCAGTAGGCCATGGTGTTGCTACGATGATGAACAGCATAATGTTGGATTCTCCAGCTGTCAATCGTGTTTAGTGTGTGGTTGCCAAGGACACCATTTGAAATGCAGGTGACTTTCCAACCGGCAACATCCCATTTACCATTTACCACTGGGCAGCTGATTACTAGTGATTATCATACATTATCATCCCATCACAGTTAATTGTTAAAGGGCTGGCCTAATGGGGGGTCATAGCCTGAAGTATACTGCATAAAATTTTGCCCATGAAGCCTGCTTTTGAAATATTAATCTCTGTATTTTTAATAACCAAGATTACACTGTGTGACTCACATGACTATATTGCTAAATATTGACAAATTAACATTTGGATTTATTATGAAGATTTATTTGATAGAGGCCTAATATTCAAACAATCTTTTTATTGGTCTCTTTTGTGCCTTATTAGCGCGTTATCATTTGAATAGTGAAAAGTGCCCTTGCCCCTGTTTGAGCCTGCAGCCTGTTTATGGAGGATTAGATGGCGGATGAGCAGTGCTATTTGATAGGTATTAGACACCAGAGTCCCTTTGTGCCAACCTGTTCGTTTGACCTTTTAAAACCGAATGACAGTGGCTTAATATCAATCCTGTGTCTCTCTAAGCTCTGTTGATTAACTTTCTATTAAGCGAGTTTTGATGTGCTTCTACCTTTTCTTAACACCTCTCCACTCTAAATACCAGCACGCTGCAGTGGAATAAAGATGGATTAAGGCATGATAGCATCTTAAGTCATTTACAATAGGCTTGGAGGAGACAAGAAGCCCATTTGCGGAAGTGCCACATGTTGAATAGCAGGTTCATTTTTCATCAGAGATGTTTAAAATAAAAAGGTAATGCGTATGAAGGGGATTTTAGTTCAATGAAGGATTAAGAGTTATCTGGCTTTCCTTGAAAGATGCATGCAGGCACTAGCACCCAAAGAGGTAAAATGCTCTGGAAGATATGAAGCCCCTAAATCAAATATGAGATCTCCTTCTGCCTTCTCATATACCCATGCCTTGTTCGAGTCATTACTTCCAGAGTCCGTTTTACATTCCTTTAATTTTTTTTATATTATTATGCTAATGTGCAATTCTGCATCTTTTTAATGACCATTGCTCTTCTGTTGCCCACCACAATGCTTCCTGCAGCTGGCATATTTCTCTTCTTATTTTCTTAATTTCTTTGAGGTTCTTTTTCTCCCTGTGTGACAAATAATTCATGAATGATCAGTTTATTTGTCTGTTTTCCCAGGGACAAGGTGATTTCCAACAACACACTTTTGGTGCACCCCAGCGGCCTCCTCCTCACATGGAACCCTACAGGAGCCAGCCACCTCTGGGGCCACAGGACAGAGAGCCCCTCTTTATGGGAGGCAAGTCCTGCTACATGGCTTGACGAGACGAGCAAGCCTTTCTTAGAATATTTAACTCTATTTGACATTTCCTCTGGCATTATACCTACAGGGTATGCTGCTAGCCTTCTGGTGCTGCTCTATTAGCAGTGCTCATGTTAAATGCATGTGTCTATATGAGAAACTGAATAAACCCTAAAAGTTGCATTTCAAACACAGCTTCAGATTTGAAAACAGTTTGTTTTTTCTTAGCTTTGTCATGTCATTTTGAAGCCTTAAAATAGTTTTAAATAGAGACACATGTGTTTTGTCTTTTGCAGAACATGCAGACTCTGCACCTTTTCTGGGGCAACCCATGTTTGAGCACCACGGCCCCAGCCCTCTGATGAACGCTAACATCCACCCTCCTCAGCTGCCTGGTCCAGGGCACATGGGCTTTGGCCCACCAGGACCAGCTTTTAACCAACCAGGCCACGGCCCACTTGGACTGTTCCAGAGGGAGCCCCCTAGACCCGGCCTCCCTGCTAACCATGGACAGGGAATGATGGGCCTGAACCAAGGAGGCCCACCCAACCAGCCCCGGCAATTCATGGGCCCTCGGCAACCATTTGGACAGCCACGCAACCATTTTAACCTCCCCGTCCCGTATAGGATGCAGGTACGACTAAGAGTAAGTGACTTTTTAAAATACACGATTGTTGTTGAATTGCCACTGTTTGCCTCTGTTTGCATCAAATTTTAGAATAGCCAAAGTAGCATACCTTTTCATTTATAACTCGAGTACATCTCATATGAAAAGAGATATAGACAACAGCTCCCTCTAGTGTTTGCAAGGCCACAACTGTGTTGTAGTTGATATGAAACAATGGTTGGTTTGTGAATTTCCCTAATCAATAATTTCATTGGAAATGGACTAATTTAATCTTGTGCATATTCCATCAGCCTCCTCATCCTCAGGAGTTAGCCCATCCTCCGCACGCAGCACATGCACAGCAGCACCATCATCAGCAACCTCCAAATGAGCCTCGTCCCATGATGCACTCTGGCCAGAACTCCTTCCATCCACAGCAGGTGCATGGTAGCCCCAGGCAGTCCACTCCCCGTTCCCAGAACCCCCAGCTGCGCAATATGGCAAACAGGCAGAGAATGGTGAGTCGTTCAATTATAAACCAATGTCTTTTCTACATAAATCCATATGTGTACTAAATGTGGAGCATCCTGTTGCTCATTAAAAACATATTAATATTAGGGCTGGGCAATATGGCGCAAAAAATATATCTTAATATATTTGGCTATATCTCAGTATACGATATATCTCAATGTCAGTACAGGAAAAATAACCCCCCATAAACTACTCCAAAAACAAATATGCCAAATTCCACAAGGTATTTTTTCATTGAATTGCGAAGAGGTAGGCAGTTCATGTAGGAACAATTTCATATTTTTTCAATTTCTTTTCATTCAAAAATAAAACAACTGAATTCAAATTCATGTTTGCATTAACTCTTTTAACCACACGATAACCATAACCCTGAGCTCCTTCAGCCTAGGCAGCTCGGGACGTTCCTTATTTTAACAGACCCATGTTCCTACCCAGCAGTAAAGAGCTATGAGGTATCCCACAATCCACTGCACAGATCAAACTGAACGTTTCCATATACCATTGTACAAGTTCAACACTGCAGCAGATTATTCATTAAAATCTTCTGCATAAATAAACTCAACTTTACAACATATTAACCATAATTATGATAGAGCCACATTACCCGTTTGAAATAGTGATGTGTTTAATGCAGCTTTGCACACATTTGTTTACGTTTTACAGAAACAAAACTTAAAACAGCATGGCTAATTTGCATAAACTATAACCTCTGAAAAAACAGTTCGCTTACCCTGATCTGGTCAGCTTTTATCGGACTAAAGGACATGACTCAGTGGAATATGTGTGTTCTTTCTGTGACAGAGGATGAGCATCTGACGGTGAGTAGGTTAATGGTGGAAAAGGTTCGTGGTGCTAGAAGCTTTAGTTGGCACCAAATTTTGGCATTCACAGGCTGGTTGTGGCGCTGCCGTGTTGAATGAGACAACATGCAAGGGGAGGGCAAGTAGACGGGGGTGAGCACAGAGAAGTCAAACAAGCGAAGCAGCAAAATCAGAAGTAAATATAAGCAATATATCGATAAGTATGATATGTCAAAATACATATCGAGTTTAAAAATATTTCGCTATATTTTAAATATCGAGATATCGCCCACCCCTCATTAATATAATGGTACAGTATCTTGTAAAATAATAACTCGGCTTGTCACCTTTTGTTTAGACTACCCCAACTTCTAAACAAGTGCAGAATCTACCACAGCGCAACAGCAACCTTCGAGAGGTCCCGGTGGCTCCTGGCAACACAAATATGAACAGTGCACGCCCTGCTGCAGCTGCTAACGCTAACCCCACCATCCCACCAACAATGGGGCTGCGCTCAGGCCAGAACCCTCACCTATCCAACAGTGGTAGAGGCCGAGCTTCTGCCCGGGGCAGGGGTGCATCACAGCCTGGAGGTCCAGGTCGGACCCAAGCTTACCAGGAATCCAACACTGAACCTGACACGGGGACACAGGTGAGCTTTTTACATCTTCTATTACTGTTTTACCTAATGTGCACGTTAAATCAATGGAGCATTTAAGCCCTGTCCCGCTAAAACAAAAAAACAAATCTTGCATAATTTGAGTAGCCTTTTATTCATATATTATGAAAAAACTTTGATGTCATTTTAGACAAACTAACCTCTTGCTTTGTTTTCTGACACAGAACGTTGAGGAGGACGAGGAAACACGGCAGTATCGTTTGAAGATTGAGGAGCAGAAGCGCTTGCGTGAAGAGATTTTAAAGAGGAAGGAGATGAGACGGCAAATGCAAGCTGGAGTCCGAAAGAAGGAGCTACTGGACCGACTTAATTCAAATCCTCAAAGTCAGAACCAAGGGACAGCTCCTCTTCAGAATCCCCCCTCACAACCACATCCGCCTGTACAGCATACTCCTCAGCAGAGACCCATGCCACCGAGGCAACAGCCAGCCAATCAGGGAGCCCCATTCTCTTCTAACGGCTCCTCCAAAACCCCTAAGGCCAATCCTCCTGTCCGGACACGGGGGCCTATGATAATGGGCACCAACCAGCATCCACAGACTGGCATCAGCTCAGAGCAGCCACAGACTCCTCCAGTGGCGCTGCAGCAGAGGAGGAATGCTGCCCCTCAGATCCCTGTGAAAGCAGCCCCCTCCTCAGTGCAGCCCCCAGCCCCACGGCCAGGAGCCAAACGCACAGTGATGCAGCGCGCCACTGACGTGGCCCCTGTTCCACCAAAAGTCCGACTCATCAAACTTTCAGGAGCTGTAAGCCGTTCTCTCTTATTGAACAAGTGCTTTTGTTTTTTCAGCCTGACATTTATTTGATCTTTTACCACTCATTTTCCCTTCATAACAAATGGCACTTTTGAAAAGAGATTGTTCTAAATGCCAGTCAGCCACTACCATTCCCTATTTAGTATCTATCTAAAAGATGTGTAACCTATGGGAATGACACTCTGATGTCTGTGTCTTTTTGGTGAAATTGATTTGTTAAGAGGATCTTGCCTTAAGCTTTGAGGACTGGTATTTAAGCCATATGCCTTATACCCTTACCAGACTGAACGGCTGTAGGCATTTTAGAAGGCCATGTGACAGTTATCTGTGAAGTGGAGGACACCTCATCGCTTCTCTTAAAGGTTGACATCCTCTTTTAAGGGCAGGAGATATTGTTATACACTGTCCAGAGCACCACCATCAGACATGACATCTTGTAATAGTTTAGACACTACTTGAAAATGAAATGGTGAATGAGTTTGATGGTGTTCTAAATACTCCTTCTGTCTTTCATATTATAGAGGTAATGGTCTAACTCTAGATTCTGTTAGCAGGCTTTGTAGCATTCTCATGTTGACAGGGGATTTTGCTGCCGCTTTTGTTGCTCTATTGTCTTGCTGTCATTGACAAAAGCCTGACACTTTACTCTTATTTTTCTAACTCTTCTTTTTTCTTACTATAGATATTTTGGCATTTTTGAAGTGAAGCTAAATAAGTCCAATCCATATAGTTGTTAATTAATCTTTTTGCTCTGCAAGTGTAATACCTGTTCACTGGAGTTAGCCTGTTGAAGGATTTGGATAGCTTAGAAACCCCGATAAGAGGCAAATTATATTTTCAGTGTGGATAATACAAAGCAGTCCGAGACACAAAAGCTGCCAGGGGAGGAGTTGGGGGATGGGGGACACATGGAGCTGCTGTCGCTCCGGTGAAATGCAGCTTAGCATGTGATGGGCACAATCAGCCTGCTGATTTCTATAGGAGGGATTAATCCATTTGCTCTCAGATGGGACAGGCCGCAGATATGGTCTCCTTTCTTCCTTCTATCGATCTGTCACATCTCTCGGCAGAGTTGGGTCACAGACGACCTTCAATTTCTTCCACATGTCACAGACCGGAGCTGTGACTCTATTTGATAATGAGACCATCACCTTGTTGGGCTGATCTTCATTCTCCACACTCTGACACGTGGGAATTCAGCTTCAGCGCGCTAGATTTCAGACTGATTTGCCCATGTGATTGTCCTTTTCACTGTTGTCTGTGTCGTGGGCACGTTTTTTTGGCGTCTGTACACACAAGTCTTGGAGTCACTTTTGAATGACTTGTTTTAATCATTTTTCAGGGTGAAAAGGGTTCAGCAGTCACAGGCGTCCCCATGAAGGAAGAAGTAATCCAGTCGACGTCTCCACACACCCTGGGCATGCAGCGAAAGGTCACTGTGGCAACGCTGCAGCAGCAGGGATCAAATGTACCACAGCAGCAGAACCGGGTATGTCCACTGTCCATGTCCACGTCCTCGGTCCTCCAACATGAGTCCAAGAGTCACATAACTAAGACTAGGCAGACCCGTGATCAGTACATATCAAACACAGTCAGGTCAGAGCTGCTGTTACGTGCTGTGATTTGGTTCTGTGACTGACTGTATTTTTTTTGTCTACAAGAAAAGGATTTAAACATCTGCCTAAAGTTTACCTCCAGCATGACTTGAAGCTAAAAATAATAGTAGTACTTTGAGGCTCTTAAATATGTGATGAATGGGCTATTACGTTCACCTACAATCTCTTTGCTGAACCACAAAAAGCAACTCTCAGACACATGGACAATGTCCTGTGTGTGTTACAACTGTAAAAGTTTCTTTCAAAGGCACTGATGGTTCTGTAGTGTAATGTGCTTAATATACAAGTATAGATTTTGTGGTGGCACTTAAAACATCTGCATGTTGTGCTAGAACCACTGCCCCAGAGAAAGCAGACATCCTGAATGAGACTCAGAGGTAATAAGATGGGACAGTGCGCCAGCTGCAGAACTATTGACAAGCTCCAAACACTGTAGCACAGGGGCCTACAGCAGGTCCCTGGCCCATGTGCACTATGTGCACCTGTCACCACCAGGCTGCTTGCTGACACTGACGGGCACAGGCAGCTTCCATGTCTGCTCCCCGCTCCACAGCACTCACACACTCCTCCTCCTCTCTGGTACCTTCTCATCTTCGTTTCCAGCTCAAGAAGAAAGCCCTCACTCACAAGCATAAATGAAGATATGCCACATGAGTCTGACAGTGATGTGTAGTCGTCTGATGAGTCAATCATGCTAGAGTTTGACACTGACATAACAGCAGATTCACAAAGCCACTGTAAACATACTGAGGCTTTCCTCTGTCATTAACTGTTCTGGGCTTGTGTGCGCCTTGTGCAGGTGGTGGTATCGAGCCGGGGCAGAGGTCGAGGACAGACTGGTGCGGGCCGTCCACTGCCCACCAGACAGAGCCAAAAAACTCCAGAGAAAGGGCCGTCCACTGTGTCTATCGAGGGACTCTCCTCCTCTACAACTGAAGTACAGCTCAAGAATCTGCTCAAATCCATCGGCCCCATCGAGGTAAGGCCAGCCAGCCTCTGATGCAATAGCACCCTCTTCTGCTGATGATTGGTAGACAAAGTAGAGGCATGTGTTTACCACCCTCACTCCCTCTTGTGGATGGCAAGCAAATTGTTGCTAATTTTATTTATATATTGCAGATGTTCAAAATGATTCCCCAACACAGAAAAGCAATTGCAAGATTTTCCAGTCCCCAGCACGCTGCCAGCTTTCAGACCAGCTTTCATAGGTAATCAATATTTCATATTCCTTTTTTATATGAATTTTAGAATGGCTATTAATGGTGTTTCACTCCCCATTAGCCTGAAATGCAGTTTGATTTTCAATAGTTAAATTGACTTATGATGATACAATGATTGGAGGAGGTAATGATTCCAATTACCACACAGGCACATGATTGATTTGTCCCACATTGATGTGTCGCTGATCGATGGATGAGAAGCACTTTGACAAGAACCTGGCCCGCCTCCAGAAAGAGCCATCCACCCAGAGGGAGGAGAAGGGGACCTGTGCTTTATTCAGCCTCTGCACAACACATGAGATACTTTGTGATAAGGAGAAACGTTTGTATGTGTACTTCCTCTGAGACAGAGTCTGTGCTCAATACAAGCACTGCTCAGACACTGGACTGCACATCTCGTTTGTAATCATTCACGTTTGCTTATTGCGTCGTAATGGACACTAAAAAAGACGTGGGATAATGGGTGCTCCCCCTTCACTTGGTAATAGACATGATAACTTTCACCATTACATTGAGTTGAGCTTAGGTTGATTTATGCAGAGAGTAGGACTTGCTTGAGTGTCTCTTTTCTTAATGCTGACAGTTTTCTGACAGTAGATGGCAGTGTCTCATCACTTGTGGGCTCTTTCATGTACAGATATGGTTGAGTTAGTGTGTGGATAGCACCACCTAGTGGAAAATAAGGACACTAGTTGCTGTAAAAAAGCTTAATTTGTGAAGACATTTCTGTGTTAATGATGCTTGCTTGACTGACTGACATAACGTATTATCTAAAGTAGTTATTTTTGTGGGGGCTGCTGGTTTCCATGTTTTAACTGTTATAGGCAACGTTTGCTATTTTAGTTGGGTGTTGGATTATGGTGTCTTTACAGGAGGAGGAGTGAGGGGCTATGTGCTTTGGCATAATTTGATTCTTTTATAGTTGGCTATTTAATAATTGCTTTTGGTTGAATTAGTGTGGGGTTTTACATTGTCCAGCAGTGGCAGTACTGGTTATTTTACAGGAAGCTATTGTAAATAAGCTTTAAATGGTAGATTAGTCAGTTTTTTGTTTGTTTTTTGTTTTGTCTTTTTTTTAGTCATTCTGGAGTTATGTATATTTTACTTTCAAACTGTATTTTTTAGCTTCCCTTACTTTACAGATGTTGCTTCAGTGTTGGCACACTATAGTGCATGGAGGTTTACACACAACTGTATCAACTGTCTTGATAAATGCAAAAATGCATATTTTTATTCTGTTAAAATAGTAAAACCATTTGTTCAGGTTTATTAATACAGAGATTAGAGACAGAGATCTTGAATGTCGTTATTCATTGTAATTTAGCAGACTGTGGGGGCAGCCATTATCCCTTTTATTAATCATGTTCATAAGTAAATCAGATTACATTTAGTTTTTTGTTTTTGTTTTTGAACTGCTGTAGTATCAGGTTAACTTATGTAAAGATGTGTCCAGACATACCCAAAATAACCTTTCTGGGCCCCAGTTGTTGCAATTCAAAAGTTGAAGGGAAATAAAAAGGTGGCCAGTATACCATTGCTACAGGTATATGAAGCCAGTTTCATCTTGGTCAAATATGTGTGCTGTGTTGTCTTGTCAACTGCTCCTGCAGCCACCGTTGCAATCTACACTTGGGGTTTCAATTGAATTCTTATACAACCTGGCACTTGTGAAATATTCCTATGGTTTAAACAAATCTGACAAAAATAAATTTGAACAATCTGACCAAATTTAACTGCCAACAAAAATATTAGTTGGCTTCGTGAGGGAAATGCTACTTGGTTGTTCCAAAACTGGTATTTTTCCTGCACCTCAGCCAGTGATGTCATTGTTTTGTCTTACATTGGTCAGTGTCAAATTTCGACTTATGGCCTTTTGACTTTGTAAAGATTAGCGTGCACAACTCTTTTAACTGTAAAAGGTTGTAGCATTTTCCTTAGCACAGTTCAAACCTGTTTTGGAATGACTGTTTTTGGCTCTAAATCCTTGATACATTTTGATGCCAGACTTGTTCCTCATTGTACCTGTTCTTTTATATGTTGTACACTTTTGTTCCGACTTTTTTTGTGTTTTATTACTTTTATTTTTATTTGCTCTGGCCTTTACACTATTGTACTTTTGAAATATCAATATTTTAATGCTGTGCATTAATTGTTAGTGGTGGGATACTGATAAATCCTATGGATTTAAAGGTACCAGCTATATTTCCAGATATAAGACACCTAGGGTCTCATTTTTAAAGCATGCATACGCACTAAAATGTTATGTATGTGACTTTCCGCAAGTTTTTTGATCTCTAAAGACAAGTTTATGCAGAAATGGTCCACAAACTGAAGCCTGCATGTGTGGTCTTAAGAGACGAGGTAGAGAGAGATCTTAGCTCAGAGAGTCTCACATCACAGTTTGTGTTTTGGCCGTACATTCACTTTTAGTCATAAGTTTTATAAATGAAACCCCTGGTCTTGTAATGTCAAAACAGATTCAAATTGAATCTCTATGTATCTTATACTAAGACATAATGTTCTTTACATTTTAATGATATTTTTATTGACACTGTGCCCAAATGTGCTATCTGTGTGTTGACAACTCACATAATATTATCCAGTATAATTTGACCAAAATTCTATTTCTAATCAGTCTTTTTGTCAACAGGTCCCCGGTGAGGAAGACTGCTGCTGCAATAATCTGCTCTCATTCCCTTTAGGTCTCATGGTCCAGAGCAACTTTTGACCTTTTCTATTGCAAGCCAAATTCAATTCCATACATGCACACATCTTAACATGTTATGTAATATTTAAAGATGTTTGTGGATTTGTAGGTGTTCTTTCATTATTTTAGAGTGAAATTTTAACTTGGCTGTATTAAGAGCATTTGATGGTCTTTAGTACCTTCGTATACCACTTCTAAATTAAACTATTGACTGTGTGCATGTGTGCATTTGTGTTTGGCTTATTTGTAATGTATGAAATAGAACTATGATCACTACAGGCCACATTGGACAATGGAGATTTTCTCAATCTGAACCACCTCTCAGATCCTTTTTCCTCTTTTTTTTAACTAATGAATCTAGGCATTTTGCAGCGGCGAACCTTGGAGTCTTGCAGCAGAATTTAACCATTAATTCACTGCTCAGTTGAGAGTGCCACATTTCTTTTTGTGGGTGCTTGTTTTGTTTAATCTTTGCTGCACCCTGACACTTTTGTATTAAGCAGGAGGCCTACCTGGATTTCCATTGTTTGTTAGCCCAGTGGATGGAGGTGTCCAGCTCTCTAGCAACTATCGGGTCACAGGGCAGGCTGTAGCACTGGGCTTTCACTGCACCAGGGCCTTCCCTACTTCTGACTTTAAACTGGGGTTGGATTCACACTGTACGGCATTCCTTCATCCCCTTTCTGTTTCACCAAGAAATGATTTACTGCTCCAAATGATAATCCAACCTAGATTGTAACTGAACCAAATGACAAGCTTTTCTGTCATGTGACTGTAAGCACTGTAATGTAAAAATGTATGTTGGAATATGATGGAATAAATGGAATATTTGTTGTAATTCCTATTCTGCAAACCGACTGTTTTTAAATGGCACGGTTTATGAAGACATGTAAGCCTGTTTTAGCACAAGAATTAATATGTGATGCAGTCATAATAAACTTGCGTATAATGTAAAGTTTTGAAAGGCTCCGTGTGATAACTTATTATAATTACTTATTAAACCTATTCTTGTCTTGTGCTGTGTTGTGGAGAGACGTGGTCTCCGCCAGTCTTTGAAGTGTGCATGCTGACGTTTGTCCAACTCTCCTAGAAACAAGTTGTGTTTTCCCGAATGCCAGACGGTCCGTGTTTGCAAATGTCAACATTTGTAAAGCGGTTGTTGAGCTGCAGCAGACTGGGCCCCATGGGGATTAGCGCTGCTCTGTTTACCTGCTCGGAGGAATGCTGCGCAGCGCGGACGCTTTTGTATCTGACACAGACCCAAGGTCAGAGCGCCGCCAGAGATGGGCCGCTTTGTCCCTCCACAAGTTTCCACCTCTCAGTATCAACAACTTCACAATGTGGGCGACCTGAAGCACGGAGCAGGAATGCCTGCTCATGTTGCAACAGTGTTCACAAATGTGTTAGCGGATCCTCTCACCTCAGCAGCCTACTGATGGATGACTCTCATCTTTCTATCATGTTCTATAGAACTTATTCCAGGCAATCCCAGCCAGACCCGCTTAGTCCATTTAGGTTGTGCTATTTATTATTATCATTATTATTGTATCCTAATGTTTCACGTTTCCATCATAAATATAGTTGCCTCCTAAACTTAAATCTTAGATTTATTTATGTTACAATGTCTACAACAGTCATCTTAATACTTCGTCTCCATCCTATTTCGCTACAGTACTGCTAGTGGCCTACTTGACCACTGGATGTCGCACTTGTGCAGCGTATCTACAGATGCTCTAGTGACAAAAAAAAAACAAAAAAACTCCTAATTTCTTCCGTCACACTTCAAATCGTTTGGAATTGTGAGGCCCGTGGTCCGTTGACGTAATGATGGGATTGGGAATAAGGGAATATGCGCACTATGAAACAAGAAGCGCATCCTATGGCTGGCACACTTGAGTTTCATTTGTCTGCAACTTAGAGGTATTTGCAGAGGGCAAACCTTGTTAAATTCGACATAGCATCTCAACATTTCACAAGCACGCAAAAGAAACTTCAAAGCGGTTCTTCGGCCATTTTTAGAACACGTTCCCAACTTTTTACACTATTTTTCATAAGGTTTCCCACTCACAAGCTCTTATGTGGCATCGTGTTTCAAGAGAAAGCAATATAACAAATGTAGGTTTTAAGAATTTCTTTATCTCATTTTGTAATAAACATATAAATAAACTCTAGACATTTTTGACACATCGCCCTGTTATGAAACTGTCTGGCTATATAGACTATCCAAACTGTGCATCTGCCGCGGTCATCTCTATAAAACTATTTCCCTATTACAAAATATGAAAAGAAAAATAATACATTTTAGTACATTTACAGGAGTTACTTAGGCTATTAATTTATTTCCCCCAAAACGTCTCTCTTCTGCCACTGAATTGTCAGTCAATGAGGCGAACCAAAACTGACAAAAGACGAACATAGAAGAGCAGACAATTCAGACATCAGGCAGAATATCTGCCCCTCTCTGACAAAACAAATCAATCTACTGGATTTAAATTAAAATATATTTCTTATATCTTACACTATTTCAGAAAACGAAATGTGATTCGGTAGCGATCTGTCAAAATCTAATTTACAATTCTGTGTATAAAAATATAATTTATGGAACCCCACCAAGTTTGTTCTCCCCAAAATATAACAGTCATTTGCACATATGGACATTACACCTGTCAGGAGTTAGCGCCTCTACTGCTTATGTTTGCACCTTTACCTTTTTATTTCGCATTTCAATTATGTTTTTATTTTTGCATTTAAGATATACAAAAATAGATTATGCACAATTTGCTGCTCATACTTTCTTTCTTTTCCCAGAATCCATTAGTTTGTCAGCAGCTCGTTCACATGAGAATAAATTATTCAAAGAAAACTTCTTAAGGCTCCATTCATTCTTTGAAGGGGACACATGGAGAAGTCAGTGAAATAAATATCCCAACTCGGCTGGGGCCTTGTCTGTCAGTCTGTCCAGTCCTCAGAGCCACCGGCTCAGTCAACTGTGGGACACGGCCATGCCCAGTGGGTGCAGCGCGTGTCCGTCCAACAGCCACGTTCCTAAGTGGAACAGAAACTCGGAGTACCAATGCACCCCGTCTCCCTGCGCCCCACTCCGCGCGCTCCACAGCCACGAAGACACCCAGTGCGCCATCCGGACAGGCGCCATGGCCCAGTGTGCCAGCGCGTGGTCTTGTATTACCGCGTAGCAGGACGACAAGACGTGGTCCACCACCACGGTGCCCTGCATCGTCACCGGGGCGTACGAGCCCTTGTGCTCCTCAGTGTAAATCCGTTTTACACGCACGGCCTCGAGCCGCTGCCGCGTGGAGTCGAGCACAAACACGCGCTGTCCAGGGCGCACGTGACTGGCGAACACTGCGCTCATGGATGAGTTGTGGCCTACGAACAGAAGGTGCGCGGCCGTCAGCGTGAGCTTCGGTCCAGAGTCGGTTTCGATGACGTAGAACATCCTGCGCGTGCCTGAGTCCTGGTCTAAGAACATGATGAAGTCGGTGTACACAAGGTTTCCGCGGGAGTCGGCAGCCAGGACCCGGTCACCGGGCCGCAGCTCACGGAGCAGCTTCTCACTTCCATCCTCTAGTGTCACCACAGAGGATCCCGGAAAACAGCCGCCGGACTTCGCTGCCACCGAGTTCTCTGTGGAGAAAGAATCACATCAGGTGTCAGCGATACACCTGCCAAATGTGGCTTTCATAACTAACTGCTTTTGGTGCATTGTTTCCTTCAAACTGCCTGCCTGGTGTGTGATTGCACTTCCTGTCTAATACCTTGGCGGACCATATGCATTTAGCATAATGATGCAAATTCCCTCAGTGCCAAATGCGTATTGGCTTGGTCGGCGCTGTCTGAGACGCACAGAGAAAGAGGGAGAGCACTGAAAGCCTGGGCTCATCTATTCTTAATTAAAAAACCCAATAAGAGCAGCCATTGTCATTCTAAATGAGCTTGTGGATCCGCGCTTCTCTTGGTAAAGAACACTTACGCCTTTCCCAGCTTCTCTGCCCATATTTACTCAGGTGCAGAAACCTCCATGTGACAATTCACACAAATAGGCTACTCACAACTACTATTTACACAGTGAAGCCACTTTTCCAAGCCTCTCGAGTTGTAGATTTGAATTTAAATGAGGGCCCGGACTCTTAAACGCGTTCTCCAGCAACATCAATGCGCGTCTGCGCGCTTTGTTGTGCGTCCTGATGACACTCGTTTTGGCCTTGGAAGCACTGTCCACATACCACTGTCTAGGTCTGCTGCTTCTAATCTGCCTGAGATTCCCGAGCATGAAACAGGGTGACAACCGCAAACCAGATTTGAGCAGGCCGATTCAACATTGTTCAGTCAAATCCTTTTGGTAAAGTCGAGTGACCCCAGTGACACTTCTGCCCACAACCGCTGTGATCTCAAAAAGAGTGCGTGGAATGACAAATTAGGGATTTATAGCCATATCAATTATGAGAGAATGTTTTGACAAACCACCATCTAATTTAATCTACGTAATTTCACCAAAATAGACATTTAGGCTGTCCAAAATATTCATATGAAGAAACTCCTTTCCCCTATCACTTTTTCGTCAGTGCGGTTTATTCCATAAGGAAACGGTACGGGGCGATGTAACATCATGCAATAGGCTTCATCTCATCTCATGCACCACAGGCTGTCACATTTAAGCAGCATTCCTATATTTACGTTAGTATAGGGTTTACAAAACGGCAATAGGCTATTTATGCTGTTAATAAATCACACATAACATGTTCATGATCCCTGACATGGTTATTGTTGTGTAAGTAAGCGCCCTGCACCTGCTCACGCATGCCCCCAACTGTTGCCTCCATACCTGCTTTGACGGAGCAGTGGATGTGAGCTTTGGACTCGTAGTAAACCCAGTCGAAACCCGCTTCTACGGCGAGTCTGGACAGCGTGCCGTACTTGCTCTTGTCGCGGTCGGACGTAGTGATGTCCACCGCTCTGCCCTCGTAGTGAAGAGACTCTTCAAAGTGGTGTCCGTCCTCGTCCCAGCCCTCCGTAACCCGCAGCTTTACGCCGGGCCACTGGTTCATGACAGAGATGGCCAACGAGTTTAGCTTGTCCTTACATCTCTGTGAAAGGACATAGGACACGCTGATTAATGCACGGCTCTCAAGGCAAAAGTTCACAGTGCGCTTTAAATTAGGTAAATGAATGGTAAGTTTCCCCAAAAGAAGATTCCACTGTTAAAATCGATGTGCACACCTGTATTAGTACATGAATATGAAGAGACTAACAGATCCTATCTGCTGTAAGCTTGCATTTCTCGGCAGCGTCAGAGGGCACGTCTCTATGAAATATTGATAAGGCACTGCATTCGCTTCACTGGCCTATAACATACAGTATGGCTGCTTGAGCATGAAAAGGTGCGAGCTGTGTCCTTTCCTTCTCAACGCCACGGCGTTAAAGACTCTATGATAAATTTATGGACTAGTATTAGGCCATGGAATGAGCCGCTGCGTTTGGTTTTGTTTACTCTGAGTATATAAATAATTCATATGCAGATGATATGAAGATCTGGTCTTAAGAGCATTCTTGCCCACAAAAAAGGGGATACCTTGCCTTCTCAAAGACAACTATTATAACACTGGTGGAATATGTCCGATGAGACCTGACAAAGAGGCTTTTGAGCGCCCCACAGAGGAAAACTTTTATTCTGCGGCAAAGACGTGACGCGCCTCCATAAATCGTGTTGCTACAAAAGCTGACGGGAAATGTCCTAGACTAGGCACAGAAAGCCACTGTCCTGTGTGCGTAAGGATGTCCAGGAGCAAGAATGTTTACAAACTTAACAGAATACTTCTATGGGACAGGCACTTGTGGGAAGAGGTGAACGAAGCTGAGACCATAACCTGCCAGGTTTTAAGTGGGATAGCCGGAGTCAAGAGCCGAGGAGCTTGAACCTTTTTATTAATTCATTTGGTCGTGTGCCGCTAATCAAGCCAAATTCTGCTCAACCACCGTGAAGCGCAGCGGGATGTCCTGGCTCTGGTGGCTTTTTGCCTAAAGTTGTTCAACAGCTACACTGCTAATCTGTTCACAAATGAGTTGGTTAGAGGAAACACTTATCAGCTACCTGTCACTGTCAAGAAAAACACAGTGCCAGCTCACACGAGTTTCACATGAGTGGGCCACACTAAAGTGACCTGTAATCCGCCACCAACTTTACAGCCCAGATTCACCCTCCAGTATACACTCCCAACGCTACTGCGCGCTTTCCCAACAAAAGAAACCGTGTATACTTTGACTGTTCTCAAATGGGACACACATTAGAAAAGCTTAAAAAAAAACAAGAGAGGAGAAAGAAACTGAAAAGTTAAATGGGCATATATTCTCAAAACTATTTGCGCCCTCCTTGTAAATCCCTAGGCTGAATTTAAAAATCTTATCACTGAAAAAGACAATATAGCCTACTCGGAGATCTCTATAAGTAATAAGTTCAACTGTATAAATTACACATACACTGTTGCACCAAATCCGCGCGTAAAACCCGTGCGTAAAACGCCCTGCTTCATGCGTAAAGATGTGGCCGTGACTGTCCCCATGTGAATAATGCTTATGCAACTAACAGAAAAGTGTACCAGTCACATTGCTACTATCTTTGATTACTCATCATCTGATGTGTATTGTCATATTATTTCTTTGGATAGGCGCAAAATCACGAGCGTTACCAAAACCAAAATGTTTTTTTTTTATTGCCATATGAGTGAACAGGTTCACAACATTTCCTAATGTTGTGAACCTGTTCATTTCCTAATGTTGTGAACCTGTTCACTCATATGGCAATAAAAAAAACATTCTGAACATTCATTCATTCTGAAAAACTGATGTACCCCACTGGCCAAAGGGGGCGAGGGGTCAGAAGTTCAAACTGAGTCGCGATCCTTGCAGTGAGGGTTGCCTAAAAGCTCTTTCATGTACAATCCACACTCGGCCTGGTTGCTACATCGCAAATGCTTGATGGGAAACAAGTGCAAGTACTGCAAGCGACCAAGAGGATTCAAACCGAGCGGAGCCTGCACTGAACACTACTTTAGCAGGTGCACATGTGAAACCAAAGCACCGATCCTCAGTGTTTTCAGGATGCTGAATTCTTATGCTCTTGCCTTAAAGGAACTGTAGTTCTCTGTCCATATAGCTGAATGGGGAGAGAGGACTCTGAGGGACGCAGACGTCGCACGCACAGTGAATATTTCATCGGCGCTTGGTGCCAGGTTCAGGGTTTATTGAGCACGCCGTTATCACTACAAAGCCATACCATACCAGCAGCATCCAGCTGAAGCATTTTATTCTTACTGAGCCAATATCACCCAAGCGCGTGAATAATTCACCAACATCTGAGTGCTAAAAGTCATGCTGGAGAGACATCCTGCAGCCATCTCTCTGTGCACAACGATGCTGCCTTAAAAGCAGCTGGTACAGAATTTCACAGAAATGCCATAAGAAAAAGCATAAGAAATGAATCACACCTAGGCTTCACTAAAAGCTGCTTTAATCAATAAATGCTGCAGCGCAAGACAAACAAACAGCCTCACAACGATACAAATATAGATACGCAGAGAAGCTCCATTAATATTTTAAATCTACTGTCACAACCATGAAGGCCGAGTGTCCTGACTGTCCGTGTGCACATCACTTCTCCAGTTCCATTTCTACTCACAGACTGAGGGGGAAAATCCTATGGTGCTTTTCAAAGGCAATGAGCAGAGTTGAGCCTTAGGTGCGCACCACAGTGACAAGGAGTAGTAGGAGCGATGGGGAAGCTGTGATGTAGCCGCGTGATGCCTTACCTGGGTCATGAGCCTGTCTGCGCCGGTGTTCTCTTCATCCTTGAAAATGATGTCTGTGTTATAGTTCGGAGTCAGTTCTTTAAAGCGCTCGGAGTTTCTCGTGATCTTGCCTTCGTATCTCCCGCTCGCCCCGAGGGTCTTCTCCGCCACGTTGGGGATGAACTGCTTGTAGGCGAGAGGTGTCAGCTTTTTCGGGTGTCTTCTCCTGCCGTAGCCCCTGCCGGGTCCGCATCCCATGGCAGAGGACACCAAGGACAAGCAGAAGACACCAACCAATACGAGTCTGCTCCACATAAGCATGTTTTTATAAAGATGTCAAAATAAGTCGCCGCTGCTACGTGTGCCGTGGGTATATGTGCCTCTCCCGGCTCGCGCAAATGCCCTTGTCTCCTCCTCTACTTCGCCTGCTCCTGGTCTGTACCGTGGCAGGTGCGGAAATGAACGCCTAGAAGCGACGCTAATAGAGGTGCACACATCGAATGGATGTTTCAAAAAGTAGTCTAGGGAAATTAAAAGCCACGGGATCTCTGGTCGAGCTGCAGCCGCTTGTGTGAGACGACCGCTTTTAGTGCTTTGTATTATAGCACTGATCTATAGCAGGGGAGGGACTTGATTGGTTCGCTTAGACAAACCCTCCTGTTATCCCACAAAAAAAAAAAAAAAAATCTTAAAAGATTTCTTCCACCTGAGGGTTGCAAAGAGGAGGGGCTGTTCCATGGGAAAACATCAATTATACAAAGTAGACTTTTTTCTACCGCTACCTACCCTTTTTCAGATTACACAGTAAAGTCGGGACAGAGAGGAGAACAGCGCACAGCTCCATGCGAGGCGCTGAACTTAGCTAAAGTGATTCCAATCTGGGATAACGCTGCCGCTGAGGGCATTTCCCAGGAGAAGTAGACAGCTCCTGATTGCGCACGCCCTGTACTGGATTCTTATACATCAACGCTAGAATCCCTATTTGTGACTGTGCATATTGAGCAGGGAAAACACCACAAAAAGAAACATCAGACCAAGCAAAGAAAGAATGAAAGAAAGAAAAACACCAAACAATTACACAGTGCGTACTTTTGCGCATCTAGTTTTACGCGTTCACGTTACTCTGATTAATTTTTTTTTTTAAACGGATGAATCTTGGTTTGTAAACTTTTTTTTTTTTCAAATTTACCACATTGTAATTGACAGATTTTGCGTAATGCGTAAGCGTAATGAGGCACCGTAGAGCCATTAAAAAAATCAAAAAACTGTTCTTTGTGCGTAAACGGACACTGAGTATTTTAAAAAGGAACCCTCATCTTTTTATAGTCGTAATAACGTAAATGCCCAGGACTCTGCAGTGACATCTGAACTGAGTGTGTGAACTTTAAATAAATACAAACAAATCGTATTGTATTACTCTTTGAGGTGTGCCGCAGACATTAAAGTGCCACAAAATGGAATAATCTCAATCCGGGGAATAGCATTAACCACTTTGCCAATTCAAGTGTTGTTTGTATAATGCAAATCATGCAAAATTAGACAACATTCCCATTACATTACATCACCAGCAACAGAAGTTGTGGTTGTACATCTATCTTCCAACTACCAGTGCTTTTGAATAATCTCAGGACAGTCATATTTCACTCACCATACACCTAAATATTTCTTTGACTGGGTCTAATTAGGTTCGACTAAGCATTGTGTTGATGGCCAACTGGCCCACTTTGTACACCCACTAAGCCTCAAACAAGAGCTTGCCTGAGATGTTTGAGAATGGCAACTTTATTTGTCGGATAACAAAGGACGTGCCGTATAATTACAGGAAGAGGGGGTGTCTGCTGACAGTGTGGTACAGGTGCACTGGAGTGAGGACATCTCAGCCTTTTGGTGTGACTCTGCTCCTATTAAAGTTCACGTTGATTGACAGCTTGTGTAGTGTTCAGTGTGTGGCACTACTATAATGGGGCTGGGGAGAGCAAAAAAAGTCAACCATATTAAATGTTTGAGGATTTATAAAAGATATGCAAACAGTTGACACTGAAAATAGTTGAATTAGAAGATTCACCCCTAAAAGCTCTAAACAAAAGCCATCATTAAGGCATAATCAAACCACATGCGACATCAAAAATCTTTGCATAAGAGAATGAAACTTAACACTGGTTATGGTTTGGACAAAGGCACATTATGAAATAGAGAATAGTAGTATAGTAATAAAACCATACATTTAGCTAATCCCTGCAATAGACAGTGATCAAGAAATTAAACTATTTGATGATATCTAAAATTTGAAACATTTTGTGCCCTTGTGATAGATTTCCACAGTTTTTTGCTAAATGTCATAGAGATTACAGATGTTGCTCTGCTGACAGGGTGAGATGTCCTGTTTGGCCTTTGGGTCATATCCTTGGTTCAGGTGTCACCTCTCCCAGGTACCACACAACACCTCCAGACCACAGCTGACCACAAAGCGGAGAGGGGTTAGCAACTGCTGTCTCTTCCACAATCCATCCTATGCAAACTAAACATCATTACAAGAGCTGACTAAATGCAGCAGGATGAAAAATGCATTGCAACAAAATGTGTGATTAATTGAAGAAGGCGTGTTGATGTGACCATCAGGATCTGAACTTGGTTCCTCATGCAAAGTACCCAGCCATCTATCACCAGACCTGGGGACAAGCGTGTTGGCAAACATTACACTAGATTGTTTGGTTTTGGCCTCCTTCAGTGCCAGGTGGGTGGAGATTGACACTTAAGGCAATGGAAATTACAGCAGACAGTTTACACAATTAATCAAAGTGTTGTCAAGTCACTCTAGTGTGGAATTAAATACTTACATAATCTTATTATTAGCACAATGGATTTAATAACTTAACCTAGTGGTGAACATTTAGCACTGATGTAAATACTGTGTGTTAGAGATAGGTTGGACAGTTTTTAACTTAAGTTTGTAGGTTTGTAAGTATTTGCAATTGATTATGATAATAATTTATTCATCTTTTTGACTATTTCAAAGGATCTGACACACTTGTCACAACTGACCAATTAATATAATTAAGTTTTAATAAAAGCGATTATCCAGATATTGAAATTTGCTTTCATTATTAAATTACAAATATAAATATTGGATATTGTTATCGGTAGAAAAAAATGTACCATCTGTTGGTTTGTTTTCTACGAGTGCTGTGAATTCATTACATTTTCGAATCCACATTTACAGATCCAGATATCCAATAGTTTCAAGTAGTTTTTTCAATTTCGCATAAACGTTTTCTATTTCTGCTCCCTTTTGCATATGACGCAGCACAACAGAAGCAGATTTGATGAAATAATTCTGGAGGGATTGGGGGCATTGCACAATTCATATTCTAGTTAGCCTGTTGCATGTGATGGTTAATCCGGTGCGAGGCGTGAAAGCGGCCAGTGAGTCATCCGTTTCGTGGTCTTTTACATATCCTTTTCAAACTTTGGGACCACTAGTGCTTGCTTTTGTAAATCTCCAAAACATAAACCACTTTGTTTGAACAATGTCTGACTCCTGACCTTTAAAGATATGAAATAATACTGTTTGTTGACTATCAGACTGATTCCACGCCCACGTTAGATTTCTTTATTCAGTTCTGAATCGTGCGCAGTGAGATGCAACTATAAGTGCAGGAGTTTTCCGAGCTAAGTCCCCCCAATTACTGCGTTAATGCCTCCTCCTGTCTGAAAGTTTTGTAACATTGTTAGACGGATTAGGTCTACAGAATAATCACGCACAAACATATAAGTAGTGTCAGGCTTTTTTGGTTGTTTTCCCTTGCTGCAAATAGGGTTTCCCACGAGCCATTGAGATTTTTTTTCTTACAGGTGGGGTCTGTATTGAAATTTTTATCCTGGTAAACACGTTTATAGCACGGACATGTTGCCTTCTGATCCGTGCCCAAGTGTCCCCTTTTTGTTCTTGTAATGTAGTTTGAACAACCTCTCTTTAAATGGTTATCTCAGCTGCACGCATACAAGCTTTATGCTCATACAGAATAAGACAGGACACATTCAGGTGCCCTGAGGCCCTTTTCTGTCAAGCACAATGGCAATTTCACAATACAGTATACAGTGGAATCACAGCCCTCAGCGTGCCCCGGAGTCTCTAAAGGCATTTTATTTGCACTCTTCAGCCGCTCCCAATACTTAAACATTAAACGCCAAGGCTAGACAGGCAAAACCACCGCGCAGTGCACAGGAGGTGGGAGGGGCTGAGGAGGAAGGAGGTGAGTGAGTGGTGAGAGAGAAGACTGGGTGGGTATTGGGACAAAGATACAGGTGATTCAGAGCTGATCACTGGGAACGCCATCACAGTGTGGGTCACGGAAAAGGGATTGGTTCAGGTCAACTGACAAGCAGCATATTTCAAAACACACTCATTCGGCTTTTAAATGCTTCATCATTTTTAAACAGTGAGAGCAGCGAGGTAAGGTGGCCTTCAATGTGGACGAAAGTAGCAGCACTGATGAATGGATTGTAAAAGTCCAACTAATAATGCTGGATATTCACCTGATTCACTAGATGTACATTTGGAAGGACATGTACTGATTGGGATGAACTGTAATTTCTCTACTTGCTCTGATGCTTCACCCAATCACTATGAAGTATTTGCCTGAATTATTCCCTAATCCTGATTTCAATGGGAGCCATCCTGACGAAGAATGTGAAGAACTCAAATCAACTTCACTTCCAGTTAGTTGCATATAGCACTGTACTAGAACCTTTTCTATAATAACCTCTGATTCTATTGAAAGGTGTTTATCATTTTTATAGAATTGGAACTTTGTCATGTTCTTGTGACATTTCCATTTGAGACACGCCAGTTTCAACAGCAATTCAATGGTATCTGTACACAATGGCTCAAAAACAGTTAATTGACTAAAATCTCACCACTGGTTGGAAAGCACTTCTTGAAGGTGAGTAATCTGCTTCAACTTGAAATCCAAAATTTATTAAACCGAGTGGAGGGCACTGATGGTATCTGTCTAATGAGCCCTCAGTGTTCAGAGTGCATGCCATTTCTCCCCGGGCTACCAAAACGGTGCTTATAATTTTGCTAACCGCGGAATAAAGACGCTGGAACACAACAAACAGCCAAGAAACTCTGTCAACCTCTATGCCAACTCCTCCAACCACCTATGTGCTAATATGCTAACATTTAAGGCTAATGATATCTAACACCATATCACACACCATAATCAAGTTTACTTATTTATCTAGCCCAATTCCCAAGTTTGATTGTCATGATGGCTAGCAATTTATTAAAAAAGAATCAATTACATAATTAGCGGCTGAGACAATTTGCCACTCCACATATAAAGCTTTAAATCATCCTCCGATAGCAATCAGTTCCATTGCAGACTATCTCTTTTTCCTGCCTTATTTAAACTTACCAATCCAGGAAATTGCAGCCACTGATCAAAGTTATTGCTCAGAAGGAACAGGAAAGCCGGAGAGAAGTGACAGTAGCTCATGTGAGTTGTGGCTCTGGACGGACTCCGATCTTTGTCAGGCCGATGCAAGATGGTTTTTCAAAATGAATGAAGCAATAAATTTAATGCCCGAGACTGCAATGACCAGTGCTTATACCAGGAAGACTTAGCAGTTCTTTTACCTGATGAGCTAATTGAGCAGGGCAGAACTCTGAAAGATTTAGTTCAAGTTACTGAAGAAACTGTCAATCTGATGAATCACATGACAGACCTATCTAAATTTAGTAGCACTACTACTGTTATAGAAGTTGAAAAAGTAAAGACTAAAAGTAAATACTGGATGGTTGATGTTGTAAGTTTATTTTTCTATCAATATGCCCAGAGACTTCCAGAGACAACTGAATGGTGAGCATTGAACAAGAGCAATGAATATTCAAGTCTGACAATGCTCCAAAAGGAGTAGGAGTAATTTAAGGCAATAGTTATACTGGGAAGGCCAATGAGGCTCCAGTCTTGAAAGTTAGCTATGTCATAATTAGACGTATTTGATTATAGAATGCAAGAAATATATAAATGCAAGTAAAGGAAACATTATCTATATCATCTTACAATTGTCAGTCAGTAAATCACTATGCATACATGTTGGCTATTCACAATTGACTAGAATAATACATTAAATAGCAGAAACAGTACACACACCTGTCTTTAGATTTTACTACTTTTACCACTCATGCTAATTGACTCATTTGTGAGTGCCCTTCTGTGTGAAGTTTGCCTATGTGTTTACCCGGGATGCGCTGGTTTTCACTGTCATGTGCTGTAGCCGCTGCCCTGCCATGCCCGTCTGCCTTCAGCACTCACCATCAACCAACCAGCTCTAGGTGCCACCTGCTCATGCCATGACCCTGCCACACCCAATTCTGTGTCAGCCTATCAGTGCACAGCCATGTTTTAAACTCTGCTCTCTCTCTCACCTGGTCAGCGGTTCAGCTCATGCAGCCTGTCTGCACCTGCACCTGTGCAGAGGATTCATCAGTTTTCACTTTTTATTTTAACCACCACCAGTGTCTAGGCCCTGAGGGAAAAGTCCTACCTCATATGTGGCTGTACATCTCCAATGCACAGCCCGTCATTCTCTGCCAGAGTCTTAGCGCCAAAGCAATGTTATCATCTCCCTAAGATATTTACAGCGGTCAATGCATTCATTTGAGCTTCTGTGTCTGCCCAGAATCACACCGCATCTGAGCAGGCTGAGGTCTGTCTGAATGCATGTTTATAAAGGGCATATATAACACTGTGGAATCAGAGCTGATTGTCTTGTAATGTGCCAAAGATTTTTAAGCACTACCATCTAGTTTAAAAGATTTATATCTACCTTTTCCTTTAATTCAAGCTAAGAAAATGTATTATCTTTCTGTATCCCATCATGCATATGGACAGCAGTAGGAGTATAGAATAAATAAGGTGCACAAGTGACTGTCCGTCCACACACCCAGTGGTCCCGGGAGCCCTCAGAGCTCATTTGATTGAAAAAGATGAGGGCTGCATGATTTGGAAAAAACATCTATATAGCATATTTTGATCTTTGCAGAGGATGTTTTATTATCAAAATAATTGCAGATTTTCCAATTGGATAATTGCGCCAACTCATATTGTTATTTTGATTCGATTGCGGTATATTGTGCAGCTCTACTAGACTACACACCAGCACTCTATCTCACCTCACAGTCCCCTCCCTCCTCCCCTTGTGTCCGACAAACACTTAGCCTTCAAACTTCTTCAAAAACTTCAAATGAATCACGGCCTGATCAAACATCTTTATGGCAACTTCATAAAACAACATCATAAACAATAAGGCGCTGAGCTGCTGGGCGTATTTTTATGATTTGTTTAGACATGGAGCTGTGAGTGCACTGGCAGAAGCTTCTGTTTGTGTCCCTTGTGAGAAAATGTGGGGTTTTGACCTGTGTTAAATCTCCTTTGATGTGTAATCAGAAACAGCCTTATTAAACAGACAGACAGACACTTGGGTAATAATGGGTGCACATGAATCATCAAAAGAATTCAGACAGAAAACTTATATTACTCCAAATCGAATTTATAAAATTTGGCATAAACGAGAAATCACAAGTATTATGTAGATTCACATACATGCAGCTCTTCTGTTCAGTTTTAAGTATCATAAATGTATGTTATTTTCTCAGCTGCTGTAAATACAAGTGACACTCAAGCTTTATACTACTGCTAAACAACTGCAGTGTATATATATATATATATATGTGTGTGTGTGTGTGTGTGTGTGTGTATATATACATATATACATATACATATATATATATACATACATATATATATATACATATACATATACATATATATAGGTCTTCAAGGTCAAGTCGTTCAGTTTTGTCAACCAAACCTCACTGACTAAACACTTTTGACAACTCAAACTTTGAGATATTGAGTGATTGCTTTAGGTGGGGTTTATAAACAGGAGTGCAGGCAGGTCTGGACCTGTCCCTTTACCATATTTATGTCGTTATCTGAGTGTATACCTATGTACTGTCACACTGGGCACACGCAGACTGATTTGCGACACACTTGACGTTGACCTTATCCCCACTTCCATGCTGTGCTGGGAAACTCCTGCTCCTTTATCTTTACAGCCTGAGAGCGGCCCTCGTCAGAAGTCAGGGCGGAGTCCTGACTGTAGCACACTGAGGATCACAGGAGGGATCAGAGAAGACTGCAGCTGTTGGACCACGGCACGAAAACCCAGTCTACACTCTAAAGTTAGTTTCATATTTTCTACTAGCATTATATAGGACATTTTATACACTACAGAATTGGCAGAAATGGGCAAAGTTGAGCCATATACCCAACCATAAGGCACTCAAAGTCAGTTAATAGTAAAAGCTATTGATAATTGTTTAGAGCCACTCAAATTGATGTTTATGCTTTGATCTAAAGAGGGTGTTTCCCGTCTGAGATCCTGTTTTGTTTCTTCCTAACCTCATGTCACAGCACTGCTCTTAAAGGTGCACCATGTAACTTTTCTGGTTAGGGCGTTTGCCACCTGCTTTGTCTCCATGTGATGTTATTGCTTTACATGGAAAGTTCCACAATACGGGATTAAACTAACTTTGTAGCTTTGACATTACATTAAAAGCATCCAAGAGACATTAGCGTGTTGATAAAAAAGGATTACATTAATATTATGATCAGACTTGTCTTGTAAAACAAATAAGTTGCTAAAACTATGCATTTTGATCTCACTGTACTTTCCTGTCACATTTTGTATACTTATATAGATATTTCTTTTCTTTTTCTTTGCTAATGTTGAACATTTTCCATTCATTTTTTGACTTCAAAAGGTCATCTGCCAGCATGTTGGAAAGGTCTTGTGCAGCCCCACATCCTGTGCTTGCGCAGCTCCCTGAAAAGTGACAGACCGGTGTGTAAAAGCTCACCCAGCCGCTACATTGTGGAGAGAGCTCGGACCAGACTGGAGCTCAGCACTCAAAAATGTGTTGAATTTACCTGTCCATGTTGTTTCTTACAGATAATATCACTCCCAGACACTGTGAGTGGCAAGCAACAGATTTAGGCTTTATAATATGTCTTTAATCATCTTTAGACCTGTATTGTCCGAGTTTGTGGAGTGTTTGAGTTATAATAAGGTGATTGTGATAAACAACAGGCCGCTGCAGTTAGCAACACTGCTCATCGACTGATGAAGTTATCTGTCCCTGTGACATTCGTCGTGACCTCTGCCATCATATGATCACCCCATTCCTTTGATGTTCAAGCACCTTCACTTCCACCTCAAATGTATTCAAGACAACTCATTAGAGTGAATCTGATCAAACTTTAAAGAACAAATAAGTAATGAAATACGTGTTGAATAGGTGTTTTGCCATTAATTAAGTGTCGACCATGCTTTGTGATTTCTTTTGTCCAATTACGGTAAATATTTGGAGACCATAAATATCTGTTTTGTGAGCACCCAAAAAGGTAATAATAAACCTTGTTTAGTTGTTTCCACTGCCCTCACATTTGCTATGTGTGATTGTGATTGTGACCCCACAAAAAAAAAACCAAAAAAAAAAAACCAATTGCTACAATATTCTTTGACTCTTGATCCTCCCTGGACTATGTTCAAATCATTTTAACATTGAAAATGCATTAGAGCAGTAATATAAGCACTATAAAGGCATATAAGTGCTTGTAATTGAAGCAGATCAATTTCAGGAGGAGTTTTGCATAAAATGACTTTTTGATAGTTCTGTCATTGTCAGGGTGGTGGTTGTTAACAGAGGAGAAAGTGCTGTGGTGCACACTTAAAGAGCAGCGAGTGTATCATGAAAATAGAAAAAATGGAAAAGTAAATGAGGGTTTGATCATTGTGCTTTTGACACAGAGAACGTACATACAGCCATGACAATGCAAGAGCATCTCTTGCTGCTAGACATAATGTCTTCTGCTATCTCTTATCACATCCACACCTGTAGATAAGTACAATACAGAAAATATATTAGAAGCTATGGCACAGTGGATCCATCCATCCATCTTCTCCCGCTTAATCCAGCTGGGTCGCGGGGGCAGCGTGCTGCCCAATACTCATAGCACCTGACCCCCCCTATGAACCCCTCTGCAGGTGGTGAGCCCACAGGAGGGTGGACAACATGGTCCTTGATGTTAGTTCATAGGGGTGCGGGCATGTTTTAGGTTGATGGGGGAAACCAGAGTACCCGGAGGAAACCCATCCAGACACGGGGAGGAACATGTAAACTCCACACAGAAAGGCCCGGGTGACCCGGGGATCGAACCCGCAACCTTCTTGCTGTGAGGCCTGAGTGTTGCCACTCAGCCACCGTGCCGCCGGCACAGTGGATCATAATATGTAATATATATACATTTAAGAAGAAAACAAGTGCCATTTTGCCAGACAATGCTGATAGCCCTACAGTTGACGGTGATAAGCAGGTTTTCATTTTTGCCAAAATGGCTACATGGTGTTGGTGCACTCTATGTGTATCATTAATTAAGAACTTTTTTTTTTAGAGCAGAGCAGTGAGTGGGTATCAGGGCTCAAGATTAACAGGAAGCAATGGTGTATTGATTTCAGGAGAATAAATATTACACAAACATGCATAAATCACTCTAAATACAACTATGGGTCAGTGAATGAGAAGTGAAACATGGTTAAAAGCGCTTAAAAGTCAAGTGCAATATGTCTTGTTTATAAATGGCAGGCAGCTCACATACATTAAAAAATACATACATTTATGAGTTTACAAACATTTCCATATCAGCTAATTGACCTACAGTGTAAGCAGTTTTAGTTTTGTTGATAACATTTCATTTGCAAAATTATACTGTATATTGACATGAATATTTCTTGACCTATGTTTTATACAAGTATATGTTGTAAGTATATATAAGTCTAAAGTCCAACTATATTACATATGTGACAACATTACAGGATTTAAATGGATGATGTAAAATAATGTTGGGTTGTCTGACATCGCTCACAGATCAAGTGCACTTTTTACAGAACTGTTTCTTCTAGCCAAATGAATGTTTTCAGGAGAACAAACAAAAAGTGTGCATTCTTTTTTTTACCTTGACATTCATACGCATAAAATCATACGCATATTTATTATAATGTACAAATCTAAGTGGACTTGCAGACCAGGAACCAACAGATAGTTTTGGGGGCCAACAGGGGGAGCTGGGGTCTAATCCACTGTTGCTACTATCCCACCTCTCCCATTGGACAGGCTGATGACTCGAACTCACTGACTCTGAGGTTGAAACTGGGTTAAACGGCCCTTGTGCAATCAATCTTGTGTTGTGTGGGCTGCAGACACCGTGGCCATCGTGTCACTGCTGTTTAATCAGGCCTTGATTGGAACCCCTCGAAGACACAGCCGTAAATCAATCAGACGTGGAGAGCTGCCATAAGGGTTCTCTGCCACTTTAGCTGCTGCTTTTCTTACATGTTGTGTTAAAATGCCCATTTCTAAAAGTCTTCCTCATCCCATTGTGTTTTTCAGGTGGTAATTATCATTCAGCTGCTGCCATGCACTTGCTGTGGTGAATTATGATAAAGTGTTGTGGACAATTATTCTGCACCCGGCGACTGACCTCCTCTCCTCCTCTGTAGCTCCTGAGCTGTCGTTACCAATGGAAACAGCGCAAGGCTAACATTTACCTTCACTCTTTTGTGCTTCGTATTGCAGCAAAAATAGACCAACAAAGCACAGCAAAAGACAGAGAATGAACTTTCCCAACTACTATAATGTACCCGCCTCTGACAGAGATAAATTAGTCTAAGAAAAGAGTGGGGTATGCTTCAACAGCGGCCGACCCTCCGACACCAATTAGCAGATTGATTACCCGGCTGAGAGGAGCGGACGCTTGTCAATCAGCGCCGCACAAGGGGAGCGACAGGAAGGAGCTGCCGTGGATGTACCTGGAATGTTAAAAGAACAAGAGGCTGCTGCAGGGATACCATACAGAGGCACTGATCCATACGCACACTGCTCCGGCACACCACAACAGCAAAGGCGCAAACACTACTTCGGCACAAAGGGTTTGAATACCTCCACGCAGGCTGCAAACTCAAATACCTGTATGACTGCAGTTCAAAGCCACGCCACAATGACGGCTGAGCTTCCTGTACTGTACCTGTATCACAGAGGGTTAGAGTCTGTAGGTCCATATGCAGAGCTCACGCACGCATGCACAGGGAGGCGTTATCCATCACCTGCTTCTGTCCTCTGGATGGTGACAGTGCCGTTTGCCTTCATTTAGCAAGGACACACTAACAAGGACACAAAGTAAATAAACGCCCGCCGCTAAATTTAGTGCTGCCTGACAGATGCAAAGGCCCGAACAAGAGAGAGTTTCAGTAGGAATGACAGACAAACTCTGGATTATCATTACTCTAGATATTTGCTAAATGTTTGTTGTTGTTATGTTATAATTTAAAGAAAAAAGTCTATTTAAATAGTTTGGAAATGGACAGTTAAACTTGAGAAAGATAAAGACACAGTTTGATTTGGTTGTGGGAGGAGAGACCATTAGCTTCTGGTTCTGCCTCTAGTAGAAAATATAGTCCTCAGCCTTTCTTAAAAAGATGAGACAATGACATCACCACTTTATTCACAAAACCCATGACTGGAAAGAATAAAAGAAGGAGCAGGAACAAAAACCAATTTGTTAGATTAAACATATCTCATGCGGCTGTGATTTAGAAGGTCTGCTGACCGCAGTTGTGCAAAGTTTTACCTCCAAAGACACAGTATTCTGTCAATCTGGCCCAGCCAGAATTTCTAATTATAGGCTGCAGACGCAAGAAGGTCAAAAGCTTATTAAAAGTGAAGATTAAAATTCCCATTGCATATTATAAGCTACCTCGTCCCCTGACTGGCAATTATTTGCTAACTCATGCCTGTAGAGTGAGCAGTAAATCTCAGGATGAACGTGTTACATCCAGCACATGTGGGGTCTGGCTTTATGAATGATCATGGAGGAAGTTATCTGACCTCTTCCCTTTGCACTTCTTCCCTATGCATTACTCCTCTCAACAATTTACAGTGTGCTCAATAACACCTGGTTTCTTGTTTTAACTTCATCATTACTGCATCTTATTATACCATACGATTGAATTTAGACTTGTTATTGTTAAAGAAGACATAATAGACTGCTATAGTCATAATAGACACATCATTATGTTTTCATAATTTAGACACTGAAAGTGAAAACGGTAATTTCGAAGCAATGGCGTCTTGAATGCAGGAGAATAAAAACAAACATGCATTAATCATTCTCAATGCAACTTCAAGTGAGGAAATTAGAAAGGAAATAATTATACAAGTTGATGCTTGTATATGGTTACAAGTTGATGCCTCCTTTAAATCACTTTGTTTTAACAATAATGTGTTGGGAGCCTTTAAGATACAGCTAAAGTTGGTCTTTGTGTTTCAGTGAAGTTGAAGTTGCACACAGTGAATGCATACATGTTGACAAGACATCTAAACTATTTGCTTGTAGCTTGCCTGAAAGTCTAGCCCTGGAGTAGCATGTTTTTGTAGCAGGGCAGCAGCCTCATCATGTCAAGCAGGGTCATCACAATAAACATCTTTTTCAGCTTCTTTCGCAGAACGACTTCTTTACTCACCTTCTTAAAAAAGCCCCCAAAAGATGTGCAGACAGACGACTCAGTGGAGCAGCTAAGCTGTTGCTAGCAGACATGCTCTGTTATGAACCAAGGCCATTTCATTCAACGGGACTCATCGAATGAGCAAAGAAACTCCTGTTTCTTTCTTTTTCTGCACAACAAGCAATGTCTCTAATAAATCAGCTTTCAATACAATCCTTAAAGAAGAAGGTAGTGCATGGCACGATGGTTGACTGACTACAAATCGCACCTCTTACCAAGAAAGTTGAGTCCTGGGCTATCCTTATGTAATAAAAGTGGTAAATATGATGTTGTGTCCCTGGGTAAGACACACATTCTAGTCACAGTAATATGGCATCAAGCCTTGTTTTCATTAATTTACTTTGGAAGTGAACCATACTGGCCTGCTTGGGTCCAAAGCACACCCTGGGGGTACTAGCTCCCAAAGGGGTCTAGTTAGCATCAGCCTGGATCATTTTAGCTCTAAGACCGAGCTAATCAGAAAAGCAAGATGATTGGACAAGAGACAACACAGACAAAAAAACAGATAATATTAAAAAAAAATCTCACCAAATGCTGACTTTAGCTTGTCGTCAACTGCTGTAGGGATGGACACTTATATGTTGAGTCGATATGCTTTGCAAAACAAAGCTAGCACACAGCAGTTTTCTGTTTATACATGTACAGCACTTGTGTTAAGAAAATAGCATAATGCATAGAGTAACGAATTTAGCCAATTTGGTGTCATCTGCCATTTTACTGTGTAATTGCCTTGATCGGGCAACCTTTTACAAAAAAGGAAACATCAGAGGAGGATAAAAAAGCTATAAAAAGTAAAACACAATGAAAGAGTGCAGAGCGTAATTATTATGAGTTTGGGCTGAAGACTGCTGAGGACCAGGATCTCAGCTCTGACTGGATTTAATTGCTAGGTGGGTTGTGTGTGAGGAGGGGGAGTAAATATGATAGCATTGACTCCTCACATGTGGTTTCCCAATATCAGGTCATCTTCTCTGCATCTGCCCATCATAAAGGCAGCTGCACAGGAATGAAGTATTAATTATGGGTGTTGGTGTTGTTATGGTTGATGCTGTCTGGGGCTATAAGCGCGTGGCTGCTCATTTTAAGTTTTGCCCCTCGTAATTTTTGTATGTTTGAGAAGAGAAACAGGACTGGGCTTGTTTTCAGTCTACGCCCACAGTCTAAGGAACCTAAAAGCCATCTATATTCATACTTTTAACAATAACCTCCTCGGTGGCCCAGACCAGCAAAGTCATACCTCCAGACAAACTTATCATTGGTGACCCTTGTCTCTCAGCCAGAGATGCTTTTGTTTGAGTGACGCTAGCAATGAAGACCAGCCAGACACTTCCCCAAATCCCTTCATAGTTGGTTAATATGAGTAAGAACTTGGGATAATAGGGTCACTTGATATTTTGTGGTTGTCCACATTGCATCATTCATGGCACCTGCAGAACAGCCCAGGAGTTACGGTACTCCTCTAAAAGTTCATACGTGTCCATTATGGTAATTTCAAAACCTTTTATTCCGAGCTGCAGCTTCTCATCAGCTAGATTTACTAGACATTGGTGAGCCTTGTTTGGATTTTTTTTATTTAAATGTGTGTTTGATGTGTGCTTCCATGGAGCAGAGGAGCTTTAATGCACAGGTATCAGGAGGAATTATAGGAGGGCTGCTGCACACCGTCAGCCACACTTTCTTGTGGCGCACTAAGTAGAGCTGGCTGCTGTCACAGATGAAGGGCCATAGCACATACATACACCACCATGTTCCTGCTCCAACCTTTGAACACAGGATGTGTTTCCAAGTCAAGTAATTAACTCAAAGCACGGCCATTTTTCGTCTGCACTCTGTCAGTGTAGTCGGAAAAAGTTATCAAATAATGAGAATGAAAGATCAATACTTTGCAATTTCCCAATCCCTGCTGCATTATTCTAAATGCATGAGTCAGTTCCAGCGATGAGGCCACTTCAAGTAAACTTTTAGTTCAAGCCAAGTTCTGAACGCATTTGCCTCCACTCATAATTCAGAAGTTTAATGTATTGCCTTGCTTTCCGACTGGACACATCATGGAGATTATATATTGCTTAAAACCAGCAACCGGCAAACCTGTAAGCATTTTTTCAAATTGTATTAATTTTGCTATACTAAGCTTTATTATTTGTTATAAACGCCTCATAAAACATCCAAATCTGATGTTGCAATATAAATATTTGCAATATTTATACAAGAAAGGCTTAGGACACAAATGATACTGTCTCATTTAATTTTAAAGTATGTAAATTTGTGGGTGATTATCTTTAATATGCTTGATTGATGTATGTTTTTTGTCAATAACATGCGTAAAATTATACATTGAAAAAGTTGAAAAAGTTATTTGTGATCAACTCATTAACACTCTGGCCTCTGTGCATGCACTCAATTCCATTGGATCTATAGTCTTGTTTCTATGTCCACTGTTGGTTATACTGAACTGGCAGCTAACCAGTATATTTTGAAGAAAATCAGAAGGGATTACTTGCTAAAGTATTTTTCAGCTGCTTGTCCTTTATGTTATTAAGTTCATGGATTTATTAATTTGCTGTGAAATTACCTTTATAGCACAAGCTAAGTACATTTAAAAGCCTAGAATAAAAAGATGCCTGAGCTGTCTGAGTTGGTAATTTGTCACTCGTCAGCTGAGTGATTGTTTAAAGTGCTTCTTCGTGGTGCCGTTGCCGTAGCGATCCCTTGCAGAGATTTGCTGCTGTTGCAACGATGCCTTCAGTGCCACTGGTGCATCTCTGCGTCGCTGGCAGCCAAATCAATGATGTAATGCTCATCCAAAAAGCCAGACATAAGATATTACATCATCCTGGTAGCGCACACAGAGTCATCTCGTACACACACATTTGGGATAATTAAGCTTTCGCTGCTCATTGTTGACATTCATCATCTTTTCACAACTTTTGAATGTGGAGCTAATTTGGCAATGATGGCGCCTTTTTATCATTTAGCAGATGCTTTTCAATCATGTTTAATGCCATGGAGGTGCGTGGGTGTCACAGGATAGTCTAGAGGAGTTTGGTAAGTTGGTGATTTCAGGGGGGCAAATGAGGATGCATTGAATTTGTCTAGTTTTAGGGTGAAAATTGATGAAACCAGAGCGCAGGAAGAAGCAATTACATCCCAAGACAGCTTTAGAGGGCAACATCTTGTCTTGTCAGGCTCTTCCATATCAACATTGGTGAGAGACAAATAAGCTGCAACTTCAATCAATTACTGGAACTCAATACAAAGGAGTGGCCACTTACTATCTTAATGCAAGTAGAGAACTAGTGTGCAATAACAACAGCATATTTGTCAAATTCATTAAGCCACTGTAACCACATTCAGTGCAACTGATGTTCTTTGAACCTGTACTACTGTTTCTGAACAAAGCACAAGTATCATGGTCTAAAATACAACTATCACTATCAATGTAGTAGAAAATGAAATAAAATTTCTTAAAAACACATTTTTCATCTTTAATTACTATGACAAATGTGTAAAGTTTCTTCAATCTGAAACCCATGGATAGGGTTATTAAATAAGTGTAATGAGTAAAAGCAGTACCTCTCTTGCATGTACACTCTGGCAAAGCTGAGTGGACAATTTCTTAAGCATTATTTGAATTAATATTTTTTTCTGTTTCTGCATGTTCAATTGCTAATTGCTTTTACTTTGCCTCATTTTATTTTCATAATCTGCTGCTGTGCCAATAAAAGTACTCAGCATGTTTGCACATGTTCCCTTGCAGCATTGACAGACATAAAATCTACTTGTGACACGTGTAGATCATTTTAAATGCTGGCAGGCTGATCAAATGTCAAAGAGTTTTGCGATATGCTAAGGCTATAATTATCAGCTGACAGCAAACAACACTAGATCGTATAGATAAAATATTCTTCCACTTAAATGTGAGGTTTTCCTTTTTTTTTTTTATCACTTTGGGATTTGTAATGAGAGACGGATATGAAGCTCCCAGGCCTGACATATGAGATGTGATTACACAAGTGATAAGAATGGAAATGCAGTAAATATACTTGCAGTGCTTACAAGTCTTCCAGAGTACCATAGCCTTTAGTACACAGCTGGACCATTATTTTACAGCAGGCCTTTTGTACAAAGGAAGTAAATGTAATACATATATATATATATACACAGCATCTTTTCAATATCCTGATGTACTTTATATGATTTATAGCACATCAATTACATAGTAGGGTACATTAGTAATTGTTATTTATTGCTTAGTCATCAAAATTATCTTAATATGATATGTATTTTTTACTCCATAACTGCAACATAAAAGAAAATAGCAATTAAACATCTTGAGATGTGTTGTCCCATGTGCAGATGTTCAGCAGCATTATATTCCAGATTAGCCCTCTTCCAGCTGCTATGGAATGTGCTTAATAATTACTATACAGAAATTGACTGTCCTAAACCTTAATCTCTGTCATTACAAAGTTGCATAACAATTTTAAAGTGAGGCTCAATTTCGCCTTCACTCTGCATCTTTGCCATGCAGCACACTTAGGTTAAAAAAAAGGGCTACCTGTTTGTGGCATGCCTATGGCTGGGGTCACACTGTCACAGAGACTTCTTTGCAATTTGTTGCTAGATGTGGATTCTAGTGCTGCTGAAATCACTGCATATGCAGCAGGCAGTAATGATTGCAAACCTGACTGGACAAAGAGCATGGTGGCAGAAAGGAAGCATCTTTTTATTTGTTTCTAAAGTTAGCCTTGTCAATTGTTTGCTAAAGTAATGGAAGTTGTGGTTTAAACAAATGTTTGAGACGATGGCAAGAACCCCCCTTTGTAGCCATATCATGTGTACAGTGTGTGAGCAGGTCAGCTGTACACAACCATCAGTCTATCCCATGTGTACACCTCCTTTGTGAGCTTGGACTGTCCTCTTATGAGGTTAACTTAATGCTAGACACTGTCTTTAAATATTATTTTTTTCTCACTTTTGTTAAAAATGCGACAATCCCTGGGCTCATCACAGAAACCTAACATCAGCACTCATATCATGTTCAAAGTCTTCTAAATGATAGTGTTGTATTGGAAGGAGCTACCTGCTGATTCACTGTCTGTCTGCCAGAGTGTCTAAACAGGAAGATGTGCCTAATAATGCGCTCTTTCCCACCAGAACAATTTCATAAGTGCATTGTTTTGACGTGTGGACTTCCTTAGATAACCCGGGTGTCATTGTGGAGTGAGAGTTTTGTTGCCTCTCACAATTATCATCATTACTTTAGCTCAATACCCTGTAATAGTATTTCTTCTCAGCCTGTGAAAATTACAGGCTGGAGTGGTGGCACACAGTTTTATGAAGTTTAAGTGCTGATATTGATGGAGGGCTAATAGTAGTCCTTGGCCCACAGTGTAAATAGTATCTAAGGTGATTACGCTTTTATCACGTGCAGAACACTGAGAGGAAAATGTGAGCAATCCGGCAGATGTGGATGCAAGATGAATGAATTTTGTGAATGTAGCAACAGTTGAATGTGGGCTTTAATCAAATAATATAAAATTCAACAAGTAAAATTTAATAATAAGCATTAGCTCAAAACAATAAGAATAATGAAGAGAATTTTGACAATTATTATGATTTCATTAGTCTAATATTACCAAACTATCTAACTAATATCATTTATGAAAATATTTATAGAAATGCTAGAAATTTATTTGACAAGTATTATGTAACGCAATAAATTTATAGTAAGCCTCAATTATATTATAATAAACAAAAAGCATTCAGCCGTATTTTCAACTTATTATATTTTCTACATTTTTCCCACTAACTCTTGATACCAGGCTGACTGGACAACCCATCCAAACATATCACTTTTGGGTGCCTCTTCTCAGACATCACATACTGTTTACAAAGTTTTGATTGACAGTGGTTATTGGGTCCAGACCAATTGCAATACTCGCCTCAATATGCTCTGGGGCCTTTCTGAGTGGAGTTGTATATGCTGATCAGGTTGGACCAGTGGCACAGTAGTCTACAACTTGCACGTATAGCAACAAATTTGATAATGATAATAATAATAATTTCTGTTTAACGTGAGTCATCAGTTGCCAGTGTCAGTAACAAACATGAGGACCTTCCAAAATGGAAGTTTTCAGGAAGTTTGTTGCTTGTCATGCAGCGACCAAATCAAATCAAAGTCAAGTGTAGGCCTACACACACGCTCTGCTGCAGAGTGGGAGATTTCCCGATCTGGCTCCGTTCCATGTCTTCTGTGACGACAATGCAATGTAAAACGAACTTCTTCTTTGATCAATCTTTATGGCAGCTCTTCTGTTCATTGCAAAGAGGCTGTTAAATTGTTTTGCTAAATTTATATTTGTGGTTTCTTGTTACGCACATCCTCCTGAAAGGCATCCTTGACTCCCATGTCTCAGGGTTACGATTTCTGATTTTCTCTGCGACTTGCCGCCCCTCCCTTGTTGAACCTGTGGCTGATATCTTTCAATCACAAGCTCTCCTGTCCTTGCAATCACAGTGTCATTGTTCGTCTCATGTTGTGGAAAGCCCTTTTGACAGAGCCTTGTGATGAATCACCTAGCTAAGGCGTTTGGAAAGGGAGCCTCAGATCCCATCGCCCTCTTTTTCATAGCAAGAAAAAAACATTCAATTCATTTCTTTGACTCTTTCATGTGCCTCCCGCCACAGTTTTTTGAAAAAGTTATTCACAGCAAACCCTCATTTTTTTCCCCTTCTTTTCGCGGGGCTCCACAAAGCAAATATCTGCCAGGTTTAGTTAATAAAGGAAATGCTTTTACTTGCTTTAGGTGCTGACGGCAAAGCATACTTTGTTATGTTGGAGGCTTAAAAAAACAAAACTTTGCAGCCTAAGTCCCAGTCACCAAATTAAGTGGCAGAGGTTCTTCCCATGTGGAAAAATTAATCCCCTCACCACCCTTTTGTTCTGTAAACCTAAGCAATGCAGAGAAACTCACATTCTCTCTTATATCAACTTGTAAAAATAGAAGGCTATCAAATATAACCTTACAGTAGAAGCTTGTGAGTACGTGATCCATTTAAAGATAGATTTTTGTCAAAAGGCTCGGTGAAGATCACAGGAACGATGGACTGTGGCAGAGTGACACTATTCAGCTTGTGATATAGAGCACAAGTTATTACACACAGCACAATGCATGTTTACTGCTGATCAAATGCTATTATTTGAAGGGCTGGTCGATTAGGGCAAAAATTACAGTCTAAAAATCGAAAGTTTAAATTGCTAACAATTAGTCAAAGTAAATATATTTTATATTTTCAGGTGCTATGAGGATTGGGCAGCAAGCTGCCCCCGCGACCCAGCCGGATTAAGCGGGAGAAGATGGATGGATGGATGGAAGATGGATGGATGGATGGATTTTTATATTTTAAGTAATGTTTTTAGAAAAGTGTTTTTGCTCCACATTTTAAGGAACAGAACGAGCATCACCATCATTTATCATCATATCATGTGCAGTATATATCAATGCATGATATGGCATTGGAAAAACAACACTGTAGTGTGGTGTCTGTAGAGGAAGAGTTTTTTTTTATTCCTAATGTATTTCCTCCTTCAAACTGCACTGAAGAATACAGTATTTTGCCTCTAAATCATCAGAACGTGGATTTGACTACAGGTGTTGCTTTATTGTGTTGTTGGTGACGGTGTTATCTAAAGAAAAGGTTTTTAATCCAGGCACTGCATGATTAATACGATTATTAGTAAAATCATATTATATTAAGTAAAAGTTATAATGAAAAGGACTACACAGATGTTGATTATTATACAGTATATTTTCATAAATATATTAAAGTAATATGTCAGTATGTTATAATTATGTAAACAGCTGACTGTTGCTTTCACATGTTTGCAAAGAAAGCAATTAATTTAAATATAAAGACCACATTATTGTGGAAAGGAATATTGTCCCCAAAATAAAGTAAATTTAGAGGTAAGAAAACCTTGTTTCAGGTGTACTAAATACATGTAACAGTTATGGAGGTGGCTGTCATGCATGTTATTGTCAAAGTGGGTTTATAGATCCAGACATTTAGTACATGTGGCAGCTGCACTCTTCCTAGAGCTCCAGATGCAGACATAACAAGCTTCCTGAGTGATGGGATACAACTTTTGGACCAGCCTCTGCCTCACTGACAGAGCTTAACCTAAAACAAACACTACAAACTTCAATGACACACAGCTCCAACTAAAGACACAGCTATACAGCTATATTTATACATCTAAATCATCTTTGAGCTAAACAGGGCTTCTATGAGTCATAACAAGTTGAAGTGTAACATAATGAGTTTATGGAAAAAAGGTGTGTCAATACTAATGCTGCAAAATATATGACATCCACGCATTTATTAAGCAAATACAGTGTGAATAGTCTTCCAATGTAGGAAGTTTTCTTAAGAGTGTATTCAAAAACACGACTTTGAAAAGATTCTTCCTATTCCTCACAGTTTTCAATACTAGGCATGTTCCAACACTTCAATGCCAGAGCTGCTATTTTGTCACATTATTTTTTGTTCAAACTTCTTTCACTGCTATATTGAATAGGCCAATCTGCACAATTAAAGCATACACAAGGTTGCCTGTATGTGAATTTAAGGGAAAACTTGGACAAACCCTAAGCTGTCTGTATAGTGGGGAGGCCTGACACCTGGGCAAACACTGCGCTCGATCATCTGTCATCAGCTATGGAAAGCAGCACCAACCCGCTTGCTTTTGTCAGTGTGCACAAAAGAAAAATGCCTCAAATTAATTTAGCACTCTGCATTCATCTTCTAGGGGAGGCTTAAGACCTCATCTAAGCTTGCGAAACAGCAAGGGGCTCACAGGGCTTGGTGTAAGAATTTTGGCTAGTCCGTGATGCCAAATACAGCTAAGACGTGACATGTTGACTGTGTTGTGAAGTGTGTGTATCCTGTTAATTCAGACAGTGGTAATACCTAGGATCTACAGCGCCCTCACATCTGATCTCTTTTACTCAGCCGTCCCTCCGCAGCACCAGCCCACTTGAGGATGTACAAGATAATTGTGGCCAACATCAAACACAGACAAACGCCACACGAGCAGTGATGGTGTGCTATGATGACACGTTGGGTTTGAGGTGGCCGTCTCGGCAATGCATAGTTCAGGTATGGCGTCAATATTCACACAGTCTGGGAGGTATCTTATTCTGATGAGAATGTTACTTTTCCCAGAAAAGATCAAAATAGTTGCAAGAATTTTGAAAATGACAACTTAAAAATACATCACCAGCACCTACAAACAATAGCTATAGCTATATGGTAACAAATGAGGCTATTGGTTAAATTTTAAATGTATTTAATTTGTAGATCACAATGCAATAAATGTCACACTGAGAAGCCAATGTGGTATTTTTACATGTCTAGTAGTAAACATCTCTATACTGGTACACCATGGTATCAGACTGGTTCTCTTTTTGGCAGCACCCTGAGCTCAGGTATTGGTCTTGTTCAGTGCCTGCAGTGCAGATATATTGCAGGTATGACTGCTATAGATTGGCAACGCACAAAGGAAATAACATGAATGCCATTTCCATGGTAACACCCTGTGGCATGGTGCAATCAGTGCAGTCTAGTACTGCAGTCACACTATTCAGACGAGACCTTGAAAATAAGAGTGAAGGAGACCAGCTCACATCACAGAAACTCATCTTTCATCTAAATCACCAAGATACATGTGCAGTGTGACAGAGGCATTTGGCTGGAAAGGAGGCCATGCTACTGCGCCACATCCAGGTCACCTCATTCCTCCTGTTATCCTTCCCATATCCATCCACTCACAAAGCAGAATGTTGCGTCATCTGACAGACACTACAGACTACCTCTGCAATAACTGGTATAGGTACAACTTACAATATAAATTATTACATCTGCTGACATCACAAAATCAAAGGGTAGTCGCAAGATGTAAAGTATCAGCTAATATTCATGTCACTTTAGAACTGCTTAGTCAAATTTAAGCTAAAAGGTTTTTCACAGTTTGTCTCTACAAGCTGTGCAAACCCAGCTAATGATAGGTCTATGTTTTTGCTTGAAAATAATGCTTTTGTGCAGTAGAATAGTTATACTTAATAGTTTCAATCAAGCTAATTTACTTCCTAACCATTGAATCTACAAGAAACACACTTTTGATTAAAATTCTTGGAACTATTACAAGCTTTGTTGAGTTAAGTAACACAATATTGTATAATTCCTTCTTCAGTTCACAAATTGTGTGTCTCTTCAGCATGGAGGGTGAGTGCACCGCTGGCCCCTCTGCAGGTGTCCTTTTAGCCACAGGTTAGCACCAGGGCAGATTAAGGCTCTGCCTCCCAGTGGCAGTAATACCAGTGCTCTGTATAGAGCCCACTACGAGTCGGGCCTGTTGAATGTGGCTTATGGCAGCTAAAGAGCAGGAGAAGGGAATCCTGAGGGGATTACTCTCACGTTCTGCATGAAGTGGGAAATCAAAACCGTGTATAGGGATGATCCCAGACACAGCGTGAACACTGGTGCAAGCTCACATGCACACTGGCTCACAATGACTCCCTCAAGACGCTCATTTGCAAAGACACACACGTAAACCAGGCGTATTGGACACCACTATCCCTGCTGGCTATTGATGCCCAGGGTTTTTATAGCGGAGTATAGCCATCCAACAAGGGCCAGCTCCACTCTGAGAGGATTAGTGTAAGTCGCACTGATAATGAAATCATGGGCTGAGTAGCTCTCAGAGGATTTGATACAAAAGGCCTCTGAATTACTTTGTCTTTTCCTTTTTAAATCTGTTATAGTCTATGGTGAGAACATTAAGAGCAGTATAAATTCTGCAGCACATGTCACCCCTGTCCCTCTGAGCAGGGAACCCCAAAGATTCCTCCTCTCATAAGAAGCTGCTCTCCGGGCAGCGGAAAATTGTCCTGGCAGTAATCTGTTGTAAGGCCGGTATCCTCTTTCAATTTAACAGTCTGACTAGGATTAACAAAGGGAAATGGCTCACTTTTGCTAATCGATTAGTACACCCACAAACTACTATAGCCAGCTATAACAAAGATTATTAATACTGGAAAAATAATACCGTAATATAGTAAATCTGTTTTGTCAAGCAGCATTACTGTCACATTATGGATTGTGTTGTTTCATGTTGTGTTGCTTCATTGAGAATGCCATTTTTACACACTTTGTCTTCAGGCTTCAAAGTAGTGGGAGAACAACAGTTTTCAGCAGACCTGTCCACCTCCACCATCACATCATCAAAGCTCTTTTCACTATGTACACTGAATGAGTCACGCACAAACATCCCTCCAGTCCAGTTTGTGGTAATGCACTCACTATCAGCTGTTCTTGAAAAAAGAGATGGATGCAGTTACAGTGTATGGACCAAAACATAACAAAATGATAATTATGTGGTTTATCAAATGGAGCTTAGAGTCAGAGATTTCACAAGCCCCACTGTTGTGCCTGCACATGCTCTAGACACATATTGTGGGATTGGTCTGTTGTTTGTTCGCTTGTGGGATACAGTCACACCTTCACCTTCTGAACTTAATGGCCCTCAAAAGCTTTAAGTCCAAACGTCAGTGCAAGCTGTCATGGGGCTTTTGTTGCCTCAAATCAAACAGAACACTACAATGACGATCATATTTGTCAGAGCCGTTCCTTTTTGGAGGGTCCCACAGATGAGCAGTAATTTAAGGATCAGGAGGAAGAGCAGGCTGTTGAAAGACGCGGTATAAAAGGTTTCTGAGGGCCTTTACCCAGCATGCACCTCTCTGTTCATATTCAGGAAGTACAGTCCCAACAGCTTAAAGGAGCATTCCACAAGTTGCCTCGACTGTGATCACAAAGGAATGCTGCTCTAAAGTGTGTGCGATTAATATTTAACACAGCACAGGTTAAAAAAGGCATGTGTTTTCTTAAGGGCTCTCCTGCCACTGTTATCAGGCCTGACTCCATAACAAAGCATTTGTGGCTTGTCTTGGGTGATTGATATAGGCCAGAGGTGTGTTGTTGTCTCAGCATAAGGACCACAACAGAGGAGACAGTCAGATAAAAAAAATATGTTTTAGATCACTGAGATCAGAGTTCCACTTTTACTTCCTGATCCAATGGGAAGCACATATGTGTTGAAACCAAAAGCCTCACAGACCATAATTGCAAAGTTCAGAAGTTATGTGGTTGTTATTATTTGTTATGGTATGCTCTTCTGCTAATTAACATGCATTGCTTTAAACTGAAATGGTAAAATGGTCATGACAGGGGCAAGTATAACTTGAATACACAATTTTATCACCAATGCCAGAATGTTACAATTGCAATTGTTCTTCTACTCCAATGTTCCACTGGAGCCCAATGTCCTGTACCCCAGATGAAACTAATGCGGCAAAGCCAGTCTGAAGACACACAGAGATGGGCCACTTCATCCATAATGAAGATGTATTGGATGTCTCCTGCTCCACTGCTGCAAATTTGTCAAACTCTCATTCATTTGTCCTTCAAACTCACAATGAAGTATGGAATTCAGGATGACCTGAATATAGAGAGGGTTATCAGCTGTAGGCAACAACGGCTTTATAAAAAAAAAAAAAAAGTGCTGCTCCGACAAATCATAACACTCAAGATAACTGGCTTTTGGGTACCCATTCTGCTGCAGCTATAGTAGACATACAAGTAAATGTTGCTGGTGTAATAGTCCTTCAAGATTATTTTTGTTGTCTTTATTCTCACACCAATCTTTTGCTCAATCTCTCCAAACTGAGCATTCAGTTGAGGTAATTACTCTGAAAACAGATGAAGAATGTTGAGCGTCTTAGACTCAGGAAGGTGCAAACATACGTCCCTCTGAGTGATCATGTCCCTGATTGGGTGACAAAGATGAAAAAGGCCTTTTCAATAACTCAGACTAATGTTGTGGCTCGGCAGAACAGGCTGTTGCCCCGGGTGCGTGTGAAATGCTTGGCGTGGACAAAGTAAAGCACGGCCGGTGCCCATGGCCCATTGTCCTCAAAGCCTCCTAAAGAGGTCTCTTCACGGGTCCAGCAAACACACTCTCCAGACTCTTGGCATATCTCTGAAGATCCTCCTTTTGTGTGCGCAAACACATTACTCTCTCAAGGAGAGGAACAGGGAAACAAGGCAGCATCAGAGAAAGGACTTAAGTATCTCTCCCCCACTGCAGTCACAGCCAGTCTTCCGACACATCATAATTGGGCCTGAAACACTTTTTTGGTGCGGGCCTAATTCAGTGAGTAAATTGCAAAATGAGAAAAACATGAATGGGCCCTGGCTGTGATGACTCAGCCTCGGAGTCGCTAAGAGTTGCTCTTTGTGGTCAGCCACAAAAGGGAAATGTTCTGTTAATCAGCATTGTTATATAAGTGAGAGTGCTTCCCTTAAGAATGTCTCCTTCTTATAGGTAATGGAAAATATTGATACTGAACGATTACTACAAGCAGTGCAGATACTCAATACTCAAGTTCAATACTCAAGGTGACAGCTTTTTTCTGTGGCTGCTTTTGGTTTTAAATAAAACAGTTCTGAAACTGGGTGCAGGATGGTGGTTATACTCATTGGCCATTCTCACAAGGTTTTTTAAATCCTTACATTTGGCATAGAAAACAAACCACAATGCTGACCTGACCAGCTTAAAGAGAACTGTTTCCCACTCCTTGTATGAAAAAAACGCAAAGCAGATTAAAATTGAAAAAGGAATGCAAAAAATGCCTCCGCATGGATAAGCTAATGCTACATGGATGTTTACTTCCAACACGTACAGATGAGGACAACATAACATCCCAGTGGGTTGACTGGGGTCAAATTTAGCAGTAAAAGTAGCTTAACCATTTCAACTATATGGTGTGACATGTCCTAATTATCCGATGCATTTAATGGGAAGTCGTGAACTACAATCTCCTTTCATTACAGCAACTGGAGACTGTGTAATTTGAATCCTCATTTTTCCTCTTCGAATCATTACATGACATTGCATTTCCAAAAAAAGGCCTTACATGGTTTAAATGGCATATATTATAGTGTTAAATAATTCTTAAACTTATAATCAAGCACAATTTTCTGTTAAGGTATTATTAACACAGAAAGTCCAGAAGCTTGATGTTAAGTTATGGCTTAAGTATTCTTGTATTTGCCAAGTAAAGCTACACTTTAAAGCTTCTTTTAAAGCTCTTGTTAAAGATCCCTTTCTGTACAACTCTACACCCAATTATGAATGGTCATGGAACAACTGCAAAACATCAATGCCCTACCTACAAAATAGAGTGAAAATATGCACAGCAGTATACAAAAGTATAGCTAGGGGGAATCATTTCTTAAATTGCTACTCACCTCTTTCTTCTGTTTCAGTGTAGTTCAAATCCTTCACTCAGACATATGACTCTCTTATTATCACTCTATACACAAGATACAACGGTGGAGTGTACACCACATCACAAAAGTATGAATATTATTATAAGAAAACAACAACAGTGGTATAGTATATATTGTAATGGTATATTTTCAATACACTCTTCATATACTATGGTAGTACTACTTTCAGAGGTCTGTGGGTGTATATACATATACACCCACAGACCTCATATACATATTCAATTAAGTAATTTTGAGGAATGCCGTGCTCTCACCCTAAGAATCACCGTTCAGCTTCCTGGTACACACTAGTGATGTGGCCCTCAAACCAAGTGACAAAAAAGACAATAATCTCCTTGGAATTCCACTGCGTTTTTGGAGTAGAAAAGATGGACAGTGGGGTTCAAAGGTCAACGGGACCAGTTTGCCAAGGCCCATCTGTCGGCCCCTGCACAATGTTTACGCACAGAGTCTCAAGAGCTGTCCCAACACTACACCGTCTCCATACTGTGGTGGTCCAGTATATTGGCCCGAAACCCCATTCATCACACGTTCACTAATAAGCAATAGAAAAGGCTTCATCTCAAGAGCGCCTTTATCTCACAAGTCCTGCGCTGTTAGCTTTGATGTGTCCAGGTTTTTCAATATGATAAAGGCTAGAGATGCATGAAAGCAGCTAGCACATTGTGACAGGTGTATTTATAGACTCACAAACAGATATGATGTGAGGTTATCTATGGAAACGCATTATGCAGATAAAAAAAACGACAATACTACCATGGTAACTACATTAAGGAGCTGCTTCTAGCTTTTGCTTGATGAAGGTACAATTTTGTATTTTAATTAAAACAAGTCAAAATAATTCGTTTCTTCTACATTTTTTCAAGTAGCTTTTCTGATATAATTATATTGCAAGGCTTTGGAGCAAAACTTTTTCAAAAAAGTTTAAACCATTTTTCCAAGAGTATCAAAACACTAAAAAAAGCAACATAAATGTGCATTTATACTCATGCACATACACACATCATTATGCATTCTTAACAAGTAGCCCTGCCCAATGTTAAAGTATTACACATTTATTAAGCTTTATTAATAAACAGCTGCCAAATGAGGCATTTCCCGTTGCTTCAATTTTCTGTAGGGATTTTTGATGTCTGGCCGTAAAATCCAAGATATTATTTCTATCAAGTTTTGGCAGCCAAAGCTTCACACATAAAAATATAAGATAAAATGACTATGTTTTTTTTTAATGCAGTCTTCTTGTTGCAGGATCCTAAATCTTACTTATGTTTTAACAAACCTCCTTCATTCTCTGCAGGCATGTCAGATAAAACTACTTTCTCTGAGTGCTCCATATCTGCCATTTGCTGCGGTTTCATTCACAAAATCTATCATTATATGTTTTAATAACAACGTGTGTGAGGATAAGAGAAAGGATGGCTGCTTCTCATGCTTGCACTGACTATGAGCTATTTGAAACCTGGATACTGTATTTAGAGCACATTTTGCCTTACCTTGTTAAAATTACAGCTCTGCCTATGTGTTTAAGAGGAGCTGAGTGCAGGCAGGAGCCCATGACCACATTAAATAGGGCTTTAATATTTGACTTCAAAGTAACAGCGATCACCAGAAGCATGAACTAGCAGTGAAAACAGTCATTTTAACCATCATTAAAAATAGTCACTGGTGTTAAGATAGGAGGACTGTGACCTCATATAACAGTCAAATGAGATAACTGCTTATTGAAATATTGGTTTTGCAAATAAATGTAGTTATTTTTATTTTATTTTAAGGTTTACACCAAAATTTTAATATTATTTTTGGAGCAGACATAAGTGATTACACGCCTCATTGTGTTGGCTTTATTTGATTAATCACAGTAGATTAAGTTGGTGCTTCTATGGTAGCACTTGACTGCCACAACCTGTCAGAATAGGAAACTCTTTAGTCTTTAGAGATAACGTGGCCTTGTGTTGTGAGTTGTGTAAACCAGGGAAATTCCTGTTGTTGGCAGATGTACCAGCGGAGACCTACAAAGACCTCTAGGCATCTGTGGTGTGTAAGTCTTGGCTCTGCTAGACACAGCCGGGAGCAGCTCAGACACACCATTCAAATCCTAAATAGAGCCATCAGAGTGAAGAGGAAGAAAAAGCCCTGTCAACTACAGTTCACACCAGAAATGCACTATTATGTCACAGGAGTTTCACACACTAAGTAGCTGGTATAAAATAATGATCACCGTGACAAATAGGAACATCAAAGTGCGCTTCATTAGGCGTAGTGTAGACAGAACAGAGCATGCTCAGACAAGCCTATGTGAGCGTTTAATAAATCTTAGATTGGAAGGAGGAAACGCTTAACTGACTGATTAACTGCTGACAGCTTTATGACAAAATTACTATTGTTGCACTCAAAGCACTCATCATTAGTTAAATCAATGGTAGGGCATGATCATTTATATACAGCAATTCTCCAATGTCTGTCAGCCTTGTGCTTTGGCCCTGATCTCTCAGCAGCCTCCACAATATGATACACAGGCAGCAGTAATGGGAAATTTAGTTACAAAGCCACCGTCTAGTGACAACCAATCCAACTATACAGGTTCAAATGCAAAACACAAGGTTAGTGGTAATTACTATAAAATTACTATATAGTGGTAATTTGCAATCACAAATAATAAAGTAAAATGCATGCTACATCTAAAAAATCAACATATAAACTATTATATAGACATATTTGTCTTGCCGGAAAAAAAAAAAAACAAAAAAAAAACATAAGGACAAATACTAACAATGGCTGTAGTCCAAGTTATTCTATTCTTACAGCACAGACCAAGCGATGAGAACTATGAAATGCAGGCAGAGGGCAGTGTGTGAGCAAATTCAACCAGCTCCTTGCTCTTGAGAACATAGTTGTAGAAACAGGCACAACAGCTCTGTGGATTACTGTTCTTTCTCATGGATTCTCCCAATAATAGGTTAAACTTTCTATCTATAATTCCTTTATGCAAATCAATCCAGGTTGCAAGTGGAAAAACACTCTAAACAATGCCATGTTGTTCAAGTGAAATGATTAGGCTAAATCACATTTGTTTGGCGAAAGCAGCTTATAGCAAGGAACGTGTATTGAAAAAAAAAAGTGACTGGAGAGAGGCTTAAGACATACTTAGAGTCTGACAAAACTATAAACAGTTGCTAAAGGCTTCATTCTATGGTTCTTAATGGTGACTACCTCTTAATCAATACAAATCCTGTAACTAAATGTTACCAGTTACTCCTGATGCCATTACCAATATACATCACTACTCAGTGTCATCTTATAGCCAGAAGCTCCAGCCACAAGGGATAAGGGTAAAGGAATAAATCTAAAAAAAATTAGCATCATCACTTAATACTAGCCTTGTCACCTACAATTTCAAACTTCATTTCAACACTAAGGAATAGACTCAATACTATGATGTCTTAAGTATCTAGTTTAGATAGAAATTTTCTTATAAATTAATATATGATTTTCAATACTTTTGAGAATCCTACTTAGTACTATTGGACAATTACACACAGTAATAATTGTCTTGGATTCATGTTGGATGATGGAAGCTGTTTCCCAAATCCTTTACCCGCAGAAATTGTGTATCTGTTCCATCTAACAGGAGAACAAATTAACTCCCGAGTAAATGGCTGTAACCTTGACAATTAAGATTTTGGGCATTTAATTTTTCTTTGTTCAATGGTTTGGCTATGGTCTCTGCTTTACTCTTAAAGTGTTCCAAATGTACTTTTATTAATGATATATTACTCTAAAAAAGGTAGTAATAAGATGGAACTAAAGGGCCATAGTTTGGACACCCCTGATCCAAGGTAATCTCTGCTCAGAAAGCCAAGACATTATAAAGAATTCACTCCACACTTGCTGCCTTTCAAAGACTGAAGACAACCCCATATGCCCTCAGCCTAGGGTCAGTCATATCCTCAGAGCACCTCACCAGTCTGTAACCTCATCTCAAAAGGTGTGTCTGTTTACAAAATCCATGCCATCACAACACTTACTGCGTCGGCAGGTACAAAGCAGCTTCAGTCAAGTGATCCTGGTCGGGTCAATGACAGATAAAAGCTTGGATGGGGACGTCTGGGGCATGTTCTCAAGCAGATGCACAGGACAAGATGGCCGACAGAGTTTAACACGCAAGAGAGAGAGTGGTTAAGTGCTGGCTAAAGCTTAATTGTCCTTTGATACACTTTGATATGGAGTAAGAGATGAGCAGGGACTTGTCAGACACTTTGGGGGATTTGTTTATTAATCACTAGGTTGTGTGATGTGTCTCTCATCACTTCAACAGGTATAATTAGGCTTTAAAGGCCACTAGAGGCTTGATGTGTGCGCAGTTCATTTTATTTTATCTCCTGCATCCTTTTGAAGTCTCAAGAACAGCTAACTTGGAAGTTGCTTGCATGTACAATCCATGCTAAATGTCATAATAAGGTCTGCACTTAAACAGGTAATGGATCTCTGTTTTTCATGTTTTGAGTTCAGATTTTTACTGCATGTATTTATTGATACTTTTCAGTAACATTATGCTGGTGGTGTTCTACATGTCTGTCTATGTTGGAATGTTCAGCATTGGGACACAATGGAGACATTAGCATACACAGCCTGATTTTTGAAGTTTATAGATTGTCTGAAAAAACAAAATGGATTTAAACAACTCATTTTCAGGAGTCTGTGATCAATACAAGCGTTCATACTCCAGTTTAGGTACTTAATTTTCAACAAAAAGGTGAGAGTGACTAACTGAAAAACTGTTGGCTAATGCTAGCAAACTTGTGACTATAATGTTACATTAGAGGGACTTGTTAAACACCACAAATTGGCCTGTTGTAGTTTCAATTAAGTCAGTTCTTTATGATCAGATTGTCTTAATACAAAGCTCATGTTAAATTCTAACTTAAGTAATGAGGCTTCATACAGAGCAGTGCTTTCAAATAACATCACAACAAGAAACGTTGATGACATCAGCAGCAAAGTATCAATATAGCACCTTTATTCGACACAAAAAGTAAACTACTACTGTAGCCATTTCTGCCCTGATGTGGACAGGAGATGTTGCTGTCAATCTGTACCAACTGTCTTTCCTACAAGATTAGCACAACTCATACAACATTCATAAGTAAGCAAAACGAGTGATGTGATTTGCACAGCAACACAATGACAAGGATCAAACCACAAGCCTTCTAATTACAAGATACAGTACAAGATGTAAAATTTACAACAAATAACTTCATGAAGAAATGTTCAATTTCACTTTCACATACTCCCAAAGGTCCTCCTACCCCTCATAATACGGTCATAAAGATTAACAAACAATGCACATCATCTTTAGCCCAACTTGTCTCTTAGCTTTTCCTGTTCCTTCACTATTTTTATGAGTGACAGTTCAAAGAGTCATGTATAAGACAACACTTGTATCTTGTCTTAGGTTCCACAAACAGCTGTCTTTTTCACACAACTATGTGACAAGTGTTAGGGAAAATAAACTGTAAGAGCTGACTTTGTGACTAACACAGCGCTATTGACCCCATCCAAAGGTCCAGCGAAGTGGCATAAATGTTTGAATTTCAGGAGTCCCTTCACACTTGATCTCTCTAATAAATTGCGGTGTCAGAAGCGACTTGCTGAGTGGGACATCATGTAAGAATGTAAACATAGCGAGGCCCGCTTCACCAGCCTTGATCTAATGTTACACGCCTCACCAGCTGGAAAGATCTTACCACTAACCTCCAAAGTAAGTCATACAAAGAAGAGGGGAACAGCATACATTCAAATAGATTAATAGTATTGCTTTGTGATTTGTATTGTATTAAACATAATAACAATAATGCATCAGTTTTATATAGCGCTTTTTCTGGACACTCAAAGACGCTTTACAGAGCATTATTCATTCACTCCAGACCCAAACTACTATTGTAGCCACAGCTGACCTGGGACAGACTGATGGAAGCGAGGCTGCCAATCTGCGCCATCGACCCCTCCGACCACTACCAACACTCATGCACACACCACTTTCATATTAGGCAATGTGGGTGATGTGCCTTGCCTAAGGACACAACAACTGGCGCCCCACTGTGGCACCTGGAATTCCCAGTGGTCTCCCATCCAAGTACTAACCAGGTCCGGCCCTGCTTAGCTTCTGAGATCTGACGGGATCAGGCTTTGACAAGCCAGTATGGCCACATCATGCATAAGTGATGAAAACCTGTATATCTTAACCAGACTAGTTCAGTTTTTTGCTTGACTAGCCAAGGCTACAAACTTTTATAATACTTAATAAAGACATTATAGTTTAGAACCGTATCCTGTCTCATTATTTCAGATGGAAGTGATTAACCATACAGTAAAACTTATGGTCTAATGAAGTAAAAAAGAGATTACCAACTAAAACTAAAACAGAGGATTGAGAAACAAAGACAATTTCCACAGAATCAATGAACAAAGCGCTAAACTATCTGAGGTAAAAGAAGTTTTAGATTTTGCTCTGAATTATACAAAGGAGACATACAAGGAAGATGTCTTCTGAATTTGAGAGACGCATGTTTTTTTAAGTTTACAGCTAAAAATACAGGGAAGATGCAGCACATGAGAATATTGAACTTTCCTACTGTTTATATCACTTTTTTCAAAGTGGAGTGCAGTATAGGAAATGCTATAAAACTATGACAGTCAAACATAACATTGAGACAACTGTGTTCCTCGCTGCAGGCATTTAATGGAAATCTTATAGAAAGTAAATAAATCAAAGAAAAGCTTATGTCATTAGCAGTAAATTATTGTAGTCTGTTTCATTGTATGCCATTAAAGGTGTAAACACTTATCAGGGAGCTACAACTTCAATAAGACAGAAGATGGAAACACAAATATGTGGATGCAGCTTTGGCACACTCAAATAACCACTTTGTTTTTCATCAGACACTAAAATTACAACAAGGAAGCCAACCGGTGGAGTCCCTTGGCAGAACATAAGGTGGATTTGAAAGGGAAGGGCAATGCTCTACAACTTAGAGCAACATGTTTTCCAGAAAAGATGGGGGAATTCATGTTGCTAAATTGCAACTGTAGATAACAGATACAGTTAAAGCCAATAGGGATATTGTAATTTACAGTTTAAAATGTATAAGCCCACTGTTTCATTTTGCTGATAGATCCAACCACTGCAGACCAGGAAAACAGGAGCTTTATAAATTATTTTAGTTACTGTGTATTAGTTCTTGTTAAAACTTGCAAGAAAATTTGAAACCTGTCTAACATTCACCTCTCATTACTCGATGTTTACCGGTACTTGCTGTCTTATTTTGCATTACATACCCAGTGACAGGTTATGCATAAACAAATTAACAAAAATGTACTGCAAACTATGTATTCTCTATAGCTCTGTATTGGTCTTGGTAATTTACAATGTGGATAGGCATAGTTATGGGAAAAATGCACACAGAATAATATATGTGACCAGATTACTTTGTGTCTTGGTGAGATAAATATGGCCTTTGCTGCCTTGTTCTTTCCCTTTGTCACCTCAATGGACTTGTATGTGGTAAAGGTGAGGATGTAGGTTAGAGGGAGGAGATTGGGGTCCTGTGCAGACATGGAAAGTCCCCAATTATGTGGTAATTCTAGAGAGTGGTTGTGATATTTATTCTTATTGCCCAAAGAACTTGGCATTTATGAGACTCACCACAAACACATTCCCCAGAGCAGAGGCAAACTTCAGGCTCTTTGCGCGGCGTTCAATCAGATTAAATAGCTGCTGCCATTGATTTATAGCCGAGTTTTGAAGAAAGTCTCAGGCCCCGTTCATTTAATTCAGGTGCTCCTGTAAAAAAATGAAATTATTTAATTACTGTTAGTGTACCTCCTCTTTCAGTACCTTGATAAATGTGTCTGTAAATCACTGTATATTTTCATCTGAAATGTATAATACAGTGCAGAAAATTGGAAAATTTTGCAATCCAATATACAGAACATAAGTTGCAAACTTAAACAACTATGGGTTTACCGTATTTATACTGTGATGTAACACAACTCTGTGCATTGTGCTGTAGAGGCAAAAGGGGCTACACACCACTGCAGTGGATCTTAGGCGCAGCAGGTGCAGTGGGCTTTCTTTGCTCGTGCCTTCACAAGATGCAATTTATGGCCATTATTGGGGTCTATTTCTAGACATAGTGATGGATTTTGCTCAATTATTGTCCATTATGGAGAAGGATGGCCACTTGAGCCAGTTCAGGAATTGCTGGTAATGCAGTGACATTACATCAAAATCATTGCAATATGACCATCTTAGTAATGAACATAAAATGAATGAATAAAAAAATTTTATTAAATAATCCATCCATCTTCTCCCGACTAATCCGGCTGGGTCGCGGGGGCAGCTTGCTGCCCAATCCTCATAGCACCTGACCCCCCCTATGAACCCCTCTGCAGGTGATGAGCCCACAGGAGGGTGGACAACATGGTCCTTGATGTTAGTTCATAGGGGTGCAGGCATGTTTTGGGTTGATGGGGGAAACCCATAACCTTCTTGCTGTGAGGCCTGAGTGTTGCCACTCAGCCACCGTGCCGCCTTATTAAATAATATTCATTAATTGATATTTCTCAAATTTGAATCATACTCAGGCTGATAGATAATGTCATTTCTTAATCTTTATTGTTTTAATAGTTTTTCTTTGTTTGGAACTGTTTTTGGTCTTTTGTCATTGTGTCAATAACCTTTACTATCAATAATTATTCATATATTGTTTTAGCATAAATTCTTAAAGTGACATAAGACATTGCCAGTTATGCAGTAATTACAGGAAATGGTAGGATAATTGGCAGTGCCTGTGACCTGACAGTACAGTATATCAGCGTTGCGTCTAAATGTTGACTCTACTATTGAGCAGGAGTCTGGAAAGGGAAACAGAGGTGAGTGAGTGTAGCTCCAGACAGGCTACGCTTCAGCGCGCCTGGCATCAGCACAAGCCTGAGGTAATTGAGATGAGCCCAAGCGCTGCCAGCAGGGTCACTGTGGGCATTTGAATGCCACCAAAGCCCACCACCATCGTTAATCAAAATGGCCGATCAATAACTTCTCAAGTGCTAATAAGCACTGGCACATTTTGTGATATGTGAGGCCCTTCATCATTTCCACTACTATAAGATTTATTGGAAATCCATTGTTAGGTCCAAAGTATGAGGTAATGTAGCACTTAGTAAATGAAGTAAAAGCAAAAGCCTAGGGTGATTTGTATTTCATTTAAAAAAGACATGTCTAATCATTAGAAGCTCCATCTCTCTGAAACACAACCAAACAGCAGTCCTGTTGCGTTTGTATTGATAGAGCATACTTACTCAGCAATGATGCAGGAGATAACAGTAAGATCTGCCCTGCTCCTCCACTGGCCCTGACTCCCAAAGCCATGGGGGACTCCTATCCACAATGCAGTGATTAGAGTCATGTTATGGAAGCATTATGGGTCAGGTCATACAATAATTAGATTTGTGTCTCCCTCCACTGTCTCCTATCAAAGTGATTAGTCTCCTGGTCATTTCAGCAGCTGACATAATGAACCATTATGGGTTGCCCTTTCTCATCTATATCTCACAGCAATTACACATTTGACAACAGTGCATTGTATCCTTGTGATGATTTATGGTCACCCAGCTGTTTATGACCATGAAATAACTCGCTATGTCTCAAGGCTATGACAAATGTATTAATATGGCCAGTCTCTTGCTGCAGGGGAAAAATGTTAGCATGTTCTTAATTCATGATTAAAATTTATTTGTCAGATAACCTCAACCAAAGATCTTCACCCTTCAGGTTGAGCTGTCTACTCAGACATACCACAGATAGGGTTAAGAAGTCTAGGGGGAAGAAAGTTAAATAAAAAGCTCTTTAAAATGGTATTCACAAGGAAAAGACAAACAGTACCCATGCTGAAAATTAAAGCATACTCTGATTCCTCTGCGATGACAGTTGGAAGAATGAGGGCTTTATAGGGGGACTTGAGCCCCATCTTTGTCATATCTTTTAAGCGTGATTATTTACTTATAAAAACAAACCAAAGCCCAGAGTCTGACACTGTGGACATGCAGCCTTTGATATAGCACTGAGACTGAATTCTTAACTAATAAATTGTTCCATGCTTTTGTCTAGGGTATTACCTGCAGTGGTCTGCGTTTTTCTTGTCCTAATCTCAAGAATGTGGCAGCCTCTTGAGAAGCTCAGAGGTTTCCTCCTCGCAGAGCTGGGTCTTCACTTTGTTTTCTTAGACGAGTCTCAGGATTGACAGGCTTCACCGTTAGACTGTGCCATGGCCATCAGTTTTCACCAATTCCGACTGAACACATCAAAGTCAATCAAAGGTGTAAAGCATTTTAAAGTTACACAACCCTGCACTCTGTGTGCGAAATAAAGCAAACTTTTCATCAGGTTTAAAAAAAAAAAAAGGGCTGGTTTGGAGCATGTTTGTGTGTATGCTTTTCCATGTGCGGCTGACCTGGGAGGGATCCTTGAGCTCACGGTACAGGTATGAGCAGATTAGCTTTGTTCAGTGCCCTTCTGACGACAGCTTGGTGACTCACCCAGACAATCACATCTCCTTTGGTCATGTTCCAACCTCTCACTCTCAAGTGCCTGGCAATAAAATAATCATTAGTAATAATAAGACACCACAAACAGTTAAGAGTGCGTTATTGCGAAATAACATTCAATAGAAACAGGTTGAGAGAGAACGTTAAGATACAATATATTACACCTGTTAACTATGAGTAAAACTTTAAATTAGACTATATATAATTATTAGTGACTTGCCTCACTCATAGTAACGTATACATAAAAAACATTAAGTTACTTTACTTTCACTGTTCATATTGAGGCTAACAAGCCCAGACAAACTGTCACACAGCTTGCAAGCGAACGCGTTACTTTAAACGTTACTGCTTGTCTAAAAACGTGTCGTAATTGAAAATGACTGGAAAAGTTTTGCTAGCTTGAGAATTAAGGGTAGGCTACGTCTCAGATGCTTGTATTTCGTGAAAGCATAAAATCCTAATGGCACTTGATTATAATTATATATATATGCTTATATACTTAACTTTCGTACTTAATAAAATTGCAGGGTTCTCTTAAAGATTTAGCTGCTATCCCATGTGTTTACCTTTCTGTTTTGCCCCGTCTCAGCTTCACAGTGAGCCAATGAGGTCCCAGGACAGAGAGAGGATGGGCGGGGACTGTTGCTAAGTGACAGCACCAACACAGATGGCAGCTCGAAAGGTTTGTGTTGTTGTTTATTGATATTGATTGATTGTTTTATTGATAACAGTCAAACAATAACCTATATAATCTGCTATACCGTGTGAACTGTGTGTATGTAACTTGTTAACGGGTTTTATATCTTTTAGGAGGACTATGACCTCAACACTTTTGTCTTGAGTCTACTACTGTAGCTAACTCTAGCTAAAACCAGTGTTGCGCTTTTCTAAATCACTTCTATTTCACCAGACACCACAGGGGGTTACCCCAATGACCACCAGGCTGGCACTAACTACAGCAGCCCTTCAGGACCACATTACCAAAAAGCTGCTATTGCCAAGTCTTTCATTGTCTGGATCTATCCCTCTATTGAAAAGCAGAAGAAAATGGTCCACAAAGATAAAGAATGGTGTCAAAGAGGAGGATTTGGGCAAAGATAGAGAATATGTACTTGATGATACTCAAACTCCATTGACATTAGGTGACTACTGTATTAGATATACCTTATCATCATACCTTTTGTTTTTATACAATATTTTGTTTCAGCTGAGAGAATGGGTTTAGTAACTGGTCCAGTTGAAAGGCTGACTGAGGAGCAGTGGTCTCTCATCAAAGTTCGATCTATCCAACAGCAAGAATCATCTCACCCATGTGCGATATGTAAGGAAGAGTTTCATCTCAACCCTCAGGTAGAGTATTAACCTGTATTATTAGAGTATTGTTTGAAAAGGGTGTATGTTTAATCAGTCAAATGAAAAGGTACACCTACTGAAAGATTAGCCTAGTTTCTTTAATGTTTTCTGTGTTCTGAGACTGTACTGAAGGTAATGCTTGTTTCCATTTGAGAGACACACACACACACACACACACAAAGCCCCCCTGTTGGTCCCCTGTAGTTCCTGTATGTTCTAATCTGTGTAGACAACTGTACAAATTTACCCATACTGCCTCGGAACTCAACTGTGACATGATGATGTAGCAATCAGTGGGTTATAGTGAGGGTCATTCAGTCTTTCACACCTTTCCAGTCCCCCTTTTAAGATGCCAATCTCCGTAAGAATGCTGCCACAGAATAGGCAAGCCTTTCAAAACACAGTTACCATAGATGCACATGTAAATATTAGTTTGAATCCAAAATAGAACAACTGATGCTCACTTTCACCAAGGTCAAATCCCAGCAGAAACTCCTTTAGAATTTCAATAATTACAGCTACATCATGTATTGCTGCAATGTTTTATGTGTGTAATAGAGATGTTATTTTCAATGTGATATGAATGATAATTATTTGTTTAAGAAAAAGTCCAATAGTATAATGTTATTTTGATATTTCTAGCCATAAACCATAGTTTGGTACCTTTAAGCCTATTAAGAATTGAAATTCCCCTCTGTTTAATGGCTTGTCCAGCTTTTAGAGCTGTACACTGCAGGATGCCCTTTCACCAGTGATGGAGTGTGTTGTTCAGGCCAAAAACAATGGGAAATCAATATCCCCCGTCTCCCCCAGAGATTTGAGTAAACTGGTTTGTGTGCCAAGCTCCATAGCTGTTGCTGTCTCTTTTCAAACGATAAAAGCATCAGTCTGAAAGGTGGAAGACGCTGTAGGTCCCAAGCAGCTTAATGGGAGTCATGTTCATTCTATCCTTTAAATATCAAATATATTTAGAGATCTATGGAAAGCTTACCATTACACCTATGTGTACAGTTGTTGTTATGTATCTTATGTTTTGTGCACATTATTTATGAGCTCTGTGTCTTTAGGTTTTGCTGTCTTGCTCACACGTCTTCCACAGAGCTTGTGTTCAGGCTTTTGAAAAGTTTTCAAGACAAAAGTGTTGCCCAGTTTGCAGAAGACAGCAGTATAAGACACGGGTGATCCATGATGCAGCAAATCTTTTTCGACACCAATGTGCCACCAGGTACAAACATAAACGCTTTACCATATTTCCAACTGTCAAGGAAACCAGTAACAGCTCAAAACAAGAATATGCATAAAAAAATTATGAAAGAAATGTGTTTAAATATTATAAATGTTTTGTGTATAGGATTCAAGCATTGTGGAGAGGATATACTATTCGAAAATGGTACACAAATGCAATGAAAACAAGATGTCCAAAAGAGAAACTACTCCGACAGAGATTTTTTGAGGAAAAGGTGAGCTATAACAATTGAGTTAATTTCTGGGCTGGTCCATGATTGTTTTTGAGCTATTGATTTTGGTCCTTGCTGACCCCAGTTGTAAGTCAAATATTCACTGTTGTACACCTCCTTTACTGTTGTTCCAGAGTCCTTTGATGCTTTGTGAATCACTCCCTGTTTGTTCATTAATCTGGACTGAAGCTTGTGCTTTGGATCAGTCCACTGCACATTCCAGGATGCACACCAAATTCAAACACATTTATTTAGGATAAACATGAGTGGTTTATTGTTGACTTGAAAGTATCACATCATACATAGGTGCCCTCTGTAGAGAGAATTGTGTCCTCTGAGAGCTCTTTTCTTTGAGATATTGTGTTGACTTCACCTGTTGACTCTGAGGAAAAGGGAACATTGCCACCTAGTGAAGCAATTCCATTTGAGAGTCTACATTATTTTAGAACCAATTTTGTCAAATTTAACCATATTTTTTTCCTCTCATAATACCAAGACCATGTTTATCACTACATATCACCGCCTAAACATTGCAGATGTCAGTCTCATATTGCTCTCATTATAATACAGATTGAAATATGCTATAGTTAAGAGTAATCTACAGTCCCCACCGTCCCCTGTGCATGCACATCACTTATACTTTTATAAAGTGTTAGAGAACCTCCCCATGCTTTACCTTCATGAGGAGTGAATCAGTAGTCGTGGGTGGTCAGGAGATTGTCTCATATCTTTTGTCACACATAGCCTGATCTTCAAGAGCTGTGAGCTGTGCAGCTCAGTGCTGACAGAAATGATTGACTAGATTTTTCAAAGAGAAGAATTATTTGCTTAGCTGACTGTAATGCAAACATGCAGGTTAGTGCTAAGATGAAACTTGTGTAAAATAGTGGACATAGTAATTGATGCTTATTCACTACAGTGGTTCAGGTTCTCCATGTAGGATTGTTGTGCTGCAGTTTTTGCCACCTCACCTTTCCTTGTGTGTGTGTGTGTGTGTGTGTGTGTGTGTGTGTGTGTGTGTGTGTGTGTGTGTGTGTGTGTGTGTGTGTGTGGGAAGGGGGGTTCATTTTCACACTCACAGTGGAGTAAGGCAAAGTTCACCAGAGGTTGTGCTGTTTGCTTTGACTGTCAAAGAGGCAGTCGGCCCCATAAAACCCTCTATCCAAATGGTTAACAGTTGTTTAATTAGTGATAAAAGCTGAGACATTTTGATGTCATTGTGATTTTGTATTTGTGTGTTAGACAGAGGGAAATCAATGTCCATGTTTTGTACTGTATTACATATACTAACAAAAAAGTGTTGGTGATATTTTTGGTACTAGCAGCTATATTTAGTATAAATGCCCTATTCATTGACTATTGAATAGTTTTTGATATAAACATTCATTTTCATTGGCAGGCGTAGATTGTTGCCTAGCAACAGGTGCAGTAAATGGATGAAGACAGACAACTTCTGGGCGGGTACTCTGTTGTTTGAGAACGAAAGTGGTGACTGATGATTTAAATGACTTAATGAAAAGGAAAATACTTACTGTTCTTGTTTTTGTTTTACTGGAAGTAGATGACATATTATGCTATTATGCTTCATTTACTCCATAAAGTGGCAATATTTATTTTCAAGTTAAAATGGAGCTCAACAGTAACTGCCTGCTCTAGTTCCAGGATTAAATTTTCCATTAAATTTTCCTGTAGACTTTTCAAAGACATTGGAGTGGAGGCTAACCAGCTATGCAGTAACTAGTATCATTAACCTGGTTGTTTTACACCCCAAAAGTGCATTTAAAATGCAAGATTACGTGAAAAGCTTTGATAACTTTCCAGAAACAGATTTTAAATACAATTATAGCTCTTGCCCTAAGTAAGCTTTCAAATGTTTTGTATTATTATTATTGTTTTTTTGTTTTTTTGTTTGTTTTTTTTCTTTTTGGGTGGGAGGTCACTGTTCCATTCCTCCACTGGCTGCACTGAACTGTACCAATTCCACATCAGTTCCCCATGTCAGTATAAAATAGTTGCATTGATTTGTGAAACTGCTGCACCCATTACCATTCTACAGTCTGTACTCTACACACACTAACAGCACTCCATTGTGACTCTGAATGAAACATGTCTCCTTTGTGCTACTGAAATGTTTTTCTAATTAGTTGCAGGAGTTGAATGACAGCTTTGTCCAATACTGTCACACGGACACAGAGGCTTTTTTGAGTGATATTGACCACTCCCTGTCATCAAGCAGACAAGTGTTTGACGAGCTGGAGAGAAGACACATGTCTATGCCCCAGGAGCACCACTGGGACAGAATACAGAGCCAGGTCAGAGTGAGACCCTGTTATGTTATCATTATTTCTAATGGTAAGTGATTGTTCTATCAGTAGCAAGGGATAGGTAAATAACACAATTACTAGAACAATTGATTAATGACCGATACGTTGCAGCTGATGTCATCAACATTCCTTGGGAGTGTGATGCTAATGAAAGGCACTGCTCTGTCTGGTGCTTTGTTACTCAAGTTAGACTTTAATTTGTTTTGTTTTAAAACACTCTGACCATAAAGAACTGACTAAGCCAGAGCTACAACAGGAGAGCTGATTTGTGCGGTTAAAATCACAAGCTAGCTACCTTTCGCTAATAGTTTTTCAGTTAGTCACTTTCAATTCTGGGGGGATGTAATTCATTTGAATGCATTACAAATGTATTCAAATTAATTACATCTAATTAGGTTACATTTGCATAGCCTGTCTATATGACTGTCATTGCTGAGAGCTCTGCAGGTTGTAGTAGTGAATATTTTAACTTGGTAAAACCTTTCTATTTGTGACAGGTCATCCAGAGAGGAGTGTGGGACTGCCCCATCTGTTTAACTGCACTGCACACTCCCAGCCTGACAGAAAGAGACGAGGCCAGGTATCCTCAACACAGACACTGTGTGCTGCTGTCCTGTTCTCACGTTTTTCACCACATTTGCCTCCAGTCTTTTGAGACCTTCACAGCAGACAGCAAACCGTCTTGTCCACTCTGCAGATCTGTCTACCACAAAAAGCTTCTCTAAATTGAAGTATAATTATGTAATATTAATCATCAATAATAATCATTCAGTATGTAACATTACGGACTATAAACCAATATGACTACTGTATAATGGTTGCAAGAGTTCTTTATTTGCAAACACAGACTGTAAAAAAAATTACAGGTACATATAATTTATTAACATGAAATGTAAAAAAAAAAAAAAACATACACAAAACATATACCAAAGGTTACATTAATAATGACAAAAGCTGCTGCTGCTTTTTGACAGTAAACATAAGATTAAGGATTAGAAATGACTGTTACCATAACATGAGGGGTTTTATTTTAAGAGATAACAATCAATTCAATTCACAATTGCATTCGTCAACTGTTTTAGGTTTGGGGGTGACATATTTGTCATTGGCAATACAAAGTAAGTCATGTATTTTTAGTAACTTTTTTTTTTTTTTAATCTGTGGAACAAAATATCATATAAATGTGCTACTATACAAGTGGTCCCAGTTTTCTGGTATACTTTGCACAGTAACTCCAATAAAAATGCTCTCTCACCTAAGCTCTAATCATCAATAATAAGTGAAAGACCGTTTTATTCATTCATCCATCAAACTTACCAAATATGAGATTTATATCTGTAAAGGATTAGTTCGGCCAATCAATAAACTGATGTCTTCATAGACTTCTTACTGGCCTCTGTCATGATATCATGGGTAATATTTTTGTTTGATTTATGCTTTTGCAAACTTTTTTCAAGAATTTATAACATTCAAAAGTTAATTTCTGCCTCTACCCAGGTAGTGCTTGTTTTAGCCCAGCCCAACTATCAAAATAGTTACTCAAAAAGATAAATTGATGCAGCTTTAATCTAGTACTGATCATTTACATTTTATGTTTTTATCCTCCCATTTTAAAGGCAGGACAATGGTCAAAAAGGTTCATTTACAGGCCCCTGCAAATTGTAAAAAAAGGCTGTTATAATACAAAAGAAGAGATATTTGGGCATATTTAAGTCATTGTACCTTTAGATTTGCCATACAGGGGTATCACAGTGGAACTGTCTCACATCACATAGACATACCATACGACACACTACGACTACAACCTTCATCAACTTTAAACATTGAGCCGACTACAGATTCACAGATAGTTTAAGGCATTCAAGGTGGTACTGGACACTGAAAACATCACAGTTCATAATAATGCAGCTATACAACAAATACATGGAGCCTGAGTTACCTAGTCTCTGCAATCAAGCACTCAATAACCCTTTTCTGAAAACGCTTCATTGAGTTACAAGATGTTATAAAACAAGATTTATATGACAGAAAATCTATGTACTTAATTAAATCCCTATTTTACATCCGGAAGATCAAAAGAGGTATGAAAAGAATATATGCACATGTATATACACCATTTATAAATCAGATAAAAACAGATTTTGAGACGGCCCTGTGAACAAAAGCTGATGCACAAACATAATGGCAATTGATGCGTATTAAAATGTTGGTAGTCCAACTTTAAGAATTGCAAAACAAGCTGAGATTACCATCTATTACTCAGTGACATGCCCCTCAAATTCTACATTTTAAACACTATCTTAAGTTACAGCCAAAATTTTTTTTGAAATAAATTTTCAAATAAATTTACAAGACCAATCTATAAGCTATACATTGCTATATGTTTTACAATTGTGTGAAGCAAAATTGGGAAATCAATAAAAGATTTTGGAGACATACCTATTTTGAGTTCCCACATTCATGACAGACCAATCGAAACATGGGAGAATTTCTCCATCACAGAAGGTGCATTATTTCACCTGCTCCAGCCACTTGCAAGGATTAGAGGAAGAATCAAACAGGAGTTGAGCAGGAGGGGATTATTTGAAAAGCCAGCAAAGTGTTTTAAGTCTTCGTTCCTACTGAGGTCAACGTCAAGGTTACTGCAGTGATGCCAGTCTTTTTCACTCCTCCTGGCTCTGTCCCAGCTCCAGCCAAGACGCAGGCGATGGAATGTCATGAAGCTAAATTGCTCTCAGCCTCCATTTGCAGCATCCATCAGACACTGCCTGGGTTTATTAAGTTCTTTCCAATCCCTTTACCTTTCAGCGGACAGGCAGTTCTGTTGAAATCTCCCTTTGGCTGTGCTAAGGTGTGTGTGTGTGCGCACGTGTGTGTACGTGCCGTTGATCTTATGTCCTTTTCACAGAGTTTTCTGATGCCCATTTGCAGAGAGCTTCCCAGATTCCGGGTCTGTGGGGCTGTTTGACAGCTGTAATTTATCCAGACCTGGGCAGACCAAGATAAGGAAAGAAATCTCATTACAGCACCTGACTCATAGACAGAGGTATTAATGCTCTTACATTTAATGCCACACTACTAGACTCAGTCCTACCCCATTGTCTCTTAACAAGATAAAATTTTATGTTTTACAGCAATATTTTATATTAAGAAAAAGGTACCTAATGCTTTCAGGAGTTCCTCTCGTATTGCAGAGGTGAATTTTCTCACAAGGCATAGTGTTGTGACAACTGCAAACAGCATGTTGTATGACAAAACGATGTAAAAGTTTCCCAGCCAATTAAATCTTCCAAAGTCTCCCAAAAGGTCAAACCTGGTGATACCTAAAATGACACACAGGATACAATGCAGTTAAAAACAAATCATAACCGTAGCACTAGTAATGAAGCAACATCACAATTACATCAATATAGAAATAGATAATTTTTCTCAAAAACAAACAAACAAAAAAATCATCATTGAATCAATCTATGGTTAAAAAGGTGTAACTTGAGGCGGCAGTCTCATAAGGTCTTCATTTGTCACTCTACATGTCTGTTTTGCTGAGGGAGCCTTTCTTTTCAGTCAGGTCCCACGCATTCATCTCTTTTCATCTATTCACTCTCACAAAGCAGAACCTGTTGATATTTTTGCAAAGCCCTCAGTGACTCACTGTATGCTCGCGCTGCACTGTGTTAGTTTCTCCAAATCACACTCAGACCATTACTATTTGAACAGCTGTGCTTTGCATTGCTGTTTATTACAGCCATTGTAACTGTACCACTCCACCCCAGCCTTGTCCCCTGTCTTTCTGCATTAAGTCAAATGACCAAATGACAGTTAGCATGTGAAGCTAGCAACCAATGCACTTACCTAATGTTCTGGACATGACTGGCAACGCTGAACTCAAGACCAAGATAGACACACAACAACCAATAATCTGCAAATATAAAGCAAATCATAATTTGTAACAAATTAACACAGTAAGTCCTACATTTTACATTGCCTACACAGATTGATGAGACACATTTTCACAGAAGCACTTTCTGCTATATTGATTCCACATATTGTAGAAGTAGTAACATTACTACTACTGATGTTGCTCATTACCAGGTTCTTTCCATTGTTCCTTCAAGTCCTTTCACTGGCATGTCATGGCTAGTTAATAAGCTGCACCACCACCAAACTCATTACCAAGTGAATGGGTGCCACTGTGGGCCAACACAACTCACATCCTCCACCTCCCAAAAGCCTGCACTCCTTCTGATGTTTAGCAAAGGAAACCTGCACTTTTCACAACCCACAAACAAATATTGGATATGCTTTTCTAAAGCTATTTGGGATCCCAGAGAAAAACATATTAGAGGTTCAGAAGAGAGGCAACAGTAAGTAAGAGAAATAGAAAGACCACAAAATATATGAAATACACTTTTATCAACAAGAAATTCAATCTGCCCCACTGTCCTTCTCCCCATCTTCACCGTTGTCATGGTTGTATCATCCTTTCTTGGAGTAAGTCCCTGAAAGACTCGTAGACTGTAGAAGCCAACAACAGAAGACGCCATTAAGTAGCTGTTGAACGAATTAAGGACTAAAAACCTTTCAATAGGTAAGCCTGTTAATTTTACACACAAAGGATACAACATGAGGATGATCTCCAGCACAGCTTGAGCCACACCAAATGTGGACAGAGAGGTGTTGCCAATTCCACGATCCTGTAAGATAGAAGAACGAAAATAATTTAATTAGAATAGCAGAATTCAAATTATACAATTCAGATCAGACTGCTGAGTTGCTAGTTTCATCCTGGTGCATTCAAAGAAATCTTCTCTAGTGTTCAAAATACTCTGCACTGCACACTGATGATTTAATAGCTTGAGCATGAAATATACATTTGGCTTAAAAGTGCTAATTCTGGACTTATGCTGAGCAACAGAATATATAATAATACGGTTTAGTAATATTGCTTTTTGCAGAGGCATTATCTCATCCCTGTGAAACAACTGAATGAGATCCTTTATCGACATGCATTACTCAGGGTTGTACCACGAGGTCTAAATTCAGATGAGCCCTCTTGGAGTAATTCATTTGTTGTGATGCAAGCGCTACAATTGGACAATCAATATCTTAATTAATTCTGTAAAAGTACCAGACAGAAGACGTTTGCTTGTTTTTTAAAAAAAAAGTAGATCTGCAGTGGCCCATATACAAGGAATTAGCAGTGTGTGTGATTTAATTTATTGATGGAGGCTTCCTGTTGCACTGTCCTGACATAAATTAACTGCATGTGTTGTATGCATGTAGTTATATATATATGGACGACTGTACTTGTGTGTGTTTCATATAGTATTTTTATTCCAGAAAAACGTGTGAATCAAACAGCTTGATTTAGTAAAAGAATTGAAAGGTTGTAATGGCTTTACATGACGACACATGTTAAAGCTCCTTATTATACCTTTTACAGCCGATTCCATTGCTTCTCTCCACACAACCCCACTCCCCAAACATCCCAAGGGAGATGCCGAAGGAGAAGGGAAGACAAACATGGACTGGCCACCTCTTTGTGCTCTCCCCCCACAACAATCAGTGGATCGGGTCTGAATTGACTTTCCCACAGTCTGATGGCTGCTGGCTCTGGTCCTGTAGTCACTCTCTAGGCTCAATGCAATGGTGTCTACTCTGCTCCTGAGATACGGTGCAGTTATCTGTTAGGGAGTTTCTGTGCTAAAGGGCTGAAGTATAGAGTTTACACAGATCCACATGTGTATTGATCATAAAGAGCCACTGCACACCACTTTTGGTTCCTTGAAGTGATGTGTGGTATATATCCAGCCCAACAAAGGATAACACTGAATGGGGGCACACACTTTGAGGCAACATGACAAGTGTAATTTGGGGGATTTTCTACTATGTGCAAAGCCAAAGAAAACATCCCTACTCAATAAAATAATTGGAATGTCAGTGGCTGTGGCTGTCAGTTTCCCATAAAGATGAAAAATTATGGAGAAATATGATACATTATGTTTCCCATATTTGACAAAACTGAAACTCGAACACATACACATGCAAGCGCATGCATACTTCTGTCACCACTGATAAGATTAGATAAAACAAATTAAAACATATCACACATATTAAGAAAATGAGAATGTCCCAGTGCAATTCCTTTTTGTCCTTACTGCAAGGAAGAACAACATTTCCTCCATCTACTTATTCAACAGTGGACTTGAAACACACCTGGATCATTGAATGCGCACTTGTGTGTAAAATGACTTTCAAAAAGTTTCAAAACAAAACTTCAGGCACAAGGTCAGAGCCTGATTAACATCTGCTCAGTTCCTTTCTTTGAACATACACCTGAGCATAGCCGGAATTTGATTTATGTCCAGGCCGGCAACATGGCTACTGCAATGAGGTTTAGATGTGTACTGTGTTAATCCAGTGACTTACTGTGGATCCTTTGGGCATTGCAGTCTCATCCACCAGAAGATAGAGGATATTTAATGCCACCATCAGAACAGAGATTGTCTATACACACACACACACACACACAAACATGTTCATTACTGTGTACATAGGGTGTAATTTTTCTATGTATAAAATTAAGTAAAATTAGATAACTTTGGCTGCAATTAAGTTATGAATGTAAAAATAAAAAACACAAAACATACTGTGATTCTATTTTATTCTAAATAGCAATTAGAAGATAGCCTGTGCAATATTATACAAAGTGACCACTGCTCAATTAATTTATTATTGGCCACCACATTGTGAGTATGAACTTTTAAATGAATACAATGTATTCCTCAGGCACAAATCTGGCCTGGCTTCAGGCCACAGATGGACTCACCGTTCCACTCAGCAGAATGAGCATGACCATAGGATACAACAAGTTCTTTTCCCAACCCGATGCTTTCTTTCTTCTCTCTGAGAAAAGAACACAGAATGAAGTTTATTTTTTTGCCCTTCTGATTCCCAGATGTCCACAGTTTTTTTATCCAATTCTTACATTGGCATGGCCTACAGCTCTTGCCATATTGACTTCCCTTCACCATTTCCAAACATGTACATGTTCTCTATTCTCATATTCTATCCACCCTGCCTGCCCAAGAAGTTTGTCAAAAGCACTTTATAAGCACCATCCCTTTAAATTAATGACATCACTAAAAGGCTAGCTACGATATAAAGTTTGCATCTTGTCCAATATCCTAAGTGCCTTTGTGTCCCCCACCCTACAGCTCCCCAAAAGACTGAGGTCTCATTTATAATATCCTAAAATGGATGGAAAATTTTCAGACAGTTCTGGTCCAGGTCCAAGTTAAGGCAGACACAGAGAAAGCAGCTGTCTGTCAGCAATATGTAAAAAGCCCATTTCTTTCTATACATTTCTGATTACTTTGATTAATCAGGGCTGTTATGCCTTTCAAAAACATACCCAATTTATTCCTCTGACTTCTAATATTGTCCAGTTCTTTGTGGAGCTGGTGGGCAAAGCCAAATCTGGTATATGTGGGATGGATGGAAGAGCCTGTAAAAAAACAAACAGAAAAGCATTATTACAGTTTGAAGTGTTGAAGCAACTCACTAAAGTGGATTGGAAAAGCTCGTGTACCGCTGCATAAGAGGCATAGTTATGAGGGCATTTTATCCATAATGTTTATTAGGCAATCATACAACACAAGTGATCATGAACATAACAATGTGATCTTCAACATGTACAACCAAATCCCTTGTGTCAGAAGATGTCTAGTGCATGCCACAACTGGTTGAGTGGGCCTGAGAAGACAGCAAGGGATTCTCCGGGAAAACCACAAGGCCAGCTCATTTAAAGCTAATTTATCTATTTTACTCTGTGTTGCTTTCAGTTTAATGTAGTGGTGTTGAAGCCCCTTAGAGCGAAGGGGGGAAAAGTATCCATTTGCAACCCCTGAGGTGATTGACAGATCAAGCCCAATTAGTTCAGTGTTACACCGTTACTAGCGTGCAATAAAAATACCATCTTTCATCTTGGTCACAGGAGTGAGAGGCCAATCACTTTGATCAAACTTTTTTTTGCCGCTCTGTTATTATGACACGCCCTGTCTGGATGACTTTAAGTAGGTAGCAGAGAGTTACACTCTTGTCTGTGCCCTTGTAGACACCTGTCCCAGATCTAAGCAGGGGGAAGTTTGAAACCTCCAGCAAATGCAGTCACAACACAACAGGAAATGTCACTGGCAGTTCAACATGCTGTGAAGTTAAAGTTTCTCTAGGCACTCATATGCGAGAATAGTTCAGCTATCAGCCGCATGCTTACTGTTAACCAAGTCAGGCTATTCGATGACCAAATAATTTACTGTTAATCAACTCTTGATAAATAAAACTGAATATCCAAAAAAAAAGGCAAGAAGCTCAAAGCAATTAGAAAAAAAAGTCCTCCAAGATCCTCATGCACTGCTGGCAGCTTCCAGTAAGGGAGAGTAAGAGCGAGGCAGAGATGCTGAGTGAGGCATTTGGCAGCCAGGAAAGCCTGGAGTAATTCAACATATCCTCTCCAACCTTCAGCAGAGTCTCAAAATGACGTCAGCCTCAAATATGCTAAACACCCTGCTGAGACAACAGAGGCACAAGCAAGGTCATTGTGCCGCATAGCATCTGGACAGGCCTGTGCCCGAACATCAGCTGGGCAGGACCATGGCACCATAGCCTCTCCTCATCCAATCTGCAGTACAGGCCTGTTTTTGGGCTCCCTTAGACACACATTCTACATGTATCTGTGGAATGAGAGCATGTCACACTATGTGGTGTTGTATGATGGACCCAAGTAACTGGGAGATGAACCCAGGACAGCTGCTGGGTGAGGCTAATATTTTGGAAACCTGTAGGTACCCTATCAGCTGAACATGAGCAGTTTCTTTTCACAAAATTTACACTGTGCTCTACGCAAGATTTACACTGAAAGACATGCATGTTTTTCAAGGGAGTTATTAACAATAACAACATTAATAAATTTTTAAACCCTCCTGAGATCTGATGAGGTCAGGCTGTGACAAGGAGATTTGAGCACAAATAATCACATCTCCATAGATCCTGCACCAAAAAAATGACCCATAAGTTATAAAACTTAAATTTGCAATGCAGGGGAGACCAGAACTTAAAATATTGCATGATTTAGGACCTACCTTTCCACTTTTGCCCTTTTTAGACCACAGCATCAGTGAGAGTGTCCATTACTCCCAAGTAAATGCCCATCTAATGTCAACACAGTGTCTACTAAAACACCATCTCACACAGTACAAATGCACCTCATGAGGACCAGTCATGAAAGTGGACAACGCCTGAGGATTTTGTACCCTGAACTGTCCCTGAACCGTGCTGGACAGAGCAGATCAAAAGAGCACCTCACCTATGTGAGTGCATTAACACTGACAAGTGCATATGCATACAGTATGTGCATAAAAACATAAAGAGCTGAAAAGCCTAAGCTTCCGGTGATCGCCATCTTCTTTTAGCCCCTATTCCTGTCTCTTCAACAGGTCCAAATGAACTACAGCTTGGAATCAGTGCACATATGGAGCTGACCACAGATATTTTGTGCCTTCAAGACTTCAAACAGTGTCATAGATAAGGAACAGATTACAATTTTCCACTTTTAGTTCAGAGCAAAGCAGTATGCAATGAGCTCTATGGAACCAAACGCTTAAGTGGCAGTGTATGGAGGTGGTCGGCACAGCATCTGACAACAACAAGTTTATCAGTGAGAGATCTCACTTACCTCCCTGGTTTGAAAAGACTCTTGTTCTCTTCATTTACTGCATCTGTACACTTGGTTGCATGCTTGAGTTAATATTAAAGTATGTTCCCTTGCCTGAATTCTTCCTGCTGTTCAGACATTGTGGACATTTAAAAAGATATTTAAGGACATAGTGGGCAGGACATTAAAGGGTTAGGGTTAAAGACATAATTTCTCCAGACATAGAGCTTTTGGCTGCTCACAGCAGGGGGCCAAAAAACAGTTACACCGATTACAACATCTAAACTGCATAAACACAAGAAACAAATGAGGATGTTATAATTTGACACAACTGAGAAACAAGTTTCGTACTCCAAGCTACATAAGTGTTAGTAGTGACGATGGCAGATACCTTGTCATGTCAGATGTGGCAATATTACATTTTATATTTCAAAACTAACAGAATCTTGACTCACCGTTTAATCTCCTCTGAAGTGATTCCTCCTGCAAGTGGATACAGTAAATCTGCTCGTCCAGATCCTCCAGGATCTAAAGAGGAGAAAACGTGACATGGTTAGAATCAAGTCCCAAGTGGGACCAAGGTGAGGCCAGATGGAAGGAAGAGTTGCTGGTGTATTTGTACTCTACTGTCATGGTGATAACTGATGCCATTTTTAAATTTAGTTTGTGGGCAGGGTGTTTAGCAGCACTTTAAAGTAATTATCCAGATTTATCACATAAATTAACTTACTGTTGGCTTCACTAGCAACTGTCCCATGACAGTGAACATCCGAGACAGTCCCACTGGAGTGCACACTATATACAAAAAAATAAAGCAACGTCATTTTTTTTAATAGAAAAAAATGTAAATGTTGAAAATGTAAACATTTTACTATATATTTCTTATGTGCATAATGTACTTACAAAGTAAAAGCAGTCCTCCCATTAGAGATATACAAGAATAAAGATAGGGTAAGTAAAATTCCCAAAGATCTATAAACATAAAAAAGTAATTATAAGATCAGTATATAAAATGAATAAGAAAAATATAAACAATTAACCAACCATATAATGACTCCATACTGGCCGCATCATTATCTATGAGTGCTGATGCTACCCACACAATACCCAGGATGAGCAGAGCCAACAGGAAGAGCATGACAAAAGTCTCCAGAATGCGTGCTTTTATGCCCTAAAAGACAAGAGTAGGAAAAAGGGAAAAATAATCTATATGCAAATAGCCATCTCTATGACTATAGTGTATACATTTTGGATATTTGTGGCCCGGGTATATCCTAACCACTCACAGCAAGCATACAGTAAGCTCTTTCATGGACAATACTTATAACACATGATGGTCCATAAAACAGCTCCAATGGGCTCTGGTAGTAGCAGTGGTGAAATAAAAAGCATACACGGGGGGGAGTGGGGGGGGGGGGGGGGGGCCTGAGGCTGCCTGGGTCAGCTACTGTCTGCGATCAAGAGCAGACCTCCCATCTGGGCCTGATTAGTAGCTCTCTTGGCACGGCCGAGTCCAGGGCTCGGCAGACATGAGGGGTTTGGGGTAATTTGGGTTTTCCGGGTCACAAACTGCTGAGTGGTTAATAAAGTCTTCCTTCACTTGTTCACACAGTTCCTCCTCCCCCCTGCTGCAGAGCCAAGCCGTCTAGCACTGTAAGATAGATGGGCGTGCTCTACACATGTCAGGTAGCCTACGCAGCGCAGGATAACAAGGGCATGTTGCTTGCCTAAATTGGCTACACATGAGCAATTTGTTGTCCTGCATGGTTCAGTATACACAGCACCAACATGAAGAGAGTCTCTCCATCAAAGGTGCCCTGTTAATCTTGTGTGAGTGTAATCTTTGTGTTGTGCTGAATGCAGTTACCATTTAACAAATAGAAACTAAGACCATACATAGACTGTATAAATGATACAAAGTGATATTTTTTTATTTATTCAAAACAATGCTGCTTACTCTAGTCTCCAGACATGTTATCGTCATCTATTCCTGTCTTCTCCTTTCCAAAGTCTGTATCTCCATAGGTTATAGATGCAGAATAGTAGTACACAGCAGCAAGTATTATGTCTTGCCAGTGTTAAATCTGTAGTTGTAATTTTGCCATTTACTTATACTTGTTAAGAAAATTGTCATATTATAAAACAAGAACAGAACATTATATAGCTCCATGTGCACCTTGTCTCCTCTTTCTTATGGAAAAAAAACAAATAGAATTTTCCAGCAAGAAAATGGACAGTGACAGGAGTGCCCCAGTGTGGCCAAGCTGGACACTACAACAAAGGTAACATTTTTAAAAGAACCAGAAATCAGAAATCCATTTGCAGCTCAATCTGCACACATGTTTCAGTCATTTAGGAGCAGTAGTTGACTAATGTGTCTTATTAAAGCTACAGAAAAACAGTTTTCTACAAAAAACTCCAACTCCAATAGCAAATTGGAGTCAACACTAGAGTGCATCTCAAACCTGAAGGTAGAAGAGGTGAGAGAGGAATGCTTTCAGGGACTGAAGACGTCCCACACGCATTCTCTTAAGGGCGGATCTAGAGTAGTACCACAGTGATGCAGGCCACGGAGCATGTGTCCATTCAAGCGCACCAGTCCACCTTAAACACTGCCCATGTGCTGCTGAAGGTGTATTCCCTTTAGACAGCTCTCTCAATCATTTATAAGACTCAAATCATTACCCATTCAGATCATTTAGGGCAAAGGCAATGGTTGTCACCTCTTGGTATCATCAGTTGTTCCCTCTTTTATAGACATGAGAGGCATGATTTGAATGTCTTACTTATGTCAACCACTACTTCTTTATGATGCGAAAGGTAAGCAAGTGCAGGTTTCTGCTATTTTAATTGAAACAGTTTGGTCTAAATATAGGTAGATGTAACTATGTCATTATCATTGATCATAGGGAACTGTCGCCTAATGAATAAAAGGGAGGAGAAAAAAGGCCAGTTAGGCATCAGAGCGATGCTGAAACTTTCTATTCTTACCGTTCTAAATGTGTAACGGTCTCTAAATTTAGCAGCTTTGAAATATTCAGCATCCCCCGATCCTCACAGTGACATCGAGAAAGGGGCTAGTTAGCTGTTGAAAGTGTATGCTGGAAAAGACTTCCAAGAAATGTGTCTAGCAGCAAATGTACCTGGTTATATAAAACTACTGTACAGAAACAAACCTGTATGAATTAAGACAGAAACAAGTAAAAGAGAACTTTCAAATGCATCAACACAATCAGCCCAGACCCTTAATGATCCTGTACATGAATCCAAGTCTGCACCGCTATAAGCCTACATGATGTAGTGGTCACTAGTAAACAGTCATAAGGTCAGCAGCTGTGGCAAACACCAGCCGATACGCCATCTTTCTGATCACTGTTTGGGGCATGTGGGACTAGAGAGGCAGGGGTTGGGGAAGACCAGATGCCCAGGGCTTTATTGGTGTATGCCTCAGCAGTGGCCACAGCACAGTGACCGTGTCAGAGACACAAAGCAGAGAAGGACACTGGCCGTAAAGCTGCAAAACGCTAAAGTTCTAAAGTCTTAATGACAAGAGCAGGGCCATGATCAACAGCATGAAAACCATTATAAACCAGGTTCAACTGTACTTCACTGTGAAACTAAATGACTCAGAAAGCACTGTAATTACTAAGGGAAAAGGATGAAGTATGTTGGATATCTGCCTTTTTAACATTTTATAGAGAGCCCAGCTTGTTTGGGTTTCAAAAAGGTGTCAAAGGCTTCAAAAATGTTTAACTTTAAGCCTGTTTGTACTACATGGACAAACTGTCAAAAAATGCAACTATGTGTCATTTTCATATATCTAAACAGTGCAATAATGGAGTGTACCATAAATGTGCATTAGTTCTTTTGGAAAAAAACTGAGTCATGGGGAAAGAGGAAAAATTCTTAGCAAGTTGCTTGTTCTTTAAAATTCCCAGCTTCAGCTAATATGTTTCCATGGTAACGGACATTGTAGCAGGCAGCTTTAGGGAGACATTGTGACCTTAAAGGAAGGTATGTAAACACCACTTTATATTCTTCTGCCGGCCTTGCCCAAAAGAAGGCCTGGGAAAAATGTCTGCATGTGCAAGAGATTTGAAATAAATATCCAGGCCTCCATTGTGAAGCTCCAACAAAGACGAGTATCTTAGTAACACCACACGGTTTGCAGGGTGAGACGTTTCCCCCTTCTCCTCCTTCCACAATAAACACACTTCTCATCATCGGCGGGTTAGGGCTTAGGATGAGATTGATGAGGAGTTTCTTTAACTACCAGATGAAACCTGTTGGCCTTTTGCTGGGTCACTCATGGGGTCAGACCCGTTCCAACTCGTTTTAGGATCAAACACATTTCAGCTCTCCTCCAAGAACCAACTTATATATTGTATGAATTAGATGGATTATATTATATATTACTTATTATTAATTACTATGTATGGTTACTTACTCATTTTTATTCCAACCATCCATCGAATAAAAAATAAGAATTATATCAGTGCGCACCATAATGTTTTATATGTTGGTGGCAAACTGCTTGCTAAAGCTAGTTACACTGTTTGAAATAAAATAATATATTAATGATACATTTCTATAATAAATTCATATTTTTGTTAAAAAATGTGTTGTCTTTTCTTGTTTTATAATAATGTTAATAAACTAGATTGCGTTGTTTTATTTAGCTATTTACTCAATTTGAAACACTCTCACTTTAAAAAAAAAAAAGGAAAAAAGAAAGAAAAAGTTGAAAGCAGTAAAATAGCAGACTTTTATGGCAGCAAGTAAAGCTGGATAGTAACATTTGACATTAGGACCCCAAGTCATACTGATCCATCCACAATTTGGACAATTTGTTTCACTATTAATCATGCAAGTTGACAGAGCCTCTGAAGAGCTGTTAACATTAAAAAAACAACTTTATTCTCCATCTTTATTCTAGTGGTGTCTTTTAGTACATCGTCAAACGTAAACACAGCCACATGAGAAGGCTGACTTACAAAGTTACAAGTCAAATTCATCATTCACTTCATTTCCGCAGTCAAAAGCACCTCGCACTGCTAGAACATTCAGCCGGCAGGTAAAAAAAATCCCACATAAAACCTTATACCAATATGCTTGAATTCTCTTATTATAGTTAGGCCATCATATATAAAACCTCTGCTTTCTATAATCTTCCTACTGGCATGGTCATTACAAAACAACAGGCACTGGAGTAAGGGAGGCATCACCACCACCCCCTTCTCAATCTGTGCATAATAGCTGTAAGTGCATTTAAACACTAACCAGTGCCTCCCCTAACTTTATGGAAGATCAGTAGCAGCCTAAATAGAACAGAAAGGAGGCCCTAGCTCTGTCTCCTGCATGTTGGGGTCTACCCTTTATTGAAGAAATCCAAGCGAAACAAATTAGCAGACCAAGGAAGAAAAGAAGTGGCTAAATGCTACAGTACAGGCTAATTTTTATGTGCCTTTGCCAAGAGGGACATAAACCAGACAGGTTTCAAACTGTGACACAGGATAAAAGCGTATTAAAGGCAAATCTTGCCCCGTCTCTTTTGCGGGACTCTATTGTGCTGTCATGTCGCTGCGACTTTATGGACTTTGGGAACACGAGCCCCAAGCTTGCTTTTTTTGGTGGGTAATCAATTAAACAAGGAAGTTCACTGAGCCTTACAACTCGATTATTAGCCTGTGCTTTTGAAGTTTTATTTTCGGTGGAGGCCAGGAGGAGGGTGACAAGGAATCAGGCCTTAAATCAATGGGGCCGATGCTGCGGTGTTGAAGCGTTTGCAGCCTATGGCCTTATTGAAAGGGTTTGTCAGGATGTGGCGCTAGGCGAAGACCAGGTTGGACTTTCATGGTTAATGAGCTTTGTGCGGTGGCAGTTACGGTTAGTGGCGTGAGTCAGGCAGAGGGCAGCGGCCCGGCACCTGCCGCTGCCCTGGCTCTGCTGCCGAGAGGCCAACAGCCTCATGCTCAGAGCTTTGATATAAGCACTTTACAATGTGTTTCCACAGGAATGCATTTGTGCTGGGGTTACAATTGAAAAACAGGACATGCATACAAATCTTATTGATGAAATGGTATTGTGTAATATAGGTCAGGACATTAAAAAAAAAAAAGTACAACGTATGTTTTATAGTTGTTTCATTAACTATTTTAATAACTGTTTTATTCAACAAAATCGACTGAACAAATTATTACTCAAAATTTTAGACTTTTAGAGATTGAGCATGCCAGACATTATGTTGTATTGTAATAAAATAATGTATATCCAAAACTAATACAATTTCTCACTGATTTATCACCACTGTGTCCCATCTACAGGTCCATATTTATTAGGCAATTAACACCTAAAAGCAAGTTAGCAAATAAGATTAAAAAAAAAAAACTTAAATAAATCAATTTCAAAAATATCTAAATTAACTGCGGCAACAGAATTAAAAAAATCATATGCTCATACCTTTTTAGATCCTGCAAACCCCTCAGACTCCAAGAAGAAATAAGCGAAGGGCATCAGGACAAAAAGGCAGAGGTTGGAGAAAAGTGACACCAGGTTCCACAGTCCTACACAAAGTCACCAATGAGAAATGCTGTAGATATCATTTATATGGAAAAGGCTATTAGATTTTTCTCAACAGTAATTTTTAAGGTTGTAAGGAACACTTTGGCAAGCTACAACTATGTCTTGGATTCTGACTCCCTCTGGTGGTTAGCAAGTAGAATAACAGCTTTTCAAACACTACCACATTAAATCAAATACAAATGGCTCTCTGTAGGCAATTAAATAGTACATTTGTACTTCACATTGGACTGGACATTATTTGATTGGAACCGATTTGCCTTGCATTCCAGGTATCAACATGAATATCTATACTACTGGTATTAGGATGTTTAGGCTTAAGCATTTTTCAATTGATAAAAAATGTATTAAAAATATTATTTATTTATTTTGTTTATTTATGACACAGGGGCCATGCACAATATACTTTAACCTCAACAGGAGAGATGCATTTTGCCAGGTTGTAGCACTAGAGCTAATTTCCACCTGTAGTCCCTGGTGCATGCTTTTTAGGTTTCGAGACTAATGAACAGATAATGAATTGATTGTCCAACTAACCGTGGATGAGCGAGCCATTGAGCCACTGAATGTAGTAGTTTTTGGGGAAAGAGAGAAGGATCTCGTTACTGATGATCGAGAAAGGCAGTAGGAAGACAGCACCACCTGAAACAGCCAGGGTGAAGGTACACAAGTACAATCTGTGAACACACAAAACAAAACATCACTCACATGTTAAGGACACATTAGATGCAAAGAAAGACTACAAGTTAATTCCATAAAATCATCAGTAGCTAATCTGAGTATGCCAGTAATCACTTGTAACAACGGGATTAGTTTGAGATTAGTTTGGGATTGTTTTCTGTGTGGTGAAAATTAACATTCAAGTCAGTCAAGTATTTATTTGTACACAACAACAACAACAACTCTTCATTATTAATCTACTCTCTAAAAATGCTGCCTCCCAAAAGCAATTTGATTGAAACAATTTTCACAAAATAAAAGCAAATCCTCTTACGATATTCTGTTGACAATAGCATCTTCATCTTCATGGTCATCTGCACAGAAATTAAATTAAAAATGCTTATTGGCATTAGAATGTAACAAAAGCAGTGCAAATATTTTTTCAATGTTCAGTTCACAAAACACAAAAAGGTGCACTACTATGTAACAATTCTGGTAAGGAGTCCGTCTGCTTGTGTTATTGTTTTGGCTTGTATGTTCCACATTACAGAGGGTATGTTACACTTTGAGTATGTAACATTGAACTTTAACTTAATATTACGTAGATCATTATTTTACATTTTGTTTATTGTATAAAGCAATATTGATCTTAAAGAGCTTCATAAAGAAACATGTCATTTCACTTTTATTTCAAGACTGCAAAACTGTCAGGCTTTTAGGAAACATTAGGCGCACACAAGTGTTTTTATTGCTGAAAATGTTTTTTAACCATTTGAAAACATACATTTTTTGAGCACTCAAACCTCAATACAGAATTGCTCAAACATGTATGAAACATTGTATGAATGAACTGAAATACAACTCTGAGTAAAGTAATGATGATGGAACACCATTATAACATGGTTAAAAGTCCATAAAAGTCGATATTGTGTGATATGGCCTCTTATCCATCTCCATAGAAAAAAGCAGGTGATGTCACTAGACCAAGTTACAGTTCAGCTTGGTGGAGACCAAAGAAAAATATGCATACCTTTTAAAAGGTATTCATTCAGCAATAAAAACACCTGAAATTAAATAAACGCAAAATAAATGAGTTTAATGCCATAAATTGGAACATTCCATGCAAAGCAATAACATTTCCATGGAAACAAACTTGTTTGCCGACCTTCCACCACCAAATGTAGAGCACCTTTAAGCATTTGATGGAAAATAAACTTTTGAGAAAACATATTAACTGTAAAACTGATACATGGCGTGGGGTAAGATGGCTGTTACTGTGTGTAAGATCTAAATGCCAGGCTAGGAAAATGTATTTAACCAATTATGAACCATATGTATGACTCCTTGCAGACACAAATGCAATGACCAAATAACACCAATATTATACCTATTCTGACCATCAGTGATGCTGCAATGTTTATTATAGCAAGTCTTCAACCCTGAGAAACAAGAAGCTGCCAGGATTTTTCTGCAATTGTTGTTTTGACCCGTGTTTCAATATAAGGAATATCACATGTGTTGTGTACATATGTATTCAAAATACTTGTGTTCAAATATGCATTATTTCAACATATATAACACATTACTACAGTCTGCAAAGCCATTTGTGGAGTGTATTGTTTACACCAATACAGAGCTTTCTTAGACAGTTATCTACTCAATGGGTGTGGTTTAACAGAGCTCAAGCAATGGCACTGACCTTGTTTTAGCCATGATACAATAAAGGGTACAAACAAAAATAGCATGTTCCCTGAACTCCACCAATTTGAGTTTAAACAAAATAAACACATACCAGTTTTCCTCTTGTATCGTGTTATGATAAAGTATGAAACAATGTAGAGCACAGCAAACAGGAGAAAGCATATCTGAAAAACAAAGATTGCATATTATTCACAGTCCAAGTTTACAGCTATACTAAGTCACAAGCATGAACCTGCTGATCTAACTTCTTGGGTTCTTTTTTAAAGACAATACAGTAAAGAGTGTTTACCTTGTCTGTACTCTTTACTGTATTGTCTTTAAAAAAGACCCTAAGAAATTAGAGTACATAAGAAGACAAATTGAACATCTTTGGCATAATTAACCTGCTGAGTAATGATAGTTGTATGGTAATCAGAGTAGAGTTAAGCACATGAAGTGATGTAGAATGTGAAATAGGATCCTCAGACTGGGTCAGAAGAGGACGATTGATGACAAAGTACTTAGTGTGTGTAAATAAAAATAATTCCTACAAGAAATGCAGTCAATGCAGTGAATGTCAGTCCACTTGGCACTATAAGACTTTATATTGTATAGGTTTTATTATTATTATTATTATTATTATTATTATTATTATTATTAAGTTTATGTATGAAGACAATCCCAGTCTTTCTCTAAATGCCATTTTACAACAATTACTGCTGATTTTTCTCAGCCTGTGATACACTTAATTAGGACAGAGTTATTTATGTATCACTCCAAATGATCAGCATGTGGAATTTATTAGGTAACCGTGGCTTAAAAACAAGCTGGATGGTCTTACAGGACGATCGCATTCCACATTCCCTCCTCTACTGTGACAGTGACTAGGACAGACTAATGTTAGAAGCTCTAACTTCAGCACTTTACACCCTGTCAACATGACACAACTGAACATGAGCCAAGATAAGAAGATGACTCAGGCAGATACTGGGATATACATTTAGAATGTAGAAAGAATAAGGAATTGCATTGTTTTTAATATATTGTGTGCAGGAAACTATTTGCTAGAGTGACGTAATGGGCTCCATGGATTACCAACTGTAACACAGAATCGGCTGCAAAGAGCTGATAAACTGGACACCCAAACCGCACCAGTGTGAGCAATAGTGGAGACCCTATATATATATAAGAAATTTCACAACGTGGAAAATATACACTTGTTGCAAAGCATAAACAAGAAGTAAAAAATAAAACGTTTCAACTCTTCTCAGAGGTCAGGAAGACCTCAGCCTAAAGTGACACACAATCATCATAGTATCATGTGTAGGGAAGGATCTTATTCTGATAAATAGTCGATATTGGATACAGAGAACACCTTGTAGAGACAGTTCGTACTGGGTAAAACTGGGACATCAATCTAGATCGTCATGTTGTGATACTTTAGCTCAGCGGGTATGATTCTTTATGTATAAAACTATAGAAAATTTGACAAATCCCCCAATAACATTTAGTATTAGAGTTAGTACAAGTGCGCAATGCAATCTGTGATTAGACAATAATATTGAGCAAACACATAATTGCCAAGCTCTTGAAAAAAATGAACTGGAAAGAAGAAATTGTCATTGTCCTCACCGCAAATTGATTATTATATTAGGGTATGTGTTGTTTATGTGTGAGGCCAAAAATCAACAATATGCCACACCGAATAGTATATAGGGCAGAAACTGTGATGATTTCAGCTAGTACTAAAAAAAACATTTGGCGTTGTGTCAATGCATTATTAGAGGACGCGGTTAGCATGCTAGCATAAGCCACTCCGTATACTACTTACAATGTACTCGCGAACTTGGCTGTGGAAATTCTGCTCTCTGATGGTAACATCGTCTTCTTCCATGCTTCATATTGCAGCTACAAAGATCCGAAGGGGCACTACATGTTAAGCTGTTGGATGTGCATGACCGAGTGCATTCTCTTCCTCCTTCAGTGCAAACTCGACTGGTTTACATCAACGCGAACCCGCTCTGAGATCCATGGCCAAAATACGCCCCAAAATAAAGAACGTCATTACTGCGCGTCGACCTAACCCGGAACAGGATGGTCACGTGTTTGTGGGCAAAACAACAGTCGTCGCATGAGAAGACATGTGGAGTTTTTTGTTGTTGTTTTTTTTTACCTTAAAACTGGTATTTGGATCTTTTATTCACAACTTGTTACGTATTTATAATTTGAATTAAGTGTACGGCGTAATAATATAATAGTAAAAATGAAAGGCAAATGGAAGCAAACTATTAAAAAGAAAAAGGGTAACGCAGTGTTACAGCAGTACAAAGTTGCCTTGGAGGAGTTTGTTAAAAGCAAAAGTTCGTCGGAGAGTGTAGACCACAGCAGCGATTTTAAGTATGTAAAAAAGAAAAGTAGGAAAGAATTACGCAAAGAAAAGCGGAAATTAAAAAAGGCTAAAATGAAAAGTCATTATGAAGGCAAAAAAGATTTGACACCCTCTCGAGTTGTTGGTGAAAATCCAGGTAATAAAAAAAGTATTCCAAAGAAGAAGAAAAGTAACAAGGTAAACAAAGATTTACCTGACACATCTTCAGGCAAGGTTTCTGTCAACAAACTAGAAAGTTCCAAATCATCCACACAGAAAGCCAAGAAGACAACTAGGGTCCAGGAGTCTAGAAAACAAGCGCTCTTGGAAGCCAACGAACAAGAGGACCGGGAAATTAAAAAGCTTGAGCGTTCTCTTGGACTAAATAAGAGGAAAAATAAGAAATCTCTTCCCCAGTCCTTTGTAGCAGATGGACTAGATTATATTCTGGGTGTGCTTGACTCTGGTTCTTCTGGTGCTGCAATGTACGACAGCGAAGATGACATGGATATGGCTAAGGACAACTTCTCAAAACTGGAGGAGGACTATGAAGGGTCTGATGATGAACAGCAAATAATTAGCGATGAAGAAGAGGACCGAGGGTCTTTTAATGATGAAAATGACAAGCTTGATGAAAGCCTGGATGAGGACATGGGTGGTGAGGAATCTGAGGGTGACCAGGAGGAGACTGATGGAGAAGAGGAAGATGAGTTAATGGCTTTAGGTGCAGAAGATGAGGTGGAAGCTACTGGTGCTGAGATGATGGAGGAAAACACAGAGGTGCTAAACCCATAAATTGTTTAGCATATGCTGCATTTGTTTGAATCTAATCCAACTTTTTCACATGAACACTTAGACACCTTCAACAAGCAAATATATACCACCTCATCTTCGAAACATGGAGGATGATAAACGTAAGGCCGAACTGGAAAAACTGAAGAGGAATATAAAAGGACTAGTAAACAGGTTGGTACCTCCTGAGCTTAATTTTTATTTTTTATAAATAATATTTTTACACACTTAAAGGTGCATTGTTTAACTTCTGGTAGAGGTATTAAATTTTTTTTTCTTTGGGAAATGCTATTACGTTGCTTGGTATAAAGTCTATTCAGCCTTTGTTTCATTAGACGTGATTTTATTATCTAGAAATACCTTTAAGAGCATGCATTCTTATGATAGTGGGCTAGCCTCTCTACTGAACTGATCTGTACCATGGCCTGCTTGCCTCCATGAAGATAGATAAGTACTGTGAAACATTCCAGGCCAGTTACAATTACATGGAGACTAGCATTCCTCTCCAAGAAAAGTTACACAGTGCACCTTTAAATAATTGATATGATAAAAATTCAGTGTAACTTTACTATTTATTTAGGTTGAGTGAGCCAAATATGGCATCCATCAGTGGTCAGCTGGAGGAGATGTACATGAGTTGCAGCAGAAAAGATATGAATGTTACACTAACTGAAGTGTTACTAGCAGCTTGTGTCTCATCCTCCTTAATGCCTGACCGGCTGCTGATGGAGCATGTCCTGCTTGTCAGTGTCCTGCATCACGCTGTTGGCCTGGAGGTAAGATAATTGAATCTTATATTTATTCTAGGTAGAGGACCATGATAAACACATAGATGAGAAAATAACCAATTGTTATGTAGTTTCATTAATATGTTTTATTATAACTTTTTTTAAGGTTGGAGCACAGTTCCTTGAGACTGTTGTCCGAAAATTCGATGGCATTTATAAAAGCCCTTGTGAGGGAAAGGAGTGTGACAACCTGATTGCCATTATTGCTCACCTGTATAACTTTGAGGTGGTGCACTGCCTCTTGATATTTGACATACTGAAACTCTTGGTCAGTTCCTTCACTGAGAAAGATATTGAGCTTGTCTTGTTTGTTTTGAGAAATGTTGGCTTTGCACTGAGAAAAGATGATGCTCTGGCTCTGAAGGATCTTATTTCAGAGGCCCAACGTAAGGCTACTGACGTGGGGACAAAGTTTAAGGATCATACCAGGGTAAGTGTTTATTAAGAAATGCCTAGGTAAAGTTACAGTTATAATTTATCTAAAAAAAATTGTAGTGACATACATAACACATTTGTCTAGGTGCGTTTCATGTTGGAAACAATGTTGGCTTTGAAAAACAATGACATGAGAAAAATCCCTGGCTATGATCCTGAGCCAGTGGAGAGGCTGAGGAAGTTGCAAAGGACCTTGGTATGTTATTGGTAAACAAACACTTCTACACAGATACACACACTAATATTTTAAATACATTTTCTAAGCCTTTTACTGTTATTACTATAAAATGTATATGTGTACGTCTATTCACCACAAGGGGGCACCAGAGAACCACTTACTATGTTTTCCCTTCTTAGTCTGACCTAACATTTTTGCCCTGTACCCATGTGAGTTTGGTTGTCTATTGTTAGATAAATTGTCATTATTGATCTAACATTGAAATTTGGTTTGTAGGTCAGGCGAAGTGCAAGTGGCAGTGATGTGAAGCTGCGTGTGTCCCTGGACTGTCTCCTCAGAGCAGAGCAGGTCGGCCGTTGGTGGATTGTGGGCTCGTCATGGAGTGGAGCTCCAATGATCTCCAGTGATGGGACTGCAACCATGAAAGAGACGCCAAATGTTGGACAAGTAGGATTAAGAACAATTAAAATGCACACGACTCATTAATAGCTATTATTATTATTGTTGTTTTATTATTTGTTGTAGTAGTAGTAGTTTTTTTTGGTTGCTTTTATTGCTATTATTATTATTACAGTATTACAGTACAGTATATATATTATTATTATTATTATTATTTTCAGTTTAGTGCCAAAGTTTTGCAGCTGGCCAGGAAACAGAGGATGAATACTGAGGTCAGGAGAAATATTTTTTGTGTGTTGATGACCAGTGAAGACTATTTGGATGCCTTTGAGAAACTCCTGAGGTTTGTCTTCGTAGCGTTTTTTTGTTCTGACCAGACCCTGTGTTAAGTCAAGCCTATGTTAAGCTTGTGTTTGTGTTCTTTGTTAAGGATGGGGCTGAAAGATAAACAGGAGAGGGAGATTGTTTATGTGCTCATGGACTGCTGTCTGCAAGAGAAAACATTCAATGCTTTCTATGCAGTGCTGGGAGAGAAATTCTGTGCCCATGATCGTCGCTTTCAGGTACTGACAAGCAAAAAAAGCACTAAAGTACAATCTGAATTAAAATTTCTATTGAAGAATATTAATTTACAATCATAATAATATATGGTCATATATCATGTCCCATTTCGAATCCTTGTATGTAAGATACATGTGAATTGACAAATAAATTGAATCTCAATCTCAATCAGTAATATTATAGATGTCAAAATCTCTTTTAAGATGCAAATAATTCTAATCAATAACCTAGTAAATGTATTTATTTATTTTAGATTGCCACTTGAGATGCATTGTCTCTTTTTTTTAAAGGGGGAGTAGTTTATTAAGAAATATTTTTTGAGAAAGTATCTCTCTTTTTGTGCATTAATCAAATAATAATCACTACCTATTGTATAAAGCAGTGATAAGGAAATTATGGGGAGCAAAGTACTTGTAGATTTGTGGGCCACCCACTGTCCTGCTCTGTGACCTGTGGATGGGCAGCAGTGCGGGAGCCTTTCACACCTCTCTCTTGTCTCATTATTTTCTTTTAACCTGTGAGCTCAAACAATTGAGGCCAGGGCACATTTCCTACACTGCCCACCTGTAAACCCCCAGCTCATATCCGAAACTGATGACCATTGTCCTCATCAAAGAGCTCAAAGCAGAGCTGGTGGGAATGTTTGCTTTTCTCATGTAGACTTGATCTGAGAGAGTAGATGGTCGGATAAGATGATGTGGCTGCTGACTGTCCTTTATTTCAATTAATATATGTATTTTTTCATTTTCCTCATTACTCAAGTCATGTTTTCTATCTCATTACAGATGACATTCCAGTTCAGCATATGGGATAAATTTAAGGAGCTAGATAACCTGTCTAACAGCACATTCAACAATCTTGTACAGCTCATTACTTGCTTTCTGCAAAGAAAGTGTTTACCTCTGTCTATACTCAAAGTAAGTAACAATTATCGGCCCTGTATGAGTTGATTATTGTTATATAGATTATCAAATATAATCAATATATTTTGACTTGTATAGGTAATTGAATTTGGAGAACTGGACAAACCCAAGGTGCGTTTCCTGCGTCAAATGTTGACCAAGCTTCTGAAGGAGAGTGAGCCTGAGGACTTGACTAGTATTTTTGGAAAGTAAGTAACAGAATGTAAGAATCATGGGACATTCAGATAAAACAAACTGTTGTTGGCACTTCAAACACTAGTGCATGCAGGTGATATTAACCTTTGGTACTTCGCTTGTAAAACTGCCTCTCTTTACTATGTAACACTATGTGTGCATTAGCAATCAATGTCCTCCATTGTTTCTTCACCTTCAGGATCTCTGGAATCTCCAAGTTAGGAATGCTGCGGGAGGGCTTGAAGCTTTTCATCAGCCACTTTGTACTGAAGAATGCCCAGTCCCAGGGACCAGCTGAGCAAGCAGCACTGCTGTCAGAGCGAGCCCAGGTTGCTACCAGAGCTATGGAGGCCAAAGAGGCCACGCTCAAACTGTAAAACCTATGTTCTCACACTGCTCAGGTTGGAGAACTGTTGGAAACTGCTGCACACAGTACAATATGATTATAGACTACAACAAATGGCTATTCCAAGTTTCTTTTTAATAAAACCCTTTTGTCCTCTGGCCACTGCAGTCGTGACATTAACAATAGCAGTGAGTGCATTGGTTCATTCAGTGTTTACACACCCTCATGAATTGACCCAGGGCCTTTTAACTCTCTCCCATTCTGCTTGCCTGTCCACACTGTACATTATGCATGGTTAGCATAGCAGCATCATTCCGTTACATTTTATAAAACTGTCATTAATTAGATCCATTGGTGTGGCAGTTTTATTTGCCAGGGGTCAAGAATGGACCAGAGGGGCCAGAAAGTCATGTCCCTGATTACCATAGATCACACAGAACTGTGCTTAGCTTACTGTTTATTGTTGACTGGACACCAGTGTATAGTATGTACAGTATGTAGACTACATGAAATAGTGCCACTTTACAGTCAGCAGGGCTGTTGTGCTCAGCAATGACTTGACCCAGTGCTGAACTTCGATTCAGTCTGCTTGAGCAAACATGGCTGATAACCACTATATCTTTCAGTAATCCTGTTACAAATGACACAGAATCAGTCGCTGACAGTTTACTCGTTGGGTTGCCATTGCTGAGCATTGATCTTAAGAGACCTATAGGTGCTTTGTCCATGGGCTACCTGCTCCACTCTAACATTCCCTATCTCTGATTGTGAAACAGAGTTCTTCCCCTGCGTTTCAATTTTTATAGATGTTATTGTTTTGGAAAACTGGAAACGCAGTCACCTTTGACCAGCATAGATTATTGCTTTGTAATAATACACATATTCCCTATTTTTGTGTGGAAATTGTGTTATTTTTTTTAGGGGAAATAGTTTCACGTTTGTACCTTAGAAACTCAAAGCCGATCCGCCGAGTCCGTTATCAGGCGCTCAAAGGCTTAATACTTGCCCATTGCTTGTGTGGTGTGAAATGTTTCCTCTGTCTGACTGCCTACTCGCTGTTTGCTCTCACTGCCCGTTTGCACAGATTCGACAGCGCTATTAACAGTAATTCCCATGACCCGAGCTGTCAGAGCAAGGAGAAAAACACAGGGCTGTGTGTGCGCTTCCAGTTTAGCCGCTGCTGCCTTGCCGTAAATCAGCCAAGCCCACGTAGCATGTCCACTTTACATAGAAAACAATTTATTTTCACATTGTTATACACAAATAAAGGCGCTAAACAAGACATTTAGCATGCATTTCATAATTATAAATACAATAAAGAAAGATTATTTTTTTCAAGCGTGATGGAACGCTATAGAGTAAAGTACACAGATAAGACGTGTGTGGCCCATATGAGTCAACCCATTGCAAATATCTGTAGACGATCTGTGTGCAATATTATAATCTTTGCTGGCGGTCTGTGGGTGTTCGGGAACAAGGCATTTTTACGATAAAATTATTTATAATTGTGTTAAAGTGAAAGGCTGAATAGCATGCAACCACGCCCCCAGCAGTCTTTTTGTCCATACGGAGTCAGGTTCAGGGGCACGGACTCGTGTCACTGGCATGGTTCCTCTCATCATCAGAAGAGCAGTCTGAGGAGTTGTATAGGAAGTTGTCGCCATCTTCGTCGTCGCTGTCTCTAAAGTCTCTTATTCTGCCGTTCTTGGAGTCTGTCTTGCTGTGATATTCTGACTGATCGAGTCCGTCTGATTTCTCTTGGCCCTTACTGCCCTTCTGTTTCTCGGCCTCCTGGGCCTGTTCTTTGGCCTTCTTACTCCTTTTCCACTTCATTCGCCTGTTTTGGAACCATATTTTAACCTGCAAAAGGGGATATAGCTTACTTTAAAAACAAAATCAAATATGTGCGTGAAGTGTGCGCAAGGCATGCGTAAACCCTAAATAATTGCAAATAGGCCTACTAATAAATAATTTAACATTTTAATGTATTCATATGTTTGTGGACAAAAAATGTCCAGTATAAAATAAAATAATAATAATGAGGCAAATCTTTAGCTTAAGCTTACCTGCGTTTCCGTGAGCATGAGGGACGTGGCCACTTCAAAGCGCTTAGGTCGTGAAAGGTATTTGTTTAGTTTGAACTGATGCTCCAACTCCAACAGCTGCTGACTGGTGAACGCCGTTCTCGGTCGTCTGCATTTACCCAACAAATTGGATTGTGCCTGGGCTGCAAGAAGTAATAAAAAACAATAAATTATATAATAGAAAATATGTGATCCAAGCTATGACAAATATTACATCGGCTATTGTACAAGCAATAGTCATGGTGAATGCAATAACATAAGTAAATAAAATAAATGGCAGAAGCATGCTGAAATTCATATTTCCACATCTATCTCAGACTAAATGTCAATAGAGGACTGTGGCTCATTTTGAACAAATCTGCTAAAATGGGTCGAGACAAAAAGGCAGTATCTGGTGAGCAAATAGCATGAGCACTGTGGGTTTCACACTGCTCTGCCACTTTCCCACTGTCCATTATTTGTCCATTTTAGTTCCTCTAAGAAAAAAAAATCCTTCTCATATGTAATTTCTAATAATACACAACATGTCATTTTAAACAAAAAATAACTTCAAAGTCAGTGCAAAACACGTGGGCCACGTATGCACTAGAACCCAACTTCTTATTCATATGGACTGATGGAGTACACAAAAATATGCATACTCACAGTTAAAATCGGACATTTTGGGCAGCATCATGCCGGCCGTGGACACGCGCAGCCAGTGGTCCAGTTGAAACGTGCTCGCCGAGAGTTTGATGGGGTCCGTGGCGTGATGGTGGTGCGAACCATGCGGGTATGGGTAGGACAAGGCGGGGTGTTGTCCAGTGAGAGCAGCGGCGGAGTATGTGTACATGGGGTGACCGTAAAGAGCCTGAGCTGGGATGCCCGCGGTGCTTTGGGGGTGTAATCCAACCACACTATGCGGGCTGTTGAGGAAGCCTGGTTTAGGAATCAAGCCACAAGTAGAAATCCTCGGAGGAGACGGCGTCTCCGTGCGTAAAGACTCCGCGTTGCTGGTGAGCTCCGCGGCTGCCACACTCACAGACGACGGCAGGGAAGAGGAGGATGACAACGTTGTTACAAGAGCAAGAGGAGAAGTCTGCACTTTGGGTGTATCAACTGCCAACAGCGCGTCGATGCGAAAATTTTTGGATTTCTCCATCCTTTCTTGTGCGCTGTTGCTGCTTTTTTGAGAAGTGAGCGTGTTCTGCCACCTCTCAAAAGTTATGATGTGGTGTGGACTCTGCTTGACACTTACTGCCTATCAGAGAAAGCTCATTGGTGCATCTGCGACCAGAGGGCGGGCCAAGTGCGCTCCTCTGCTCTAATTACAGAAGTGGGCAACCAGCAACCTGCCCTCCTAACTACGATCGCAAAATGCATTTAGACTACTTTTTTTTAAATCAACAAAAACTAGGTTTAGCCTTCTTGACACGCCCTTTAACTGTCATCAAAGTTCTGCATATTTAAGACCTATTTTGGCCCTCTTCGTATTGAATAGCCTAAACTATTAAGCCATCATTTCGGTGCCTAATTGTTCAGATGCATGACTTCATCGCCTAGCTGCCCTAGTCATCATGAATAACCTTTCCTAAACTTTTTTCACCTTTCTTTCTTTTTTTTCTTTCTGTCTTTCTTTTTAAGTTATCCTAGATGGAACATGGCGTAGACTAGTGTTTATAAATGCGTAAAACCCGGGTTTATAAGTGAACATCTTGAAGACAAACAAGCCAACAGGGAAATCTGAGTAAAAGCCCTCCTTCTGTCACAGGGAGGCGATGGCCTGTTGAAATCATACATTTTTCGTTTTGTCTGCAATACGATGGTACGATGGCGATATACGATATATATATATATATATATATATATATATATATATATATATATATATATATATATATATATATATATATATATATATATATATATACACACATACATATATATACACACATACATATATATACACATACATATATATATACAAACACACACACATGCCTATTATTATTATTATTATTATTATTATTATTTTTAATGCCGGGTCCGTCTGACATTTTTTGCTACAAATAGGCTTGACACAAAAAAAATCTAAGTATAACGAGCAGAGACACGTCGCCTAATCTGGACTCATGGCTTTTGGTGACTTCGGTCTAATAAGCCACTTAAAGTTAATGGAAGCGGAGGTCAAAATGAGAATTATTGACACCCAGTTGCCCTTAACCTGTCTACCAATAAAGCTGATTAGTTTTTTGTCAATTCATCAGCGGAGCGCGCACCGAGGACGTTTATTTGCTCGAGGGAAATCAACAAGTCAGCGGCTAGTTTTCAAGTAAAGGATCGCCATTTAATTATGGACCTTGATGATCATGAGCAATTACAGAATGATAACGGGAAGATTTATGTCTGTACGAGGACATGGCCCTGTGCAAAAGATCCATAAGGCACTCAAAACCCATTAATGTGTTCTTTGAGAGAAATACATTTTTATCTGACATGCGTACGCATGAACTTGAATGCGCTTGTTTTACACCATTATGTAGAAAATGGACCCAGTGGCCTATAATCTGAGAATAAATAAACAACCTTTCGATTTATATCCCACACTGAGAGTGTTCTTTTGTAATTAGCCACTTGGACCTTGATGATTATCCTAACAGCTTCGCGGCCATGGACCAGCGTCTCGTCCCAACGAAACGCGCAGGTTTAATTTCATTATGGGACTAGGATGAATATTTCTATTAAAGCCGCGGTGAAATATGGAGCCATTTACTATTGGCCTTCACCGATCACTGAGATTTATCGCTCCTTTTCATCACATCTAGGGGAGAGAAAATTAATAAGGGCCTTAGATGGAAGCGGACCCTTAAAACCCCGGTCTTTCCTGAAAGCTGTTCATTTGCTCCGTAATTACTTTCACAATTAACTAAAATACAAATCAAAGTGACAAATTGTGATACTTTATATATTAATTACCTTGGGTAAATGTGTTCATCATGAAAAGGTTTAAGGATATCCCTGCGTTATAGGCCTACTTCTGGTAGGCTATTATAGGCTACATGATTAACTATTAGTATTAATAATAACAACAATAATAATAATATAATAATAATAATTTCTAGTTTATTTTTGGTAATATGGCCTTATTAGGAGGAGTTGGCCTCTAAGTCAAGGAGAATTTTTTAAAGCCTACAGTTAGGCTATAGTCTGTTATTATTATTATTATTATTATTATTATTATTATTATTATTATTATTATTATTATTATTATTATTATTATTATTATTTTAGACAAGAGATGACAAGAGATCGATGGTGTGCGCCAAATAGGTCTGGCTATTGTGATGTAAATTTCCATGTAAATGATCTAATATGTTCTATATAACCTATCGTTATATATCCTGTACTGGTATATTAAGCCGTGTGAAATCTATTGCATACACCATCTTTTAATACCCTGTCTGTCTCAAGAGGTTCACAGGAAGATGTAGGCTACTTTATACAAAAAAAAAAAAAAAAAAAAAACTATAATATAATAGCATATAAGTTATATTAATGTATTTTGATATACATGTAATACATAAATCATACAAAATGCAATAAAAAAAATTATGACATTTGAGCATTTTTATTGTGTAACCCGCTGGCATGGCAAATGTTTTGCAGGCTCCTACAAAGATGCGGTGACAGTTTTTCAATGTGGCTTTAACCACGCTAATTATATAAATAATAGATAGACAAAAAGATAGAAGAGAAAAAGAAAAAAAAAAGATGAAAGTATTACAGGTTACAATATCCAATAGGCCTACAACATGCAACTTGCATTTCTTTTCTTATAAGCATAGGCCTATTACTTAAAAAAAAAACTTCAATAACCTACTAAAGCGTTAGTCGGAAATTCTTAACGATTAAAATAAAATAGCATTGCAGGTACTAAAAAAAAGCTTGAGAAGAGAAACTCTACCTTTCCTCTGTGGTGTGATGGATCTATGGATGTGAAGAACAAGAAGCTCCGCTGCTCAGTGGTAGGCGGGCTTCAGCGGCTTGGATTTGATTGGCGTGAATTTTGTCCAATCCACTTTGGGACAATACCGGAAGCGGATGCAGTTTATTCCTCTTGTGTTGTGTTCATTTAGCTAGAGGAAGAAAATTCGTTTGGACTTTATTTCTTCAACTCTGAGTACTTATCTGAAAGAATAAAGGTAAACGTTTAATTGACTGTTTATTTTCATTTCGTTTCTCGTTCTTATATTTGAGCGATGTTAAAAGAGACGGGAAAACACCTCGTGAAGTTAGCTATGTCTGTGCCTAGCTGTAGTGCTAACTTCAGTGCTAACGTCAACAAAGTCATGGCTCATACATATGTTTGACAATAACCTGAAACCACATGATTACATTCCAAATATTGTTCAATGTTCACAGGGTACGTGAGGTATTTGTATAAAGGAAAATATATTTTATTTACAGCTGCTGAGTCATTAGCTAGCTAACTCAACCGGGTGCTAGCTTTATGGACACTGAAATGAAATCAAGTCATGATAAATTACGTTGCTTTTGTCTTTCATTTTTGGAGTGATGTAACATTACTTATAGTGCACCGTGATTCATTTATTAAAGTGTTTATAACAATAACTTGAGTGAAAATTTTATTGAATCTCTTTCACCCACATTTCTTCCAGGATATTGTGGCTGCTTTGCTTTACTATCGGTTGATGGAAACATTCTAAAATGTTTAGCTTTGAGGGAGATTTCAAGACAAGACCTAAGGTATCACTGGGAGGAGCAAGTAAAAAGGTGATAAACATTTTGCTACTTTGTTATATTTAATCCCGATATACGTTTTAAAGACTATGTTGTAATACTCTATGCATTGTACAGGAGGAGAAGGCCTCTTTGTTGCACCGCACTCAAGAAGAAAGAAGGAAGAGAGAGGCAAGGGTTACTTTTTTTTTTTTTTTTTACTGTTCTTTCTATATTAGACTGTTGTCATCTGACTTTGATACTGTGATTAGGATGAAAGAAAACGGTTGAAGAATGCGATTACCATACAATCCTTTATACGTGGATACCAAGATCTAAAGCGACAGGTATAAACTTTTTTTCAAATCTTTTACTGAGACCTATTTGTATTGGTTTACATTATCATCATTATCATATTATCATATTGTATAGTATTTTGATTATCAAAGCTGTGACTCTTCCTTGCAGTATGCTTTTCAAAGAGCCTGCTTTGATGAGAGTGTTAACCAGACACAGGGACTGGGATCGCAGTATGTTTTAGACGGTCCAAGTCTTTGCCTCTTGTCAAGACGATTAATATTTTTCTACAGACAGAGTGTAGACACTCATCGACTGGTAAGAATCTGTCACACATTGTCTTTTATGATTAATGTAAATTACTGAATCTTCTCATCCCTTCCTTTTGGACTGTCAAGATATGGCTGGGCCACAATTTGATAAAACACAACAATCAGTTTATTAAACTGCTGGTGGGCCCACATAAGCAGACTTGTGTTTTTCAAATCAAGAGAATCCTTGCTTTCTGCTGCAGGTAATTAAGAAAAATAAAAACAAAAAACAAGTTTGAGCAATTTTATTGTGTGTAACCTGCTGGCATTGTGAATATTTTGCAGGCTTCTGCAAAGTTGTGGTGACGACAGTTTAAATGTGGCAGTACCCATGCGAATTCTAGAAATCTTTGTTTCAGACAAGACATATCTTCCTGCTATTCCAGATGCTAACTATGTAGCCTCATTACTTGAGCAGATTTTGCACTATATAGTTCAGAAAGGTAAGCTTCATCACTGACACATTTGTATAGTTACACCAGTTAAGTGACTTGTATTTTCTTTTGATAATAACATTTTTATTAATTTTCTATTTTATTTTCTGTATAAAACAATTGATTCAAAATGTATTTTAAACAATGTGGGTCTCGGATGACATCAGAAGATTCAGAAATGTTTGAGATTGGAGCAATTGCATTGCTATTAATATTTACATTTTCTTGTGTGGTTGGAATAGTATATATTTTTTGTTTTCAATAACTTGACTCTTCATATGGATGGGTTTCCTCCGGGTACTCCAGTTTCCCCCATCAACCAAAACATGCAGCACCCCTATGAACTAACATCAAGGACCATGACGTCCACCCTCCTGTGGGCACACCACCCGCAGAGGGGTTCATAGGGGAGGTCAGGTGCTATGAGGATTGGGCAGCAAGCTGCCCCTGTGATCCAGCAGGATTAAGCGGGAGAAGATGGATGGATGGATGGACTCTTCATATGCTAATATATTTTGTTAGTAAATGTTTACTTTAACTGCATAGAATGTGTGTGTTCTCAGGATACTACAGGTCTCTGTACACTCTTGCGAATCACAGACTTCCCACCAGTCTGGAGTACAGTGACACTCTGTCGATCCCTCTGGCAAGCACACTTTTGGAGCACATCATAAAACCTCTGCACTTTACCTACTCCTCATGCACAACAGACGCAAGGTACAACTTCATATATAGTTGACAGTTGTAGCCTGAGCTTAGTTTCATACTGGTAATATTTATAATTTTTTTTAAATGTTCCCATAACAGAAAAATAGAATAATTAGGTTGGGTACATTTACATATTTAACTAAAATCATTCTTTGGTTTGATGAGACAGACCACAGCAGTTTTCCCTCCAGTAGTAGAGCTGTAATTGCTTCACAACCAGTTTACAACAAGCCATAAAGGGCCCTCCGAGTCGCTTACTCATCAGAGTGGTGAATGTCTGACTATTTGTCTTCAGTTTGAGACATTCTCAGCAGCAAACAACGAGTTGACTCTTCAACAACTCCGAGGCGGGAGTGTGAGGAACTTGTGTATACTTTGGTTCGAACAGCTAATTATCACCTGTGACCCACCAGATGTGTGTCACTGAGCCACAAAGCAACTCTGTTTAGAGAAGAAATATTTGTTCCCCTAGCAGACCCAGTCTAGAGTCACTTAAACCCACAGGAACATAAATTAGTGTTATAGATTCTGTGAGAAGTAGGTGAAACGTATTAAAACTGTTTTTTTCTTTTCCATTTTTCAGGCAATTTGTGTTTGCAGCCTTTACAGAGGAGCTTATCTCTGCACCATTCACTGAACAGATTTTTCACTTCTTCATCCCAGCACTGTCAGACCCTCATATCTCATTCCCATTTGAGGCCTTCCTTAGCTCTCTTAAGGCATCTATAGCCTATTCTTCATCTGCTCACATCCGGGCACCATGGGTTCTCTACTTTGTTCTTTCTGCTGGAGAAAATTGCTTAGGTTGGTACATTATAGTTTCAGTTTTTGTACTTTCTCACACACTTGAATGGTCCTTTAACCATGGTTCTTGCGGTTGTTTGGTGGCAGGCTCTTTGTCAGAGGATGGTCTGCTCCTTTACCTACAAGCATTACAGACACTTTTGCCTTTGCTGCCAGTGTCTGAGAGCATCAACAGGCCTGAGATGAACAGTGACTCTGAAGATGAGGATGATGCTGGCATGCATCTTCCGCCCAAGCAGGTCAATATCTGTACTTCTGAAAAACACCTCTGGTTTGGAGTACTTGACAACCATGGATAACTCAGAGCTATATCCCATTCTGTGATTATGGTTTAGATTGAAATAATTTATTTCTGTAATTTCTGTACATATCAGTTTTTGTGTGTGTTTTTCCCCCAGGATGATGGCCGAATCTCAGTACAGCTCATTACAGAAGAATGTGTGCATAAGTTGGACACTAAGCAGCAGACAAATGCTCTGTTGAACCTGGTGTGGAGGGACTCAGCCAGTGAGGAGGTCTTCACCATGATGGCTTCCATCTGTCACACGCTGATGGTCCAGCATCGCCTCATGGTGCCCAAAGTCAGGTACATGATAATTAAAGCTACACTGCTGAGAAGGACCCAAAAATCTTATTGACTTCTTTACTAACTTTTATTTAATATTCAATCAACAATACTGTCTGAGTTGGTAAATGGCAACTGACTGATGGGGATGAGCCCTGTATCTTTATGCATGTCCATTCTGTAAGCAGTAATGTAAATAACAGAGGCAGGCAGTTATCTGTGGCCTGCACTAGTGGCATTTACAACCGGCAGAGGAAGCAGGGATGTCAGGAAAGCTGTCAGTCTTGGACACAGGCAATTACCTCTCCTCAGGTTGATTACATTAGAACCAGGATGTCAGAGGTGGTGGAGGGGGTAGGGCAGCTGTGACTGACAAGAAGTCATCAGAGCATGATTCACTGATAGTCAACCTTCAGCAGGTAATTATAATTTCAGTTGCTACTGCTTACTGGTGCTGTATTACCCAGAAGAAATTGTCTTGTTAATTACTGCCATTAGTGAAACTGGTTTGTACAAGCAAAGTCCTTTTTAGCAAATGTATCCTAATCTTTCTGGATCCCGGCTCATTTTACAGTTTCGCTCTTTCATGCACTTTTACCATAAATCCTACCCTTCGTCTTCCATCATTATTGGATATCTGTACAAAATAATTAGCTCACTGAGAAAGATTAATCACTGCAGAAGTGGACGGGATAGCTTTACAAGAGGCTAAGGGGAGCAAATTGCATCCTTGCCTTGATTTACTGCTCTAAAGCAAAAAAAAAAATCTGGCCAGTGGTCCAGCATGCTGCCTTTTAATAAATATGTAAAATGTCTCATGAAATTGCACTCCTCAAAAATTGATTTTTTAATGGATTTGCTATTAGCTCATTGAAGTTTAGTGGTAATTGTGTAATTTAACTTTAACAGTTATCTGAAATCATCCTATGCTCAGTTATTAACATGTTTAGATTTCATCTAAAGATGTGATAAATTAATAACTACTACTACTTTTAGATGGTTTCCGGGAACTCTTTTGAGACAAGGATTTCCATGTTTTGCTGTTTATAGTGTATATTAGATGGCTATATACTTAAAAGAGCGAACATGGCAACAAAATGAAATGATGTGGGTGTGATTCATCAAGTAGCTTTTGCACATACACATGCACACACAAGTCTTTTGATGTCTTGACTTTGTTTATTAGTAGTTCATTTGGTGATTGAAATGGGGGTTTGTGTTCTCCCAGGCTGTAAATCAGCATGTCAACTGGCATTTAGTGCTTTGTTTCCCATTTCAATCAAACACCCGCATCACTTGTTATGAGCCCACAGCACTAGCACTTCCCTCTCTCTTGAGCCTTGTAGCACTGACAGATGGTGTGCGTTCAGTGTAAACCATTTTTCAAGACAAATGCTGGTTGTCTCCCACTCTAGTACTATATCTTATGTGCATAGAATTACGAAATTACATTTGTGTTTGGATGAGAACTTTAGCCTTGATTAATTTTTAAATTTTTTAATTGAATGATTCACACATAATAGCCTTTGACCCTTTACGATTTTATAACTTATGATAGGCAGGTTTTGGGCATTGCCTTTAGTTAATATGCCTATTATTACATACACAGCCACTTTGTTTTCTCCTTTCAGATCCTTCACAACATTAGTGTCTGGACTTGGTCTTTGTGTGAAAAGGGATGCAATTTAAAAGTACACAAATAGACATAAACCTGAACAAAGAGGTGCTTTACACCTTGGTGCCGCAGCCTCATTGAGTGCAGAGCTTCTATAACCAGGTTTGAGAGGCCACCTCAGAGTTATCATTCAATTGAGTGAGTGTGGATTCATGCTGGAGCTGAGGGTCAGAGCGAGGACTAGGCCACCCCTCCTCCTCACTCCTCCATTGTCTTGCACCCTGGCCATTAAGTTAAATGGGGCTCCAGCAGGAAGCAAGAAGGCTGTTTATGACCTGAGCTGGGTACCCTTGCCAGCAACTAGTTTACTAATGGAAGGTGCCTCACCTAAATAAAGCTTAATGGCTCATTTAATCCCTTCTCTGGCCCCACAAAATATAAAAGGGGAGTGAAAAGACCCACAATATCTATGAATGAAATGTTGGTTAACAGTGCCATCTGTTTCATTCCTCTTTTACTCATGTCTCCTGTTTAACAAGGTAGAGTTTACAATTGGTACATTGCAGACAAATTGGCGGAAAGGACTTTTACTGTATTTCAGACTGATAATGTCATTTGAGCGAAATTAACCTTTTTATATTGTGTTCAAATGTACCTTTTCTTTCATCTTGCTTTGCAGACTTCTGTACAGTTTAGCCTTCACTGCACGCTTCCTGAGGCATCTGTGGCACCTGATCACTTCTATGACAACCAAAATGATAACAGGGTATGGTCTACATGAAACAAAAGCCTACATTCTTATATCACTATGAATATGACCTAGTCTTTGTGCACCCACAGTTCCATGGTCCCACTGCTGCAGCTCCTCTCAAGAGGATCTCCCATGTCATTCGAAGATTCCAACCGCATTATTCCAATTTTCTATCTCTTCAGTTCTCTCTTTAGCCACTCCCTCATCTCAGTGCATGACAGCGAGTTCTTTGGACATGAAATGGAAGGTAGTCTAAATATATGAATGAACTTGTAGTCCATATACAAAGTATCATATGTATAAATTAAACAAAATATTTGTATAAACAGGTCAGCCACAGTCCTCCATGATGCCTTTCACACTGTCCGAGCTTGTTACACTGTCTCGCTGCCTCAGAGATGCATGTTTGGGAATTATCAAACTGGCATATCCCGAGACAAAGACGGAGCACCGTGAGGAGTACATGGCAGCCTTCCGCAGTGTTGGGGTCAAAACCAACACAGAAGTTCAACAGAGAATCCAGGCTGAACAAAAGAGTTGGGTGCAGCTTTTTAAGGTGAGAAGCACAAAGACTGCATGTATCTGCTAACTGCGTTATACAGGCAGTGCTTCTAAAATTACAATCACCTCTTGCTGTTGAGTGAAAGTCAAGCTATTCATGAACAGGCAGTGATGAGGTAGAGCCACAGCTGCTCAACTACTGTGTATTTACTAAATGTAACACAGGACACATACCCTTTGAACCTCACCCAATGGAAACCACGATTGGGAGACTGTTGTCTTTGAAAGAAGGATTTAAATGTAAACACTAAAGCTTTGGAGAAGGTGGCAAATACATAAAGAGCGCCTAGGGAATTTTCATAAAAGATCTGCTCACAGGCCTCTTGTCAGCTAAAATGACCCATTAAAGAACTGGGGAGCAAGGAAAATGCATTTTCCAAATTGAACGGTGGGATTTACAGTCAGTTTAACGCTGCTGACCCTTAACACGCTAATGTTTGGACCGTGTCATCAGCCGTCCCTCCCATCTTTTATCACCTCTATTGTCGAGCTATCTATTTAATTGAAAGAAGTTAATTGAATGAAAATGATCAACTAAGCTTGTATTAATATTGCTAATGGAACTTTCTTCTTGGCCATGTTTGGAGAGCTATGTCACCCAGGAGTTTGGGAAAGGCCCATTAAGGCGTGCACTTAACCCAATGGGCTAATTAAGGAATGCTTATTCATTTCTAGAGTCAGGGGGTAAGCCGGCTCCAAACCCATTGCCACGTGCTTTTTACATCATTTTGCACTTGCCATTATTGCAGACTCTAGTTGCCTTCTGGTGATTTCAAGGGATTGATGGTCACTCTATGAAAATTATGTGCTTTAGGTAAGAATGTGTCGATTGAAACAATCTACTTTATATATTATATGGAAATGGACTGGCACTAACTGTTATGGAACACCACAGAGCTCCTCTTTCAATACCTTTCAATACCTGCAATGACACACATGAGGTTATTCACTGAAAGTCTGACAACTAATCATAGTTACGTTTTATACACTTGCAGGCTTCCAAAGTCTGCTTTGGCGGTAGGTATAATTCCCTATACCTACCTGTTTTGGACATGAAAGTGTGTGTAGACCTTCACAACATTCAAAGATTTTTTTGTAACAGGGCATTACTTTGCTGATTGACCTTGTCATGACATGACATACGGAACAGATGATATGGCCAAAATAATGTGTGTGCGTTGAAAAAAACATGGTCTCTGTTTGATCCACCACAGGTCATCACTAACTTGGTGAAGATGATAAAAGCACGAGACATTAGACGGCCATTTTGTCCAGCAGACCACTGGCTCTCTGAAGAGGGAAACATCCGAGCTGATAGGGTAAGTTCTACAAATGACCTGTTTCCTCACATATATTGTTTTTAACTCTCATCATTCTTCCCTTACACAGGTCACTCAGTTGTATGTGCCTTCTGCAAGAAATGTGTGGCGCACACGGCGGATGGGTCGCATTGGGCCATTACAGTCTACACTGGATGGTAAGCTTCACAGGGCTTTGTTTTACCAGTTTTTGCCAAAGGTGGTGGTGTTGGTCAACTATGCTTTGGTGATGCACATTCTAATGCAAATGAGCTAGACTTGGGGCTGACTAAGTGACTGTGCTTAATGACAATACCTGCCAGTCACTTTACTAAGGCACTAAAAAGAATGAGTCACAAGACACCTCCCAGTTCATTTATTTAATTAAAGCAGAGTTTAAGGCTTAATAAATGGAAATGTGCAACTTATTCACAATTAGTTTATGACATGTCTTAATAATCATTATAATATAATCCCCTTAATAGTAAATTTGTAAATATTTTGAATGGTATGGTTAATTCTGAAAAATCCATCCTATCTGGGTTATTTAACAGATTTTTACATGGCTGTGACAATGAGCTGGTCACAATGTGTGTATGATCTGCCTAATGCCACTTAAAGGCTGTATGGAATAAATTCAATTAGTGTGAAAGTACCTGATGAACCCAAGCACATCTGGTCTGGTGTTTGTCTAGCCTTTTCTCATTTCCTTAAATGGACAGACTCAGGCCTGATGAATGAGCATTGTATTGACCACTGCACCGCCATATTTCTCCTTAAAGATGGAACCTTGATGGGAAAATGCAGATCAGTTTGACTAATTGAGCAGAATAATTGCGTTAAAGTGGGTGCAATGTGAGTTTATAGAAAAATGGCGTAGCTATTGTGGTGGTTATCTGTCAAATCCTGAATATACCCAAAACAAACAACATCCTAATGGCTACAAGTGTGCAAACTATGAGCTACTATAACTATAACTACAAAATTACAAATTATTAAATTCAATATACGTATGGTGGTGATTTTTTTTAGATTACCACCTTTATAATCCGCATGTAAACCTGTGAATGTTAAAATTATTATAAATGAGTATAATGCTCTACAAAGTCCTGTCATCTAATAAAGTGTTCAACATTTGTGTTGGGGCAGTTGGTTTGGAGCCCCCACAGCTGTCAGTGTCTGAAGAGCGACATCTGGCCATCCTGACAGAGCTTCCCTTTGTGGTTCCTTTTGAGGAACGAGTCAAGGTAAGGCACAGTTGGTCTGGGCAGAGAGTGACAACTTAGAACTGAATACCATTTGCTGATGTTGATGCGACATCTGTTCTGCAGATCTTCCAGAGGTTAATCTTTGCAGACAAACGGGATGTGCAGGGGGATGGCCCATTTCCCGACGGCATCAATGTCACCATTAGACGTAACTACATTTATGAAGACGCTTATGACAAACTATCCCCCGAGAATGGTAGGTGTTTTTGTTGCTTAATAGAAAGTTATCAAGAAAAATGTAACACTGTTAAGATTGTTCCCAGAATTGTGTTTATTATGCGTGGTATTACGTTGGAGTAATGCATAATTATGATTCTGATCATTATAATGCACCACATAAAAGCAGAGTCAATTATTTTAAGTCACCTCTTTTGTGTTTGGTTTTAAAAGGGCACTTCAGTTGGGCAGTCTGATTAAAAAGAGTACTAGGAGACCTGGAATGAAGACATGATCTATATCATTTAGATGTCTATAACTTATAGCTGCCCTGATTTATCACTGTACATTAATTATTCTGAAAGATGACCTCTTACCGAATTTGATCTGAATATTCTACAGGTCACCCAAACAATATAAACTGACATTGTTTTAGACTATTGCGAATTCTCATACAGGGTTATTTATGTAAGTATTAAAATCTAGGTAAGAAATCTTTCTGTCATCTCCAACGTGAATTTGTTTTTTGTTTTGCTTTGCTTTTTCCTCTACAGTTCTTTTCTGATATTTAAATTTTAAATGTCAAAGTTTTCATATTTCACATTTATTATTACATGTATTCACATTTTCCATAAAAACAAATTTTTTGTATACAGAGCCAGACTTGAAGAAGCGGATTCGAGTTCATCTGCTGAATGCACACGGTCTGGACGAGGCAGGAATTGATGGCGGAGGAATCTTCCGAGAGTTTCTCAATGAGCTGCTCAAGTCAGGCTTTAACCCCAACCAGGGCTTCTTCAAGACCACCAACGAGGGGCTCCTGTACCCCAGCCCCACTGCTCAGATGCTGGTCGGAGACTCCTTTACCAGACACTACTACTTTCTAGGGAGGATTCTTGGGAAGGTAAAAGTTATGAATCATGGCTTTAAAATATAAGCCTTATATGGTTACAAAATATATAGCCTATATATTTAAACATCTCTCATGTCATTCAGCTATGCATTTAAGAAAAAGCTTGGTCTTCAGCGCTTATTTGCCAGAGTGCGTAAACTGTTGATGCTATCGGGTTTCTGTCCCGCTCTTCCGTTGTTGACACTATTTATTAGAGCCTAATGTTTCTAAATCATGCTTAATGTATATAGTGATTGTTTATCAAGATGCTCTCTTTATGGGGAGGAGGCTATCACCTGAAACACAGAAGAATTACCTCATGACATGCGGCCGTCTCTCAATTAAGGCTTCCATTAGCCGATGATTCCTGCCTCTTGTTTGTGTAGTGATTGCATTTGGCTCCCTCTAAATCAGTAGCCTCACACAGACAGGACATAAATAAGAGCTCAAAGTATGTGGTAATAGCATTTTGATCTGTTTTACAGTCGGGAACATCCAAGTAGTATGCCCAGGACCATCCTGTTCACAAAGTGCAGTGTCAAAACTCCTCCCTCTACGCTTAATTTTTAGTTTGTTTGACTGTTTGAATGATCCACAGGCAGCCAGACCCTCCGCCCACACGCCTTCAATACCCTGCACCCCTCAGCTAATGGTTCAGGCAATTAGGTCAGGGGAAATGAATTTGAATTTGACTTTCAATTAACCCTTCCTTAAGTTATTTTTTCTCAATAAAAATGGCCTTTTGAGTGGCCATTTAAAAGGTGTGTATTGATGTTTGTTTAGTGCTGGGATAAAAGGCAAGCGTTTATATAGATTGGGATTGCATCATTGCTGCTGCAGTGGGCACAGTGCAGCTCAAAGGACACAGGAGATTAATATTGTTAATTAATGTTCGAGGCGTGCCATTGTTGTGGAGGTGATGTATTACAGGCAGGAGTGGCTTGTCTCGGGTACTCACTGAAATGGGATTGAACATCAGAATAGAGGCCGGTCGTCATCCCTCTTCTTCACTTGTCCACCCAGCTGACAAGAAAGATTTAAGTCACAAATAGGAAGACATGAAAACGAGTCACTTCCTATTTTTAACAAGTCTGTAGATGGATAAATATCATTTGATCTGGATTCACAAACATGGTCTGTATTTGTGTTATACAGTGTAACCCAAGTGAGTTGATTCCAGTGTCTCATTTATCTCTCATTAGCTCACACCCCACAACCTTTCCTTCATTTATGGCTCTTAACTGCGAGCTACAGGGATCTTTGTAGCCTCACTCCAATTAAAAATCACATTTTTGCACCATTTTTCTCACCATTCTCTTAGAGTTGACAGTTGCTTTTAGGAGCGTGAGATTGGAACCCCTGATTGATAGAGATGTGTTTGAAAGGCATTATAATTTTATTGATTCTTAATGTTGTAAATTAAGTAATTTATTTGGCAGCTAACAGAATGCACCTGAAATGTTGTTGGCATTTATTCCACCTGATGGTGCGGCGATCTGCTTTAATTGCGTTGCCACTGCACTCACTTATATTAAAAGGCCCAGGCCATAATAATTAATTCCTCCCTGTCTAAGTCATTTTGGCACAATTTCTGGCAATAAACACTCATAAATAAAGTGTGTGCCATTGAAAAAATAAGGCTTCTGTTTTTTTCCATACACTTATTGCTGCCTCTTCCCGGCACAAGTGTTATTGATAGGTTTCAAGGGGCATGACGTGCATATGGTCTGAAACGAGCTGTGGGCCACAAGAGAAATACTAAGTGGATTATTTTGCATAAAAAATAGACATTGTTTGAAGTTGCGCAATTAACCTGTGTTTAGAAAATAGCTCTGATTTATGTGTGCGTGTGTGTTTAAGATGCGTGCATTATGGAAATCTGTGAGATTTATAATCCATTTAGCTGATGTGGTCAGGGTTTTAGCGCCATCATTTATAAGGACCTGTATATTTTAATGCCTCCACCCAGCTCTTTTTTGACTATTCTAGTACATTAGCTTTGGGTTTTATGAGTCACCTGCCTGCATCTGCCTCTTAATAGCATCAAGGTCAAGGTGAGAATTGGCATTTATAAAGTTTGAGGTGGAGGAAAAGAAAACTGTGTAAAAGGGCCTATATTAATTACTCTATAAGGCTATGCACAATTCACTTTTATCACTGTGAAGAAAGAATCCAGTAATATGCTTTGTGTGTATATCTTTGTACTTTTTGTGACCCAGCTCCTTTTTACACAGGCATTGTATGAAAACATGCTGGTGGAGTTGCCCTTTGCCAGTTTCTTTCTGTCCAAACTGCTGGGAACGAGCGCTGATGTGGACATCCACCACCTGGCCTCTCTGGACCCAGAAATGTACCGCAACCTGCTCTTCCTCAAGAGCTATGAGGGTGACGTAGAGGAGCTCGGCCTCAACTTCACTATAGTCAACAATGATCTGGGAGAGGCTCAGGTACATGGATAGATTAAGAACCTACTCTCCATCTCGCCACTAGTGCATAGTACAATTATTGACCCGTTATCCTTCGTTCACTTTGGCCCGTCTTGCATGAATAATTGATTGCCTTCTTGATGTGCCGATTTTAGCACTAAAAGAGATAAAGCACGTCACTAGTGTCTCTGTAAGCTCAGCTGCTGTTGACCTTTCCCCTGCCTTTACCTGAGGAATGATCTGAAACACGGCTGACAGAAGCAGCCTGATGCTCTTAGGCACGTCTGCTCTTTAGCGAGGTCTGAGAGGACGAGCCTCTCGCACTCTGAGTCACCTGGTCCTAGACCTGCACTCAACCCACAGCCTGTTTGCCCAGGGCTTTGACACGTCTTATTAGCTCTTCTCAAACAACACCTGAAATGGCTGAGGTACAATGTAGCCCTTCTGGTCACAAATAAGGCATCGCAAACATGATAGGGAAAACAATTTGCGAGAGATTAGGCACACACCCGGCAGCAGTTTGCCCTGCATTTGCCCTTGTGAGATTGCCAAAGCAAGCAAGATAACAGCAGTAATTCTCTTACATTAGCACATAATCAGAATTGGCTGAAAGGAGGAAAACTGAAAATGATTACGGTATGTCTAGCAGTCACATACTGAGGGACTGAATAATACTACATATATTATCATTTTTATTGCATTATGTGTTGTTACACATAATGCAATTAGGACTGTGCAATTTAGTAAATTTTTATCAAGTCAGATATTTTTAATGGTTGATGATCAGGTAATAATTATATATATTATAATTATATAATTGTTATTATATATTACAATAACTGATTTATTAAAAACTTTAAGAAGTTAGAAATCAAACTTATTCTTTACAGCATTGATCATAGGACTACTTGCTCCAAAGCTAATGAAAAGAGATCCTTGGGCCAAAGTGTTCTGGAACCAGATGCTCCTATGACTTATTCTGATTCCACATTTATTGAACTTGAAACATATCTTGTGCCCTGGCATATAAAGCCCTTAAGAAATGTTTTATTTTAGGTGGTCGAGTTGAAACCTGGAGGAAAAGACATTCCAGTGACTACAGTCAACCGCATCACCTACATTCACCTGGTGGCTGATTACAGACTGAACAAGCAGATCAGACCCCACTGTCTAGCTTTCAGACAAGGCCTTGCCAATGTGGTCAACCTGGAGTGGGTGCGCATGTTTGATCAGCAGGAGATGCAGGTATTCTTGTACAGCTACGGCTTCAGTGTTTCAAATACAGTGTGAGCAATCACAAACATTCATGTATGTTTTCTGAAAGGTGCTGATCTCTGGAGCTCATGTGCCCATTTGTCTTGATGATTTGAAAAAGTTCACAAACTACTCAGGTAAGAGCAAAGAATCTACATGTTGAATGTATAGTAACAATATTTTTCAAATAACTTTATTTTTCAAATTGTGGAATGTGTGCTGTATGTCACTGGTGTGACTAGCTTAAGGCTCACCATACTTATTTGGATAGACTGACTCAATACAGCTGACTCAAATATGAAAAGGCTGAATGCATTTGTTATTGTCTTTTGAATCTGTCCCAGGTGGCTACTCAGCCACACACCCCGTCATCCAGATCTTCTGGGAAGTAGTGGAAAGCTTTACAGATGAAGAAAAACGGAAACTGCTCAAGTTTGTGACCAGCTGCTCCAGACCCCCTCTACTGGGCTTCAAGGTGTGTATCAGCAGTTTTTCATCTGTCATTTCTGCAGTCATACACTATTATTGTTCTTCACTTGGCAGTGTTTGGAATAGAAATACTTCAAAGTAGGATAGGTTGGGGTACAGAACTAACACTGGGCTACTGTGTTTGTGTAGTAGACATGATCAGTTGATTTTTTAAATGTTTTCCTTCCTCCAAAATTAATTTCAGCAGGGAACAATATAGTAATTTGTATGTGCACATAGTTTTTTTTAATAGAGAGATTAGTCTTGTATTTTTTTCCACCAGGAAGAGGGATGATAATATAAGCAAAGGTCAAAATAAATTATCACAATTATTTTCATATTTTGTGGCTTTTTACAAAAAAAACCCCAAAACAAATGTGTTCATGACATTTTTTTTTTTAAATGGTAAAAATGCCAGATTATTAAGAATACACACCTAAAACAATGTAATGCATGTGTTAAAGTGGCATTTAGTATTTAAATAGTTTTTGCATTTTAGTTCAAAATTGTGTTACACTGTAGGGCCAAAAACAAAAGGTACAATATCTGCAAAAAGTCAAGTGTCTATTTATCTTTTCTTCCTAACTCACGGCCATCTGTTGAACTGCTGTCTGCAGCATGCCTCGCCTTGCACAGTCCAAGAGCTGTGGCATCTTCGGTTTGAGGTATTAGATAATGGGTATATATCAAATAATTCATTACCGTAAATAGTCTCGTCTTTTCTGGGGTAAGCAAAAGTGATTAAAAAATCATATAAAAGTGCAAGCAGCTGTATAATAAGCTAACCTTTTTTTGTCCTCTTCGGGTGTGACTGGTTGTTCCCTTCCACATTTAATCAGTCTGACTTTGGCCAGCACACAGCCCCTCCCACTCCCTCATCTCTGTGCTGGAGAGGGCAGTCATTTGTGGGGGAGTGGCCCCTGACCCGGCCCTGTTTGAGCCAGCTAAGGCTTAATTAGCTGTCGTGAAACGGTCGAGGATTCATTAGAGAAGGAATAGCTCTGTCAGGAGAAGCCATTTAAAAAAGATGATGGAAACTATCTTTTTTCCAAAATGATGGCAGTGGTAATGGCACTTTCTCAATAAGCAACGATAGTTTAATACGGTAATTGTCAGAAAAATGGGGTCATTACGGCTAAGTCCCAGAAGAGCCATTTAATCGGGGTAGCATGGCCACAAAGCCGTATTTGCTAACTTTAAATAGCAGGAGGAAATCAGGTGTCTCCATTGGCTCGCTGTGTGATGGAAGGGGCTGGTGTCACAGCCTGCAGATGAGATGGTCTCATCATCAGGAGGCTTGATTTAAAAAATGCCACATAGACAACATGAAATGACCATTCGTTCAGCCGCTCATCTAAGGGTCAAACTTTAGGCCAGTCGCCCACTCAGTACCTTTCAAGCACTAAACTGATTCCCTAAATTTATATTGGCTCTGTATGAGGTTAGCTGCTAATGTCTCTCTTTTAACATTTATGCCCTGGTGGAATGTCACACTTATGGCTTCATTGGAATTGCTTTGAACATGGTGCTCCGAAGCAAGCTCTCATCTATTTTCTCTAGGCAGCTAAAGATTCAAAACTCTTGAGTTGTAATCAGTGGCAATGGGCTAATAAAGTGCTAATATCTCTCTGTGCACAGGAGCTATATCCGGCCTTCTGCATTCACAACGGAGGATCAGACCTGGACCGCTTGCCCACTGCAAGTACCTGCATGAACCTGCTCAAGCTGCCAGAGTTCTGTGACCAGGGCCTCATGAGGAACAAACTCCTTTACGCCGTCGAGTCGTCTGCTGGCTTTGAGCTGAGCTGAGCTGAGGACAGCCAATAGAACACAGATATAACTGAGGGGAATAGGACGATAAACTGCTCTACCTGGTTTGGTGTGTGTGTGTTGAAAGCCTGTGGACTGAAGAAATATGCCAGTACTAAGCAGAGTGGAAACTTTTATCTGTCAGTTTTAATTATTTTAATGTCAGAATACGTTGGAATAACAGCAATAGTGCAGTACAGGAAATTTTATATGAAATGAAATGGTAGCAGTTGCTCTGAGTATTTTCACCAAAGAAAATAAAAAGTGGAAGCATACTTAAAGGCAATATATAAATATAAAGCAGCAGGCATTAAGATTCTGAAGCTGCTTCATGGTGTGCCAAGGGCTGTGGCAGCGAGTGTGTATAGCTCATCATGTAATCACAGCTTTGAGGTTTTCTAGTCGTCACCACTATAATAATGATGTTCCATATCATAACTGTGCACAGGTCATCTTATGTGTGGAACTGTTGAGGGAGAAGTGGCTTTGCAGTAGTAGATTGAGGGGAACACAAAATAATCATGGATTTGTGAATATGTATATGTTTACTCTTGTATTATTATTTGTACAGGGTGTTCTTTCTGTTCCTTTACATCTCTGTACAATCTGCTCCCTCAGCAGTCTGCTGTGAGGAGATGAGCCCTGTCACTAGGACATGGTCACCAGTGAGAGGTGTCCCAACAAACAAAAAGGTGTGAATAAACCTGTTCTTTTAAAAAAAAAAATTCTCTCTTTTTTTTTTTTTTTTAATACTGTTGCCTGTAATTTACCCTAATGATCCAGACATAAAACAGTGCTTTGTGGGAAATTTCTTCTTGAGTTTTATGGCCTCTGACATATAATTAAAGAAACATCCAGTTAAGAAACACTGAGCAGAACTATTCTGGCCTTGAGATGCATTATCGGGCTGGGCACAAATTAAGATTGTATGCGATTGTCATAAATCTAGCTGCCCTCTGATGCAGCACGGCTCAGGAGCAGATCCATCCTGCTTTGGACCGGGTCCATCTCTCCATCGTCTTGTTTAAAGGCAAAGTGCTGCCCTTTCCTCGTTTTAGAGCCCAAAGCCTACACACCCACCGGGCCAAGGAACTCAAAAGTGGTAATTGGGTCTTAAAAACCAGACTTGTCATTGAAATGAGGGATTCATCTCAATTACTGCAAGATTTATTTAAGACTATTACCTTGTGATGGATTATAACTGACAAAGTTAATGTAGGATGCTATGAATCATCTTCACTGTAATATACTTTAGAGTACGTGCAGGCCTTTGAGTGGCTAATTTATGCTTTTATCCTTGTTTATGCAACGTCACAACAAAAAAGGAAGCCTACTTCCTACAGTAAAAAATACTATTAAAAAAACACTTTCCTCCAACTTGAATGGATACTGTCCATTGAGCCTCTTGCTCTTCTGAATTGGTACAAGACTTCCATCTGCTGGTCATTTGCTCTCACTGCACGTGGGTGTTGGTTCGGGGTGCTTTCGGGAAAAATACATAATGTTGAGCAAAGGTAATGAAAGATTATGTCAAATGCCTCATATCTACATAATAATGCAATACTACGTATGAGTGTATAATCTGTTATAGGGCAAGGGAAGGATGCTGCTGCTGACGTTCCAGTTGGGATATGGGTCATGGTCACGCATTTCTCGCTGGACCCCCACTGCTCAAAAGACCGATGAAAAAGTCAGCTGATGATGTTCCCCCTTCACATTTAATGATGTGTTGACTGCCAGTTATAATCCTTTATAATAGCCAAATGCCATTTTCTTTCAGTTTATTGATTGGCGTCAGCTTCTGCCGTTGTATGTACATGAACGACCTTCATTTTTCATTTAATTAGGCTCTATGACGATCAGCCCTCATTGTGGGCCTAGTTAAGGGGCACACAGTAACAAGAGCTACGTAACAAGAAACTAGAGCTCCGCCAGCGGGGCAAAATACGGTACGCCCGTAATAATCAATAGGGAAATCTGGCTCTTGCAGTAGGAGTATGAGTATGACATCATCACATTCTAGAATCGGAATTCCATCAATCAGATTGCAGCAACAGAACTTAAAGACACTACAAAGCTTTAATGTGTCAAAGCTCAAAGAAGCAGAGGATGTGGGTTCTAGCTTTCAGCAGCAGAACATTTGAGAAGAGAGTTCAGATCTACGGCAAGAGGGAAACAATAATCCTATACATTGTAAACAACAGAAAAGCACATTGATATTTTGCCTCTTCATGAAGACAAAGCTTCAAAGACTTCAAAGCTTTGAAGTGTCCACAGACGGACGGACGGACGGACAGACGGACGGACAGCGCCATACCATAATACGTCCCGTTTTATCACGGGCGTATAAAAATCGACAAAATAGTAGACCTGGCGGGCACAGTCACACTTGTGGCCTGACGGCCTTCAGATTGTCCTGATCAGGTAGTGATCAGTGGTGAAGGTAAGGGTTATGTTATGATGGGGTATGTAGGGCAACAGATGGCGCACAGAGCCGGGGCCAAAAGCTTAGGGCTACGCTGTGACATGGGCACTGAGCTTTAGCCTTAAACGTGAAAAGAATGTGAATCCAATATGTATAGTTATTTAAAAGTGTAAAGGCGCACAAAAAGTATAACGAGCTGTCAATTAATCGCGATTATCTTGATGGCTAAAAGTTCACTCACTTTTGCGCTGCATTCAGGAAACTCGAGAAAAGTAAGCAGTGGGGTGATAGTCTATCGAATGTGGCCCATTAAATGTTATTAATTTAAGTTTTAGGTTGTAAAACTCCAAGTAGAATTTATTGTTTTATTTTAATATGGAATAATTGTGTGCATTCTAATTGAAATATACCATAAATTTCTTTACGTATAAATGAGCATTATTAAATCCAAATGCCCTTGAATGCAGCAACTACGTAGACGACGCTAGCCAGCCACACCACCAGCAACAATCACCCCCATAACTGCTGCTTCATTTCCGTGGACACACGGGGATCAGGCCTTCAGACTAACCACTACTCAACTACAGGTAAGCACTCATTTACTCAAAATATCCACCAAGGACATGTTGTTTCTAGACAATAACAAGAGATCTGAACCGCGCCACGCACATACCACTCCTGATAAAGCTAGCTTCACGTCGTGGATGCTTGGCTGTCGCAACCCGATGTCCTCCGCCAAAATCGGTCATGGAAAAAGCTCCATTTTATTCTGTGTATCTTGTAATAGGAGTCCTTAACTCAGATAATGGTAGTGTTAAGTATAGCTGTGTGTACACACAAGGTCATTCCGTGAAACGTTACTAATCAACGCTTTAAAATCTAACACACAGTAGAACAACCAGCTGTTGGTACTTATTTTTAGTTTAAGGGGAGGTTAAATGTTATAACCACACCGTTGGACCCCATTAACGCTAGTTTTTTTTTTTTGGTGTAAAACAAGCGTTGATCAATGAATATAACGTTAGCTACCAACCACCAGCCACACTGCTATCTTGTAGCGTGCTTAACATCAAACTTAGGACGAGACCTAGGGTATTTTTGGGATGTTATGTAAACCTGTGCATTATTGTATATTTTCCCACCGATCTTGACGTGTATTGACGACTAGTAGAAAAAATATTTCTAATTTGTTTTAATGTTTTCTGGAAGTTTCTTACTTGTTCGGTTTCTATAGTAACGCAGTCATTCGTCGGCTCTGATTGGTCTGTTAACAAGCGTTGAAGATGGTGTTCATCTGTTTACTTTTGCTTAAATAAACGTAACCCTACATATTAATTATGAATAATGAACGTTTTTTTTTTTTTTTTTTTTACATCGTACTAGAAGTATGAGGCTTGTTCTGTTATTATACTTATTTGATTATAGTATACAAATGAATACAAACTCCTGAGAGGGAATTTCTTCAAATCTCCAAATATTTCCTTTTGGTGAAATTTGTCAGATGTCTAATTGCCCAGGCCACACTGTAAGTTGGAAGTAGAAGACATGTGTGAGGGGCTTGTCAGTTATGCCTCTGGGTGCTCTCAGCTGGATCAGCACCTGCTTATGGCTGCCTGTGGGTCTGTTGGAGGATTTTACTTGATAACACCTAACATGTAGATTATTTTGACTGCTTATTTACTTGAGTTATATGTGTGACCTCTTGTGCGTTGGGATATTTAGGCCCGAGCCCCTTCGCCCAGGCATCATCGTTGTCAACTGTCTTACGCGCTTCGCGCTGAACTTCGTCCCTCGATCGCTCTCTCCGTGAACAGCAGTATCCTAGCAACCTGCATACATGCATATTTGTTCTTGCTAACAAGTCATCGTCAACATTGAGTGAATGGGCTTCTTCTCCCCCACACGCACTCCTGACATGAAGCTGTATCCAAGCCCCATGCCGAAGGCATGGGCCATATTTACAGCTGCTAAAATGAATGGAAATCAATGGAGGTCAATGGCCGACCCCAACGAGATGGTGCCGTCATTCACCAATGACCCCACAGTGACGTGGGGAATCTCGAGAGCTTTCAAAAAATTTATAATATGTGTTGCCTATGTAAAAGTATATATTGTTTTTGCTAAAATTATTATTATTTTTATTTGTTTATTTATTAGGCCCGAGCCCCTACAGGGCATAGGGCCTATTGCTTTCGCAACGATGATCATCATTGTCAACTGTCATTGTCAACTGTCTTACGCTGAACTTCGTCCCTCGATCGCTCTCTCCGTGAACAGCAGTATCCTAGAGCCGTCCTAGCCGAAGGCATGGGACATGCATATTTGTTCTTGCTAACAAGTGAATGGGCGAAGCAAAACACACTCCTGACTCAAGCTGTATCCAAGACCCCATGCCGAAGGCATGGGCCATATTTACAGCTGCTAAAATGAATGGAAATCAGTGGGGGGTCAATGGCGGACCCCGACGAGATGGTAAATGACGGGCACTTCAATGACCCCACGGTGACGTGGGGAATCTCGAAAGCTTTCAAAAAATGTATAATATGCATTTCCTATGTAAAAGGATATATTGTTTTTGCTAAAATTATTATTTTTTATTTATTAGGCCTGAGCCCCTACAGGGCGTAGGGCCTATTGCTTTCGCAACGTTGTCAACTGTCTTACAAAGTTCGCGCTGAACTTCGTCCCTCGATCGCTCTCTCCGTGGACAGCAGTATCCTAGCAACCCATGCCGAAGGCATGGGACATGCATATTTAAGTCATCGTCGACAAAAGTAGCGCGAAGTGCTCCTGTCCCCAAAACACACTCCTGACATGAAGCTGTATCCAAGGCCCCATGCCGAAGGCAAGGATATATTGTTTTTGCTAAAAATATATATATTTTTTAATTTATTTTTTTATTCTTCTTCTGCTCTTCGAGCTCTAATTTGACCCCCTGAACACGCTCAAAAAGTCACCAAATTTTGCCCAAAATTCAGAAGTGGTGAAAAATTTGATAAAATATATGTTGCATGTATGGGCATAAAAAAATGGCACAACAGCGCCACCTGCAAAAGTCAAAATACATTGCGCCTATGGGAGACATCCCGACGTAAAGTTTGTCGTACAGTCACGAAATTCGGTACAGACATTCCTCATGTCAAGACAGAAAAAAAATATTATTATGGCCATGCCCCCTGACAAACCAGAACCATCTTGGATTGAAATAAAAAACATGCTGACTCAGCATTTTCGCTCACGTCTCATTTGAACGAAGTCCTCTGAAGGTGCTTCACCCACAGGGGTGAAAATCGGCGTACGTCAACTAGAGAATTCGGGCATCAAACGATAGCTGAATTTTTAAAATAACTGTCACGGTTTACGTGCGGCGAAGCTGCAAAATTTGTTCTGATTTTTTGCAATTTTTAAATGGCAAAATTTGCTCCCGTTCGGCCATACAAAGTCCGATTCGGCTCAAATTTCAATCACTTGTAAAACTTTTGTGTCAAAGCCGACTAATTGTGACACAAGTAAAAATGGTGTGATAGCGCCCCCTGCAGGATACAATAAAATTTTGCATGGAGGGCCAAATTTTAGTTTTTAGAAAATTTACCAAATTTGGCCCAAAATTACTTTAGATCATTTCAATCAAAAAACCCAATGTAAACCATATGGTATTTTTAACCGTGTTGCCATGGTGATGCACCAAAGCTCCTATGTTATCCTAATGGGAAAGATCAGATAAATTCCCATTCATGACAAATATTTTACTTTCACAGAATATTCTCAAATTTGGCTCAATGACTCTTCATGTCATCCCGATCAAAAAAGTCAATGACAAAGATATGGAATTTTTAACCGTGTTACCCTGGTTATGCACGAATACTCCAATGTTATCCTAATAGGAACATTTCAACAATTTCTTACTTTTCAAAGTGATATAACGTCTTATTAGTTTCATTGAAGAACGTGAAATTTGGCACAGTGATTCTTCAAGTCAGCCCGAACAAAAAAAGTCCAGGGGGCCAAAGTTGTATTTTGCACGGTGTTGCCATGGCGATGTCCCAAAGTGCCCATGTTAGTCAATGTTAACACATCAACATCTCCGGTGTGTGTGGAAAAGCCACAAACACACAGAGACAAGAGGCTCATCAGCGCCACCCGGGAGAGCGTCAGTGCCACCCGGGGGAGCATCAGCGGCACCCGGGGGAACGCCGGGTCGGCCGAATGCGACGCGCGGCCCGTGAGGGCCGTTCGATGCCGCTTGCGGCTTTAATTTTTGAATCGTTTTTCATAGTTTCTTCTTCTTCTTCTTCTTCTTCTTCTTCATAATACTAATAATAATAATAATAATTCATCATCAGTTTTTATATAGCGCTTTTCTGGATACTCAAAGACGCTTTATAGAGCATTTTTCATTCACTCCACACTCATGGTTTCACCTTCTTACTGTGTTCTGTGGGCCCTTGTCACAGCTTTTAATTGGCATTTGGTTGTTTATATGCCCTGGTGTGCTTTCACTGGGAGAGTTGCTTTCACTGGGAGAGTTGGATATCAGATGTGCCAATACACTTTCATCAACGCGCTTACTGTAAGCTTGACTGTAACCTCTTCAGCTCTTAAATAAGGCCCCTACATTGATGCTTCATGGGACTGACTGACCCACATGCAGCTTTCTTTCTGAAGCACATTTCACTCTGTAGAAATCCATTAGGTCTGGCTTAGCTGCTGTGTAATGCCACTGTAGGCACAACTCTCACACAGTTGTACACAATAGAAAGAGACAAGGGCGCTGCTAGGTCCATTTAACAAGTTGCTATGGGGTTTGCTGATGGCTGAAGACCAACAAAGATGATATTATAGACTTTGCTTACACAATTTGAAATGACAATCTCCTCACTATTTTGGTGCATCCAGATACGCATCCCAATCAAGAACCATTCCTTGGCACTGTTATGGGCCAAACAGTCCCAAGCCCCTTGCACAACCATAACACAAGCACATAAGACCACAGGTATAAATAGCAAACAACATAGTAGACCTGGAACATTATTTTTCATTACAGAGACCATATTGTCAGCTCACTAAAAGCATTAAAGGATGCCTTTATATATGATGTTCATGATGTTTTCTGATCAGAACCTGTGCATTCCTTTATGGTGTACCTTCTGTCAGTTGTAAATAAACAAGTTTGTCAAACCATAGCCTCAAGAGCTTAAAGCACATGCCACCTCTAAGTCTTGTTCCAATGGGGAAAATCATGCTTTGCTGCTCTGTACAGGCATTTCCACATCTCATGCTAGATGATGTTTAAAAATATAGTAGAGAAATGTGATAAAGGTCATCTGACTCATGGCTACATTGTGACTAGCAGAATTTTAACCTGAGGACAATTTTCAGTTTAAAGAAGGCTCAACGTATTGTGAAGTTATTTACAGTATAAGGATATCTTTATTTTAATAGTTTTTGCATTAGCCCCCCACTGTGCTTGGTTCATCTGTTACCTAAATATATTCAAAGTAATGGTTGGTAAAGGTTTACATAAGCTCAAACATAAATATTAGAATACTGTAGGGCTGGGCCATTTAGGAAAATGTAATTGTGATTTTTCACATTGAGATTTTGATTAGATTAGCAAATAATGATTAATTAATATGATTAAAGTTGATGTTTTTACAGGTTAGCATTTTTTTTTGTGGATGAAATTATGGGACTTAAAAAATTCCATCCATTCGAATTGCGATTAATCTTGCAGCATTATTCTTACTGCAAATACTCTATATATAGTATCCTGCAACAAATGTATTTAATCATGGAGTCTTTATATTTTAAGATGCACATAGTACTTTTTTGATATCTCTTCTCTGTATTGCATTGGAGTGGATTGTGGTTCTGTTTGAATACTCTCAAAATGACTGCACTTGGAGGCACATTAACCATTCAACAGAATCATGGCTTATCTTTGGACGTGTTCTGTCTTGTTTCCCAGTTTAAAACTGCATATCTTCACCATTAGGTCAGGTTATGAAAACAGCTTATCTCTTCAAATTCAATAGCGTATCATTGTTCTTCTTTCTTCTGCCTTTAGGCTAAGTTATGATCTCCCAGTTATTATGTAATTTCTTCAGGCTTGTATTTAGCTGCCCTCTCTATTTTGGTGGAGTTGATTACATTGTTGCGAATTGCTGCTGTGTTTTTTAATGTCCGTGCCCCTCCTCCCCTTAACATGGTTTCAAACTCTACTCGCATGGCTATGCTTGCTTGAGATTTGGATTTATCGCTGACAGTGAACATGTCTTAACAGAACTTTTGTCTCTCAGCAGAGCCAGGCGTAGAGGACACAGCCATGGGGGAGTACTACCAGATATTAGGGGTTCATACGAATGCCACGCCAGACGACATCAAGAAAGCGTAAGTGCTACTTTTAAATATCTATGATGGGTCAACTGTGAGCAAGCAGACACAAATAGAGACGGAGACCACAATGTCTTCACTGTCACCTTTAAAGACATAGTGCTGAACCTGTGCAGAGGTGGAGTTCACTCTTACTCTCTGTAAGACTGTTAAACTCACACAGCTTACCGTGGTCTCTTTAAATCTGTCTTACTAATGTAAACAATAAGCCTCTTTAATAGAAGGGAGGCACTAATACTGTTTTGTGAAATGTGTGATGTCACAAATAGCTGCTGAGTTATAGAAAGACTTGTCAAACAGGAGGACTGCTGTTGTAGTATTACATAACCTTATGGTTAAGACATACTTCTGAGCAATCAATGCACTTAGGCTCCAGTGAATATTACAGCCGAGCCAGCTGAGTAGATCATTATGTCATGTCATTAAATGTCATCATAAAAATCTAGGTTTTATGATGTATGTGTGATTATAAGAGGATCTTATCTACATTCTTTTCCTGAGCAGCTTGTCTTAACAAAGTCTTAACTCTAAAACTCCTCCAATTTTGAAACTGAAAGCAACCATAGACTTTGAAAGTAATCAAAGACTGCATGGTTTTGATGTGGTATATTGAATATGCCGGTCTTAGATTGGACAAATGTGTGACAACATTACTTTTGCACTGTGTCAAATTAACCACTGACAAACAAATTTTGAACAAACACAGCTTACAACTGTGGAGCCCTAAATTAGATGGACTGTGAAGCCATGCGACCTTCAACCCCAGAATCACTGCTGCTTTTGCACAAAGCGCTGATGCAGCGGACACCTCTGTGCGCACACACTGCACCTCAATGACACTGGGTTCTGTCTTTGTCATTTATGCGCCGCTCAAACAATGAGCCTGCCTCTTTAACATGCTAGAGTATGGATGCTCTACTCTTGTTTTTCTTTTCACCCATTGTATCTCAATAAATAGTAAAATAACATATGTCAAATGCTTTGTTGTCAGATACAGGAAACTTGCCCTGAAGTGGCATCCAGACAAAAACCCGGACAACAAGGAGGAAGCTGAGAGGAAGTTCAAAGAGCTGTCAGAAGCATATGAGGTGCTTTCAGATGGTAAGTGTGTGATCTGATATCATCGCTATCAGATACCGATATGAGTCTTTTCTGTCATCTCAAAATGATACTGTATTTTCATTGATATTCAGTTGATCATTTGTTATTTGTGTATTAAGTTAAGTAAGTTGCACAAAGACTGACTGGTTCAGATCGCACCATTTCACCACCTGAGTCAGTGTGGCTTCTGTATTGTGGTAGCATTGTAAGTTACATTTAAGTGTCGCATTGTAATTTGTTTCATGTGACAGCCAGAAAGTTAAACGAGGTTGAGAAATTCTAGTCGAGGTTTGGACAGTAGGGTGTTACTAGTTATTAGTCTAAGGTATGTTCCACACACCCATTATGAAAAACTATGTTGTTGGCACAAGTATTGCGCAATGTGCTTATTGTCAGAGATCTTTATTGTGTTCTGGTGACTTTGGGTAATTGAAATATGTTAGTATGAAGGAGGAATGTCATTTCTCACTCAATATTTACAAACCAAAACTATATCTAAACAAGAGCTCCTCCAGCGGGGCAAAATACGCCCGTACTTTGAATTATTGTATATAGAATTCTAGAATCGGAATTCCACCAATCAGATTGCAGCAACAGAACTTAAAGACACTACAAAGCTTTAATGTGTCAAAGCTCAAAGAAGCAGAGAATGTGGGTTGTTCTCGCTTTCAGCAGCAGAACATTTGAGAAGAGAGTTCAGATCTTTCATGAAGACAAAGCTTCAAAGACTTCAAAGCTTTGAAGTGTCCACAGACGGATGGACGGACAGACGGACGGACGGACGGACAGACGGACGGACAGCGCCATAACATAATACGTCCCGTCTTACACAACGGGCGTATAAAAACAAAAAAAACAACAACAATCTAATCATTAAACACTAAGCAGTATCCTGAACTTTATCTCTCTCTTATCTTCATCTGTTGCAGAAAACAAGAGGAATATTTATGACCGGTATGGCAAAGAAGGCCTTTCAGGAGGAGGAGGAGGAGGTAAGTGACTCATAAGAACCCTAGTCTGTGCCTAATCTCTTAAAGGACACGCTGAATGGACTTTTCTGTTGACTTTTCAGGTATGACATTGTTCTCACATCAAAACATACCTGGAGTTGTGTTTTGGTTTATTCACACTGGTTTCAGTAATCCTCTGTAAAAAGTCCTTTGCCTCCGAACCTTAGTCCATCCATCCATCTTCTTCTGCTTATCCGGGGCCGGGTCGCGGGGGCAGCTGTCTAAGCAGGGGATCCCAAGTTTCCTTCTCCCCAGCCACTTCCACCAGCTCCTCCGGACGGACCCCGAGGCGTTCCCAGGCCAGCCGAGAGACATAGTCCCTCCAGGGTGTCCTGGGTCTTCCCCGGGGCCTCCTACCGGTGGGACATGCCCAGAACACCTCCCGAGGGAAGCGTCCAGGAACCCCTCCTTGAACCGCCACCTTAACGTGGTGGAGGGGTTTGAGTGCCCGAATGATCCCAGGAGCTATGTTGTCGGGGGCTTTATGCCCCTGGTAGGGTCACCCAAGGCAAACAGGTCCGGGGGGACGGGTCAGACGAAGAGCGGTTCAGAAGCCCCTAATGACGAGACACTTTCAGAGGCCAGTTACGTCGCCCAGGATGATGCCACCGGGGCCCCACCCTGGAGCCAGGCCTGGGGTGGGTGGTCGATGGCGAGCGCCTGGTGGCCGGGCTTTTCCCCACGGGGCCCGGCCGGGCACAGCCCGAAGAGACGACGTGGGACCGCCCTCCCCTGGACCCACCATCCGCGGGAGGAGCCATAGGGGCCGGGTGCAAAGAGATCTGGGCGGCAGTCGAAGGCGGGGGCCTCGGCGACCAGATCTCCGGACATGGAGACTAGCTCTGAACCTTAGTCGATAGAGTTATGCCAGATTTCACTGTGGGGAGTGCCCAAGCTGAAAAATAATGTCTGGTCATTATTTTAAGTTCTAAAACATGAGATGACAGAGCAAAGGTACCCAAGAGTATTTTGGTTGCTTTCAAGTTCTCTTTGCATTTGCACAATCAACTTTACCTCTGGCAGTCATCTGGGATTCACAGAACCATAGTTACATATATAACTTTTGTTACTTTTAAGGTTTAATTCCACCGCAGTTTTAAACTAAACAAAACGTACTTTCTTTCTTTTTCAGGAGGTCATTACGATCACTTTGGTGGCAGCAGCTTCACATTCCGTAACCCTGAAGATGTTTTCAGGGAATTCTTTGGTGGCAGAGATCCATTTGCAGATTTCTTTGGTAAGCGTGTGCTACAGTGTTATTATAGTCCTTACATTTCCCATAGTGCACTGCATTGTTCAAGCCTGATGCAGGCCTGTGGAGTAGATTGACATGGCTCACATCAGGAAGCCACTGCCTTTAAATGTCAGCTGTATAAAAACACTTGACTTCACTGCTGGAAGTGGAGCTCTATGTCACTGCGGCACCTGTATTGTTGCTGTGCAATTGTAGTCACATTTATGCCAAATTTCAAATGGTTATTGGTCAAGTTACACTTCTTAAAGCATTATCCAAACAACAAAAAAATCAAACAAATGTTACAGATGATAGTTTTTGTTTGGGATTGGCTGCACAACTTGCTTTATTAAGCCAGTATCCTATAAACTGACATCTGTGTTATTTCCTAAAATACTGTGCTCCATAGTTACTAGTTTTCAAATGTTATTTTATATTGAGCAAGGACATTATAGTACTTTTTCTTTTATGTGGCTAAGTTTTAATAACTAGGCTTAGTTTTTATGGCGATCTTAACCATAAACTGTACCTGCATTTTCACACTTAAACAGAAAAAACACCATCGAACTTTGCCCTCAACCTATTGATAGAAATTCTTCTAATGAAGTTTAGAGCACTTTTGACTAGAGTTCTGTTCTGAGAAGAGAAAGAAGAGAGTGTACAGGGTATAAGGCTGGCATTAAGAACATTTCCTCATGACTGTAGTTGGAAATCACAGGATGTAGAAATGTAAAGGTGTAGTCAGAGAAGGGAGACATGGAGACCAGGGTTATTGAATTTGATTTTGTGGTCTAAAATGTTTTCTTGATAACATTTTGAAGATGATTTCAATACTAAGGAAAATACTTGATACTTGTGGTGATACCAATTCCCATACCAGAATGATAATAAAAAGTTTCTTTAAGTTTGTCATAGGGCTGGGCGATATGAAATGGAAAATATATCTCGATATATTTTGCTATATACGATATATATCTCGATATCTTTACAGGAAAAATACAGGGTATTTTTCCTGTAAAGATATACCCTGTATTTTTCTTTATAGGAAAAATACAGGGTATTTTTCCTATAAAGAAAAAACTACTGCAAAAACAAAAAAACGAATTTTATCTGATTAATATTCATTTAGTACTGCACTTAAACACTCTGTGGCCCTTTTTGGACCCTCACCCACAGTTTAAGAACCTCTTCTTTAAGAGAACTTCCACTGGCACTTTACACAAAACTGCTTCAAAGTGAATAAAGTGTAGGATTTTAAACCTGTATTTTCAAATTCCAAACTGGAGTTGCATTCTCTTGTTTTAAAGTGGTATTTAGCCTCTGCACATTTACCAAATCAAACGCACATTGTGACAAACAGATTTATTTGGCATTTGGCACAGGCTCCCGCACACCGGTATGAGTTTATTGGCGACAGCAGCGGCCTTAATGAAAAATGACCGCACTCAGTATTCAGACCTTGAGTCCATGACAAGACCGAGTCCAAATGCGCTCGAGTCCGAGACAAGACTAAGACAAAGCTCTCGCTTTGGCGGAGCAGGAAGTCCAGCGGTGTGGGGGTGTCTACTGAGAGGTGGGACAGGTGTGGGTCCTGCTGTGGTGGGACAGGTGTGGGTCCTGCTGTGGGGCGCTCCTCGTTTAAGGGGGCGTGGGTGTGTTTTGAAGCGGAGTTTGTTCGTATGAGTGATATTGGCCACACGTGGAGCTTGTATGCTGGAGTCGTGCGCGGTCGGAGGTGTCATGTGGTTGCGCTGGGCAGGAGCATTTATAAGGTTTAACTCGTCATGTTATGTCTGTGTGCAGTTCTCCTTATTGTGGCTGCAGAAGCACTCGCACAGATGCGCCTGTTTTGTTTTCCACGTTCGCACACTGAAATATTTGCTCGCAAATGCAAGTGAAATGGGCGCACTCTAGAGCCCTGGTCCTAGTCCCGGTTTAGTCCACGGCCAGCTCCGGGCTCCGGGGATGAGCACAGGGGGACATAAGCGAGGAGGCGGAGGCGAGCGCGGCACAGAGAAGGCAAAACAAGCGAAGCGGCAAAACCAGAAGTAAACATAAGCATTCTAGCGATATATCGATATGTCAGAATTCATATCGAGTTTCGAAAATATATCGATATATTTTAAATATCGAGATATCGCCCACCCCTAGTTTGTCATATAGTCTCAGTATGTGTTCTCTGATATAAATCATTCTGAAACTTACAGAAAGATACGATTTTGTCCTACTTATGCAGGATCTTTTTTTTTCAGGATTTATGAGAATAAACAATTGTATAGGCTTATAAGTTTTAACATAGGCACATTTGAAGTCTACATGAATACAGGAGTATTTGTCTTACAGTCTTTGTTACTGCTTATGTCAGCAGCTCCAATGATAAACACAGTGTAGTATTGTACAGAAAAATAACTTTAGCCTCTGCCCCGTTTCGCCTGGGTCCAGCTAACGGCTGATTGGAAGGCATGTGTACTTCACCCCACAGAGATCTAAATATGGAGTTCAGACGCAGGCGGAGGATAGATTTGACCATCTACATCACTCTACTGGAATGCTTTCAAAAATAGCTTCCGTATTAAAACAAAGCAGATGTAATAGAGGCAAGTGTGAGTGGACCCATGTGTCAAAAACATGCTTGGTGCTAAGCTCTTATAGTTAGAAAATTACATTAGATGACAGTGAAAATGTGTATTCTAAAGGACGGCAGAAACTCGATCATAAAGCTGTCCACGCCATCTGCAAACTAAAGGTCAAATTTTGTTTAGACTGAGACTGTTTTATTGTGCCTAGATTGCAACAGGATATGAGACATTTATTTTTAATTTGTTTCTCGTTCCCTTGCTAAAGTTGGAAAGGATGGACATGTTTAAAACCATGTCGGGCCCTGGGTTTGAGCAGAGTGTGGGTTAGCAGCAGCTGGTCCAGTGGATCTGTCACTGTCCCTCCTCAGAGCAGAAAGCAGAGCAGTGGGAGGGCCCAGTGTTTGTGGAGACCTAATGCACATGAAGAGAAGGGCCCTCAGCCAACACACACACCATACGCACACACACACACTGCACACACACACACTGCACACACACACTGCACACACACACTGCACACACACACTGCACACTCACACTGCACATTCACAAGCAAAAAACAAGTTTGCTTGTTTTTAGACACAGATAGCCCAGTTTTGTCCTCATGGTGCACTATGCAAGTGGATGTATCTGTGGACGGCATGCCACCTGCTTATTTCAGTTGAGATGTTTTTTACTGCCTGGAATGATACAAAGTACAGCATTAAACATCCATCTTGCATTGATTATTCATTTATATAAGATGTTTTGGCAAAGCAATAAATCTCCAATTAAGTTAATCTTATTATTATTATTTTTTTTTTTTATTGTTATCTTTAAAAAAAATCGAAAAACTGGTGTCCATAGCAGGAAAGAGTTAGAGCAACCTAAAACATGAAACATACAAATTAATCCTTTTGATTCAATTTCAAAGTGCACATTTTAAACATATTCAAGTTCAGTAATCCCGAGTGACGACTTAGGCTTAAATGTATTTAAGAACTTGTTTGTAGAGGTTTTAAATTACATGATTATCTTATTAGAAGTCACAGAGCAGAATTTCTTTCTGTATGACCCAATATATTACATTTAGAATTACATGTTACTAACCTAACGTACACATGTGATCAAATGTGCCTTGGTCCTGTCCTGTTCAAACTAAATCATTCCTTCTTTGTCTGACTGGGTTCTATGTCTCTTTATCAGGTGTAAACATAATAATGCAGGTTGTATTTTACAGCATTTGAGCACAGAGAACAGTCAGTGCCCTGTTCAAGGTGGATGGAGGAGACTTTTTAGCAAATGGTGCCACATGAGTCTCTGTCCCACTGAGGCGACCTAGATTGACAGAGCACAATTAGGAGCATATCTGTAGGGCTGTCAATGGTCTAAAATTAGTTTGTGCACTCTACTTGTATTTGAAAATGGTGCGAGTAGGAAGTTTATCAAATGTGTTTTTTGCTTTCGTGCAGGGGATGATGATGACTTCTTCGGGGGCTTTCACAGTCGACACAGGGGGGGCAGCCGGCATCCTATGGGGGGCTCCGTCTTTGGGTTTGGAGGGTTCCCAGCATTTGGACATCATGGTTTCTCATCATTTGATTCAGGTGCCGTAATATTTAGCTTTTATATTGAAATGATATTATAACCATTAGGGGTGGGTGACTTGCTGCTGTCCTAATCACTCAGTATGTCTATTAACTTTGCCACTGCATTGGTCTGTAAATTGATTTACGTTTTTTGTGTAGATTTTGGTTCTTTTGGCAATATGGGCGGCGGCTTTACATCGTTCTCATCCTCATCGTTCGGTGGTAGTGGCGGCGGTGGTGGTGGTGGAGGAGGAGGAGGGATGGGAAACTACAGATCCGTGTCAACCTCCACAAAGTTCATCAACGGCAGAAAAATCACAACAAAACGGTACCGAACAGTCCAGCTGCTTTTGAAATCTTTGAAATCGTTTTACTTGTACTGACATGATTTTTCTGCGGTAGGATTGTGGAAAACGGCCAAGAGCGAGTAGAAGTGGAGGAGGATGGGCAGTTAAAATCTTTAACAGTTAATGGTAAGGAGCAGATGCTAAGACTGGATAACAAGTAACTAAACAAAGCATCATGGAAAAACTCCCCCAGTGACTGTTTGGATTGTTTTTCTCTGTACTCACCTCATCTTGAAGAAAGTTTTCTCATTTTAATAGAACAAGGACGGATGTTCAAGAGTTATGTATAGTTGTATTTATTCCATTGTTTGGGGGAACATCGTGTAGGGATATTTTCTGTTATTAGGATTTATTCTTTAACTTCTACCATATGCAAAAACAGGGTGCATACGGTGTGATATTGTATGGTGCTGTACGCAGAAGCATGTCATCTTTGGCCTCTTTCAGTTTTCATTTGACCAGTTTAACAAGAGTGACCACAACTTAACCATTCCATCACAGTCCCTTTAACTTGAAATGCACATCGCTAACCTGTTAGCTGTCATCATGCGTGTGTTCTTTGATATAGGCGATTAATAAATTAATATGAGAAAGTGCATTTTCTTACTTTCAAGTGTGTTTCTGAAAAGCACAGTGTGTTTTTGCATGGTTTGTGATTTCAGGTGGCTGCTTTTTATTTTCACTCGTAACTATTAACAGCCCATGTTCACCTCAACAGAGTTAACAGACAGACAGGGGATTTTTGCATTCTTTGTACGATAAAATAATAATAATTTAAGAGTCAATAAACTTTCAGATTCATCTTGTGGAAATGCTACTGCAGTTGCTTGGTGTCTGTAGTTTTTTGATTGCTTGTGTGACTTCTTCACCAAATGAATGAGTGCTTATGCCTGTTCACATTTATTGCTCGCCAAAATGAAATCAAATCACTGCTTTGTTTAAAAAACTCATCTTAATCTCAAAACATGCTTGCTTAACCCACTAATGCCTGCGATTTTCAGCGGATTACAAACATTGTAATTCTACAGCAAAGAAACAGGTAAGCCCAATTATTTTTCTAGGCTTATATCAGCTCATGTTTGTTTATGAGACCACGAACTAGGTTGGAAAGCATTTTGTGTCCTTAGCCCCTTTTAGTTACTAACTTCATTGGCATTTAAACGAATCACCAAATTGGATTTCTTAGTTGAAATTATTGCTAAGTGATGCTTAATAGCCTCTTTGGGCTAAATCTGTTGAGTCCATATTCCAGGTTGACTAAGAGGTCAGCGTGTACAGAGAAGATAGTGTGTGTTCTTCTTGTGGAATGTGCTCGGGGCTGGTTTATTTACTCAATCCACCACGCCGCATATTTTAGAGAGTCAAGTGTGAAAGACACAAGAGAAAAGGACATGCAGGGAGAGGCTGCTGAATGCATCACGGCGCTAAAATTTGTGAATTTGGTTGAGTGATTTTTACTTCTCCGGCCAGTAATAGGAAATGCGAAACAGACGGTGAAAAAAACATTAAGATGTTTTATTCTATATTGCGTTTTTACATTAGTTTAAATGCAACTCGATGTAAAAGTATTCCAAGTATTCAGAATACAGTACTCTGATTAGAATCATGTATGAGTATGTTAAAAAATAATGCAGACATTCAGTATTCTGTAACTAATTACATTTTCAAAGTTTTATTCTCATCTCTGACTGTAAATCTAATATTCCAGCTATAACTCGGTAATTTCTCTTCAATTTCATTAGACCAGCGATTGAAGGCTGGTGGAGACACTGCGCCTGCGCGGTGCTGTTGCTATGTGACAGAACTGCCATAAACCAATCACAATTTTCTTGATCCACCCTGTCCTTGAGCAAGTTTACAGTGCAGGGATTATGGTTTCTGAGTATTACTCATTGTATAGAAACTGACAATACGGAATTGTCAATTTACCTTCAGGGAGGTGATTTTTATTTTTATTTATTTTTATATATTTTATTTGCGTCAATTATTAACCTTAGTGGAAACAATTGTCCTCGAAATTAGTTTGATAGGTCTAATTCATGGCCTATTAACCAAGAACCTCTTGTTGTTTATCAAAGTAATCTAACAACGTCTCAGTCCCATAGAGTACCAGGCCAACTTTGCATATTGCATATTTGCATAGCCTAGCTTTAAAATGTTTTTTTTTTAATACCAAGTCAGGCCCAGACCTAGGCTATATATAGAAGTGGGGCGACCTCTGCTGGAAAAATTTTGGTACAACAAGCACATATGACCTTAAGTGTTCTTTTGGGGTGGCACCACTCGGTGTCACTGTTTCTTTACAAAACGGCACTGATGAGCCTTCTAGTTTATACAGTCTATGCCGACTAGGCGTGCATTAAACTGACGTCAATCAGAACATAACGTGTTGAGGAAAACAGGCCTACCAGAACATTTAAACTATTGCTGAAAATTGCTAATATGGCTGAAAATACAAATTTAAATCAATAGCCTTTTTGGAAATTGTGATACAGCCTAAGTCGATATGTTATGTTATGTACTCTTGTCTGTGAAAAGGCCCTTTAAGTGAGAACTATGGACACTTGCACTACAAAGGCCTTGACACACCGACACCGTCAAGCATGGAATGCATTTATTTTATTTCTCATTCTTATTCTTAGTTGTAGTTGTAGACTATAAAAAGTATATATACTATAAATAGTTCAATGTCCCTTTCAATAATAGGCTACAGAAATGATCAGAATCAGCAGTTGTGGGTTTGCCTTTTGGAAATTTCATCAGATGTGACCATTAAGGAGAGCTGTATGCTCCCTTTTGGAGTATGATGTCATCACATTGTACTATCTGAAAAGCACCGATTGTTCTTCTAACTAATAAATAGCTGCTCCTCTTGAGACAATAGCTGCAAATGAAAAGATCTTGCACTGTATTAAATGGATTCAACAAGACAAGCTTATTAATAGATAACAGTATTGCCCTTTGATATTGTTTTTAGCTCAAATTAATTAAGCGATAATGGATTAGGGGACTTGGAAGCTTATCACACAGGTAAGTGGGGTGCATATTGATCCTCTCTGGAGAAGGATGGGCACACAAGCATGCACACAACCTTGGCAGTCACTCGCATGTTCTTTCTATAATCCAGCCATCTAACTTGGCCCACACAGCAGGACTGATAGCATCTCCGGATTGTGTGAGAATGGAAAAATACAGGTTGGGATTAGTTGTTTTTTCAAAGATGGATGGAGAAAAGAGTAGCAGGAGTCTTGAGGGCAAAGCTTACAATTGTTCATTTAAACCAATCCAAAAGGGTGTCTCTGGGCAGGGTCACCTCTGTGCTGCCCTGATTGAGTGAGGGATTTATAATAACCTGATTTGCAAAGTTGAAAAGAGGCGAATTTGAGCCTGGGGCCTGCATAAAGCATAAATCACACTTTTTATTTGGAGTAAACAAACCATAAATGCTCGGCAAGCTTGACCTTAGCTACAAAAGGATGACCCCTGATGAGAAGGGCGTGCAGTGGGAATAATAATCTCGTCATGTTTTTGTCTCTTTAAGTGCTCTCAAATCTCGCATATGAAGTAATTGCTTCAAGTGTCGGGTTGGACAATAGGTTTCATTTGCTAAGGTCTATATTTTAAAAGATCAAGGTACTCAACAAAATATGTGCTGTGAAGTGAGTATGTAAATTATACATAAATTATTACACTTTTTATTCTTTCAGCCACTATTCTGAGTGACAGGTGGATTTAACCAGTCAGTGAAGTGTGTACTCTCTGACGCAGCAGATGGTTTGAGTTACCTGTTAATGGCATAGGCTATATAAAGATACTAACTGCATAAATTGTAATCTAGGCTCTAAAAAATTGTGACAGAATTTTTTTTGCATATGCCTCTGTGCTAAAATGGGCATTTATAGGTGAGTCCAGTGCTGGTTGTTTTTTGTATTTCTTTGGTTACTGTTAGGTTATTCAGAGAAATAATTAGTACCATTATGCTATTTTCAAGAATAGTGAAAAGCCAAGGAGAAAATGATCCATTTTGCTCAAGAAGAAAAATTATTTGTGTCATTCCAAAAGAGGGCCGGGGTCAGCAACATTAGATCTGTAAAAAAAAAACATTGTGGGATGGTTTTAGTGGCTCACTGTGCAGAGGATTTACTAGTACTCCTGAGCAGAATGTCTTCACAGCTGCAAGGGCAATGCTTCAGCCTTTGGATGTCCCACAGTATGGCATTAACCTATACCTAGTTTACATTTCTTCAATTACAGATGGCAAAAAAATAGTATGTGTAAAACATCATCTTACTGTGAGCAGAGTTGCCTCTCCACAGATCTGGCAACCAACTTGGCCTAGTGGTATTGCCCACCTTTCTCCATGGAGACTGGTAAATATAAAGCGATCATCTCCATGGAGGGAAATAGATGGCAGCTCCTCCGCTGGAAAAGTTACATTACATTCAATTTTAAGAAAAGACTCATCTAAAAGTTGCTATTGAAAAGATTATTATTATTATTAAAAAGATATTTTAATGTATTGAGTACATATATGATTCAACCTACTGTTTGTTTCAATCTGTTCCTGGGAAAATGCACTTTTTGTCACAATTTGATTGCGATGTGATTGAGATTGCGATTACCATACGGTTACGATACAGATGCAATACCAATATAATGCCCAATACAATATTGTCAACATACACAAAAAATAAAGCAGCGATGTCTCTAACTACTTGTGATTATTTTAAATCCAGCCTCATGCACACAGGCTGGATTTGAGCCTCCTCTGCCACCTCTGCTCTCCCTCTGAACAGGAGCAGGTTCGGCACGGCTAGCATCTGGCCCCCTTTCTTCTCCCCTCCACTGCCTTAATTACACAACACAATGGCGATGAGATCTGCCTGTAATCTTGCAGCATAATAAGTCCAACCCCCCTCACTATGCCCCCATCCCCCTCTTCTCCAGCACCCTGCCTGCCACTAATTCAATATAAATGTAAATTAGAGGAAAGAATAACCAAATCTCATTTTATTTACATGACTAATCACAATAAAGTCAGAAATATGAATGACGGACAGAGGGAGGGATTGTGCAATGCTTTTCGGAATCATCTTTTCAACTTCATGTATTGTTGTTTACATCAATATAGCTATTTGCACTAGCAGTAATAGATGTGTTTATGTGTGTTTTCTCCCTGTCTGAATGCATTGTGTCAAACTGCTCCGGGGGTCACAAGCAGGTAATGTGTTTTCATTTCTTGCATCGCACATTTTTTGTCAGCGTGGCCGAATTCACACAGCTCAGGGGGAAAAAAATTGAAGACCTAAAAAGTGAGGATGCTGCACCCCAGGCCCTGTGCAGCCCGAGCAGACAGTGGGGGGATATAGGTCTGTCTGTGATTCATTTTCAGCCACCCTTCGCTCTGCTCTCGCCCACAGAGATTGGAACAGAAGACCCCCCAGAGGACGAGTTTCGGAGGAGAAGACAAAATGCCCTCCCCAGCGCCGGCTCGCATCATCAGAGGCACCTGCGAAGCTCCGCCCACAACCCATCAGAGGAGGAGGAGGAGCACGCCACAACCAGAGGTAAGGCAACATCCAATGAGCGTAACAGGCATATGAACGTGACGCAATGTAGCTTTAAAATGCATGTGGCAGGTTAGACTAGTCATTTCACTTTCACATCAATTACATCACTTAATTAACATTTTACTCAAAATCTTGGATAGCTTTTTCTAGTATTTTAAAATTATTATTATGGTGAAGTTTATAATTGTAGGTTACTTCCTGGCTGGACATGAGCAGCAGATGTGACATGTAGAGGTAATTTCATAAGCATTACCTGGTAACCATGATGTTAACAAAAAAAAAGCTGTCTAAGTTGAATAGTTATGAATAGATAAATTAAAAATAGTGACAAACATTTTATTTTCTTAAATAGGGGGTTTAAGCTTCCAGAAAAAAGTATTCCTTGCGTGTTTTTTATCCCTGGATTTTGGATGGAATTTTCAGTGTTGATATAGGAAGAGGTTTCTGTTTTAGATTCAGTGCTACTTTTATATTTTTATACTTTTTTTCTAATTTTTGCATAAACTGACGCAAAACTACGATAAATATTTATCACAGGCACTATCCCACCAAGCAAGTGATAATTAGAAAAAACATTGAATTTCGTTTATGCTTCTGAGCTCCCCAAGCATATTTTACTTGAGTCCATTATGTAGTTTAGTTCCTCTAAATGAATAAATGCACCTAAAGTCCCTCCATCTATCACCAATCCCTCATGCACATACATTCATGCAGGCAGGGGTGAGGTATCTTGTTGGTAATTTGAATTGCAATAGCTTCAGGGATATTATTTTCCCCATAGATTTTTATCTTTCAGTCTATAAGAAAGGGCTACGTATGAGTGTGAATTCTACCAAAATGTGTTCGGTTCTATAATATAGTTTTGACAATCTTCAACTAAAGCTGTTCAAATATTTAACATGCATATGACAGCTTTTCATGTTTTTCTTGTTATTACTTTTTTAGTACCTGAGAAATATTTATATAGTTTTACAGCAGTTAAATGGCAGTTTGTGGGGAAAAAAAGTTCAGAATAAAAGCACAACAAAACAGAAAAAAGCGCTGAGTTCTCAAACTGTATACCCCTGTGTCACCAATATGGAAAATTCCAATCAAAAATGCAAGGCAGTTTATTAGTCTAATCATAGCTTTTCTGTAAGTTTTGGCCCTTGTTAATATTATTGTTGTTAGGTAAGAGTTTTGGAATTATCTCTGTGTATGTCATATAATAAAATAATGAACTTTCACATTTAAAAACTCATATACTGTAATGATGTTAACCCTAACCCTATGTTTTCGTGAACTGAGTAGTCTAATCTGTCATATGCTTTTTAAAGGTCCTATATTATACAAAATTTACTCCTGTGAGTCAATAATGTTATAATATTGTTACCTCCTCAAAAACATACCTGGAGCTGTGTTTTGTTTTATTCACACAAGTTTGCGTAACCCTTTATTATTGTCAACCTCTCCAAAGCTCAGAATGCTCTGTTCCATCTTGTGATGTTATGAAGTAATACTTTTCACTTTTTGCTCAGTAGAGAATTCCAGGACTGAAATGATCCAAATGATTCTTGTGAAGCTTTATAGAGTTTGTTGCCTGTATTAACACATGGCATCACAAGGTGGAACAGAGTGTTTTCTGTTTGAGAGAAGGACACAGCCTAAATATGCAGGGTTTGTGTGTTAAACGTGTGTGAGTGAAACAAAATACAACTCCAGGTATGTTTTTGATGAAGAAACAACAGTATAACATAGATCAGAAAATAGTATAATATGGGCCCTTTAATATCCACTTAGCAAACTGGCAGAATATTTGACATGATATAGATAACCTCACAGTGCATTTAGAATGAACAGAAATTATGTGAACATAAATAAACCACTTTGCACATTTGCCTTAATCATATCTCATCAGTGTGTCTGCACAGAGACGGCCCCACAGCGCTCTGATTGTCACGTGTAAACACTGAAAACAGAGGTGTTCATTAGCCCGCTCTTTTCTGCTGTGCATTAACCACCAAAGGTCAGAGGTTGCGGTTATTTCTCTTCCCCTGGTCACGACGTCAGCTGGAGAAAAGACGAACAATTATCTCCAGAACAAGCTCGGTGAATGGTCCGTAATGGCGCCTTCGTTAGCTTGGTAAAGAAGCTTTGATTTGGCAGTGCTGGGTCCCCGCTGCGACACAAACAAAAGCCTTAATTCTCTTTGTGCGGAGATGACATGAGGCGCTCTTAATGTGGGGTCTGCTAGAGGAAGGCTTAACTACTGCTGCTGAGTGGCAAATAAAACACTGTCTTGTGTACAACATGCGTATAAAGACGTCTAGATAACTTATTTGAATGTAATGGTGCACTGTGTGAACTTTTCTCATTGTTTTTTGGGAAAGTTCCTCAGTGTGACATTAAACAAACAAAAAAAACTCTACTTTGCTTTTATTAAATTACTAGTGTTTTTTATTGCTCAAAAACACCTTAAAAACCACGTAATGTAGGCAGGATAGGAACTATGGGGCTACTATGGAACCTTCCAGGCAGACCCTCTATCAGAAAGATTATGAAGCGCACCTTGAGACATGCATGTTGTAAGCAAGACCAAATTCAGATATGTGCATCATGTGAATACTTGATACTTCAACAAAAGGAATGTTGTATTAATTGTTGATCAACTGTTAAAACTTATAAGTGACTTAGTATTACTCTTAATATCAAATTAGTCTTCATACCATAGTTTTGCACGTTTGCCAAACCCTGAAATTTACACCTGTGCTTACCCAGCCCACACTACAGAACTGCAAACTTGATTCAGATTGGCTGTCTTTAATTTTTTCAGTTCCATTTGCAGTAAAAAAGTGGACTAAGGGAGTGTGACGTCGTTCATAGCATCGGCTCCAGTCAATAAAGCTTACCGAGGCTAGCAGTTATAGGGGAAAATTTGGAGCCGATTTCCATATTAGGAATAGGAATAGATTTACAGACAAAATATCAAAATAAAAACACCAGGATCATGTAGAGTGGCTTAATATGAACATTTTAAGACCAAAATGACGAGGCTCACAGCAGCGGAGAGGGGAGATGATGTTTCTTTTCAATACAAAATAAATTGGGAAATGGGTACGATGGAGCCCAAAATGCACCCATGCTCACTTCCTATATGGAACAGGCCAATTAGCAGGTTAGCTATGTCCATACAATATGATTTAAAGGTAGTTTATTTTGTCCCGGCGTTGAAAATACAGTGTACTCTTGGAACACATAACTGCCACCAGACCATTTTTATACGCCCGTTGTAATACGGGACGTATTATGGTATGGCGCTGTCCGTCCGTCCGTCTATCCGTCTGTGGACAACCGTCTCACCTAGGAATGTCAAACTTCATGGCTGGACACCCCATGGGTCAAGGATGTTCCCTATTGATTTCAAGGTCACAGGGTCAAAGGTCAAGGTCACCTTATATATATCGGCGCATGCCCCACATGTTTTGCCTCTTCATGAAGACAAAGCTTCAAAGACTTCAAAGCTTTGAAGTTTAAAGTTCAAAGGTGACACACAGTTCCAGCTGCAGCGGTTGCTAGGCAACGGGAGAGAGAGAATACAAGACAACTACACATTACCTTGTCCGCGCTCTAGCTCGACAACCGTCTCACCTAGGAATGTCAAACTTCATGGCTGGACACCCCATGGGTCAAGGATGTTCCCTATTGATTTCAAGGTCTCAGGGTCAAAGGTCAAGGTCACGGCCCGACCCTTTGCGAAAACCTTGTCAGTATTGGAATCTTCCAAACTGCACCAACAATTCATCTTTAACTAGGTTTGACAAATTCTAACTTAATTCTATATACAATAATTTAAAGTACGGGCGTATTTTGCCCCGCTGGAGGAGCTCTTGTTTTCCTTGTGTAACTTTAAATTCTAATCTTTGCTTTGTTCATATTCCCAGGACACGACACAAAGAGGAAGAAGATGTGGCTAAAAGAGGCTGACTCCAGAAAGAAGCGATCTCCTTGGCTTTTCCATGGATTTGGCGGATTTGGGTCATTTTTTTAGACTACACCTAAAAACTCTACTTCTAATACGGCCCATGGGTATCTCCTACTCTCCTATTACACAAGTCACTCATAGTGTTACATTTCTGCCTGTAGGGGGCTGTCATTTAAGTGCAATTAAAGCCAAGCTTGGAGTTTTTATTTGTTTGAATGTAGTAGATTTATGATAGCAGAGTGGCTATGAATGCACGGCTGTTCGTGAAAAAGTAGTCAAGGTCGAACTTAAGAAGTGGATATTTTTGTTCAATGCTGAGAAATATATATAAGTGTAAAGTCAAGCTGAGTGATGGATGAAAAGGTGACTGTAGTGAGCCTATATGTGCTGGCAACATTCAATACTATACATGCAAACATCTTCTAGAGTAGGAGTCAAGGATATATATTGCAATACATTACAAGTGAAAAGTGTGCTTCGTGTTGCGCTGCCTGGTTGTTGTATGTGGACACGTGGACATATCTGAGCAATGTTCATTTTTTATGAACTCCATTGAATAAAGGCACAAAATCTTCACGGTGTGGTTCATTTGAATCAAGAATACATGTATGTGCTCTGAGAGATAGGGAGGAAAGACTATGGGAGGAAAGACTTCAATGCATAATGATGAAATATAAACAGACATACTCAAGGAGACAATAAAATAATTTGTACAAAACAATAACTTCACTAAATTTGACTGAATAAGAGTCAAGTTTGTGGAGAGACAAGCCTGCTTAGAGAAAAGATGCATTATTTAAAAATAGATTTTTGAGTGCCACAAACAGCCAAAATGAGAAAATCAACTTTTATATATATATAAAAAAAAAAAAAAAAACTAAAATAAGTGTGGTATAAACATTACAATATTTATTGCTCCAAAGTCTAACGTTTGCACCAAATCACATGCTTTTACTAAATCTCAAACTTATTTATACTTGTACTGTTTAAACATTCTTACCTAAATAAGCCTGAGAGACACACTTTTTTTTCAGTGCTACTATATTTCACAAACACAATAAAACAGCATTAGACCTAAACCTATAAGCCCCTCCTCTCGACTAGACCGGTCCCACCTGAGCCACATGTCTGCCCTGTAACTGCTCCCTCCTGTGAACACACTAATTGAATAGCCGCACAACGCCCTGGATTTTCCATGTCAGGAGCATGGACGCGGCGGGCTCTGGTTGAAGAAGAAGTCGTGGCATTGGGCGATTATTTTCAATGAGGCTGCAGTCTGTTGTTTTATTCATGCAGCAGAACTCAGCACATGACCCAGCAACTCATTTAGCCCTTGTTCCCATGCAGCCGCCGGTCTCAGAGGGTTTAATTAAACTGTGCAGGCACTGGCCCATCTCGCTCTCCTTCTACTACTACACTACTACGTTCTCGCTCTATCTCTCCCCCCCTCTCTTTCTCTCCCTTTCTCTCTTGCTCTCTCGCTCTCTCCCTCTGCATCTTGCTTTTCATTTCACAATTTTGACTTTGCAAGAAGAACGCAGTAGAAATCTTTTAGTGACTAACACTCTGTGTGTTCATGAATCCAGTAAAAATAAATCTCCCATGTAAGAAAAAAAACATTGTGCAACCTTGAAAATTATGTTGTTATGAAAAACAAATAAAAAGAACCCAAATAATTTCCAAAAAACAAAACAAACAAACAAACAAAAAAAACATGAAGAATCACTACCTCTTTCAAGGCACTGGTCCCATAGCAATGGTTTGGTATACAACAATGACTGTATGCATAAATGTTCAGTTATGTTCTATTTATGTATTGGTCGATAGCTCCCACAGATGAATGCTGTCGTTGTGTCCTTGAGCAAGCCTCTTAACCCACCTCACCCCCAGTGTTTGCATACACTGTTGTATGAGTGTGTGTATGAATGGGTGAGTGGTTCCTTAAGCACTTTGAGAACCTTGAAGGTGGAAAGTGCTCTATAAAAATGTGACCATTTACCATTTTACCAAGTTCTGTTATATTATGCGTTTAACAACATTTTTCTCCAAATTGTAAAAAACTTTGTAAAATGCTAAACAATAGGGATAAAATGACCAAGTGTCTTTGAAATTCAGTTAGAACTTGGTAAACATTTTCCCCAAAAACTTTCCACACAAACCTCAAGCACAGACCTATTCTGACCAAACACTCCAACTGCAATGTAGTAGTAGCAGTTTTGAAAAAAAAAGTGTGTAAGGAGCTGATTAGCTCTCCAAATTTGTCATCTCTGAAGTCACAAATTGCATCAACCATGTTTTATTCATGTGGCCCTCAAGTGGCTATTGTTTGACCTGTTCAAACCAGATGGCCCCTTTATTGTTATTATAATAAAAGTGAAGGTGGCTGCAAACACATTGTCTTGTTAAAAAAAATAAATAAAAAAACTATTTTGATTTGAGCACAACAAACTAATTTGACACTCAGAAATGGTCACTTCAAAGAACATTTGCACGGTCAAATGAGTGCGGTGAAGCAGTGGTAAGAAGGCTGAAAACACACACTGCCACCTGAGTGTAGTTCAGAGTAGCACAGCTGTCACCCCAGGATTAAGGTGGAGCTAAATTAGACTGAGAGTTTTCCTTCTTTCCTTGCAGCATGGCACTCTGCAGATTAGGAAACAGGAGACATCATAGTGAGGGTCCTTTTGTAAAGCTAGGAAAGGAAGCAGGAAGATGTTTACAATAATTGGCCAATTCGCCAATCTGTGTTCAAATGATTGTCAACAAGAAGCCAGTCCTAGTTTACCAATTGGAAAAACTTGTTGGGATTAGCATATTTTCCATAATTAACTGCACTAGCCTGTGATGTTTGGGTCTTTTTGATAGTTGGGATTTGAGTGTTTATGTTAGACCATGAATGTTATCATAATAAACATTTTAAAGCAGCAGATAAACATTTTAAAGGGTCCGTATTACACTCTTTCTGATCTACTGTATGTTATAATGTTGTTTCCTCATCACAAACAGACCTGGAGTGGTGTTTTGTTTCATTCACACATGTTTAACACACAAATCCTGCATGTTTAGGCCAAGTTCTTCTCTCAAACACAAAACAACTATCTGTTCCAAAACTCTATTCCACCTTGTGATGTCATGTTGTTAAACAGTACACAATACGAATGCTCCACTGTGTCTTTAAACTCCATACAACGCCACTAGAATCATTTGGATTCCCTGGAACTACCAATTTCTACTAAATTAAAGGTCAAAGGAGCTGTTAACTTGAAAACTACCTCTTCATGACATCACAAGGTGGAACACAGCATTTTAAGCTTTGGAGATGTAGACATCACTAAATAAAGAGTTACTCTGTCAAAACACAACTCCAGATATGTTTTTAAGGAGGCACCAAAATTCTAACATGGCTTAAAGCTCACAAGAGTCATTTTGGTATAATATAGGGCCTTTAAAATAAATACAGTAAATGGTCAATTCTGGGTTAATGGCTGAAGCAAGTTGGACTAAGACTATTAATGTAGAAATAACTTAATGATGATCAAGCTGCTATAGAAGAATGTACCTGCTTAATAGGCTATATTTAATATACATGTGACATTTAGTTCTGTTCAGTACAGCATCTCTGTCACTGAGTCAATCAACTCAGATTAAAAGAAACCATCTTCTCTTTACTGTCATTCTGGGATAGGGGAAGAGGGCGGGCTCTGTATAAGAAACACTGTGATTGGTCGAACAGGTGTCCACACTTTAAACTCCGCCCCTGGCCTAATTAAAGCCAGGTGTTTCTGATTACAAACACCTGGCTTTAATTAGGCCAGTCTTGTGTGATGTCACCAGCTGCTTGAAAGGGCAGAGTCCAACAGAGGCCGCATGCACTCACAAAGCTGCAAATTGACCTAATTCACTCTAAATTTGCCAAAAAATGAAACTAGACAATGTTATTAAAACACCATGTAGCCAGTTTAGTAGCAAAAAAAGTAGATTTTGTGTTTAGTTCCACTTTAAACTACTCAACTCACAGAACTCTTTTGTTGTACAATAAGTGGTTCTAGGTCGTAATAGAGTAGACTGCTTATCATAATGTGCATAGCTACAAGTCTGTGACTGTGTGTTGGACATAAGTTTAGTGTGCTTTGAGTTGGACTATGCACAAACTACAGAGAGTGAACTTGCAGTCTGCTCTGTGTGACTCAGCCAGTGTTTTGTCCCGGGCTGATGTGAGGGTCAGTGTGGGCGAGCTGCTGTATTTAGTGTAGGTGTATTCTCTGCTATAGCTAATGTGTCACTTCTGACTCTGATGCTTCTCCTGCTCTCCTCAGGCTCAGAGCTGTATTCTCCTCTCTGCCTTGAACTGTCCACTTATCATACTTAACTTTCTCCTGCATTGATGTTTGATGCACCTGAGAACAGGCTTACATAAACACCAGCACTGCTGCAGATATGAGTCTTTATTTAGCTGGGTCGATATGTATGGGTAGTAGCTGGTAGTGCAATCTGACCACTTGCCAGAAGGTTGTTGGTTCTCATCACTGGTATCTATTTTGCATTTGGTTTCGATTACAGGAATTTTATTTCTTAAGAAGACCTTGAAAAACAGATGTTACTGTGAGTGGCTTGGTCTCTCTGTAGGTCTGTTAACAGTGGGGTCACCTGCTTTCCTCTATGGAGATAGAGGTGTTTAATGCCATAACATAACATAACATAACATAACATAACATAACATAACATAACATAACATAACATAACATAACATAACATAACATAACATAACATAACATAACATAACATAACATAACATAACATAACATAACATAACATAACATAACACTAGTTGTGTTTTGTTTCATTCACACATGTTTAAGTAACCCTTTATTATTAGTCTGTCTACATCTCCAAAGTTCAAAATGCTCTGTTCCACCTTGTAATGTCATAAGGCAGTTCTTTTCAAGTTAATAGCTCCTTTTACCTTTTGTTACACAGAGATGGGCAATTATAGGGCTGGCATTATCCGTATGATTTTAGTGAAGATTTATGGAGTTTAAAAATCACTGAAGCCCTTTCTGTATTGCCACGTGACATCATAAGCTGGAACAAAGTGTTTTTGTTTGAGATAAGAACTCAGCCTAAATGTGCAGGATTTGTGTGTTAAACTTGTGAATGAAACAAAACAACTCCAGATATGCCTGTGATGAGGAAACAACATTACCACACAGATCAGGAAACAGCATAATATGGGTCCTTTAATGTAAATACTCTAAGCACTTATTATATTATCAGCCCTATAGACTGATATGACATGTTAAGCCATTCTTTATATCATCCCTAGACCACAATGGCTCAGATGATAACCCTGTCACTGTAGCCCGCAGAGCCCCACACAGACGACTCTAGAGAGGTGAGAGAGACATCACAGCCTTTTATCTTCATCCTGGTCCAACGCTGCTTGGGCCTTTCAAGTGCAGATCAGACCATGTGACACAGAAGACAGGCAGAGCACGCACAAATGAGGGTGATTACACAAATACTACTGATTTACATGGAAGAGGCCTCCATGTGAACCAGGAGCTGTGAAGAATAGCACTGTACAATGGAATACACAAAGAGGTGAGTGATTGCGTTATTTGCCTTTCAAAGCTATACAACCTCACTGAATAGGCTACAAATGCTAACAGCTTAAGCTAACAAAATGTCTTTTTAAAATATGTATTGACTGAAATTAACTGACTGAATTCAATTAATCATTTTAAAGGTGCACTGTATAATCAAAAGCGACTTCACAAGTTAGAGGTTAGATCTGTGGAGGGGCGACCGGTTCACAATGGTATGATTTTAAAGGTATTTCTCTATAGCTCAATAAAACTAGGTAGCGTTTTCTCACCTAATGTATTTCTATAGCACCCTAATTATCCGTCACAATGAGTCACATCAATTCTAAGAACAACTAGCATGCTAATAACTCATCAGGATTACTTCTTGGTTTGTAGATGATAAAAATACTGTGTAAGTAGATGCAGGCTTCAAACAGTGGACTCATTTGGCCCCAAGTGTGGCTTTTACAATACAATGGAATGTTATTTTTTTATATACATAAAAAGTGGGTACAGCCTTTTTTATGCATTGTTATTGTTGAAGATTCTAGCAACAACATGCCCATGGAGACAAGCAGTTGGCAAAAACAGTTGGCAAAAACAGAAAAAAACAGAAGTCCATGCAAATTTAAATTTTTTATTTATTTATTCAATTACAGGTGGTTTTGACTATGAGCAGGATTGCCTCTCCACAGATCTGACCTGTAACTTGGTCTGGTTTGGTCCTCATGAAGTTAGAAAGGGTTAATACCATTCCAGACAAAGCAATAACATCTCCACAGAGAAAATAATTTCTCAATTCTTCCACTAGAAAAGTTGCACAATGCATCTTTAAACAGAAAAAATACATAGATAGACTTTCATTCTAAACATTGTTGCATGATTAAATTAAATAAAATTGAGTTTTTTTTGTTTTGTTTTTTTCAGTCAAAATGTGGCGTTTTATTTTCGAATACAACTCCAGTGTATAGCGCTTATACATTTCAATCACACACCTCTGTGACTATATGAGGAAATACATCATCGCGTTTCCCACTCTTCTTCATTGGCTAAATTTTGATCAAAGTTCCTGATAGGCTGTCACAGCGACCGCGAGTTGTTGCTGTTGCTAGGATCCTGTTGCTAGGACGGTTGCTATCTCAGCGGCTCAGCAGGAAACATGTAATGAATCATGGATGGTTGATTTTTCTCTAAGCACCCTAATCTGTGATGCAGATGAGGCCGAAAACTCAACGGCGCCCCCCTTTGCCCGGACCCCTCCCCACACCTCCACCCTCTGGAGTGTCTCATTAGAAAAAAAAGGGAGTTTCCTTTGGAGAGGTTGTCATATAGGGCAGCTGGGGGATACTGATGGCAATTCTTATGCAAAAATATCAAGGTCAAAGGTCATTATCACTTATTTGTTGACTGAAGCCACGGGTGGACTGCAGATGACCCCTTGTGACCCCAAAGAATATGTGTGCCCTCTTTATTTCAGAAGAATTAAATCAGGCTTTCTTAAAACACTTCTGATTCGAAAAGAACAACACAGCGTCTTAAACTCAAAGCTAATTGTGTTCATCTAATAACTGTCTTGAAATGATCTTGAAATTAGGCTGTGTCGTATTGAGCTTCATTATAAGGACCATTCTGATTGGCTGGATACCTGGAGTTGTGTTTTGTTTCATTCACACATGTCTGAGTAACCCTGCATTATTTGTCAATACATCTCCAAAGCTCACAATGCTCTGTTCCACTTTTTTTAGTTCAAGTTAACAGCTGGCATTTACCTTTTGCTCAGTAAAGTTTGGCAATCCCAGGTCTGAAATGAATGATTCTAGTGAGGCTGTGTGGAGTTTAAAATCACAGTGGAGCACTTTCTTTATTACCACATGACATCACAAGGTGGAACAGAGTATTTTCTGTTTGAAAGCAGAACTCTGCCTAAATATGCAGGGTCTGTGTGTTAGACATGCGTGAATGAAACAAAACAAAACTCCAGGTCTGTTTTTGAAAAGGAAACAACTTTTACAGTATATAAAATCTGAAAGTAGTGGGCCCTGAAATAAAATGGCTACATTGCTGCCTTAGACAAATAGAAAATCAAAAATAGAATCATAAAGATACTGACAACATTAGCGTCGTAGCCTATGTTCAAATTTACATAAAAATTAAATAAAATTTCACCAAGTTACTGTTGACACAAAAATGTAACTAGCTTTTTTCCCCAAGTTGTTAGGTTACTATATGTTATTTTCCTGCAACTAAAAACACAATTGAGTCTTGCTACTAAAAATCAAATAGCTAACCACAAATTTTCTTTACGGGTGACTTTAAAACTGATTTAATTTTATCCTCACACTAACAGTGGCATTCACACACACACACATCTGTTATTATCCAACACGCTACAGTATGTTTTGTTTTTGTGTCGAAAATAAACAACAACAAACACCTCATTACAATCCTCAAAAGGTCATCCACTGCACCGCCAATGTGCACCGTGACTTAACCATGGCTTTGGGCATTTTAATATCATACCATTATACAGAACAGAGGGGGGGATGAGGGGCCTGGTGTTTAGCCGAAAAAAACACTGGGAGGGCATTTTCAACCCACTGATGAACCGGAGCGAGTATGACTTATTTATTCTTGTCTCGTAGAATTTAAAAAAAAACACTATGGCAGCTGTTTCCTTGCTTTTAAGTGGAGGCTGGTTACACAAAATGCTTATAGTATAGGAGCTGAGCAGTATCCGCAGAGGCAGAGGCAGTGCAAAAAGTAGTAATTACTGACAACAGATGACACGCGATATAGGCCCAGCGCTCAGACAATACACCAGAAATGAGCAGTTGAGGTGACTCTGCTGTTATACACATAGCGGTAAACTGTTTGTAGCCTGATGCATAGAACCTTTGCAAATGTTGGCTGTTTTGTTGGAAATGGGGCTGGTTTTCGTTGGGAAGTAACTAAATACATGTACTGAAAATACTGATGATTTCATTAGGTGACACTCAGAATGCAGTTACTTTCCTAAAATCCAAAAAATCATTACCGTGATTGATTGTGTTATTAGTATTAGTGAGAAAATACTGTATATATAAATGGACATAAATGGTAGCGCTTCCTGCTCCATCAACTGGCTCCAATTGACACGGATAAATTGTCACCCCTCACTCTGTAACTGCTGGTATCAAAATGTGGTACATTCTGGTGTTTTTTGTTGTTTCTTCTGGAAATAAATTTGGCTCCAAATTCACGCCGATACCTCCTCTGGGTGACGTCACACTCTCTTAGTCTACATCTTTATCAGCACAGAATCAGAAAGGTTTTATTGCCATATGAGTGAACAGGTTTACAACATTAGGAAATTGCTGCGGCACTTGGAGCAGAATGTAGACAAACACTAAACATGCAACAAATAAAATAGAATAAAATAAAGTAGAGAACAATATACTATAAACTATAAACAACCTATGACTACACTATCACGCTAAGTTAAAGTGAAAGTATTTAAAGTGTTAGAAATGTAGACCATGTAAAGAATATGTCACAAAATACAAATTGAATGTAGGTATTCGGTATTCACTAACTACTTACATTCAAAGTATATTCCCAACACTGTCTTTTGCTTAAGAGAAAAACAAAGCTAAATTTGGATTTGCAACCCAACTTTCCCCATCTGTTCTAATGGGAAAGTCAAATGTAATTTCAGTGCAAGAATAACAGGCAAAGAATAAACCAGGGGAATGTTACCAGTTTTCCTTTTCATTTACTGTGGCAGTGGTGCTGTCCTTCAAAACAGAAGCACAGTAGCAAAACACTGATTGTGAACTTCCTAGATATGCATCTAAGCTCCACCCCCAGTGCTGTGATTGGTCAGCAAGAATGCGTCACAGGAAACGAAGGCTTTTATGGAGCAGCACCAGACTGACGTTCAAACCAAATGCTTATTGACTTACCATGCATGATTTCAGTAGATTGAAATGCTTTTCTCTTCTGTTTGTACTTTCCCCACGAACACCAGTCTCCATTCTTCTTGATCAACCCATTATATGATCTGTATAGCTCGAAATGTCCTTCGTGTTCCTGCAGCCCCCTCCATTTATCCAGCCTAGCAACTGTAACAAGAAAATATAAACTAGTTTATTTCCTCTAGAGGCTGATGTTATCTTATTTTTTTAAGCTTTGCACTATGTTATAACATTGTTCCCATATCAAAAATGTGCCTGAAGAGGTTTAGATGTCATCCATGCATGTTTCAGTAATTTATCTCTCCCGAGCCCTATTACGCTTAGCTGTAAGATCCTGTCCAATGCTCAGCCCCAAAAACAGTGGTGGATGGAGTCTTCAGGCAGAAAGTATTTTGCAGAGATTTTTAGAATAATTTAAGGATGAAATGTAGTGCTTTTGGCGGCACGGTGGCTGAGTGGCAACACTCAGGCCTCACAGCAAGAAGGTTGCAGGTTCGATCCCTGGGTCGCCCGGGGCTTTTCTGTGTGGAGTTTGCATGTTCTCCCCGTGTCTGTATGGGTTTCCTCTGGGTACTCCGGTTTCCCCCATCAACCCAAAACATGCCCGCATGTTTGAACTAACATCAAGGACCATGACGTCCACCCTCCTCACCACCTGCAGAGGGGTTCATAGGGGGGGGGTCAGGTGCTATGAGGATTGGGCAGCAAGCTGACCCAGCCGGATTAAGCGGGAGAAGATGGATGTAGTGATTTTAATAAAAAATTTGGCTGATTGTAAGTGATTCAATTTATTTCTCAATTTATAATATATTTGGTTTGCTCAAAGGTAGGACGTTAACTAAAATTACATTACATTACAACAGGTCTCACACTGTAAATAAAAGTACTTTTTACTTTTTAGTTCAGATCTAAAATGTAGTGGAGAAGAAAGAATAGTAGTGAAGTAAATCTACAGATACCTAAAATTTGTACTTAAAGTATTGTACTTCATTACCTTCCATGGCTGCCCAACGTCATCCATGCTCCCACACAACAATTCTCCACAAATATACAAACGCATAATACAAAAGTGTGCACAGCAACTTGACAAACCTAATGCAATGTGCAGCGGTTCAGTAATGGGATGCACATTGATTGTTTTGTGACAGAGCTCTGAAGGAGGAGTGACTTAGCGCTGAGAGCAATGTTAAGGAAAGGCTCAGAGAAATGTATGAAACATGTTAATATGTTTTTTTTGGTGAATATAGCATTTTCAAAACAAAAAAGGTAACATGATGATCTAAAAATGTTAGCAGTTAATACCCTGTAGAAGTCAAATTTATTTAATTTATGATGTTGCTATGCTAGACACATTAACAAGTTCATAAGTGATCAACAGCTCATTCTGACTGTTGAAAAATCTGCTGCATAGATACAATTTAGAATTTCCAAGCCAAAAAACTAACCAACTCACTGTGCATGTTCTTATGTTGTTTCAGGCCAATGTTCGATCTTGTCCCTGGATTGCAAACTATTTTTTATTCTTTACTGCGCTGCCAAACTTTCTTGTTTGGACCAAGATTTAATAAGAGAAAAAATTCAATCGAGTTGCCAGTGCTTATTTTCAGTAAAACAGTTGCATTGTTGTTGTGGTGACTGACAATTGTAATCCCGGTGGGACTATTTTGTTTCCACGGCTACAATTTAATCCCAAAAACACTTGCACATCCAAGCGCGATCGGCCTTTTCCTACTTTAATTAACCTCTTTGCTTCATGTAAAAGGGCAGGCCTCCTCCTCAGCCTTTGCCCCATGCATCTCTCCCCTCTCTAAACGCATCCTTTAAAATCCATGTAGTATACGCGACACTAATACTTTCTGACACATTTGTTCGCTCCCTCTTTATCATTAATAATTATGCAAAAGAGCTGCGTTCTCACCCAGGCAAAAGAAAGCAATCTAAGTATGCAAATGTGTAAGGTCCCGGTGGAGTACAGGCGATTAGATGCGTGTTGATAAACTTACTTATGATGAGTGACAGGGACTGGGATTGGAGCGGGGCTGGTCGGACAGGAGTGAGAGAGCGCCCCGTGCAGCCAAATGCCAGGGGATCCCCAGATGCATGATGGGACAGAGATGAAACGCGGTAAAATGTCATTGTGAAAGCGGAGAGCACATTAATAAGCAAAGAGCAAGATAATGAGAAGAGGTGGAAGACTTACAGACACATGTTGGCGACGGCCCCCTCAGAACTGGTCTCTCTGTCAATCACCGGACTTAAGTCAACTGGTTATAATGAAATACGGAGCACTTGATATTACACCTGACCTCAGCTAAGCCCCATAGATGGACAGTAGAGTGGATGACAGTAGCTCGCGACCTCAAGACTACAGTATCATTTGTAGTGTTTGATTCCAATTCCCCCCATCCAAGGTGAAGATAATGAATTCTACCTCTCCGCCGATGTTTGTGAGTCTAGTTTGGAGAGAGAAAATGGAAGTCCTCGTGCACTTTCTCATGCATGTATAGGGATTTGAATAGCAATACTGGAAAGGTGCTCCTAAGATTGCTGCTATTACAATTCCAGACAGAACTATGATCAGCCATAGATGTAGCCACAATCTGCAAATGAAACACTACGAGAAAGAAATATTCAACCATAAAACAGTGATGGATTCTTGATTAAAGAGTGAGGCAAGACACATGGGAGACTTTTTTTCACAGTATTTGCTCCTGTTACATGATGCCATTTTGAGGATGGTTGACCATATAATATTTTGTTTTGAATTTGAATTGCTATGGAAATGGTTGTAAGTTTTCATCAGTCTATAAATCATGGACATGTCAGGATATATTTTTATATATATAAAAAAGAAATCACAGTTTGATCACATTCAGTGATATCATAAGTGTTTCATGACATCAAAATATATTTGATTCAAGTACCTTGGTAACTTTCTACTGAATGAAAAACCTGCTACCTCTGAAAGTTCACACTTTACTGAGATTGGTTAAAACACCTGTCAGTCACTCAAAGCAAATAGGAAGTGTCCACTTCTTTATACAGCTTATGGTTTGAGCAAAGAGCAGCATTAACCAGAAACGCTCTGAATCACAATGACAATATCAGGAATAAGACAAGAAGAAATTAACACAAGTTTTAGGTTACAGAAACTGAATCCTAAAAATCTATCTATCTATCTATCTATCTATCTATCTAAACAAAATGTACAAACAAAAATGGCACTGTCTGTTTAACCTATATATATATATATATATATATATATATATATATATATATATATATATATATATATATATATATATATATATATATATATATATATATATATATATATATATATATATATATATATATATATATAATAGCTCATAATTCAGTCTCAAGTGTTGATTGTATTTGGTTAATAGTTGCTTTATATTCAAAGTAACATAAAAGTGTGTAGTACAATTCCTCTGTTTTTCCCAGGATCAGCATTTTGTCAGAAGCCCTGCACAGACACAGCTGCCAGTGCCAGGTTTAAAGAGTGTTTGTTTTTGAGGAGGATCAAAGGTATGGAAGCCTTGGAAAGACATAAGACACGCAGCGGTTCTCCAATCTGCTCCCCATTCACTCCTCACAACAGCACAACAAAAAACAAGGATCCCACTGGAAGAGCCTGGACCTCATCCCAGACACTTTGCCCAACTATAGCCAACACTCAAAGATGTCCCAGCCCAGTGAGGAGCAGATAGCTTCTCAGAATGTCAGGCATGTTCAAGTATGTAAACCAATGCAGCAACACACTTCATGTATCGAGGTTTAGTCATGCTTGTGGTGAAAGGATGGCTAGCACTCAGCCTCACAGCAAAAACATCCAGTTTCATTTCTGTGTGGAGTTTGCATATTCTACCTATGTGGCGTATGGTCTCGTCAGGATGCAACTGCTTCATCTGTAAATCTAATAAATCTGAATGAGCCACAATAGGCTATAGAGAAATTGCAATACTTGCTCAGTCTTTGACATATTGGCCAACGTCATTAGGATTAGGGTTGTAATTAGGATTGACGGATTACTCCCTACACTGGAAGCGTAGCCAGGATTGAATACTATCACAATGTGCTGAGGATTCATGCCTCCAGGTCCCGGGTCCCATACTGATGGTGAATAAAGTTCTCCTGCTGAATACCAGTCTCATGCTTTCTTGCAAGTCTTGGGCTACTTCTACAATTATTCTACCATAGCTTTTCTCCTAACCATAAACCAGGGTCAGTGCTCTGTTTCCACAGCTGTGATCCCATGTTTGTTGGGTTGTAGGGTTATGGCAAAGAGTCACTGCTGTACACTAACTCTATACAGTATAGCCTACATTTTGGTGACAACTTATGCTAAAAACATGGGCCACATATTGATGTTTCTACTAGTTCTGCTAGTTGCCCACCTGTCTATCTGAGCACAGTTTACACTGCACCAACCAAAGCACTTGCTAATCTTGTGTTATCTGATGTTATCCACGGTTCTCATCATGTTTGTATTCAAGTGTTCAAAGGGACGCTCACCAAAGAGGAGCTGTTGACTGGCCTGCTAGAGCATGGTCCCTCTGAATGGCCTGAATGAACAAGTGTGTCAGAGGAGAGCCATGCCAAGAGTGCATACAATACAGCGCAGAGAAATGTTCAAAGCAAAGGCAGAGCTGCTGAAGGGCCTGGTCTGTATGGGAAGGGCTACAGGTTTTGGCTAGATCCTGTGTCGTCCACTGAGAAACCTGACCAGAGAAGGTTTGATCTGCATCTTCTGTTTAGATGCACCAGTGCAAAGTAACCAACAAACATGCATGTTACTGTCATTGAGTAGATTCTTTTAGATTTAAAATTGATGATGAATGATTGTGTAATAAATAATTATAACTAGTACTTAAGTATTTCTCATACTTTTTATTAGGGTGACCAGATTTTCAAAATTCTAAACTGGGACACACCTGGGTTGGGAAATAAAATTGTGAAAACAGCATGTAACATTCTGCATTTTGCACCAGTCATAATCTGAGGAACTGCAGCTGCTGCATTTTTGTTTTTGTTTTGTTTTTTGCTTTATGATCATTTGCAAACACGGTTTTCTGTATTTTGGCTAAACAAATGACAATTTATACTTTATATCTTTACTGTTGGTGGGGATCAGATTAGTCAACAATTGTGATAGTCCTCCTGTTTTAGTCCTGGTTCAGACCTACTGTAGTCCTAGTTTAGTCTTAGTTTAGTTCTGGTTTAGACCTGGTTCAGATCAAATTGGTCAAAAATAAGGACGCCTGGGATGCTTCTTGTATAAAACTGGGACAAATCACTTGTTTTGGACAAATCTGCAGAGACAGAGGACACAGGGCTCAAAACTGGGACTGTCCCAGGTAAATCGAATCTGGTCATCCTAACATTTTACTATTACATAAAGACACTGTAGGCTACCTGATTTTTACTGTCTTAAGATCTTGAAAAACTGAAACAAATCATTTTCAACAGTTTGCAGTGGTCCAAAGTTATTCCTCACTTGCCTTATGCGTTCCGAGCATCATAATTACAGTAATTACCTACAATATATATTTAGCCTACATTTTGGTGATGCAAGAAACATTAGCCACATGTTGATGTTTTCTACTGCACTAGTTGCTCACCTGTCTAGCACGATGAGTTTATGAGTGTTGTTCACACCTTGCTATGACTAGAGCTAGAGTTTTGCCATGATGGTAAAACTAACAACCAGCATGCTAACATACACTTCTTGATTATGTAGTTGACTTATTTTGACCTGAAGCTGAGTTGCTTATACAATACAAATGTCAGTATATCTATGTTGTTGTATACATGGGGAAAAAATTCAGGTACAGGGCCTTTAAGTAAAATTTTTGCTGTGGTTCTTATGCTTGTAATTGAATATGTTTTTAGTATGTGTACTTTTACATCAGTACACATTTTCAGTACTGGTTAGATGTCTCTGTCCTGTTTTGTTGTGTCACTTTTGATTTGTCTGTTTATTCTGCTGCTGCTGCTCCTGTCTGCTGCTCCTGTCGGCAGGTGTGTGGGAGCGCTTTAGTGGACTCATGATTACACAGACGTTTGCCTACTTTGTACCCATTTATAGCCTGTGACGCTGATTTCTCCCAACTCAGTCCAAAGAGTTATCTGAACTCAAGCTGTAATTTAGAACTGTCTACATTAAAATCACTTTGAGTTAAACCAAGCATCTGAAAGAGGCACAGTATGTAATTTAGGGACTTTTCTGAGTACATTAATCCTTACCAATGGGAGCTGACATGATATCACATGGTATTGTTGTAGCTCATACCTCAGGAAGCAATTACTATGAATATATTTTTCTAATAAACTTATACCCATCAGATGATAAGCAATTAAACATGCGTAATTACGGTTTCCATACAGTAATTTCTAAGCTGATTAGGTCTGTGTGCTTTACAACCTGAATAGCAGAATATTAATAGGACTTTGGTTTGGTGCTGCTGGTTAGCGGTGGCAGCTCATCAGCGAATCATATGTAAATGAGGTCTCTGGAAGTGCATGAAGTCTCATTCCCAGCTATTAAAACTGTCAGGGCAGGGAGGAACGCACACGCACATCCGCTCAGGTTATTAGACTTTCTCCATTCGTGCCATGTATTCAGGTTTGTTCTGCTTCTCTGCAAATGGAATCACATCTATTTCTTACTTTTACAATTCTTATTTTGTTGCACTGTGTAATTTTTGTATAATTTTTCTGGTGGAGGACCTGTCACCTGCTTCTCTTCTTAGAATGTATACAATATGGCATTGAACATATTTATCTTGTATTTATTTTACTTCATGTGTTGAGCAAAGATATGTTCTTACTGTGAGTGGGGTTGACTCTCCACAGATCTGACCTGTAACTTGGCCTGATGACATCAACTGCTTGTCTCCAAGGAAAAGTTTAATACAATACAATTCACAATAATGCAATACTGTGAATGCTCCAGACAAAGCAAGGACATCTCCATGGAGACAAGCAGGTGACGAACCCTTCACCGGAAAATTTCCATAGTGCATCTTTAAAACCGAGATTTTCATTTAGCCATTATCATTTCATTTGCATGTATATCTGATTCTAATGAGTCTGTCTTTATGACTCTGGGATGTGAGTAATGGATATGCTAATTATTCATTAATCATGTACTGTTATAGCACATAACATGGTGTAAAATATATTATCAGTTTATAGCTCGATGAAAACAAACAATTTATGTTTCAGTAAAGACGATCTAGTAATGGGGCAATTAAGACTGACCCGGGCTGTTAACTGCCAACAAAACCACAGTCTTTGGCCATGACATTATTAAAGCCACATTATGTAACTTTTCTCCATGGAGATGTCAGGAATGTTATACACTATGACATTAAATGTATCTATCTTCCTCTTACTCAATTAGTTTTTATTGCTTTAAAATACATTGTAGATATGCATTTGTACTGTAAGTGGGGTGACCTCTCCACAGTTCTGACTTGTAACTTGGCCAGATGGCATCATCTGACTGTCTCTATGGAGCTAGATAATAAATTTAAAGCCATAATGTGGAATGATTCTGGAAAAGTGTTACCATCTCAGTGAAGAAAAGCAGGTGACAGAACCTCCACCAGTGCACCTCATTTTCTGACATGTACTTTAACATCAGAAGCTCCAAATTCTAAAGAATGCATTTGGAGATAATGTTATTCCTTTTTTTCTTCGGCCTCAGTAGCTGCATACATGACTGTGTAAGCGTTACCTTATAGAAACCTACAGGGAGTCGTCCTTCAGCTCCTCTTTATCCGTACCACAAACGCGATAAGAAAGAGGGCACCATGGGAGACCGGGTTATTGTTCCTGATTCATTTATTATCAATGTTAATATTGTTCACACAAAATATAGTGAGTCTCTCCGTATACATCTCATATAGTACTATAGATAGAGGGATTTATCATGGCATTCATTGTCCAGACATGAAGAGAATATCTGTCACATATCACAATACAACAGAGATGGAATGAACAGTTCTTATTGTACAAGTCTGTTAAAGCACATCATTGTATTACTACTGCAAGATGACATAGATCTAAATATATTCTCTATTATTACACTCTAAGTTAACAAAGGGTGAGAAGTATTCAAGCATTGTCAAATAAAATAGAGGTGATATGTAGTAATCAATGTACAATACACCCAAGTCAACAGGATGCTGATCAGTCTGTTTAGATACAAAGGGAAACTTCATTGTAACTTTAACCAATTCAAACATTAATCCATTAATTAATAATATACACAACAAGGACTACATTTTATCTTGTTAGAAGAACGCATCACTATTCATTTTAGTGGCAACCATAATTTTAAATGGTAAATATTTGTCAGAAGAACTTTTAACTGGACATCACATGAACACCTGGTCAGTAGCACTATAGGGAGTTTGTTTATCACTGCACTGGGTCATGTTAACAAGAGAAACATTTTCACCAAGCACTCTACTGCAATTTTGTGTATATTAGGGGATTTTTTCATATGTTGATACTTTTTATTGCCTAATTTATTATTTACATTATACAATATTTCTGGAAATTGCAAAATAATCCAGACCAAATCTCTAAATAGAAAAATTTGAAACACTAAATTCACAATATGGGCATTTGTAATCTCCATATGAGTATAGTGTAACTTGGTGAAAATGTGTCTTAAAAATCCCTAAGAAGGAACGCCAATCATTGTCAACACTTCGGCAGTCTCACATTAGCAAATATGGCTCCAGTGGTGAGAAACCTGGCACGACATTCAGAAGTATACAGCTATAGAGTATATAGATAGAGATGGAGAAGGAAGGAGGTGTCAGCCTTGAGTGGGCAGAGGAAGCTGTGCTCAGTGAGCCAGGAGAGAAAGGGAAGAGTGGAGAAGAGAACGAGAGAGAGAGAGAGAGAGAATGAGGGATGAAGAGGAGTGGGAGGTGGGGGTCTTCACTGGGGGAGCGCTTTCAGGATGGCATTCACCTCCTCTGCCACGGCTGTCAGGGCAAACTCAAACTGCTCCTGTAAGAGACAGAAAATAGAAGCAAGTTTTTAGCTCCTGTTTGCATTTCATAGTGTGTGAATGATTGGCATTTATGTTTTTTCCTCTTTCTGCTGCTACTGTTCCTCTATGCTGACCCTGACCGTCGAGTATTCGGACACCTGTTAAAGGGCAGGCCACTTCTGGATAAGGAACAGTATCCTCCGCTCATCGATCCGTCCAGGTGTGTCTTAAAATGGACATCCTTTGAGTCGTTCCTCAAGTGTGTGTGTGTGTGAGTGAGTGTGTGCATTTGTTGGTGAATATGACTCAGAGGTGTCCCATAGGAGCGTGGAAGAGGGCTGATTGATGTGTGCCCCCCGGACCTGCTGTTTTTGTATTCCTCTCCCCGGGCTGCAGGCCATGGGGTCCACTCACACAGAAAAAGCTATGTAGGAGTTGGGAGGGAACAGTCTTCAGATGTGTCAACACACAGCACAGCCATGGTCTGGCCCGAGGATAGGCTAAATCAATAGCAGCCAGTCACTGTGGCAGCGCTTTGAGATTATCACGAGTGTTTGCTATTTCTGATGGTGCGAGAATATATAAGTGCACCTGTCTATAGCGACGGTATATCTTAAACCCAGATTTGAAACGATACTTTGAGAAGCCTTCAGGGCATAAAACGCAGTTCTCATTTCCACCACTAGGGGGAGATCAATGTCTGTCCACTTGATCACAGACAAATGGGTAGTGAGAAGGAAAAATGGCTAGACATGCTGTAATTACTGCATGTTGATGCCTGTCAAAGAGGTAGCCAAAAAGAAGGCAAATCAATGTTTATTTTCTTCAAGCCTCATCCAAAAATAAAGTGGCAACATCGTAAAGGAAAGGATAATTGGCAGCCCAATCCTTGAAATCTAACTCTGAATTTCATAGCTCATTACAAGCTAATTTCTGTGTAGACCCAGCATGCATTCCCAAAGTGGAATCAACAGTATTCCAATATAATTTCACTTAGACATGTCAGAGGGAATGAGCCTGAGTGATTGTGTGCGTTTTTATAACACAAGTACAGAGTTGTAAAAGCAGCATTAATGAACCTTCGAGGAACAGTGCAGTCTGTTTGCACTGCCATAAATATGATCACCCACTGCTGCTCCAGGTCGCTTTATTATTATTGTTATTATTCCTCCCCATTACAAAAGAGAAACAAAAGAGGCTTGTGACTGTTTGTATTAGAGCCTGAAATGTTGGGAACATGCAGTACCATTTTCCAAAATGGTGGAGGTGGAGAGGGCCTGCTGTGAAATGACGGTGAGGCGGAGGCTCTAAAATAGCAGCGCTGATGGGACTAATATTAACACTGGTGTTTCAATCAAACTTATCAAAGTTCACGGGCTATTTCCAAACTTTCCATTGGCTGAAGCCTCGTAAGCCCACACAGACGTAGGGGGTGATCAAATGAATATTTAGATCTAATTCAAAAATAATAAAGGGGAATTGATATGTAAAATTGAAAGTCAAAACCTGCCAGTAAATTTAGATTTTAAATTGACTTTTTAGGGAAGAAGAAAAATAATGGCAGCAGTTAGTCAGACTATATATAAATGTAATCTCTGAAACAGTCCCAGGCCCCTGTTAGATGTGCAGCATTGAGTTATATTTACCACATCATTTCCCCTTATTCTGCGCACATCAAGTCCGCAATTGTCTGTTTGAATGACCCCCCCTCCCCTTCACACCCCCCTGCACACTCCAGCTCAAAGCCCAGGACCTTACCTTTGTCTGGACCATGCCAGCTCTCTGGTCTCTCAAGTGCTCCAGGGTAGCGGCAATATCAATCTCTTTAGCACCTGCAACACACCAAAAATTGGAGTGAGTTCAAAGGAGGCCGAGTAATCCTGCTCACATCTGTCAATCTCTCTTTATGCTACGCTCCCTTTGGACCAGCGCAGCCATTGAAAAATATTACATTCACCCCTCCAAAGACTTGGACCGAAGCCATGCTTGTGCTTCGGATAAAATATGCACCAGGAAATATTTGGGTTTGACAAATGTGCTATAATGCTTTCAGGAACAATATAGACAGAATTGAATGCAACAATCAAACTGTTAGCATGTACGTGTGCTAATGTACCACCAAGTCTAATTAAAATGATGTATAGCTTTCCCAGCAGCCCGGCTCATGCAACAGTTGCAGGACTTCCACAGTCATTGGGTGCTCTTGATTTAAGCCCATTGTAGCTTTGCAAATGTGTGATGTTAATCTGCAGCTCTCACTCCCCTTTTAGATTTATGGATTTCACGCGGGCTGCTGGGCTGGGTTTGAGAAAAAGGGAGGGGAGAGGAGAGTAAAGAGCTCCTGAGATGTTTTGAAAGCCAGTGAAAATGCGACGTCTGTGAAAGCACCAGAAAAAAGGAGGGATTTAATGCAGCTGGACCAGTACTCCAAAGTGCTTCAGTGCTCCAGCCGGACTTTCATGTCTGAGAAGGGCTAGATTCCAAAGTTAAGCTGAGGAGAGGCTCTCGGACCACGGAAGAAACTTGGGGAGAAAGCGTGATTATGTTCATTTCTCACAGCAGTGGTGCACAAAAGGTTACAAAAGAGAGGAGTTTTGGGTCTTTGCGCTGGGACCAGAGTCCAGTTTGATTCTGAACTGCAGTTAGATGGGTCAGCCCTTTTACCGGTTTACACACTGGACTGCACTAGAGGGGAGGGGGTGCACATACACAGAGACAGGGGCAAAGGTGAAAGGTCGAAGGGTAAAGGGCAGAGGGTGTGCTAAGCCTTGAAGAGGTTTAAGGCGATGAGGGGAGCAGCTTCCAATAACAATAAGTCGAGATAAGCCAGATCAGGAGCTGGCTGAATTTTCATTTTGGTATTTGAATGAGAAAGGAAAGCTACCATTTGTTTAACCCTGCACCTGCTGGAGAAACATGGGGACATTTCTATAAAATTTTAACTTTTTTGTGGAAGAGTTTAAATAAGATACAGTGAGGTTATATTCATCCCCACTTGGTCAAATAATTTAAAATCAATAATAAAGTAAGACACAATGACATATATCACAGTTGTTATTAAATATTAAGTGTTGATTTTCAAGCAGAGGGCACCTGCACAGCATTGCTCTTTAAACATTTCATCTCCATGCATACGCTGTCTAAATTCACACTGCCATTGTGATGTAGGTCAACACAGTGTGACCGAGGCCTAAAAGATCATTACTAATGTGGGCTCCCCATTTCTCCAGCATTCCCACTTTGCGCTGGACTCTTTTGTTCTTCTGTGCGCGCTCCCTCCCTCCTGCGCTCTGTGCCTGTCTTTCCAGGCCTCACAGAAGTCACCCTCTAATGCATCTCCAAGACCCTCAGTTGAAAATGAGCAGCATTAGCGTTGCCAGGGAAACACCTCGAGACAAGCAGAAAGAGAGAAAGGAAAGTCATTGATCGTTACCTTTGGCCATCTTATTCAGGACCATGTCAATCAGGATGTAGGTCCCAGTCCTGCCTGCGCCATCGCTGCAAGAGCAGAGAGAGGAGGTGATTAGAGAGGCAGAGAGAGCCACAGCCACTTTCATCTCAGTGTTTTTCTTTTAAGGAAACAAATTGCTCATTTACATGTGCATCTGCCGAGAGACTGTGAAGTAGGGAGTATATTTAAACACAAATTAGTCTATGCAGAGAGATACACACGGCTCCATCTGCTTAAAAGCTTGATATTACTGATAATATGGAACAGGAAAGACGCAGAAATCTGAATTAATCCCCAATATTGCACTGAAAATAACACATCTGAATATTTGATGTTCCAACAAGAGTGATTATGTTAAAGCTTTGCACACGAGCTCATGTGTGGTCTGGTCTGTGGGCTGTTGGGGAGAGGGGACTGGCCTGTGAGGCACACTGGGGACAAAGGCTTTTAAATGCATGCACCTCAGGAGCAGAGGAGAGGGTGAGAGGCCAGGGGCGGGTCCACAGCAGCTTTTGGAGAGCCTTGCTTTTCCATTACTCCAGAGATAGTCTTATGAAAAGCCTCCCTTTGTGCCCGCCGGCCATTCAGCGCCTCTGCATGTTAATTGCAAACAAGGCATGCACATCTCTGTAATAAAGGCCAGGCCAATAAAACAGGAGAGCGGCTTGAGCAGCACTGCTTCATTAATCCACTGCGAGACACTCGGGCCGCACATCTCCTCTGAGGGCCACCGCCGAGCTTGGCCCCACGCATGACTTAACAGGATGTGACTATTAAAAGTGGCCAGACTGATACCTGGTGTTTAATGCAAACCAATCACAGTCACTTAACTAACTCAGCCAAATGGGAAATGGAAAGGTTTTGGGTGAGTGTCTGCAGACGCATTTCCATAAGGACAGAGCCAGTGGAATAAACAGCAGCTCCACTGGAGCCACACTGAGTAAATGGACTGAGCTTTAAGTCAACACATAGACCAAGACAAACACGTTTCACCTCAGTGCAGCAGGTCAGCACTGTCATGGCCTCACACACTCATACTTGCCTGCAGTGGACAATTATCGGACACGATCGGCCCCGGTAGCACTTGTTAACCTTTCTGAAATAAAAAACAGAGAAAATTCAATGTTATTGTAAGCTGGATTGCAAACGATCCTAAGTGAATAAGCTAATAATAATAATGTGGCGCAAAGATCGATCCCTCCTGCTGATGATAACAGTGACAATTAAACCAAATATGTCTCACATGGGACGTCTCCTCTGTGGCCTGTGTAAAATTAATGGCTGCAATAATCAAAAGATTGAGCCAAATCTTGAGTGATGTGCTCGCCTGTCAATCAATCACTTTGATTAGAAGAGGAGGGAGCACGTAAATAAACTGAGCAGCGTTCAAGCAGCATTTTGTGACATGTGGCTGATGGATGCGGCGGTGTGATGTTGTGATCGCCGTCCGCCGACGCATTAACCCTGGCCAATTATGAATGTTTTACACCACAGGCGCGCTGAAGGCCAGCCAGCCTTTTCACACCCCGCTGTTGCCATGGAAACTACTGACTACACTGGGAGCTCCCCACATCCTTCCACATCCCCATTTTTCACCTATCAATGGAGAAACAGCTAAATATTTCATCATGGAGGTACTCTGCTATGGGTTTTGTTGTTTTTCAAAATAACTGTCTATGTGGATATGGCCCTGTCAAATCCAGTCTAATTACAAACTGCAGTCAGTGCACAGTGCATTTAGTAGCATCATAAATGTTATATTTAATGATGACGCTGTTTTTGGTGGAAATGTATTTAACAACCCTATTTAACATAAGCTATGAATTTGATTCCTTGTTGAAACTGTTATAGTAGAACAGCTGAGATGATATATATATATATATATATATATATATATATATATATATATATATATATATATATATATATTTTGGTGTAAAGAACTGAACATATTAAAACAACAGCAGACAAACAGGAAGTCGGATATTGTCACACAGCACACTATTGTTCATCACTCCACATGTGGATTACTTGCAGAACCATATTTATCAGAACTTCATCCCTCTAACAGAATTTGAGGAGTAAGTAGTTTTCATTAGTAGCATTTTCCGAGCATTCACAGGGTTGCAGTTGGCATGTCCATGCAAGCCAGAGGATTGGAAGGAGCAGTAGAGGAGCAGGAGAAGGAGGGGAGAGAGGAGTGAGAGACAGTTTGTGCACAGGCCTGGCTGAGGAGACGCAGTTTCCAATGATCACTTTTGTGACTATGCAACTGGGCTCATATTACTAGCTGCAACATCACAAAAATGACACTGGCAACCGCAACGCACGAGTTGGCCGAAACCATGACACCGCGACTGAAGAGCGTATGAGCATATATAGTCCTTTAAAATAGCTAATGGTGATGAGAGAGCTTTGTGATTAGATTTTAGTTATCATTCTAAAGTGGGTGTACGAATTTAAATAAAAAATAAACATAATGGCATCTTCCGGTTTCTCTGACATGATAGCGTTGTCCTTGTGTCTCATTTGCATCTCAGGGTTAGGCTTCCATCCAAAACGAACACATGTATTCTCATTTGGAGGGTTTTTCCTACCCCTCCTGGCTGTTCCCTAGAGGATGGTAGCTTCTCTTACACTAGAGCACATTACATGAAGACAGCGAGGTGGTTCAGACACTACCTTCCCCCTCTCTGTGATTTTGGTAAGACAGCTCTCATTTAATTGGTGTTTCAATTTGCTTTTTTCATTTCTTTTCTTCCAGAGCCAAGCCAGGCAGTGTGGGGCTGTTAATTTGCTGCATCACATGTGCTGGAGGGAGGTGAGGGAAACAGGCCCAGGATAAAAAGGACAGTAAAGAAATATACTTCTTTTTAGAGCAGGCATTCTTCAGGGCAACCAAGAGGCAAAAATGAGCAGAAGGACCCATGGAGAATAGTTATTGTTGAGGTAATAACTAATGGGGAGCCAGAATAAAAAATAAAGGACCACAGATTTGATTTTCAGGAAAGACATAATTTAGAACAGGCAATTTTCTTAGGTAGGCCAGTCACAATAATCACTAACTTGTAGTTCAGAATATAAAAGAACAGCACTATTTTTTGGATCTTAATACTTACCATATGTACTTTTTTACAGTAGTGAGCAACTGTAACTGTAATTTTCTAACTGCAATATACAGAATACAACTTATTTGGTTCAACTTTATAATAACTATACCTTAATTAGCCTTAATAAAGCATGAAAAAGTAGCACTATATCACAATTCAGAAAGTGTTATTGTGACAAACCCATATATTTGGTGTTTGAAATATGAAGGGTTTTCTGAGGCCAGTTTGCAGGGGGCGTGTGGGCGTTACCTGCGGAAGTCCAGGAGGGTCCGGGCTGAGGTGGGGATGCCGCGGTCACTCCAGGACAGGTAGTGGAACTGGGTGACAGTGCGGGTCTCGTTAGTCTGGAGATTTTTCAAATAGAAGCTCCGCACCAGAAAGTCATCGCACCAGATGTGTTCAGACACCAAGTTCACCTGGGACAAACAGGAGAGGAGCCAGTAAGTTGCCAATACGAATGTACAATATAATGTTTAGTCAAACAGAGATTGGGAGTCAAATTTATAATTTGACTACTATTACGAGGCAATCTGAAAACTACTCATTATTCAAAAGGTAAAATTTTGCCCACATAAAGAAGGTTGTCCCTGCATTTGACCCATCGTCAGTTCCACGGAAGCTGCTTGGAGTAGAGCAGCTGAAGATCTCTTGAAGGCTCAGTCACTTTTTCCAAGATGGCGGATAAAACAATTGTGCATATTCATGAAATATCAGCTTCCTGATATATGCAACATTTCAATGACTATTTCCAATACACACATTTTTCCAATATGAATACAAGATATCCACTTAGTCTAAAAATTGTAACTGTTATGGCAGTGGTCATGATTTTTCATCATTCTAAAACAAATGGATAAGCATTCACAGGTAATTTTAATAGCTTGATAGTATGCTAGAATGATCATTTTATTGCACTTGATTGAAAGAAGCCACATGCCCATAACACTAGCCTACTCTCCTCTAAAGCCCCATATCCCAAAGTAACATGGATATTTGGTGTTACCTCATAGATATGGTAGACGTCTGACCCCTCATCTGGCCAGTAATGGTGACACTGCTTCACTCCGTTCTCCGACAGAGGGGTTAACATGACGACAACCACACAGCCACTCTCCCACACCATCTATAGACGGAGAAAAACACCATATCACAATTACAATTGCTCTTTAATGCTACACTATCTATGGCAGTAATATTGTAGGTGAACTCTGCCGCTGATTGCACCATATTGCACATTAGCATTACTGACAGCTTTGTATTAAACTGAAATTGATTTCTTAATCCGGGTCCAGGATGTATGAATAAATGTCAGCTCTCAGCGTGTGACAAATGATACATGTTGGCTGTAGCAGCAGGAGGGGGGCTAGAAGGGGGACTTTGAGGGTTGTCCATGCTAACAGTAGCCGCTTTACAAAGCGCCATTTCATCTTATCACAATCTTAACATGTCCTTGGGATCAAAATTCACGCCCAAAGCAGCTATTAGTAAAATGAGCTGGAAATGCTGTTTTTTATGATTGCTATAAAACCACAACGGCCTTGAATATACACTAATCACAAGCTCTCCTGATTCGGCCCGGTGGACACATTAGAAGCCAACTGTGCCAGGATGTGATGACATTAGGCAAGGTGATGAGAATGTCCCGCACGGTTTAGTTTGGCAGATTTGGCAAATATTTGGAGGTGTTTAGGAGCAGCTTTTTCTCTCCTTGCATGAGTGGAGAGCCAGGTCATGTTGGACAAACAGAGCAAGCATAACGTAGTGGGAAAGGGAAAATGCTGTCAAGTGACACTTTTGTAAAGCATGCATGTGACTTTATTTTTGTTTTTTTTTAATTTTTTTATTTGGACTAATAATGATTTTGTACTGCTCTAAATTGCATACATTACATTTAGACTTTACTTGAATTAGAAGATGTATTTACAAATGCATAATATCAGTTGTTTTGTGAATGTACAAAATCAGAATACATTTTAAAAGAAATGTCCAGTGTGTTTGGTTGTGTTTATTTCAATGAAACAGTTCTTATTCTGAAGCGGCTTGCATCTCCACAAACCTGGCTCTTATTTTGTGTGGAGTAGGGCCTCCTTCTGCTTGTTTCCATGAAAATGGTGGCTTTAATATTCCACAGTATAGCATAAACAAATTTATTTTCATGGAGAATGGTTTTAACTTTCTATTTCTATGGAATCATGCAGATCACGTGCCACCTCCAGAAAGATACATACTGTGCCTTAAAGTAGTAATCATTCTCGCTTTGCACAGTACATGACATTATGGTTTAATATTACTCAAATGTTCTGCACTGTGAAGTCTTGCTGACTAGCCAGATTGTTTTTTATTTATTATTTTAGGCTGGTGGAAATGAGGGCCCACCAGAGCTGAGGTACGAGTGAGGAGAGGAGCGGGAGATTATCCTTTCAGAGCGCTGCCTTGGGCTGGGCCGGATTAAATAGGACACAGCACAGAGATTTGTCTCCTGCATGGTCCATTTGCATGAGACTGCCAGTGTTTCCACCTTTTTGTTTACTTTTAATAAGGGAAAGAGTGTGTTGTTTTCCTCGCCACAATCCAACAACGACTGAATAATGAATGGCTTTTGCTTAGTCGGGTGTTCACCATGTCAGCATGTCAATCCACATCTAATTTCCCCATTATTTTTTACTTAATAGACAAGAGTTTAGAGCTGAATTTGTGGGCTAAACAGCTCATTTCATTGGGATAATGCATTTTGTTCACCTGGCATGGAAAGAACTGTCAGCCAAATAAACAAAAGTGATAATTATCAGCTGTGTTGTTTGAGGCACTTATAAATTTACTAATTAAACCAATTCCATTTGGTTCCAATTGGAGCCACTGCAGTCAATTAAGGCCACACACCTGAAACAATGAGTTTGTATGTAAATGAATTGGGGTTTACAGCTGCCACGGCTTTATCTTTAGAAGGTAATCTAAAAAGAAACAAGCAGCCAGTTTGTTCTGTTCTTATAACATCATTGAAAACTAGCAGACAGAGGTTATAAAGCTTATGTAAATGTGTTTATAGACAATAACTTCTTCAAGTGATTTCCAAAACTGAATTATATGAAAAATGCTTATGATTTGAGATGTGTTCAATAAGTTCAATAAATTTCATGTTTTTATTTTGATGATCTAATAAAATATTTTAGTCCCAACACCTGATTTGCTGTCCAATTTCTAATGCATGAATAGTTATAGTAATACAGTAGAATTTGCTGTTTAGTTGTTTATATCCTCTATGCTAACTTTAAAGAACACATATTGTGCTTAAGCCTGGTATATAGTTATAATCTACGACATGTTTGGATCATTATATTATCATTTGCAATATTCATCTAAAACGACTTAAAAGGAACAAGTCTGCTGATGGGAGCAAATGTTGCACCTTCAAATACAACTTCAAGAGGGTAAATGAGAAGGGGAAACAATTATAATGTTGTTAAAAGCTGTGAAAAGTAGATTTTTGCATAATAGACTTGCTTTTAAATATTCATGTTGTAATTGATAACTGAACTCAAAATCAGCACTTGCAGTGACTCAAAGCAGTGTGATTGTAACATGACATAATGCAGTGAGTGAGGCCAGCTGCTCTGCCCCGTTTAATGCCTCTCACTCCTAAACCCTGGTCACGCTGGCCCAGTTACTTCACCATATGGAGGTGATGGGCCCACTAATTACTACAGCGCTGTCCCATTAACACATGAGAATGCCATTTGGCCAGCATGGATCATTTAAGGCATACCTCTGCAGCGAGTAGACCTCCTTTACAATAGCCTATATCCTGTGATTAATGCTATGGGCCTCTGACATTTATGGACAAGGCTGGAAATGCCAATGGCAACAGAAAACATTCCATTATGTGCTAGCATGAGCGTTATTTTAGAGAATATCAGGCTTAATGATGGCAGGAAGTATGGGCAGGGACATTGTTGAATTGGCTTTGGTATTTGCTAATTCATAAGGTGAGAAGTCATTGACTGTTTGGATCTTTGAATTATAGTCAATTTACAAAATATATTTTGGTCTTCTATAAGCAGCCTATAATATTTAATAGAAATGGAGAAGGGGCAAGTGAAAGTACTATTTTTACTAGTTGTAATCATGTTGTAATCATATACTGTATAAAGAAGTGGACTAAGATAGTGTGTGACGTCACCTATAGCATTCAAGGCTAGCAATTATAAGAAGCTATTTGAAGCATATTACACTGGAAAAAAAACAATATCAAGGCAAGTTAAAATGACTTAAATTAAGAACATTTTACTTTATTTGAGTAGATTCAACTTGACAAGTGAAATGATCTACCAGTGGAATAAGTGTTTTTTCTTAATTCTAGCAACATTTGATTTTATTTCTTACTTTAAGTGAAAAAAGTTAGTGTAGCAAGATGTATTTTCATATTTTAAGTGCAAAAATCATACTGCACTGGTAGATCATTTTACTTGTCAAGTGAAATTTACTCAAATCATGGTAAAATTTCTTAACCCAAGTCATTTTATCTTAACTAGATTTTGTTTATTGGAGTGTAGGAATATCAAGACCAAAATGATGAGGCTCATTGCAGCAGTTACAAACAATTTTTCATTGTAAAGTCAAATGGAGCCAGAGTCACTTCCTATGTGGAATGCAATAACTAGTGGGTTACCTATGTCCATTCATATATACAGTTTATGGTTGCAATATAGCAAGTACAAGGGTGTAGTAGTTTTAGGAATTCTATTAAAACTATTCATGAGTTTCAACTTCCTGTTATATGCAAACTTTTGAGGACATTGCACTATTCAAAAACAGAATATCTCGTTTTTGTTAATTGTTATGGTAAGAATGCAAATTTTTCATCATTTTGAAACCCATGGATAGACGTTTTCTGCTAAAGGCAGTAGGCGTAAACAGGTGCAATTGTACTGTAGTATTAGTATTAGTGGAATTAGTTTTTCTTTCGCTGAAGCCAAAATATTCCTCCTCCTTTTCTTCTACCTAATAACAGTAATATGATTTCGAAGTACCAGCTCCTTTCCACAGGCACACAGTGTATTGGAGCTTTCTTCTCGCTCTGTTTGTCAGAAGAGCACATTCAAAACTTCAAAGACCATCAGTCATAAAAAACACATGGACCTGGAGTATAGCGCTGCTCTTGTGTGCGCTAGTCTTCTTTTCTCTCTTTCTTTTTTTACCAACTGGCTTTAAAATGCTACGAGATGAAAGCGTATGTGTGTGAATAGAGATGGTTGGTTCTTACCTGCCAGAAGTCTGCTACGGTGGAGGGGAGCGGGCCCTGCGAGGCGATGTAAGTGGGGTTGCGTGGGTCATGGTCCATCTGGGAGAGAGGGGGCAGAGTGTGAGCTAGTGTAGGGGCAGATGAGAACACACTGTCTGGGTATAAGACTTGCTTCAAAGGCTCCATCTGGATAGAGCTGAGCGTCTCCTGGGAACCAAAGCACTGACTTCCTATGATCTATCTCTCTCCATATCTCACCAATTCAGCATCCTTCCACCTACTACATTTCTATAACCCCCAGATATGTTTGTTTATTATTTAAAAAAAGTCTTGATTAAAATAAATTAAAATGCAAAAGAGACCGCAGGCTATTGTTGGTAAACGCTGAATGTCACACAGGCATGAAGTAGATGTCTAACACAAATCTGAAGGACGTGCTTTGTATGCCTGTCAGCTCATGCAGTGTTTGGGAAAGGAATTTTAAACATCATCGTGCTTTCGTACTGTTTTGCATAGAAACACTAACTTAGCCTTGTGCAGGGGTATAATTGTACGCTAGGTCAACACAAGCAAAAAGAAAGCTCTAGTGTTCATGGGAGCTTTCGCAAAGTCCTCCAATTTTATGCACACATAGGGTTCACCTTTAACTAGACAAGGCAAGATGTGTACTGGTAGTTAAAGCAAATGTGTTAAGCTTAAAACTGACTGTACTGATTGATAATTGGTAATATCAAATCCTTAAATCATACATTACTTATCATGAAATAGAAAACAATGATACTTCCTTAACTATAGTTCCAAAGAAAGACATTGGGAAAAAGATGTAATTGTGATTTTTGAGATAAGCAAATTTTGTGGTTTAGGTTTTTTTTTTTTTTTTTTAAAGTATTTTGTTCAAAGTGTATATTTTTTAACATATCCAGTGAAATTAACGTTTGAGAGAAGACTGAAATAAGAAACATGAAACTAAAACAAAAATCCCATGCATTTCAAAACATGTGTAGAGGTCTAATATACAGGGTTTGCAAAATATTGAGTTGTTTGGCAGATTAAATTATGTTACTTAAATAACTGTAGTGTCTTACTATTTGCTAAATATTACCACTCAAATTCCAATTTTGATTACATTTTTCATTCATTAATTTTGATGTAATTTAGTTTTACCATGTTTTGTGTATTTACGATATAAAAGCGCAATAATTTGACTTGGATTCACAAAAGCGTATGCTTTTCTTACTAAAGCCCGCTCCTTCTTAACTAACGACTTCCCCATCCCCATTGTTCATAGTGACGTGTGCGAGCTGAGAGCCTGAAGGCGTGACATAATGACACACCGAGGGGACCTGATTTGAGGGATGTGATTGGGACTTGATTGAGTAGGTGTTGCCTGTGATACGGCCCTGCCCTATTCTCTCTCCTTCTACCCCAAATCAATGATCACATTTTAGAAAGGTGAATTTGTATGCATGCCCCCAAGGTATAGAAGCAAAATGATGTTGTGTCTCGCTGAAGGAAAGGAATGCATAGACTGGAAATGTGGGATATGACTTATGTTTACAGGTACGTAGACATACATGTCATAGTAGGAACATGTTTTAGAACTGTGTCAAAAAGGCTGACTAGCTCTAGTGTATAATGTTATTTGTACATGTACAAATGTGTTATTTTTTTGTCTTGAGCAACACTCTCATTTGCACAAATTGTACCCAGAAGAAGTATGCTACAAGTAACCACTAGTATTAGTATTGGTATTATTATTATTATTATTATTATTATTAGTAGTAGTAGTAGTAGTAGTAGTAGTAGTAGTAATAGTAGTAGTAGTAGTAGTAGTAGTAGTAGTAGTAGATTATTGATCATTTCCAGACTATGTTCCACTGAGTAATCTCCTAACTTTTCTAATATGGCTTTAAAACATTTCAGCAACATCAAGACAACTACAAATGTGATTTTAATATGCAACTTTTCTGCTTAGTTATTGAATATTACTCTCTTTATCTTCATTATGCTTCTTGCCTCAAAACACTCATAAACAGTGAAACAAACCAGCATTTGTCTAATACTTTGAATACTTTCTTACTTTAATGAGATCCTCCTTTAAGCCAGACACCTTCAAATTGAATTCCCTCTCCCACCACTGTCACGTCTCAGTGTTTACTTGAGTTTCTCTTGTCTCAACATACAGTAATGTGTTCCCATTTTAATCCAACCTCGCTCACTGATGAAATTATAAACCCTGTTACACAACTCATTATCTGATGAGGCAACACAAGCTACTGTTCTTTTTAGGTCAGTAAAATGCTTAATTAAAATGTATCAGAACCAGGCTAGAATCACTATTAACTGTATGTATAATGTATAGGAGTAAATGGGGCAAAAGTAAAAGTATGGACCTAAACAGAATAGAGAAAACACAAATAAATCATTCACAATGTTCATTACCCACTGGTCGGCTGTAATTAGCATCTGTATTTACTTGTTAGCCTTTCTGCTTTAAAAAAATGGTGCAAATGCAAGCACTGCCACTCCGTTTAGCCAATCTCAAGGACACAGACATGCTGTAGCTCTGCGCTGACATCCTGGCATGAATACTAAAGCAGTAACTTGAAAGAGCCGTCCTGCGTTCCTCAGCCTCCCCTTGCTATTGTACTGAGAAGATAGACTCCTACTACAACGGGGGGAAAAAAACGAAAGGAAGCCACGAGAAGTGCTCTGAAGTAAAAATGGCTTTTGGTGAGAATTTGTGTTCTACCAGAATGCATGTCAACTTCAACACCTGGTGCCCACCTCAGAAGCAGCTAAACAAAAGACTACGTACTTGTTTGGCGTTCGTGTAGCATTTTTCCTAGCTTAATGATGCTATATGTCTGCAAGGGAGTGAGATCATTTGCGGTTTAGCTATTAGCCGAGCTTCACCTTTCAGCTATATGCGAGCTCTCTTTTGCCTGCCTGACCCCGGCTTCCCAGAAAGAGGCGACAGATTATTTACTCGTAGGCTGCTGCCCCAAAGCTAATGAGGAGGAAGACACAGCCATGACAGTCGTAATTACCACAGTTTTGCTTTGCCCAGCCAGGGGTCTCCCTTTGTGGTGTAATTACTGTCCTTTCATCCACACAACACGGCATCTGTGCTGACTTCACAATCTTTAGTATTATATAGATATATATATGTATATGTGTGCGTGTGTGAATGAACTGGGTGTCTATGCTTACAATGCCAGCCTTAATAAATCAACTTAAAAATGTAAAATATGGGGGAAAATGGCCGACTGGAAAGCTCTGTTATTTGTTTGTGAGAAGTAATGGTCTTTTAGCTCGTGCTCATCTATCACCGCTGCCACTGTATTTGAAATGCATAGTTTCCTGTTCTTTTTGATGGAATCTTGCCCCAGCACCCTCAAGGGAAAGCAGTGACTGGCTATATTTTAGGGATAAAATACCAAAAAAGTAACCTCCGCCCTTTTCCAGTACTGTGATGTCTGTTCCATTAGTTTAAGACCAAATAATGGAACGTGTCATTCTTCTGAGGGCGTCTCCAGGGAGCGGCCATTTTGAAAATATCATTCAACAAGATGAACCAATCCGCAGAGCTTGGAGAACAAAGTCACAGTGAAGATCAGTGGGCCCGGATCAATGGGGAGGGCTTTTGAAATACTACAGCCTCAACAGGTGCCCACGCGCAGACTGGCTTCAAACAGCTTGCATTAGAAAACGTGCAAATAAACAGTACTCACGATGGGGCTGGCGTTGATGTAATCCGAATTGCCGTGGTTATTCTCCGCTTTCAAGGTGATCCTCGAGTGATCATCTGTAATAGACATATTCATAATTCATCAACATTTGTGCTGTTTACTTCCAACGCACAGTAACAAAAGCGACAGAGGAATATGGAAATCTAAATGCTGCAAGGGACTGCAATTTCACCAGTTTTATCACAACAACATCAAGTCCCCACATCGTTCCATCTTCAATTCACCGTGTGCCAAGTGACACATTAGATTTAAGCCAAGATGTAGACGCTGCCCATGGTTTATCAGAGCTCTTGAATCCACTTTAGTCATCTTACATTACATCTTACTTTTCTACCCCTCGACAACATGTCATTGAATACATTTTTTGCAGTTGAGGTCAAAATGGTAAAAAAGCAGTTCTAAATGATATTGACATTATGTTGTTACTGTGGTCATGATTACTGCTATATTTGGGAAGCAATCAAAAACTAGTATTTTTTCACCCTAGAAACCCAAGTTTCCGTCACCCAGTTGATCCATTATGTCTTTTTACGTATGTAACTAATAGGGAGGTAACAATAACCGCAATATTGTGATATCATATCGTCAAATATATATCACAATGATATCGTGGACCATCACAATATATCAAATCACAAGTGTCTTTGCTTAAATGAATAGTTATGATACAGAAATAGCTAAAAAAAAAAACAAAACAAAAAAAACAGAGGGAACTACATAGACCATGATCCTTTTCTCTCTTTCAGTGCAGACTACATGAAGAAATAATTGTTCTAAGCACTTTTAAATTTTTCATTCTTTGGATTAAGTCTTGTGAAGGCATTTATAGAGGAAAAAGTAGCATATTCATAGTTTTGTGAAATTTGACAAAATATTGCAATAAATATCATACCATGAGATGTATATCGTGAAAATATTGTACAGAGAGATTTGGATATCGTTACATTCCTAATGACATAAATGTTGTAATAAATGACTGGTCAAAGCATTTTATAATGTCACTCTTGTTATTATGTAGAATATCGTAACATTGTGAGCCTCCCCACCATATCGTGAGCTTTCTCACAATATCACAATAAATATCGTACTGTGAGGTTCATACCATGATGATATCGTATCATAAGACTTGGATATCGTTACACCCCTAGTAACTAACATTCTTATCTTTGAACAAAGTTGGCATACCGTATATTCAATTTGACTAGTTATATAGAGTATTGGGGTTAAGAATAGGTACAGTATTTAAATTTAAGGAGGTGGCACGTCCCCCGCATGATTCCATGAAAATAAACATTTTAAGCCATACTCTGGAACATTCTCCATAAAGGCAGATATGTTTTATGTCATACTGTGGAATATTATAGCCAAAGGAAAACCTTAGAAACCTTGGAAACAAGCTCAGTAAGGACACATGGTTTCTAAGTTTTTGTCTATTTTTCAGTGCAATAAAAACAACCAAAATGAAAAAACATGCTTTCATTTTAGCCCATTAATTGGCAAAGAACTTGTGTTGAAACTCACATGCGACCACAGCGTCTGGCCGGTTCTTCTTGCCGTTGCCCTCTCCGTGGCCCACGCTGCAGGTGCTGGGTTCGGCTTGATACGAGCACAGGGCCTCCCACTCCCGCTCCAGACGGTTCTTGTTCTTCAAGTGGTCCTCCATGTACGACTGCAAGAGACACACAGCATTTCAGACGCAATTTCAAAGCACAACCGCATCCAATCAGCGCTTTCCAGATTGCCTGTTTACGTTCACACACCTTTCTTTAAGGTGAATACAGCTAACCCATACAAGCCAGACAAACAGCACATAGCACTGATCAGGCTTGATGGGAGTGTAATAGTACTATAAGCTGCCATATGGTGAAGCAGCAATACAGACAAGGTGTTTGGCTCTCCTGTGTTTGTGAGTGCGTTTGAACAAAAGAGGAAGAAGAAAATACACAATTAAGACTGCTGAAAGGTGGGTCTGCATTAGCAATACTTGAGGGCTGTTTCAATCACCTCCCTCACTGCTTGCACAGAGGCTGATAAGATTGTGTGCATTTAAGCTGTCGCTTGGAGAAGACAAAATTGAATTCGCCAGAGAGACAAAGATGGAAAAAGAGAGAGGGAGGGGCTCAGGCCTGGTACATATGTGATGTGTGTGACTGTGGCTTTCCCCACTTGTCCCAAACCGGGGCACGTCTTAGGGAGCTTAGAGGCTGAAGCTGGCAAGACAAGTGTTTTTGAGCTTGCGTCGTGTTCTGTTCTTTCTTTCTGGTATCATGGCGCCCCTCCCCACAGGGTAAATGGTTTAGTCCTCTATTGTGTGGCCTAGAAGATTACAGACTCATAAACTGATGTCAGGGATCATCTGGCTAATACAATGAAAGTGATACCCAGATGTGCTGGGATTTTGAGTCCATATCAAAGGAGCTATAGGAAAACCTTAACACAGAGGTGACAATCTATTGTTAGACTTGGCATATATCTGTCAGAAGCAGAAGCTGGGGCAGAATATATATCATTCTTTACTCCTGATAATCACAAATAATCCTATCCTCCACACAATAGGTAATTACCCTTTTGCATGGGCGCTAAATATGTCAGATGACATATAAGAACATTATAGGCTAACTCACAATGGAAATCAAACTTAATTGTTGGATATGGTACCAAAGGTGACACTCAAGCCTTGCAGCAACAATAGAAACTCTGGCAATTAATGCAGCTGCATATAAAAGAGCCAGAGTTCCACTTCAAAGTGCTATTAGCTCTGTCAAATCAGAGGCAAATGCCCAATTATCAGAGGAAATCTCCTTAATGTCAATTCTAATGGCAGCGTCACATGTATATTTGCATGTGTGCGTGGCCCACACAAACACATGCACTGTGCACATGACAGGCTGCCATTATGGCTACTTGACAGAGGCTGTCACTACTACTCTCTCATCAGAGCACAAGTACTGTGTGCTCACCAGCATGACACATCCCACCTCCCCAACAATATTACATCTCCATGCACTTGATACATCCACTCGGAATTGCTTCCCCATTCTATTCAAACCATGCCCCGAATCGATTGCATTCCAAATTCATATTTGGGTGCACTTAATGTGATGCAGGCAGCAGCCTGCCCTTATCGAGCACCTCCCGTCTCTAGGAGGCAGTGGAGCGTGGCGTATTCCACAGACAGGGTAACGAAGGTTTACTGAATGGGAGGATTATGTCTGCCAATCAGAGGCCCGGATGGGAGGCCTGGGTGTCAGGGAAACAATGTCTAATCCTTCCTAAGCAGTCTGCTCGGCAGCACAGGCTGTGGCTGAAATCAGGATGAAGGCCGAGAGAGAGATAGGCCCAACAGGTAACACCAGCACAGTCAAAGCAGTCCTTCTGTGGCCGATAATGACTACATCAAACCAGGCACAAATTCATTTAGTTAAAACAGGTAAAAGACGCTCAATCTGCCTGAACTTAGACTTTTATGTCATCTTAAAAACTGTTCACCAAGTGTGTTTTTACTAAACCTTGAGGAACAGTTCAGCTACCTGTGAAACGCTGTCCATGGTGCTGAAATAATCCACCAACACATTTCCACATTACAACTCGTCATAATATTCGACAATGGGAGCCATTAACTAGGTATCACTTTCAGGTTTTGGCAGCAAAGCTCAGCTGAAACTGGCAGCAGAGTGAAGTGAGAAATATTCGCCATAGAGGTGTGTCAAAAACACACTGGCAGCAGATGACTCAGCCCAATTCTATTTTGTGAAGTTACATGTCCTTATGCAAGACTTTAGTCTAAGGTGAGCAGCACATTGTAGTTCATTTCTCCTGACTCCGACCAGACCCCCAGCATGAGCGCTTTAGAGGGCCTGACATTCATCATCTCTGCACAGCCAAAGAGGAGAAGGAGCAGAGATGGGAAAATATAGGTCTGAGATCAGTGATAACAAGGCAATCTCACACATGGTTTCATGTGAGATGGCAGCAGAATGTTAAAGCTGAGGCTCCTATAGGACATCTCCATGTCAGTCACAGCACTGAGGAGTAAAGGTCTCTGTATATGCACTACCTCCAGCATTCTAATGTCTGTGAAAAAGTAACTGCAGCTAATCATAATAATAACAGCTCCTAGGAATCATTCACAGCCTCTTTTGTTATAGAGGGCTAAATGCTTTTCTATTGTCACTGTTTTCAAAAGGAGCTCCACATACAAGACTTGACGAGTGCAACAAAACCCATCTATTACCACCAATACAAGGCAGATCCACTCTCATTCATTACAGCCTCCCAATATAAAAGCTCGACGTGCAGCGTGATGAATGCTCTCTCCATTAATGGAAACACTGCCAGGCATCTATCCATCTCTTTTATCAAGCTTGTCTCAAATGAACCAAGCCAAAGTTGTGCAGAATTAAAACAATCCATTGTGTGTGTTTGTGCACAGGCTTTTTAAGCAAAAACACATTCGAAAACATCCAAATGACAATCAAATGGGTAATAATATTTCACTTTGGAGCAGCCCTCGTCACAATGAGAAATGTCTGGGTGATTTTTGCAGCAGAGAAGGATATAAAGGAGGGACAGGAAGGAGGGAAAATGTCATTAAGGGGGGAAGGAACAGGAGCAGGATAAAATGTATAAACAGCAGAAAAGAGTGAAGTGGAAGCAGAAGATGGGCTGATAAAAAGGCAAACAGTCACAGTTAAAGACTACAGTGTGAGCTCATATGGGATGTGTAGAAACCTCTATTTGATATGCTACAGCAGCGTGACTGAACTCACACACACACACACACACACACACGCAGGCAGCAGCAGCCAGAGTGCTGATAAGACCTGTTCACATCTAACAGTCCTATCCACACATCAAACCAGTCAAAAGAATGGCTTTCCATTATAGGACATGTTAAATATTCTGTCTGTTAATAGTGAGCTTCCAATTTGGAGAAATTGTTGAGTTGTGGTCAGTGCTTTTTTGATCAATGCAGCTCTATGCACAAACACAGAAACTTTCCCCCCTCCACATATTCCATTGGTCAGCCTCTGTCATGTTCTGAGTGACTGACAGGAGGGTTTACCCAATCACAGTGTAGCAGTAGTATGAACTCTAGAAAAAAATAGATCTCATTTTAAACCAATGTGAGCCTAGTGCAAAATCTGACCAAATAAAAGTTTACACATTGCCCACTCTCCTTTCAAAACTATGGCTGAAAAAGTTTGGGGAAAACCAACCACTACTAACAAGTAATATGCAAAGTACATTCCCAATTAGCTAAACATTTTTAGAAGCATTTCAAAATAATAATTCTCTTCTCTAATATAGTATTCATGTTTTATTTTCATAAGCGCCATTTTGAGAACTTTTCACCATTCAAAAGATAGAATATTTGTTAAACGCTATGGCAACTATACTATAATTTTTCCTCATTCTGTTAAAAGCATGGAACGTATAACACCACTACTTCACCTGCAAGCAAAACCATTCTCACACGTGGTTAACTGTGATTTATATGACTATGTCCAATACAAGCACAAGTATCTGTACCAGGCCAGTGTGGGTGGGTGTGTCTTACCAGGATCATGTGCCCCGTGGAGATGTCCATGTTGGAGGGCACTGGCTCCTCACACCAGGAGGAGGTGCTGCTGCGCGTGGAGGGGCTGGCGGCCGGACCATCGCTGAACTGGGACGAAACACTGTTGAGGCGGGAATGATGGCGAAGCGTCTCCGGCCTCTCCACGCGTTCCGAAGTCCTGATAGCCATGCGCTGCCGACATAACTCCTGTGTAGAGATCCCGGAGAGGGCCTTCGTTATACACTGTTTATTCTTCTCCTTTTTGTGCATGCTACAATACTCCTCTGTACACTCCCGCTTATCCTCGCTGTGAGGGGCTGAGTTCTCCGGAAAATCCCGCCTGACTTGATCTGTCCTCACTTGTATGTAGATTAATGGCTTATCCGCGTGGATTATGAAGCTTATACTAATTATGTTTAAAAAAGTGCATGGTTGAGAAAGTCGACACGATTTTCCAAAATAAATTCCCTGTGTCACACCTGAGTGCCACGCAACAGCTGTCTGCAAATGAATCATTTAGCTGTGATCTTTTACTCCTAAACACAAGAAGCACCAATCACTCCTGCACTTATGCCCCGCTAGAAATAAATACGTTGTGTAGAAAGAGATAGAAAGTTGACAGGAAACTGGGCTCGTAAATCAAACGGCCTCAGTGGTAAATAGGCACACAAAGCCAGAGGAGATTAAAATGTATTAGCTGTAGTTGTGGGGTATAATTCTCTGTTTTGATTGATATTTCCAGGTCCCAACTAAAAAGTCTGTCTCACCAACTGCTCTTAGGATAACAGTGCCCATGACTCAGCTTTCCTTTCCCATCATGCCTCACTGCAGACACTGTTTAATGCACTATCCAAATTGTCTGACTGCTTCCAGCCTTGTGGACAAATTCTCATTCAAAACCTGGTGTGGTAATTGTCAAGTAACTGCTAAATTTACTATCATCTGCAAGTTTGGCTTTGAATGAAAAAGTCCTCCATTGCTTCCGACTTCATTTCCATAGTAAATTAGCTGTACGAGGCCACAGAGGGCTAGCCTTGTGAAAGCACATGGTAACTCATGATCTACAGCAGCATCACAGTGAGATTTCCCCTGGAAGCTACACTAGACTAAGCCGTGGACTTGGATCAGCTTGTGCAGCCGTCAGACTTTAATGATTAGAGCCATGAAGTGGTGCCCTGGGCCTTGGCCTCAGGGCGATATCTAGGTCCTCCTCATAACTCATCGCGCCTCTCCACTCCTCTGCAAAGATCCTACAGCCAGGCAGCAGCATGCGGTAGGGGGCAAGAGCTGAGAATCATGAAGCTTAGAAAGGAACATTGCTTGGATTTTCTCATTCCAAACGCTTTCAGACAAGTAATTTCACCTAAAAATAAGATATGCGTTCTGCCTTCTCGCAAATACACAAGGCGTGACAACACAATCCTTTCCTCAATGTAAGAGAAGAAATGATTGCATATATTCACAGCCCTGCTAATAATCTCGTCTAACTTTTCTGTTGCTTCTCCAGCGTTTGATGGAAAAGCAGCTCTGTGAAAACCTGATTAAATATTGAAAATGTTAACGCGACATGCAGATAAATGTGTTGTGAGTGCCACGCTGGGCACAGCTGAGCCCCAGCTCTGAAAATCAATAGAGGCCCGGCTGCCCGTGGCCCCCGAGGAACAGAGGGAATAGGTCAGAGCGACGGGTCGCTCTCCTGTCTCCCACTGCACTGCACACACAGAGCCCAGACACGAGGTGAGCTGTGACTAAGAGCAGAGCTGTGAGCACTGCAGCCAGCACACAACAGTTATGGGAATATACTAAGGAAGGTAGGTTAAACAAACACAAAGGTCAAAGGTATTTTCTATTGCTTTTAGGGCATTTACAGGCTTTCTTCCCTCACTTACTCTGTCCATCATCTCAAATTCACATAATTCTGAAAGAGCCTTTTTTTTATACTTTGAACCAGAAAGGTGCATTTAAAATAGGCAGTTCAGCACAATGAAACACTAACCTACACATTTGTGTTTTTAACAAATAATGTGAGATTTACCTTGACATTTTACCTTAACAGAAAGTAAGCATTAGATGAAACATTTGACAGAAACATCTAGATCACACTTTCACATCGCCAGGATACATAGAATCCCTTCCTTAAATTTCTCATCCCTGAACATGATGTAAAAATAATCGTCAAATAAATGCATTGATTCACTGTCATTTTGACACTTCAATACCTCACCAAATTTGCATATTGTTCATACATTTTTACAAATCAGCCAATCAGACCCTTAAGCACATTTCCTCAAACCATCCTCCTCCAATCCCTGAGCCAGGTCTGAGTGGCAGCCTGTGATTGGATAGTGGCAAGGGGTTGCTCTTACTTGATAGGTGGCTGTAGCATCAGTGCTGGTGTCTGTGCCGAGGCTGGCTAACTTCTCCTTCATGTGGAGGTGAGAGCGTTGGCGCACGCAGAAGAAGGTGCCGGACACTGCCAGGGCCACCAGGATGAAGAGCATGCAGAGGAGCGACAGGAGCAGGAACTGGCCAGACTCCACACGCGTCTCCTTCACCACAGGGATCTGGGTCAGGCTGCCCCTCTGCGAAACAAAGACAAGATTTCACTTTAAAACCTGCTAGTACAGTCTACAGGGCTGATGGGCGATAGTGACAAAAATTAATACCTCGATTTTTTCCCCCATTTTATTATTGTATTTTTTATACAGTATTTTAACAATGCCTCAGTAATATACAAAAATGTGTCTTTAAAAGTCTTGAGGTTAAAATATTGCACAAAATGTGCTTAGACCATACAATTAACCACATAAGTACAGAAATACCACTTTATGCTCACTTTGGAAGATTACACTACACATTTTCATTTTTCATCTACTTTTTTGCTGTCATTTTAAGTAGTTAAAGACACCATACTCAATATTCAAATGTAGCATATCTCAAGAACAACAATAAGTGATACTATCATTCTTCGACATTTCTCCCACATCTACTGCAAAACATCACCTTGTTTTTCACCACAGCAGTTCTCCCATTGCTAACTCCCACTCTGGCCAGCCCCACTCATTAGCCCGCTCCAACACTAGCCTTATAATGTGTATTCAGACTCAGTCAAGGCCTATTACCGGCTCCTGTCCACTGCCTGTCTAACCACTATAGATATTTACAAGCCCATTTAGTGCTGGCATGGGGCGGGCTGGCACTGGGCGACTACGGGAGGCAGGGACACTAAAAGCCTGGGCTTAATTAGCTCCTCTGGTCCTGGGTTTGGCTGAATTAGACTCTGGCTGGAGACGCTCAGTTAATGGCTACAGGGTGGACTATGGCGGGGGGTCAGGCAAGAACTTCGCTTAGTGCACCCACCACCACAAAACACTGCTTCAAATAATTAGAAATACAGCTAGGTGTGTTATTTTGAATGTACAAAAAATGCCAAGAGATTATTATCGGCACAGGTTAAAGAACAGTGAAGATAATTGCTCCACTCATGGCCATTTACTGTAATGATACATTCCCAGAGGGCCTCTATGCTGAAAGACACAGCAGCGATAATTGGGAAGGATAATTAATGATACCTAATATGGGCTCATATTTATCCAGATTGCATAAAACACACACATTAGTCGAAGTTTTTTTTTTTTTTAAAATGGCGGCAAATGTATCCACAAGCGTATTCACCAGCTCATAAATCACCCCAGGTTTTATGAGTGATACAAAACCATAACAGTTGTGTAATGTATGTATGCACGGCAATACGTCTCTGAAAGGGCAATATCAATAACGCCGCGCAAATACATCAACGGGCCCCTAATTGTCTGCGTGCAATAGTGAAAGATTGATAGCACGACTGAATCAAATGTACAGCGTTGAAGAAAAAAAAATGGCGGGGCATCTGACATTTCGCCCGAGGGTCTAATGGGGGGCTGAGAGATGGCTACATCTTGTTATAGCGTTCTCCAAACAAGACACTTCACCTCGCACCAGTAACAATGCGCTCTGACCTTGTGGCTTGTAATTGCCAACGTTTTAGCGGCGCGGTTAAAGCCCAGGTCGTTTTACTGCGGCCCCGGCGACTGATGGCAGTTGGTGGTGATTGCAATCGCCGTGGTTACAGCGCGTGGGGTAGTTGTAATCAAGTATTATGAGTCTGGACAACAACAGAGTGTTTATGAGACAAGTAAAGCTGAGATGTAAACACTAACAGATGCTAACAGCTGATATAGAATTAAAAAAAAAAAATTTGCAAGTTTTTAAAACATTCTGAAATATTTAACACTTGGACTGTTTAGCTATAGGAGTACATTGTATAACAATTACTTTTAAAAATAAGTTGAGGTACACAGATTGAAAAGTATGAAAAATGGTTGGAGCACAAGGGCTAGAAATGCAGAGCAAACATTAAAGAGTGTTTGAAGGCGCTAATCGTGTTATGTCGTTTGAGGAAAGAGGGAGGAAGAAAAGAGGAGGAGGAGAAGGCGGAGATTGGAGGCTCAGAATTAGCTCCGTGGGCCTTCACTCAGCTATTCATTAGCTTCCGCAGCTTTACTTTCAGTCTTTTTCAATCTTTACATTTAATTCAACATATATATATTTTGCTCTGATATCATTCTCACTTCTAGATTTTATTATAATTTTTGTATAATCAAATTGTGAATTTTTATTGAGCCTTATATTTCCACTTCAATTAAATGTACAAAATACACATTTGTGTAAATTTATATAAAAATAAAAAATACGCCACTGATTTGGAACAATACAATTTGAATTAGATTTTTTTCTGAATATTGTTTAATTTAATACAAAAACTGTGATGAACATGATTTGGTAAACTATATATTACATATATTATCATATATTAGAAATCACAGAAACTTTCTCCTTGTGGATGTGTGTTTGTGGATGTGTGTCTGTGAATGCCTCAGTGTGAGGGACAGACCAGGCCAGATGGATTTCGGAGCAGGGATTATTTAAATGACAGAGAAAAGGTCAGGATTTGAGGTGTGGACGCCCTGCTATCCATTCACTCTCCAAACCATGAAAAAGATCAAGACAAAATCCTACAAAGCTACAAAATCAGACATGTCTCAAAAGAAGCCAAATAGTAACATTTTACTGCTTTAAAAAGTAGACTTTTTATGAATAATGGGAATAGAAAAATCTAAAGCAATAATAGCCAAACATTTTGTAGAAAAAAAATCAGTTCTTTCACACAAAATCAGCCAAGCGCTAGTGTATTAGTATTTAAAAAAAATAAAAAGCATTAGTGAGTAAAAAAAATAAATAAATAAAATTACTCTTTTTAGTCTTTAGTGCATTGAAAGGCATGTGAACATCGTCATAGAAGCAACAAAACACATTTTGTTTACATAAAAATAGCAATAAAAAACATGAATTGGGACATTTCTTTGCAGACCTTATTTTGGAGCTTTACACTTGACAATATTCTACTGATTTTTCCATGTCTTTCTGCACACACAGAGCAGGACACAGCCTCACTGCACAGGACTAACTTTATCCAGGAGCCAGATGTGACACGAGCTGCACTCACACTCACACTTACATCTTTTCATCCATCATATTCTGTCTCTTTTAAAAAGAAGCAAAGAGAAGACTTCACTCCAGATGCTTTTTACAGCAATCCCACCAATCTTTCCCATACTCTAGTAGCTCATACACCCTTAATCTTACACTGCACAAGTTTGCCTGTCTGACTCACATATTTCATCCACACTATCTCAATAACGTACATCAGCATTTGAAGTGAATGTAGCCCATTACCTGAGTCCATGGCGCGGTGAGGAGCACACATGCTCAGTGCGATGCCGTGCGTGTATTCCACAGAGCGCTGCTTAAACCACTGCCGCTGATCTGGGCAGCTCCGTGTGTGCGACTCCGGCCGCCCCCTCACTCCCTCTCTCCCTCACTCGTCCGCTCCTCCACCACCAGAAAAAAGTTCCCCTTTTGCTTTTTGCTTCGGGTCCCATGCGTCTCCCTCCCGGCGCCAACAAAAGAGCGCGGCTTCAACACGGAGATGAAGAAGAAAGCGGGAGAAAGGGAGAAAAGGGGAGAAGAATGTGGGATATGCCCGCCTGATTTTCCGAGCCTGGAAGAATGTGCAGAAGCCCCACTAGTGAGTCCTTTCAGCGCCTCTGTGCCAATGAAAAGAGAGCGGGAGGCGGCGGGCTGGCTTTTTTGCCATCATTTAGTTAAGGCTGAGCCCCTCCTTATATTCAGCAGCTCAGGAGTCCCCCGTCCATTGCACATGTCATATCCACCGGTTGCTATAGTGATGCCTCCACATGTTGTCGACAGTGAATGTTCAAGGAGCGATGCCTGGCTAATAGGCTTGTGGGCCGAGGGCCGATATGAATGGACGTAGGGCTAGTCACTCATTTGTTGAGCTACTAGGGGTCTCTGTGTTTGCTGTGTGAATTGCTGTTTTCTCAGGCTCCACTCCCAGGGACCCAGTGATGTGAGCGGAATAAGGGAGATGGCCCAGGCTATTCTTTAAAGTGGGCTTTACATTCAATGAGAGGCCACAGCCCAAAGTACAGTAGGTGTGAACTATATGCACGCTCCACACAAGACTGGCAGCAGAGTGGGAAGTAGATTGTGCATAATTGGTGAGGCTTTTCAATGCTTCTCCCTGAGACGTAAAGGAAAAGGAAGCAGGAGATAGCAAATTGAACAAGTTTTAAAGATAAAACTAAAATGGTATCCTAATTAGCAATCAGTTTGAAAAAAAAAACCCAAAGGAGAGCAACAGCTGCACTTAGCAGGGAGAGGCAAGCCGGAGAGGGGGATTATGGAGAGCAGAAAGAGAAGAAAAGGGGCGGTGAGGAGAGGAGAGTGGGGGTCCTGTCAAATGCAGATGACGAGTCTTTAGGAGGAGGGGGTGCACTCCAGTTTATTTTCTCCCATTCACAAAGCACCCCCTCCTCTTTCTTCTGCTCCTCTATTGTCCCTCTGTGTGACAGCTGGAGTTGGCAATGTGAAGGGGAGAACAAAAAGCAGCTCGCTGTCCAGCCCTGAGTCTCCGGACGCAACAAACACCACCCCACCTCCAGTACAGAGCCATGCAGAGCTGAGCCGAGCTAACTCACTCTACTGCACTGCTGACATGCACCACACTCTCTCCCTTTTTATTACTATTTCTGTTTTAAGTGTGTTCTTGAGGAAATGAATTTTGTTTTTTGTATTCAGCAAGTCATCTGCTCTACTTCATTTCAATAGTTAGAGCTGTTAATTAATTTTAATCCAATCAAGATTGATTCAATGGTCAATAAGCTTTTCTTTTCTTTTTTTTTTTTTTCTTTTTTTTTTTTTTTACAACAGAACAAAAAAACAAACCAAATTGAACAATAGGAGAAAGATTTATTTATTACATTTATTTTTATTTATTTTAATTTACCATATTGCCCAGCCCTACCAATATTCTTTTATCACAGCACTGTTGGTAGAGACTATTTTTCTGCAAGAAATTTGGCAGAATAATAAAAGAAATTTGTCAGTGTACACATTTTTTGTACCTTTAGCTTCTCTTTTTCAACAAGTTTCAAACATAAGAATGATTTTTTTTTAAAATTAGGATTCATATTAGAAACAGTATAACTATAAGCTATATTAGATTTACCATTATGCATTACAAGGTATGCCCAGTAGGGGACTCTTATGCTAAATGAAAAATGTAACAGAGAGTTGCATCCATTCATCCACTTTCCTCAGCTTACAACAGGCATCTGAACATGAGACTCACAGACTTCCCTCTCCCCAGACACATCCCCCCGGCTTCTTATTTCTTTCTTCAATTATCAATAATTGAGTTACACATTTGTGTTCTTTATTGCAACCTCCAGGGCAGAGTATGGGCCAAAAAGAACTAAACTGAAAGGTTCCCGGCACACAGCCAGACAAACTTTGACTTTTATCAATATAGATTAGCTCGGCAATGTCAGAGGTCAAGAAATTATAAGAGGCAATCACAACCATAATCTATCTTTTGTCCTGAAATCACTGTAGAGCTAGTGTATGTCGTCCAGAGAATGTTTTTATTAATGCTAGAGTATAAATAGCCTTTGGAGTACTTGTTTTAAGTCATCCTTGCGATTAACGTGTATATTACAAAGAGTAGAAAGATTCAGTCTTCTCATATGACACTCCAGTCCCACCTGTCATCCCTATCTCTGCCACACAAGGTATTCCCCGACTCCTCACCGCACCAGAGAGGAAGTCCACAAAGTAGTGCGCCGACAGTATCTTTACCTGGAAAAGCCTGACTTAGCACCTGTTGTCCAAGCCTTTTTCAAATGCACTCTAAACGGGTATTTTTTTTCACACACTGGAGGCATTACTCACCGCACACACTGAGATTTCACATGTCGTGCCACATCTTCGGGTGAAGCCAGCGCTAATGGCTATCACACCGGGGAGTCTTGACGTGCATCGATTCATCTTTATGCCAAAGAAAGAACCGCTAACATACTAGTAGTCACTGAGATGGTCACTGTTATGCTCACTAAGTACTGGAAAGGTCTTATCTCTCCTCTGCTGCTTCTATTTGCTTCCATGGCACATTTTCACATTTTCTAATAATACAAAAAAGATGGTGTTTAAACAAGATGGGAGTGCGCGTCTTGGAGGTGTCAGGAGAGAAGGATGAGGTATGTTAAACAAATGTCAGGATCAAGTGCACTACCTGCTATGGCAGACGCTGTAGCATGTGTGTGGAGATATGGGCTCAAGCAGACAATCACCTCCTCTGCGCTGTGAACCTACAAGCTGTACAATTACACAGTTAGCAGTAATATTTACATCTCCTCTCCACCGGCAGTGAATCAGAATATACATATGTCCATGTTTGTTTCTGAGCACATGCGGCCGAGTTGAAATATATTTGAGTAAACATAGAGAGGAGTGCTGGCAAAAGAGGACAGGGGGTAATCATGTGGCAATAGTAGAAGTAGTAACAGGTAAGGATACCAGTTGGAAGATGTACTAGCAGAATTAATAGTCGCATTTATTAGCAGTTAGCAGTAGTAATAGCAGTAGAAGTACTAGAAAAAGGTAGTTATAGTGCTGTAACTAAAAAAAAATACTATTATATGAATTTTGGTTTAAAAAATAAAATAAAGATGCACAATAATTTTGGGGCTCAGTATTTATCATCTGTATATATACTTTTTGCACTAGTGGAGAATTGTTTTTTATTATTTTGTAATATTTGAGCTTCAGAGGGAGAAAAAAGATCTTTATCACAATACAAGCCAATGTTTCTCAAAACATTCGACTGTATGTGTTTCTTTTGCTTCCTCTTTAATATTATTGGAATAGAATAGTGATGTGAGCAGAGCTACATATTCTAACCATGTCAGTCCATCCCAATTTTCAGTACCACGATCAACATTGTAAATATGAATTTGTTCTTAATGTTTTTCTCGTGTAATAAAGGTTAATTGAAAAAACAAACGGCAAAATTATTACTAGTAAATTATTTTATGTACAATAATGACATAAAACTAGCAATAAAAAGAGGTGAAATGTTCAAATCAGCCAAAATGATAATACATTTTGTTCATTTATTAACCCAGATTACAACTGTAAGTTATAAATCAACATTTGAGTTTTTTTTTGTTTTTTTTTTGCTTTTGTTGATGAGCATAACAGCACATTTATAACTACAGTTCTATTGCTGCAAAAGAGCAGGTTTATTTGCTTGAGAGTCAAACTGCTGCATAACATCAAATCATGTTGAATGCTCACTTTTCCCTTAATTTCTAATTAATTTATTAGTTTTATTACAATTTAGTGTACATTAATTAAATTTAAAAAAAGACTGGAAGTTGATTGGACTTAATCAATGACATTATCTCATTGCGGTGGCATCGCAGTTGCTCTGACATCACTTCTCAGAGTTCTAAATCTGTGTAAGTGTAACCTTGGTCCTATTTCAGCTCAGAAATCACTTGAACTTCACAAAAAGAGGACACGTTTTAGCAAAGCTCTAAACATGGAATTTTTCAAGAGGAAACCGTCTCCTCAGGCTGCCCTGTTGCAGCAACTCATGGACCAACTGTGACATGCAGAGGAACAAATCTGTACTCTGTAGAAAGAACTGCAGGAGAAATGAGACCAGAGAGCGGCCCTGCAAAAGCCTCTAGAGTTGTCTGTGGACATCTCCAAGTCTATCTAGGAGAAGATGGACATCAAAACCATGGCCTCAAAACTACAGGTGGAGGCTTTCAGGGAGAAACAAAAAGAACTGGAGAATTTCAGGCTGAGAGAAGAACAACAGAGAATCCAGGCACTGGAGAAAGAAGTCCGCCACTCAAAACCTGTGCAGAAGGATCTGACAGAAGTTATCAGGCTAATTGAGGAGAAAAATAATAAACTTCTGGAGGAGAATCATGCATTGAAGGAGGAGTGCAGGCAGTCTGAGGAGAAGGCTTAGAAAAACAGAGGAAGGAGCTTCAGCTGAAGACTGTTAACAGTGCTCGCCTGGAGAGAGGTAACAGAGACCAGGGAGATGCTGGAGGAGCAGAGGAGCAAATACCAGGTGGAGCTACAGAGCCTGAAGGCAGTTTTGGAAGACATGAAGAAACGTTTAAAGAAGACAGGGCAGAGGTCTGACGAGAAGAAACGTCAGACTGAGCGCATTATTGTCCTGGGACCAAATCAGGCACCACAGATCCAGTGGCACCACAGCACTAGTAAAAAAAATAAGACTGAAGAGAGACGTCTACAGACCAAGCAGCCTCAGACTGAGGGCATGCAGGTGCTCACCAGACACACCAGGGTCGTCCTCAACCTCAAACACTAGGCTCAACACGTGACAACATTTTACCTGCATTACATGAAGTAAAATAAAATCCATTCTGCATGATGTTTTATTATAGTATGTTAGGATATTGAAGGCATTGAAGCAGTATTTACCTTAGTCTGTCGACAAAGTGTTAAGTGGTGTAACAAGAACAAGAATGTAAGTAATATATCATTTCAATCTTTTAAAGCAACTTCATCTCACTAAAAAGCTCCACATGAAATTCAGCAAAAGTGAAACCTTAATATCAATATTTCTTACATTTAATGTTACTCTGGACAAATTGCACCAACAATATTAAAAGTCACAGCAGTTTAGCAGCACTTTAAATCTTATAAAAAATGCCAAAACTTAAGCAAACAGAGCTGAAGTTAGATACTGACTCTTAATACCCCAATATAACATACATATGTTTCTGTAGTCATGAAAATTACAATATCAACTTATTGCACAACAGAATAAAAGATACACAAAATTTTATGGGCTCAATAATTAATGTGTGTATTTGATTTGCAATTTTATTAGGGGGCAGATGGAGAATAATTAAAAGAGCAAAAGTATTAGAATTTTTATTAATATATTTGAAGTATACATTTCCTTTGGATACTAATCAGCCATACTGTGATAACCAAAAGGTTAATGCCATTTCCTGAGCAGTACAGAGAAGCCAACAGCTGCTACATGTCTACCTGCACACTTAACTAATCTTACACCAAAAATAGTTGAGATTTCTGTGCAGCTCTTTGAAATGAGGTGCTGTAAATTATTCATAATCATTTCTGAGCTGTTGCCGGGGCTTCATTTTGGAAGTTGCTGGGGATTAGCTTCCAACTGGAATGCAGACAGAAAGGTATAGTATGAAAGAAAACAAAAGTGTTTCAGAGTTTGCATCATTTCGCCTCACACGTTTGTAGCTATACTCCTGAAGATCGAACTTGACTTAAGCTCATAAGAAGTGGGTTTGCAGGAAAGTTTGAGGGCGTGTGGTATGTTTAATGTATGCAGATCATTACAACGGCACATAACAAGATGTTTACGCTCGCACTATCACAACAACTTTGTATCGCCTGCTATAGGGTGACTGTATAGGGAGGAGTTAGATCAAATGAAACTGTTTGCAGAATAGATGAATGACTACAATTTGCAATAGAAATGCAAACAGAATGTTGCGCAGAAATAGTGACAAAACCACCTTTGTTACATGTTATTTTTTAATAGCAAGACCATTAAACAATTCAGATGAGAGAAAAATGACCCAGTGAGTGGTTTTCAGAGCTGAAGTTATAATGAACAAGAGTAATGAATGAGAACTTGTTTGAGTGCAGATATGGGAACCGTATCTCTACACATAAAATACTCCCTAAAACGTATTAGTTAATGTATGTATCAGGGGCAGGGCTGGGTACCTATCAATTTATTTCAGAACCACACTAACTAATCTGTTGAACAAAGAGTTATTATCAAGGACAGATAGTAGTGGTAGTAATTAGTAGTTAAAATTACAGTCAAAATGTATCTTTTTTTGGTGACACTTTTTATGTACCAGTTTTAAATACCAACCTTAAATATATTAAATGTATTTTTATTTTTTGTAATGGAACAGCCCTCAGGAAGTTCTTTGTTTGTTTGTTTGTTTTGTTTGTTTGATTTATTAGTGCATTTTCAGTTTGTTTATTGTTATAAACATGGACACCAGTGTTTAGAGCTGTAGTTGATCAGTGTTTATATCAAGTGAAAAATACTCTAGTCATAGTATTTCCCTTTTCATTCATAAAAAAAAATCCCTTGTGAAATGGCAAAACACCTTTCTTTGGTTGACTTGAGGTGCTAAGGCTTTTAACATGCCCATGATGTGTATGTATTTGATCGACTGTGAAGGAGCACGTGTTTCCTGGTGGCAGGTGTTCAAAGCCCCCCAAAAACGAGGTCCCATTCCTGGTTCAACTTGAAACGTTTGAATGGCGGCCCCTCGTCCTAGGCACCAGCTCACCAGTGCAGTGTGTGTCAGCCATGTCATCGCGCTATTCTCCCCAGATGAGCTTGTTCAAACAGGGATTCTTCTTCTGTGAATCCCAGCCCAGGCAGTGCCCATGCCAACTAGTTCAAAGTGCTAAACATCAAGGTAAATGCTATGCTTGTCATCTCCAGGATATTTAAAGCAGCGGGGCTACCCACACACACGGCCCACAATGTGCACTTTAGCAAAGAGGCAGCACTGCAGCGTCATTTCCTCGAGTTTGAAATCACACCATATTTGTACACAGATTGAAAATGCGGTTTTAAGCAAAGTGGACTCATTTTCATTATGTTATATAAGAAGCACAGGGTAGTTAAAAAAGCTAATATTGTACATTCATCAATTCAAGGGACTCAAGGTTCACTTGACTAATCACTAGGGTAAAAAATGTCTTTATACTGACAAGAATCAATATATTCTGCTGACGCAAATATCATTACAGAACAGTCAATACAAATTTCTCAAGAGATGATAACTTTAAACCATAAAAGGCTATTTTACATGCCAGAATGTTACTGAACATCCTGTAATCGAAAAACACTCTTGACAATATTATTCATATTAATATTTGTGATATTTCTACCATCTATGTTGCTCAAAAGATATAAGCATGACGCAACTTTTTGGTAGGTCCATCACAAGCTTGTCTCCTTTACTTTGCTTGGAATGTTCCATTGTATAGTATTACATTTATTTATCTCTATGGAAACAAGCAGGTGACACTGCCAAGCCAAGTTTCATCTGTGGAGAAGTGACTTCAGTCAAAATAAGTATACATGTTTTAGCTGCATATACACCTCTAACTGAATATAAGCAAAATTATTAAGTTATACTATGGAACATTTCAAACATTTTAAAGTTTCAAAGTAATGACAGACTAAGTATGCAAAGAAAATCAAAGCATTAAAGAAATGTCATTAAACTCATTTGAAAGACATTGTTAATTGAAAACACAATGTCTAATCTTGGGCTTGTTGATTTATACTTTATATTTTTATTTCAAGTGTTTCTTTAATTCATTGCTGCTATTTGCTGACAGCAATGGCATTTTCTACCTGCGGCTGTGTCAACAAAAGAAGTGTGCTTGACAAGGATAATGCTCTTGTTTGCAAATATAACAGCTAAAATAAATGAGTACAAGTTGAAAAGAACTAACTGGCTACCAGTGGAGATGTGTGCCCTGGATTTATTGCCACTATATTAGTATTAATCAAAAGAGCATGAATTATTCTCAAGTTGTAATTAGATTTTGATGAGGGATATTATGAAACTGTAGGTGAAAAGTCATTAGACACAGGCGAAATGACCAGGGACAGAGTGTGATCCAGGTCTGTGTGAAAAAAACAAGCCAATCGCCAACAGGTAATTGGAGGCAATACTTCATTCTATTGAGTGAGAAGATAAAAAAGAGGAGAGCTGGCACTAAAATATCTGCCCATTCCAAAACAGACAGAAAACACAACGCTTTTAATTGTTTTGTCTGAATAGGACCCACACTACTTTTAGACTATTATGTTCTCGGCAGGCCTTTTTATCTGGAAGACTGATAAAACTGCAATTAATTTTGAAAGAGGGGGAGAAAAACAGAGAGACAATACATCAAGTCACACATGAGTGGTGGCAGGCAGGGATATGTGGGCTGGCGCGGAATAACAGAGGTAGTCAAAGGTAGCATTCATAATTGAAACTGCATTCACAGGAGACCCAGTGGGCTGTGGGGCTCTGATACTGAAGCTGACAGGGAAGGGGACAAAGGAGAGGAGGGAGAGCACGGCTTCAAGTCCACACCTTGGACCATAGAGGATACACAGTGCTTTTCTGACGCCCAGAGGGAAGAGGAGTTGTGTTAACTCTGGACAGAAATGTCTAGTTTGAGAAATGTTTGGAGACAGTTGACTCTAAGACAACTCTACTTGTTACATTCATACTGTATGTGGCCTGGGAAGCCATGTATGAACCACTATAGAACCACTTAACCAGAAGTACCACCACAACAGATGTACAGGTCACTTGCAGTCAGCAGTAAAAGCGGGTGGGACTGAATAGTGACATAGTGGATTCACCGGCTTCAAGGTCAAATAGCTGATTAATAAATTTGTGAAGGACTGCAATACTTCAGAAGCTCCATCATCTCAGTCAAACTAAGTCACTAGATCCAAGTCATTGCATTTATGACTATTCCATTCCTTTCAGCTGACTACTTTCCAATGAGATAAACCATACATACATTGCTATTGTTTAGTCAGTTTTATGATTTGAACCAAAGCAATTTATTTGTGTCATGATCCAATGAGAATGAAAAAAAGGTTTGAAGTTTCCTAAAGGCTCTGTCCCCATCAGTGATTACTACAGTCAGGCTATTTACTTACACAAAGTGAGGTGAGACATAGCTGTAAGGGACAGGCTGTAACGGCTGACATGTTCTCTCTGCAGACCTTTAATCTGCACAATGAGATGTGGTTTGGAGCTGTGCTTTCAGATGAGAAGGATTGTGCTGCATCGGTGGTCTCTTATCAACCTGTTATCAGTGCTCGTGATGTACTTGTCACTTCAGTTGCACACTATGTTTACTTTAGTGTGCGCACACAAGTTAAAAACAAAATCTGTCTTGTTATGAAGAGGCTCTAAACTGCAGCAGATTAAACGTCTATATACAGCCTCTAGCAAATGTTTTGATGGTGTGAAGGTGAAGAAAGAGAACTTTCTCAAACCAGAACCAAGCTGCTAATGGGCAAAATAAAAAAGCCACAGAAACTGAAGTGTGGACAATAACAAGTTTGACCGTGAATGTGCAAATTTAACATTTAAGATCGCAGAATGAGTGCATGATGTGTACTGTTCTACTATATTTGCATATGTGTACCTGCATTCAGTGCTTGAGGCAGAGTTGTATCCTCTCCAGTACCTGATTCTGGACATGCAGCATATTGAAGGGGCTGTGGGAGCATACAGCCTTATGATCAGTGTCGTGTAAGTGAAAATATAGATGTAGAGCCACAGGAGGAGGCTAAGGGTCGTCTCCTTGTAAACGCTCTGCACCCTGGGCTCATAAATTCTCATCAGCGTCTTCATTAAACGATTGCCACTGTTATCTCCATGGAAACACAGGCCCGGCGTGCATCCACAAACAGGGACGTGTGTACAGGGGTTACTCAGGGGGTAAGCTGGCACAGACGCTGACATACCTCTCCTCTCAGGGCTTCACTAGAGACCAGTAGAGGGAGGTGTGAGAGGGAGGGGCGAGGTGGCAGCCAGCCAGCCATGCTAGATCTGTTTCACGGCCATCTCACTTGACAGGCGCTGGCTGCGTCTGGTCTGGAGGCAGCTCTGATTTCTCTTTAATTACTGCTAATCGGAGCAGCCGCAGCCCATGCTAATGAAGCCACAGCGATCAGCTGGGACAGTCCAGCCTTTCTCCGCTAAACAGTGAGCTGACAGGGGCAGCACTCCCCTGTGCCCATGGTCCATCCATTATACCAGCGGTCAGCCCCAAAGCCAAGCCAGCCACTGATGCTGATCCAACAGAAGTCTCTGTGAAAGTGCCACTGGAGTATCACTCATCTCAGCCTCAAATGCACACACAAAATATCAGTGATCAGAAATAGTGATGGCAGAAATAATTATGATTTCTGTCAAACTTTTGATGGCTGTGTAATGTAATAATACAATGATGTCCCATTATTGTAAATGTGTATAATCAATCTAGTCTATTTTCACCCACAAAACATAATTACACAGTACAGATTTTGTGAAGCGGCCTGGTGTCGCTGCTTTTCTTTCAAAGTGAATATTGGAATGACTTGTGACTGACATGGTAGGAGATTTGGTTTGTCTTTTGTTGTTGCCAACACTGAAATAAAATTCTCTCATGTAGCAGTTCATGTATGACACAGAGCAGCCCAGGCAGCTTGTGTTTGTGAGGAGGTAATCCTATTTTTACACTGCATCCACCTGCACAACATCAGGTGTGGACTGCATCTGTGCCTTTACCACTATCAGCCACTATGGCAAGCCCACTTATGAATGTAAATAGGCTGTAGGCATGAACATGACTGTGAAAATCCCATCACAGCAGGAAACTCCTTCAGTTCACAGTACCAGAGATGATCCTGCACTGCTCTGTGCTTGCATGTATGTGCCACATTTGCAATGGTTGCATCACATATAAAGCTGAAAGCAAGTTATATCACAGATGTATAAAGAGATATTACCTAATAAAAATATTCATTCAAGTTAATTGTGCTGTACAAAGCATACCAGTCACACATGTAATACAAAGTAAAGAAAGTCAAATATGTCCAGTGGACCACGGTAGTTGGGAGTGTGCAGATGATTTCTGAACATGAGTGAGAAGCCACTTGAGTTTGATTTCATGCTTTATCAGCACAGATGGAAAATGTTCACACAGCCTCCATATCAAGGTCATCATATAAAGACCATAACATCTCATCAAGCAATTTAGCTGACCTTGTGATGCAGAAAGTAACTGGCAGTTACAGCTGCATTCGCAATTACACTCAATTAAAGGCAATAAAAATGATAAGCCAGTTGATTACATTTAATTTACTGTGAGCAAAGTGCTTTCTGCATTGTGTGCTCACTGAGCAATAATTAATCTACTGCTGCATATTAGCCCAAATGCAGTATTCAACCCAAAAGGCTCATTTAGGTGTGAGGAATGCAGCAGTTGTATACAAAAAGGCAGAATGATTGCTTTGAGGTGAGGAGGAACTGTGTTTGAAATGCATTTGTACATTTATCATATTGTTTTTATTTAAATTACACAGATTAGTGTAAGGGTTAGGGTTTTGAGTCTGCAATAAAATGTGAAAGAATCATGCATCCTAATACAAATGCACAAAATATCATGATTAAATATATGATTAGCAAGTTATACCTTATTCTACTGGTTTTAAATGTGAAAAACAGTAAGTAATATCCCATGTTATGCAGTCTGAGCATCCTAACTATTAACTGCAAGTTGAGTTTTTTCACAACACTCAAGACACAAGTGTTAAGTTTGGCCGACGGGTAAAGCTAACAACAACTAGCTAATGTGCACTACCTGATTATCAAACAATAAGCAGACACATTTTGACCTCAAGAACTGCTTATACAATATATCAGCAATTTTGTTCAAATACATGGGAAAATAGGTACTGGCCCTTTAAGGATGTGCTCTTAATACGTTCCCAATCCTGCATATTTGTGCTTTATATTCATTCAAACATTTTAAAGTATCCATCCATCCATCCATCTTCTCCCGCTTAATCCAGCTGGGTCGCGGGGGCAGTTTGCTGCCCAATCCTCATAGCACCTGACCCCCCCCTATGAATCGCTCTGTGAGTGGTGAGCCCACAGGAGGGTGGACATCATGGTCCTTGATGTTAGTTCATAGAGGTGCGGGCATGTTTTGAACATTTTAAAGTAAATCATATAAAATGAGATTCCAAGATCAGATGCATCTTTCTTTTAGTCAAATGAGTGTACTGTCCAAATGCCAGACAGACTTGTTGCAAACAGAGCAGTCACTGCAGGCGGTAGTTGGTGCTCATCATTCCCACAGACCAATGCTTGTAGCCTGTAGCCGCTGTAGCCTGTAGCCGCTGTAGCCTGTAGCTGCTGTAGCCTGTAGCTGCGGTAGCCACGGAGGTGCCAGATGCACTGACTGAGCTAGTGCATGATAAATGGCAGAAGGTGAGAGCAGAGCGGCCGGGACCGGGGGCACTGTGCACCCTGCATGCTGCTGCCAGTCCCTTGGCATGCAACACGTCAGGCCAAATGGCACAAGCACCCGCCTCATCGCTGACATTTAAACCTATGCCATCCACTCCAGCTGTGGACTCTGCAGGTCCCCCCACCCTCAGGCACCCCCAGGCACCCGCTCTCAACTGCCTTCACTCACCAAATTACCACAAGCATTCGGCCGCTTGCTCCAATCACATGGCAGCATGTCATGTGCTTGGGTTGTCATAACAACACAGCATCAGGACCTTGAACTAAAATATAATGCATAGACTACTGAATTTTCAGTTGTTTGTTCTAAACAGCAGCATACACCTCCAGTGTGGCTTCCTTAGTTGTGCATCAGTCATTTGGAGCAGAGGAGAGTGAGGGCACACAGTGGGACATACAGCCCATTCTGAACATCATGAGTGAAACGCTACAAGATTATTAAGGATTAGAGCAGGCAAGTCTGTTCTGAGAGCCAGAGTTATCAAAGTATCCAACTCATTTATTTCATTTGTGTCACTCCTCTGCCTAAAAAGGAATATAGAAGAGACATAATCAAAACTGCTGTAGGAGCAAGAGATGGGAGTAGTCCAAATGTACACTTTGTATTGTCTTTCATGGTCAGCAGCTTCATCTATTTCTGTTATCACATAGTTGTGAATGCTGTGAATGGATGCACAGTTCAAAATTGTGAAAGACATTGTAACATTCACCTTTACAATGTTTTAGAATGATGTAGGTGTGAAGAGGGATTTTGATATAAAACATGTTCAACCAACTTTTATAAATCTGAGCAATCTGTACCTTTAATATGGTGAAAAGAACTTTAAAGCAGCAAGTATTAATGGATAGTCCAGGTATTAGGTTAGTGACAATGAATGAATGATTAGCCATAATTATCTAAAATTCCTGGCCACAACCACCAGTTTTTTTTCTCTTTTCAGCTCAAGTAGATCAGAAAAAAAACACTCATTTGGTGCTATACAAAAGGATGAAGCACTGCCCTTCAACATGCAGAGCATAAAAATACCACTGTCAACTATTCACAGAAAATGTACCTATCTTTAACAAAGGCTCAGGCATAAAAGGCTGTGGAGGAAAGCGCGTAAACACTTTACATGCTCATGCTCATTAAAGGCAGTGCGGTCCACTCGTACCCACGGAGAGCCTGCATCATGGTATAGAGAGATCCAAATACCAAACGGCATGGCGTGGTATCAAAGGCATTTCTGCAAGCCCAAAGGTCAGCTGATGGTAAAAGGTTGCAGAGGAATGGCGCTTTCATCAGTGGGAGGCAGCTGGACTCTCCAAAGAGCTGCAGCTACTCAGGGCTACAGGCACAGTGGGGCTGCTCCACTATGACATTTCACATCCAGATCGGACACTATAATGGCATTTCAGACACTTTTCAAGCAGCCAGATTGTCCTTCCCCCATTGCTGAAATTTTTATAGGCGCTGCTTTTTCATTGTTTGGGTTTATTACAGTGTCTGAGGGAGATCAAATGGATTGTGTGTGGAGAAGGAGCCACATTTGTGGACCGATGTGGAATTGATTGCAAACAGACATGTGCACTATAGGGCAGCAGAAGCACACCTATTTGGTTTAATCTGTACTGATCTATATTCAGTTTACTGGTCCATCTTGTTTTACGGGCTGGCACTAATGTTGTCTATATTATTTATATTAAAGTTGAAGTTACCAGCTAACCTAATCTTGTATAATATGGCAACTGACCTACACTAGAGTGTGTAGCAAATATATTAAAATTTAGTTGGAAGTACTTGATTCAAACCAAATCTTTTTGGAATTAACATAACACTATTTTTCTACACAGCCCAACATAAGAAAGCATCCAGCACGGGGGAGCATGTTGTGAAGTGAAGCATGCTATATCCACGCCGCTGGGAGATCATTTTGTACAACTCTTATCACAATTATTTATTTCTATAAGCCACTCGTGCGGGACAACTTCTTATTTCTTTTTTCCACAAGGAAATGGTCAGTGTGGTTCTCTTTGAAGTCCCAACTCAAATGATTTGTCCCATTTGCTCCGCGGAATTGCATTTGCTGACATAGTATTGCCATTAAGTGCTATGTGCTACACTGGAGTATTCAGGCTTGCTTAGATTAAAGGGAAACCAAATGCACTGATGCTGTCTGATAACCGCAACAGCATTTCAAAAAGTATAAGGAATAAATATTTATATGCAAAGTGTTCCAGAGCAAAAAGAAATGCTCATTTTAAGCGATCATCCCTGCGGGTAATGTACAAGTTACATGCTGATCGTGGCTCCACAGAGGGTCGCAAATGTTGTTTTTGTCATCTTGGTTTTTCATCTTGGTGTGAAAACTCTTGCAGTTGGACCAGGAGCGTCATTGTGCACTTATGGAGTGCTGCAAAAATCAGTAGAATGGCCTAATTGCGGCTGTTGAAATTGACAAACTATATGCAATTATAGAGCAAATGTGAAACAGTAATATAGTATTTGGGAAGAAGTCCATTGTAGTGATTTGATAGCGCCGTGCTTGGGCCTTAATTATGAGGCAGGATATTGAAGAGAAAGCCCTGAGATACATGGTGAGGGGTCATTATTACACGTGACCTTTGAGCGAGAGCAGGCTCTGCAGTGTGCCGCCGCAGCTCCTCCTTTGATTAGAGAGATAATGTGGGTTTGGACGGGGCCATCACAAGACTTTGACATTCTTTAACAGCCTTTCAAATGTGATGTGACCTCTGTGTTTGTGTGTGAAGGACTAAAACCACTGTGGGAATATAAACATTGTCTTCCATTTCATGTGAATGTGAAAAATGTTAAAATAACTCAAAGATAGATTGACATAACCATGCTAATGAATATCTAACTCAACTGAATTGGATGAGAATATTTTGATGAAGATGTACCGATACTGATACGGATACTGGAACCACAAGCCTGGAAAATACAAAGGACCAGGTATCAGTTCCTGGATATCAGTTGAGGGTTATAGGTCAGTGCTTAAAAATGTAGCTCCATAATTACTTGATGCTCAATCATTAACAGTTTTTATTTAATAAAAAAACTAAATCTGTATGTTGCCATTATCAATTGAATGTGTGACAAGGCTATTTAAAAGGCAGTATTATTACAAAACAGAAAAAGCAATGCATCTCTCCATTTTAGCATGATGAATCCTACATTAATATAGTTATACAGAGAATGAATGGATTCTGGTTAGAAATCAGAGCAACAAAAGATTAGTGTTCTGTGTTGACACTATTGAATGTGTAGGCTACTTACTGTTAAGAGATACTATACAGTTATAGTAGGTGTTAAAAATTATTTAATGCCAAGATGCAAAAAGAACACTGGCCATTTTTTTCTCCCTTTTGGGTTAATTTTATATCGTGTATGCACTTTGGCTCTGAATAACATATAGAAACTTAATATTGGACCACATTCTTATTTACAGGTAGGCAGGTAGGTTATATTTAAACCCCAAAATACACATAGAGCAATGTATTCCTGCCTCATGTGAGTTACATTTAGTGTCGGAATAATGCAATGACACGGATCAGGGGGAATTCTTTACTTAATGAGAGCCTATAAGCAGTTTGCTGGAGCTATCTCCGACATAGCCTGCTGTCAAAATGTCAATGAATCTCAATTTAACTGCTAACTTAATCACACAGGGACCATCTCGTGCTGGCGGTCTCACTTGGTTTTCTTAGTATATAAATATTTATAGGAAGTAGAGGAGTATTACAGGTGCATGGTTTGTGTTATTGATTTTAATTTAGAAGATAGATCGGATGTTCTTAAGCACTCCGCTATGGAAATTTCAATGTAGAGGGGTGGTTATTGTTTATCATTATTAACACAAGTCATTAAGGTCTTGGCACAGGCAATAGAGGCTTTCATTTTCAGAGCAATCATTCATAGACAAATCCAATTCAGCTTATATTATTAGATTATTTTTCAATGCAAAATGGTATTCTCCTTTCAATATTACATACTTGGCCTTTCCTCCAGTTTAAAATTACTTCTGCTTGTCTATCAGGAGTAACCATGGCGATTGGTTTCAAAACAGCTAACCAAGAGTGTCCTGTCCTGTGTCTTATCTCCCCATTTTTTGTATGCATTCTCTCTCCCTTCTCTCCACTCCCATTTCCTATACTTATAAGGATTTATTCTGATTATTTACAAGATCGATAAAGAATATTATTAAACTTTCGTATTTCTATAAGCTTTGGTTTGTCCATGCAAGTCCAAATTGATGAGATACTTTTAGAACTATACAGTGTTAAAACAACTCTCTGGTTCCATGAGGACATATAGAAATTGATGCCATACACATACTGTTTAGAATTAAAAAAAACAAATAAGTAATTTTTCTCTTGCTTTTTCCTTCGTGGGCAGCCAACTTCCCCACGATCTATAATGGAGTAGATATTGCAGTGCGTATTGATTGATGTCTCCTTCCCCCCACTTTGACATTTGCTTATCCTCGTCCGCATCTACTGCTATTGACGAGGGCTCTATCTGGACATCTTCCTAAGCTGTTTTGTCATTTGTCACCTCTTAAATAAAAACCGCAAAGGGGGGCGTTGTCAGTGATAAGACTTAATGATAGTAACCACAATGCTTTCATACAAGTGCTGGGCGAGTACACTTTGACATGAGCTTCATTTTGTCACCACTTATGCAATATCACCTGCTGTATTCCTGATCCCTAATAAGCAGGCAGCCGCCATCCTGCATTTACTCATAAAAGTGGCCAATTTAGTGCAAATCTATTGAAAGCTGGTCTTTTGGTTTAACACATTTTAAAGTAATGCATTTAATAAGCCCACTCTGCCGCTTTTCTGTCAAAAGCTACTATTTTCCCCTCAACTCTTGGATACGAATTGGTGAGATCAACACATCCCAACGAAAGCTGCTAAATGCGCCATGTGAGTTTTCAGGTTTTTGACTTTGCCAACTCTGTATTTGTAGTACAGTGCAAGCGGCATTACTTTTACATTGGTACAACGCAGATTTTCTCCCCATGAGGTGGAAGACACATCCTTCCTCTCCAACCTCCCTTTTCCATCCGTCCCTCCCTCAGCTTGGCTCCTGCAGAGAGGCTATTATTGCAGCTAATTATCTACAAATAGGCCCAATATGACAAACAGGGCTTTGCACCAGCACTTGCTTATCGTAGGAATAAGCCGCAAAGGCAGACAAAGCGCAGGACAAAAGTCACGGTGGAAATACAAAAGGAAATTTGAATCATAGATAATTGAGTGGAATGTGATAGAGACACAATGTGACCAGGATGAAAGAAAAAAACTCATCTAAAAAAATATAAGTGGGAGGCAGATGGGTGAAGAATGAAAGAATGGGCAAAGTGACTCTAAAAGGGAGACATCATACCAGGCAAAATGATCTCGTCTATACTGCGTGTGTGACTGCTTGTTGCTACTGGCAACTGTCCTGCGATGCACAGGCCACATCCATTTAGCTCCCAGCATGCCTCATGATCAGGGCAGCTCAGGGGTCTAAGACTGTCTGTCTCATTTCCATAGAGGAGCTCATTTAGCAGACGAGCGTGGATGCATCAATGGGCGCTTGATTAGATCCTTACCTCAGATATATATGAATATTTATTAGTGTTGAACGAATCCATGCTCACTCCGCTTTCATCTGCAGTATCCCGAGTGTCCTCCTGCTCTGCTCTTAATTTCTGACAATGAATATGTCAAAGGAGCATCAGTGTTCTCCCGCAAAGAGACAGCACTCAAGGTAATCTAGTTATTGTGGCTCTGCAGCATGATCCACTTTAAGTTTCGCTAAATTCACGCGGCTTTTGTCTTGTTATGTTTTATTCGCCATGGTGACAACAACAGCACTCAGGGACCTAAAGGAAATGAATGTGGGTAATGAAAGCGACGTGCTCAAAAGGATGTGTGTTTGAATTCATCGCGTCTGAAGATTAGTGCACGACGGGAGCTGCAGGTGGATGCCAAATGGTGGAGTTATTCGCGTCCCGTCGGGCCCCAAAGACAACACAATCACACCCACGCATGTGTCCCGAAACTGGGATTGGGTAACTTACGTCGCTAACACCGGCCTCCACTATCTTCAGGCCCGTCTCCTTCTCCAGCTGCGGCTTCTGTTGCACTGCACAGAGACAAAAGCAGAGGAGGTGTGAGGATGACAAAGTAGCAGATTTTTCACTTCCCCAAGGCTAGAACAAGTGGAACCGAGAAATGATGCAAGGGATGTAGCGGCATGAGTCAGATGTCAAACTGGTCAGAGAAAATGGCCGCCTACACAGCTCGATGGATGGAGAGTGGTGAAAAGTGCAGGGGCAGATGGTTGTGTGGCAGCTGACAGTGGCAGTGGGGCGACAGGTGTGCCTAGCTCTGACATGTTGTGTGCTTAGTAGGTTTATAATAAGAGAAAATATCGGAGTCTTGAGCCAATAAACAGGTACTTTCACTGTAACTATTCCAGTTCCATCTCAAGGTGAACTACAGAATTGGATGGTGCATAGTTTGGACCATCGAATATTTTTAAACTTTGGTGGATTTTTATAAAGAGAAATAAATATGAAATTTCTCTTTTGAGGCAACCGCATTAACTGTGAGGTTAGGGATGATGCAGCAATGCCATAAAAAATATCTAATGTACCAGGTAAAAGTACAATTGTGTCATCACTTTTCTTTACTATGGACCATGACTATCAATCTAGCATCAAATATTAATGAAGTGTGCAGTACACCAGTGTAACATGCAAAACCACACCAGAGTAAAAATGTCTATGTAAAATATCTATAGATAATTCATTAAAATGTTTATAATTAATTAGTTTACCAGAAATCTCCTCTCAAGGAGCTTTGTATGGCATGTGTATAATGCTCCTTTGAACCACACATCTAAACATTTGCTCAACTCAACTTCTGATGTAGTGTATTAGATTAGAAGGTAAAGAATTATAAACACTTTTTTAAAACTGAGAGGGCAATCACATTCAAAGCAGTGAACAAAAGTTGATTTGTAAAGTGTGTATGTATACTACTGTGGGTAGTTGAGTGTATTTGCAGAATAAGATGTGACCAAATGCATTAGCTTAACCTGCTCAGGATGAGCATAAAACACAGGGAGATTCACGGCACAATAGCTTGAGCTCCTGCCTTTTGTTCTAGCAGTAATTAATACAGCACCCAAGTCTGATCCTCTCTCTAGATCTATTGATCTAATCAAATATGGCATTCTATTTCCACAGCTTTGTTTCTCATGCAAATCCCAGCAAAGTAAGGCGTCCAGGATCACACACTGTGCCGTACTTTGATGGAAACATTTATATTGCAAAACAAAATCAAAGAGGTCTTAATAGATTACGCTAAATTATGAAATGAAAGGGAAAAATGAGGCATGATTTTCATTTGGTTAGCATGTGAATGTGATTGGCAACACTGAAAGGGAAAAAGAAAAGTGCGAGTTAGGTCCTTTAAATCCCATTTCCTCAGATGAAGGCTATGCAAATGACCCTGAAGAGCTGAACCCCACCTCTCACTCCAAATGCAACCAGGGCCTGTTTAATTAGTATTTTAATCTATCCCAATGATTCCACTCAGTCCACAATGTATGCAGCATTCTGTCTAATTAAGCGCACTACTTTTGGGGACGCCCATCCGTCTCTGACCTGCTCCTCTCCTCTGCTTATTACAGCCACCACAAGCACTGATGACTCTATCTTGTCGCCAACTCAAATGGTTACATTGGTTATACTTTACATGTCAGCCAGACTTCCCACAGTGGAAGGAGAAGAGCTAAAGGTCAAATATATGTCTTAAATCTACCACATAAAAGGGGAAAGTATAAAGTATAGAGTCTTTTCCCATTAGCCAAAGCCTTCAACTGAAATAGTGCTAAGAAGATCATTTTCATTTCATGTTTCCACCTCTGTATTTAGTCATAGCCATATCAACGCTCTATAGTTAGCTACTGTACCTGCTATTTGGGGGGGGGGGTAATGAGCAAGGTAATTGGCCTGGCTGGGTGTGGGCGGTGGTGGTAGGGGGAGCCAAGTCGCTAAAAGGTCACAGCCCCGTTTGGTTCTAATGAGGACCCCACTTGGGTTGCAACATGTGACGAGCGAAAACGACCCGAGATTAGCCTGAAATCAACGCGCGCTGCTAACGTTTGAGTGACAAGCAGACTCTCGGAGATTCGTGGAGGAACCAGCACGGCCTGAAGGTCAGTATTTACTTGTGAATCAAAGCTGAGGACTCTCCAATCAACCTGAGGGGAATGACAGTCCCACAACAGCCACTTTAAATGTAAATACAATGTACTTGCAGAGCTCATTAACTGCCCACTAGATGGATGTGTCCAGAATACGGCAGTGAATGGATTGCTTGTTCTGTCACTGTACAGATAACAGCCCACAGCCTCTCTTTTCGGTTGCCCCCTTGTACTAACCTCCCACTGGAACGCTTCTCTCTCTATCCCTCACTCTAACACACATTCGTCCTGATTTTCTAAGCTTCAAATTAGCCACCAAATACTCCTGACAGACTGTGGAAAAGAGATGTCAGCTTTGATTTCAGAGTGCCTCCTCCGACCATTTTAATAGGCATTGTCTGAGTCTATCCAGTGCAATCGCTAATATCGAGATCTGATCCCCGCAGCCTTATTTGATCTGCTGGGTTTCCGAGTCGCATCGAACTCCATCATCTTGTGTTCACCGACCAAGAAGAGGCAAGCCACAGGATTGGTGTTAAAGACCTGCTACATGTACATCACTCACAAGTCAAAACCAAGCATTACACAATCAAATCAAAAAGTGCAGAATCTCTGAGCAGTATGCAATCCACTGAAACACAGATAAAGGTAGAGGATGTCTAAACTGAAATCTTTCCAGTAAACTTCTTTTGCCATGGGGTGACAACCTGTCTCTCTTTTGATTGCCCTGCACAGTTTAGACCCCTGACCCTCGTCACACTTATTCAGAGAATGTCCTGCTTTTTTGTTAATTCCACTTGACTTATAAAATAATAATGCCTTCACTTTATATAACACTTTTCCAGACACCCAAAGTAGCTTTACAATTTGGTGCATAATTCATTCATTACATACACAATGGTGGTAAGCTACTGTTGTAACCACAGCTGCCCTGGGGCAGACTGATGGAAGTGAGACCATCTCATCCACAGGCGCATCACCATCACCAACACTCACCTGCACACAGCATTCAAACTAAATAATAAAAAATGAGATCTACACACTTGATACATTTATTTTTACTCTCAAAGATATCAAGACCTACTGGCTTTCACAGTGTAATATGTTGGCACCTACTGATGTTTTTCCAATTGAAGAATGTGATGATGTAATACTCCCAGATGGGAAGCCGGAGCCATTATTTCCTATTGATTACATTATGCATTTAGTTGAAATATCCTAAAGGCAAATTCACAAATTTTGAATATGATCATTTCGCTCATTTAGGAACCTTGAACTTGCTGTATTCCAACAAAAATCTAAATTGTCACAAAACTGATGTTAGCTACTTCTCATCAGTATTAAATATTATTGTTATTGTAAAATGATGTGATGTAATATGAAACCCAGCAATTGCTATTCCAATCTCTCTGTGCGCCATGACTTTCAACAACGTTTTCCTCTTTTTCTTTAGTTTGAGGAGGCCACCCTACTTTTACCAACATATTTCCTTTAAGGGCTCAGCATTCTGTAGGCTAGATTAAAAAACAAACCATTTCAACCATATCTCCAACCCCCTCGCTCCTAAAATGTCATTTGGGCCCTACTGAATCCCAGCAGTACCAGAACTGCCTTCACTGAAATAGTAAGGTACAATGAAATATTATGTCCACCATGTTGAACTCAAGTGGACCCATGGACTCGCTTGTATTTAATTTACAGGCACAAATATACAGCAATATTTCATGGTTCAAAAGTTTCCATTCATTGTTTTGTGATGCGCAGTTCAATAGGCATTCTTCATCATATCAGACACAGCTCATATTGTGGCTCAAACATTAGATGAAAGTAGGAGCAAGGGTACATTCTACTGCTTTATGCTCCATCAGACATAATTTACAGCCCACTACAAGCTTCATAATAACACTGGCTTTATGTAGTCACCACATGTACATGCTCAAGAGTAATATGCTCAGATTAAAGCCACGCACATTGTGTTGTGTAAAGCATCAGAGAAACTCATCAAGCGCCCACTGAACAAGGGGAAAAAGGCCACTCCAATCACCCATCTAAGAAGAATTTCCAAACACCACTGCTGCTGCTTGACATGCACATTAATGAGACAGAATGCATCCAAATGCCATAAACAAACATTTAAGCTTGATTTTATGTGACCTTTGAATCGCTCCCTACATATGTACTTCCACAAAGTGCTGCTGTCACAGGGGTAATTAGATTGAAATGTGAATTTTCTTGCTGCCATCTGCCAAAAATACACCAATGATGAAATTGTCATAGTTAATCGATTTGAATAGAGAAATTATTATTATGAAGTTTGTGTTCATTTGTTTAATAAACAAGTCACTTGATGGTGTTTGCATCTATAAATTTGCAATCACAGGCAGCTTAAGTTGGAAGCAGAGTTGGCATCCTGCACCCATCATTGCCACATAACAGTACTCAAAGAACAGGAAACATGGTTTATTTTCCTTATGCACAAGTGTTCATGACTGTAAACAAAATATCCTATGCATTGCCATTAAAGATGTATGACATTGTATTCCGAAAAAAAAGAAAGAAAAAGAAAATAAGATTGATCCCTGCTCATCTGTCCGCTCCCCAGTCTGTCAGTAGTTCCAACAGAGAGCAGGCATGCAGTTGCCTTTTGACCAAGTGAGTGTCTGTAGTTGACAAAATGCATATTTCACTAGCAGCTGATTGATCTGTTAATACTGAATAACATTCACATGCATGGCATCTATCTCTGCAAGCCCCCTCCTCTCTCCACTGCTCCTCAGGTCGTCTATTCAAGCACTTCTCTCCCTCCATCCGTCACTCCAGCCAAACAAAATGAAAGTGTTTATTGTGGAGGAGGGCTGACGCTCACGCCTCTCCACAGCCGTTAGCCTTATCAGCAGGCAATCGGCGCGATATTAAAGCTGCCATTCCGCCCATCACTTTCCCCTCGCACATATGATGGCTGTCTCTACCTATCAGAGCACAGCGAGGGGGAGGGCAAGCACTGAGGTACTGGTGTGTGTGTATGTGTAAGGGGGGGTGGAGGGGGGTGTTGGTACTGTGCACCTGATCCCCGTCACTGATAACACACATGGCAACCTATTTTCCACTCCGAATCCAAGGCGCGAGGTAGCTACAAAAACAATAATATTCCCCTATAAGAAGTGCAGCATATTCATTACATGTATGATATAGAGCGCGTAGTATATGACCTCTTATCAGTCACCGCCGATGCATATCAAAATGTAATGCACCCACATATTGTACGTTCAAAAGAGAAATATGGAATGACTTTGGTGTGAATTTTATGGTCTGTGATAAACATCCTATAAATAACATAGTATATAGCATACAGGTACATATACATTGTTCTTCAGACAAACCCATACGTCCCCAGCATGCTCATCTGTCGCTTCTGGGTTGAGAATCTAAATTGTTCATTTTCCAGGCTTTTTTAAATCAGGAGGCAAAATCGAAATACCTCCCCTTAAAAACAGTAACAAGGTAGGGAGCAGCCTCAAGTGAAAAGGGAATGCATTGTCCTTCAATCCCTGATACTCCTTATTCTCCACTATTTAATTGATCCGAGGGGAAATTATGCATGGCACAATTGACAGTTTACATGATAATTGACGAAACAAACTGACATGTTTTCTATTAAGGTCTCCTTATGGAAAAACAATAACCTTGGGTATTTGCAAGTTATTAATGATGACATTTGTATACATTATAATTTGGGGGTTATATATAAATATTGTATTGTGTTATATTATTGTTAATACATACATGGTATAGAATAAATTATGATATATCAACATGTCAAAATGGCAATATTTTGGGCTTACATGTCACTACTTTTATCAACTTTTGTCTAAGGACAAAGACATTTCAAATGCCATGATGTTTTAATGTGTGTGCTCTTTTATTTGATATTAGTTTGTCATTTAAAGTCCAAAATGTAGCACCAAGCTCCCTCTTCTGCAGCATGACTAAAGCCATGACATCACCAATGCCTCTGATCCAATCAGCAGAGCCAGTCATATTGGCCCATGTCTGTCACATGGAGGAGCATGCTGTTAGCAGCAGGGGTCCTGGCCGCCTCACTGTTTATTCAGCCTGATCGATCACTTCCTGTGGATAAGCCACAGTGCTCCCTACAAACCAACTGCTGGTATTCAGCTAAACCAACTCACCACAAACCTTTACATTGTCCTGACATATAGAGCTCAGCGCCCAGTGGTAAGATGTCTCCACTGCTATAGTGTTTCAGATGTGACACACATACACAAGTGAACTGAGTTTTAATGGCAGGAATCAGCATGTGTCTTGTGTCCAGCGCAGACGCTGCCATAGCCTCAGTGTCAAATGCATTAAAGAGCCATCCTCTTTCAAACACAACCCACATGACACATTTATAATTGCATCCTCCCTTATTAGAGCGCCCTTTCAAAGATGGCTGAATAATTCACCTGGATCTGCTCTGGAGCGGGCCTGAGTCAGACACACATATCTGTGTCCAGGCTGCAGCTGATTAATAGATTGTGGCTGCTCTGACACTCTGTGTAGAATAGGCATTTTGCCTTTGATAGGTGCTGACACCAATTCTTCACGGACTGCAAGAGATTGGGGTACAGAGGCAGCGCGGGCAAATTACTTGGATAGTGAGCGGGTCCAGATGTGGAGGAGCCGTGTGGATGTCACTGCTCATTCTCCACAGGCCCTCAGAGGTGACACTGTGCAGATGTGTGACACACGCCATGCATATCACATGTGACAATCAGTCAGGAAGAGCAGCTCTCATGGAGTATGACAGACAAGGAATAAACAGAACACATCTGAAGACATTATGGCTATCAGACGCAGGCCTGCTGCAGAGCCATGTGCCTGCTCTTTGGGTGACCTTTTCTAAGAACACAAGCTGGCAGCCTCACTGTCAGGACGATGCTGCACAACACACTCTATCTGCTTAAACTACACTGCATCCGTCTGTGAAACTTTCACACCTAAGACTGTTGCTATCCCTGAGATACTGCAGTGCAAATAGTCAGGCCTTAACATGAACAAGCAAGTCTGCATACACTTACAGCTAATCTCAGTGAGGCTACTGCTGGAGTCCTGCCCAGTGCCCAGTGTATGAGCACAGAAGGGAACTGATTTATTAAGTCTGCTCCTCTCACAGACTTTCCTGTAGGCATTTTACTTTATGGATGGACACAATCTAAAACTAGTGTATATATGTGGGACTGTATTTGACTACAGTCAGATAAGTGAAAGAAAGCACACATTAAGAGATTACCTTCCAGCTGTTTTAGTGTCATTATAGATTACAGACATGGTTAAAATATTTCATACATGACATTGTCTGTTTAGGTAATATGACCCATGTACACAGCTTCTTTGATTAGAGCACTTCTGCCAATGATTAAAGTCCTGTTTTAAAAGAAGAGGTGATTCTCTGGATATGTATGATACAGATGAAAACATCTGGAAATGTGCCAGGTATGAGGGGACTCCAGAGGGAGGCTGGTGCCACACTGAGCTCTCCCACAGAGGAACTGTGGCAGAGGCCATACCTGTCACTGTGCAGCAATTATCTTCAGGCTATCTCTAGAGAGTGCCCCCTGCAGGTCGCCACATTACTAACCACATCAGCAAGTGCGCCTGCACCACAGACACAAACACGTGCCTCTTCGCTTTTCATCCACAATTCATCATCCACCAGCTAATGGCTAGAACAAACTGTAATGATGTGTTAGTGCAGACATCCTGCTCAAACCGAGACTAACACGCCTCACTCTGTAGATGCATACACACACATACCACTTGTGTTAAGACAAAGATATAGAGAAGTTAGCAAATAAACACAGTGGAAGTGCTAAAATGCTAAATATCCTAAAGATGTCAAAAGGTGAGTGTTTGACAAGACATACAGCATTAACATTAACTTCGTTGTGTCCTTAGACCCACATTGCCTAGTATGAATGTGGTGTGTGTGTGAGTGATGGTGGAGGTCAGATGGACCTGTGGCGCCGATTGGCAGCTGTGTTTCCGTCAGTCTGCCCAAGGGCAGCTGTGGCTACTGTGGCTGTGGCATTATTCATTCACTCCATACCCCTTGGTGTTTAAACTACGATTTAGTTTAAACACCAAGGGGTATGGAGTGAATGAATAATGCCCTGTAAAGCGTCTTTGTGACATTTGTCTGTGAAAAGTGCTATGTGAATAAAAACCTACTTACTTACTTACATAACATGTGAGGCGGATGTGAGCTCCACTGATTCAGACATTAGCATGTGGCTATGGGGAAACACACGCCCACAAACATGTGAGAGGGAGTCCATTTTGGGCCACAGGGAGGTCTAGAGCTCAGACACTTGTCCCTGCAGACTCCGACATGACTGCAACTTTAAGGGGCTGTGAAGGGTGATTTCAGAGAGCTCAATGTCACCTCGTTACCAAAGATTTGTTCCGACTGTCATTAGTAATCTCAAATGGCATCACTCAAATCAGAAATATGTAGCAGGGTTTGAGCAGAGGAGGGGGGGAATGCCTCAACGATTCCATGTGAAAACAAGGACGCAACCATCTAAATAGGACAAGTACATCTACATATAATGCACTGTTTTTTTTCAGCCAAATCAGACTCAAAGGACACGCATGTGCCTTGCGTGTAGAAACAGCCATTATCAATGTAAGGCATTGCCTGACAATAACATGATAATGTGTCGATTTCTCATTGAACACTGTGGGCTACAAACATAACGCTTTAACAAATCGCTCTGTTCACAATTGTTGTTTTCACGAGCAGAGAGACGTTACTGACTAAATGTGGCAGCAGGAATCAGAGAGAGATAGCAGCAGAGGAAATTTAGCCTTAGACAGGCAGAAACCAACAAACAACAATCTAAATTGGATTCGAAATCAGTCCTGCAAAAGGTGCTAATGTGATCCAGACAGAAATTCATCAAGGCTCCCATCAATGAATGCATGAAAGACATACATACAAGTCTTTTTCAAACCCCACTCCTCCAACTAATGCACAGTCTGAACACCTAGATTAAATTTCCAAGGCTTTATATTATATTATATTATATTATATTATATTATATTATATTATATTATATTATATTATATTATATTATATTATATTATATTATATTATATTATATTATATTATATTATATTATATTATATTATATTATATAGTATATTTTTATAAGGTGGGATTTTGAAGACTGTCTCAGTGAGAAGAGGTCTCAGACAGCAGCCAACATTTGCTGCTGGCAGCTGGAAGCTAAGTCAATCCAAAGAATTAAAGCTCGGAGCACATCTCCAGATGTTGCTGCGTGGATGGATCCTTGGAGAGAGGATGGAGTGGCAGTGAGCTGGGTCTCCTCGCTGTGAGGCACTGGCTGCACCTCAGACGGTGTGCTCTTCTGCACTGCTGTTCTGTACAGCTGGGAGTGGTGGGTGTAAAATGAAAGTGTAACACAACAGCCTGCACAGGTGTCAAAATGAGAAAGATGACATTTCCCTTCAGAGATTTTATTAGTTCTGATATCGCTTTGTATTCCGCCTTGTGTCTTGTGTGTCACTCCACCACTGCTTTTTCATTACTATTTTTCTTGGGGACAAAATGTGATAATGATTATTATATGTCTAAATCTGAGCAGCTGTGTCTGCAAAGGGAGAGAAAACCAAATGCAGGGAGGCAGAGAGGGATGCAGCTCCAAGATGAAAATACACAGTTTGACTGCTTCCATTGTATAAGCACCCCTCCTCCTCCGAATCAATCACCAAACTGCAGTTTCTCAAACAATTTCTCTGAAAACGAGGCCGCCATTTGGAGGAACAGCATGACGATTAAATCTATACGTGCAGAAACACCTGACGTACTTCCCCAGCTCCTTTAAGAACTCTGCTATATATACAGTGTGTGCAGCCCGCTCTGATTGAACTCTTGTGCAGAGGGGAGACAGCATGTATAAGCGCACACAGCCCGGCCTTTTTAAGGACACCTGTTGGGCTGCATGGCTCATCTCCTCCTCATTTAGCCGTCTGTCTGGGCTCCGTGGGGCTGATTACCAGGAACCACTTGCTCTGCTTATCAGTCTAATTAGAGTCGCTGGCAGGTGACACGCCGGAAGTGTGTGCAAGTGTTGGCGTTCAGCAGAGGCTCAGGCTTCAGGAAGTTACATTTAAAACAGGGCCGAAAGAGCCGTTTCCGGCTGTGGGCTGCACGCTCCAGGATCAGTGAAAAAAACAATTGAGAAGACAGTTCAAAATACTCAAGAGTCCTGTCCACCAAGGAGTTTCATCACAGTATCAATAAACAAGACAGAAGAATCAAATACTATATTCCAAAAATTTGATATAAAATGGATTTAAATGATGACAACACATGTAAGTTCCGATAGACAAGTGATAATTTTTTGAGACAACTATATTTCATGGCCATGGTAGTACAAGCTTTTACAAACTTTTACTTCCAGGTAGAGTCTGATCTTTAGATACCCTCAGTTAAATTAAATGTAACTATTTACTATAACTATTAACTATAACTATTTACTAACCATATTGGCATTTATCACATTATATCAGGATATATATATATATTTTTTTTATTAATGTACACATGTATATTTTTTATAAATGTACAATGTACACACAACACACACACACACACACTATATACCACCACTACCACTACTTTGTCTGGCAGCCATTCATTCAAATGGACATGTCCTTGTCAGCTGGTTAAAAGGAGTGAAAACAGGCTATATATTTTTAAACAAAGACACTATAAGCATATTTTCTCAGTAGAATATTATTGTGAATCGTGGCAGTGTATGTAAGTGTGTCTCGCCACAGGCTGCCTCACACTTCAAGTCCAATTACCTGTGTTAAGGCCACATGTGAGACGGGGGATTACAGCACATTATTGGAACACAAACAACAGTCTCCCTGCCCAGCAACCTGTGGGCGCTACGGCGACGGCAGTTGGGAGGTGTGAGAGGTGTTACATTAGCACCTGTACTCGCCGACTGTGGGCTCCTGACCTTTCACCACCAACTCTGTATAGGTTGCTTCAAAACACTTCCTCTGTCTTCTCTCCGAAGCATCTTGTCTACCTCTCCAGTTCTCATAGAAATTGGATTTTAGGAGAGGAGCAAAAATAACGGTTATTTGTGATTTTGTAACTTCTGTTTGCCCACCTACCAGGAGGTTGCAAGTTCTCAAGTGTCAGACAGGAAGGGCATAAAATTACTGTAATGTGATGGGTTGGCTATGGCAATCGATAATTAAAATGGGGACAGATGATAAATGATCTCATTACATGTGCACTATGTAACTTTTTCTGGTGGAGGGTCTGCCACAGGCTCATCTCCATTGAGATTTCTTTGCCTGGAATATTTCACAGTATTGCACAGTATTTCTATGAAGCATTTATTCAATTTATTTATTCAATTCATACTTGTTAATTTTGCTGAACAAATTACTAAGAAAATATTCAATTCAATTCATTCAATTCAATTAATTTTTGTAGCGCCCAAAATCACAACAACAGTTGCCTCTAAGGGCGTTCCAAGATTTTGATGAGTAAAACATACACACAGACATATCAAAACAGGAATAAACAACATTCATGTAAAGCAACAAATGAAACATCGTCCAGTCATCCCCTGTCCTTAGACCCTCCTTCTCAGCAAGGAAAAACTCCAAAAAACCCAGGGTCCTGGGAAAAAGAAGAAACCTCGGGGAGAACTACAGTGAAGGAGGGATCCACTCCCATGGACGGACAGGCTATAGATGTCCAGGCCCGTGGGCCAGTTCGGTATGGCCACAGCTACCCAGGTGGGGAAGGAGCCGGAGAGGAGCCAGGCGAGGAGGAGGCTCCTTCCCGGCAAAATATGCATTGTAACCTTGTGTCCTCACCACAGGTTTGACCTGTGACTTCTCCTGATGGTGTCACCTGTATTTTATGTAGATAAGATTAATGCCATATAGTGGAACATTTCAAGAAAAGCAAGAACATCTCCATGAACCCAAGCAGGTGGCCGACCTACCACAAGAGAAGTTAATTAGTGCACCTTTTTTATGGAAACATAAAGCAATTTTATTAAAGTAACTTGACAAAAATAATGTGGATCAAATAAACATGAATTGAAAGAGCAAGCAAATGACTTGGTTGAATTGGTTGAGTAGTGACGCTTTAAACCTTAACAGTGCTTCCTTTTGAATCTATGCTAATGCAGGTATTTATACATTCTGGTTTCCCTCTCTGAGAAATGGCAGAAATATTGCATTGTGTCATTCGAGTCAATCTGAGGTGGATATTGAAGTGAAATTGAAAACGGGTGTCCCTTAAAGAGAGAGGCTGGAGATAGGACGGAGTTATCTTCTTCAGCGGAGAGCCTGGAGAGACACAGCACTCGTCTGTAGCCGTCCAGCCCAGAGCTACCAGGCCACTGACCCATGACAGTCAGCCCATATCGATTTAAAAAGAGCCACAAGACAGCCACGGAGAGGGGAGGGAGGGGCGCAGAGACCAGCCAGCAATATCCCTCTTAAACTTATCCATAATTCATTGTCTTTTCTTCTCCTTTAGATGGAAGCCCAACAGAGGGAATGTTCATTTTTAAGGGGGATTAGCAACGACCTATTTTGAAATGCACCCCAGTGTTCTTCATTTCCCACACACTTACAATATTCAAAGTCCTGCAGTCTGCGCCATTCTATTAGAGATGTTATTCCCAGCAAAATGAACGCACAATGAGCTAAATCCATCACTGCAGGTCCTATGCTTGTAATGTAAAAATAATAAACATTAGACATTATGTACACTTTCTGTTTGCCAAAAAGCTATTATTGGGAGTGAAGCGTCTGTAAATGCGCTACAATGACTGATGAGGAAAACAACTTTGCGTTCATCTCTTGAATGTAAATGCTGCAAAAGAGATTTACTCTCCCCCCGAAAACCATTTTTATCCAAATGCGCAAACTCTTCTCTGTCAAACTTTACCCGCCAAACTGCAGCCTACTCCATCGACTAATGACACCAGTGGAATACAGTATGATCCCTAAATAAGTCATAATCCCGGGCCAAAGTGCTACTGGGCTGGGGTCGTGTTGCAATATAGATATCCACCTGCGGAGTTCAGTCAGTCTTACATCTCTGCAGCCAACGGGGGGCTCATGCGTTTTGTATGACAAGACCCTGTAAACACAGCTGTGGTGTGGGCACGGCTCTGCATCTGTGCCCCCTCTGCTCTCCATGGAGACAGGGACGTGATGTACAAGGATGTGCCGGGCTAGAAGGGCTCCACTCCAAATCAAAAACATGTCAGGTATTGCCTGTGTCGCAGGCTCAAAGCTGTTCTCTTGTAAATGCGTGTTCTGCTAATGTGGGTGTTATTATGCAGTCGTAATCAGCAGTTCAGATTTAATAGTAGTAGTGAAGGCAAAAGCTATAGGGTTATGAGCCATTGTGAATAGGAAGTCCATCGGAAGGAACTGATTATAACAAAGCTGCAATTATTTGGAAAGTTACAATGGAAAAGCTCTGCATCAGAATGTTTCTGCAAATGTTTGGTAGAATTAAATATTTTAAACAAATCCTTTGAAAATCAGTTTAACACACAAATATGTACTGCCAACTTTCAATTCACCTGTGCAGAGCCCCCAGAGTGTGATCTTATTTCTGACCAGAAATGAGCCATATAAGAAATGTATATAAAGGCAAATTATTCATTTTAGGATCTAAAGTGGTCATATTATGTCAAATCAAATCATATTTTTGCAGACATGTAGAGGCAGACATGTTTTAGATCAATTTTGTGGTTTACAATTAACAAAAATTAAAATAATGATAGTTACATTTGCTTTGTTAAGTACTAGAAAAAATCAAAATATATCTTCTTTAACTATTACAATTAATTTCCTATTTTAAAATCAATGTCCTAAGAACAAAGTGTCCTGCTAAGATAAAGGTTCAATTAGCTTCTCAGTGTGTGCCACAACAACAGACACAGAGCAAATGCAGAAGAAGCCAGTGATTAGTCATAGCCACGACGTGCCTTAATCAGTGCTCAACCTCACCGCTTGGACAACACTATATGCATCACATGTAAAGAGGGCCAAAAGTCCATCCCACGCACACGACACGCACCCATATAAGGACAGGGGGCTACAACGGAAGTGAAAATTGAACATCTGTCTTTTTTTTTCTTTCAAGAGCTGTGCCAAAGAAAGCTGGAGCTGCACCTGGACATGAATTATAGAGAGCTACTTGAAGAGCCATATGAAGAGAGGGAAGAAAGAGTGAATGGAAATGAGGAAGTTCAAGCCCCCCATCAAAACACATCACTGGGGGGTACCATCGGGGCAATAATCAATTCACAGCCAATACTGCTGGAACATATTAACATAAACATAAATTATATGCAAAATACAATATAATGTCAAAACTGGACATCTTATTGTGCATATTGCAAAATGTCCCTAAAACTCCACAATGTGCGAGACTGTATTCTTTCTGAAAAAATATAATTATACTCAAAGAGGAACTACAAAAGCAAATAGGGCTTTGAAGATGGAAAGCCCGAAATGTCACAAACCCACTTTGAAGCTCACTGGCTCTCTTTGTTTTTCTACACTTGTGGCTTACAGAACCACTGTCAGAACACGCTGCATTTAGGGGCCAATTTACTGTGGGTACCATTATGAAGGGAAAAACATGGCCGCTCAAACACATGCGCATGAGCCCAGATAGTGGAGAGCACAGATGCAAAAGGAGCAGCACACCTGGAGAGGGCACATCGCTCACAGAATATATGGACACGGCTCTTTGTTTTGAGCCTGGCCCTCAGTGGTGTTCTAAGTGTCATCCAGAACTGCTTTGATATGCACATGCTCTTTTGTTAGTCCATTAACGACATGTGCAGCAGGAAAACACAATGCAGCTCATTCAGAATACTTATCTATGTATTCCAATGTGTCAAATGTACTTCTGTAGAGGCTACAAATGATGTATAGGAGTTAGATAAACTGAAAAGACAATATGTCTCTGCTAATGTGTTTACATGCAACATAACACCTTCAACAACAAAATGGCAATGTTATACAATACAGTATATCTCACTATGGAAAAAATAGTTCACTATAGGATGCGCTTTCTGGAGATGAGAGATTTCAATATGACATGCAATATTTAGTTATAGGTGAGAGACTAACAATAACTAAATACAACTAACAACTAATGTCAGACCTGAGCATACTGTCGTGTTCATGGGCAAGACACTTCACCCCCCTTGCCTGTATGAACGTGGTGTGCGAGTTAGTGATTGATGGTGGGGATGATGGTGTAAATTTATTTTATAGTGATTTTAAGTGTCTGTAATAGCATTTTATTATCATGTTATATCAACATTTAATATTTTCCCATATATTTATTGCATATTTTAACAGCATTACTTCCTGATGTTTTACATTTTATTTAATCCCGAAGCTACAGAATGACATTCAGTCAGAGGGTGATGGTATGTTGTTCATATTAAAAGTAACTACGTGTATATTAAGGTGAAAGGTTTTCAATAGAGGCTGTGACACAGTTGCATTTTTTTCACACATTATTCATCTCAAACTTCTTATTAAAACCATTTCAACTATAACTTTATTTAAAAAAAAAATACTTGTCTAAGCTTATTTTAACATTGCCAGTGTAGGTGGGAATATAACTCTGAAGGCTAAGACCTGTGTTTAAATTTGGCCCCATTACGAGATGGCTAATTTGTCCTCTACATAGTTATTACGGCAAGTGTAGATGAGGCTGACATCATAACCTCTTTTTTTTTTTTTTTTACAAAATGCATTAATGACAGACATACTGAGGGATTTTAGTGAGGGAAAAATGTTCAAATTTGTGTTTATCAGTTTATGAGTCATTATGGGAGATGGCAGGAAGCACATTTGCATAGCTGTATGTGCCGCTTCATAAAGTTGCAGCCATCGAGTGCGCAAACAGCCACATAACAAACAAAATGTACAAGGAGCTGCTGTTCCAGACATGAGGGTCATCAGAGCATGGCCTCTCACGTGGAGCACTGCATGATGGGAGGTGAAGGGGCGGGTGAGGAGGAGGAGGTGGGGATGAGAAAGAGCTCGAGAGGAAGTTGGATTTTCTGCTCAACATGGTGCTTAAACCTGTAGCCGCGAACAAGCATTCAGCATGTCTGTGGTCAGAGCTGTGGTACTTTCAAAGACAAAACCTCAGTAGGAACAAAGAGTGCTGACGGGGGGGCTGCCGGACCTGGACCTGAATGGAATCGTGACAAGGCTGTGAAGGAAATATTGACAGAATAATATGACTTATACAAAGTTATACAAGAACAAGAAATACTGTTAATACTACTGCAAATTAAAGGTACACTGTACCTTTTCTGGTGGAGGGTCTGCCAACTCATTGTCTCCATGGAGATATTAGTGCTTTGCATGTATTAAATGTCAGGTGTTGTATTGCAAGAAAATATCTTGAAAACTTAAATTCTTGCTTCCTCTCCACATATCTAACCTGTAATTTGACCTAGTGTTGGGACTTGGTTGTCTCCATGGAGATGGTAAGCTTAATTCAGTGGTGCTATTGAAATATAGTAGAGCAATGAACACAGGTTTGACCTTTACTACACCTTTAGTAAGGCTTGATCTGTATCACATCACAATGTTTGTTATTGAGGTTATGACAATATATTTCATATTTACATTTGACATAAAAAGTATGACCCACAATTCCCAATTCACAGGGTGCAGCTCCGGTCTGGTGGCTGCAAGTCCTCTGTATATATTGAGTATTGAGAGGAGCTCTGACCTCACGCCGTACTGTCCAGAGGTGCAGCAGCATTCTGGATTAATTCAGTTAGATTCTATTTTTGCAGGATGCCAGAGCCTACTGCAGCCTTTTCCCTTAATAAATAAATAGTTGTTTTACGTGGTCTTGCTCATGTGGCCTTCAAAGGTGGTCACTGTACAGCACAGCTCCTGTCCTTGTGTGAGTGTCACACCACAGTAATACTGGTCTGATACTGGAGCTGCAGCTGGACTGGATGCAGTCTGAGTGAGGTGTCATTGCAAACAACTATTGGTTTGAGGGCCACATTTTGACCCTGAGGCATAGTTTGACACCCCTGGTTTTTATGCTATATTGTGGAACATTCCAATGCAAAGCAACAGTGTTTCCATTGGGAAAGTATGGTGGTGGACCCTCCACTAGAAAAGTTCGATTATGCACCTCTAACAGTTGTAGATATTTGCAGCAATCCTGTATCTTCAAATGAGATTATGGTTAGTTCAGAGGTCAGACACACCAATATCGTGTGTGCTGCCAGCCAGCTGCACATAATTCCATTATAGTTCATTATGAATATGCAAACATGAGATTAATTAGCAAGACTGTGAATCATTTATGGCCCTGTGATACAAATAGCCTTCACCTGTCACTAGGTTTTACATTTTAATTGCTGTGTACTGCAGCTTAATCAATTTAATATCTGGAGTCTTCATCATTACAAATCAAAATTCAACAATTGCATTATGTCCTATGCTCTTCACTAAAGTCTAGGCAGCGATCATTAACATTTCATCCACAAGTGGAGACACCGAAGGGGCTTCTCAGAGCTATTGCACTTACTTCTGCTTGAATAACTCATCACATGCTCCACTATTTCTACTGTCTATATTTATACAGACTACAGAGCGTATCACATATACCCATGACCCCATATGCATATTGCTACAGAAGGTTGTATGTATGTGAGGTCTTCTGATCAAGGTGTAATTGTGATTGGAGCTTTCAAATAAAATGAAATTGAACTTCTTTTCAGCATTTCAAATTTTTAATCAATGTTTCATCTAGTCTTTTGAATTCCTGACTTGGTTTGGCTGGTATAATCCTACAGTATTCTACAAAATGGACGACATTTGAAGCAACTCTTTACAATGATTTTGTTGGACCAATAATACCTTTTCATCATGCTTTGACACATTCACATTAAACATATTTCCATATTTGGTCTAGTCCTCCAAAGCTCTCTTTCGGATGAAATAATGCATATTCAATTTGTGTTTACGAAGTCGGGCCTCGGCGGGTGTCTGAGAAAGGTTGTTTCGTTGTTCCAATTTGCGTTGTGTTTCACCCCCTACTCATTAATCTCCTTCCATTCGCTGATAGCTTGGTTTCGTCCACTAGAAATCGCTTTCAATTATTCATGCCTATTTTCCACAAATACCTTGGAGATGGAATTAGCAAACAAACAATGGCAGGCGACACTAATCCTGGTCTACAGCAGAGATCCCGTAATGCACTGGAGATCTGGCCGGCTGTTGACAGGCACCTGTTACTGTCTTCAGCTGTGTTGCAATGGCAGTGTTGACACAGTAAATATGTTTACAGGAGCGCCGAAGCCCTGACCCAACACTAAGGTGCAGAGATAAAGCTGAGGAGAGAGGGGAGGAATCAGCAGGAGCAGAGGAGCATGGAGAGAGGGCACCCCGGCTGAGGAAGACAAGGATAAACAGGATAAAGAGGAGTTGAAGACACTGCCTCACTCATTGGATGAAACATTGGGAGCTGTGAATCGCTTCCTCGCCTTTGTGAGAGGGCACAAAGTGTCAGCCGCTGATGAAAGCTCGCTCTCTGGGCCAGGGACAAGGAGAGATGATTTACACAAGGGCTGATTGAACCTTTTAAATAAGCGTCTCTGACAATTTCACATGTTTTTTTCCCTTCCATTCCTTGCGGCAGAAGCTGTAAAAAATCTCAATGGGGATAAAACACCGTGACCTTGGAATTAAAACGGCATGATTTTCTGCTGTAGTGAAAAGTTTCCAACAAAAACAAACCCACTGTAAAATGCTGTGACTCATAGGACTGTGGTTATCGCAGAGCCTGCAGCGACGCACACACAACCAGTAAATAAATTGTACTTTTACCTAGAGACAGAAAAGGGTTTGAGAGATCAACATGAGAAGCACAAGAGTGAGATGTGCCACACTGAATAAGCATCAGTAGTGCTTCTGAAATGCCTGTGTGTATATGTATATGTATATGCATGCATGCCCCGTAGCAGAAGGGTGGATGATGCAAGGCAGGCTGTCAGGATACTACTGAGACTCAGAAGATAGTGAGACGAGAGGTTTAGGGGACTATGCTCTCTCTCTCTCTCTCTCTCACACACACACACACACACACACACAAAGCCAGGGGCAATGGAGGAGAAGAGACCGAGGAAGACTTTGATCACCGAACTGAGCACATTCAAGCACTCAACCAGAGAGGGCAGTCAGTGATGAGGAGGAGAGAGCCCAGGCAGAGGGGGGAAGTGGGTGGGGGTTGGGTCAGACAAAAATCGGGCTTGTTTTCCGACCTCTACGCCCAATGATACAGATGTTAAGGCCAGACAATCGCAGATACCCCAACAATCCACAAGGAACAACAAAACTAATTTTATTTCAGCCGTATGAACACAGTGTGGACAAGATGAAAACTGTAGCAGAAAATGCAATTTGCACTTTCCTCAACTCCTCCAGAAGGTTGAGTCGGATTTCAAAGACGAACTCATAACCTGTGCAGTAAAGGTTACTGCAGCTACTACAAGTACACCAGAGTAGAGGGGCTACAAGGAACTAGTACTAAAACCATTTTTACTCAATTTTACACATTTTTGACTGTTAGTACATACATACATACATACATATGGAAATAAGCAGATGACAGTACCAGTTACAGATCCGATCAGTGGAGAGGGGGCCCCACTTACAGTAAAAATACATTTGCTCTGTATTTTTTGGTAGCAAAAAGGAAGCAAGGTTATTCAGTAAATGCAGCTGGTTGCATTCAGTGCTATACTGTGGAACATCTTCATGGAGAAAAGCAGTTGGCAGACCCTCCACTAGAAAATGTACCCACCATACCACGGCAACGCCCAACTAAAGATAAAACTGTAGTAAAAATACTAGTATATGGGTAACATACAGCAAAGAAAATACACCAACCAACACTCTGGGATGAATATAAAACCAAAATGTCATTCCATATATTTATCATTTCTAGGAACACACCTGTATCCTGTCGTGGCATATATTCCCTATGCAAACAGACAGTGCCCTCCAAAAAAGGACAGGAAGCTATAGCCCCATACCTCCATGTATGAGATGCAGGTGGATAAAGCATTGTGCTGTTTGCAAAAGAGAGCAGGTAATTATCGCTGGCATTTTGACAAGTGTTTGCTAGAGTGAAGGTCAACTCTGTCTGCGTGGGAGATCTATGCTAATCTGCTCAGCTGGAAAAGACTCGCACTCACCACTCAAATGGTTGCTAGCACCATTATGCAGCCAGTGTGCTTATGTTTTCACTTTAAGGCTGCCTCCATGAGTGTGTGCCTCCGAGCAGATCTGAAAGAAGAGCAGGGCCTTCCAACAGAGAGTGGAGAAGAGACAGACAGGCAGAGGGATTCAAGCGGACAGACAAACCCAATAGATACGTGTTATATTTAGGCTTTTCTTTTACTACAAAACAATAGACAAGTGTGGGTGGACTGAAAGCTCTGCCCCATTTCCACCATGAGGCAAAGCACACCTATAGATGTGGTCTTATTGTCAAAAGGGCTGTAAGGATCCTATAATAAGCGTACCTCATACTGAACTTGAAGCAAACATTACTGGGGTACTAGCTAAGAATAGTGACCAAGAGGTGGAACTCAACACTGCAGATTCTGAACTGGGTTAGCTTCTATCTAGTAATCTATATAAAATTCATAAAGAAATCCTATACCTGTTTTTATCCTACCTTTAAAATACTTAAAATATGTTAAAGATTTGTTTAATAGATTGTTCTAAAATGTCTTACAATTGCTTATCCAAAACAGTAAATTAAAGCATTCTACACTAAAGTGACCTTGTTCTGTCCTGCTCAGTGAAAACTAGGCCTATGCTAGACTAAAAGGACTTTCTGAAGAAGCTCTGCTTGTGTCAAACTCAAAGTTGAGTGAAGTTTCTCACAGAGCTGTTGCTTGTCTGATGTCTCTGGGCTGTCATGAGCTCAGCTCACAGACAGAGGCAGAACAGTGGAGCAGACAATGTCCGTGTCCACGTCTGGGCGCGTCTCCCTGGGGTGACAGCCGTGTGTCAGGGTCTCTGCTCTCTGCTCCAGATGGCCCAGCCACTTGCTCTTAGGGTCCCCAGGCTCCCAGCTCTCATTGACCGGGGCTGCGGTTCTCACGGCCTGGGGGCCTATGCTCTGGCCTCTGGGGCCTCTGGGGTCGCCCAGCCATGACAGCAGAGACAATAGCAGTGTCCTGGTCCTGCCCACCTCTCCCACTCAAAGATCTGCTCCACACTGCTGCTAGCCAGGACATCCTCCAGTTGGTAAATACTGCTCCAGTCACATGACTACACAACAAGTTATGTTAACCAATGGAAAACATCTGGCACAAGGTCAAAGTACACTGAGATGGCAGCAAACAGATGGGGTATTGGGAAAAACACATCTGTATCAATGAGCAGTGACTGAAGAAGATTTGAAAAGACATGACAGGACACCAGTGAAGATGTTCCACCAAGACAAACGTGCATGTTAAGTGGAGAGAGGAAGGGGATCAAATCCATCATCATCTACAAAATGCTGCTTTACAGTCAACAAAAGCATTTCTGGCAGATCCAATTTCCACTACTGAAGGTGATTTACATGTTTAGAAATTATACAGAGATGGGAAGGAAGCGCAGAAGCAAAAAGTACAGTTCTAAACAAGACATTTCTGCATTGGTTTTAACAGCTTGGCTGCCACTTCATCAAATATTGAATAAATCATTTTCTTGGCACAGTAAGAACACAGCTGCAAAAAAAGAATGTCTCACAAAAGTAGACACACAGACACACACAGACACAACAGCCAGAATGCCTTGTAGTTTTGATAAAGCAGCAGCTTTCTCTTTTGTTTTGCAGCCGAGCAGGGATTAGGCAGTGCAGGTCTTTGTCCTGCGGTTTTCCAGTTGAGCAGAACACAAGAGCCTCTACCTCCACTAATACAGTCAGACCTCCCAGCAGGCCTTTCAGCTCACAGCCGCTAAGAACCTGCTGCCCAAAAGATGCTTTTCAATGAGTTATCAAATCTCCTCTATACTGTCCATGCCTTTCAAGCCAGTCTCTTTGTCTGTTCTTTTCAATGGGGCATTGAACACATCAAATAGAACTGATGGGCAGATAGATGGACGGCCGAATGTAGCGCTGCCATATTAACTTCTCTCACAGCGTACAGTTAAGGTAATGCCAGCTAACGTCTATGCCCCAGTTCAGGGAAGAGTTCAGGGAAGATGCATATTTTGAAAAGCAGACTGCTATGAGTTCACCAGTCTAAATCTCATCTGAGATACAGTACATCTACTCAAACACATTTTTGTAGCCTTGAGCTCAAGAGTGAATTTTATGTTTTGCTCGAGTAACACAAGGCTCTAGACACTGAAAAATGCAGCAGCAACAAGGCAACAACACATGGGCAATGACACAGGCACTCATAATACTGGGACAGCAATAAATGCTGGAGGAAGTGGATGTCATGTGTGGTATGTTATAGTACAAGAGGTAATTACTGACATGTTCAGAAGATTCAAGGATATTGTGAATGTTTCTATGGCCCTGTTCACGGTTTGCTGGCAGGAAAACACAGCAGTCATGCAATACTTAATCAGCATTTTTGGTGAAGAAAGTCATACTGTGCGAATAAGATGTAGTAGTTTATTTTTAGTATTTTAAATTACTCCAAAAATACACATAAGAGGTCATACCATGTGGATACAGGGCGCATATTCTCATGGGTAATGAAAGACCCATACAATAGCAAATAAAAATTATTTTATTAGCACACTGCAGCATAAAATGCACCTAACACTGCTTTATAGTATACTAGCTTGAAATTGAGTCACATGTATAATAGTGTGAATATACATTTTAGCCTAATTGATGGTACACAGTCCGTTCTCCACGTTTATTTCATGTGCTGTAATAGATGCAGTTTGGCTCCTGGGAACAAGATTCAGTGGGGAGTTTTGATGAGTTCATTAGAAGGCCACGTCATTTATGCACAGTCACATAGAGGTCAAGGGTCAGCCAGGATTACCCAGGTGGCCACTGCATGAGGGCGTCAGCTCCATTTTCAAATAGCACTTAAACCACGCTCTGGGTTTGGCACCTCATCGCCACTGCGAAACCAGCATGCTGTTGTCATGTTGTGCGCAATGTAATGTCATGCAGATATGGAGATGGGGCTGGAGATGTGTGAGGAGAAAATCTGAAGCATTCATTTGTAAAGAAAAGGTTCCGTCCACTTCACAGCAGGGTGCAAAGAGGAGATCAAGCTCCATGCTAGTTTCATGGGAGGTCATGGAGGGTCCATGGTGCTCCTAAGACGAGGGATTTAACCACTTCACTCTTTCCGAGCATCATTTACTATGTTTCTATACAAAGAAGTCTGACATGGGCTTTGTGGAAATAATGAGGCCTGTACATCTAAACTCACAAGTGCCTCACATGAGAAAAAGTATACAAAAGCTATTCTCTATACTCTCTACTCTAGCTATAAGTATACATACACCAGCTACTGTTGCTACTACTCCGAATTCTACTTTTTGTGACCTCCCACTACTACTAAGTCTACAAAAATATATTTATTTAATTTCCAACAACTTCCTGCGGTGAAAGTACTCCTGGTAGTATCGTCTAGAACTATTTCCATGTTTTTGTTCCATTTGCTATTACTAGGCAAGCACTCACCGCAAGGTCAACAACAATTCCCATTTAAACACTTTTTTGTCTTTGGTTTACAAATAGCTGCAGTAAGGTGTTTTTTTCTAAAAGCCTGGTTTTTCCTGCCCTTGAGTGTGTTTAGCTCCTTTCCAGTTGTGCCGAGAGGTTTGAAAGCTGCTGTGTATATGGCCAATCACCATTCTAGTGGGTTGTGTGTTCATAATTCATCAGCATGGGTCAGCCCGGTGATGGTGTTGACTTAACATTTGCTCTGACATTTGGGGCCGGTCCACGCCTGTCATTAGCCCCCACCACATGCCCTCTCATCAAAGTCCGTCACCACACAAGTGAAGAATGACTCAAAGTGGGTAAGAGGCCTTCGTACACTTATGTTAATATGGGCCCCCTTTGCTCATTTATTTAACACAACTTTATTTAGTACAAAGTGGTGAATGGCTTAAAGGGTCCATATTATGCTATTTTCTAATCTATATTATGCCTGGAGTTTTGTTTTGTTTGGTTTCATTCACACACGTTTAATACACAAACCCTGCTTCTGTTTGCACTCTCAAATGGAAAACGGTGTTCCACATTATAATGTCATGTAGCACTACAGGAAATGCTCCCCTTTCTTTTTAAACACCATACACCTTCACTAGAATAATTTGGGTGATTTCAGCCTCGGAATTGCCCATCTCTGCTAAACAAAAGGTAAAAGGCAGCTGCTAACTTTACTTTTACCACTGCATGGCATCACAAGGTGGAACAGAGCATTATGAGTTTGGGAGATGCAGACTGACAAACAAACCAGGGTTATTCAAACGTGGGAATGAACCAATACACAACCCCCGGTCAATTTTGTCTAATATACGACCTGTAAACTTGTGACAAATTTATAGTATAAAGTATCCATATGTTCATGTCCATATGGGCGGCACGGTGGCTGAGTGGCAACACTCAGGCCTCACAGCAAGAAGGTTGCGGGTTCGATCCCCGGGTCGCCCGGGCCTTTCTGTGTGGAGTTTGCATGTTCCTCCCCGTGTCTGGATGGGTTTCCTCCGGGTACTCCGGTTTCCCCCATCAACCTAAAACATGCCCGCACCCCTATGAACTAACATCAAGGACCATGTTGTCCACCCTCCTGTGGGCTCACCACCTGCAGAGGGGTTCATAGGGGGGGTCAGGTGCTATGAGGATTGGGCGGTAAACTGCCCCCGCGACCCAGCCGGATTAAGCGGGAGAAGATGGATGGATGGATGGATGGATGGTATCCATATGTTTTCCTTATATTTGAAGGGACCAAAAATTTGCACCTGTCTCGTATCTCCAGCCACAGCCCTGTATTTATTTTGTTTGTTTTTGCAATTATATTGAGTGATATGTATAAGCATAGATTTGTTGCAATGTTTTTTTAGTTTATTTTTTGTTAAGAAAAACACCATATTCCACTGCTACTGTGAAGTGTTGCAATAAGAGGCCAGCAGCAAAGCCCAGTGTTGTGAACTTGATAACTTCAGATTAATGCAGAGTTAGGAGGGCAGGAGAAGGTCGATTATGTAATTTTGGCCTCAAAGACAATGTACCTGTTTCTATTATTAATGTTCAATGTATGTGATACTGATCTATTGTCATTAAATAACAAAAGTATACAGCGTCTTCTTTGAGGAACACCAATAGATCATTACCAACATACTCAGTAGTAGTCATCTTAAGTCATTTGGCTGTATAATATTGTTTTTTATTTGTGATCGACTAAACTAACCAACATTTCAGTAAGTGCTGAAACAAAATTTAAAAAATGGGTACTGCTTCTATCTAGTTAGAAGAAAGTACATTTGGAAATAAATGCATAAAAAACACTTGAATGGAAGTTCTATTCCATCAGACAGTTAGAGCTGTCATGATAATCATTATGTCGACTTATTTTTTTATTATATGATAGCTGTGTGCATATTTTAGTAGTAATAGTGAGGAGGTTACTTCTATATTTTATGTAATACACAAGATTTCACAAACAGGACAGACATTGAACAGGAATGCAGGGACACTACATACTGACAACCTCCTTTCTACTCTTGACAGCTCTCCATCGCTCCACATCAAACAAGTGCATACATGCCTCGGCACATATAGACTCCAAGTGATTGGCTTCTGCAGACCTGCTTGAACCTGTCAGCCAGTTGGGCGCAATAGCAGACCAAATAAACCGTACGGGAGTGTGTGTAGGGACGGGAGCTGGGACTCATCTCTTCTGTAATTGATGGTCATCTGTCATCACGGTGGCTTGATAATCTTCTATGGGACAGGGGTTTTGTCTGAACAAGATGAACTGTGGTCTATCTGCGCTATCTGGAGAGGCTAATCTGTGTTCTCATTTAGTGGAGCGCACATGCCAGCTGACAGTAGTGGACCAGTAAAAAGGAGATAAATCGTCATGATGGTTGTCGGGAGTATGATGGTGAATGTATGGTGAGGAGACAAGGGGGTAATATGAACTGTTCTTACCGGCCACTTCCACTAGATCGGCTGTGGAGACGTTCTTAGGGTTATGGCCTACTCGAAAGGTCAATGCTGGGCCCAAGACACTGCAAAGAAAGCACAGACAAAGAAAAAATGACTAAACAATTACATTGATTGAATAGTGTGTGTAGCTGTTGAATCATTCATCATTTATTCAAATTTTAGCATGATTTCACAAATTTGCTTCTTCCTGACTAATCAAACATTTGTATCTGAAAAGATGCGGGCTTTTAAGCAGGTCTGTTGCATTGAAATTGTGTTTATCTAGCAAAATGGAAGGTTGGCAAATTAAAACCTCACTTTAAGGGGTTAACACAGGAAAATGAGCTTCTGCAGTTATAACATGATTTTTAAAGCAAAATAAAAAATTATGTTGGGTCATATTAACATAATCAGCTATAAAATTGGGTCCTTCAATCAGACTATTTTCACTGCTGTACTCCAGAAGCAGTATGTGACATTTTTTGATTAAAAACTTTGATTATGTTTACAGAAATTACAAATAGTTCCAACATACTCAAGTTTGAATCAACATGGACCAGATATTCTGTGTACATTAGACACTGTATTTTAAAAGTATTTTTGCTCCAAAGCTAACACTCCAAGTACATATGCTACTGTGAATGCTCGGGCATATTTATAAAAAAAAAAAAACACACACACACACATTGATAATTCTAAAAACTTAGAATATGTTGAAAGACCATGGAGTTTAGCTCAAAAATCTGCATTCATTTTGCACAAGGATGTAGCTGTCCACTCAGCATTGTGCTCTCTTAACCTCGCTGTCCTCCCTGTCGCTACTGCTTTTGTCCAGCGCACTGCCACATACACATTTTTATCCCTGGAGCGGAATAAATGTTTAAGGTCCCAGAGGTTGCCCATGAAATAAAATCTAACAACCCTGTGCCTGTAAGAACTCCCAGCAGTGGCCAGAAAATAAAGGTGTATCTTGAAGCCATGCATCTGCTGCCACAACGACTCAAAATCCCAACTGGAAAGACATTTATAAGGGAATCTCAATAAAAGCTGTCAAAATAACAAACAAATAGTGGTTTCATAGTTTGAGGGTGGACCGCCTTTCAAAACATCCTCAAAAGAAAACAATAAGAAAATCATCATGTGCGTGTGATGAAGACCACGTCTGGGCCAATCAGAAACAAATATGGCACCTCTCTTTGAGCACTAATTGTAGTTCCCCAATGATCCAATCAGTGTGCAAGTAAATGTTGGCATACAGTGGTGAGATCATTTTGCCCAAGTTTCAAAATCAAAATTAAATTAGTTATATTTGAGATGCTGATGACAAACACATGGTAAGAATCCACAAATGATCAGTGCTTAAGTATTGCATAAATCTGGGTAAACATTTGCTGCAACATTAAAAAGCACTTCTGGCGTTCTGTCAGTCTAAAATATGTGCTTTACTTCCAGTGAGAATCGTTTTGTAGTCAGGATTCAAATCATTTTCATACAGTAAAAGAATGTTACAAGAATAAAAACCTGTGAATAAAATATGATGACTAACAGTCAAGAAATTACAATTAGACCCAACAGTTCTTTGATTAATTTATTCCTCTAATTTTGCTTAAAAACTTCACCTTTGCACAAATTGAAGAATAATCACATCACACAGAATTTTAAAATAAAGCAAGTCATTTTATCTTGTACTGCTGGCTTTTCACCGCTCCACTTCTTAGGCTTACAAATGCAGTGAAGCCAGTAAATCATCATATCTGAATGCTTTCATTATGTGCTACAGTTATTTTTAAATTGAACAACTTCAATATTGAACACACACCTAATATTGATCTATAACCTGCTGTAGCCACTATATGCACCGCAGTACAATAAGCTTTTCAAATGGTGGGGCTGTCCCAGTGAACCCTATAGCGGCACTGTATGTGATTTATGTGGACGGCGCATTGTGTCGGTGTAACCCTATGAGTGGCACGCACGTACATTTGAAGTGCACTTGTTGATGGACTGTGCGACAGAGAAGCAGATTCATCAGTGTGCCGGAGTGCCGTGACCCGCACCCACTCCTCCATCAGTCAGCCCGGGACACACGCTCCGGCCCCAAAGCAATATGTGAACCAGCGCGGGCGAACGGACCGACCAGCCAACCCGAGCATGCTCTGATGCGTTTGTGAACACGATCGCTCACACGCTAGCGGGTAATACGTCCTTCACCTGCGTTTCTATTTGCTCTCCTAAATGTCAATATTTCCACAATCTTCACCCCAGCCTTCCACTCTCATTCTCGAGCTGAAGGTACTCTGCCAGAGATCCTGATGCATCTCGAAATTGAAATGACAGGATTTTGGTCCAAGCTTATTTAAATACGGGGAGTGTGAAGCTGTAAGTTGGAAGATTGCGAGGACCTCACACTATGTCCCGTGCCATTGTATGTGATGACTGGTTGGCGGGATATTGGCAAAGGGAAAGGGAGGGGGCATGTGTCTGTCTATGTGAGGATGAATAGGCTTCTCTGTGTGTGTCCTGCTCCCTCTAGTGTCACTGTAGAGCAAAGCACTTACGTCATCTGGACAAAAAAGAGAAAGAAATGAAGAAAAAAAGGGGAAAAAACACACACTCATACAACTTAGGTTTCCATGTTTTTTGGGGACATTACATTAACGCTCATTTCAAGGAGACTGATCCTAACCTTAACTTGTTTCTTGCCTCTAAACCTAAACCTTAACCCCTTTAATCCATCGCTGAACTTTAAATCACATTCTTGATCTAATAGTGAAGAATTAACGTAATGGGGGACCTGATTTTTGTCCCCATAAGGAAGGCAGGTTCCTATGATTTGAGTGTATGATTTTAGCCCCCACAATGTGACAAATACATTCCCACACACACAGTTACACACAAACCTCACACCCACAATTCAAATCTCTCTGGAATATTTTGAGGTGATTACTGCAGTAGTGGGCTCTATTGTGTCTGAGAATGTAACAAGCTCCAGCATCCTTGTGAACCAGCGTGTTGTCACAGTTGAGTAGCTCTTCTTCTGTGGGACATTCTCCCATCAGAGCTCCTCAGAACGGGGCAGCCTGCTCTGACCCAGCTTCAGCGTTCAGTCTTTCAAAAACTCACCTGCCGCGCCCGCTCAGCCAGACACACATTCTCTCTCATTATCCCAGCATTATACTCCGTAACTGGGACAATCACTATTTCAACTATATTCACCCCTGTGTGGAAAAGCATTATTGATATGGTATTGTGTGGATTTGGAAGATGTCATGGTAGCAAATTGTACAGTTAGATTATTGTGAGAAAAAACATCAAAATTGTATTATTATTCCTGATTATTGACACCATGACCAAAGGAGGGAGGACACAAAGTCTACTACATTACCATATATCTAAGGGGCTCAACAGTGACCACCCACCACTTGGGTAAGTCTTTATAAAGTTAAATTATTAAATTTTGTTAAATGTTTGTTAAAGGTTTTAAGAATATTTTTTGTACTAAAATCATGCTATGCATTAGTTACAATCATTGCTGGTCAGCTTCTGCTGAAAAGGGAAAAATTAATGGGAACTTACTTCAACAACCAGACTGGACTTGGAAGTGGGAGGGACTGTTTACGTGACATACAATTTATCTTTAAGAAGATTTTTTTTAGAGTATAGCTTGAGAACAGAACTGAAAATTGAAAATAATCAGTATATTTTTTTTAGTTTACTTTGAAGAGGCTTAATTTATCCTTTAGCTTTTACCCCAGCAAGTGATTGCACCGTTATATAATGTGCCTGGCTATTCATCAGCATCAAGATAATAACAATCATTAGGTGCATGAAGAGCTGATGGCGAATGATGGAAAATGACAGGTGTAATAACAAGATTAACTGGCCCTATGTAGTCTTGATGACATTTCTAGCATTCATATGGAGAGATTTTAAAAGAGAGAAGCGAATGTCCTTCTTTAATTCCAAGTCACAGTGTGTGCTTAGTGCTACTGGCTGAGCGCAGGCTGACAGGTTTCCCTCTCAGTACTTCATATCTGAGCCGGGAGTCGCTGTGTCTACACTACATCAGGCTGCTGTGTTCATATGCTGCCGGTGTTACCCAGCCGACTTCACTACGGCACCGGAGTGCCATGAAAGGCTTGTCAGATCGCAGTCGAGCACATCTCCTCTACCGCCTACATGGTCTGACACACGACGATACAGCGCAACCACGGCAACAAGCGCCAACCAACTCCAGTTCAAGGACAGGTCGTGTGTTCATTAATGTATTAGGCACCTCCTGTCGGACTGCTTTGTCTATTTGTACTGATTTATCTGCTTTAAATCAGCACAGCCAGTTTCTATCGAAGGCGTTTGATGGTTCAACTGTTCACTTTATGACTGAGAATGGTGAGAAGAAGCAGCAGTGTTTTGAATGTAATAGAGATATCAAGATGTGTCTGGAAGTAATTAGGAGCGATTTCTCTCCCTGTGAGAAGTCAAACATCACTAAAGGTCAGAAAAACAACACGCCCACTGTCTGATGGAGCTCCCAGACTAACAGACCATCTTTAACCCTGATAATTTGCTGCAGTTGGATGTTTAAAAAATGGCCCTATCTTCACTAATTTGGCACAGGTAAAAGTGTAATTGGTTGTCGTGGTGATTTTTGTGTTTACATACGAGAGCTGGGTGAGGTCAGCTGCATGGATGTTCTTCCTCTGTGCAAGCCGCTCCATCAGATCCAGGCCCTGGTCAGTGGTCAGTGAACTAGAGGAGAAAACACATTTGAAGTTCACACCCAAACCTGATGTATGTGGTTATTCATCAATTAAAATGTTTTTAGGAAGATGCTGCCACTATTCACAACTACAAATGGGTCATTGAACACACACAAAAGTTATCTGAATGACTGCAGTGTGTGTGTCCACACAGAAGCTGGACGGACGTACAGCGGTGCACAAACACAAACAAGTGCACAAAGCTTGGTGCCAAGGGAAAAGGGATCAGCTGCCTCTTCAGGCTTGGTAAATCACCTGCTTTTTCCAGCAATGAGACAAACAATAAGGTGCAAATGGAACCTGCATGAGGTGTAATGGCTGTATCATATGAACACACCTTACTCTCCCTCCTTCTCTCTCATCTTTCTCCTCCTGTGCACACACTTTCACTTTGACTGGTGTGTGCAGTCTGACATGATAACAGCACACACACACATGCATGCACACACCCACACACCCACACATGCACACACACACACACACACACACACACACACACACACACACACACACACACACACACACACACACACACGCACACACACACGCACACACACCCACACACAGGCATGCACACGCTCCGGGATGAGATGAGAATAATAAGGTGCAAATGGAATGGGGGTGAAGTGTAATGGTGGTCTGATAAAGCCATGCCTCATCTCTGCTCCGTCTGCTGCTGCTCTCTCACTCAGAGAGTAAATCGCCAAGGAAATAGACCAAACAAAGGCAATCTGCAGGCCAACGTGCAGGACGGCGGAAATAAGAAGGGCATACACAAAGTTAAGGCTGACAGCTTAACCTGGAACAAGTGGGACTGTCAAGTGATGGCAAGGTGACATGAACCAAAAGGTCAGGGATCATAATGAGGCTTTACACAATGTAGCCACAGTCGAATTTGTTACCACTCCACGGACACCAAATGTGGAAAGAGCTAGGAATCAATTCAGATTTGACCTAATCTTTTTTTTTTCCAAATGCTCTTGAGAAAAGATCTTGCCCTTCTTTTGATATAGTAAGATGAAAATAATGATTTGTCAAGCTGCATTTGACTATACATTAAAGTAGTCTCAAATACAGACTAAATGCATGTGCACACGGTGTTCATTTCTGTTATTTCTGCTAGGGTGCTACTTCTTAAGGAGGTTTTGAAAGTTAAAGATTTTCTATAGCCATTCCAGACACGTTTGCATCCTTCTGTGGTAATTCTACCAACATGGAGGGCTCTGGGAGTGACTTGCTTGTTGATGCTAGCACTTTTCCCTTGGGTTTCTCTTTTCTGCCTCTTTCTGTTCTAGCCACCACCCCCCCCTCTCACGTTCACCAACCTTCCTGCTATTCCCCAGAAATCACCCACCCTCCGCGCTTCTGCCGCCACAATGTCAGGAGCTGTCAGATAAGCAGGTTTGCGTAGCCTCACTGCGGGGCATGAAGAAGCCGGGGATAACAACCGTGCAATCATGAGGGCTGCAGCAGACGCCTCTATAGACCGACTATAGGCGTCCTCTTGGTGGGCAGAGGGGATGATTGGGCCCAGAAGGTGACCTGCTCTTCTCCCTCTGGCACATTATGTTTACTGTTTACGTCTTAATCGTTGTTGCGTGGCAGTAAAACATTTGTGCCCGTCAGACCTTTATAGGCTACATCTGTTGGGCAGGTGAAGGACAAGGCACTGACACCGGACTTGATAACACCATAAAGGGATTTGAAAGCGGGCCAGGAGTGAACACGTAGTCGATAGGAACTTATCTGTAGAGAGCCAGGGGTGAAAAAGATGGAGAGGGAGAACTTGGCTCCCTTCTCGACAAAGTATCATCATTAAAGCAGTAATACAGTAATCTAATACCCACACACTGAGGGATTTATCATGGCCGCTATTGTATTCTGGGGCCGCGCATGTAGAAGATTTCTGACTACTGTATTCTTCAGTATAAAAGCCTGAATATGTGGGTGGGCCTGACAGAAAACTCTTAAAGGCTGTTTAAGTAAGTGAACAAAGACGTATGTATGATATTAAGGTGGGTAAAATGAGTCTGCTTTGACACAGCGCCAATATGCGTCAAGTGGAGAGAGAAGCGGAGGACTTAAATACCTATATAACGCTACGAGCCATACCATAAAGTCTACATAAAGACCACTTCAGAGCACAAGAGTGGTTTGCAGAAGGTGGTTAATGACAGCATGAGTATAGAAATACATGTTTTGAAAATGATTGAACCTATGTCAACCCAAGCAATATGAGGCTAAAATTGCAAGGATACAGTAAAGAAACATAAATATAAACTATAAGAAGACATTGAAACGCTAATATGGTTATCTGGAGGTTAAAGAGAAGACCGCTTCCTATTATACTGATACAAGATACAGAATGAATAGGTACAGAATACAGCTCAGTATGAGACATACGGAGAAAGGACTGCTTAACAAAATAATTTTCTACAAGGATTTGCACTTTTGCTTACCAGAGATTGAATGGAATCCCAGTAGCTCCACAGGCAAACTGTATCTCCATACATGAGGTAGCTCCAGACCCAAGAGTGGTGGGTGCAACACTGTTTTATTTGATCAGTTTTACACGAGTGCTCCTTATTCTGAGAGCTCAACGAATCAGTTTCAACTTCAACATTTGGAAAATATAAAACAAATCTATCTATCTAGTGAAACATATGTAATTAGTAGTGCTGTCAATTGATTCAAATATTTAATTGTGAATAATCTCATGAATGTTATAGTTAACTCGCAAATTAATCGCACATATTTGTCCTTTGAATCATCAAGGTTTTTTTTTTTTTTTTTTTTTTGCAAACCATAACAATTGTCAGTGAGACAACTTTGTGTTCGATGTTCCACTCTCATGTTCCACTTTCATGAAGTGGTCTGCAACAGTGTCAGCGAAGTGCCTCTTCTGTCTTCATAACCGTCGAAACAGGCGACTAAAGTTCCCACTGTGGATGAAATAATGTCCTGTGACCCCGAGGTAGTTCTCATTACGACGTCCAGTAATCACAAGTTAGCGTGACTGTGTTTGTCTGCCCCAACGCCTGCAGCGCACTCACACTAGGACTTTTGAACCGGGCCTGCATGGGGTTCTGTGGCCTGTGCTTGTGCCTGCACTGCTGGGCCGTGGCTCGATGGTGTCGTCGCATGGCGCTGTTTATTTGCATGCTTTTGGTGTGGAGCTGTTGCTTTTGGTGGAGAGGGTGGGTCCGGCGGAGGTATCTATTGAGTAGCGGGGCGGGTGTGGGTCCTGCTGCGGTACGCGCTGCTCCGTGGGTTTGTGGATCTGGTGGCGGCACGGTGGAGTGAGGACGACCAGAGACGTGGCTGCGGGGCTTCTGTCGCTGTCCGCGGTCCTTAATGAGGATTCGCTCTGTGTTTTGGAGAGGACTTGACTTCGTGTTTTCTTTGTATGGGTGGCATTGGTGCACCTGGCTGGGCTTGTGTAGTGGGGTGGCGCGAGCGCGTGCATGGGCGGCCGTGCTGTAGCTTTTCTAACGTTACGAGCAGTGATCACAGCTTAAGAAACAACTAGTTCACTAGGTCACAAAGAGCGTTAATCTCACGATAAAAAATGAACACTGTTAAAATATTTTTGCGTTGACTCATTTAAAACATGACATTTTTGATAGACTTGTAATTAGCCATGCTGCTAATAAGCCTGTTGAGCATGCTTTACATCCCACTGCTACTGTCACTGCAGATGGTGACAGATATCAAAGCTAACCTTTCTTGGTGAAAATGAATAGACCTGGGATCAATAGTGTTTTTATACATGCACATTATAAGTTATACTAACCATATAGCTACTGCAAAGAGGTCAAATGGTATTTTAAAAAATGACATATAATAGGACCTTTAACTGAGAATACATGGGAGATTGCAACAGTAATACTCACTCTGAGCCTGTGATGATGTATCCAAAATGGCGGTCCTTCCCTCGGCTGGAGAACTCCTTCACCCCCACATGGACCAACTGGGTTTTGACCTTCATGTCATTCTTCTGGGGGTCCTGCAGCTGTTTCTTCCTCTGAAGTTCTTGCATCCACCTCTCCATCTCCGAGTCCACCTGTGCATCTGGTCCATGAGGTCCACTGGTCAGGTGCAGAGTTTTGCCCTCTTTGGCAGGGCCCACCACGGTCTTCTCTTCCCAGTGGTGCACAGCTGGAGCCTGGCCCTGAGTGGTTCTGCTGTGGACACTCTCTAGACCAACCGTTTTGGGGTTACTGTTTGCATTTGGCACCTCATCAAAAGGCTCCATGTTGAGGTAGTTCAGTAGCTTAGAGAAGAAGACTGAATGCTGTGAAATTAAGAGATTAAATTAGCAATGTTTATTACCTTACTTCTTTACTTCATCTTAGCTTTGAGAAGATCTTTCAATTATAAAATATTTGTTTACAGTTTAAGTGGCTAAGATATATCACAAAATAGGTCTTAATAGCTTCATCATACAAGGACAATCATTAAAATGGATGTCACTCTTAAAATGTTTGTACAATTGCATTGGTTCACACTTAAAAATATGACGCAGTTGTGTGTTTTGTGTTGTGTCATAGTACATAAAATTAATACCGGCACACCATTTGTATTTCATGCACAACTTAAAGCATGTTTCCTGTTGAAAATAAGCTTGATTCACCTTGTCAACAGGCTCTTTGTCTATGTTTTCCTTTGGCTGGCCTGAATAACCCAAAGAACAAAAAAAACATTTTAAATCTATATTATTCTTACGGAAAATGTTTTGCTAAATCTCTAAAACAATGATCTCCTATTTCCTGATTCACCTTTTTGTTTGACAGTCTCACCACCTTTCGTGTTGCCCCCTGACTGCGACTCTGGTTCTTGATTTTGCACTGCCACCTTGAGTGGCCCCCCATCGGCCTCTTTTGGCCCCTCAGAATCCACAGCTGCAGGTCCAGACTGGGCCACAGCCGCAGCGGGGCGCTCCTCATGCACCTCCTGCAGAGCTCCATTGATGACCCCAACCAGGTCGTCCAGGTCTGTTCCCATTAGAGAATCAAGGTTCATGCTGTGACTTCCCAGCTGGTTTAACATGCTCTGGAGGAAGTGGTCTGGAGAACAGGGAAGTAAAAAGAATATTTCAAGTTGTTGCTTACAGTGTTTGTCATTGCATTGTATGTGTAATGTTAGGTTTCAAAACTTTTGCCGAATAGGTAAATGTATGTAATTCTTTGTCATGATTTTTTATTTTTTTTGGTGTGACATAAATAGAGGTTTAAAACTACTCTAAAAATTTAATATTTTTTAATAAGAAATTGCTGGTAATTGGTATATAGCAATTCAGTCTTTCACGATTTCTTTATCAATATGCAATTACAGTTAGAAAGTAAACATGATTTCTTACCATCCATGAGACCAAATGGCTGTTTTGAGTGACGAATTGAGCCAGCTTTGTACAGCAGTTTATCCAGGTTTGGTCTTGATGTCTTGGACCCAAAAGCTAACTGGGATTGCATCTCGTCTTTGTCATTTGGGGCTGAAGGGACAGAACTAAAGTACTGCAGTTTCCCTTTGGGCCATGCACCTTGGACTCCTGGGCTTTCATGTTGAGTCTTGGTGGGTATGTCGTTGAGAAGTCGTTCCAAATGCCCGGATAATAGTTTGCCCTGTCCTGGTCCTTGATTAGAGAAAGCCGAGCCAAGTTTGGGATGCCTGCCTTCTCCACTCTTCGTGAAGACTTTGGTGATTGGGGGTTGTCCATCTCCCTTATGAATGCTGTAGATAGTATGCTCCTTCCATGTGTGCTTGGGTTTTGAACTGGACTGACCATCAGAGTTGAAATCTTCATTCTACAACACAAAGGGTTGTATTGCAGTTATTTTCTGTAATATATCTCATTGTATCTCCATGTGCTTTCCACCATAGGAGCACTATGTGGGTTGTTCTGGGGCAGCGTCTTCGCTATAATAAGAATAGCAACCTGGGCTCAGCGAGACAAGACAGGATATGAATAAGGATTTCAGATCAAAGACAACTGCCCTTGGAAATTGCATTATGGAAATCAGAGATGAGATAGTGTCAATCTTGCAGTGTTTTTCATGCATTTTCACAATAGACAACAAACTTTAAAAGCATTATCCCGACTCATAGAACTAACTGAAAACCCTTATCTATACACTAAAATTACAGGTCTGAATCCGAGTTAACTGTGAGCTTACAATGATGTAGCATGAATTATGGATGGATACAAGGAGCTGCCGTAGGGACTGTTAGACACATATAAGTCTGTCCCATCATAGTCGGGATCAATATTGGCCTCAAAATGTGTGATTTTCTCTTTTCTTTTCTTTGTAAGATAAAAAAATCATTCTGTGAACTGTAAAGACTTGCACTTCAATTCAGCAGACAGTGGCATAACCGATCTACTGTGCAGCATTATTATCCATGTCCCTGCTGCACTAATACTAGCTATCTCCCCTGGTGCCATTTTCTGTCCTTCAAATGTATATAGAGAAAATGTCAGGCTTTCGTAGCCCGGCATACTGAGAAGCCATAATGGCATTAGCACAGCGAGATGGGGGCGCTCTGCCATTCATTCTAACCATGTTTGCCTTTTTCCATCACGCTATACAACAAAGGGCCTCATCTCATCAATAAGAGAGGTCCTGAACTCTTCAACTCTGCATTATAGCTGCACTGACACAGCAGCAGGAAGCGGCCCAGCTATGAAGGATGCCTCGCAGGCTGCACACAAAGCCGGGGTCCCACCCTAAATATGAGGATTGAATAATGTAAAGTGGTGATGGGAGATCATTGTGCAAAAGGGTTCCTCCTCAGTGGGTGGTGTGAAGAAGACAGAGAGATGAAACAAAAGCATGAACAAGAGGGCAACTCACAGCTAAGAGAGATACTGGAGCCTTCTAAAAGACAGGAAGAGGCCCCTGCCATTTTAAACCACCAGTGAGAATGTAGAGTGCATTACAAATACAGTGTAGAAATGCTCCACACATATCGGTTTTAATGTATATGTGAGCATTACCAGAATTGACTTTTAGCAGCACTTTCTATGATTGTCATAGAATCATTCACTTTTGAGCTTACCTGGATAGTGTTTGCTCGTTGAGGCACTGGTTCTGGCTGTGCTGGTAGCTCAGACTCGTTCAGAAAGCCCAGGTCGAAGAGGTACTGATGCAGGTTTTGGTTCAGCTCTGGCCTCTGTTTCTGGGCTTGAGGAGAGGTGAGGGAAGCTGGGACAGGGTGGTAAAGAGGCATGTGTCTGAGTTTGGAGAGCTCTCTAGAGATCACTTGTTGTGTGAGATCATCCTGCCATGTCATACCTGGAAATGAAAACTACATTTGAGCCCTGAAGTTCTCCTACATTAGCAAAAACGTGTATGTTGTTGAGAATAGAGAATGAGTCCACACCCATCACAGACATGTACAGACCTGTGCACACTGAACATGCATGGAAAAATGTCACACTGCAGCCTGGGGCTTTGCCAACAGCTCTGCTAATTGCCAACACATAGTTGGGATGCAGAACTCCTGGGCAGGGGCAAAGCACACTGGTGCCAGTACCAGATGGAGCTACCCAAGCAAAAAACATACCCAAAACATGGCCCCATTCCCAATGAGCCAAGAGGCGCGGGATTCCATCAGCAAAGAGCATAGTAGTACCAAAGATATTATACTTTAGTGGCATTCCAAGATGTTCTCTTCAAACCCGATGTAGAAACATTTTAATGAGGCAGTCAATCTGTTGTGGGCTATAATTCCAAGCTGTCATACTGCTAACCTTTAGGTATCTGAAAGACAAAAGCTGTATGTAATAATATGGAAGGTTTCAACAAACTAACTGGCTAAAAGAGTATGTGAGCCACAGAATGTCTTCATTAGCCTGGCTGTTCACCCTTAAACTCTGGTTATTCTCATAGAAATTCATAAGCAGCAGATGAGGATCTGAGCTATGCAGAGCAGCTACAGATGCCGGCAGTCTTTCTTGGCAGCACTGAATGGTGCACAAAGCAGCGTATGTTGTCACTGTTCTGGAACGAGGCTCAGCCATCCATCCGTACAACAATGACAGTTAACTACCCGTGGCTTACCCAATGTGCTGTATTCTCACTATATCTCAGAGTGGTGATCATCATCATTTCAGCTATTATAAGTCACGATGGGGAAGTTAGAGCAGGCATCACCCTAAAGGATCCATATGCTTGCTGCAGTTAGCTGCAGTTGGTTAAATGCTCAGTGTAAACGTGCAAAGGCGCCACAACAAGCCCAGGGCTGTGGCTGGCTTCATTGACTGTGACACCTCTATCCCCTCTGTCTCCTGGGGATGCACTCATTTCCATACATACTATGTGTATGTGTCTGCTGTGGGCACACTTCAGGGACAAGGTATGCCTGTGCAAATGACACCACCAAAATGAGGCATTTTGTTCAAAGTCAGGATAAAAATGTGCTGGGGCCTTTACGCTCCAATTCCTCTCAATCAACCTCTCAGCTGATTATTCTGGCGCTGAGAATCTAAATGTCATGCAAATTCATCTGGAAGTCCAGAAGAAAGAGCAGGTCCCATCACCAAGTGCTGCCACTTTTTGCCTGTTAAGGCTAGCAGGATGTCTCAGGCAAATGCCTCGCTTAATTAACGCCTTGCCATTAGTGCAACAGCTTTCAAACAAGCCGGCCTCCTGTCTGTTTGGTGTGTGACAGAGAGAGTGAGGGCCTCCTAAATATTCAAAGCCTATTAGATGGGACTCTTTCTACATGTCTACTTGTTTCATCTGGTGTTTTTGAAATGCAGATTTTCCCCTTTCCTTTACTTCTGTCCACCAACTGATTTTAAAGGCATTAATAGAAGAGAGTGTGAATAATTTAGCAGCCAGTTCAGCCTAATTAGTCAAAATGAAACGTGTCAATCTAATATGCCACATAAATTAAAATAACTCTGCAGATAGATCTAGAAATACATTTGGAAAGAACCCCTCATTCGTTCACAGTAGAAGAAACCACAAAAATGAACGAAAAATGACTACTGTAGTGCTACACTACACTACTAGTTTTTATTCATTTAGAAGTCACACTGTAGTATTACACAAATAAAGTGTAGTTTGTAGTCACACCAACGACTAGGTGAGAGGATGTGGATTAAATCTGGATCTAGCTGTGCTGATGGATTTGTTGAAGTAAAGTAATTGCGTGGTGTGTTTTAGTCCTGTGCCTGCTCCACTTGCTACACAGATTAGGATTTAAAGGGATATCATTGATTACAAAAAAAGATTGAATTATTGTCATCTCTGTTGAATGCTTGCTTGTTTTGACATGACATATACCAGAGGGCAGTTGGTTCAATTTTTCTTCCTTCTATCATGTTGCAAGGTTGTCAGGGAACAGACAAGGTAGTGTCTGAGTCAGGTTCCTGTGCTCCTCTGTCAGAGAACATTAACTTGTAGTGCTCACAGGACAAGACCAAAGATGTAAGATGATTCTTCACTGTGGTTAGATGGCATGTCAGTTTCAGAGCTCTGATTTGTCCTGACTGACTATACCTGCCAATGGAGTCAATGCACATGTCACACCGCATCACCATATATCACTAGTACATGGGCTGCAAGAGTATACGGTGCAGTGCACAGGGTCACTGGGCCCACCCGGACTGGGTTAGCAGAGTTTATTGCACTGTATTAACAAGGAAAGATGTGATGATTCAATTTGATCAGATACACAATGTTTTTCAAAACTGAAATGGAAAAATACCTAAAAGACAATGGGATACAATATTCTAGAGACATTCCATAACCTTACATAATATAGTGCATTCACAGACAGTGCGCAAAGCAGAAATTGAACCAAAGCAAGGATGTTCAATTCAGGGGATTAGTTCAGGCGCTGTAACTATTTTAAAAATGCATTTTATCTTATCTTTTAATGCATTTACTGGATTTTTTTGTTAAGTAGTATGGTAACATGTGAGCTGCAGAAGGTCACATAAGACACATTAAGGATTAATAAAGACTATAATCAGGAGAAAAAATTATTGTATTTGTGTTTTGATAAACAGTATCTGGATTATACAGACTAAAAACATACAAAAAGATAATATAATACACTGCATTATTTTATAAGCCTTCAGTTACAATGTTACATCCTTTATTTGGTTATTCTAATTTAACATCCAAATTAACAACAGAAATAATCACTTGACTAGTCAAAGAATTAAAAAAAACAAAACTGTTGACTAGTCGACTACTACTCTAAATTAGGTTAGTCAAAAGTATCGAAAATCAGACACTAATCAATACTAAAGCCATGGAAACTAGATATTCATTCAAGCAAGTAGCAATACTGAAAAAAAAAAATCGCATAACTGAATAAAATTGGACCTTTCTTGAACAGTTTTATCTTGACTTTTTGTCAGATCTAGTGTAAGACCACATGGTATAATCAGCAAATACTATTATTTTGTGTTGTAAATTACAATATTGTATAAAAAGAGCTCTTAAAATGATTATTTGGATATCAAGTTTGAAATTTTAGTATTGTGACAACACTAATCTTAATCCTAAATAATCATTAGTTGCATCCCTATAGAGGGTACTAAAATTCTTATTGTTTCTGAATGAAAATATTGTTGATTGTACTTTATTGCAGCTTATGAAATATAGTCCATTCATTTAGAAAAGTGTTTAATGGGATATCCCAATTAGGGTTGCAGTATCACAGGTACAAAGTGGTCTTCAATATTGTTTTTAACGCAATTTTCAGCAGCAATACATCATGTCGCTGCAATATTTGTTTCCATAATGGGACAAGTCATTAGGGTTCTTTACTGACTCACCATTTAAACAGTGGTCTTTGCACAAAATATTACGATGATGTATTTTCTTAAAAAGCCATGTAAGAAGGTAAGCTGTAGCTATGACAATACATTGAGTGAAATGCTTCTTGTATTCCAGTATTGTGGTGAAAGTTTAATACACCATGTAAACTGCCAATGGCTACACATCCTGACAAGACCAGCCCCTTTGTGGAGGGGTCACTCTCTATTGATCGGGGTGACATTGGTGTTGTGCGCTGAGCAGAGATTGTGTGATGTCTACCTGTGCCTCTGATGCAAGATAAAGAGGATTGTACATCGATTCCATTGATGTCTGTCCCTATTTTTCCTCCCCCTTCATCTCTTCAATTTAGGTTACAGTACAATGGTCTCAAAACCCGTGTGGTGGAAAAAAGTCCCCCTATGTCTCAAAGATGACACTTGAATAGCTGATAAGAATAACATGTCACCTAGCATTACCAGTGTGCTGCAGCTCTAGCGAAAACCCCTGCTCGCTGATTGTAGATGGGACAGAACAAATGGAGGGAAATGATTTGGAGTGATGATGTCATGTTTGCAGTGGTAAACAGATGTCTAAAAACACAAGGTCACAGAATAAGTGCAAAGATTAGAGGCCAAAAGGTATCAGCCTCTCAAAGTGAGTGTGGAAAATCACACAGTACATGTCTCTGCTTTCATTTGTTTATTTGGAAGCAGTAATTAGGCTACAATAAATGTGTGGTCCTGCCAGGCTTAATATTCATGGCTGTTTTTTTCTTCTGTTTGATATCCTCTTGCCGACTGTTTGGTCTTAATGATTTTCAACACTGGTTCACGCCTGTTAAAAATATTAAGCGGAGACTGGCCCGTAAAGCCAATTATGTCTGAAAGGCTAATGTAAGCCTGTCACGGTCCTGTTAAAGACATCTACTGCCCCCTGGTGGCGGCATACTGCAGTTGCAGATGAGTACATGCCCAAGGTGTTTCATTAAATATTTTTTTGTCCTTAACAACAGTGGTCATCAGGGTCCTAACAGTCAACAGTTAAAAACCTATTGACTTGACCATCATTACACAGCTGAATTGTTTAATTTGAAGTTTAATGAGAGCAGAAAAGCATGGCTAGAAATAACAAAGCCTGGTGTCTGGATGAATAAATGTACTAATGATTCTAAAATACTGCTGCTTAGGTTACTGTGCATATACAATGTCTCCCCAAAGATGTAACCTGGTATAACATGCACATTAGCTAGAGCCACTGATTGAGTGGGAGAGTCTGGCTGATGTGATTACACTGCACACCTCACAGTTACTCATCCACAAAATTAGCTCTAAATGTCCTATCATACAGGCCAATTAGACTGGCTGCTCGAGCTGGGCAATAATGACTAAACAATGGCCACTGTGAGTCAAATGACCTGTTCAGCTCAGTGGCATTGTCCTGTGCACGCCAAAAGAGACAGCTTGGCTGTTTGGTGAGCCACACAATGGCAGCTGCCACAGTGCTCACAGCCCTGTACATGACTGATAAGGCCTGTAGCAGAGAGGCGTGGGGCTGTACCTCTGTGAGCCAGTTTCTGCAGGAGGATCCTGAGGCGCTGTAGAGCCGACGAAGAGATGTCATAAGTGTGGAGGTCTGCTCCAGCCAACTCCTGGCACTGTCCGAACACTCCATCTGCACAAACAGAGACATTCAGTGAGCACTCATCATGGACAACATGCACAAGGATATGAGAACATTTACTATGGGATATGAAGACAAACGCTGCTCAGTAGCTTCATAGTGTGTGGCACGCTGACCGCCCCGTACCCTGATTCCCTGGTTTGGGGCGAAGCTAATAGCTGACATTTCTCCTCTGACAGTGCTAAGATAAGGAGGCGTTCATGGCAGAAAGGACTTTATCAGAGTCTGGGTAATCTCCCTATCAGCGCCCGCCCGCCTCACTCACTACTGGTTGCTAGGCAACCCACGCCACTGAGTCCCTATCAGCTTCATCATTCAATGGCTGGTCTAGACCTCTGAAGGCTCGGGGGCTTGCAGACGCAGTGTGTAAATGTAATGTCTGGAATAGAAATGAGCCATGCTGCCACCTCCTCTCAGCTGTACAGATGTGTGACTGTTGTTGGCTAAACTCTTGAGAGTCCACCTCATGATGATCTGTGGGGATGACTCCTGCAGGTGCAGTGTGTGCACTGACCCTAATGCATAAAGCGTGTACACAGCCCCACTCTCAGAGCAATAGTGTCAGTGCCTGGACCTAATGATGTGAATCAACACTTTGTCATGCACCAGAGCACTCCATTAATTAGCCCAAGTTGTCGGACAACAAACATCAATGCTATGATTGATGCTCGCTGACACTTTGGGCATTGTACGATACACAAACATTACAGCTCATGTCCCCGACATTTTTTGCAGCAATTTTCTGTGCTCGCCTCAATGCTCTGAGAGTAATAATTACCCAGATAATGATGTGATGTCAGACGGGACCTCTAAATGAAATTTTTATTCTGCAGCAGAGGTGGGTGTTTTCCTGCCTCCCTCCCGTTCCTATGACCCGGTAAATGACAGCTCCGTTCTGAGACAAACCCGTGGGAGATGGTGGATTACCATACACACTGTGCACACAACATCAAGTTATTTTAAGATTTCATATGGAGCAGCAGGAGAGCTGCCGGTGACACAGATCATAACAAATGTGTCTGAATAACAACATGGCACCTTCCTCTCACACTGCCAGCTCTCACTCTTTTCCACTCATCACATTAACAGCATTGGCACTATACAAATATAGACATTTGAACTGATTTTTTTTTTTTTACTGCATTTTAGCTTTGCATGTTTTAAAATGAAGTCAAGCCATTTGAAATCAGTGCAGGAGATTAACTTGGACAGGAAAATGATAAACTAATGCAGTAATTCCACATGTTATACATATAAGATCCTATGGACAATGGATGGTTTTACATAAACTAAATAACTGCAGCCTTGGGAATTATGACCATGTAAATTGTTATGTTGACTGAGTGGTGAATAATCCTGCAAGCCTACTGTTTCTGTTTTCTGGTAAAACTCAGTAATGACTAAATAAAGGGTATAGGGAGTCAGGAAATATATCAGGAGACAAGGCTGTTAGATGTTTGATACTCTTCCTCTTCAGTGGGTCTAGAGCTAAACAATAAACAAGATGATTCATGTGGGGCATTTCAGGTAAAAGCAGAGCCAACATTCAGTCATAGAATACACAGCTCATTTATTGTTTAAACCACATAAAGTCCTGTTAGTCAAACATAATGGCTGATTGATTTATTGAGGTGTTTCAGGTGCAGCTCAGGAGGAGAGATGGTAACATTTCAGAGCCACACGCATGAGAAATCACAAAGCAGCTCTCTGACACTTTTGGCAACAAAACTGTTTAATTTCAGGCTTGGGAGACTACCACTGAAGGGGTTCACAGAAGTTGAATGTAATATAAAGATGCCATGCCATGAAGATATGTGATATATGTGTACAAAAAAACTTGGACAGTTGTAAGTAGGGCGGTTAGATTTCCAAAAAAAATGATTCTGTTCAGAGCGCACAGAGTAAAATATTAAAGAAGACATATTGTGCTTGTGTCTGCTATATAGTTATAATGTATGACACCAGTGGATCATTATGTCATAATTTGGATATGTTAAATCACAATATTGATCTAAAACAACATAATAAAAAAAGAAACAAGTCAGCTGAAAGTGCAGTGCCCAAAGGGAGCTGACGTCACTGTAAACATCATCACAACAAAGAGCCACAGCTGTCACTATTTGAACCAAAATGACTATGTAATGCAGCTGAATCCTACGCATATCACAGATTAAGAAAATAAAATTGGAGAAAGAAGTAAGTATAGAGCAGTGGGCATGTACCAGTGACAGTGAAAACAGCGGTAGATCGGAGAAATGACGTTGAGAATACAGGAATATAAAGATTTTCAAACATGCAAGAATTATGCAAAACATAACCTTGAACGAGAAGAGTAAATGAGAAGGGGAAACAAATGTAACATGGTTAAAAGCTCTAAAAAGTTTATTTTGGTCTGCTCTAACATTTGAGAGAAGACATGAAATATGAACAGATAAACTAATACAAGAATACCATGTCTTTCAGAATATGTAAAGATCTAAACTACAGGTACACATTTTTTTCTATAGGTTATTTTGTTCTTTCCATCATCTAAATAATTGCAGCTTTTGTGGTTGATAATTGCACTAAGTCAAATTGTAATTTCTATTTGATTACAACGCATTGTACAATCCTAGCTGAAACCCTTCAGGACTTGGCAGAATGTGAAACAAAGTCTATAAAGACAGTGATTCTGTAATGATCATCTGTCAGCGTTAAAGAAATATTAAGCTGACGACAAATCGATTTGTGGCACTTTGGAAAACACAATGCAAATGAACCTTGATCTGTTTACTCTATAATGGATCAAACCAGCCCAGGAATCAATCATGTGGTTCACCTATGATGTACCTTCCAATAAATCTCACTCTAGGTCACATGTTGTTGACACGCAAAGATTTCCAACCACAAAAGGGTAAAGCGCTGTAAACCCTAATGCTTTCTCTGCAGGCATCGCGACAGACAGTAGTATGGCTAAATCTGTTTAAACTGTGAAGGCTAATGCTGGGGGATAACAGGAGCAAACACAAATGCTGACAGCCAGACGGAGGGAGGGGAGGGATCGGAGGGAGGGAAGGACCGTCCCGGAGACAAATTAAGACATATTGAAACAGGTGTGCTCGAGTGTCGTCCAAAATGAATAGGCCAGAATCAGTGCAGCGAGGCGGTCCAGATGAACAACGCTATAGGGAAGAGAAAACATCTACAGTGGTTAGGATGTGAGGCGTGGAGTGTTTACGGCTTTTTAAAAACCTTTGAAATGATAATTCGAATTATGCGTGCACTTCAGATCTACATGAAAATAAAAACATTAGGGAGACAAAGCACGCTCTCAGCTTCAAACACACCTCTCTAATTGTAATCATTCAGTTCCATATTTGTATTAGGACGGCACAGTTTTGGGGAAGAAATCTCTATATTTTTTCATAGTATTGAAAGTGAGATTAGATTTGCAATATTTATTTAAAAAGTAGAATTCTGTTCAATGGCACATTTTTAACAACTGAATAATAAGACCAAATAATGAACTGACCAACTAAACTAAATTGACACAAACTTTTCATTACAATGTGTGTCTAGTACTAAAGTTGAAATTTTGTCAATTTTGCTCTACTTATTAGGAGCAATTACAGTGAAATAACTTATGTTTGTATTTCTAGTCATTGACTAGAACCCCAACCCTCATTGTACCCGGGGTAGGTGTCCACTTTAGCTTGAAATGTAGTAGTTGTTGCTTAAAGTGTTGGTGCTTGCAGATGCAGTGGTCTCGATCGATACCAGTGTCAGCCAAAGCGTTTAAATCTAAAACAAATTGCAAGTATTTCAGACAATATTGGCTCAAGTGGAGGTAAGATAACCACGGATCAATATCAAAAAGCCTTGGTTAAGTGTTTAATAGGAGCCAACCCATGCCCAAAGGGAGCATGGACCACTTATCCGCTGTACTTTAGCTTGGCTTATCATTGCGGCAAAACACAACACACAAGGGAGAGATGCATCAAATGAAATGTGTTTTCCGACATCGTGGTAATTACATAGCATTTAAAGAGCAGGTAGAGAAATATAGATTTGAAGTGGTTGCCGGTGAGATGTAAAGGGATAAGTACATGCAGTTACAAAAACAAATATTGATTGACACAGAAAGAAGCTCCTTTTTTTGTAAACCGTCAAGCCCTTCTCCATAGCAACAGCGCGAGTGAGGATTGGCCCAACCCTGAGAAAACCAGGTTAGTCCTTGAGGGAGGTGAGAATGTGCCAGACCTAGTTACCCCCACGTGTGCCCTGTCTGGCCCGCTCATCAGGAGTCCAGCAGCCTCATCACTCCACTGCGGATAACATGACCAAAACGCAATCATACCATCAAATAGTGTCTCAGCAAAGCTTGGATATTAGATTGTGGTGGCAAAATAAGAAAGCTACAAAGAAATAATTGCCTCATGAGCGTGCATAATAAGCTAAACTTAATATGAAGCCTTCATTCTGAGCCTCGGGGTATTTTCCAGCGAGTTGTCAGCAAATTTTGTTCTATTAGCCTACAAGGCGTTGCTCTGAACCAAAGCAGTCAGTGTGTAATTAAAGAGGGTTTTTTCCCCCCCTCTCTCCGCTCAAACTGGGCTAATGAAAAATGGCCGTAAAGACATTTATTTTCTAATATAGTCTACAATTTCTACAATTTCTACAATGCATTTACAAAAATCCTAATTTATCACTGGTTTGTTGTCTTCAGTGGTGATGAAATGCCTTGACCTTTCAAAATGTGGTTGTTTTAAGTAGAAAATATGAAATAAATGAAGTGTATTTGAATCTGACCTACAGTATTTAACTCATTGTTTGGTTAAAAAAAATACAATTGAGCAGCAGGTAATGCATAATCCTGTTAGGGTTGTCAAAACACCATTACCCAGACACTAATCAGTACTAAAATTAGTCTTGAAAATATTTAATTTGAGCAAGTGTTATCACATAAATAGGACAAACTGTAGTAGTAGTAGACTGGTCTATCTATGATCAATGAAATACAAAAAGAACGCAAGGTAACATAAAAGAAACAACTATTGTTTTGTGTTGAAAATTGCATTTTATTGTACATTTATCATTATATTATCAAATTTGTTATCAAGGTTCAAGTCGTTTTCTTATTATCAGATCAAATTTAAAACACTAACAACTACAGATCCTATAATTCATATTGTTTTTCTGTCCTGCTATTGTTTATTCATGTTCCTGAAATGAATATGTTGACCAATAATCACGTCTCTATTTCATTCAAACAAAAGAATGGTCCACACAGAGGCATTCGGACATTGTGTGTTTACCAACTACAAACATGCACAGCTCGTGAAGCACAATAGCAGAATACATTATCCTTTCATATGGCCTCCCGATAAAGCCTGACTGGTGTCTACGCACTATCATTCCTCCTCAAAATTAAAAGCAGGTGTGTGACAGGGCCGGAAATCGCACTGGGTAAAAAAAAAATTCATCGGATGCACGTTGTCAGGGCAACCGGACACAGACGCAAGCATCCTCAATAAAAGGAGGGGTCGTCTGTGTGCTTATGGGAAACCTCAGGGCCAAACAGTGCATAATAGACATTCAAAATATGATTCAACAGATACATTTCAAAACACAAACCTTTTAACACCATCCTACACAAGTCTATGAATGGAAAACCCACACCACGCTCTAAAAATACCTCAAAAACTGCATGCGTTCGATGAGGGCTGTGACCATGCTGGATGTTTCTCTATAATGAGACGTAGTGGGTGTGAGCGCCCTTGGAGGCTGACTTACCATTGACGCAGAACTCATATGGTGTGCAGAGCTCGTCTTCGAATAGGCAGCCTGCAGGAGAGGAAAAGTGACAGAGGGAGAGAGCGAGAGGAGAGACACAGGCATATTAATTAGGATCAACATATGACATGATTTCACACAGTAACAACAGCACATCTGAAAAAGGAAGCATCGGTACCATCATTGTGTGGGCTGACTGTAAAGACTGAGATTCTGTATGGTTGCAATGTCTATAGGAATATGTAGGCTAGTGTAGGCTATAGGAAAATACTACACTCCAATCAACAATTTAACATTTGGTAGAAAAGTCTTGAAATACAATAGGCTAAGCAGTTGTAATTAGAAGTAGCACACTGAAAAAAAATATAGCTAGCCTAAACATATTACATAAATTAAAATGTATTTAATCAGTCCAGATGATACATTTGGCTAAACAGCTTATATGTGGTGTAGTGGGTCGGCACTATGTTCCCACAGCCCAATGGTCCCACAGCCCTATGTTCACTCATTTCTGAGAATTTGTTTTTCACTGAAAATTTTGAAAATTAGGCCCTATGTTCCCACAGTACTATGGTCCCTCATTTCTAAGATTTTTCTTATTTTTAAGATTTTTCTCAACATGAAACTCTAAGTCAAATCATTTTTATTTGTATATCACATTTAAAGAAAGTAATTTCAGCCCAGGGCTCTTTGCACCATGACTTCAAGCTGGGCTGTGGGAACTAAGGCTGAGGGAACACAGGGCTGAGGGAACATAAAGCTGAGGGAACACAGGGCTGAGGGAACACAGGGCTGAGGGAACACAGGGCTGAGGGAACACAGGGCTGAGGGAACACAGAGCTGAGGGAACATAGAGCTGAGGGAACACAGGGCTGAGGGAACACAGGGCTGAGGGAACACAGAGCTGTGGGAACATAGGGCTGAGGGAACACAGGGCTGAGGGAACACAGAGCTGTGGGAACATAGGGCTGAGGGAACACAGGGCTGAGGGAACATAGGGCTGAGGGAACACAGGGCTGAGGGAACATAGGGCTGAGGGAACATAGGGCTGAGGGAACATAGGGCTGAGGGAACACAGGGCTGAGGGAACACAGGGCTGTGGGAACATAGGGCTGAGGGAACACAGGGCTGAGGGAACATAGGGCTGAGGGAACATAGGGCTGAGGGAACACAGGGCTGAGGGAACATAGGGCTGAGGGAACATAGGGCTGAGGGAACACAGGGCTGAGGGAACACAGGGCTGTGGGAACATAGGGCTGAGGGAACACAGGGCTGAGGGAACATAGGGCTGAGGGAACATAGGGCTGAGGGAACATAGGGCTGAGGGAACACAGGGCTGAGGGAACACAGGGCTGAGGGAACACAGGGCTGAGGGAACACAGGCACACTCCTGTGGTATAACAAGCTTTCATTCTACTAAGCTAAATATCCTTTTTCCTTTTTGTTAGAAAAATTTAATAAGTTAAAATATACAAATGTGAAGGGTTGGTTATGCTGCCTGAATTTTCTTTACAACAAAACTTGAGCTATGAGGCTATGTTATTTTAATAGATCCATGGGCCATGGGCTAATTAGCGTAGCAATTTCATTGGATTTAGCAAACACACCGAAGTTTATAGTTCCACCATAGCTATTTGCAAATAAACTGCAATACAAACATTCAATTATTATTTACCACATTTTGAGGATTAGATGACATCGAAATAATCATAAATATGGACCACAAGTGTAGAATGCAGCAGCCAAACTAGTCCAAAGTTACTACAAGTGACTGCTTTATAATTACAGTGGAGCTTAGGACTACATTACCCAGCAGCGCTGCGTGAATCTCGGCACTAACCTATCATTCACCAATTAGTGTGACTCCTTCCACTGTGCCTGTGACACTAACTCCATGGGCGAAGTGTCCATATGATGTAGTATGAATAGGCTAATATAATGCATGTGAGATGGTCAGTAGCTCAGACTAATAAATGAGCAGATGGCAGCAGCTTTGTGTGAAGCTGCTCCCTGTGCTCACATTATAGACTGTATGGTTCACATCACACCAGGTACTGATCACATCAGCTCAGATGATCAACTCTTTAAGAGGAAAAATACTAACCCCATTTTACTTTGTCTTGAAGCACACATACAGGGGTGGATAACACAACCTTCTGATTGTTTTTATTTATTTTATTTATTTTCTGATATTATCACTTGTTTAAAATGTAAAATTGAGACATGACTTATATAGCCTATGTGTTTTAAATGCAAAAGGTACAGGTACAAAAATGTCCATATGAAATAGTTAGCTACTTGCAACAATAGCCTAAAGCCTGATGAAATTGTAAGTCCATATAGTTAAACTGGTTGCCTTTGACCCACTTGAGGCTCTTGAAGGAGCCCTCTGCCCTAGGCCAGGCCATTTTAGGTTTAGGTGCATGTTTTCAACTGTGGCTTTCCCTTGGACATGGGACCTGCTCTTTCCTCTAAACTCTGTAGTGCCCTCTTATGTGCCTGGTCAGTGGTCAGTGTGATATAGGCTGCAGTTCCACAGTGCTACAGCCTGTCCTTGATGGACAGCACAGAACAGTTCTGTGAATACAGAACAGGCTGAGCACAAGCAGAGCCTCTGTCAGGTTTTAATAATGAGAAGAGATAGGTGAAGGGAGTTTGTGCATCAATTCTCACACAGCGATAAAGCCAAGTGCAGCAGAGATGGTGACTTTTAAATTGTTTTAAGTGCAAGGCTGCATGGCCTTCTGTACTGGCTCTTTCGTAATTAAATAATCTGCCAGGGTGCTTGTACAAACATAATGTGCAGACATTTAGTTTGGTAGATTTCATAAAATTACACTTTGTGGTAACGCTTCAATTTGTCAGCAAAATGGGTTCAATGGTGAGAACAGTGGGCCATGCTGTTCTTTTGCACTGAAATAATAGGCACAATGTTCTGAACTTCCTGCTTCACCAGTAGATTACACACACGACAGCTTCTTCACTGACACATAACTCTGTTTAATGGGTCGATCATGAGACAATGTTTCCCCTGGTGCCTACATCCACACAGTCTAAAGTGCTTGATTTAAACATAAATTGTAACCTGCACTAACCTCACTTCAGGAATAAGGAAAGTTTCTTATTAGATTCATATTTGATAAATACAGACTAAAAAGTAAATCTATTTTATTATGATTAATTTATTGTTATTGCATGAAGTCAATAATATTTGCATATGGCCTACATGTTGCATCAACAAAAACACGAAGACCCTTTGTGGTTATTTTTTACATTATACTTTCACTTTTTTTTTTAAATACTGATGTATCTGTGGTGCCATATATTACAAGTAAAGTGGTACTTCCAAAGCTTAGTGCCAATTAGACAGAGTCCTGTTAACAAACTGTTAAATGGACTGCAGTAAGAGAAGGCCTGGGGTGTCTGAAGACCAAATAGGGGTTTGGACAGATGACTTCACTGTCTGCAGATTTTACACCTGTCTTAAAGAGACAGGAGACGAGGACAAACTTTACACCGAAGTTGCTTGAGGCCAGAAGAGCCGTCCCCGTCCCCCTGGACCATGCATCTCACCGCTCTGCAATTAGTGTACGTCCATTCAACTTTACCTCCTCATCACTTCCCGCTTAATTCATGGCTTCTCCGAGCAGCCTTGTCAGCTCTCAATATTAATTATGGCCTTCCATTTAATGAAGCATCCAGCCAAGCATGGTTAGTCTGTCGATGTGCGCGTGCTGGGGTGCGCGGGCTCGTGTGATAGGCAGGGACAGTGATAACAACACATCCCCTTTTCCCTGACACTACACCAGAGATGATTAAAATGGTGCCTTTTAATTAAAATACAATCACAGAGGATGCTGTTGATTACCTCCAGCAGAAAAAAGGGGGAAATGCCCTGTTTGTCACGGCCGGGGAAAAACGTCATTAGCAAAACAAAAAGAGACTCTTAACGAAGGCGCTACAGTGAACTTTAAGGCGTACAAGATAATTTCACAAACAGCATGACCTTTCCTATACACCTACCGCTGAGTGACGTCGGGTTGCCATGTCAACCTCATCAGCAGTCAATCTCGACGTGTCATCAGTGGCAACCCGGCTATTAGTGGAGTCAAGTAAGTCAGAGAGCACAGGGGTATAATGACCCGCGCAGGAGTTGAGTGGCTTTTAGCTGATTTTTGATGTAAACAATTGAAGCTATATTGTAATTGGAAAATGCACACAAACAAACCTCTTCAAAGTGACCTACTACTTTGGTTTATACAACATTATAATATACACATGGCTATAACCAAGGAGAAACCTTACATGCTTGCAACAACAGATTAATTTCAGCATGTACTATATCATTATGATGAGAACACATCATCTCAAATATGACACCCTTTATTTGGTGCAATACAGAGAGCAAATTTAAATTTAATCTTTAATGTTGGGATAGCAAATGGATTTGGGTGACTATAGTGCCCAACTGTGCAGCTACATATTATTTCTTATTATTATTATTATTTACATATTATTATTTCCTTAGATTATATGAATTTATATGAGACAACAACAGAAATATGTATTAGGTTTATTTAACAGTGACAGAAGTTGGTTTAGCTGAAGATTTTGTATTATTCTTGATATTTACAAGTAAAACTCATAATTTACAAGTTTAATCTTACATTGTTATCTAGTAAAATCATTTTTGCTCAACTCCCATGCGATTTGGGTCACACAAAGAGATACATAATAGTTTTGGGAGCTTTTGCCATGCCCCTTTTAACTAATCGGCAGGACATGTCTTTAGTCAACCAACAATTTCTTTGGTCAACTAAAGACATGGTTGGTTGGTGATTTCATTGGGGAAAAATAGGCTACAATCCAACAACAGAAAAATTAAACACTGTTGCAATAAGGATGCTCATTTTATGCTCATTAATATAACATAAAAAATACCAAAGTAAGATTTTTATACCCTAATTTAGATCAGAAATGAATTTAGACCCTGAGTCGTGACTAAAAGCAAATTGATTATTGATTATTGGCCATAATAAAAGCTGGAGTTGACAGTGAGCTTACAGCAGTAGGCCATTCTTAATGCGCAGTAGCTTTCCTCTTACCCAAAAATAGATGACCCAATTCGTAAGTACATGGGAACTACCCAGGAAGGTCAATGGAATCTGAGTGATTTTTGATATAAATGACACTTTATTTAAGAAGTTTGAAAAGTCTATGACAATTAATCAGCTTGACTTCTTTCCAATAACAGCACAGTTTCAGATAATTTGTCAAGACTTGCCAGGGACTTGTCAGTTTAACCATTACCCCAGGGAAATAAGACAAAGAGGAAGTAAGGCTCAAAAAACAGCTGGCCTTTAAGCTAAAGCAACGCAGCCTATGGGACCAATCATCATAGGGTGTCTTCCCTTGGAGTCTATGGGAATTAGAAGGGAACATGTTTCGGAGAACTCATTTACCATCATTTAGGGGAAACAATTACATAAGGACAACTGGGAGTCTCTCATTAGAAAAGAATACTGTGGGTTGACGCTATGTTATTAGGTCATTAAGTGCATTTAAATAAGCTATCCATCAGGAATAGCAAGGCACATGACGTTCAGTGGAGTGCTTTCTTGGCGCAGGTTTGAACAGGTGACCTTGGCTGGACTATAAAATGTGCCCCCATTGAGGTAAAACCAAGGCCGAACAAGAAGTCAAGACTCGCCTCTCCACGTAGCTTTGCCCAATACCAGGATGCCATCTGTGTGTCTGAAGAGCCAAAGAGGATGCTGGGAATTTGGCAGTCCATTCCAAAGCTAAGGCCATATTTCATTGACTCTCCGGGGCCACCAGCGTATCTTTTGTTGTAATTATGGCTCAGACCAAGGACACCTCGCACACCGGCGTATGCACCGTCTGCCAAAAAAGCCATTTTGGGACGAGGCAGCGGGTGACAGAGGTAATAAAAGTGAGGGAGGGAGGGGACAGAGACGAGGAGGGCTGGAGCAGGGACAGCACAGAGGAACACACCTGCAAGCAAATTAACATCCGCTTGACACCATGTCCGCAGATTTAAACAGCTTGTGTCATTACGCTGCTCGGCTGCTAAAATTCAACATGGCTGCCGGCCTTTTCCTCATGCTCCAAAAAACCTGTTCCTGTCACATGCAACAGAGATTTTTCACTTTCAACATGTTCACACGTTCAACTTTCCTTACACATATGGGAGGTGACAGAGTGCTCTACAGGCATAGATTTGGTCTGTTTGGGGGTTTTTTTAGCAATTTTTTTTTTTTACAAAAAGCGATTTTTATGCAATTTTTACGGGTTAGAATTTTGGTTAGTTTGTTCATTTCACATAAGCTTTCACCTGGAAACACTGTCAGTCTATTTCCTAAGAGGCTTATACAGGCTAGATAGATGTGTACTTTGTTGTAATTTTTAGAGTTTAGATCACTCAAATGCTAAATAAGATAATAAACAGTTTTGTATCTCTGTTTTTATCTTTGTATTTTGCAAATATGTTTTTAACTTTGTTTTATACAGTGTCCTTGGGTGTCCTGAAAGGCGCTTTCAAATAAAATGTATTATTGTATGTAAAATAAATACAATTTTAAATCTGGATCTGTTTTTCAGATTTCAGTGGTGTAAATATATGCAATTTTGCTTATAATTTTGGGCTAAAATGATAACTTTTTTTCCTATTTAACTGCAGTGCCTCGATATAATACAAGTCAATGTTAATCTTTTTTTTTTTTTTTTGGTTGTCTTGTGAGAAATCAAGAAGACAAAATGGATGCAATAGAAAGAAAACTGTAGATCCTGTAGTATCCAGTATTCCTCTCATATAAGCTTTCATTTATATTATATATATATATTTTTTCATTTATTTATGTAATACAATGCAGAAAGCTTGCCACACTTTAAAAAAATTACCTCTCTTAACAGGATGAATAATTAGTAGGGGCTAAACGCTTGGATCTCCAAGGGCTATGAGGTTGATGGCACAACCCAATGTCTTTCCCCAGACTAGAATTCCCATAGTTTGGTCCCTCTCAGTCACTCAGCTGCCAGCTCCAGGCAACAGCCCAGACAACCGCCATGAATTAAAGATGGCGGCGTCACTGCGGCAACCGGCTCCTCTGAAATAGGCCGACTTGACCTTTTCGCCTGACCCGCTCTCAGTGATTCAGACAGTTGATTTTCTCTGCTGCTTTGAGGTGCCATAGCGTGTTGAAGTGCAGGAGAAGAGTCGGTAAAATGGTTAAGGTCTGTCTGTGGTAGCAGGAGCACTAAGTGAGCTAACACCTGGGTCATCTGGGAAATCTGTGTTCACCCAATAGAGGCAAGGGGTAATTTAACTTTTATGAATACCAGGCGGACCTTATGTACAGTACGCAGTCAGGAGTCAAGGCAGTGCAAAGAAACTTCTAAGAAACTATTTAGTTGTCCTCTCCTCTTAATTCTGGGTTAAATGTAACACTATAACTTTTTTGGTGGAGTGTATGCCACCTGCTTGTTTCCATGAAGATGCCATTTCTTTGTCTGGCATGTACTATAGCATGGCATTAACATGTCTATCTAGGTGAGCAGGGAAAGCTAGTTGACTACAGGTCAGATCAGTGGAGAGGTGATGCCATTCAGAATGAGAATGCATGGTTTTTATGGTATTGAGTAAACACCTGCAATGAAATAAATGCTAGATAATGTCAAATCATATTGAGGAACATTCCAGGCAAAAAGCAGGTGGCAGACCCTCAAAGTTATGTATTGTATATAACTGCAAGCTTGTTGACTGTACAGCCAGCTAATTTAATGAATCTAAATATGATTGTCAAGCTGTGTTTACAGACAATAGTTCTTAATCTATTTTGATGATTAGATTAACCAATGCTGAGAAACCATTAGTTTATTAAACTATTGCTTCTGTTTAGATATAGGATTATGATAAATTATAAAATGTGGATGTTTAGAGGGGAGTGTTGTGGTCTTATAATGTGCTTTCAATTCCATGAGCACATGTTTACAAAGCAGCAGTGGGCATTTCAGGCACAGAAATTGCCAGCAGCAATTATATTTAATGTCTAGACACTTCTATATAGCATTACTGCATACATACTCTGGCAGAACCCCATCCCAGGAGCTTCTGAAATTTTATGCAATGAGTATGAAAATGCATGGTAAAAATTATCTCAAAAAATGCTCCATCGAGTTTGTAAATGATTAGAATTAGCCACAAAACTTTGCATCTCTGCTCGGGTTCATTGGCTTGCTTGGCTGGTCTGAGCTATGGCCCTGAGTATTAATCAGCCTCAGCCTTAGACGCCACAGACACATCTTCCTGATAGAATAACCATTAATTCTCCCGCGCTAGTCCAGCCCTTCAAACTCCTCATTACGGCTTTATTGTGCTCATTATAAAGACAGCACCGGACACACAGGGGTGACCTTGAAGATGACCCCGTTCACGACAGTATTTCATTTACAGCGAGTGAGAGATTGAGAGAAATGCCCTCCCACATTTAATGGCATAAGATGTTTTGAACACCTGGTCAGGAACACAGTGTCAGGGTCAGATAACAACAGAATTTATCGCAGTTATGAGTTCAATAAAAGTTGGACTGGAAGAAATGCAGTTTGTCCTTGTTTTTAGTTTAAAATGTCTTTAATAAAATGCTGCTGATACTAGTACTAATAGAGAAGCTGTTACTACTACTACACTTATCAGGAAGTAGCCTTGGCTTTAAGGTCACTAATAGCTATTAGAGAATGTATTTAAGGTTTAATGCTTGCATAGAAAATTTTAGTTGGCCTTAGTATTTAATTGCAGAATTCTTTGCTGATGTTATTTAAAATCGTATGCAACTTGGTACTGCTACTCTTACTACTTTTGTTAACGTTGAAATGGATTCTTGTGAGCTTTAGGTCATGTTGGTACCACCTCAAAATCACAGATGGAATTATGTTTTGTTTCACTCACACATGTTTGAGTAACCCTGGTATGTCTACATCTCCAAAGCACAAAATGCTCTGTTCCACTCTGGTGTGCCATGTAATTGTATAATGTAATTCTAGTGAAGATGTATGGAGTTTAAAAACACAGTAGAGCACTGCATGTATTATCACATGACATCACAAGGTGTTTTCTTTTAGAGAGAAGAACTCAGAATATAAATATGCAGGGTTTCTGTGCTAAACATGTATGAATGAAATGAAACAACTTCAGGTATGTTTTTGATGCAGTAATAACATTATAATATAGATCAGCAAATAGCATAACATGGGCCCTTTAATTACAACTACTCTTAGAACAGATCATTAAAAGGAATGGACCATGGATTAGAGATACCACTATATGGTACTGTAATGTTACTACTACTACTGCTACTACAACTACTACTGCTGCATATTCTGCTTCCACTACTATCAGTGCATCTTGTCTTGTCTAGGAGGAGCTTGAGGTCATAAAAAGCCTGCAGATAATTCCACATGAGTTTAATTAAAGTTTGTATCAAGTGGAAAAAGCCCACATCCACTTTTGGCATTTGGGCCACAGAATTCCCCCTTGACCTTGAGAACTTCTGTCTTTGAACTGGAGCAAGATAAGCAGACAGATTGACTGGACACGTGTGTTTGACATACATCTGACTTCCTCTCCTCTTCCGATCCTTTTCCTCCTCTTCCTCATGTGCTAAAGCCCACACACTCCTCCTCCGAGCATCTGTCGAGTCACAAAGAAAACACCGCAGCAGGTCTGTTATCGCACCCATCGTGGCACCAAACCAGGACCCAAATATACCCCATATATACAACTATGCACATGTATGGAAACTGCAACTCAGGAAATGAAGGCAATACTCAGCCCATATTTGGACTGCACCATCAAATAGACAACTTATTTTGTACCATTTTAGAAGATATGCCATCTGCTTGCATGTAACAAAATTATATTGCTTTGCCTTGAATGTTCCAGTATGGCATTAAATGTATCTATCTCCATGGAGACAAGAGTAGTGCTACCAAGCACCAGTCAAAAATGGAGAGGTAACCCTGCTGTAGGACTATATGTTTTTCAAGATCAATATTTTACTATACTTTTTGCTATACTTGTGATCATCTACCAGTTTTGAAGGAATTTGAAATTGTTAATTGTTATGGGAATTGCCATGACATGAAACCAACCTATAGCCTGATATTACTATTACTAACTATTGCAAACTGCTTACCTGGCTTGACTTAATAGTACGCGTGAAGCTATAACATGCTATACTTATCACATTTATTATGAATGGGTCATCTTTTTAACTTATATTTATGGGCCATAATATATTTAATATTTATTTCTCAACACACAACTAAAGGGCGAATATACACAAAATATAGATTACGTCAGAAATGAACTTTCTAAATTATCCAACTAAAATATTTTAATTACTTCCCACCAGCACATTAACAGCGCACTGACCGAATCAACATTACATACTGATGATAGCAGAAAATCTCCATTTGGATCAATTTACACAGAGAACGCTGCAGCTGTCGGTGCCATTAATTAACAAAACAGACTTTCACCACAACACTCCAGTGAACATCATTTAACAGAGCCCGCTAATGTACAGCCCAACATCACCCAAAACCACTTTCCCATTAGCCGTATGAGTCAAAGCACACTGTGGATGTTACAAGTGCCTATAAGTGCACCCCACCACCGTACCCCCAGCACCATACCTCCACCACCTCACCTCAACACCCCCTCCACCTGGTGACTCAGACAGATAAACACTATGCACATCGACCTTTACCACGAATAGGAAATGCGGCGTGACAAAATTAGATTCATTTTGGCAGGTCTTTTTTACCTTTTATCCCTGGATAACTTAGCACTACCAGGGTCTTCATCCTTCACAAATAGTACTTTAAAAGGGGAGAATAGACTACAGTATAAAACCCATTATTCTGCCATCTACTTTTATTATTGCAAAGATAAAAGCCCGCCCTTTGGAAGTCAGCGCTGTGCAAATGTATGCTGCGGTTACTGAAATCTAGTTAGAAATTTGAACTGTAATGTGTATTAGTGGTCCCATAGGAGAGACTAGGAGCCATAGCAACATATGAAAAGCCATAGGATGTAAACGTAAACAGATGCCCGGGCCCACCTGGAAAAGTGTTCATATCTTTACTATAGCGTTGGCTGTCTCCTCATATCTCTGCACATTTCAATCCCCTGCACGTGATTTATAGGCACTATAAGATATTTGATACCACCGCACGGCCCAGTATCTGTGGCCTGTGGTGAAATAAAAAGATAGTGCTCAGTCGGCTATGAATCAAATCCAACATGTCTGGCTGTGTTAGGCCGCTCATATCCAAGTGTAATGAAATGAACTATAGTGTTTCGATAAAGAAGCTACAAGCGTGCACAGGAGATGTGTGTTAAGATATCACAAGACATTATTATAAACAAAGCTTAATATAAAGGAGAAAGTACTTGGAAACATAAACTGTCTGAAGTGGCTATTCCTTATTTTCACTGTGGTTTGTTCAGTTTTCTCATTTTAAACATTTATACTGTATAGTAACTTTATTTGACATAATGCTTCCTATACGATGTAATATGATAGGATACAAAGTGCACACTTTAACATTTTAATATCAAGGGACAACATCTGAACATAAAGATTCAGTTTTATTATTATCAGTTAAAAAAAATAGAAGCTAACTGTCAAAGTGATGTCACATGTAAATTTTTTTGTGAGAAGAAACATCCCCAATTTAACAATAATTCATGATGACCAATATTAATTCACAGGGTCAAATAAGCACCTAATTAAATTGAACTGAAAATAATGTTTTGTGGAAAAATGTGTGTCTTTTTAGTTCTTACATTTTTTATTATTGATTAAACACAGTAATTGCTACATATTAATTGTATAGTTGCTTTTCAACAGTTGCCGTTACCATATATTTGTGGTCAAAATTTCATTCACACACACACCTATAAATATATATCTTCATATATTCATATTCATTCCTATATTACCCTTTAGGTTGTGTTTTTTTCTCAATTGAAAAGACTCCAGCTTATGATGTCAGGTGGTAATACAGGAAGTGTTTTTAAACTCCATACACCTTCGCAAGAATTATTTGGATAATTTCAGCCCTGGAATTACCCGTCTCTATTGAACAAACTATAAAAGATAGCTGTTAACTTGAAAATTACCACTACATGACATCACAGGGTGGGACAGCACAGATACGTAGACTGACTAATAATAAAAGGATACTCAAACATGCGTGAATGAAACAAAACACTGTGGGTATGTTTTTGAATAGGTAACAACATTATAACATGGCGGAAAGCTCACAAGAATCCATTTTGTGTAATAGAGGACCTTGACTAGTTCTTTTGAAGCCAGCATTGAGTGCAAGTGCTTGAGAGTGCACAGGTCTATAAACAGCACTTGTTATAATGGATACAGTCCCTGGATCACTCTTGAAACATGCTCCACCCAACCCAACCTTAAATCAATATTCTTCTGTGTTAGTCTACATGATGTGCAAGGTAGAAGCCTGATGTCCCAGCTCCATTTCTGAAATACACTTTGAGAGCAACAACATCTCATCTCACCCATGTTCATATAACGCCTATGGTTAAAGTTGCTTATTCATTTGTATCTGGAACACCGGCATCATCTGCAGTTATGGGATATGCTTTGACTGGGTACAGAGAAGAATATTAACCAAAAGCGTCACCATAAACATATTAATTAGAAGGCTCTGGAGTGTTAATGTGCAACAGAATCAATTCTACAAATTTTCCATTGGCAGAGTTGCTCCTGGACTCAGTTAATTCATTATTCAAAAAGAGATGTTCGTAAAGTATTGTTAAAACACTGGGCAAACAGTTCCCACGTTGACGGTAAAAGACTATTTGACAATGTCCCTGCAGTGAAAGAGGATGTGTTCTGTGAAATCATTATTGGAAACATAGCTGTGATTTTTTACAAGGCGCCCCCGCACTTTTATGTTGATTAAAAAGCAGAGGAGTCAATGCCAGAGATAATGAGTCATCCAGACAGAGAGGAACAGGACAGCACAAGATGTCAGCCAGGCCATGACCTTCCATCAGATACACACGCATATAAGTCTATTACAGATACATCGAATTTATTTGGAATTTATTATTACCATTTATATTTTTGCTCTTTGTTATACTGTGATGTGTGAGCTACTGTGTCCAAATAACTTCCTTTGTGGATATCACTTTTTTCATTTGATTCTAATCTATCAAATGCTAAAAAATAGTATGAGCTATTTATTTTCAATTCAATCGATGTAAATCACTGCTGAATGATTTTCTGAGGTAATACCTACACACTGAAATCAATTACCACCATGTCCATTTCTGAGCTTATTTGAATCAACTGATTAAAGGTGCATAAATTTGAATTTCTGGCGCAAAGTATGTCACCTCCTCGTCTCCAGAGAGATGATATCACCTTGTCCAGAATATTCCACAGTAATGAAATAAGCGCATCTATCGCCATGTACACAAGCAGTTACACAGTGCACCTTTAACCTGTTGAAAATATGAATGTAAGATATCTGATCTATGTTGTTAGTCGCATAATCATCTCAAGGTTAACTAACTAGGATGTTACCAAGGCAACAGTTATAAAAAAGCAAGTCCAGAAGAGTACATTCTCAAGGCAGGGAAGCCAGGTTCTATTGTAACTCATGTTAAAAATCAGGCTATGGGTGTCTGCTCTTTATCTGTGCAGGACTTGAAAAGGCATTGTCCTTTAAAAGAAATCAGTCATTTTTATTAGTAGCTATAAATAACTTTGTAGCCGGATGCATTTGAATAAAATCAATAATACATTATTTGAATTTCTGCTCCATGCTCCTTTAAAAATAATCTTAAATTAATCTTGGTTTCTTGTACAGTTTCTTGTAACTCATAGGCCTACATTTGACAACAGAAGAAGTAATAATTGTACAGATGAATTCTGTGTGTCTGAATATCCGAATAAAGCCAGGGAAATGCATTGTATCTTTAATAATTATTGATTTGAAGCCTTGGCAGAGGTATGTAGACTTTGGGTCCATATGGTTTTAATGTATCTGTAAATGAATCCCCATATGACCTATACCCATTACATTTATATGTCAAATTATTCATATGAATGAATAAAGTAACAGGGTTTTCCATCTTATTTTCACTCCCTGCATGTCGTCTCCCTCCCACCAACAAACCCACCCACATACATAGCATACCGCGAGCATGTATACTATATTTAGAAACATATAATTGCCCATCGCAGACATCTCCAGTGCTGTCCAGTGACACAGCATAATGCACAAGGGGACTCATTAAAAACAATAAGTTCAACCCGCTCCCTCTGTGACGATGGACAAGTCTATTTTATACATAACATATAGACAATTGAATGTGGAATGTATCTGGGGGAAAGGGGGTGAGTCATTCTTAACTATTCTAGGCATAAATTAAGTAAAGATGTGAGAGAGGATAACAAGATGTCTACATTTTTAGCTTGCTGTTTTGAATGGACTGGCAGTCTTGAAAATGATGCCTCTCTATGTCTGTATGAATCATTGTGGTGCACACAAGCAGGCAGATCTGTATATAACTGTTTCCAGATAAAGTTTGGGCAGTCATGTCTCCCGAATGCTAATCTCGGATGGGCGAGTGTGATTGGAGAATTGTTCCTCACCTGAAGAGAGATGGATCGTGAGATGGTTTCTAAAGCCCTGTAATCTCCATCCGTCGCAACAAAAGAGCTCAATTATAAGTAGGGATTCAATTGTAAGTCATACTTTGGACACATGCCATCCCTGAAAAATGACAGGAGGAATGTCTGAGGCAGGGCTGGAAGAACAAATCAAGGGTAATGAAATACAGGCAAGCCAAGTCCGCCAGTGAAATAAGGCTGGGTGAAACACTCTGAGCAGGTATGAGCTATAATGAAATATTTAAGTGGGCCTGAAATGACATGCTCTTTAGAGATATGAGCGGGTAATTTTATGATGATGGAAACTATTAAAATCATATGAAATTTAGTGCATCATTTGAGCTGCATGTGGATCAAACCAACTATAAAATTCATTGTCAAAAGATGTCCTTTCCAACCTGCGCTAATTGTGGTTTGTATAATTTATTGGACTAGTAAAACAGCAGAGAAGCCAGGCAACAACTTTGAGGAGAAACAATAAGCACCATTCATCTACAAGGCCTGCACGATTATGTAACTCCATCTTCAGCCAATCTGCAAACGTCAATAACACAGAGTTATGAGCGTTAAGATATGAATGCGGTGTTCGCATTTGCTAAACGCAATCCTATCAAGATTATTAACATAACTTTTGTAATGTATGCCATACCGTGGCGAACCCATGGAAGTCAAGGGACTTCAGCACCACGGACAGAGTCCGTGCACAGCTAAACAGATTCTGAAAACAGTACATCTCTAAAGCAAACTTCGTTTAAAAAAAGCAAAAACAAATCTCAAACAATGTCTTACCAAATTTTCTGTCGGCGATGGTAGTTGGGAAGCAGAGGCTGACAGCCAGTGCTACCAGGAGGATGGGACAGTACCGAGAATCCATAGCGCTCGTGCCTGTACTACGAATCCATGGCTCACCTCCGCTAAAAGAGCATGTTTACCGCAGGTGTGTGGGAGCCGCTCGATACGCTACACATTCGGGCTAAAGACACGCGTCTGGACAGGAGGAGAGCACCGAACCGAGCTTTCTCCAAACGGCACACAATACAGGCGTTGTTTCAGCACCACAACACCGAGCAGCGCCACGGAAGAGCCCCTCCTAAGTGTCTGACGTCAAACACACATGTGAGGAGGGATGTGCACTTGTGCAGCGTGCAACAGTGCCCGGGACTCGCCACCGAGACACGGCTCCGAGACACGCCAGTGCTGGAGAGGGATATGCCAGGGGAAGGAGCGTGGCCATAAAGCAAACTCTATGACATTTATGAATCGTCCTAAATCTATGAATCTACGACAAATCTGGCATCTTTACACTTCCTGAGTGTGTGGAAAGAGCTGGCATCGCAAACGACGTTTCTCTTATTTCTAATAGACCTCGTTTTAAGTAAGTGGCAGGTTACCTTGTAAAAGCCAGAAACTAATTGTGTATTGCACTGCATCTACTAACTAGTAATTTTACTAGCCTCCACTGATTATTACGTGTATATTCTGACTGCTCATAGTTTATTCTCAATGACACACATATATGAAAAAACACATGTAACCAATAAAATACAAGAATATAAACCACATACAATTTTCAATATAGAGAAAAGCTATAAAAACCCATGTCAAATCAGCATTTGTCATGTTTGTTTTTTTTACAAGCAAAGTATTGATGATGATTACTCTTGTTAAATAAGACAATAAAAAAGTCATACAATCCAAATAATGTATTATAAATCCAAGATGTTGTTAATGATTTTGACAGAAGATTCATAAATTGCCCTGTAGAATGAAACAAAAATAATTAGCAACAGAAAATATAAACTAAACACAACATGCATTTCCTTCTATGTACCTCTGGATGTCTCCACCGTCCACTGTCACAATGGCATGTCTTTTGAGCTGTGGTTGGACACATTCTGCAGCACTCTTTAAGCCAGATTGAAACTTTCCGGCTAAACATACACAGAAACATTTTACAATACAGATATTCAATCAATATGAATGCATGTACATTAGGTGTTCTCACTGTGTTTAATTACAGCCAGAATGTGGAGGACAGCAGCCAGCTCAGTCAGGCTCTCAATGGCCTCAGAGTCTAAGGAGGAGCTAATTTCAGCCAGAAAAGCCCTGAACAGAAAATAGCACAAGAAGTTCAAAATGCACACCAACTACTGGAAAAATTTATTATTGTATTTATGAATTTATTTATTTGATATTTACTTTGTTACTGATGGTGACTTGAGAATGGTGGAGAGAAGGATGCTGGGTAAAGGAGGCATATCGTCCAATGTCTCTGGAACAATGACCTCTTCTGGATGGGAAATCTTTAAAACACCATGCAATCCCACATGTGATCTTCAGTACTAAGTCATATTTAAGTTATTGTTTACTTCGTGACAAAATTACCTTGTTTAGTTTATATCTCTTCTCAACCACAATGACGGCGAAGAGAGTGGAGAAGACCCCGTTCAGAGGCGCTCTGTCCAAGCTCTGGGCAGTCTGGAGGAAGCCTGTGAGCCCGGCTACAGATGACTGACACAGCTAGATCAGGGAAAGACATTTTGTTGTCAAAGCCCATTCGGTCCAAATAGGAGTAAACGACAGGCAGAGTAAGCAAGACCGTTTGCTAAAAGGCAAAACCCGACAAACACATCCAATTACACTGACTTACACCAACTTCCTGGAGACCCAACATTAAACATAGTTACTACATGCCTAACATTAATCTAAAATTAAACTTAACCTATTTTAACTCATATTTGAACTTTAAATCTTGTTGTTGATGTATAGTATTTACGTCACGGGGAACTGATTTTGGTATCCTCAAGGGAAGCAGGTCCTCATGATGTGTGAGTGGATTTTAGTCCCCACCATGTGATTAATACCTCCCTACTCTCATTCAATACTGGCACATTTACAGAATCATTCATGTGCATTGTCCCTCTTCAAATAAACTAAATAAAAAACTAAAATAACACAATAATTACACAGAACTACCTTAGCAGTATAGTAAAAATGTATGCTAACCAACTAAAACTTCAACAACAAATTCTCAGAAAACAATGTTGCCTGAAGTCACTGAGGCAGTCTCCCTTTCATACCTGCTGTCCCTCCTCAGGATCCTTTCTCAGGCGACAAGCGAGGAGTTCAATGATTTTCTGAAAGATGTTGGCCACCACACCGAGAATGACAGTGGTTGGATTCTCTGGGTTGTCCAAGGCCTCGTTATCCTCCGCTACATAGCTGTCTGCCACCTCTTTTAAAATAGGCAGTATCGTCGGTATGCACACATAGCCAGCCTCTGAAAGCCAAAAACAATATGTATAATGATTTTCACTCAATGATACACTTGAGCATAAACCTGGTGCATTTACATTCACTCACCTGAGAGGAGGATGACTGAGCACAGATGGAGAATTTGACCTCTGAACATCTCGTCAGACAAACCCACAAGTAAAACATCTCTGCACACCGTCAGGAAGCCCTTGTAATAAATGTTCATGATTAGATTAGATGAATGAAGAAGCATATATAAGATTGTCCTGATTTGTATGTTGAGTGTCTAACAGATGGTATAATTCAGGAAGTCAGTGTAACAAATGCAAGTATTATTTTCAATATATGGTCACAGCAGTCAGGCGGAGACAGGCAGGAGACTAGAGCAATGGCACAAATAAGAAAATGAGCTCATTTCAAAGTAGCAGCACGAGCAACAGGAGACACAGTGTCAGTGTGGACTGGAGCACAACAGCTTTGAGGAATAAAAATTTACAGAGCAGAACAGAAGGCCCCAGGAACAGGAGGCACTGGGCTGCATTCAAATTAATAAACTTAATGGAAAGGTAGAGAAACTAGCAAATGTTTGTGTTAGATGTATCTATTATCTGCTGATGCTAATTAGCTTTGTACTTAAATTTATTGGTCAAACTCACCTCAATAATCTGCACAGCAAGTGAAAGAGGTGCCCCCGAACCCTCTCCTTCAATTTCATTTGGTTTAACCATGAAAGGCAGTACTCTCTCAGATATCCACGAGGCATCCAGTTCCAATGAGAGGAGATAGTCTCGATTGTTAGAAGACTACAAAATAAGTTTATATTTTTCCTTAACCTGTAATCATCAATCATGATGAAAGAAAACATTGAGCATTAGCAGTAAACGTTTACTCACACTATGTTGCAGATGAGCCCCAAAGCGCCCATGACATGTGAAGGCTTTCAGGGCCGTTTGCACACTGGCACCACTTGGCTCCTCAGAGGACTTCAGGTGAGCATACAAGACGAGCTAAGCACAAGAAAGTCACATTTACACTAAATATTACAACGTGCCACATCTCCATGTCCACATGCATAGTACCTTCCAGTCTCCCAGAAGTGAATAGAGGTGCTTCAGTGATCTCTGTCTAAGTGCCAGAATCTTTTCTCTGGTCCGGCTGTGAGTAAGCAGGTAGTCCAGAAAGGCTAGTGCCAGGTCTGGTTTGGTCTCAACTGTTTCCTGAATACAGACCTTTCGACTGGGACCAGCTTTATCCTTATATTTAGAAATTAATGAAGTTGTATTTTTAGTTTCATTCAAGTGGCCATTATGCTCATATTAATTATATCTATGCGCTGCCATTTCAAACAACATACCGAGTCTGTGGGCAGTGGCTGTGAGAGCCAGTCACTAATAAGCTCCATTATTCCAGCAGTCTGGTCCCAGCTACACAGACAGTCCAACAGCTGGCTGTACTGTTTTGGCACTGCGCCGGTCTCCATCCTCCTCAGCTTTGACAGGACCCCATAGCTGTCTCAATGGAGCAGGATGTAATGAACAACATATGCATAATAAAGAAAAGTGTATACATATGTGGTTAGAAAAAGGCTTAATAAATAAATCAAAAACACCCAAAAAGCCTTTTTACCTGAAGGTTGGGACAGCAGCTGGAGGCATAAATGAGGCCAGTTGTACAAGTGGAGGAGTGCAGCGTGCCTCCTAAAGATATTTTGTATATTGTTATAGACATCCTCACTGTAAACTGTTTATGTAGTCTGTCATGTCATTTACCTCAAAGGCAGAAAAGTACTTTCCCATGACACTGGCAAACTTGGCACAGGTAAATTTCTGGGCCTCTTCATTTTGTTTCAGGGTTTTTGAAACACTCCTCCAGAGGATGACCACAATCTCCAGCAGACCGGCCACAACAGCCATGTCTTTTCCCAGCATTGCACGTTCAATCTGTCAGATACTCAACAGTGTAATTAAATTTGAAGAGAATGTGTAGGGTGTAGAATAGGATGATTACTATACATCACTTACAGTGCTGTTTTCTTTGTTACTGTCATTTATATCAGAGACATCATAATCCTGAACACAGCTATTCAGAACACGGCGAATAGCCAACATCAGCTTAACTGTAAAACAAATGCGCGTATGTGACACAACCCCAGAATCCCCCCGTATTTATAAGAAACATGTGTGAACAGCACTACTTACTTATGTTGTTAGGAGCTGTATGCTTAACGGCAAACTGATAAAACTTCCGAGCCGCCATGGGGTTCATCTGAATGAGGGTGATGCAGCGACAGCACCACTCTTTTTCGGGCTTGTTTACAGGAAAAAAGGACTTGAACAGCAGATTGACAATGCGCTTTGACACAGACTGGGTGTCAGTGGCAAGGCGTGCAAGCAGGTGGTCCATATGGCACACATCCCAAAACTTGACAAATGGAAATTTAAAGTGATTAGTGGCATATTAAATGGTTTACATAAAAAAACAACTATTTTTACTGTTAATTTATAGTGTTAGATATCTGTATGTACCTTGGCTGCACGCACTGCCTTGACTTTGATAAGCATGTCAAGGAAAGCTGTACGGACTTTTTCAGAGTTGTCATGAAGACTGTACTTAAGATTAGGCAGGAGTTTTTCCAACAAAGGATGGCTCAGAGCATTGTCCAGAACAATAGTAAGACACTAGAAAGAAAAAGTATTATCTGTAATGTTTAGTTTAACAATTTGCAAAAGTCCATGGAAGAGTCCTTTACACCCTTTAGTTATATTAAGGCCTGTAAGTGGACAATGTAAAAATACCTTAAAGACCGAGCATCGGACATCCGCTGAACTGCTGTCAGTTGCAAGTTCTAGTATAATCTTCTTCAGGAAGTCTGTAATTATTATGGGTGGGAACAGTTCCCAGCACTTGGCTAGGATCTTACACACTCCTAGGATCGCATTGGAGCGCACAATGGGATGAGAGTCATCCAGGAGACTCTGTTTAAGAGTACTTATATTATTAAAATCACAGTGAGATGTAAAAATACATCAACAATACTGTACCTACCATTGCAGCATCAAGCTGCTTTTGCACAGCTGTATCAACATTCTTAACATCATCTGGGTCATGAATTGGAAAGGCCTCAGTGAAAATGAGAGTGGCGTTTGCTCTGACCTCAGAGTTTGGTGCCTGTCCAAACAAAAACATATTTCATAAATCTCCATAATGTTTGATTATCATCCTGCAAACTGAAGAAAACTGAAAAAATGCAGAGACTATGTATGTACGTTTAGTGCTCTCCAGAGAATGGGCTTGTAGAGTGTGTAGAGCATCTTGTCCACCTGGTGACAGCCTTTCCTCAAATGGAAGTAGCTGACAATCTTTGTGACAGAATAGCAAAAAATGTGAGCAAAAAAAGACACTAGGGACAAGGAAACTCAAAATAAACATGCACAGCAAGGACACAGTCACTAACAAGAATCCTACCTGTCTGACTTTGCTATACACAGGAGATGCTCTGTGCAGCAAGATGGCATTCTGCATGAAATCCTGAATACAATCATTTTCAATCTTATCTAATACATCTCCACTGGCTTTTTTCCAAGCTCTGAAGTAGATCTCCATAATGTGTTCAATAGTTTTCCTGCAAAAGTGTAGTGAGTAATAGGAAAGAAATGTTCCAAAAATAAACAAACAACTATAATAGCATCTTACTTGCTAAAGAACTCCAGCTGGTTCTTGATAGTGCCATGAATGACCCAAATAAAGTTGGCGTTCCAGCTAAAAAGAAACACCAGGAATCTCTTTCCCTGAGAAAGCATGTCTGTTAGCTTTGCAGTAACAGAAGTGAAAAATTCAACAATAAATCTTAAAAGTGAATCAATGTTCTGCTTACGTCATCATTCCTTATAATGTCAGAACGATAAAAGCACTGAAGTAACAAGTCGATTATCTCCTTATTGTCGTTGGAGTTGTAGTCCAGAGTCAAAACTACCTCATGAAGATTCCAGATACGCTGAATTTCTCCACTCTGAAAAACAAAAGACAACAAAGCAAAAACGCAATACAATTTAATATCAGTTCATGTATCTTAAATATAATCTGTTCATGACACATACCGGCCTTTTCAGAATGAAGCACTTTCGCAGGGACACGTATAAAGCAGTGCGACCAAATTTCTCTTTTTCTTTTAGTCCTCTTTTCCACCATAGCTCACACAGAGAATATAAAGCAGACAGCAGTGGTGCCTCTGAAATGGGTAGCAATACCAGCACATCTGCAAAAAGACAATTACGTACAATTATTCTAACCAATCAAGACGAACATATTTACTAAGAAAAAGTAAACTACTACCATGAAGCACATTAACAATTCCCAAGAGGGCAGCATATGTTTCACCATCCTGAAGAACTTGCACCGACTGTGTAGCCACAAGTGTCACTCCTTCCACAACAGCTATAACATGTTTCTAAAAAAAATAGCAACAATAACGGTCTCTTCACAAATCTTTAGTAAATAGTGTTATTTTTTTTAATTAAGACTGAAATACACACAGAATCCAGTGACATCTCCACTTCCATGTCCTCCGGTCTCTCGTCTTTCTTCTCATCCCAACGTTGAGGGGGCAGTTTGGACAGGACATGTTGTAATAGTAAAGACAGTCTTCCCCACAGACGGTCCCTCTGGTCTCTGGGCATCTCCTGCACCACCTCCTCCACGTCAAAGGGCTCCGTTTTGTCGTTCTAGGCACAAATTTGACGAGAATCATTTGGAATGGTAGTGGTAGTTGACATTTCGCTTGCATAGAGAAATCTTTTGATACATAGAGAGGAAATGCATAGTTTATTATTTATCGTGTTTCTCCATACGTCTATGTGTTACTCACATGAAGTTGGATAAATCGCAGGAAGTCTTCAGCATTCTCCTTACAGGCAGCTCCTAAAAATGCCTCTCGTTTCGACATGATTCACCTTGCGATTCTTCTTCTAAATAATATATTATAACATTGCGGAATTTGTTATGTTCTGGTGGGTATTTTCTGTTCACAAATCACACGCGTTACCAAAACACAGCAAACATTGTGCGTACGTTTTCATTTTGATCACTATAGCTGTAGAATGGCACATTATACTGTATTAACAATATGAGGTATAACCCAGTAAATACTTACCTTTTAATCAAGAAATCTTCCACTTTTTATCAGCTAAATGGCAACTTCCCATAACAACGGCGAACCCGCGCAAATTCAATGTGATGCGTCATCACGACGTTTCACATAGACGTTACGTCACATGCTGTTTGCACCTTTGGCCGCACGATGGCGACAAAGTACTGTCTAAATTTAACTAGTTTTCACACGAGGCCTTCCTAGAAAAATACAACCTCTGAAAAAGAATCAGTTTGAAGTTTGGTACTTTTATGTCAGGATGTATAAACATAGAACTGTTCACAAGAGAAACCATTTATTTTCAAAAATTCATGAGGCATCATACCATTCAAAATCATAACAAGGCAAAATTACATAGTGTTTTAAGGCACAGGATAGATAAATAAACAGTTTTAAAAGCTCAGACAGTCATTACTGCAATGCAAACATGTACAAGCCCCGTCTGGCAAGTGACAGCCAAGTAAAATAAATAATAACATTTTGTTCAACTTGTTTTTGATGTAAAATCAAATCATTTGAAACGCACCATAGCACTAAATGGCTCTTTTCGGTATCCAAGACAATATTCACAGATCCAACATTGCACAGTCATCATTACAGTATCGAGCAGTATTTCCATTCTGTGCATATTGTGCATTCATCAGTTGTATTCAAGCAT